>CM038052.1:81641948-84041948 GCA_021397845.1 Areca catechu
GACCCGTTTTAGGAAATTTCCTTAACCTAATCACTTCAAAATTAAGAAAAAATTATCTAGAAAGTCTCCTACATCAAACCAAGATCTTTGACCATCTCTCCTTGTGATTTTCTAGAATTAATTTTTATTTATGAATATTTTTGGCTTTTATGAAAAGTTCCTGTTCGAGTCGACTCGAGCTACAGTGCTCAAGTCGAGCCGACTGGAATTTCTGATTAGTTTTGGAGAGCTCCACTCGAGCCGACTCGAACAAATTAGGGTTTGTCGAGTCGACTTGGATGTCGGGCATTCTATTTTTTAATAGAGCTATAGAACCTTTTCTGAAATTTTATGTCCTTTGTTCTTTCTCTCAACCCGTGCTCTCCATTCGAATATCCATTCCATTCATCCAAACCTACTTTTTGAGCTCTAATTCTCTCTTTTCTCGGTAAGGTTTTGCAATGGCATTGAAGATGGTGGTTGGGAAGAGATCCAAATGGGCTATACCATCCATAGAAAGAGAAAGATGGACAAAGCATCGGTAGGAAGAGCCGACTCGGTCCGTGGAAAGGGAATAAGAAGAAATAGAATAAATGGCTGCTCCCTCTTCTCCAGGACAACCGGTCTCCATGTCCAATCGACCAATGACAAATGGACAAAGAATTCTTTTCACATTTCTCAAAGAACTAGGGTTGCAAATAAGTGATCTAATTGAAGATCAAGGCTGGAGCTTCTTTTGCTCACTGAATGTACCCACCTATCTGACTCTGGTAAGAACATTTTATGAAAATTTGAGGTTAGAGGAATTGCATGTGGAATCGACAGTTAAAGGGAAAAGGATTATAATCACTGAAGAAAGGCTTTGCAACCTACTAGAGATGCCGAATGAGGGATTAAAACATATGGTTCTGAAGGATAGAGAGAAAGCCGAACATTTTATGAAAATTTGAGGTTAAAGGAATAGCATATGGAATTGACAGTTAAAGGGAAAAGGATTATAATCACTGAAGAAAGGCTTTGCAACCTACTAGAGATGCTGAATAAGGGATTAAAACATATGGTTCTGAAGGATAGAGAGAAAGCCCTCAAATCAATTCTAAACAGAGAGGATGTAAGTGGTATTGGCAATGTAATGGCCAATACTTTATCCCTTGAGATGAGTTTGTTGCATAATTTCATTGGCAGGATATTTCTTCCAAGGATAGGAAGATTTGACTAGGTAAGTGAGAAAGATCTTAGTTTCTTGGGATGTGTTATTGAGGGGGAAGCCCTCAACTTGTCGCACATAATGATGATGCAAATGAAAGAGGCTGTTAGGAAGGTTAAGGCATGTTTGCCTTATGGTATGGTGCTTACCCTATTATTCCAAGCCTCCAGAGTGAATCTTAAAGGTGAAGATGGTAGACCCCTTCACCATATAGACACCTACACCTCCAAATCTTTGCAGCAAATGGGTTATGAACTTAAAGAAGGAACATGGAGGAAGAAAGGAATAGATATAAGAGCTATAGGATCTTCCAGTAGTGAGGATGATGATCATGATGATGAGCTACCAAGGGAGATTATCATTGATACTATTACTGGTACTACCACCCTTGAGGAGCCTCCTGTAGTTGCTGCTATTGACATTGCCTCTGTTAATGCTGAGTTTGCTACTGAGCATGCTGCTAATGTGACTGAGCCTGCTACTCATGACACTGTGGAGACTAAACATATAGCTTATAAGAGTCCCAGGACCTTTCCATCACCAGCTTCTCCACTAGCAACTTCTGCTCAAGGACCATTTGTTGGTTTTTCAGGGACTTCAGTGTCACAGGATTTTATTGCTGAATAGATGAGATCACTCACTGAGTCACTGACCAACTTTATGAGTTCGATGTTTGGCGAGCTTCGCTAATCAGTCGATAGTAGACTTGAAGAGATCAGTGGTGAGGTTAGACAGCTACAATCCAGAGTCAACACCCATGAGTCAACTAGACCTACACCACAGATTGACACCAAGCATTTATCTAATACCCTTGGTGATGGGGATCCAAGGCAGGTCCGGGTATTTTTATATTTTTTCTTATTTTCTCAGAATTTTTTTATTTTTCTATTCCCGCTATTCCGACTGTCCCCGCTATTTTGGTTTTGTTCTTGGTTTATCCCCGAGTTATCCCAGTTTTATTCCATCTTCACTATCTTTTTCCCGTGGTTTTAAAACGAATTTCAAAACCCTAGCCTCCACCCCGCTGGTCCCAGATCCGGGCCGCCCAACCCTCGGCTACCACCACAAAATTTCAAAACCCTAGCCTCCCCTATCTCGTCTTCTTTATCTCCTCATGTCCTTCGAGAGTCATCCTAGCGCATCTATGTGAGAGCCCTACTGTGTGCATTATGGGTTCGATGAGGGGTGTGAGACGTTCCCTGCTGTGTGCATTATGGGTTCGATGAGCACCCTAGTTATCCCCTATCACATCTTCTTTATTTCCTCGTGTCCTTCGAGAGTCATCCTAGCGCATCTATGTGAGAGCCCTGCTGCTTTGAAATATGAGGATAACTAGGGTGCCCTATCTCGTCTTCTTTATCTCCTCGTGTCCTTCGAGAGTCATCCTAGTGCATCTATATGAGAGCCCTGCTGTGTACTGTGACCCCTTCGGGAGGGTAGCTTTATGCTCAGGGTAGCTGGTGCTGTGATCCCTCAGGAGGGTAGCTTTAGGCTTTGACCCCTGACTTTCTATGTGCGTTCCCCGCTAGAGTGAGTCTCAGGCTATGAGTTCCACTTTCCGGTCCCCCATCTTCATCCTTCCTTCGCCACATCCACCCAGAAAATTGAAAACAAAAGAGATCAGCTATCTTAGGATTTTAGTGTCAGTATGCCTTAGTCCCGGGAGGCTTCTTAGCCCTCCCACGATCCTAGTTTTTTTAGTTGTTTCACTGTTTTCCAAATAACCAGGTTACATCAATATTTCATCCCGCATCACTTAGGATAGCCACTAAAAATATCAAAAAATCAGTTGACCAAAGCATAGAAGAATTCAAGACTGAACTAAAAGAAGTGAACTTCAAGATGGGTGGATTGGAAAAGGCAAGATAATGGAAGAAGTCTATACTCGAGGGATTGGCATTCTGAGATCTGAGTTTGGGAGACTTAGAGGCTTAGCTGAAGCTTTTGCAAATGCCCAGGCTAGTGATCTGATTGCACTGAATACTAAGATATAAAAGATGGAGGAAGTGCTTAGTTCTATTTGGGTGACCCTCACTGAGCTTCATACTTTAGTCTCAGCCTACACCTGCTCCTACTCAACCTACACCACCTCCTAGTCAGACTGCACCACACCCAAGGCAGCCTACACCACACCTTAGACATCAAACTTCTCTGCTAGAGTTTGTTGAGCCTATATCTTCCATGCCACCACCTGGACCATCCACTAGCACTAGTTCCAAGGTTAAAGAAGAACCATTAGAACCTATTATACAATTGCCTAGTGATAGTGAATAGACTTTTGGTTGTATCTTTGCTTTCAATCTTTTGTAATTTGTATGGAAAATTCTATGAATGAAATGAAGCTTCTTTATCTCACTCAATGTATTTGTGAAATGTGTTTGCACAGCACTTTGCAATGGTACATTGTTCTAATGACTTTGAAAATAGATTGATAAATCTTGTTATAAGTAAAATTATCTCAAACAAATATTTTCAATCTTCTCTTTCTATTTTAAAATCAAGTTTGGTGTATTACAAAAGGGGAGAAATCTTTTGAAAACCTTTTTGATTGTTAACAAAAAAGGGAGAAATACCATATGTAGAATTGTGCATGAAAAATTTATGAGAAAGGGGGAGACTGATATATACATATATCATATTTGCTCTGATGAATACTACTCTATATTGCCTTGACTCTTACTAAAAGTTTAACTGATATAGCTTTAAATGCTCTAAAATACAACCTTATTTGCTCTGATATATATTGAACATATTCTTAGGAGCTTTGATACACTTTAATCCTTCTGTTTTAAAGGATCTGATACTTTGTCTATATGCAAGTTCTGATACATTAACACATGCAAAAGCTCTGATACATGTTAATATATACTTTCAAATACAATTATACATGTAAAGTTTTTCCATGTCCAGTGTTTTGTCATCATCAAAACGGGAGAGATTGTTGACTCCTTGAGTGATTTTGATGATAACAGAACATTGGAGCATGTATTTTTGTTACTAACAACTCTTCAAGTGCTTTACAAGTTTTTGTAGGATGATTTCGCTTCTCATTTTCAGCTTCTACATTCTTACTTTCTATCATGAGTTGTGTTGTAATTATCTCATGTAAAGAAGAACCCATAGAAAATGTTAAAAGAAAATCATGAAAAATGGGTTGCTTCTATGTTTTTCAAGTTTTAAATTTCTTAGATTCATTTGTAAGTTGAGTTTGAAATTTTTGAAGTCTTGAAGACTTGCTGGAAAACTTCTGGAGAGGAGTTCAAGTTTTTTACTGAAGATCTATCCAAGCTGACTCTAGTAGAAGGAGCTGACTATGATTTATGGCATGGCTGAAGGTTTATGGCATGTAGATAGCCGAGCTGACTTGAAGAAACCCAAGCCAACTTATCCAGAGTATCAATTGTTGAATCAGACAGGAGAGCTGACCGGAAAAAAATCGAAGATGACTAAGTATTTCGGTCTGGCATCCGAGTCAACTCTTCAGCATCCGAGCCAACTCCTCCATAGTCCAGAAAGACCTGTTATAAGTGAACAGCCAGGAGAGTCGACTCGGAGGAACCCGAGCCGACTCTTCCAGAGTAAGGAATCAAACCATTGAAAAACTGAGCCGACCTGAATGAAGCGAGATGACTCGACCATAACTACTCTGAGGATCTGAGCCGACTCGAGAAGATCCGAGCTAACTCGAAGGTCGATTTCAGGCAAGTAACAGCTAGTTCCAAAACTCCATTTTTGAATTTAAAAAGTGCTCCAACAGTTAAGTATCACATCCCAACAGTCTATAATGACTAAAACCATCTGAGAAGAGTATAGGATGCTATAAAAGAGAGATTGGGACAACTTTTAAGAAGGTTAGTGAATGATTAATGCTTACTTGAGCTTGTGAGCTAGAGAGCACTGCGAGAGCATTCAAGATAGACTTCAAGCCTTCACCAACTCCAATAAAAAAATTTGAAGCACTTGTTGAAGAAGTTGAAGAAGCCATTAAAGTGCAATCTAGAAGGCTTCTCTTAAGCTACATCGGCAACCATCCGACAATATAGTTTGTCATTATTGTTGCTTACTCTCTTCTACTCTTGTTAAGTAGGGTTATTGGTGATCCCGATCTAAAAACCAATTGGGTTGTTAGTGATCCCGTTCAAAACTAACTGGGTAAGGGTTCTTGGTGATCCTGGTAAAACCATGTTGGGTTCTTGATGATCCTGTTTAAAACCAAGAGTTGGGTTTTTGGTGAGCCCATTTGAAAAACCAAGTTGGATTTGGATTGTGAGCAGGTAAAACAATCCGATTGTATTCCGATAGTGAGTATAGTGGAAATCCCAAGTGGTATCTTGGATAGTGGACATAGGAGCTGGGGAGCTCTGAACCACTCTAAACTTCTGTGTTTGTGATTGTGCTTTTACTTCTTCTCTTAATTGCTTCTGCTTTAAATTTTTGAATCACAACACCTACCACATCAAAGAAGTTTTTAAGAAAGGGCACATACTCTGTTGAATTTTTTAAATTCCCAATTCACCCCTTTCTTGGGAAAGCCACCTGGGCAATAGACATCACACCACATCCTTTCTTGATAGGATTGTAGTTGGATCATGACTTGGCATTTATGTTTAATGTGGATGGAAGTTGAGTCTATCTTGGATACCTTATAAGGATTGGGATGGGGAATAGTAGATAAACCTAGGGTTTTGACAGCACTGGTTAAGATGGCATTAACACAGCTCCCACAATCTATGATGATCTTACATACCTTCTCCCATAACTTCACAAATCTTTATAGGATATTAGTCCTATGCCAATCCTTTTGTTCTTTGGTTTGGGTTAAGATACATCTAACAACTCCCAATAAATCAGATGACTCAATGACTTCCTCATCTCCTTCATATTCATCCACTAAGCATACTCTAGCTTCATACACTTCCTCTTCATTCTCATCAATGGGTTCAGGATCTTCTTCCTCTAGCGTCCTATGTGTAGGGGATTAGGTTGGGCAATGACTAGCATAATGTCCCAATTTATGACATCTAAAACAGGGAGTTTTAGGACTAGGATTCCTCTGATGTTCTGGTGAATTACCCTTATCTTCTTTAGAGGTCATTAGGGTTCTAGGATTAGGTCAGCCTGGGTGCATTTGACTAGACCCGATTTTTGATTATGGGTATGATAGGGAACCGAGAGCTATTCGAGCATCGGTATTTGATTGAGTCTATTCGAGTCTATTACATTTTATTTGACTCCATCAATTTTGAGTCTTAGGTCATTTGAGTCCTGTTAGCCATTTATGTCAGGTCTTGTAATCGAGTCAGTATGAGTCCTATCATTGAGTCAAGTCAAATTTTATTTTACTTAAGTCCAAGTCTATCATTAAGAAGTTGAAGACCCCATCCACCTCAACAGCCAAATGGGACCCCAGTCATAATGCCACACCCAGTGTGCCACCTCAGTAGCCATGCGAGCCCCAGTCACAGTAAGCATCATCCACCTTATCAAGCATCACAATATCTTCATGACATCATCCAAGCCCTACAAGGAAGCAGAACAGCACCCCATATGGAAGTTGTGGATCTCCCAAGAGATGATGGAAGAAACTATATGGCATCCAAGCAGAATAGGTAGCATATGGGTGCCCTCTCTCTTTCCCTTATTTCAAGAGATTTCTTCCTTGTACTGCCCACCCGTTACGGAAGATTTGGGGTGCCTCTCTTTTATGCAAATCCTCCCACAAGGCAACATGTTGCTGTCGTCCCCCTCTTGCTCTTCATTCCATGTAATCCAAAGGCTAGGGTCAATTATAATAGGACCCCTCTTCATGTAAGAAAAAAAATTCCAATGATGAATTGAATTAGAAGAGAGATTCTTCGTTCGCTCCATAAGGAGAGGATGTGAGGCCCACTTTTCATTCCACAAGGAGAGCATGAGAGGTGCATCCCCTGACATGTTGCTTTGCATCATGTCTAGTTATCCCCTTCCCTTTTGATTCCATCTTGTTTAACACCTTCATCGCCTTTGAGACTTACCCCAAAGGCTCCATGTAACAAGATTGGTGGGATGCCCTAGATGATGTGGGCGTCAGGATTTTACTTGAGCCCTTCAAACTTCGGGGGATCTCTGATTAGGGTTCTGTGTTTATCGAGTCCTGTAATAAGGTTGTCAGCCTCTAGTTTATTTGCATAAATGGAGTCTGTACCACGACCCATCGGGTCGAGCTGAGTCTTGTAATAAGTCAGGCCGAGTCTAAGCCCATGAAGTCTTTAGTGGTTCAAAAGTTAAGTCTCTTTTAAGCCTAACAAAGGCAAGGAGACATGTCAGCTCAGGGCCCACCTTATCTGTTTATGTGACGCACTGAGATGATGACATGTGGTTTGTTTTGGGTGCCCAAGAAAGGGGACCACTCACATGATCCATGCCCCCTTCCCCTCCCCTCTTCAAGCTCTCTTCCAATCTAGGATGGGCGGTCATGGAAAGAAGTTTCAAATCCCTTGATGCATGCCCCCACTCAAGCCTTCTTCCATAAAGAAGTTAAGCAAGAAAGGCATGATCCCTTGATGAAGTTAAGCAAGAAAGGCATGGTGAAGACATCAAGCCTCAATCCAAGCCTTCTACCAAAATAAGCCATGCAAGGAAAGAAGGTCAAAGACCAATCCCCCTCTCCAAGCCTCCAATCATGCCACGCCTAGGATTATTCCCATTTGGTCAGCCTTGAATCAAGCCAAGAAAAGTCAAAGTGGGACAAATCCCTCCAAGCTAGCCTCACTTCATGTTTTCTACCAAAACCAAGCAAGCAAAGAAGGAAGTCCAAGGAGCAACTCCTCCACTCCAAGCCAAGCATCATGCCATACCAAGCTGGTCGGCCAAGAAGAAAGCTCTCCAAAGCTTGGGCACCACTTTCAAATTGAGTTGTATTTTTGGTTCAAATTTTGAATGGGTTTTCTTTTGAATTTTGAATGTATCATTGGGTACCTATTCAAAGGACCCAAACCCCTCTTTGTAACAGTTAGTGAATGAATACAAAAAAAAAATTTGAGTGTTTTCTTCTCCAATCCTCTGTCTCCCTTGACTAGGTTGTGAGTGAGTGAAACTCTTCCTTCATCCCCAGGGATGTTGAGTGGTGTGAGGCCACGTTCCTTCGCTTGAGGGCGTCGAGTGGTGTGAAGCCACGTTCCTTCACCTGAGAGCGTCGAGTGATGGGAGGCCTCAATTCCTTCGTCCTCCGGGACATCGCGGGGTGCGAGACCCCAAGTTATCAACTTCGATTTCGGACTCCAGTAGGATACCGAGCTCGAAGCCCTGTTTCTCTACCCTAACCCTATTTCAACTTCAACACTTCTCGTCTCTTCGCTAACCGTTCTTTCTCTTGCTGCCTACAGGTCTTCGTCGGTGCTACGCACATCGGAGATGGGTCATCTTGCCATCATGGCCACATGATCGGGAACCGGCGCATCCATAGGCATGATTGCTCGGACATCCAGGCCGCATCCGTTGAGTGGAGCGATCTCTGCACCAAGCGCTTCAGAATTTGAAAGGTTTGCATCCCCATCTCCTAGGTAGGTATTGGGTGTATCGAGCTAGTCCTAATCTCGGGCTTCCTTAATCTTGAGGTCCTGGTCTATCATTTCTTAGGGATTGATCTGCTAGCATAGACCTCTTTTCTTTCAGTTTTCATAGGTTCTCTTTGCTTGCAATCGGGAACCAAAGATAAAACCCTAAAAAGAAAACAAGATATAACCACCTTTGAATCATCCGTGCTATCATCATCATCCTCATCCTTTTTTTCCGCATCATTCTTGGTATCAGAGCCTAGGCTAGGACTAGTGCTCTTGCATTTAGGTCTCTGCATTCTGTCCAGCCCATATATAGTCTGCTATTTTAATTTTTTCCCTTTGTAGGAATCTCCATTTTATTTGATTTTTATTTTCTGGATCTGCTGCATTTAGGGGATTCTTCTGCTCTTTTATCAGATTTTATTTTAGCCTATAGAAATTCTACAAGCCAAAATACCATCTGAGAAAACCTCAGGCCTGCAGTTTCAGCAAGCATCTCTTTCTTGTCTCATTTAGTTAGTTCATGCAATTAGTTCATATTTAGACTTCTTTTGCACTTTGCTTATCATCCATATATCCGAATATATATATATATATATATATATATATATATATATATATATATATATATATATATATATTAAATCTTTTTCTTAGACATTTTTGTGCCTACATTGTTCATAAAACACTTAAGGGTGGCACTTTGACATAGGGTCAGGAGTTCATCACCTGTCCCTAGCCCACAAACCACTAACCTGCATCCCGAACCCAAACCATAACTAAAATTAGTTAGACACCTAATTTCTCTAGAGAGCTTAGGGACACCCATTTGGTCGAGTCGAGACCAAGTGTCTAATCTTGGTGACAGCCCAATCTGTTTGTATTGAGTTCTTGGTGTCTAGGCTTGGTGAATCAGGGCTTGTGGGTTGGTTCGCTTACCTGGCCAATTGCAAAATTGGTGTCTAAGGCAAGCAGAGAGGAATCTCCACTCCCCTCCTCCTACCTGGCCAAGGACAAGGCTACTACAAACTGGTTTGCCACTCTGACCTAGGCAACTAGTTAAGATTCTAGGTATATTAGATCTTAGACGTTCGTTGTGTGTTGCATGACTAGTCTAGAATTAGGAGTCCTTTAGCCTAACTGCCCTTTAGCTAGTCAGTATTTTCATGGCATCTAGCCCTAGAGTCTATCCTCAGTTTCATCCTTTTCAAGGAAATCATGATCGTCAGGTTTATATTGATTGGGAGGATGATATGGAAAGAATATTTTAAGTGGAGCGATCTGTGTGAGGATTGTAAGGTCAGGTTTGCCCAAATGCATCTTCGGGGTTTAGCCGAACGTTATTGGTTTGATGTTAGAGGAAGAATGAAGTATGAGAGACAAGAGTCTAAGGTAACTTGGAAAGACATGAGAAGTAAGTTGAGAGCAGGGTACCTAGGTGAATCCTATGAGCAAAGAATTCTAGGCCGGTGGTACCAATTGAGACAAGGTAATAGGCCAGTGTCTGAGTATATCGAGGACTTCCAGTGGTATGTCATGAAATGTAATACCATTGAGACCGAGGTTCAGATCACATTGAGGTTTAGGGCTTGGCTACACCCAAACATCTATAGAAAATTAGGCTTTGAAAAGACCAATAAGTTAGAGCAAGCCTACCAAGAAGCCCAAGACTGTGAGTGGTCTTTAAGATATACTTGATCTAATACTTTGGACATAAAGCCGACCTCTACCAACTTGAATCAAATCCCGATTGATCCGACATCTGTAGTGAACCAGACTTTTGTTTATCAATCCCCACCCGTGTCACCTCTTGACCAGAAAGAAAACACTGAGAAGGAGTTAGGTATGGCCAACCCAAAAGTAGTTGACCCAACCATAGTCGTGCCTATAGAGAAACCAAAGGACAAAGGATTAGAACCCTTCAGTGAGTTTGAAGAGATCATATATGAGCCTGACATATGCTTGATTAATGAATATGAAGAAGAAGAAGAATGTGAGGAGGTATCGCCTGGTAATTTAATTGATCAGCTCCCACCTGATGGAATCATTAAGGATACCCCAGAAATTAGCAAGGACCCAAATGATAATGATCCTGAGTCCACTATAGACCTTGTTGTAGAACTGACCAAGCAAGGATCAAACGAAATAGATGAAGGTATAGATTCTCAAGAGAAATGTTCCAATGACCTTCCCGAAAGCACTCCACTATGTAGGAGCATCCCGTCTACCCGAGGACTTGCACCTATCGATGCTCCTAGTACTGACCATGAGGTTAAGATGAGCACACCTTTAGACCTTCATTCATACATTAAGGTCAGCTGTCTAAATTTCGAACCAGTCCCTGAGTCTCATTTTTATTCCTTGCCTTTTCTTAAGCCATCTCATATCCCTAGAGCCAGGAGGTTACTTTTTATTGAGATTACCAGAATGTGTGACTCCTTAGAGCCCATCCCATTCACCCTCTACTTCTGGTATACTTTATGGCATCTGTTAGGGATCCTAACAAAATTTTTCTTGTGCATACCAGGCTAGGGTCAAGCCTAGAGAACCAATGGTCTAGTAGGTTTAGGCCCTAGAACCCCAATAAATTCCTCTTACTAAGAATACCTAGTTTAGTTTGCTTTTGTTGAGTGTTACTTGAGTCTCATAATCTGCATGATATCTTGCATTGCATACTAGGGACACGAAAATTAATAATTAAAATTTGGTTGTTCTTGAAAGCAAGCTAAGTAGAGAATTGGGGATTCTGAAATAATAAAGAAGTTTTTATGCTCGCTGAATTGGTCTCTTAGAGTGACAGGAGAGTGACCCTAATATCCTGATTTGGGACATTAGCTCGACTCTCAATATCTTGCACTTAGTTGAGTATAGGGAACCAGCAAACCACCAAGCAAGTGATTTGAGCCTAATCCTTTTTGGAGAGTAAACCTGACTAGAGTGTTCACTTCCAAATTGACCTGAGTAAGGAGTGCGGATCGAGCGTATCTTGGATGGTCGAGCTACCGCAGCCCAGGGCAAAGGCTTTCATGTTACTTGGCCCGTTGGCAAGGCCGACACCAAATCTGATGACTCGTGGATCACCCAGGAGGACCTACCATTCACCGACTGCTGGAGAAGTACCAAAGACAAATCAACTTCCACTCGACAGGGTCGAGTTTCTCCCACCCCGGGAGAATTGATGTGGGCATCATGGTTTGACTTGAGCCCTTCAAACTTCGGGGGATCTATGATTAGGGTTCTGTGTTTATCGAGTCCTGTAATAAGGCTGTCAACCTCTAGTTTATTTGCTTAAATGGAGTCTGTACCTCTACCCATCGGGTCGAGATGAGTCTTGTAATAAGTCAGCCCGAGTCTAAGCCCATGAAGTCTTTAGTGGTTCAAAAGTTAAGTCTCTTTTAAGCCTAACAAAGGCAAGTAGACATGTCAGCTCAGGGCCCACCTTATCTATTTATGTGACGCACTGAGGTGATGACATGTGGTTTGTTTTGGGCGCCCAAGAAAGGGGACCACTCACATGATCCATGCCCCCTTCCCGTCCCCTCTTCAAGCTCTCTTCCAATCTAGGATGGGCGGTCATGGAAAAAAGTTTCAAATCCCT
Source organism: Areca catechu (assembly GCA_021397845.1). Lineage (NCBI taxonomy): Eukaryota > Viridiplantae > Streptophyta > Magnoliopsida > Arecales > Arecaceae > Areca > Areca catechu. The sequence goes on from CM038052.1 coordinate 81,654,271, forward strand.
TGATGCATGCCCCCACTCAAGCCTTCTTCCATAAAGAGGTTAAGCAAGAAAGGCATGATCCCTTGATGAAGTTAAGCAAGAAAGGCATGGTGAAGAAATCAAGCCTCAATCCTAGCCTTCTACCAAAATAAGCCAGGCAAGGAAGGAAGGTCAAAGACCAATCCCCCTCTCCAAGCCTCCAATCATGCCACGCCTAGGATTATTCCCATTTGGTCAGCCTTGAATCAAGCCAAGAAAAGTCAAAGTTGGACAAATCCCTCCAAGCTAGCCTCACTTCATGTTTTCTACCAAAACCAAGCAAGCAAAGAAAGAAGTCCAAGGAGCAACTCCTCCACTCCAAGCCAAGCATCATGCCATACCAAGCTGGTCGGCCAAGAAGAAAGCTCTCCAAAGCTTGGGCGCCACTTTCAAATTGAGTTGTATTTTTGGTTCAAATTTTGAATGGGTTTTCTTTTGAATTTTGAATGTATCATTGGGTACCTATTTAAAGGACCCAAACCCCTCTTTGTAACAGTTAGTGAATGAATACAAAAAAAAATCTCGAGTGTTTTCTTCTCCAATCCCTTGTCTCCCTAGACTAGGTTGTGAGTGAGTGAAACTCTTCCTTCATCCCAAGGGATGTTGAGTGGTGTGAGGCCACGTTCCATCGCCTAAGGGCGTCGAGTGGTGTGAGGCCACGTTCCTTCGCCTTAGAGCGTCGAGTGGTGGGAGGCCACAATTCCTTCGTCCTCCGGGACATCGCGGGGTGCGAGACCCCTAGTTTTCAACTTCGATTTCGGACTCTAGTCGGATACCGCTCTCGAAGCCCTGTTTCTCTACCCTAACCCTATTACAACTTCAACACTTCTAATCTCTTCGCTAACCGTTCTTTCTCTTGCTTCCTACAGGTCTTCCTCGGTGCTTTGGACATCGGAGATGGGTCATCTTGCCATCACGGCCACATGATCGGGAACCGTCGCATCCACGGGCGCGATTGCTCGGACATCCAGGCCGCATCCATTGAGTGGAGCGATCTCTGCACTAGGTGCTTCAGAATTTGAAAGGTTTGCATCCCCATCTCCTAGGTGGGTATTGGGTGTATTGAGCTAGTCCTAATCCCGGGGTTCCTTAATCACGGGGTCCTGGTCTATCATTTCTTAGGGATTGATCTGCTAGCATAGACCTCTTTTCTTTCAGTTTTCCTAGGTTCTCTTTGCTTGCAATCGGGAACCAACGATAAAACCCTAAAAAGAAAACAAGATATAACCACCTTTGAATCATCCGTGCTATCATCATCATCCTCATCCTTTTTTTCCGCATCATTCTTGGTATCAGAGCCCAGGCTAGGACTAGTGCTCTTGCATTCTGTCCAGCCCATATATAGTCTGCTATTTTAATTTTTTTCTTTGTAGGAATCTCCATTTTATTTGATTTTTCTTTTTCTGGATTTTTCTGCTCTTTTATCAGATTTTATTTCAACCTATAGAAATTCTACAAGCCAAAATACCATCTGAGAAAACCTCAGGCCTGCAGTTTCAGCAAGCATCTCTTTCTTGTCTCATTTAGTTAGTTCATGCAATTAGTTCATATTTAGACTTCTTTTGCACTTTGCTTATCATCCATATATCCAAAAATATATATATATATATATATTAAATCTTTTTCTTAGACATTTCTGTGCCTACATTGTTCATAAAACACTTAAGGGTGGCACTTTGACATAGGGTCAGGAGTTCATCACCTGTCCCTAGCCCACAAACCACTAACCTGCATCCCGAACCCAAACCCTAACTAAAATCAGTTAGACACCTAATTGCTCTAGAGAGCTTAGGGACACCCATTTGGTCGAGTCGAGACCAAGTGTCTAATCTTGGTGACAGCCCAATCTGTTTGTATTGAGTTCTTGGTGTCTAGGCTTGGTGAATCAGGGCTTGTGGGTTGGTTCGCTTACCTGGCAAATTGCAAAATTTGTGTCTAAGGCAAGCAGAGAGGAACATCCACTCCCCTCCTCCTACCTGGCCAAGGACAAGGCTACTACAGACTGGTTTGCCACTCTGACCTAGGCAACTGGTTAAGATTCTAGGTATATTAGATCTTAGACGTTCGTTGTGTGTTGCATGACTAGTCTAGAATTAGGAGTCCTTTAGCCTAACTGCCCTTTAGCTAGTCAGTATTTTCATGGCATCTAACCCTAGAGTCTATCCTCAGTTTCGTCCTTTTCGAGGAAATCATGATCGTCAGGTTTATATTGATTAGGAGGATGATATGGAATGAATATTTTAAGTGGAGCGATCTGTGTGAGGATAGTAAGGTCAGGTTTGCCCAAATGCATCTTCGGGGTTCAGCCGAACGTTATTGGTTTGATGTTAGAGGAAGAATGAAGTATGAGAGACAAGAGTCTAAGGTAACTTGGAAAGACATGAGAAGTAAGTTGAGAGCAGGGTACCTAGGTAAATCCTATGAGCAAAGAATTCTAGGCCGGTGGTACCAATTGAGACAAGGTAATAGGCCAGTGTCTGAGTATATCGAGGACTTCCAGTGGTATGTCATGAAATGTAATACCATTGAGACCGAGGTTCAGATCACATTGAGGTTTCGAGCTTGGCTACACCCAGACATCTATAGAAAATTAGGCTTTGAAAAGACCAATAAGTTAGAGCAAGCCTACCAAGAAGCCCAAGACTGTGAGTGGTCTTTAAGATATACTCGATCTAATACTTTGGACTTAAAGCTGACCTCTACCAACTTGAATCAAATCCCGATTGATCCGACATCTGTAGTGAACCAGACTTTTGTTTATCAATCCCCACCCGTGTCACCTCTTGACCAGAAAGAAAACACTGAGAACAAGTTATGTATGGCCATCCCAAAAGTAGTTGACCCAACCATAGTCATGCCTATAGAGAAACCAAAGGAGAAAGGATTAGAACCCTTCAGTGAGTTTGAAGAGATCATATATGAGCCTGACATAAGCTTGATTAATGAATATGAAGAAGAAGAAGAATGTGAGGAGGTATCGCCTGATAATTTAATTGATCAGCTCCCACCTGATGGAATCATTAAGGATACCCCAGAACTTAGCAAGGACCCAAATGATAATGATCCTGAGTCCACTATAGACCTTGTTGTAGAACAGACCAATCCAGGATCAAACGAAATAGATGAAGGTATAGATTCTCAAGATGAATGTTCCAAAGACCTTCCCGAAAGCACTCCACTATCTAGGAGCATCCCGTCTACCCGAGGACTTGCACCTATCGATCCTCCTAATATTGACCATGAGGTTAAGATGAGCACACCTTTAGACCATCATTCATACATTAAGGTCAGCTGCCTAAACTTCGAACCAGTCCCTGAGTCTCATTTTTATTCCCTGCCTTTTCTTAAGCCATCTCATATACCTAGAGCCAGGAGGTTACTTTTTATTTAGACTACCAGAATGTGTGACTCCTTAGAGCCCATCCCATTCGCCCTCTACTTCTGGTATACTTTATGGCATCTGTTAGGGATCCTAAAAAAAATTTTCTTGTGCATACCAGGCTAGGGTCAAGCCTAGAGAACCAATGGTCTAGTAGGTTTAGGCCCTAGAACCCCAATAAATTCCTTTTACTAGGAATAACTAGTTTAGTTTGCTTTTGTTGAGTGTTACTTGAGTCTCAGAATCTACATGATCTCTTGCATTGCATACTAGGGACATGAAAATTAATAATTAAAATTTGGTTGTTCCTGAAAGTAAGCTAAGTAGAGAATTGGGGATTCTGAAATAATAAAGAAGTTTTTATGCTCACTGAATTGGTCTCTTAGAGTGACAGGAGAGTGACCCTAATACCCTGATTTGGGACATTAGCTCGACTCTCAATACCTTGCACTTAGTTGAGTATAGGGAACCAGCAAACCACCTAGCGAGTGATTTGAGCCTAATCCTTTTTGGAGAGTAAACCTGACCAGAGTGTCCACTTCCAAATTGACCTGAGTAAGGAGTTCGGATCGAGCGTATCTTGGATGGTCGAGCTACCGCAGCCCAGGGCAATGGCTTTCAGGTTACTTTGTCCATTGGCAAGGCCGACCCCAAATCGGATGACTCGTGGATCACCCAGGAGGACCTGCCATTCACCGACTGCTGGAGAAGTACCAAAACCAAATCAACTTCCACTCGACAGGGTCGAGTTTCTCCCACCCCGGTAGAATTGATGTGGGCATCATGGTTTGACTTGAGCCCTTCAAACTTCGGGGGATCTCTGATTAGGGTTCTGTGTTTATCGAGTCCTGTAATAAGGCTGTCAGCCTCTAGTTTATTTGCTTAAATGGAGTCTGTACCTCGACCCATCGGGTCGAGATGAGTCTTGTAATAAGTCGGCTCGAGTCTAAGCCCATGAAGTCTTTAGTGGTTCAAAAGTTAAGTCTCATTTAAGCCTAACAAAGGCAAGGAGACATGTCAGCTCAGGGCCCACCTTATCTGTTTATGTGACGCACTGAGGTGATGACATGTGGATTGTTTTGGGCGCCCAAGAAAGGGGACCACTCACATGATCCATACCCCCTTCCCCTCCCCTCTTCAAGCTCTCTTCCAATCTAGGATGGGCGGTCATGGAAAGAAGTTTCAAATCCCTTGATGCATGCCTCCACTCAAGCCTTCTTCCATAAAGAAGTTAAGCAAGAAAGGCATGATCCCTTGATGAAGTTAAGCAAGAAAGGCATGGTGAAGACATCAAGCCTCAATCCAAGCCTTCTACCAAAATAAGCCATGCAAGGAAGGAAGGTCAAAGACCAATCCCCCTCTCCAAGCCTCCAATCATGCCATGCCTAGGATTATTCCCATTTGGTCGGCCTTGAATCAAGCCAAGAAAAGTCAAAGTGGGACAAATCCCTCCAAGCTAGCCTCACTTCATGTTTTCTACCAAAACCAAGCAAGCAAAGAAGGAAGTCCAAGGAGCAACTCCACTCCAAGCCAAGCATAATGCCATACCAAGCTGGTCGGCCAAGAAGAAAGCTCTCCAAAGCTTTTGCGCCACTTTCAAATTGAGTTGTGTTTTTGGTTCAAATTTTGAATGGGTTTTCTTTTGAATTTTGAATGTATCTTTGGGTACCTATTTAAAGGACACAAACCCCTCTTTGTAACAGTTAGTGAATGAATACAAAAAAAAATTTCGAGTGTTTTCTTCTCCAATCCTCTGTCTCCCTAGACTAGGTTGTGAGTGAGTGAAACTCTTCCTTCATCCCCAGGGATGTCGAGTGGTGTGAGGCCACGTTCCTTAGCCTGAGGGCGTCGAGTGGTGTGAGGCCACGTTCCTTCGCTTGAAAGCGTCGAGTGGTGGGAGGCCACAATTCCTTCGTCCTCCGGGACGTCACGGGGTGCGATGCCATAAGTTATCAACTTCGATTTCGGACTCCAGTCGGATACCGGGCTCGAAGCCCTGTTTCTCTACCCTAACCCTATTTCAACTTCAACACTTCTCATCTCTTTGCTAACCGTTCTTTCTCTTGCTGCCTACAGGTCTTCCTCGGTGCTACGGACATTGGAGATGGGTCATCTTGCCATTACGGCCACATGATTGGGAACCGGCGCATCCACGGGCATGATTGCTCGGACATCCAGGCCGCATCCATCGAGTGGAGCGATCTCTGCACCAGGCGCTTCAGAATTTGAAAGGTTTGCATCCCCATCTCCTAGGTAGGTATTGGGTGTATCGAGCTAGTCCTAATCTCGGCGTTCCTTAATCTCGGGGTCCTGGCTATCATTTCTTAGGGATTGATCTGCTAGCATAGACCTCTTTTCTTTCAGTTTTCCTAGGTTCTCTTTGCTTGCAATCGGGAACCAAAGATAAAACCCTAAAAAGAAAACAAGATATAACCACCTTTTCATCATCCATGCTATCATCATCATCCTCATCCTTTTTTTCCGCATCACTAGAGGTGAGAGGTCTCTCTGTGAGTATGAGTCACAAAGTCCATGAGAGTCCAAACTTCTATCTTCTATGTCCATTGTTTCCCTCGCCACCTCCTTAAAAAAAAACTAAAAAAAAAAATCAAGTGGTACCCTAATCATTGGTGACTTCTTAGCTCGCCAAAGGTCCTTCTCCTCATCCTTTCTCTCATCAATTTTGGTATCAAAGCAGTTGATTAGGGTATTCAATATTTTAGCCTCTTTTTCTCTCCCCTCCACTTATTCCCTCTATTCTCACTATTCCCACTATCCTGACCTTATTCCTCTTCTATTCTGGACTTATTCCTGTCATCTTCTTCCTAAACCACTCGAATTGAAAGCCCAGTACACCGGATCCACCACCCATTGCCCGCCACCAAGCACCCTCTGCCATCAACACCACTCTTCGGTCTGGATCTCACCAGAGTCTGTCGCAGTTTCCTCCCAGCCACCATGCAATGCCTGGATCTCGCCAATGCCCAAACACTCTATCGGTAATTAGAAGAGAACCCGTCCATCCTTCTTGGCTATCTCACTAACAGCAGTAGCACTATCAGCCGTCGTACCCCCCAAACACCTCCCGTTGATGCCTGGTGACTACCCTATTTTTTTGTTACCACAATGCCCAAAGCCTCGCCCGATCTCCCTGTTGCTGCGATTCCCGACATCCACCGTTCCCCCTTGAAGGATTTACGGCTACCCATCTCCTCCGGCACACTCGATCTCCGATGCTCTGACATGCCCATGCCCATGCCAAATGAACCACACCCTCATCTTCGTGCTTGTGCCGCCTCCCACTAGACCCCTCCTTGCTCCTGCCAGCAAGCCAGCTTCCTCCATCATGGCCACCGCCACCCTGCCGTGCCACCACCTTCAGTCTAGCACCATCTTCGGTGAGAAATCACGAGATTTGCCTCTCTAAAGACCTCCTCTATTCTCTCTGTGTCAGCCGATTTGTGAAGAAGGAGCCATGCACGAATGTGAAAGCTCCGCATGGTCTCCCCTCGCTTTGCCGACTTCATAGCTACACAATTTTTAGAGCTGCATGATTTTCAAAGATTCATATTTTTCAAAGCCACATAGATCTTAGGATAGAGCCTCTTTTGATTTGAATGGATTTGCTTCCACCAGAGTCCCCGCTAACCCAAACTCGACGGAGTCATGTTCTCTCCACTCCAGGACAATGATGGGGACCCAAGAGCTATCCAAGCATCGATATTTGATTGACTATGTTCGAGTCTATTATATTTTATTTGAGTCCATCAATTTTGAGTCTTGAGTCATTTGAGGCCTATTAGCAATTTATGTCAGGTCTTGTAATCGAGTTAGTACGAGTCCTGTCATTTAGTCAAGTCAAGTTTTATTTTACTTGAGTCCAAGTCTATCATTAAGAAGTTGAAGACCCCAGCCATCTCAGGAGCCACATGGGACCCCAGTCATAGTGCCACACCGAGTGCACCACCTCTGCAGCAACAAGGAGCCCTAGTCATAGCAGGCATCATCCACCCTATCGGCATCCCAAGATCTTCATGACATCATCCAAGCCCAACAAAGAAGTAGATCAGCACCCCATATGGAAGTTGTGGACCGCCCAAGAAAAGATGGAAGGAACTATATGGTGTCCAAGCAGAATAGGCTGCATATGTGCACCCAATGCCCGGATTGGATTGATTCCTGCCTCGAACAAATTCTGCTCGGAGAGCAGGACATCAATAACTGGGACCACGTCACCCAGCATCTGTCTATAGACATCCTGGTCTGCTGACTCAACATTGGAGTTTTGGTTCGGAGAACGGTCTAGCCGACTCCAGGCCCAGTCGACATCCTGGATCGAGGCGAAGAAGAAGCGGTTCTTCAATCCCTTGATTGATGTGGGGAGGTCAAACCTAAGGCACCTAGGCCGGGGTGAAAGATACCACCAGCCATCATCGGTAGAGTAGCATTTCAGGATGAAGAGGGCCCTGAATAGTGAGAAACGGGCAACAAACCCGTGTAAGTGACAGAAGATAATGAAGGCGAAGATGACCCGAATGGCATTGTGAGCCAACTGGGCCGGGACCAGGCGGAAGTGACTGAGAAAGGAGAGAAAGAAAGGGTGAAGGGGAAAATGAAGACCCTAGACAAAGAAGTCCTCATAGAAAGCAACACTCCCTGGGCCGCTAGAGGTTACCCGGTCCCTCGGGCCCGGGAGTGAAAGCTGGATCGAATCCGGGACCCTATATGTATCCCGGATCCAGGAGAGATCGTCTCCGGTCATTGTCGAGGCGTAACCAGATGGACTGGAAGAAAAGTCCTCTGCCACCGGAGGAGGAAGGGCAGAGATGGGGCGTGCAAAAATTATGGGGTGAGACATAGGACCCCTAGGGATGCCTATGGACACTCCCTGGCCGTAGATGCCTCAGGACCTCGACTGGAATCTCTTCCCCCTCTGAGGAGGAAGACGATGGAGTCCTCGGCCGGGAAGGATGGCATCATCCAAATTGTAAGAAACGTGATGGTGACGGGCCATTAGGGAGGAGGAAACAAGAAAATGACGGGTTCGGGGTGACACGGGATTGGAAGGAAGAAGACGAGAGGAAGGTATCGTGGGCACTCACCAGGATGTTTTGAATAGGAGGAGTGGCGACCCCTGGAGATGAAGAAAGATCGCTGCAACCGCCGGCGATGTGTGAGAAAGCCAAGAGACCTCATTTTCGGAATGTCACCCTCCTTTTCAAACTCAATCAACGGCGACCGTACGCCTCTTTTTGGCCCAGGCCATTAGATGACGGCCATATGGAGCCACGCCTGACATCGATGCTTCTGTCCGATGGAAACTACCTCGGGTTCAAAATGGAGTATTAATGGCCCGTCAGACGTGCAGACGTGGTAGCCTCTCATAGGACCTCGGGTGCGATGGACATGGTGACGGCGATCACGGCAATTATGGCATGGGATTTCCTCCTTTTCCACATCATCTCTACATTAACTCCCCACATCCCAAACCGTGATGCTTCGATGGGACTTGGGGATGGGTGGCAACTGATATGGAAACATCGCTGACATGGAGTATGTGACAGATCCAGCAGGATGCCATCGGTGCCACGTGAATTTTTTCTTTCAAAAAACTTCCCCGAGGGCGAGGTGCTCCTGCTCCTTCACTCGGTGGCACCCCAAGATGGGTTCACCTCGGCCAAAGTCGAGCACTCCATTGCCACTTCGCCAGGTGTACACCCAGGAGGGGTCCACCTTGGTTGAAGATAGCGGCCTCTACTCCCTCAACAGGTGGCACCCCAAGACGGGTCCAACTCAGCCGAGGTGGAGCCTGGTGCTCCTGCTCAGATGGGCCCATCTCGGTCGAAGTCAAGCCCTCCTCTGCCACTTTGCCAAGTGTCCACCTAGGAGGGGTTCACCTCGATTGAAGCTAGCGACCTCTATTCCCTCGCCAGGTGGCACCCCAAGATGGGTCCACCTAAATCGAGGTCGAGCCAGGTGCTCCTGCTCCTTTGCCAAGTGACACCCTAAGATGGGTTTACCTCGGACGAAGTCGAGCCCTCCTCTGCCACTTCGCTAGGTGTCCGCCCTTAACGGGTCCACCTCGATTGAAGCTGGCGGCCTCTGCTCCCTTACCATGTGATGCCTCAAGATGGGTCCACCTCAGTCAGGTCGAGCCAGGCATTCCTACTCCTTCACCATGTGGCACCCCAAGATGGGCCCACCTCGATCGAAGTCGAGCCCTCCTCTGCCACTTTGCCAGGTGTCCGCCCAAGAGGGGTCCACCTCAACTGAAGCTGGCGGCCTCTGCCCACTTGCCAGGTGGCAACCCAAGATGGGTCCACCTTAGCCAAGGTGGAGCCAGGAACTCCTGCTCCTTCGCCAAGTCGCACCCCAAGATGGGTCCACCTCGACCGAAGTCGAGCCCCGCTCTGCCACTTCACCAGGTGTCAGCCCAAGAGGGGTCCACCTCGACTGAAGCTGGCGGCCTCTGCTCCCTCGCCAGGTGGCACCCGAAGAAGGGTCCACCTTAACCGAGGTTGAGCCAGGCGTTCCCTACTCATTCGCCAAGTGGCACCCCAAGATGGGTCCACCTTGGTCGAAGTCGAGCCCTCCTCTACCACATCACTAGGTGTCCGCCTAGGAGGGGTCCACCTCGGCTGAAGCTAGCAACCTCTGCTCCCTTGCCAGGTGGCACTCCAAGATGGGTCCACCTCAGCCGAGGTCGAGCCAGGCGCTCCTGCTCCTTTGCTAGGTGGCAGCCCAAGATGGGTCCACCTCGGTCGAAGTCGAGCCCTCCTCTGCCACTTCACCAGGTGTCCGCCAAGGAGGGGTCCACCTCGACTGAAGCTAGTGGCCTTTGCTCCATCACCAGGTGGCGCCCCAGGATGGGTCCACCATAGCCGAGGTTGAGCCAAGCGCTCCTGCTCCTTCGCCAAGTGGCACCCCAAGATGGGTCCACCTCGATCGAAGTCGAGCCCTCCTCTTCCACTTCGCCAGGTGTCCGCCCAAGAGGGTCTACCTCGGCTGAATCTGGTGGACTCTGCTCCCTCGCCAGGTGGCACCCCATGATGGGTCCACCTTGATCGAAGTCGAGCCCTCCTCTGCCACTTCGCCAGGTGTCCGCCCAGGAAGGGTCCACCTCGGTCGAAGCTAGCAGCCTCTGCTCGCTCGCCAGGTGGCACACCAAGACGGGTCCACCTCAGCCGAGGTCGAGGCAAGTACTCCTGCTCCTTCGCTAGGTGGCACTCCAAGATGGGTCCACCTCGACCGAAGTGAGCACTCCTCTACCACTTCGCCAGGTGTCCACCCAGGAGGGGTCCACCTCAGCTGAAGCTTCGTCCTCTGCTCCCTCACCAGGTGGCACCCCAAGATGGGTCCACCTCAACCGAGGTCATGCCAGGCGTTCCGTGCTCTTTCGCCAGGTGGCACCCCAAGATGTGTCCACCTCGGTCGAAGTCAAGCCCTCCCTGCCACTTCGCCTGGTGTCCACCCAGGAAGGGCCCACCTCGGCTGAAGTTGGTGGCCTCTGCACCCTTGCCAGGTGGCACCCTAAGACGCGTCAACCTTAACCGAGGTCGAGCCAGGCGCTCCTGCTCATTCGCTAGGTGGCACCCTAAGATGGGTCCACCTCTGCCAAAGTCGAGCCCTCCTCTGCCACTTAACCTCAGTTGAGGTCGGGCCAGGGGCTCTTGCTCCACCGCTAGGTGGCACCCCCTGATGGGTCAACCTCGACTGAATTGAGCCCTACTCTGCGAAGCCTCCGGAGGTCAGAGGCATGGGCCACGAGGTTGCTGCTAGAGTCGGCGTGCGACGTGCCTTGTACATGGTGATGCAAAACAAAAGAGATGATGCGATGCCGAAGTAAATTAAGACTAATTCTTTTTTTTTTTTTTTTAATGTTCTGAAGTTGGCTTAAACTCAAAGAAAGTTAAACTAAATTGAAAGAAACTATATAATAATTGAAAGCACAATTCAAAGAAACTAGATTATCAGAGTAGTTCAGAAGTAAAGGATCGCTGGGGCTTGAGAAACTCCCAGACCTAGGGTTTTGCTCTGAACTTTCAATAGGACAGAAATAAAGAGAAGGGAAGGGTTATGTACTAGGCAGTGATCTTCACAGAGTTTGGTGGAAGGACTCTCTCGAGCAGATTGTTGGATCTTCGAATTCGGATATCTTCGCAATGGATCCTCCAATACTGGTCCTTTGGTAGAGTTAGCTTCTCCTGAACTCAGGATCTGGGAAAGAAGAAGAACAAGTTAAGGAACCAGATACTCGAAGAAAGGATTTACCAGATAAGAAGAACTTCAAAAATTGATGTTGCTGAAATCTTGATTCTCCTGGATGCTGATCTGACTTCCTTTGGGATTTGCTCTGTATTCGAAGTAGCAGATATGGACCTGGATGCTGGTGGTCGGCCTCTACTTGGAAGAGATGGGCCGTGAGATGATGAGGTAGATTAGGGTTTGGATGATTGGTGGAAGGAAGAATATGATGGGCGGCTAAGGTTTGGAATTGAAGTGGCTAACCTAGGGTTTTAGTAGGGTTTGGAGATCTCACACCTCCTCAAGGTTCATGTGGAACCCGGAATCACTCCCTCACAGAGCTCAACACTTGAATACAAGTGCGAAAGAGAGAAACACAAAGTTGCTCACAAAGAAATTGATTTCATTCATAATTTCAAATGGACTCTTACCTGTAGACCTATTGACCGAGTCATTGAATGCAAATTCAGCCCTAGGTAAGTACAAATCCCAATTCCTGGTAAACTCGACTGACGACGCATTCCTAAAGAATGGACTTTATTCAAAGGAACCCTAGGTCTAAACCTAACAAACTACGGCTCTCTAGGTTTGACCTTGGGTCGGAGGATGGCATGCAGAGCATGAAAACTTATCATGGGTGCCTAGTAGGTGCCATAAGGTCTTCCAGAAGTAGGTGGCAAACCTAATAGGTTCTGACACGTGGTTCACTCTAAAGACTTTGACAAAGTATACTTGGATGGTGTAAGAAGCATTGGAAGTCCTAAAGAAAGGGAGGAAATATGAGGTGGAGTCTCGAATTACCTGCTGACTAAAGGTGGTGACCTAAAGGATTGAATGGTGCTCTATGAGTGTCAACTGGTCATCCTTACGAAAGGAAAAGTTTGCTACTCCAAGGAATGGATCAAGAGATGGTTCGGGGAGTAGCTTAGGACATGTGATTGCAACAGTTAAGGTTTGTTCTCTAAGCAAATAATGATCCACTTTCTCAAGAAATGGATTAAAGAATGATTCATGGAAGGGCCTATGGATGATGACCTCAAGACATGAAATTTGACCTATGGGTGTGGAAAGGTATACTCTGTAGAAGGGTAGGTCAGTCATGCGAAGGAAGGGGTCTGGGGCCATAAGGAGGACTTCTATAGTACTGGGTGAATCAATCCGCTCAAGACAAGGATGTTCAACTGAGATTACGGGAGAGACCTTAGTGGCTGGGCATAGGACAAGGTCCAATTGTAAGAGACTTGATTCAGTCATCCTAAGGAGAGGATCTACCATAGGGTGGGCAAACTTAAACAGCTCAGTGCAAAGATCTTCAATTGGTACTTGGGGAATGACTATCATTATAGGGTACGAACTGATAGCTCGAGCTAACACTATGAGTTCTTCCTGGGGGAATCTGACTAAAGGAACCTGGTTCTCACAAATCTTCAATTGGTACTTGGGGAATGACTGTCATTATTGGGTACGAACTGATAGCTCGAGCTAACACTATGAGTTCTTCCTAGGGGAATCTGACTAAAGGAACCTGGTTCTCACTAATCTCTTGAATTTCTGAACTAGGTCCTACCACTTATTTGCTTTCCAAGGTCTCCTCAGGTAAGGAACCAATAGTATCGATGTCACATTCTTCAAGTTCTTCCCCCTCATATTCATTAACTAGACTCAAGCCAGCATCATATACTTCCTCGATGCCATCTTCAATGGGTTTCGGGTCAGTGGTAATCGGGTCAACTGATTCTGGGCTTGTCATACCTAACCTTTCTTCCTCATTGGTAGGCTTGGGTTCTCCCTCATAATGTCATCCTTAGGATTCTTACAACTTAGCTGTGCACAAGCCAGTCCTATGCATGGGCACTGAATAGATTTATGGCCTCTTTCTTCACAAAACCAACATTCTTGCGATATAGGAACCTGGGTCACACTGGGTTTCAAGCTAGTAGAGACCTTACTTGGGCATGGGTGTGGATCTAAATGGCTTGATCTAGAAGACTTGGATTGTTGAGTGACTGGTCTAGAATATTGTAAGGACCTCTCATAGACATGATCCACACTATAGATATCATGGTTAGGCTTCCTAATGTTATGCTCGGGATCACGGTATAAGGTCCTCCTAGGCTCCTGGTGTGGGTGAGGTTGAGGCACATTAAAATCTGGGTCAGGAGTCCAATTATGATGTCTATGTTCCTCAAGTACTTGGACTCGATCCCTAAGCTGGGTAAGATCCTCACGGACTGGATTCCTATACTGGGCAACAGTATCAGTCATATCCTGACTCAATTTGGTCATACTTTCGGTAAGAGATCTAATCATGGCCTCTAAATCAGGTTGGGTTTGACCAGGTTGGTAGGGTACTCCGTTCCAGGTGGACATGATGATGCAAGCAAGCACACCAAATGAGACTCGACTGAAACGACTACGGGCTAACTAGTCCTAGAGCCCAAACTAGATGCCCAATCAGAGTGGCAAGCTAGTTTGTAGTAACTCGGGACTTAGCCAGGCAGGTGTAAGGGGAGTGTTAGGTCCCTAATTACCAAACCTAGACACCAATCAATGATTGGCCCGGTAGGCGGACCAGCACACAAGCCCTTCGGGATAGAATCCCTGAACCACCATTCTAGACACTGAGTACAAAGCACACACAGAGTACCAGACAAACTGACTAAACCCTAGGCTGGACCTGACCAGTTGGTGTTCCTAGCCCAGTAGGGCAAATTAAGTCAAATAAATTTTAAAATTAGGCTTAGGATCGAATGAATGGGTGGTGGTTTGGGCTAAGGAGAGATTATCAACTTCTCCCCTTATCTTAAATGCTCAATTGCCCTTAATATGAATTAGGAGATGATCACTCAAAAAAAAAAATTGAATTGAAGAAACATAGAAACAGAATTGCTATAATTTAACTCTCAGAAATTTCACAGAAACCAATAAATTACAGTAAAATTATGTAAAATATTTTCAATTATACTGGTTCCAGCAAAATAAAAATCATATAATTTGGAGTTACCTACAATGAGAAACAATTCCTGAAATAGGGTAGTTATAGACTGAAAATAGAATGCTTCCCCCGTTTACAATTCCTGCTACGAAGTTGTAACCCAGCAGATCCCCTACATGCCCTAGGAACACCCCATGGAATGGGAAGAGGAGGCTTGCACCTCACTTCGTTCCTAGGACCGGACGTCCTGGGGAGTCTACTTCAAGCAGACAAAGTAAAAAAGAGAGACACTCAAAACATGCAAGCAAGTCAGAAACCCTAGACAGGGCTCTGATACCATAATTGATGCAGAATGAAAGCTCTGATACTAAAATGATGCAGAACGAATATGTGGAATGCGGAAACAAATTAAAATTAATGTATTTTTTTTTTATATATTTTCAGAAGTCGGCTTTGACTCAAATGAAAGTTAAACTGAATTGAAAGAAACTATATAATAATTGGAAGCACAATTCAAAGAAACTAGATTATCAGAGTAGTTCAGAAGTAAAGGATCGCTGGGGGTTGAGAAACTCCCAGACCTAGGGTTTCGCTCTGAACTTTCAATAGGACAGAAATAAAGAGAAGGGAAGGGTTATATACCAGGCAGTGGTCTTCACAGTGTTTGGTGGAAGGACTCTCTCGAGCAGATTGTTGGATCCTCGTATTCGGATATCTTCGCAATGGATCCTCCAATACTGGTCCTTTGGCAGAGTTGGCTTCTCCTGAACTCAGGATCTGGGAAAGAAGAAGAACAAGTTAAGGAACCAGATACTCAAAGAAAGGATTTACCAGATAAGAAGAACTTGAAAAATTGATGTTGCTGAAATCCTGATTCTCCTGGATGCTAATCTGACTTCCTCTGGGATTTGCTCTGTATTCGAAGTAGCCGATCTGGACCTGGTGCTGGTGGTCGGCCTCTACATGGAAGAGAGGGGCCGTGAGATGATGAGGTAGATTAGGGTTTGGATGATTGGTGGAATGAAATCAATTTCTTTGTGAGCAACTTTATGTTTCTCTCTTCCGCACTTGTATTCAAGTGTTGAGCTCCATGAGGGAGTGATTCTGGGTTCCACAGGAACCTTGAGGAGGTGTGAAATCTCCAAACCCTACCAAGACCCTAGGTTAGCCAATTCAATTCCAAACCCTAGCCGCCCATCATCTTCTTCATTCCACCAATCATCCAAATCCTAATCTACCTCATCATCTCACGGCCCCTCTCTTCCAAGTAGAGGCTGACCACCAGCATCCAGGTCCAGATCGGCTACTTCGAATACAGAGCAAATCCCAGAGGAAGTCAGATCAGCATCCAGGAGAATCAGGATTTCAGTGACATCAATTTTTGAAGTTCTTCTTTTCTGGTAAATCCTTTCTTTGAGTATCTGGTTCCTTAACTTGTTCTTCTTCTTTCCCAGATCCTGAGTTCAGGAGAAGCCAACTCTGCTAAAGGACCAGTATTGGAGGATCCATTGCGAAGATATCCGAATCCGAGGATCCAACAATCTGCTAGAGAGAGTCCTTCCACCAAACTCTGTGAAAATCACTGCCTGGTATATAACCCTTCCCTTCTCTTTATTTCTGTCATGTTGAAAGTTCAGAGCGAAACCCTAGGTCTGGGAGTTTCTCAACCCCCAGCGATCCTTTACTTCTAAACTACTCTGATAATCTAGTTTCTTTGAATTATGCTTTCAATTATTATATAGTTTCTTTCAATTCAGTTTAATTTATTTGAGTCAAAGCTGACTTCTGAAAATATATAAAAAAGAAAAATACATTTATTTTAATTTGCTTCCGCATTCCACATATCCGTTCTGCATCATTTTGGTATCAGAGCTTTCGTTCTGCATCACATGGTGCCCAGTACGGCCCGCTTTGGTGCGCGGAACCTCATTTACATCAGTTAAGGAGGGTCCCATGATTGACGTATTAAATCCTTGCGGTCAGGAAACTAGGAAATCCATAGTCAACACCCCGAGATGAGGGCTCCCGTGCTTGGCTCGAGATCCCGCCAGATTTTTCCTTTCATGACAACACGGTGGACGAGGCAAGCTCACCGCTTAACTCCCAGGCTCGAAGAAGAGGGGAGGAGGGGGGAGAGGAGCCAGAGACCTCCAGGAGCCTCCATGGGAAGAAGAAAAGGCTGAAAGTAGTCTGGTCGTATAAAAGGGATGGTGAAAGCGGACGGAAAGGTAAGCCACGGAGAGGAAAGGACACTGAGAGATAACAATTCTGGGGCTCTTGGAAGTTCCCAGATGTAAGTCTGACGATTCCAACACAGGAAGCTAGGCGTCAACCCCTCTTTTTCAAACACTTCTTTCATCAAAACCTCCTCTAAGCACGGAAACCAGTCGGAGACCCGTCTTAGTGGATCTGTTCCATCTTGCCATTCTCTAACTTGACCGTCGGACTGCCCCCGTCAGAATCCCCGGTCTGGGTGTCTGACCTTGTTTTGCAAGCCCGGAGGCTTGGAGATCCCGAGGTGAAGGAGTCCAAGGACTGGCACCAGCTCATAAGCTACAGGCCACCGTGGTAAGATCGGCAACAATGATGGGGATCCAGGGCAGGTCCGGGTATTTTTCCATTTTTCTTAATTTCTCAATTTTTTTTTATTTTTTCTATTCCCTCTATTCTACCTATTCCTGCTATTCCAACTTTATTCCAATCTTATTCCCGATCTATTACTACACTATTCCATCTTCTCCAGTGATTTTTTTAAATGCCCAAACCCTAGCCTCCACCACCTCCGGCCCCAGATCCGGGCCGACCGACCGTCGACCGCCCCCGCCGGACCGTCGTCGATGTTCGCCAGCCCCAGCTCTCGTCGGAGAAGCCACCGCCTCCGACCAACACCGTGGGTAAATGAACGTACACGGAGGCATCCGCATGCCATGGCCCACGGACACCGCTACCAACGCTGCCGCCGGCTTGCTGCTGCCGCAGTTCTCTCCTCCCACCAGCCCTCGCCCGGTCGTCGATGGGGTCCGCCGCTGCCCACGCCCGTAGGAAGACGAACGGATGTGGGAGGCGTCCATTTGCCCGCATGCGGCTGTGTGACGCCGCCATCCATCGCCTGACTCCACCGCCATCGCTCGCTTGTCCTCCGGCCACCTTCCCACCGTCCATGGCCTCCCCCACCATCCACCGGTCACGCCGGCACCCCGAAGGTCTCCCACGGCCATGGGAGACCAAACAGAACGATGGTCGTGCCGTGCCATTCCATGTGCAGCCTCGCCTGTGGCCCACCGCCAGTCATCTGTCGCTCACCGTCCGTCGATCCCGTCTGCCGCCTACTTCCCGGTCGCCAGCCGTGTGCTCCGTCGGTAGATCGATCCTCTGCACGACCGTGAGATGGAGTTGCATGGATTTCAGAGCAGTCCCATTTTCAGAGCAGCATGCTTTCTGGAGCAGATCGTCAAGCCGACATGCTTCTCATAGCAGATCAGCAACATTTTTTATGCAACATGAATTTTAATGTAATTTATTTTTCTTTTTTAGTTTTCTTAGAGGCTAAGAAACTAAGGGTCTTGGTTTTTCTATATAAAGGCCCCCTCTTCCCCTGTGATAATCAGAGAGAGATGATTTGATATAAATTTTTGGTTTTCCATTGGTTTCGATTCTTGTTCTGGGCTGAGGCCCATTTTCCTTCTTTCCCTGTTGTGTGCATTATGGGTTCGATGAGGGGTGTGAGGCGATCCCTGCTGTGTGCATTATGGTTTCGATGAGCACCCTAGTTATCCCCTATCTCGTCTTCTTTATCCCCTCGTGTCCTTTGAGAGTCATCTTAGTGCATCTGTGTGAGAGCCCTGCTATGTGCATTATGGGTTCGATGAGAGTTCAGGGTAGCTGGTGCTGAGATCCCTCAGAGGGTAGCTGTGTGCTAAGACCCCTCGGGAGGATAGCTTTAGGCTTTGACCCCTGACTTTCTGTGTGCGTCCCCCGTTAGAGTGAGTCTTAGGGCCATGAGTTCCACTTCCCGGTCTCCCATCTTCATTCTTCCTTTGCCACATCCACCAAGAAAATTGAAAACAAAAGAGATCAGCCATCTTAGGAATTTAGTATCAGTATGCCCTTGTCTCGTGAGGCTTCTTAGCCCTCCCACGATCCTAGTTTGTTAGGTGTTTTTCCCTATTTTCCAAATAACCAGGTTACATCAATTTTTTTGTCCCGCATCAAACACATACCACTTAATGTATTGATCCATATCTCCTTCCCAATCAGTGTATACCATAGGGTCAAGACTGCCACCAAATGTAGGTGCTTCTAACCTAATATTTTTAATGGCGCTCTCATCTCGGTCCATAATATCATGATTGGGTCTCCTCTGATTAAGCTCCAAGATTGGTTCATGGCATGGGACTCTTCTAGGGTTAAGAGGGGTTGGAAAAGGTATCTCAAGCTCAGGCTCAATATGGGTCTCATGGGTTCCTTCTAGGGTTCCTACACGTGTCTCTATTTAGGTAAACCTATGGTTCAGTTAGGCTAGCTGATAAGTAATGGCCCTCAATTAGGTTTCAAGATTGGACTCCATGGTTAAACCAGATTAGGTTTGGGGCTGATGGTAATGGGCTCATGACCTGGTGGTCATGCTAAAACTTTAAAAGGCATAGCAGGTAGACAAACTATATATTAAAACTATTTTAAAGTATAGCATAGTGGAAGACATGGTAGATTGATCAAGTCGATCTACCAATCTGCCTACAACAGGAGCTGACATAATAAAAGTGCATGTAGAGATATCAAGAGCAAAGAAAAGGAAAGGGTATGTTACCTTTAACCTTTAGATGCAGGTGATGAAGAGCTGCTGAGCCACACAAATATCTAGCCTCTGCGGGTAGTTCACACCAGGGCTCGATCCCAATCAACTCCCTTGGAGTGCTAGCTCTGTAGGAACCTTGAGGCCAATCTTTTCCTTCCTTGGACCTACAAGACTTTCTTGAAGCTACTGAAAAATCTGGTTAGAAAACAAAGGAGAGAAGTAGAATTGGAACCCTTCCCAACTAACTCTTTCTTCCCAAATCCTAGCTTGATTGCTAGGTAGGCTCACAACCAAAACCCAAATCCTATCAAACCCCACTCTAAGGATACCTTCCCTCCCACTCTTAGAAAAGACCAGCAAAAGTCAACCTCAACTAACTCTGCTGCCCATACAAAGACACCTATTTATAATAGCAGCAATGAAGGAGAGAGATGTGGAAGGAGTGATTGGGGAAGAGGGTTAAGGGTTGAACAAAATAGCTCTAGGTTTATATTGGTTAAAATATTCATTCCAAATAATTTATTCCATAAAAAACCTTGGAGCCAATTTCAGCCAAGATTTGAAATTTGAATCTTTTAAAGGAAAGTGAGCATGACATATCAAATCTAATTTGATCCTAAGTCAAATCACATTTGGCTTGACCCATCATATTGCAATCATATTGCAAATAAGTCCTCCAAAAATCTTCATCACAGCCAAGTGTTGACTTACGCAAGTGTCGACATTTGGGTCACGGTCAATCATATTGATCCCATAGTGATGCTAAATGATTTTCAATCATTGATCGGCCTTTAGATCAGGTAGAAACCCCTATAGTGTGTGACCCCATATATTCAAACACTAAGCTGGTAGCACTGGTGATGCGGGACAGACTCGATGAACCTTGGATTATTTGGAAAAGGGAAACACCTAAACAAACTAGGACCGTGGGAGGGCTAAGAAGCCTCCCGGGACTAGGGTGAAATTGAAACTAAAATCTTAAAATAGCTGATCTCTTTTGTTTTCAATTTTCTTGGTGGAGGTGGTGAATGAAGGATGAGGATGGGATACTGTGAACTAGAACTCATGGCCCTAGGACTCACTCTAATGGGGAGACGTACACAGAAAGTTAGGAATCCAAGCACACAGCTGCCCTGAGCTCTCATCGAACCCATAATGCACACAGCAGGGCTCTCATAGATGCCTCACTCATCAAACCAAAAATGCACACAGCAGGGCTCAATAGCACACAATAAAGGCATCCCGCTTGGATGACTCTCAGAGGACATGAGGGGATAAGAAGATGGGATAGGTGGGGATAACTAGAGGTGCTCTTATCGAACCCATAATGCACACAGCAGGGCTCTCATACCCCTCATCGAACCCATAATGCATACCGCAAGGAACGAAGGTAAACGGGCCTCAGTCCAAAACCAGAACTAGAACCAGTGGCTAAATCAAAAATTTCATATCAACTGAGTTATATAGGAGGGGAGGGGGCCTTTATATAGAAAAACCAAACCCCTCACTTACCCCACAAGCAACCCAAAAAAGGAAAATAAACAACATCAAAGTCCATGCTAAATCAATATTGGTGCTGATCTATTGTAGGAAGCATGTCGACTTGATGAAGTGCTCTGAAGAGCATGCTGCTCCAAGAATCGTGCAAAAATAGCACATTCTTCTAGCTACTTTGAGAACCATGCAGAGCTTCTTTGAGCAGCTTTGAGAAGCATGTAGAAGCTTTTCCATGACCACACAACAGGGGGGACCAGATCTTCGACTGCCAGCCGGGTAGCATGCAATTGACGGGGCCGGCGGATGGCGCTAGCGGACGGCGGGCGACGGGCGAGTGGCTGATGGTAGCGGCATGGCGACACGGACGGGCGTCACGGGCTGTGGGCGATGGCTGGGCACTGGCGAGGCCTCCAGTGGCCGTGCTGGGGCAGCGGTTGGCAGGGCAGCAGGCGGGCGATGGTGACGGGGCGGCATGACGACGCGGTGAGGGCAGCACGACGGTTCGTCTCCCTTACACGTTCGGGGGGGCTTTCCGGTGAATCTCCAATGGCTGGGCGGTTCTCTGGTGAGAGGGGAGAGCGGCGAGCACCGGCGACCAGCTAGATGGGGGGCAGCCAGGGTCGGGTAGCCCGGGTGAGGGAAGGGGGGTGGCGGCTATGTTTTAGAAAAATAAGCTTTACAGGATGATGAAAGGTTGAAGATGGAGTAAGCCGGGATAAAACGGTGATGAATATGGAATAAAACAAGAATAATGGGAATAACAGGGAATAGATGGGATATTTGGGAATAGGCAAAAATTAAAAAAATGCAAGAAAATAAAAAAAATAGAAAAAGAATCCTGACTTGCCCTGGATCTCCATCATTCTCCTTGACCGCGAAGAACTTGACTCCGTCGAGTTTGAAAAAATGAAGCACACCCTAATCCACAACTCGCTCTGTTACCAAATTGATGCTAGATAGACTCGATGAACCCTGGATTATTTGGAAAAGGGAAACATCTAAACAAACTAGGATAGTGGAAGGGCTAAGAAGCCTCCCGGGACTAGGGTGAAACTGAAACTAAAATCCTAAAATAGCTGCTCTCTTTTGTTTTCAATTTTCTTGGTGGATGGTGAATGAAGGATGAGGATGGAAGACTGGGAACTGGAACTCATGGCCCTGGGACACTCTCTAACATGAAGACATACACAGAAAGTCAGGAATCGAAGCACACAGCTACCCTTAGCTCTCATCGAACCCATAATGCACACAATAGGGCTCTCATAGATGCCTCGCTCATCGAACCCGTAATTCACGCAGCAGGGCTTAATAACACACAACAAAGGCATCCCGCTTGAGTGACTCTCAAAGGACATGAAGGGATAAGAAGATGGGATAGGGGATAACTAGGGGCGCTCTTATCGAACCCATAATGCACACAGCAAGGTTCTCACACCCCTCATCGAACCCATAATGCACACAGTAGGGAACGAAGGTAAACAGGCCTCAGCCCAGAACTAGAACTAGAACCAGTGGCTAAACCAAAAATTTCATATGAAGTGAGTAATACAAGAGGGGAGGGGGACTTTATATAGAAAGACCAAACCCCTCACTTACTTAGCCAACAAGCAATCCAAAAAAGGAAAACAAACTACATCAAAATTCATGCTACATCAATATTGGTGCTGATCTGCTATGGGAAGCGTGTCGACTAGATGAAGTGCTCTGAAGAGAGTGCTACTCCAAGAATCATGCAGAAACAGCTCCTTCTAGCTGCATTGTGGTGCGGACACCAAGCACAAGAAGAGATTACAGCAAGCTTAGCTAGGTTCTTATTTGAGTCCTGTAATAATTTAATTTTGCATTTGTTTTCTTTTAAATTGAGTCATGAGTCAAATCTCATTGAGTCTTCTTTAAATCAAATTTCATTGAGTCTTGTTTAAGACATGTTCGGGCCAGTCCAATTGCAAAATCATGAAGGGTTAGTGTCTAGTCAAAAGTCAAAGGGAGCATGGTCCATGGGTTCACCACCAAAGAAGCCACATCATCACATGGAAGCCACCTCCTTGCCACATCACAAGGAGGTTCAAATTCAAGGAAATTCGGCCAAAGAAGAGGGAATTTTGAATTGGCCAACCTCCCCACCCATCTCTCCTTCATTCATGGGGACGACCCACCTTTCTAGGAGTTGCATTTTGAATTCAAAAACAAACAAGGCTGCAAAGAAATTCTTATAAGAGTAGATCATGATGAATGAAAAAAAATAGCCTTTCCTTTCCAAAGAAGTTCTCTTGCTTGTGATGTTTGGTACCCTATGAGAGGGTAAGGTGTGAGGCCTTGAAGTTTTGATCTCCTGTAATCTACAACTCTTCCACTCCACTCCAAGATCTTGCATGAATTCGGCTTAGAGGAAATCTTCCAAGAGCTTGCCAAGGGTTGCCTCATCAACAACTAGTGCAACAAGGGTTTCTATAACAAACCTTAAAGTCATCCTTCTAAGGAGCCATGGAAGATTCAAGACAAACCTCCATAACCTCTTCCCATCTTGTTTATTTATTTCTTTTATCCCAATCATAAATTCTCTTCCTAATCCCTCCATCTAATTTTGTTGCAGGATCCCCGGGTTTTTCTTGAGTTCCAAAGAAGGAGGTTGGATTTGCTAAGAACTAGAAAATCTACCTAGGGTATTTTCCTTGTCATCCAGAATCCTCCCTGAGTGTGTTATTCAAGAGAGTGGTTTAATGCCTGGAAACCCTCTTATGAACTCTTTCAGATCTGAAATTGATAGGGTGAATTAGCTCTAATCTGAGTGGTTTCCTAACCATTAAGATCCTTCTCTCTTAATTATCCTGAATAGAAAAATTTTAGGGTTTTGTGTGACATTTCAGAATTTCCTTTTATTACATCTAGGTTCTTTGCTTTGAATGTCTAAATCTTATTGCTTTGTTTTCATTTGAGTTTTACTAATTTGATTAAGAGCATGTCATTCCCATTGTTTCCCGCATCATTTTGGTATCAGAACCAGTTAGATTAGAGCATCATAGTTAAAAACCCTGTTTTCTGGTTTGCATGATATTTTCTCTTGTGCTATAAGATTATAGCCAAATCTTTGCATCATAATACCAAGGTGAAATCAGGTTGTCCTACTATAAGGTGGATCCTTATAGTGTAAGGTTTTCCTATCTTGGTTATTGCACATTGACTACATAGAAGAAATCTATGTAGGTCTTATTTCCCTTCTTGCTGTAATTCTGTGCAGACTGACTATAATCCGCCTGCAACTCCAAAGGCAGGTAATGCATTTTGCATTGAAACATTTTTTTTCTTGTTCCATTTCAAGTTAGTTGTCACCATGTTAAATTTCATCATCATAAAAAAATCACAAAAAAAATGAAAATTATTGCATTCCATCACTATTGCTGAAATTCCTGTATGTTCTGTTATGATCCTTTTCACATTGTTTAACTTTAATGATCTGCTCAGCACAGTATAGATTTTATCTTCTAATTTCCTTTCATATGGCATATCAGTTAGCAATCTTCTGTGAATTTTTCAAATTTTCTTGAAATTGTTACACAGCACTTCTTAGCCCCACTTTGAACTGCAACACACAATATTTCTGCTACTGAGATTAGGGTTTATATGCATGCTTTGCATCATCTCATGATAAATCAATTAAGGACATCATTATGACATGGGGACAGGAATTAATCAACTGTCCTTAGCCCAAAACCACAACCCATCATCTCGATCCCAACCCCTTAATTAAAATCAATTAGACCTAATTACCCTATTGGGTTAGGGACACCAACGGGTCGGGTTCAAATTAGGGTCAAGTTAATTGTGTCAACTAATTGGTGTGTGCTTACGGGCTTGGTGTCTATGATTGGTGCATTAGGGCTTGTGGTTTGGTCCGCCTACCAGGCCAATCTCAGATTGGTGTCTAAGGATTGGCAACATAGGGACCTCCACTCCCCTTCCACCTACCTGGCCAAGTCACATAAGTTACTACTAGCTAGTTGGTCCTTTTAATTAGATCCCTAAATTGTGCTATAGGTTTAGGAGCCTTAGTCGTCTTGGTTTGAGTGCATTATTTCATGAAAACTAGATCAGGAGCTTCATATTCACGAGTCCAAACCCAATCCAGTGTAGCCATGGACCCGAATCTTGAAACCCTGATGAAAGCCCTAAATGACCAAATGGCCCAACTCAACCAAAATTTTACTGATCAGTTGGCCCAAAACAACCAGAGTATGAGGGAGCAAATGTCCCACATTACTGCTAGGCTTGATCGACTAGAGTCTAGAACCCCTGGAGGAAATCAAGATGCCCAGATGAGCTAGACCCTGAACTTGAATTTGAGACACCAGCGAACCCTAGAATGATCCTAAGACAAGGTCTTTTCCGAGAGCATGATCCTAATCGAGTCTATGAACCAAATCCTAGGAGACCCACCCCAGTCCAATTGGACCAAGATGATCGAACCTTGAAGAACATTAGGTTGGAAGCCCCCACCTTCGATGGAATATTAGATCCCAAAATCTACATTGATTGGGAAGGTGAGATGGACCAGTACTTTTACTGGTATGAGATGAGTGAGGATAGGAAGTGTAAATTTGCAAAGCTTAAACTTGTGCGTCAAGCTAGGTTACATTGGGGAAATGTTGAGAGACTAGCTAGACAAAGAGGAGATGTCCCTATAGTAACTTGGAGAGCAATGAAACTTAGGTTGAGATAGAAATACCTTCCTATGTCCTACCATCAGAGATTGTTAGATCAATGGCAGAGACTGACACAAGGAAACAAAAGTGTGGCTGAGTACATTGCTAAGTTCGATGAGTTTGTAATGAGATGCAATGTCGATGAATCAGAGTCAGTGACTTTGTCTTGGTTTAGAGCCAGACTTAGAGAGGAAATCCAGAAAGAACTATTCATGAGGGAAGTCCATGATTTGGAGCTAGCATACCAGATAGCGCGTGATGCAGAACGATTCCATAGGGGTCCAGTTTTTCGTCGACCTGAAGCCCTAGGCCTAGTGTTTCTTGTCAGCAACCAGGACAAAACCAGTTAAGGTATAATCAATCCAATTACAACACCCCTCAGACCCGAATAGATGATAAAGGGAAAGCACCTGAAGTCCAAAGAAATCCGAATGCATGCTTCAAATGTCAAAAGGTAGGTCACTATGCTAGCAACTGTCCAAATAGAGCCTTACACATAGGAGCAGCAGAGGAAAATGAATTTGAGCCCATAGAGCCCTTAGCAGATTGTGTGGAAGAAGTATATCAGGCTGATAATTGTTTAGCTGATGAGTATGAAGGGGATGAAGAGATTATTGACTTATCAGAAATGCTAGGAGTCATCAGATGTATCTTGACCCAAAATAAGGTACATGAAGATTGGCCAAGGACCAGTATCCTACAGACTTTTGTCAAGATAGGGGAGAAAGTTTGTAAAATCATAATCGATAGTAGTAGCTGTGTCAATGCAATTTCAACAAGTGCAGCCAAGAGTCTAGGATTAACCACTGTCCCTCATCCCAACCCCTACAAAGTTTCATGGATAGATGCTACCTCGATACCTATCAAATTTAGATGTCAGGTCCAGATCCAATTCCAATCCTATCAAGAAAAGATCTAGTGTGATGTGCTCCCTATGGGAGTAAGTAGCATCATCCTAGGTAGGCCATGGCTATTTGACCATGATGTGACCATTTTCGGTCGATCAAGTTCATGTGCCTTCACTTTTAACGACAAGAAAATTGTCATTCACCCTACTTAGCCTAAGGACAACACTAGGAGAGGGTCGAGCAACCTGAAAGACAAGAGACCGGGATTGAAGCTAATAAATGCAAAAGAATTTGATCAAGAAATCAATGGAGGTTCACCCATTTGGATGCTAAATGTTAAGGAAACCCAAAGTCGAAACCTTGTAGAATAACCTAAGGAAGTGATCAAATTGTTAGAGGAATTTAAAGATGTCTTTCCTAAAGACTTACCTGATCACTTACCACCATTAAGGGATATTCAGTACGCTATAGATTTAGTCCCTGGAGCCACCCTACCCAACTTACCTCACTATAGGATGAACCCTACCGAACACTTAGAATTGCAACGACAAGTAGGGGACCTTCTTAGAAAAGGATTCATCAATGAAAGTCTGAGCTCCTGTGCAGTACCTGCACTCCTAACCCCTAAGAAAGATGGCACGTGGAGAATGTGTGTCGATAGTCGTGCCATAAACAAAATTATGGTGAAATATAGATTTTCCATCCCCCGTTTGGATGATATGTTGGACATGATGGCTGGCGCAAATGTGTTTTCTATGATTGACCTGAAGAGCGGCTATCACCAGGTTAGAATTAGACCAGGGGATGAATGGAAAACAGCATTCAAAACTAAGGATGGGTTATATGAATGGGTAGAAATGCCTTTTGGATTAACCAATGCGCCGAGTACATTTATGAGGATGATGACCCAGGTCCTACGAGCTTTCATGAGAAAATTTGTGGTGATATATTTTGATGATATCTTGATATATAGTAGTACCAAAGAAAACCATGTGGACCACCTTAGACAAGTCTGTACAGCCCTTAGGAAAGAAGAACTCTATGCTAATTTAAAGAAATATGAATTCATGACCTAAAGAGTTACCTTCCTAGGTTTCATTGTCACCCCTAATGGAGTTTCAGCCGATCCTGAAAAGATAAGATCCATAGTTGAATGGCCGGTTCCCAAAACCGTTCATGATGTTCGTAGCTTCCATTGATTGGCTACTTTCTATAGGAGATTTATTAGAGGATTTAGCTCCATTGATGCCCCGATAATGGATTGTATTAGGAAGGGAAGTTTTGAATGGACAAAAGCAGCTGACAAAGCCTTCTTAGATATTAAGAAAAAGATGACACAAGCACCTATCTTAAGACTGCCAGATTTTTCTAAAGTTTTTGAGGTAGCTTGTGATGCCTCTGGAGTAGGTATTGGAGGAGTATTGAGTGAAGAGAATCATCTAGTGGCATTTTTTAGTGAAAAGTTAAATGAGACTAGGGCGAGATATTCAACGTATGACAAAGAGTTGTATGCGGTAGTCCAGGCTTTGAGATATTGGAGGCACTATCTGATATCACAAGAGTTTGTCCTCTTTATTGATCACGAAGCCCTTAGATTTCTGAGCTCCCAGAAGAAACTGAATCCTAGGCATGCTAATTGGGTAGAGTTCACCCAAGCCTACACTTTCATCCTAAAACACCATGCCAGAACTAAAAATAAGGTTGCTGGTGCTTTGAGTCGTAGAGCCTTGTTTATAAATTCAATTAGCACTGAAGTCATGGGTTTTGAAAGAATTAAGGATGAATATGACACATGTCCAGACTTTAGTGAAACTTTTCAGGCTTTAAAACAAGGACCATCCTCTGATCATAGTGAATATACCATTTTAGATGGATACCTATTCAAAGAAAACAAACTCTGTATTCCCAAAACATCTTTAAGGGACTTTCTAGTTTGGGAAACCCATGCCGGAGGCTTAGCTAGTCATTTTGGTAGAAACAAAACCATCCTAGCTATAGAAGACCAGTTTTATTGGCCAGGACTGAAATGACAAGTTGCCCAAATAGTGGCCAGATGTCGAACTTGTGCTGTTGCCAAACAGCAGAAGCAAAACACTGGACTCTATACACCCTTACCTATACCTGATTGTCCCTGGCAGGACCTGAGCATGGACTTCATGTTAGGTTTACCTAAGACCCAAAGGAGACATGATTCAATTTTTGTTGTGGTCGATAGGTTCTCAAAAATGGTCCATTTCATCCCATGTTCGCAACATTCGATGTATCCAAGGTAGCCAAACTTTTTCTAGACGAAGTGGTCAAGTTACATGGGCTACCTAAAACCATAGTGTCTGATCGAGATGTTAGGTTCACCAGCTACTTTTGGAAGACATTATGGCATTTGCTAGGCACCAAACTGAAACTTTCCACTACCTATCACCCACAGACTGATGGATAAACTGAGGTAGTCAATCAAAGCCTAGGGAATCTGTTAAGATGCTTAGTTGGTGGCAATATGGGTAATTGGGATCTTCTTCTCCCTCGTGCTGAATTTGCTTACAACAGCTCGGTCAATAGGTCTATGGGCAAAAGTCCTTTTGAGATAGTCCATGGTTACAAACCAAGGAAGCCTCTAGATCTTATTCCACTACCCACACATGCACGAATTTCTGAGTCTGCCGAGTCATATGCACAGCATATTAGAGAATTGCATAAAGAAATTAGAAAAAAAATTCAAATGAGTAACAAAGTACATAAGCATATGGCTAATTCACGAAAAAGAACAAAAAAATATAATGAAGGAGATTTTGTAATGATTAAACTAAGACCTGAAAGGTTCCCACCGGAAACTATTAAGAAACTACATGCCCGGGGAGCCGGACCTTTCAAAATAATTAAGAAGGTTGGACCTAATGCATACGTGTTAGAGTTGCCACCAGAATATGACAATAGTTCAACCTTTAATATTTCTGATCTGAAAGAGTATAAAGAACCGGCATTAATTCCTAGTAAGCCTTTTGAGCCTTGTCCTATTTTTGAGAGTGTAACCTTACCTGAATGTCCACCAGCAAAGCCACCAGATCGGAAAGATCGAGTTGAATAAATTTTGGATGATCAGGCAATTACCACTAGGAATAAAGGTTATCAACGTTACCTGGTTTGTTGGGAAGGACGACCAAAATCAGAGGACTCCTGGATCACCCGAGAGGATCTTCAACGGATTGAACCAGACCTATTAGAAGGATATCATGAGCAGGTTGATCCTTACTCAATAGGGTCGAGTTCCTTCCACCAGGGAAGAATTGGTGCGAACACCAGGCACAAGAAGAGATTTCAGCAAGCTTAGCTAGGTTCTTATTTGAGTCCTGTAATAATTTAATTTTGCATTTGTTTTCATTTAAATTGAGTCATGAGTCAAGTCTCATTGAGTCTTGTTTAAATCAAATTTCATTGAGTCTTGTTTAAGTCATGTTCGGGCCAGTCCAATTGCAAAATCATGAAGAGTTAGTGTCTAGTCAAAAGTCAAAGGGAGCATGGTCCATGGGTTCATCACCAAAGAAGCCACATCATCACATTGAAGCGACCTCCTTGCCACATCACAAGGAGGTTCAAATTCAAGGAAATTCAGCCAAAGAAGAGGGAATTTTGAATTGGCCAACCTCCCCACCCATCTCTCATACATTCATGGGGACGACCCACCTTTCTAGGAGTTGCATTTTGAATTCAAAAACAAACAAGGCTGTAAAGAAATTCTTATAAGAGTCCTTGGTTTTTGTAAAAGGAGTAGATCGTGATGAATGAACAAAAATAGCCTTTCTTTTCCAAAGAAGTTCTCTTGCTTATGATGTTTGGTACCCTATGAGAGGGTAAGGTGTGAGGCCTTGAAGTTTTGATCTCCTATAATCTATAACTCTCCCTCTCCACTCCAAGATCTTGCATGAATTCGGCTTAGAGAAAATCTTCCAAGAGCTTGCCATGGGTTGCCTCATCAACAACTAGTGCAACAAGGATTTCTAAAACAAACCTTAAAGTCATCCTTCTAAGGAGCCATGGAAGATTCAAGACAAACCTCCACAACCTCTTCCCATCTTGTTTATTTATTTCTTTTATACCAATCATAAATTCTCTTCCTAATCCCTCCATTTAATTTTGTTGCTGGATCCCCGAGTTTTTCTTGAGTTCCAAAGAAGGAGGTTGGATTTGCTAAGAACTAGAAAACCTACCTATGGTATTTTCCTTGTCATCCAGAATCCTCCCTAAGTGTGTTATTCAAGAGAGTAGTTTAATGCCCGGAAGCCCTCTTATAAACTCTTTCAGATCTGAAATTTGTAAGGTGAATTAGCTCTAATCTGAGTGGTTTCCTGACCACTAAGATCCTTCTCTCTTAATTATCTTGAATAGAAAAATTTCAGGGTTTTGTGTGGCATTTCAAAATTTCCTTTTATTACATCTAGGTTCTTTTCTTTGAATGGCTAAATTTTATTACTTTGTTTTCATTTGAGTTTTACTAATTTGATTAAGAGCATGTCATTCCCATTATTTCCCGCATCACTTTGAGAACTGTGCAGAGCTTCTTTGGGTTGCTTTGAGAAGCATGCAAAAGCTTCTTCATGGCCGTGCAATATGGGGAAACCGGATCTTCGACGACCGGCCAGGCAGCGAGCGGTGGACGCGGCCAGTGGATGGCACTGGTGGACGACGGGCAGCGGGCGGGCTGCGGACGGCAGTGGCACAGCGGTGCAGATGGGTGTCAATTACCGTGGGTGGTGGCTGGGCACCAGCGAGGCCTCCGGTGGCCAGGCGGGGGCCAACGGGCGGTGGGCGGTTGCGTGGTAGGCAGGCGATGGCGGCTAGGAGGCACGGTGGCACATTAAGGGCAGCGCGATGGTTCGTCTCCCTCGTGTGTTGGGGGGGCTTTCGAGCGAATCTCCATAGGCTGGGTGATTCTCCGGTGAGAGGGGAGACCGGCGAGCACCAGCGGCCGGCTAGAGGGGGGGCGGCCGAGGTCGGGCAGCCCGGGTAGGGGAAGGGCGGCGATGGCTAGGTTTTAGAAAATTAATCTTTATGGGATGATGATGCAGAACAAAGAACAAAGAAGCGTATGCGGAAGTAAAATTAAGATTAATTTTTTTTTTTTTTTTTATATTTCATAAATTGGCTTCGACTCAAAGTAAAGTTAAACTAAGTTGATGGAAACTAGGTAAGGATTGAAAGCACAATTTAGAAGAAGTTAAGTTATCAGAGTAGTTCAGAAGTAACGGATCGCTGGGGGTTGAGAAACTCCCAGACCTAGGGTTTCGCTCTGAACTTTCAACAGGACAGAAATAAAGAGAAGAGATGGGTTACCAACCAGACAGTGATCTTCACAAAGTTTGGTGGAAGAACTCTCTCGAGCAGATTGTTGGATCCTCGGATTCGGATATCTTCGCAATGGATCCTCCAATACTGGTCCTGTGGCTGAGTCGGCTTCTCCTGGACTCAAGATCTGGGAAAGAAGAGGAATAAGTGATGGAATTAGAGACTCAAGAAAGGATTTACCAGATTGAAGAACTTGAAGGCTGAAGTTGCTGAAATCCGGATCCTCATGGAGGCTGATCTGACTTCCTCTGGGAATTGCTCTGGATCTGAAGTATCTGGACTGGATCTGGATGCTGGTGATCAGCCTGGACTTGGAGAGGGAGGCCATGGGAGGTGGGATAGGCTAGGGTTTGGTGGATTGAAGTGGATGGTGGGCGGCTAGGGTTTAGTAGTTGGAGTGGCTAACCTAGGGTTTAGGGGTTTGGAGATCTCACACCTTCTCAAGGTTCCTGGGGAACCAGGATTTACTCCCTCATGGAGCTCAACACCTAGATGCAAGTGCGGAAGAGAGAAAACACAGAGTTTGCTCACAAAAAAAAATTGGTTTCATTCATCTGATTGATTAGAACTTACAAAGGGTTTTTATTTATAGGACATTACAAGAGAGTAGGGTTTTACATCTTCCCATGTGGGACTAAAGGAGGGGATCTTCAAATTAGGATTGTAGTATCAATCCCTACTCATATGGCCGGCCAAATAATTCCAAAGATGATTGAGGCTTCAAAAAAAGGAAAGTGGGTGGCGCCTCCTTGTCTTGACCTCCAAGAAAATTATTTTTTTCCTTCTATGCTTGGCCTTATCTGGAAGTGTTTGGGCGCCTCTTAACCTTGCTCTCCAAGAGAAAATTTGTTTCCTTTTATATCTGGCTTTATTTGGAATAACTAGGGCGCCTCCTAACCT
The DNA here is from genome assembly GCA_021397845.1 of Areca catechu. Lineage (NCBI taxonomy): Eukaryota > Viridiplantae > Streptophyta > Magnoliopsida > Arecales > Arecaceae > Areca > Areca catechu. Next base: position 81,686,924 of record CM038052.1, read on the forward strand.
TGCTCTTCAAGAGAAATCTCCTTCCTTCCATGGCTCAACCCTTTTTGGATACCTCATTTTCTTTCTCCCCAAGTTATGGCTCTTTCTAACTTTGTTTTGAGTATTTTTGGCAGGTAATGGGTGCCTCCTTGAAGTTCTCTCCAAGAAAATTTCTTCCCTTTCATAGTTTGGTTCTTTTGGGAATGTCTTGGGCCGCCCCCTTGATTTGTGGACCCCTGGTTGATTTCTCCTCAATTGGCGCATGAGAGAAGGGAGCTGCTATCTGTGGTGTGGGGACCAAAGCCTGCTGGATGGAGATGTGGCGCCCCCTGGACTCAGGCGTATGGCTGGGAGTGTGGCACCCACTTGCTTGGCCTTGGGAGAAAATGTAACACCCAAGGTTGAAGCCCTGGTCCACTACTGAGTCAACATGACTCAACAAAATAAAAATGCAGGTAATACAGACTCAAGCTAAAATTGAGTTGATCAAGTCAACCCTGATTACAAGCCAAAAAAAAATCCTAATTCTTCGGGCAAGGTTAATCAGAGATCCAGATGGAGCTCTGAAGTCTTCTTCTGAGTTTGGTGCCCGCACCAATTCTCCCAGGGTGGGAGGAACTCGACCCTATCGAGTATGGATCAAGTTGGCTCTGGTATCTCTCCAAGAGGTCTGGGACCAATTCTTGTAATTCTTCTCGGGAGATCCAAGAGTCATCAGAATCTGGCCTTCCTTGCCAGCGGACCAAGTATCTTTGGTATCCTCGATTACGAGAAGAGATAACCTGATCATCCAGGATCTTTTCAATCTGCTCTTTCCTCACAGGCCAGTTTGTTGGTGGACACACAATGTCAGGTTCACTCTCAAGAGCAGGATTAGGTTCAAAAGCCTCATTGGGAATCACAGCTGGCTCTCTATACTCTACTAGGTCTGTAATGTTGAAAGTGGAGCTATTGCCTAGTTCTGGAGGTAACTCGAGCACATAGGCATTGGATCCTACTCTCTTCACCACTCTAAATGGTCCAGCTCCTCTAGCATGTAACTTTCTAATGGTTCCAGGAGGAAACCGTTCAGGCCTTAACCTAATCATTACATAGTCTCCTTCGTCAAAAGTTTTGACTCGCCTTTGAGAATCAGCCAACTTCTTATAAGTTTCATTACTTAAATTTATTTTGGCTTGAATTTCTTTATGCAAGTCTTTTATATGCTGTGCAAAAACTTCGGCAGACTCGGAGACCCGTGTGTGGACTGGTAAAGGAGCTAGGTCAAGAGGTGTGTGAGGTTTGTAACCATGCACAATTTCAAATGGACTCTTACCCGTAGAGCTATTGACCAAGTCATTATATGCAAATTCAGCTCTAAGTAAGTACAAATCCCAGTTCCTAATGTTTTCACCAACAAGACACCTTAATAGATTGCCTAAACTATGGTTCACTACTTCGGTTTGGCCATCAGTCTGGGGATGATAGGCAGTTGAAAACTTAAGTTTTGTCCCTAACTTATGCCAAAGGGTTTTTCAGAAATAGCTGGTGAACCGAACATCCCTATCTGAAATAATGGTCTTGGGTAGGCCATTGAGTCGAACTATCTCATTAAAAAACAGGGTGGCTACCTTAGACGCATCAAATGTTTGGGAACAAGGCAAGAAATGGGCCATCTTGGAAAATCGGTCTACTACAACATAGATGGAGTCATGCCTCCTCTAGGTCTTAGGCAAACCTAACACAAAGTCCATGCTCACATCTTGCCAAGGACGATCTGGGACAGGGTGTGGGGTATAAAGGCCGGTGTTCTGCTTTCGCTGTTTGGCAATAGCGCAGGTTCGACACCTAGCCATAATGTGTGCTACATCTCTTTTTAAGCTAGGCCAGAAAAAATGGTCTTCAATAGCCAGGGTGGTCTTATCTTTTCCGAAATGGCCAGCTAAACCTCCAGCATGAGTTTCCCAAATCAAAAATTCCCTAAGAGAGGTTCTAGGGATGCAAAGCCTATTCTTAAAGAATAGAAAGCCATCTAAAAGGGAATAATCCTTCACTAGATGGTCCTTGAGTTAGATCCTGGTACACAGTTTCAAAATCCGGACACGACTCATATTCCTCTTTGATTTGCTCAAACCCTATGACTTCAGCCCTAACAGAATTCAACAACAAAGATCGACGACTAAGGGCATCAGCTACCTTATTTTCAGACCCAGCCTTATGCTTCAAAACAAAAGTATAGGACTGGATATACTCTACCCACTTAGCATGCCTAGGGTTAAGCTTCTTCTGAGAATTCAAGAATCTAAGAGCCTCATGGTCCGAAAATAGCACAAATTCTTGCGGTAGCAAGTAATGTCTCCAGTAACGCAAAGCTTGCACTACCGCATAAAATTCCTTATCATAGGTAGAATACCTAAGCTTAGCATCATTAAGTTTTTTACTAAAGAATGCTACGGGATGGTTCTCTTGGCTTAGGACTCCACCTATACCTACTCCTGAAGCATCACAGGCAACCTCAAATACCTTTGAAAAGTCCGGTAACCTCAAAATGGGTGCTTGGGTCATCCTATCCTTAAGATCTAGGAAGGCTTTATGGGCTGCTTTGGTCCACTGAAATTCTCCCTTCCTAATACAGTCTGTGATAGGAGCAACTACAGTACTAAACCCCTTGATGAATCGTCTATAGAAGGTAGCCAAGCCATGGAAACTTCTGACTTCATGCACACTGGTCGGCTCTGGCCATTCTACTATGGACCTAATCTTTTCAGGATCGGCAGCCACGCCATCAGGGGTTACAACAAAACCAAGGAAGATAATTCTACTAGTCATAAATTCACACTTTTTGAGAATACCGTAGAGACTATCATTCCTCAAAACTTGGCAGACTTGTCTAAGGTGGCCTAAGTGATCTACAGGGGTCTTACTATAGATCAGGATGTCATCAAAATAGACCACTACAAACATCCCTATGAAAGCTCTGAGTACCTGGGTCATAATCCTCATGAAAGTACTAGGGGCATTCGACAACCCAAAAGGCATAACAACCCATTCATAGAGACCATCCTTAGTTTTGAAGGCGGTTTTCCACTCATCCCCTGGTCTAATCCTAACCTGATGATAGCCGCTCTTGAGATTAATTTTAGAAAAAACCATGGCACCGGCCATCATATCTAGCATGTCATCTAGTCTAGGGATGGGGAACCTATACTTGATTGTGATTTTATTGATGGCACGACTGTCAACACACATCCTCCATGTGCCATCCTTCTTCGAGGTTAGAAGTGCAGGGACTGCACAAGGGCTAAGACTCTATCTAATGAACCCCTTCCTCAACAATTCGCCAACCTGCTTTTATAGTTCTTTATGCTCAGATGGATTCATCCTATAATGGGGCAAGTTGGGTAAAGTAGCTCCTGGGACTAAATCTATGGAATGCTGAATATCCCTAAGAGGTGGAAGGTGGTCTAGCAGATCCTCGGGAAAAACAACCTCAAATTCTTCTAATAAAGGCTTAACTTCCTGAGGAGGCTCTGAGGGTGTAGGAGTCCTAAGTTCCTTAGCAGTCAACATCCAAATGGGTGAACCACTATGAATTTCTTATTCTAGATCCTTGGCACTAATTAGGTTCACTCCAGTCTTCATTTCTCTGACCTTACTGGTTCCTTTAGCTACCTTGTCCTTAGGAGGGACTGAATGGATTGTGATTTTCTTCCCATTGAAACTAAAGACACAGGTGTTGGATTTTCCTAAGAGGGTGGCATCATGATCATACAACCAAGGTCTTCCAAGAATTATACTGCTCACCCCCATGGGCAAGACATCACACCAAATCTTCTCTTGATAGGATTGCATTTGGATTTGGACCTGACATCTAGACTGGATGGGTATAGAGGTAGAGTCTACCCAAGAAACCTTATAGGGGTTGGGGTGGGGGACTGGGGTTAAGCCTAACAATTTGACAGTGCTAGTAGAAATGGCATTCACACAGCTCCCACTATCTATGATGATTTTACAAACCATATCCCCTAGTTTAACGAAAGTCTGTAGGATGTTAGTCCTACGCCAATCTTCCTGAACTTTAGTCTGTGACAGGATGCATCTCATAACCCCTAATTGGTCAGACTCTATGGATTCTTCCTCTCCTTCATACTCATCGATCAAATTCATTCCGGCCTCATAAACTTCTTCTTCAAATTCCTCAATGGGCTCGGAATTCTCTTCTCCTCCCTCTTCTATATAAAGGGATCTACGAGGGCACTGGCTAGAAACATGACCTACCTTATGGCACTTAAAACAAGCTATGGCTGTGCACTGGTTGGAGATATGACCGGGCTTCTGGCACTTATAACAGATGATACTAGGGGTTCTCTGGGTGTCAGGTGCCTTACCCTTGTCCATGGGCCTAGGGTTGGGAATACCCTGATTAGGCTTGCTAGGGGTAACCTGGATAGGTCCATTTCTTGGGATTGGGGCACTAACCCTAGAAGGCATGGGTCCTCTCTGAAACTTCTCAGTGTACAGTGCAATCTGATAGGCTTGGTCTAGGTCAGTAACCTCTCTCAGAAATAACTCTCTCTTAATGTCTTCCCTATGTCCAGCCCTAAATCTAGACAAAGTGACCTCATGGGCTTCACTCACATCACATCTCATCAGGTATTCATCAAAGGTGGTTATGTAGTCTGAAACAGATCGGTTCCCTTGTTTCAAAGTCTGCCATTGGTCTAACAGTTTTTGCTGGTATGAATTGGGTAGGTACTTGTCTCTAAGTTTCTCTTTCATACCCTGCCAAGTGGTTATGGGCTCTACATTTCGTCTTCTAGTGGTCAGCTCAATGTTCCCCCAGTATAACCTAGCTTGACGTACTAACTTCATCTTGGCAAACTTGAATTTTCTCTCCTCAGACATGGCATACCACTCAAAGTACTGGTCCATCTCACCCTCCCAATCAGAATACACCTTAGGATTTAAACTACCATCGAAAGTGGGTGCATCTAACTTGATGTTTCGAATGAACCTATCATCTCTATCCTCAGGTTCTGGGTCAGGCCTCCTATGATTAGGTTCAGGATCTCTATATAAAGGTCTTCTAGGCTCTTGGTGTGGGTGAGGTTGAGGCACATTAAAATCTGGGTCAGGAGTCCAATTCTGATGCCTAGGTTCCTCAAGTACTTGGACTCGATCCCTAAGCTGGGCAAAATTCTCATTCATATCCTGACTTAATTTGTTCATACTCTCAGTAAGAGCTCTAACCATGGCCTCTAAATCAGGTTGGGTTTGACCAGGTTGGTAGGGCACTCCATTCCGGGTAGACATGATGCAAGCAAACACACAAAATGAGACTCAACTGAACGACTACAGGCTAACTAGACCTAGAACCCAAACTAGATGCCCAATCAGAGTGTCAAGCTAGCCTGTAGTAAATCAGGACTCAGCCAGGCAGGTGTAAGGGGAGTGTTAGGTCCATAGATGCCAATCCTAGACACCAATCAGAGATTGGCCAAGTAGGTGGACCAGCACACAAGCCCTTCGGGATGGAATCCCTGAACCACCGTTCTAGACACTGAGTACAAAGCACACACAGACTAACTAAACAAACTGACTCAACACTAGCCTTGACCCGACTTGTTGATGTCCATAGCCCACTAGGACAAATTAGGTCTAATTAATTTTAAGATTAAAGGCTTAGGTTCGAATGAGTGGGTGGTGGTTTTGGGCTAAGGAGAGGTTATCAACTCCTTCCCTTATCTTAGATGCTCAAATGCCCTTAAGATGAATTAAGAGATGAACACTCAAAAGTAATTGAATTGCAGAAACACAAAAATAGAGTTGCAGTAATATAATTCTCAGAAATCTCATGGAAACCAATAAATCACAGGAAAATTATGAAAAATAGCTTCAATTATACCGCTTTAGAAAAACAAAAATCATCAAATTTGGAGTTGCCTACAGTGAGAAATAATTCCTGCAATAGGTAAATTATGGGCTGAAAATAGAGTACTTTCCCGTTTACAATTCCTGCTACGAAGTTGTAACCCAACAGATCCCCTACACACCCTAGGAACACCCCATGGAATGGGAAGAGGAGGTTTGTACCTCGCTTCGTTCCTAGGACCGGACGTCCTGGGGAGTCTACTTCGAGCAGACAAAGTAAAAAGAGAGAAACTCAAACAAGCAATCAAAACAGAAACCCTAAACCTGGCTCTGATACCAAAAATGATGCAGAACAAAGAACAAAGAAGCGTATGCGGAAGTAAAATTAAGATTAATTCTTTTTTTTTTTTATATATTTCAGAAATTGGCTTTGACTCAAAGTAAAGTTAATCTAAGTTGATGGAAACTAGGTAAGGATTGAAAGCACAATTTAGAAGAAGTTAAGTTATCAGAGTAGTTCAGAAGTAACGGATCGCTGGGGGTTGAGAAACTCCTAGACCTAGGGTTTCGCTCTGAACTTTCAACAGGACAGAAATAAAGAGGAGAGATGGTTTACCAACCAGACAGTGATCTTCACAGAATTTGGGTGGAAGAACTCTCTCGGGCAGATTGTTGGATCCTCGGATTCGGCTATCTTCGTAATGGATCCTCCAATACTGGTCTCATGGCTGGGTCGGCTTCTCCTGGACTCAAGATCTGGGAAGAAGAAAAAACAAGTGATGGATTCAGAGACTCAGGGAAGGATTTACCAGTTCAAAGAACTTGAAGGCTGATGTCGCTAAGATCCAAATTCTCTTGAAGGCTGATTCGACTCCCTCTGGAAAGAGCTTTTGATCTGAAGTATCCGGACTGTAGCTGGATGCTGGTGGTCGGCCTGGACTTGGAGAGAGAGGCCGTGGGAGGTGGGATAGGCTAGGGTTTGGTGGATTGAAGTGGATGGTGGGCGGCTAGGGTTTTCGAGTAGAAGTGGCTAACCTAGGGTTTGGGTTTTGGAGATCTCACACCTCCTCAAGGTTCCTGGGGAACCCGGATTTACTCCCTCACGGAGCTCAACACCTGGATGCAAGTGCGGAAGAGAGAAAACACAGAGTTTGCTCACAAAAAAAAATTGGTTTCATTCATCTGATTGATTAGAACTTACAAAGGGGTTTTAATTTATAGGACATTACAAGAGAGTGGGGTTTTAAATCTTCCCATGTGGGACTAAAGGAGGGGATCTTCAAATTAGGATTATAGTATCAATCCCTACTCATATGGCCGGCCAAATAATTCCAAAGATGATTGAGGCTTCAAAAAAAGGAAAGTGGGTGGCGCCTCCTTGTCTCGACCTCCAAGAAAATTATTTTTTTCATTCTATGCTTGGCCTTATCTGGAAGTGTTTGGGCGCCTCTTAACCTTGCTCTCCAAGAGAAAATTTGTTTCCTTTTATATCTGGCTTTATTTGGAATGACTAGGGCGCCTCCTAACCTTGCTCTTCAAGAGAAATCTCCTTCCTTCCATGGCTCAACCCTTTTTGGATACCTCATTTTCTTTCTTCCCAAGTTATGGCTCTTTCTAACTTTGTTTTGAGTATTTTTGGCTGGTAATGGGCACCTCCTTGAAGTTCTCTCCAAGAAAATTTCTTCCCTTTCATAGTTTGGTTCTTTTGGGAATGTCTTGGGCCGCCCCCTTGATTTGTGGACCCCTGGTTGATTTCTCCTCAATTGGCACATGAGAGAAGGGAGCTGCTATATGTGGTGTGGGGACCAAAGCCTGCTGGATGGAGATGTGGCACCCCCTGGACTCAGGCGTATGGCTGGGAGTGTGGCGCCCACTTGCTTGGCCTTGGGAGAAAATGTAACACCCCAGGTTGAAGCCCTAGTCCACTACTGAGTCAACATGACTCAACAAAATAAAAATACAGGTAATACAAACTCAAGCTAAAATTGAGTTGATCAAGTCAACCCTGATTACAAGCCAAAAAAAAACCCTAATTCTTTGGGCAAGGTTAATCAGAGATCCAGATGGAGCTCTAAAGTCTTCTTCTGAGTCTGGTGCCCGCACCAGATGATGAAAAGTTGAAGATGGTGTAAGCCAGGATAGCACGGGGATGAATATGGAATAAAACAAGAATAATGGGAATAATAGGGAATAGATGGGATAGCTGGGAATAGGCAAAAATAAAAAAAATGCAAGAAATTAAGAAAAAATAGAAAAATAATCTGGACTTGCCCTGGATCCCATCAACTGGATTGTTTCCAGTACTAGTCAAAGTCATCAGCAGCAATAATACCCGACATCCAGATCGATCGAAGATGTAGAGCAACTCTCAAGAACCTCTGGCATATGGTTACCGCATAATTCATTCCTTTGATCTCATAATTCTCAAGATGACCTAGTGTTTGACTGCCAATCCTAATTTAGTACATTCAGATCGTGTCTTGACCTTACAAGTTCTGTGACTCCTCACAAGAACTACCCTGGACAAGGTTTTGCTAAATTGAGACATAGTGAATCATTCACTCCAAACCATTTGGAGGGGTCAATCTTATCTTGATCCACTATTGCTCCATAAGTACTTGACCATACCTAAAAATCTTCTATCACTGGATTAGAAATCCAGGTAGTCCAGTACCAAAGTATAGTGAGTTTCTTACAAGCTACCATGGTGACCTCAGGTCTGAGGGACACATATACCCATATCCCTTCATGAGCAACCCTTTGGCAGAAGGGAGCTTCGCAAATGGTCACTTTCAGTGAGACATCATACATTTCACTTATATGTCATATCAATGTCTCACACTCCTTGGTTAATAGGACAACCAACCAATATGATATACAACAACCTATGCTTGATACATCGTCGTCCTATAATAATGTATCCTTTGGTTGTGAAATAGTTTAAGAACTACTCGATGCATCTTCTCTGTATAAAATATAATATAGTTTTAAGGACTCCATCATACAAGAGTTCATTTCAGAAAAATGCACATGTGGTGAACAGCCAAAAGAATAACTTTTATTCATTTAAGGAATTCATATACAATTACAAAATAGCACAACCATCTATACCTTAGATGATTGGCTTCGGGAATAAGATTCTATACCCTAGAATCTTATTTCCATTTTTCATTTATAATTATTGAACTCTTGAACTTCGATGGCTTTAGTGAAGTGGTCGTCCAGGTTCCCTTTTCCATCAATCTTTTGAAGGTCAATGTCATCTCGTTCAATGATTTTTCGTATAAAGTGATAGCATCGCAGAATGTGTTTGTTGTGGTGATGGGACAAAGGCTCTTTGGCTTGAGCAATGGCTCTAGTGCTGTCATAATACATCATAATAGGACCATCCAGGGAAGGTGCCAATCCCAACTCCCCTAGAAACTTGTACAACCACATAGCTTCCTTGCTACATCTGATGCTGCGATGTATTTTGCTTCGTATACTGAGTTTGCAATAGTAGGTTGCTTGAAACTTTTCCAACATATCTCTCCCCATTTAGGGTAAAGACAAACCCTGACACACTCTTGCTGTCATCCCTATATGACTAAAAACTGGAGTCAGTATACCTCATAAGTTTCAAGTCAGGTTCTCCATATATCAGCCATTGGTCCTTAGTATTTCGTAGATACTTAAGGATGGTCTTTACCACTTTCCAATGAGCTTCACCTGGGTCAGACTGGTATCTGCTCACTGCGCCTAGTGAGTATGCCACGTCTAGTCTAGTACATGTCATGGCGTACATGATAGAACCCACTACCGAAGCATATGAAATTCTACTCATATGCTCTCTCTCCTCAGGAGTTATCGCATAATCCCTTTTGGAGAGTGTAATTCCGAGGACTATGGGAAGATACCCTTTCTTGGAATTCTCCATGCTATACCGTTTCAGAACAATATCAATGTATATAGACTGGGATAGTCCTAGAAGCCTCTTAGATCTATCTCTATAGATCTTCATACCCAGAATGTAAAAGGCTTCACCCAAGTCATTCATAGAGAACTGGGATGACAACCAGACCTTTATTCCTTGTAGTGCTGGGATGTCATTTCTGATTAAGAGAATGTCATCCACATACAACACAAGAAGTATAATCATAGAACCATTAGTCCATTTATAAATGCAAGGTTCTTCTTCATTCCTAACGAAGCCATATGACTTGATACACTTATCAAATCGCATGTTCTAACTTCGAGATGCTTGCTTCAGTTCATAAATGGACCTTTCAATTTTGCTTACCTTTGACTCGTCTGTGGATGTGAACCCTTCAGGTTGTACCATGTACACCTCTTCTTCCAGCTCACCATTTAGGAAAGCTATTCGGTCATCCATTTGCCAAATTTCATTATCAAAGTATGATGCTAAAGCAAGCATAATCTAAATGGATTTGAGCATTGCCACAGGAGAGAACGTCTCGTCATAGTCAATACCATAACATTGAAGATACCCCTTGGTGATCGAATAGGCTTTATAAGTCTCTACATGCCTGTCTATGCCCCTTTTCCTTTTGAAAATCTATTTTCATCTAATGGATTTTATCCCCTCAGGTGTATCAACCAATATTGGTGGGGACACCGGAGGCACCAGAATAAGATAGAGGCTTTTCAATCCTCTGTGAATTGATCAATAATTTATGAGTCCATCTGTAATAAGGGCTTAGCTCATCTGAGTCTATTTTAGTTGTTATTTGAGTATTTTGAGTTATTATTTCAGTTCTGTACTTGTCAGCTCATGTTGAGCTAGTTCAGTCCAATGCTAGTCAGCTCATGTTGAGCTAATTTTATTTTTTTGAGTCCTGTCCAAGCATACTGAAGACTCAAGACTATATCATACAAGTGAAGACCAAGTCCAACTAGATTGAAGACATGGAAGTATAGCCTAAGTCCAACCTAGCTTGAAGATTTGAAGACCCCAGGAGGAAAATTCAGAAAACCCTGATTTCTTGCAGATGCCCTCCAGTTGCCCAGATTCCCTTCCAGATGCCAAAGTATATTCATAGATAAGGGTATCCATGATTCCAAAGGTCCATCCACATCCTATCCCAAAGAAATCAAGCCCAGGAGCCAAGCCCAAGCCCCTAAGAAGCAAGATACCAGGGAATATTCCTGCTACCTGGCTACCAGGCCACCCCAGCTTCCAGAGGCCCAAACCCATGCACCCGAGCCCCTTTGGGCCGGCCTTTTGCTGCTCCTAGAAGCCCAACACGCCTCCTTAGGCATCCTTGGAGTCTTGACCAAGTCAAGAAAATTTTTAGGGATTTTTCTACCTAATATTTTCTTATTTTCTAGCTAGGGTTTGAGAGGGAAAAGGATTCTTATGTAAAGACTTATGTACCCTTACTTGGAGCCCAAGGTTAAGGGTCTATTTAAGGGACCCTAGCCTCTTGTATGAGGAGAATTTTTGATGAATGAAAACCTTGAGTTCTTCTATTGAGTGGTGTGGTACCCTGCTGTGTGAATAAAGTGGTTTGTGAGAGTTCTTCTTCCCGGTGTTTGCAATCATCTTCCTGCTGCCAACAAACCCTCCAGATCCCTGGACGCCCACTCCAAAAGAAGCCTTCCCTTGCTGTTTTTCCTTTGTTTTCTTGATCCTTTGTGAATTTTCTAACCCCTGACAGGTTGTTTGCAGTTCCCTGAGTTCCTACGAATCCAACGACTCTAGCCAAGCCTCAATCGGATCACCGAGCAGAAAGCCGGGTATCCACGAGTCTTTGGCTTGGTTTTCCAGGCCGCATCCATCGAGGAACGAGAGACCCCTTCACTGCGATCTTCACAGACGTTGTCAGGTACACCCCTCTACCTCTAGTAGTTTTATTGTAGGAGAACTTGCCCTAACCGTGGCTTCTCAGCCCCGGCGGTCATTCTTTGCTACTTTTCTAGGTCCTAATCTGCATGCTGATCTTCAAAAATTCATACAAAATTCCCTATAAATAATTTTGATCTGAAATTCGGGAATTAATCACCTAACTCAACATGTAAAACATATTAAAAAAATGGCATGCAAGCTTGTGTGTTCCATCCTCCTTGTAAAACATATAAAAAAGGGGACCTAATCTCTCCTTGTAGAGATTATTGATGATTAATAAAAGAAAGCTTGTGTGTTCCATCCTCTTCTTCAATCCTTGTCTCTTAGCCTAGGTTGAGTGAGAGCTTTCTTTCATCCTCAGGGACATCGCGTGGTGAGAGGCCACATTCCTTCGCCTGAGGGCGTCGCGTGGTGAGAGGCCACATTCCTTTGCCTGAGGGCGTCGCATGGTGAGAGGCCACATTCCTTCGCCTGAGGGGATCGCGTGGTGAGAGGCCACATTCCTTCGTCCTCCGGGATGTCGCGGGGTGCGAGGCCCCAAGTTATCTACTTCGATTTCGGAAGAAGAAGAAGAAGATAGGAAAAATTTCACACATAAAACTCAAGACAACTTCACTTCAAACTTCATTCATTTCCAAAATCAATCTCTTTTACAATGGGCGTCCAAGGCTTTTAATAGCCTCACAAAGATAGCTTTTGAAATTTAAAAACTCTCCAAATCGAGGAGGATTACAAGGGGGTTGGAGGATTTGGTGGAGAGTTTGGAGGGATGTGGGGGGGTTGGAGGATTTGGTGGAGGACTTGGAGGGATGTGGCCAACCTCCTTGAATTTGAATCTCCCTTGTTGGCACCCAAAGGGTGATGAGGTGGCTGGTGAAGTGGCACCTGATGATGTGGCATGGTGAGGTGGTCTTCTACTTGGATAAGAATGACTTGTGGCGCCTAGTGGTCCCAGTTGATGGTCCTTTTCTCTTGCTTGGTTGATGTGTCTTCTCTTCTTCATGTGGTCAAATTCTTGGGTCTAGAATTTGAGTCTTGTTGCTGGCTTTCATGGATTTAAGACTTGATTAGATTCAACTGAATTAGACTTAACTCAACTGAACTGACTTGACTGACCTAGACTTTAAAACTTGAAATGGACTTACAGGAAATGAAATTTTAAAAGTAATTACAGGACTCAATAAACACTCTTGATTTGAAACTCAAAATTAATTACAGGACTCTTGAAAAGGAAATTACTCTTGAAAATAAAATATTTTTGAACTAAAGGATACAAGGTAACCTAATTATCTTCGATCCAAATTGGGATAAGGCTAACCTTGTTGGAGTGAAGTTTCTTTCGGCTTCTGGTGTCCACACCAATTCTCCTGGGGTGGGCAGAACTTGACCCAGTCTAGTATGGTTCAGTTTTGCCCTGGTAATGCTCGAACAAGTCTGGTTTAAGTCTTTGCAGGTCCTCTCGAGTAATCCAAGAGTTGTTGGACTCAGGTCGACCTTGCCATTGAACCAGGTATCGCTGATAGTCCTTATTCCTGGTAGTAATGATCTTGTCATCCAGGATTCTCTCAATCCTCTCTCTCTGCTCAGGTAAGGTTGGTGGTGGACACTCGAAAATATGTTCACTCTCAATGAAAGTTTCTGGCTCAATAGGCTCACTAGGTATTAGTAGTGGTTCTTTGTATTCTACTAGGTCTGAAACATTGAAGGTTGTACTAATACCCATATCAGGTGGAAGTTCCAAAACATATGCATTAGGCCCTATTTTCTTTAAGATCTCAAAAGGTCCCGCTCCGCGAGCATGCAGCTTCTTTATGGTTCCAGGGGAAAACCGTTCAGGGTTGAGCCTAATCAATGCATAATCCCCTTCACAGAATTCTTTAGCCCTCTTATGTGAGTCAGCAAGTGTTTGTAAGTTTCATTGCTCAGGTTGATCTTATTACTGATTTCTTTATGTAGATTTGTGACATGATGTGCAAAAGACTCAGTAGACTCAAAGACTCGTGTGTGAATAGGTAGTGGGATTAGATCTAAAGGCTTCCTAGGCTTGCAACCATGGACTATCTCAAAGGGACTTTTGCCCGTAGATCGATTGACCGAACTGTTGTAAGCGAACTCAGCACGTGGCAATAACAAATCCCAGTACCCTACACTTTCTCCCACTAGGCATCTCATCAAGTTCCCTAGACTTCTATTTACAACCTCGGTTTGTCCATCAGTCTAGGGATGGTAGGTAGTGTAGAATTTCAGTCTGGTTCCTAATAGGTACCAAAGGGTTTTCCAGAAGTAACTTGTGAAGCGGACATTCCTATCGGAAATAATGGTTTTTGGTACCCGTGGAGTCTAACTACTTGATCAAGAAAGAGTTTAGCTATCCTAGAGGCATCGGAAGTTTGGGAGCAAGGTATGAAATGGGCCATTTTTGAAAACCGGTCGACCACCACAAAGATTGAATCATGTTTTCGAATGGTCTTTGGTAATCCTAGAACAAAGTCCATGCTTAGATCCTGCCATGGACACTCAGGTATAGGTAATGGAGTGTATAGCCTGGTATTCTTCTTTTGTTGCTTTGGAACAGCACATGTCCTACATCGGGCTACAAGGTTTGCTACTTGTTTCTTAAGACCTGGCCAGTAAAATTGTTCCTCAACAGCCAAGATAGTCTTGTTTCGTCCGAAGTGGCTAGCCAAACCTCCCACATATATCTCCCAAACTAAAAAATCTCTTAAGGAGGTTCTTGGGATGCAAAGCCTATTCTCTCTAAAAAGATAACCATCTAGAAGGGTATAGTCACTATGATCACTAGATGGTCCTTGACGCAAAACCTGATAAATTTCACCAAAATCTGGACAGGTTTCGTACTGCTCCTTAAGTCTTTCAAAACCTATGACTTCAGTACTGACTGAAGTTAAAAGTAACGTTTTACGACTTAGGGCATCAGCTACCTTATTATTGGTTCCTGATTGATGCTTTAGGACAAACGTATAGGATTGGATGTACTCTACCCATTTGGCATGCCTAGGGTTTAGTTTCTTTTGGGAACTCAAAAATCTAAGGGCTTCATGGTCTGAAAATAAAACAAATTCTTGTGGTAGGAGATAATGCCTCCAATACCTTAATGCTTGCACTACCGCATAAAGCTCCCGATCATATGTGGAGTATTTCTTCCTGGCTTCATTCAATTTCTCACTAAAGAATGCTACGGGATGGTTCTCTTGACTCAGAACTCCACCAATACCTACTCCCAAAGCATCGCATGCTACTTCAAAGACCTTAGAAAAATCGGGTAGTCTTAAGACTGGTGCTTGGGTCATCTTATCTTTGATGTGAAGGAAGGTCTTATCAGCTGACTTCGTCCATTCAAAGTGGCTCTTCCTAATATAATCTGTGATAGGAGCAACTATGGTGCTAAACCCTCTAATAAATCTTCGATAAAACGTAGTGAGGCCATGAAAACTTCTTACTTCGTGAATATTATTGGGTGTTGGCCACTCTACAATTGCCTTAACCTTCTCAGGGTCAGCGGATACTCCTTCAGGGGTCACAATAAATCCTAGGAAGATAACTCTAGTAGTCATGAAAGCACATTTCTTTAGATTGGCATAGAGGTTATCTTTCCTAAGTGCTAAACATACCTGCCTCAGATGTTGTTGATGATCTTCTCTAGTCCTACTATAGACAAGTATGTCGTCAAAGTAAACGACAACAAATTTTCCAATAAAGGCTCGTAGGACTTGGTTCATGATTTGCATAAAAGTGCTAGGGGCGTTTGATAACCCAAAAGGCAAGACTACCCATTCAAATAACCCGTCCTTAGTTTTAAAGGCAGTCTTCCATTCATCCCCTGGTCTGATCCTAACTTGGTGATAGTCGCTCTTCAGCTCAATCTTAGAAAATATAGTTGCACCAGCCATCATATCTAACATATCATCCAAGCGGGGGATGGGAAACCTATACTTCAGTGTGATTTTATTTATGGCACGACTATCAACACACATTCTCCTTGTGCCATCTTTCTTAGGGGTATGTAAGGTTGGGACTGCGCATGGACTCAAACTCTCCATAATGAATCCATTCTTTAGGAGTTCTCCTACTTGACGTTGTAATTCTTGGTGCTCGGTAGGGTTCATTCTATAATGGGGAAGGTTCGGTAGGGTTGCTCCGAGGTCTAAGTCTATCGCATGTTGTATATCCCTAAGAGGTGGGAGTTGGTCGGGCAAGTCATCGGGGAACACGTCTTTGAACTCCTCTAGCACTTCACTGACTTCTAGAGGTTGTTCTTTTGAAAGAGGTTTTTGATAATCCTTAATGGTCAAAATCCAAACAGGTGACCCATTGCTAATTTCTTTCTCCATTTCTCTAGCAGTGATCACGTTTATCCCCTTTTTCTTATCACTTAATTGGCTTGATCCTCTCTTAATGGGGTTCTTAGGTGGAGAAGAATGGATTACAATCTTCTTTCCATTATGAGTAAACGAGCACGAATTAGAACGACCATAGAGTGTTACATCAAGATCGTACAACCATGGTCGGCCTAAAATTATGCTACTTACTCCCATTGGAAGTATATCACACCATACTTTCTCCAGGTAAGATTGGAACTGAATGGTTACTAGGCACCTAGACTTAATGGAAATTGTGGTTGAGTCTATCCAGGATACCTTATAGGGATTAGGATGGGGTACGGTGGGCAATCCTAGGTTTTTAACTATGTTGGTGGATATGGCATTGACACAGCTACCAATATCTAAAATGACTTTGCATACTTTCTCACCTATCTTAATGAATGTCTGTAGGATCCTAGTCCTACGCTAATCTTCTTGGGTTTTAGCTTTGGTGAGAATACACCTAACCACTCCTAACAGATCTTGATCTACCAGGACTTCCACATCCTCAGACTCTTCAGCCAAGTTCTCATCTGCCTGGTATACTTTCTCCTCAAATTCACCTTGGGATTCTACGACTTCCTCTTCTACTTCCCCTATGTGTAGGGCTCTATTAGGACAGTTGCTAGAATAGTGACCCACTTTGTTACTCTTGAAACATGCGTTTGGAGTTCTTTGGGTCTCAGGTGTTTTCCCCTTGTCATCTCTTCGGGTCACAGGCACATTAGGATTGGGTCGGTTGAATCTAGGCTGATTGGATCCTGACTGCTGATAAGGTGCACTAGTCCTAGGGGCTTCGGGCCTATGATAGACTGGACCTCTATGGAATCTCTCAGCATCCCTAGCTATCTGATAGGCCAATTCTAGGTCATGTACCTCTCGCATGAACAATTCTCTTTGAATTTCTTCCCTCAGTCCGGCTCTAAATCTAGAAAAGGTCATCGACTCAGATTCATCAACATTGCACCTCATAACGAATTCATCAAACTTCACTATGTACTCTACGACACTCCTATTTCCTTGAGTAATCTTTGCCATTGATCTAGGAGTCTTTGGTGGTAGGACATAGGAAGGTATTTCTCCCTAAGCCTAGGTTTCATAGCTCGCCAGGTCACTATGGGCACATCACCTCTCTATCTAGTGAGTCTCTCAATGTTTCCCCAATATAACCTAGCTTGGCGCACAAGTTTAAGCTTTGCAAACTTACACTTGCGCTCTTCACTCATCTCAAACCAGTCAAAATACTGGTCCATCTCACCTTCCCAATCAATGTAGATCTTTGGATCTAAAATTCCATCAAAGGTGGGAGCTTCCAGCCTAATGTTCTTCATGGTTCGGTCATCTTTATCAAAGTGAATTGGGGTGGGTCTCCTGACATTGGGTTCATAGTTAGGCTTATGATGGAATCTCCTTGGGTTGGGCTCGATGGTTTGATCAGGGTGGGGTCCTCTAGGAATTGGATCATAAAACTGATCTTGGGGAGCTCTCCTAGGATTTGTTCCGTAGAGAGGGTTTTGATATGGAATCCTTCTAGGGTTCAATGGGGTCTCGAGTTCAGGTGCAAGACTAGGCTCAGGCTCAGTCTGGGCTTCATGATTGCTTTCAGGGGTTCTAGCCTCTAACTGATCCAACCTAGTAGTGATGTGGGCTAACTGCTCATTCATGTCTTGGTTGGTTTGTGCCACATTCTGATTTGTTTGGGCCAATTGCTCAATTAAACTCTTAGTCAGTTGGGCCACTTGATCATTTAGGCCTTTGATCAAATTCCCTAAGTTTTGGTCCATGGCTACACTTGACTGGGCTTGGATTGGTGAATACGGTGTCCCTGCTCTAGTTGTCATGATGCAAATGGACTCAAGTTCGAGCTAAGGTTTCCTAGACCTAGAGCACAAATTATAAGTCTAATTAAGTGAACCAACTAGCTAGTAATACTTATGGGACATAGCCAGGTAGGTTGAGGGGAGTGAAGGTCCCTGATTGCCAACCTTAGACACCAATCTGAGATTGGCCAGGTAGGCGGACCAAATTACAAGCCCTGATGCACCAATCCTGGACACCAAGCCAGTAAGCACACACCAATTAGCTGACACAGTTAACTTGACCCTAACCTGAACCCAACTTGTTGGTGTCCCTAACCCACTAGGGCAATTAACGTTCTACTCAATTTTAAATAATGGGCTGGGATCGATATGCTGGTTGGTGATTTTTGGGCTAGGGACAGGTGATGAAACCCTGACCCTATGTCAAATTGATGCCCTTAATTTGATTTCCCATAAGATGAATGAAATGCAAAGGTGCTGCAGAAGTGTGTTGCATTTTTGAAAGTGGTGTGGAAAACGTGATGAAAAAAATGTTCAAAAATTCTAAAAAATTTACAGAGGATTCCTAACTTATATGTTTCAATGAAGATAAAAGGAAATTTAAAACAAAAATCTATACTACTCTAAGCAGATCCTACAAATGAAGATAAATAAAAAGGACAGAACATAACCCTAATGATAGTGTCGAACTGCAAAAATTTTCATTTTTTTTATAATTTTTTTCTGATGAATAAATTTAATATGGTGATAACGGACTTAAAAAGGAACAAGAAAAAAAATATGTCAATAAAACATTAGCGACTTGCCTTTGGAGCTGCAGACGGAATACAGTAAATAGATGCAAATTTTCAGAAAACATAACCTAATCAAACAAGTGCAATGGCTTACCCAAAACTTCAATCTAAAACTCACGTCCGGCCAGGGGCTCATTATTCACATGGGTCGTGTCAGTGTACTGAAGTACACCCGCTCAGGAGGCGTGAATTTTAGATCTTGCTTGGATTTAAAGAAAACTATTCTACCCTAATGCAACCATGCTCTGATACCAATTTAATGCTGCACGCATATGATTAATGTTTTTAATATGGTGTTTGTAGAGCAATGAAACCTAATTATACTTAGCATTGTACTCATCTTAATAAGATTTAAGGATTATATGAAAAGGGACTATTACATGATTAGACACAACTCTAAAACTAAGAAGGAAGAAGATCTAGACAATAGGGGCTAATGATTGAGGACTTACCTTGATGAGTTTTCCAACCTTCCTATGATTCAAAACTTGAAACTACTGATGCTCTGGACTGGAGAACTTGGATAACAATGATCAGAACCCTGGACTTGGGCTTTAGCTTGTTGGTTCATTATCAAGGGGAACCCTGTTCACAACTCAAGGACTTCGAAGGACCCTGCAATGAAGATCAAAGTTAAGGTTGAAGGATGCAAACATAAAGAAGGGATGGGAGAACTTGTGAACAAAGAAAAGATAGTTGAGAAGATCTGGCCGACTCCAATGCCTTTGCCTTGAGCTTGGATGATGAATTGCTAGGGAAGAGAGTGGTTTTGGGCGTGGAAGAAGAAGATAGGAAAAATTTCACACATAAAACTCAAGACAACTTCACTTCAAACTTCATTCATTTCCAAAATCAATCTCTTTTACAATGGGCGTCCAAGGCTTTTAATAGCCTCACAAAGCTAGCTTTTGAAATTTAAAAGCTCCCCAAATCGAGAAGGATTACAAGGGGGGTTGGAGGATTTGGTGGATTGTTTGGAGGGATGTGGGGGGTTGGAGGATTTGGTGGAGGACTTGGAGGGATGTGGCCAACCTCCTTGAATTTGAATCTCCCTTGTTGGTGCCCAAAAAGTGATGAGGTGGCTGGTGAAGTGGCACCTGATGATGTGGCATGGTGAGGTGGTCTTCTACTTGGATAAGAATGACTTGTGGCGCCCAGTGGTCCTAGTTGATGGTCCTTTTCTCTTGCTTGGTTGATGTGTCTTCTCTTCTTCATGTGGTCAAATTCTGGGGTCTAGAATTTGAGTCTTGTTGCTGCTTTCATGGCTTTAAGACTTGATTAGACTCAACTGAATTAGACTTAACTCAACTGAACTGACTTGACTGACCTAGACTTTAAAACTTGAAATGGACTTACAGGAAATGAAATTTTAAAAGTAATTACAGGACTCAATAAACACTCTTGATTTGAAACTCAAAATTAATTACAGGACTCTTGAAAAGGAAATGACTCTTGAAAATAAAATATTTTTTAACTAAAGGATACAAGGTAACCTAATTATCTTCGATCCAAATTGGGATAAGGCTAACCTTGTTGGAGTGAAGTTTCTTTCAGCTTCTGGTGTCCACACCACAGGTGGCATTGATGTGGTGCCATGCAGCTGATGAAGTGGTAGTGTCGAGTCAAAGCTTGGTCCACTAATGGGCTTGACCCAAAGGACAAGTTTTCTCTCATTGGGTTGGGACCCAAAGTTCAGGCAGACCCAAACTTGGATTAAAATAATTTACAAGACTCGAGTTGACCTAATCTTGACCCAATTGGTCAAGGTACAAGATTTAGACTTGGCTCAAAGCAAAGATAATTACAAAATTAAAGGCTTGAAGCCTTATTACAGGACTCAATGGGTAGAACCCTAATTAGAGATCCCCCGAAGGTTGAAGGGCTCAAGTCAAACCCTGATGCCCACATCATTAATCTTAGCGGCTATAGTTCCTTCACCAAGAAACTCCTTTTCCAAAAAGATAGCCCTAAGACTGATGAACAACTTTTGTTTTTCAGCAAAGTAGAAGTAGTACCCCTTAGACTCTTTTGGATACCCAACAAATAGGCACCTGTTAAACCTAGGTCCAATCTTATCCATTTTCAAATGTTTGACATAAGCCGGGTAACCCCAGACTTGAAGGTGTGCGAGTGTCGGCTTACATCCAATCCATATCTCATATGGGATTTTGCTAATGGACTTACTCGAAACCCTATTTAAAAGGTAGTAGGCCGACTCTAGAGCATATCCCCAAAAGAATAGCGGTAGAGAAGCAATGCCCATCATGGATCGAACCATGTCTAACAAGATTCGATTCCTCCTTTTAGATACTCCATTTAACTGAGGTGTCCCTGGAGGTGTCCATTGAGAGAGAATTCCATTCTCCTCAAGATATGTCAGAAAATCATCGGAAAGATATTCACACCTCGATCTGATCAAAGAATTTTGATATATTTTTTAATTTATTTTTCTACTTCATTACAATATTGTTTGAACATTTCAAATGATTCAGATTTATGTCTCATCAAGAAAAAATAATAGTACCTCGAAAGGTCATCTGTAAATGTAATGAAATAATTGTACCCACCTTTGGCACTAATATTCATAGGTCTGCATATATCAGTATGAACCAGACATAGAATTTCTTTGGCTCATTCACCTTTTCCAGTAAAAGGTGATTTTGTCATCTTTCAATGAAGATAGGACTCATAGGTTGGTAGCAAATCATATTCACTAATCTCAAGAAGACCCTCGCTTTTCAACATGTTTATCCTATTCTTGTTGACATGACCTAGCCTACAATGCCATTGATATGCTTTGCTGGCATTATCTATCCTAGGGTGTTTGCTAGATGTGTAAACTACAGTAATTGGTCATGATAGTACATAAATGCCATTACTCATATATCCATTCATCACAACATAACCATTTCAAATGATTCTGCAAATGTCATTCTTTATTGATAGTTTATAACCATACTTGGCCAACTAGCCTATAGAAATGATATTTAAAATGAAAGATAGACAATAATGATACTCATTCAAAATGATTGTACAAGACTCAAAAACAAATTTGAGAGCTCCCAACGCCAGGACTGGAACTTGGCTTCCATTTCCCACATTCAAGGATCTCTCACTGTCATCAAATCTTCTACTAACTTGAAGTCCCTACAAAGAATTGCAAATGTGAATTAGACTTCCAGTATCTAATACCCAGTTAGTAGTATCACGGATAGAGAAACTACAAGGTGTTATCATATAAATACCTTATCTAGCACTGCCCTGCTGCTTTATCTTCTTGGACCTGTTTGGGTCAAGGGATGTAATATAAAGAGGACATTTACTCTTCTAATGACCCTACTTCTTACAACAGAAGCACTTCGCCCAGCTCTTATTAGCCTTCACCTTCTTGACCTGACTGGGCCTAAAAGCATTTTGCATCTTCTTCCCTTTATTTCTCTTTTTCTCTTTCTTAAAGGGACAATGCCTATAGAGGATCCTTCCACTAAATTTACAATCCCTTTATTGTGTTGGTGGTCTTTCTCATAAGTCTGTAGTAACCCCAACAGACTGTGGTATTTAACTACAGGCTTATTCATTCTAAAATGATTAACAAAGTCAAGAAAAGAAGAAGGCAAGAAATTTAGTATCGCATCTTTCTCGAGCTGTTCATGCAAGGGACATCCGAGCTTGCCCAGGTGCTCAATCATCTCGATCATGTATAATACATGATCAATGACTGAGGCCCCATCAAGCATCCATATGTTGTAGATAGCACAGGAGACCCTGTACCTCTCAACATCATCTGGTGTACCGAAGGACTCTTTCAACTTTTGAAGGATCTCCTCTGACTAGGCTTCCTCAAATTTATGATTAAACTTGTCATTCATCGCTGCCAACATGAGGCATCAGATAGTGGTCCTATCAGAGAGCCACTTCTGATAAGTTTCTCTATTGGAACCACAAGCATTATGAGCAAGGTTTTCAGGCACCAGATCTGATATCACATATAAGATTCGTTTATGCTCCAGGATAATCCTGAGCCTTCGATACCAGCTATCGAAGTTAGGATCCTTGAGCTTTTCATTATCGATATGAGATCGGAGTGACAAATTGGTAGACATCTAAAAGGAAAACAAAAACTTATTAGTATATATGAATTATTAACCCAAAGACATGGACTTTAGTCTAAAGGCCCTCTCACTATTTTGTTTAGACTGGTAGCCTCCTCCTCCAATCCAAGAAATTCTTTAATTCCTTAGTGGGTACTAGAACCTAATAGACAACACATAGGCTCGACTTAGGCTGGCCTATCCTTATGCATCTAAAGGTAGATTCTTTAACTGATTACTTCTCCATGTAATATTTAGTATTTTGATTTTGCCCCGAGGTACACTTCAATCAACCTTTGGGCCTCCTATTGAAGGTCCCAGATTGGTCCAACTATTAACATGACAAAATTCAATGCTTCCAACCAAGGAATAGTCAAGCCCGACTTTGGCCAGCCCACTTGACCATCGTTAAGAGAGTTGTAATGAGCCATCATATTATGAATGGTAATTCCAATAGCCCGATGAACACCATATCTTTGGATTTGCCGATGAACACCTGACTATTGGATCCATTATCATTCCACTTAATGGGAGGCTAGGATTTAGTTATCCCTATAACTTCATCCTTTTATGGACCTAAAAATTTAGAGAGTTTAACAATAATGTGATAGATGAAATAGATAAAAAGACATGGATCAACCTCCCACTGACTACATTAGCCATAAAAGATATTTTCAAAAACTAATAATCCATGGGCACCTAAAATCAGTCAAGACTGATTAACCTTAGGCGACTAGGGTTAACACGAGTCAGTGAGTTACTCAATCAATTCTGATTGACCACATTGGCCAAGTAAGTGAGATCATGGGATGGGTTCTGCCATTAACCATCTTTCCTTAAACATCAACTGGATTGGCCAAGTAAGAGGTAGTCCCATAGAACCATGATCAAATGCCATACTTATCTTGGACACCAATTGGTTCATCAGACTCAATTAGACTAGCTTAAAGACTCGGGCTGACCACTCATCCACAAATCAGGTCCATTTAGATTTTTGGACTAATCAATCTAACAATTAGAGAGATCTATAGAGAAGAAATTCAAACTCAACATTTGATTAGATTAGATTTCTTTTTGATCCATTCATCTAAACATAGGTCTAACCCAATTAATGACCTAATTGAAGCTAACCCATCCTTAAAGGTTATTGAAATGACCTAGAGTCTTTTAATCATTTTCCTAGATCACTTTGTCATTCAAGGTAACTTAATTCTTAATTAAGTTCAATAATCTTCATAAATCAAAACAATTTCAATTTATATTGTAAAATAATTTTACAAGCATATAGAATTTGAATTTATTATTTCAGGATTTTCTGGTCGAGTCGACTCATCAATATGTGAGTTGGCTCGTTTAGAACTAAAAACTGATAAATTATTCTATCTATAGAGACGAGTCAGCTTGAGTAGGGGTTGAGTTAGCTCATCTAGAACGCAGAATAGATAGACTATTCTGTCTGCAAAAATGAGTCAGCTCGAGCAGGGGTTGAGTCAGCTCGTCTGCTAGGGCAGAAAATAGTGACTTCAAATTCATGCAATTTACTTGAACTATTCAATGTTTTTAGATCAAACATCCATAGATTAAAACTATTTTAACCTATCAAATCTCTCACTTTCTTCTTCATAGGGTCATGACGTAGTGACACCCTTACACGCCAAAGGAGAACCCCATTGAATAGGAAGTGATGGCCTTCAAACCATACTTCTCTCCTATGACCAGACAACCATGGTGAATCCACCTTAATCAAAGTACTTTGTAAGGAAAGCTAATGATATACTAACATGCTATTATTATTATGCTACAGCAACCTGGCTCTGATACCAATGAAAGTTTAAAAGGCATAGTAAGTAGATAGACTATATTTTGATGCAAGGTGCAGTGGAGAGGATATGAATATGCATAAAAAAAATAAACTAATCAATGTTTATTAATTTCAAATTTAATGTTTGTTGGTTAAGTTCCCAAGAAAGAGGAAAAGAACTATTATAAGGAAGATGTAAGGACCAACTACACTACCCGTAGTTAAAATCATGCAAAGTAATAAAAAACTAGGATCGTGAGGGTTGATAAACCACTTGGTTAGAACAGTATTACCTTTAGCAAATCAGAACTATGAGTAGGGTTTCGTTTCATTCCTAGCAATGATGAGATCTTGATCAAAGATGGGGTTGATCTGTACTCCTGGATCGGTGCCTGGACGAGTGAGTCTCTTTCCCACGGATCAACCAGCTTTCTGTCAGCTGGTCTCGAAAGCAAAGAAGACCTCTTCCTTGGATGGTTCACCATACGGATCATGCATGGTCAGGGGTTAGAGTCACAGATGATGAGAAAAATAAATAATTGGAAGAAAGAAGAGTGGAGAGTGGAGGGAAGCTTCAGGTGGCTAGCGGCTAGTTGAAGAAGGGAATGCCTGGCAGGGATGAGGTTAGGTATCCTTGGGCATCAGCCAGAGTTGGATGATGGCTAGGGTTTAGTGGAAGAGGAAGGAAGGTTGGTAGCTAGGGTTTGCTCACAAGAAAAATATAAAACATATCTCACATCACTCCAATTTGGAGGACACAATTTGACAAAGTAACTTTAGATTATATTCATGAAAAAAGAGATGATTACAAGAAGGAGAGGGGTGGGGTATTTATAGGCTCACCTAGGTCCCTCTCCTTATCAAAATAGGAGTACAAGTCTTTATCAAAGTGAAATACAAAATTAAATCAAACTAGAAGACTAATCTCCTTGTAGAAGTGGGCTGGCTGACTCCTTAAACTGTATGGCTCCTCTTAGGCTTGGGCTAGCTGGGGTGCCTACACTGGATGGGGCTTGGGCTAGTGCACCAGATCCTAAAAGGGCCTGGGAGGGCGCCAGCTCCAAATGGGCCAAGGCAGGGGCACCAAGGCTTTAGGTGCCAAAAGCTGGGGTGCCAAAACCTGGGGCACCATGAACCAGGCGCCATGGGCCACGGGGGTACTGGAATCCTATGGACTTGGGGCACCTCCTCTTGAGGGCTTGGGGCATCATTCTCTAGGGTTTGGGGTGGCATGAAAAAGGAGCCCGGATGCTATGCTGATGTCTTGAATGCAGTTCCAATAGTCCTCTTGAACATAACTTGAAAGTTACATGACTCATATGACTTGAGAGTTATAGGACTCATCTGACTGAACTGAAATTGGGTGGACTTCTTGACTCGACTGAACTCACATAAAAGGACTCAATTTATTGATGAACAGGACTTGGCTCACTTTAATACAAGTGACACAATATTAAAGGACTACAGGACTCATAAGCAAACTTAAGAAAACCACATCGGGACCAGTAATCGTTTCTTGATCCTGTTGCTCGCATCAATTCTCCCAAGATGGGAGGAACTCGACCCTATCAAGTAAGGGTCATCTTAGCTCTCGTACTACTCCAGAAGGTCTGGGTTGAGGTGCTGCGAATCCTCTTGGGTGATCCACAAATCCTCGGATTCTGGTCGACCTTGTCATCAGACCAAATACTATTCATTGCCTTTTTTCCAGGTATTGATGACATGATCATCTAAGATGCACTCAATTCTTTCATCTCTCATAGGCTAGTTTGTTGGTGGACACTCTAGGAAGGGCTCACTGTCAAGGGAAGGGATAGGTGCAAAGGGCTCGCTGGGTATCGTTGATGGTTCCCTATACTCAACAAGGTCTGAAATGTTGAAGGTTGAACTAATAACTAATTCGGGTGGTAACTCGAGCACATAGGCATTGGGTCCAACTCTCTTTATTATCTTGAAGGGTCCAGCTCTACGAGCATGTAGTTTCTTCACGATCCCTTGAGCGAACCGCTCAGGTCTGAGCCTAATTATTACATAATCCCCTGCAAAAAATTCTTTGGATCCTTTTTGGGAGTTAGCCAAATTTTTATTGATTTCATTGCTTATGTTAATCTTCAGACTAATTTCCTTATGCAAATCCCTAACATGCTATTCAAATGACTCAACCGACTCAGAGACTCGTGCATGCAAGGGTAAGGGGATTAGGTCAATGGGCTTATTGGGCTTGTACCCATGAATAATTTCAAATGGGCTCTTACCTACGGACCTATTGACTGAACTATTATAGGCAAATTCGGCTCTGGGTAAGAGAAGGTCCCAATTCTTGGTGTTCTCACCTATAAGGCATCTCAGTAGGTTTCCTAAACTTTGGTTCATCACCTCGGTTTGGCCATCGATTTGTGGATGGTAGGATGTGAAAAACTTAAGCTTGGTTCCTAATAAGTACCAAATGGTCTTCTAGAAGTAACTCGTGAAACAGACATCCCTATCAGACACTATGGTCTTAGGAAGGCCATGTAACCTAACCACATGATCAAGAAAGAGCTTGGCTATTTTGGAGGAATCAAAGATCTCAGAGCAGGGTATAAAATGAGCCATTTTCGAGAACCTATCAACCAATACACAAATTGAGTCATGTTTTCTTAGGGTCATAGGTAGTCCTAATACAAAGTCCATGCTAAGGTCTTGCCATGGATGATCTAGTATAGGTAGAGGGGTGTACAAACTGGTGTTTTGCTTCCGCTGTTTAGCAACAGCACAAGTTTGACATCTGGACATGATGTGGGCAATATCCCTCCTTAAGGTTGGCCAAAAGAACTGGTCTTCTATGGCTAAGATAGTCTTGTCTCTCCTAAAATGACCAGCTAGACCTCCTACATGGGCTTCCCAAATTAAGAATTCTCTAAGTGATGTCCTGGGAATACACAATATATTGTTTCTAAAAAGATAACCATCATGGAGGGTGTACTCACTATGGTAACTAGATGGTCCTTGGCTGATGGTTTGGAAAATTTCACTTAATTCTGGATGGGTTTCATATTCTTCCTTTAATCAATCAAATCCAATGACTTCAGTTCTAACAATGTTCAAAAGCAAGGCACGTCAACTAAGGGCATCAGCTACCTTATTTTTAGATCTAGCCTGATATTTTAGCAGAAAGGTATAGGCTTGGATGTACTCTGCCCATTTGGCATGCCTAGGGTTTAACTTTTTCTGGGAGTTTAGGAATCGGAGTGCTTGATGGTTAAAGTAAAGGACAAACTCCTGGGATGGTAGATAATGTCTCCAATATCTAAGGGCATATACTACCGCATAGAATTCCTTGTCATAGGTTGAGTATTTAAGTTTAGCCTCATTGAGCTTTTCACTGAAGAAGGCTACTTGGTGATTCTTTTGCCTCAAAACTCCTCCTATGCCTACTCTCAAAGCATCACAAGCTATCTCAAAGACTTTGGAAAAATCAAATAACCTCAGGATGGATGCTTGTGTCATCATATCTTTAATCTCCAGGAAGGCTTTATCAGCAGCTTTGGTCCATTCAAAATTGTCCTTCCTAATATAGTCAGTTATGGGTGCTACAATGGTACTAAATCCCTGGATAAATCTCCTATAGAAGTTGGCTAGACCATGGAAACTACGTACGTCATGAATGCTAGTGGATACCGGCCACTCTACAATGGACCTAACTTTCTCAAGGTCTGTTGAGACTCCCTTGGGGGTGACTATGAATCCTAGGAAGATGACTCTATGGGTCATGAAATCACACTTCTTCAAATTTGCATAGAGGTTCTCCTTCCTAAGGGTTTGGCAAACTTGCCAAAGGTGGTTCAGGCGGTTTTCCTTAGTCCTACTATAGATCAAGATGTCATCAAAGTAAACCACAACATGGTTTCTGATGAACACATGTAGGACTTAGGTCATGATCCTCATAAATGTGCTAGGAGCATTGGACAAACCGAAAGGCATCACTACCCATTCATACAGATCATCCTTGGTTTTAAATGCTATTTTTCATTCATCCCTAGGTCTAATCCTAACCTGATGATAGTCGCTCTAGAGATCAATCCTTGAAAAGATGGTTGCACCGGCCAACATAACTAACATATCGTCCAGTCGGGGGATGGGAAACCTATATTTCACAGTAATTTTGTTTATGGCACAGCTATCAATACACATTCTTTACGTGCCATCTTTCTTAGGGGTTAATAGGGTTGGTACAACACATGGAGTTAAGCTCTCCCTAATAAACCCTTTTCTAAGGAGTTCTCCTACATGCTTCTATAATCTAGATGTTTAGTTGGGTTCATCCTATATTGGGGCAGGTTGGAAAGGGTGGCTCCTAGGACTAAGTCTATCGCATGTTGTACATCCCTTAATGGTGGTAACTGGTTAGGTAAATCTTCAAGAAACACATCCTCAAACTCACTTAAGAGTTCCTTAACCTCTTGAGGGTGTTCTTTATCAATTGGGTCAGGTACTTCCTTTGCAGCTAACATCCAAATAGTTGAACACTCAAAAATCTCTTTTTCTAGCTCCTTAGCAGTAATCAGATTAACTCTAGATTTCTTCTCTAACTCCAAATAGTTGAACACTCAAAATCCTAACCCAAAGAAATCAAGCCCAGGCGCCAAGCCCATGCGCCAAGCCCAGGCGCCAAGACCAAGCCCCTAAGAAGCAAGATACCAGGGAATATTCCTGCTACCTGGCTACCATGCCACCCTAGCTTCCAAAGGACCAAACCCATGCACCCGAGCCCCTTTGGGCCAGCCTCTTGCTGCTCCTAGAAGCCCAACACGCCCCCCTAGGTGTCCTTGGAGTGTTGGCCAAGTCGAGAGAATTTTTAGGGATTTTTCTACCTAATGTTTCCTTTTTTTCTAGCTAGGGTTTGAGAGGGAAAAGGATTCTTATGTAAAGACTTATGTGCCCTTACTTGGAGCCCAAGGTTAAGGGTCTATGGAAAGGACCCTAGCCTCTTGTATGAAGGGAGATTTTGATAGATGAAATAAACCTTGAGTTCTTCAATTACTTTGTGTGATTACCCTACTGTGTGCATAAAGGGGTTTGAGAGTTCATCTTCCTGGTGTTTGCAACCATCTTCCTGCCGCCAACCATCCTTCCAGCCCCCTCCAAACTTTCTTTCCTTTGCTATTTTCCTTTGTTTTCATGATTTCCTCTGTGCTTTCTAACCCCTGATAGGTCATTTGTAGGTCCCCGAGTTCCTACGAATCCAACGACTCCAGCCACGCCTCAATCAGACACCGAGCAGAAAGTAGGGTATCCACGGGTCTTTGGCTCGGTTTTCCAGTCCGCATTCATCGAGGAATGAGAGATCCCTTCACTGTGATCTTCATCGGGCACTTCAAACATTGTCAGGTACACCCCCTCTACCTCCAGTCTTATTATTGTAGGAGAACTTGCCCTAACCGAGGCTTCTCAACCCCGGCGATCCTTCTTTAGTACTTTTCTAGGTTCTAATCTGCATGCTTGGCTTCAAAAATTCATTCATAATTCCCTACAACTAATTTTGATCTAAAATTCGGGAATTAATCACCTAACCCCACATATAAAACATAAAAAAAGAATTGCATGCATATTAGTACCCCATCATTTGGTATCTGAGCTTAGATTAGGGCTTGTTTTCTAAAATTTTTAGTCTGTATATGCTCTGTTATTTAAATTATTTCTCCCTGAACAAAACTCCAAAAGCTCTAAAATTTCTTTTGCTGGATTCATCATAATTCAATATAATTTTCAAAATCTTTTCAGA
Source organism: Areca catechu (assembly GCA_021397845.1). Taxonomy (NCBI): domain Eukaryota; kingdom Viridiplantae; phylum Streptophyta; class Magnoliopsida; order Arecales; family Arecaceae; genus Areca; species Areca catechu. The sequence continues at coordinate 81,717,250 of CM038052.1, forward strand.
TTTTATTATGGCCTGAGAATCTTCTGCAAACCGAAATACAGCCTACAAAGTTTCAGCTCTATTTTTTCAGCAAGACAAGTTTGGAAGTTTTAGGATTTTGTTTAGCATCTTTTGCTTATCTTTTAATTTTAGTATATTTCCAGCATATTAGGCCATGATTTACAAGTTTTATTCTATTTAAGAAAATACCAAAAAAAAAATACATATTCTCCAAAAATACCAAAAATATCTAAACCCTAATTTGCATCCTCATCTGCCTGCCATCATTGCATAATTTACTTTTAAGGGTACTCTTGCTATATCAGATGGGGGGAGGATTTGATCACCTCTCCTTAGTCCAAAACCACATCCCTTGCATTCTGTCCCAAGCCTTAACCTAAAATTAACTAGACTTAATTTGCCCTAGTGGGCTATGGATACCAACTGGTCGGGTCCAGGCTAAGTGTCAGATCATTGTGTCAAGCTAACCTGTGTGTGCTTTATGCTCGGTGTCTAGAACGGTGGTTTAGGGATTCAATCCCGAAGGGCTTGTGTGCAGGTCCGCCTACCTGGCCAATCTCTGATTGGTGTCTAGGATTGGCAATCAGTGACCTAACACTTCCCCTACACCTGCCTGGCTGAGTACAGGGTAACTATAGGCTAGTTTGCCACCCTGATTGAGCAACATGTTTTGGACTCTAGGTCTAGTCAGCTATAGTCGGTTTGATCGAGTCTTGCAAGAGCATTAGATCAGGAGTCCCATCTTATCCACCATCTCCCTGAACCCATGGATAAGCAGGAAGCTAGGATTCAAGCCCTTATAGATCAAATCGCCCAGATGGCTACCCAGATGACTACCCAGATGACCCAGTTAACTCAGTCTGGTATCCAAACCAATAATAGAATTGATCATCTTGCCAATAGGTTTGACGAGTTAGAAGGCCGTGTAGGGACCATACAAAGAACCCAAGGGTCACGGTCTGAGCCAGATCTTGAGTCCCCTCACCTAGGAGGACCCCAAACCCTGAACTATACCATGAGGTCGAACCTAGGAGAGCCCCTTATCCTGACCCGTACTATAATCCTTAACCTAGGAGGAACCCAAACCCTGATCCATACCGAGAGGTTGAACCTAGGAGAGCCCCTCAGCCTGACCCATACAATAATACTGAACCTAGAAGAACCCCTTACCATGACCCTTATTATGATACTGAACCTAGAAGAACCCCTTACCATGACCCTTATTATGATACTAAATCCAGGAGAACCCAATACTCTGACCCATATTGGGAGTCCAATCCTATGAGAACCCAATACTCTGACCCATATAGGGAGTCCAATCCTAGGAGAACCCAATACTCTGACCCATATAGGGAGCCAAACCCTAAGAGAACCCAATATTCTAACCCATATAGGGAGTCCAACCCTAGGAGAAACCAATATCATGACCCATATAGGGAGCCCAACCTTAGGAGGACCCCATACCATGATCCGTCCTTAGAACATGACCATAGAGCTGACCCAAAATCCTATGACCCCAGATCTTATAATCCAATGACCCATAGATCTGCACCCTTGTCCTATGAGCCCAGAGAACACATAACCCCTAGGTATCAATCTAGTACTAGTCAGATTTCCCTTAGTCAATTTGAACCTCATAGGATTAGTATCCCTAAATATGAGCCCAGTAGTGAGCCACTACCCCTTAGGCAACCTGAACCTACTAAGAGTAGTACCCATAATCAGAGACCAGAACCTAACCAATTTCCCGCTAGCCAACCTTCTCCAACCATTCCTAAGATTCACAAGGCTTACGTTAACGCGAAAGTGTATAAAGATGATGTGAGCCTAGTGGATGAGTATGAAGGAGAAGAGGAGACACCTTTAGTAGACCTAGAATTAGTTGACCCAGTAGATACCCAGGCAAAAACCAACCCAAAGCTAGTTGACCTTGACCACATCCAACCTAAAGCTATAGTGGAAGAACAATTAGAGGAAGAGAACTCAAATACTAGGATTTTACCCGAGGAAACACTAGAAAATGATCTAATTGTAGAGCCTATTCCTAAATTCCATGAACAAGAAGACTTTATTCAGGATTTGGCTTACTTAACCCATTGCCCTCAGGATGAATCCCTTCCTGCCATTCCTATTGAAGATCTCTTCCCAGAAATTGTTGACCCATCCTTCCATAGCATGGACCTTTTCTTGCACATAGATATTCCACAATCTCGTAAGATTAGCCTCAGTAGTCTAGGATTGTCCCTGACGCCCCTTCTTTTATCCTACTTTATCCAACTAAACCTTTTTCTTCACCCTACCAGACTAATTCTGAACCCACATCCTATTTCCTACCCTTTCCTGAGTCTTCTCATGTGTCTAGAACTATTAGGTTACATTTTGTTGAGGTTACTAGGTTGCAAGGATCCATATAGCCCATCCCATTTGCTACCTACTTTTGGTAGACCCTCTGGCACCTATTAGGAGTAACTAGCAAATTTTCTTCTGCATGTCACCCATCAACCACGACTCATGCCCCCATGCCCAAGTGATAGTTAAGACCTAATAAATCTCTTTTATCGAGTTTGTTAGGTGTAGGTTTGAGTCCTTTGAATCATTTGTTAGGAGTCTGCATGTGCCCAGCATGTTCACCACCTACACTAAATTTAAACAAACTAGCTAATTCCCGAAGATGGATCAAAGAATTTGATGTAGTGGATTCTATCTTGGTTAGGCTTAGGCCTAAAAGAAGCTTCATGCTCGCAGAGCCGGACCTTTTAAAGTGATAGAGAAGGTTGGATCAAATGCCTAGGTGTTAGACATGCCTTCGGATTTGGACATTAGTTCTACCTTCAATATTATAGACCTGGTTGAGTACAGGGAACCGGCAGCGATACCTAGTGAGGCCTTTAAAACTATTCGTTTTCATTGTGAGTGACCCTAACCTAGAGTTTCCATTAATAAATTTATCATGAGAGAGGAGAACAGATCGAGCGTATCCTGGACGATCAAGCCATTATGACCGGGGGCCGCGGTTATCAACGCTTCCTGGTCCGATGGTAAGGTCGGCCAGAGTCAGACGATTCATGGATTTCTCGAGAGGACTTGCAGCACCTCAACCCAGACCTCCTCGAGAGATATGTGAGCCAACTTGATCTTCACTCGACAGGTTCGAGTTCCTCCCACCCCGGGAGAATTGGTGGGGACACCAAAGGCACCAGAATAAGATAGAGGCTTTTCAACCCTCTATGAATTGATCAATAATTTATGAGTTTATCTATAATAAGGGCTTTGCCTATATGAGTCCATTTTAATTGTTATTTGAGTATTTTGAGTTTTAGTTATGTACTAGTCAGCTCATGTTGAGCTAGTTCAGTCCAGTGTTAGTCAGCTCATGTCGAGCTAATTTTATTTTTTTGAGTCCTATTCAACCATATTGAAGACTCAAGACCACATCATACAAGTGAAGACCAAGTCCAACCAGATTGAAGACATGGAAGTATAGCCCAAGTCCAACCAAGCTTGTAGATTTGAAGATCCCAGGAGGAAAATTTAGAAAACCTGATTCCTTGCAGATGCCCTTCAGATGCCCAGATTCCCTTCCAGATGCCAAAATATATTCATATACCAAGGCATCCATGATTTTAGAGGTCCATCTGCATCCTACCCCAAAGAAATCAAGCCCAGGCGCCAAGCCCAAGCCCCTAAGAAGCAAGATACCAGGGAATATTCCTGCTACCTGGCTACCAGGCCACCCCAGCTTCCAGAGGCCCAAACCCATGCGCCCGAGCCCCTTTGGACCGGCCTCTTGATGCTCCTAGAAGCCCAACATGCCCCCTAGGCATCCTTGGAGTGTTGTCCAAGTCAATAGAATTTTTAAAAATTTTTCTACCTAATGTTTCCTTATTTTCTAGCTATGGTTTGAGAGGGAAAAGGATTCTTATGTAAAGACTTATGAGCCCTGACTTGGAGCCCAAGGTTAAGGGTCTGTTTAAAGAACCCGAGCCTCTTGTATGAAGGGAGATTTTGATAGATGAAATAAACCTTGAGTTCTTCAATTACTTTGTGTGATTACCCTGCTGTGTGCATAAAGGGGTTTGAGAGTTCATCTTCCTGGTGTTTGCAACCATCTTCCTGCCGCCAACCATCCTTCCAGCCCCCTACAAACTTTCTTCCCTTTGCTATTTTCTTTTTTTTTCTTGATTTCCTCTGAGTTTTCTAACCCTTGATAGGTCGTTTGCAAGTCTTCGAGTTCCTACGAATCCAACGACTCTAGCCACGCCTCAATCGGACCACCGAGCAGAAAGCCGGGTATCCGCGGGTCTTTGGCTCAGTTTTCCAGGCCGCATCCATCGAGGAACGAGAGATCCCTTCGTTGCGATCTTCACCGGGCACTTCGGATGTTTTCAGGTACACCCCCTCTACCTCCAGTCTTATTATTGTAGGAGAACTTGCCCTAACCGAGGCTTCTCAAACCCGGCGATCCTTCTTTAGTACTTTTTTAGGTTCTAATCTGCATTCTTGGCTTCAAAAATTCATACAAAATTCCCTACATCTAATTTTGATCTGAAATTCAGGATTTAGTCACCTAACCCCACATACAAAACATACAAAAAGAATTGCAAGCATATTAGTCCCCCTTCATTTGGCTCGATGGTCATCTTTCTCATAAGTCTGCAGGAATCCCAATAGACCGTGGTAGTTCACTACAGTCTTTTTCATTCTATAATGATTGAGAAAATCTAGATAGGAATAGGGTAAGGAATTCAGAATCACATCCTTCTCAAGCTATTCATGCAAGGGACATCTGAGCTTGCCCAGGTGCTCAATCATCTCGATCTTGTACAATACATGATCAGTGACTAAGGCCGCATCATGCATACGTGCATTGTAGATAGCATAAGAAACCCTGTACCTCTCAACATCGTCTGGCATCCTGAAAGACTCCTTCAACCTTTGAAGGATTTCTTCTGACTCAGCTTCTTTGAATTTCTGACTAAACTCATTGTTCATCACTGCCAACATTATGCATCGGACAGTGGTCCTCTAAGAGAGCTACTTCTTATAAGTATCTCTAACGAACCCCGAGCATTGGGAGCAAGGGTTTCAGGTGCCAAATCTGATACACATATAGGATCCATTCATTCTCTAGGACAATCCTGAGTCTTCAATACCAGTTATCAAAGTTGGGACCCTAAAGCTTCTCATTATCGAGAAGAGACCAGAGCGACAGGTTGGAAGACATCTGAAAGGAAAACAAAAGCTAATTAGAGTATATGAATTATTATCCTATAGACATGGTCTTTAGTCTAAAGGCCCTCCCACTATTTTGTTCAAACTAGTAGCCTCTACCTCCAATCCAAGGAATTACTTTGATTCCTAAGTGGGTACTAGAGTCCAATAGACAACAAATGAGCCTAACTTTAGTCGGCCCACCCATGCATATCTAAAGGTAGGTTCTTCAACTGATTACTTCTCTGATTACTTCTCTAAGTAACTTCTAGTATTCAGGTTTTTGCCCCAATGTGCACTTCAATTGGCCTTTGATCCTCCAATTGAAGGTCCCGATTAGGTCCAACCATTAACATGACAAAATTCAATGCTTATAGCTAATGAATAGTCAAGCTAGACTTTGGCCAGCCCACCTGACCACCGCTAAGAGAGATGCACTGAGCCATCATTTTAGAAATAGCAATTCCAATAGCCCAATGAACACCCGATCTTTGGATCTACCGATGAACACCCAATAGTTGCCCAGGTGGCTACCTAAGAGGCAAGTAATGTGCAATTCAAAATCTTTTGCAAGTGGTATGTGCTGTGATAGAATTATAAAATGCAGAAGCTAAACAAAGTCAAGAAAGCACAACACAAACATACCAAATTTATAGTGGTTTGGAGCAACCCAGCTCCTACGTCCACTACCAAAGATACCACTTAGGATTTTCACTATATTCACACCCGAATATAGTAGGATTGTTTTACAGGATCACAATCCAAAACCTCTACACTTTGATTTTACGGGATCACCAAAGAAAACCCAACACCCTTTGATTTTAACAGGCTCACCAATGAAACCCAACTTTGTTTTCACAGGATCACCAAGAACCTAACCCTTTGTTCTAATAAGGCTCACCAAGAACCAATTTGGTATTTCAACCAGGCTCACCAATAACACAATAATTCAATGATTGAATTGAAAATAAATGCAACAAGAATGACAAACTCAATTTGTCGGATAGTTGCCGATGCAGCTTGTTGGAAGTCCACTTGAATGCACTTGAATAGACTTTAATTACTTCAGTGGATTCTTTCCAAAGTTGCTTCAAGCTTCATATTGGAGTTGGTGAAGACTTGAAAGCTTGACTTGAATGCTCTTATGCTCTTTTGCTGTTGGTAGGTAGGATATTCAATGAAGCTCTCCTCTTTAAAGAACTCTCTAAATCATAGCTTCAAGGAAGTCCAAATCCTTCAAATTTAAAGTCTTCCATCATCCCAAGATAGTTGTAGCCATTGTAAACCATTGGGGAATGACTTTTGACCGTTGGAGCACTTTTTAGCATTCGAGTCAGCTCGGATTCCTTCGAGTCAGCTCAGAACCTTCGACTCGATGGGTCGAGTCACCAAATCTTCAATGCAATCGGCTCTTTGTATGAGGGTGAAAAACATCACTCGGGATGAGTCGGCTCTTTGTAGCTCGTGTCGGCTCGAACTTGAATCTTGAAAATCTTGAACTCGAGGAGTCGACACTTTTCAGCTTGGGTCAGCTCTTCGTCTTAGGTTCGAAAAACATCACTCTGGAAGAGTCGGCTCGATGCATTTCGGGTTGGCTCACTTTCTCAGGCTTTCAGAATAGGTCTGGCAGAGTCAGCTCTTTTTGGTTCGGGTCGGCTCGATGGGATGTTCTCTGAAATTTTCAGGAAATGGACTCTGGAAGAGTTATCTCGCTTTCCATCGAGTCAGCTCGGATTGCTACGTTCCAAAATCCTTGCTGCGTGCCAGTAATCAGAGTCGGCTCTTCATTACTTGGGATCAGCTCGAGTGTCTTTTTCAGGATTTTTATAATTGAACTTAAAGAAAACTCTCACCAACTCATTTACAATTTCACATAATACCAACTCAAACAAAAATTCATGGCACACACACTTAGAGAAGTAACCTTTTTAATTGATTTTACCTTAGCATTTTGATTGGGTTCTTCTTCACCAAAATATTTGATGGGGATCTAGGACAGGTCCAGGTTCATTTTTCTATTTTTTCTTATTTTCTCAGATTTTTTAATTTTTTCTATTTCCGCTATTCCACCTATTCCTGCTATTCCACCTATTCCTGCTATTCCACCTTTATCACAATTTTATTCCTAATTTATTCCTACACTATTCCATCTTCTCCCATGATTTTTTTTAAAAGCCTAAACCCTAGCCTCCACCCACTCTGGCCCAAGATCCGGGCCGCCTGACCACCGGCAGCCCCCGCCGGACCATCGCCGATGCTCACTGGCCCTCGCCGTGCCGTCCCCGACCTCCCCGGCCATTCACCTGCAACACCAACGCCCAGGAGGTCTCCCACGGCCATGGGAGACCAAACGACATGCTGGGCGTGCCGTGCCATTCCCTGTGCTGCCTCGCATGCAGCCCACCGCCAGCCTTCTGCCGCTCACCGTTCGCCAGCCCCGTCCGCCGCCTGCTTCCTGGTCGCTGGTCATGTGGTCCGTCGGGAGATTGATCCTCTACGCGACCATGAGTTGGTGTTTTCATGGATTTCAAAGCATTCCCATTTTCAGAGCAGCATGCTTTCTGGAGCAGATCATCAAGCCGACATGCATCTTAGAGCAAATCAGCACCACTTTTGATGCAACACGAATTTTGATGTAATGTATTTTCTTTTTTTAGTTTTCTTAGAGGCTAAGAAACTTAGGATTTTGGTTTTTCAATATAAAGGCCCCCTCTCTCCCAGTAATAATCAGAGATGAGTTGATATAAATTTTTGGTTCTCCATTGGTTCCGGTTCTGGTTCTGTGCTGAGGCCCGTTTGCCTTCATTCTCTACTGTGTAGATAATGGGTTCGTTGGGGGGTGTGCGAGTCCTACTTTGTGGATGATGGGTTTGAGCACCCTAGTTATCCCCTATCTCATCTTCTTTATCCCCTCGTGTCCTTTGAGAGTCATTCTAGCACATCTATGTGAGAGCCCTACTATGTGGATGATGGGTTCGATGAGAGCTCAAGGTAGCTGGTGCTTTGATCCCTCGGAGGGTAGTTATGTGCTTTGATCCCTCGGGAGGGTAGCTTTATGCTTTGACCCCTGACTTTCTGTGTGCATCTCCCCATTAGAGTGAGTCCTAGAGCCATAAGTTCCAGTTCCCAGTCTCCCATCTCCATCCTTCCTTTGCCACCTCCACCAAGAAAATTGAAAACCAAAAGAGATCAGCTATTTTAGGGTTTTAGTTTGAGTCGCCCTAGTCCCGGGAGGCTTCTTAGCCCTCTCATCGTCCTAGTTTGTTTAGTTGTTTCCCTTTTCCAAATAATCCAGGGTTACATCGATTTCCGTCCCGAATCAATTTTGGTTTCAGAGCGAGTTCTGGATTAGGGTGTGCTTCATTTGTCGAACTCAACGGATTCAAGTTCTTCGCAGACGAGGAGAATGTTGGGGATCCAGGGCAGGTCCAGGTTCTTTTTTCTAGTTTTTCTTATTTACTCAAATTTTTTTATTTTTTCTATTCCCGGTATTCCACCTATTCCTGCTATTCCACCTTTATCCATATTTTATTCCCAATTTATTCCTACACTATTCCATCTTCTCCCATGATTTTTTTAAAATGCCCAAACCCTAGCCTCCACCCCCTCCAGCCCCAAATCCGGGCCGCCCAACCCTAGGCCACCCCCGTCAGACCATCGCCGACACTCGCCAGCCACCGCCCTCGCCGGAGAAGCCAACGCCCATGCTCGGGGAAGACGAACAGCCATGGGAAGACCAACCGTCGCCCACGTCCCATGGCCGTCGCCGCCGCTTGCCACCGCCGGCCTGCCACCGGCCGCCTGCACCATAGCACGCCGGCTCATGCCCGACCACCGGAGGGCCCCTGCCGGTGCCTTTGGGCCCCATGACTGTGGGAAGCCCAAACGGCACGGCCATGCTTGCCGTGCCACCCCTGCATTGTCGCCTATCATCGCTGCCAGCCTGTCCGCCGACCATCGTCGCACCGTCCCCGGCAGCTCGTGCCGTTCACCGGCCACGACGGTGCCCCGGAGGTCTCCCACGATTGTGGGAGACCAAACGACACGCTGGGTGTGCAGTGCCATTCCCTATGCCGCCTCGCCTACGGCCCGCCGCTAGCCATCCACCGCTGGCCGTCCATCGGCCCCGTCCGTCGCTTGCTTCCTGGTTGCCGGACCCGTCCGTTGCCTGCTTCCTGGTCGCCGGCCATGTCCTTCGTCGAGAGATCGATCCTCCACATGGCCATGAGTTGGTGTTTGCACGGATTTCAAAGCAATCCCATTTTCAGAGCAGCATGCTTTCTGGAGCAGATCATCAAGCCGACCCGCTTTTCAAAGCATATCAGCACTACTTTGATGCAACATGAATTTTGATGTAATTTATTTTCCTTTTTTAGTTTTCTTAGAGGCTAAGAAACTGACAGTTTTGGTTTTTCTATATAAAGGCCCCCTCTCCCCCTGTAATATCAGAGATGAGTTGATATAGAATTTTGGTTCTCCATTGGTTCCGATTCTGGTTCTTGGTTGAGGCCCGTTTGCCTACGTTCCCTACTATGAGGATAATGGGTTCGTTGTGGGGTGTGAGAGTCCTACTTTGCGGATGATTGGTTCGAGCACCCTAGTTATCCCCTATCTCATCTTCCTTATCCCCTCGTGTCCTTTGAGTGTCATTCTAGTGCATCTATGTCAGAACCCTAATATGTGGATGATGGATTTGATGAGAGCTCAGGGTAGCTGGTGCTTTGATCCCTCGGGAGGGTAGCTTTATGCTTTGACCCCTGACTTTCTATGTACGTCTCCCCATTAGAGTGAGTCCCAGAGCCATGAGTTCTAGTTCCCAGTCTCCCATCTCCATCCTTCCTTCGCCACCTCCACCAAGAAAAATGAAAACCAAAAGAGATCAGCTATTTTAGGGTTTTAGTTTGAGTCACCCTAGTCCCGGGAGGCTTCTTAGCCCTCCCAAGGTCCTAATTTGTTTAGTTGTTTCCCTTTTCCAAATAATATAGGGTTACATCGATTTCCGTCCTGCATCAATTTTTGTATCAGAGCAAGTTGTGGTTTAGGGTGTGCTCCATTTGTCAAACTCGACGGAGTCGAGTTCTTCACGGTCGAGGAGAATGATGGGGATCCAAGGTAGGTCCAGGTTCTTTTTTCTATTTTTTCTTATTTTCTAAGATTTTTTTATTTTTACTATTCCCGCTATTCCACCTATTCCTGCTATTCCACCTTTATCCAAATTTTATTCCCAATTTATTCCTACACTATTCCATCTTCTCCAGTGATTTTTTTTAAACACCCAAACCCTAGCCTCGACCCCCTCAGGCCCAAGATCCAGGCCGCCAGACCCACGGCCGCCCTCGCCGGACTGGCGCCGACGCTCGCCGGCCTCCACCCTCGCCGGAGAAGCCGTCGACGCCGCCCATGCCCGGGGAAGATGAACGGCCATGGGAAGACCAACCGTCGCCCACGTCCCATGGCCGCCGCCTGCCACCGCCGGCCAGCCACCGGCTGCCAGACCATCTCCTGCCGGCTCACGCCCAGCCATCGGAGAGCCCCAACCGGCATCTTTGGACCCCACGACCGTGGGAAGCCCAAACGGCATGGACGTGCGTTCCGTGACACCCCTGCACCGACGCCCGATGTTGTCGCCTACCACCGCCACCCGCCTATCCCTCGGCCACCGTCGCGCCGTCCCCGGCCGCCCGTGCCGTTCACCAGCCACGCCGGCGACCTGGAGGTCTCCCACGGCCGTGGGAGACCAAACGGCATGTTGGGCGTGCCATTGCATTCCCTATGCCACCTCGCTTGCGGCCCGCAGCCAGCTGTCCGCCACTGGCCGTCCGCCGACCCTGTCCGCTGCCTGCTTCCCGGTCGCTAGCCCCGTCTGCTGCCTGCTTCTCGATCACCAGCCATGTGCTCCGTCGGGAGATCGAACCTCCGCACAGCCATGAGTTGGTGTTTGCATGGATTTCAAAGCAGACCCATTTTCAGAGCAACATGCTTTCTGGAGTAGATCATCAAGCCAACATGCTACTCAGAGCAGATCAGCACCACTTTTGATGCAACACGAATTTTGATGTAATTTATTTTCCTTTTTTAGTTTTCTCAGAGGCTAAGAAACTGAGGGTTTTGGTTTTTCTATATAAAGGCCCCTTCTCCCCCTGTAATAATCAGAGATGAGTTGATATAGATTTTTGGTTCTCCATTGGTTCCGATTCTGGTTCTAGGCTTAGGCCCGTTTGCCTTCATTCCCAACTATGTGGATAATGGGTTCGTTGGGGGGTGTGAGAGTCCTACTTTGTGGATGATGGGTTCAAGCACCCTAGTTATCCCCTATCTCGTCTTCTTTATCCCCTCGTGTTCTTTGAGAGTCATTCTAGTGCATCTATGTGAGAGCCCTGCTACGTGGATGATGGGTTCGATGAGAGCTCAGGGTAGCTGGTGCTTTGATCCCTTGGGAGGGTAGCTATGTGCTTTGATCCCTCAGGAGGGTAGCTTTACACTTTGACCCCTGACTTTCTGTGTGCGTCTCCCCGTTAGAGTGAGTCCCAGAGCCATGAGTTCGAGTTCCCAATCTCCCATCTCCATCCTTTATTTGCCACCTTCACCATGAAAATTGAAAACCAAAAGAGATCAGCTGTTTTAGGGTTTTAGCTTGAGTCTCCCTAGTCCCGGGAGGCTTCTTAGCCCTCCAACGATCCTAGTTTGTTTAGTTGTTTCCCTTCTCCAAATAATCCAGGGCTACATCGATTTCCATCCTGCATCAATATTTACAACCCAACTCAACCAAAAAAATAGAAGTGTAGGAGTTGAAGTTTGAACATGTTATTCATCCTACAAAAACTTGTCAAACACTTGAAGAGTTGTCAGAAATAAATGTACATGCTCCAATGTTTGGTTATCATCAAAATCACTTATGGAGTCAACAATCTTTCCCTTTTTGATGATGACAAAATACTGGACATGAAAAATCAATACAAAACTTTATAATTGCTTGTTTAATAATATTTGCAAGAGTATATAAACAAGTAGAGCAAATTGACTTCTGTTACTGCCAAACAATGAGACAAGAATTAGGGCTTAGAGAGATAATCTCCCCCACAATAAAATACTCCATGTTTTGGCAAACTCTTCATTCAATTGTATATTTCAAAGCTCAAAAGCTTTGATCAACAGAACCAATAAATGTTGAAAGGTAAAACATTATGTATCAGAGTCATTATGTATCAGAGTTTGTAAAAAAAATTGTAATTCAGGCTTTAAACATTATAAGTCAGAACATAAAGCATCAGAGCTTGAAATATCAATACATGTTCATTTCAAGTATCAGAGCAAATATGTAGCAAATATGTATCGAAGCTTTGAAGTCTCATTGTTTTATCTTTTTCATGCAATACTTTCTCTGTCCCTTTTTGTCAATCAATCAAAAAGGTTGAGTAAGAATTAAGCTCAAATTTTAAAATAGATTGAAAAAGTATTTAAATTATTTGAGATAATTTCACTTTCACATATTTATCTTGAAATTCTAATTAAAATATTAATCATTGTAAGAGCAATCAAACATTCAATTCATAAAAAAATTAAAGAAATTGTTAGACAAAAATGTACTTTCATTTCATTTCAAAAGATTAGTACAAAGTACAAAATGGTAATACACTTAGTCACTGTCTATGTCTACACTAGGTTTTGATGAAGTTTGGCGAGGGATTTGAATTCCAGGAGGTAGAGAAGCAATAGGATCAATGAATTTTGGAATATCATGAGATCCAGGTGTTCTGATGTGTGGAGAAGGTTGTCTTGGATGGCCCGAGTGACTAGGAAAGGATCTAGACGGAGTCTTGAGAGTAGCTAGGATATCTTCAATCTTGCCCATCATTTTCCATAGAAAGCCGCTCATTGACTTCAATTCAGCTTCAACTTTCTTTACACTTCAAGAAGCAGCCAAGTATTCCATTCCTTCTTTGATTACTGCCATTTCTTTTTGTAGTGAAAGCATTTCTGAAGCTTGAACATTGGCAAATGCTTTGGCTGAACCTCTCAATCATCCAAATTCACTTCTAATTATACCAATACCTTCGGTATAATCTTCCTCCATCCATTTTCCTACTTCAAGTGATCCCATTCTGACCCTCAAGTTATCCATCTCAGTTCTGTAGGCTTCAATGATTTGAGTGACTAAGCTTTTGATAGAGTCTGAACTTGATGTAATCAATTGATGGATCTGCTGGACATCTGTCATGATTGTTCTAGTTGTACTGGTTGCGGCAGCTTTGGAGGTTTCAATATTTTCAATTCTTCCTTTCAGATCATTTATTTGTTCTCCAAACTGGGTTAGCCTATCATCGACTAATTTCTGAAATACTCCAAACATTTCTCCATAGAAGACTTAATGGATTCAGTCATATTGTTCATTTGTTGTGCCAAGAAGTCTTGTATCATTGAAGTGTTCATGGTAGGAGCAGTAGCAGCTTGACCATGAATTGGAATGTTTGTATCCTAATCAATGGTAGGTGTGCTGTATGACATGTCAGGCAAGTCAGGGATAGAAATATCAAGAAAAAAAGTATCGAAGTCCATCTGGACAGGGGATTCCTATTATGGCTATGGCTCAGGGATATGCATTGTGGCACCTTCACCAACCTCTTCTTCTATTTGTTCTTGGACTTCTTCAGTCTCTTCAACTATAGGAGTGTTAGTTTTCTTCTTCCAGGTACCATCTGTTACAGGTATCCCATTCTCTGAAGGGTCTTGGCTGTGTATGTGTCAGTGTGGAGTAATGCCTTACTGTCATCTCTTATTAAGTTTAAACTTTCTCTTTGAAAGAAGATTGAAAGAATCATTCCATATGGCAAGTAGCCTTTAACATTCCTAACTGCCTCCTTCATTTGGCTAATCATAATTGCAGGCAAATTAATCTTTTCTCCATTAATTAAGAGCTCCATAAAACATAAATCCCTTTCACTTACCCAGTCGAATCGACCTGTTCTAGGTAAGAAGATTTGGCTAATAAAGTTATGTAAAAGTCTCATTTCAGTGGACAACATGCTTGCTTTGAGAATCCCAATCTCATTTACCTCAGCTCTTTCCAAAACTGTCTGCAATGCCTTGGTTCTATCCTTCAGTACAAGATATCCTGTGCCTTTAAATGGTATTTCCAAAACATTACCTAGGATTTCAACAGAGATAATTATCCTCTTTCCTTTAACTGAGGACTCAATGAAATTCTCTCCAAACCTTAAATTTTCATAGAACATTCTTACTAGGTTTGGATAGGTCTTGATATCCAGTGAACACAATTCCTCCAACCTTGGTTCTCAATCAGATCTCCAATCACAAAACTCATTTTCCATAGATATTCGAATAAAAAATGTTGGCCAGTAGTGATTGGTCGCATACCTAGGGACATTTGGCGGCTTGGAGAAATAGGGCTTCCTTCTTCTTCAGGCTGTGGTTCATTCCTGGAGACATTATCTTCTCAGAATTTCGTTCTTCGTTCTTATGGAGCCGGATCACCAATTCTCCCAGATTTCTTCCCAACTACTCTCCTTGGTGCCAAAGTGAAGAAATTGAGTTTAGAGGAGGTTTATGGAAGTTTAGAGAAGTTTGGAAAGTTTCTTGAAGGGAATGGAATAGGATTTAGGAGTAAGAATGGTAAAAACAAAACCCTACGGCTCGAATTAAAATGAGATTGCTCGACATCCTAGCCAGCTCGACCAATAGTTCATCTGCTCGAGTCAGCTCGAGAGAGGGAGCTCAAAAAATAATTTTATATTTCAATCGAGGCTCATAAAATTTTGGGATTTGGATCAGAAAGTTATCTAAATACATTATCCTTAAGACTCTGGAGGTGGTTCTAGATAGGATCATATAATCCTAGTTTATTTCTGATCATTGCAAACCTATCTAAATTCAATGGTTTGGTAAAGATATCAGCAAGTTGGTTTTCAGTTGGCATATAAAAGGATGATTCGTTAGAATAACAAAGAACTAAGTTACTTGTACCTTTCAAGTTTTTGAAAAATTTTTTAATAGCAAGCATATGTGTTTCTTTAGGATTACCCTGAAATCTAGCATAGATTCATACACTCTACAAGATATCAGGCCTACTGGCTATCAAATATAAAAGGGATCTGAACATACCTTTATATAGCTTTTGGTCAACGTTGGATCCACTTTCATCTTTGTCTAGCCTGCAGGTAGGACATGTGGGTGTGCTAGCCTCTTTGCTTGTTTTCATGCCAAATTTCTTTTTTAATTCCTTGATGTACTTGGCTTGGCTTATAAAGATTCATTCCTTCATTTGTTTGACTTGTAATCCAAGGAAGTAGTTGAGCTCACCCATAAAGCTCATTTCAAACTCAACCTACATTAGCTCAGTAAATTCTTCACGAAAACTTTCATTAGTTGTGCCAAAGATAATATCATCAATGTATATTTGTACAGCTGACATGTCATTAAAATGTGTTTTGTCAACATTTCCTCTATTGAAATCATTTTTAAGTAAAAACATGCTCAATCTATCATACAAGGCCCTAGGTGCTTGTTTCAAATTATATAAAGTTTTGTTCAACTTAAACACGTGATTTGGAAAAACATGATTTTCAAATCCTGGTGGCTATTCTACAAAAACTTGTTTAGAAATAAATCCGTATAGAAAAGCACTTTTGACATTCATTTGAAAGAGTTTAAAGTTCATGTAGCAAGCAAATGCAAGAAGTAATCTAATGGTCTTAGGTTTTGCTATAGGTGTATAAGTTTCATCAAAATCGATATATTCTTCTTGATTGAATTCATTTGCTACCAACCTTGCTTTATTTATAATTACTTTACCATTTTCATCTAGTGTGTTTCTATAGACCCATTTGGTTTCTATTATAGGATGGTCTGTAGGTCTACTAGCTAGTGTCCAAACATTATTCTTTTCAAACTGATTTAATTCAAGAGACAAAGGCTAGGTGTCATGTGCATCTCTATGTGTTGACCTAGTCCTAACACCATGAGAAGGATCACCAATGATTAGATCTTTGGGATGTGAAGTTACATACCTCCATTCCTTTGGTAAATCAGCATGATCCTTGCTTACCATTTCACTTCCATCTTGCATTGGCTTGTCTTGAATGTTTAGATCATTTATTTCCTTTTGTATTGTACCTGCATCATTATATATGCACTCATCTTTTCTAGATGGTGAGGGGTTAGCTTCATCAAAGACAATATGAATTGACTCTTCTACAGTAAGAGTCCTCTTGTTAAACACTCTATATGCTTTGCTATGTAATGAATAACCAAGGAATATACAGTCATCAGATTTTGCATCAAACTTTCCTAGATTATCCTAACCATTATTTAACACAAAGCATTTGCACCCAAAATATGAAAATAATTATATTTGGTTTTCTTCGATTCCAAAGCTCAAAGGGGATTTTCTTTGAAATTGGTCGTATCAAAACTTGGTTTAGTATATAACAGGAAGTGTTCATGGCTTCTGCCCAAAAGTACCTTAGAAGATTACTTTCATATAGCATCGTTCTGGCCATCTCTTCCAAAGTCCTATTCTTTCTCTCTACAACACCATTTTGTTGTGGTGTTCTAGGAGTGGAGAAGTTGTGATCAATGCCATGCTCAGAGCAATATTCAGCAAACAATTGATTTTGAAATTCAGTTCCATGATCACTTCTAATAGAGATAACAGAAAGATTTTTCTCATTTGAAAACCTTTTATAAAATTTTTGAAATACATCAAAGGTTTCTTCTTTATGTGCAATAAATAATATCCATGTGAATCTAAAAAGTCATCTACAATCATAAGGCCATATTTCATATCTCCTAGGTTCATGATCCTAGTTGGTCTAAATAAGTCCATGTGAAGTAGCTCAAGGGGTCTAATCATTGAAATAATATTTTTCGATTTAAAACTCTCCCTAGTTTGTTGGCCTTATTGACAAGCATCACATATATAATTAAGATCAACTTTGAAGTGAAGCAAACCTCTAACTTGATTCTTTGAGATTAATTTGGCAATAGTATGCATGCTAGCATGACCTAATCATCTATGCCATAATAAACATGACTCCTTGGTCTGGCATTCATTGCTACTAAACTGGAACTACTAGACATGGCTAGATCATTTAGATCTACCACATAAAAATTTTCGAGTCTATGGCCAATGAATTTATTGCTAGAGTCAAGAGAGTAAGTTACTGTATACATAGATGATTCAAAGATAAATTTAAAGCTTTTACCACATAATTGACTAATACTTAATAAATTATGCTTCAATTTATCTACTAGCAGCACATCTTTAATAGAAGTATAGGGGGTTATTTTAATCTTACCGATTTCGATTATGCTCTCCTTGCCATTATCTCCGAAAGTAACCAATCCTCTTTCTTTCATTTGTAGCGTGATAAATTGATCCTTGTCACCAGTCATATTCCTTGAATAGCCACTGTCAAGATACCATCTTTTCATTGATTTTTGGGCTGCAAGACAATCCTGTAAAATAATCAAGGAGTGATTTTAGGTACCCAAGCTAACTTGGGTCCTTTCGGGTTAGCAACATTGGTTCCCTTTAGAACCCAAATTGTTTTATATTTCAATGCACTACTCATGAAATTTTTCAAGGAATTGCATTGATAAGATTTATGCCCAAATCTATGACATGCATAATAAATAATTTTTTCATTTTTGAATGATGCATGCTTTGAAGGTATAATAGATGCAGAAACAGGAATACTTGATTTGAAGGGTTTTTGCATAGTATTTTTAGGAACATATTTCAAGCCATTTGAAATTGATTTTGATGGAAAACCTTTTTCAAATTTAGCATTTACAGCTAAAGCTTTTGAAGATACAAATTTTGTTGCTGAAATTCTTTTAGCATTTATAGTATTAAATCCAATTCCAGCTTTATTTTTTGAGACTTTTTGTTCTTTCAAAATTAGCTCAAGCTTATTTGAATTCAAGGTCAACTTTTCTACTAAAGGCTTAAGCTTTTCAACCTCCTTTTTCTAATCAGTATTTTCGATAACTAAAATATTGTTTGTCTCATATAAAATAGCTTTTTCATTGTTTAAGACATAACATTTTTAGAAAGGTTATTCAATTTTCTTTGCAAAATGTTATTCTTTTAAAAAATTTCATCCTTGTCTTTTAATAAAACATCATTTTGTTTCTTTAAGGACTTAATTTTAACCCCAGCTTTCTTAAATTCGATGAGTAAATCATGAAATGCAGAATTCAGTTCATCATATATAAAATCAATTTGAAGCTCAGGGGATGATACCACATTTTTGAGACCCATCAAGCAAAGATTCGTAGATTTCAGAGCCTCTTCTTCTTCATTTGATGAGGACGCTTCACTGTCGCTCCACATCGCAACCATTGCTTTCTTTTCTTTTTCTTAAATCTCTTTTTCAATAGAGGACAATCTGGTTTGATGTGCCTTGACATTTTGCACTCATAACATGCGGGCACTTCTTTTTCTTTCTCCTTTTCCTTATCCTTCTCCTTATTGAACTCTTTTTTCTTGTGGAATTTTCAAAAATATCTTCCTTTCTTTCTTCCCAAGAACTTTCTAAACTTTCAGATGACCATGGCAACGACTTCATCTTCCATGTCTCTTTCAGTAGAGAAGCTTTCTTCTTCTGATTCTTCATCCCTTTTAGAATCTGTAGCAGCTTTAAAGGTGATCGATTTCTTTTTCTTTTGAACATCTTCAGTTCAGTGCTACATAGTCTATTCATGGGTGATGAGAATCCTAGCAGTTCATCCAGTAATAAGGTATTCAAATCTTTTGCTTCCTAGATGGCAGTCACTTTGAAATCCTACTTGTCCGGAAGAGATCTTAGAATCTTCTACACTAGATCTGCATTAGTGTATACCCTGCCAAAACTTTTTAAGCCAATAATAATGTCAGTAAAACATGAAAATGTGGCAGAGATTGTTTCATTTGGTTCCATCTTAAATAATTCATAACTATGTATAAAAAGATTAATTTTAGAAGAGTTCACTTATGAAGTTCCTTCATGGGTCACTTTGAGTTTATTCCAAATTTCTTTTACCGAAGAGCAAATTGAAATTCGATTAAACTCATTACTATCCAAAGCACAGTATAACAAGTTCATAGCTTTGGCATTTAACTCTCCTATCTTCATGTCATTTTCGTCCCAATCCTCTTCAGGTTTAGGAACATCCACTCCATCAATTTTAACCATGGGGATATAAGCACCCTTTAGAATGACCTTCCATAATTGAAAATCAACTGCTTGAATATAGATCTTTATTCTAGCATTCCAATATGCATAATTTATGCCTGTGAAGAGTGGAGGTCTATTAGTTGATTGGCCTTCTGCCAAGGATGTACTCATTCGATGAGCCATCAATCTTTACTCTAATGTATTCAGAGACTACTCTGATACCAGTTGTTGCCCATGTGGCTAACAAAGAGGGGGGGGTGAATTGGATCTTTTAAAAAATTGGAGGCAAGTAATGTGCAATTCAAAATCCTTTGCAAGTGGTATGTCCTATGATAGAATTATAAAATGCAGATTCTAAATAGAGTCAAGAAACCACAACATAAATACACCAAATTTATAGTGGTTCGGAGCAACCCAGCTCCTATGTCCACTACCCAAGATACCACTTGGAATTCTCACTATATTCACACCCGAATATAGTAGGATTGTTTTACAGGATCATAATCCAAAACCTCTACACTTTGATTTTACGGGATCACCAAAGAAAACCCAACACCCTTTGGTTTTAATAGGCTCACAAAACAAACCTAACTTGGTTTTTATAGGATCACCAAGAACCTAACCCTTGGTTTTAATAAGGCTCACCAAGAACCTATTTGGTTTTTCAACCGGGCTCACCAATAACCCAACTATTCAAAGATTGAATTGAAAATAAATGCAACAAGAATGATAAACTCAATTTGTCGGATAGTTTCTGGTGCAGCTTGTTGGAAGTCCAATTGAATGCACTTAAAAAGACATTAATTACTTCAGTGGATTCTTCCCAAAGTTGCTTCAAGCTTTAGATTTGAGTTGGTCAAGACTTGAAAGCTTGACTTGAATGCTCTTGTACTCTTTTGCTATTGGTAGGTAGGATATTTAATGTAGCTCTCTTCTTTGAAGAACTCTCTAATTCATTGCTTCAAAGAAGTTCAAATCCTTCAAATTTAAAGTCTTCCATCATCCCAAGGATGTTCTAGCCATTGTAGACCATTGGGGAATGATTTTTGACCGTTTTAGTACTTTTTAGCATTCAAAAACAAATTCTGGAACTTGCTGTTGGATACCTGAAAGTGACATTCGAGTCAGCTCGGATTCCTTCAAGTCGGCTCGGACCTTGAGTTCAAATAAGTCCAGCTTTATTTTTTTAGTCTTTTTGTTCTTTCAAAATTAGCTCAAGCTTATTTGAACTCAAGGTCAACATTTCTACTAAAGGCTTAAGCTTTTCCACCTCCTTTTTCAAATCAGTATTTTCAGCAACTAAAATATTGTTTGTCTCATATAAAACAATTTTTCATTGTTCAAGACTATAACATTTTCAGAAAGGTTATTCAATTTTGTTTGCAAAATGTTATTCTTTTCAAAAATTTCATCCTTGTCTTTTAATAAATCATCGTTTTGTTTCTTTAAGGACTTAATTTTAACCCCAGCTTTCTTAAATTCGATGAGTAAATCATGAAATGCAGAATTCAGTTCATCATATGTAAATTCAGTCTGAAGCTCAAGGGATGATAACACATTTTTGAGACCTATCAAGCAAAGATTCACAAATTTCGGAGCCTCTTCTTCTTCATTTGATGAGGATGCTTCGCTGTCGCTCCACATCGCTACCATTGCTTTCTTTTTCTTTTTCTTAAATTCCTTTTTCAATAGAGGACAATCTGGTCTGATGTGCCCTGGCATTTTGCACTCATAACATGTAGGCACTTCTTTTTATTTCTCCTTTTCCTTGTCTTTCTCCTTACTGAACTCATTGTTCTTGTGGAATTCTCAAAAATATCATCCTTTCTTTCTTCCCGAGAACTTTCTAAACTTTCTGATGACCATGGCAATGTCTTCGTCTTCCATGTCGCTTTCAGTAGAGGAGCTTTCTTCTTCCAATTCTTCATCCCTTTTAGAATATGTAGCAGCTTTAAAGGTGATCAATTTCCTTTTCTTTTGATCATCATCAATTCAGTGCTACATGGTCAGTTCATGGTTGATGACAGATCCAAGCAGTTCATCCAACAATAAGGTATTCAAATCTTTTGCTTCCTGGATGGCAATCACTTTCAGATCCCACTTGTATAGTAGAGATCATAGAATCTTCTACACTAGATCTGCATTAGTGTATACCCCGCCAAGACTTTTTAAGCCATTAATAATGTCAGTGAAACATGAAAATATGGCAGAGATTGTTTCATTTGGTTCCATTTTAAATAATTCATAACTATGTACAAGAAGATTAATTTTAGAAGACTTCACTTGTGAAGTTCCTTCATGGGTCACTTCAAGTTTATCCCAAATTTCTTTTGTGGAAAAGCAAATTGAAATTCAATTAAACTCATTACTATCCAAAGCACAGTATAATAAGTTCATGGCTTTGGCATTTAACTCTCCCATCTTCATGTCGTGTTCATCCCAATCCTCTTCAAGTTTAGGAACATCCACTCCATCAATTTAAACCATGGAGATATAAGGACCCTTTAGAATGACATTCCATAACTAAAAATCAACTTCTTGAATATAGATCTTCATTCTAGCTTTCCAATATGCATAATTTATGCCAGTGAAGAGTGGAGGTCTATTAGTTGATTGGCCTTCCGCCAAGGATGTACTCATTCGATGAGCCATCAATCTTTACTCTAATGTATTCAGAGACTATTCTGATACCAGTTGTTGTCCAGGTGGCTACCCAAGAGGGGGGGTGAATTGGATGTTTTAAAAAATTGGAGGCAAGTAATGTGCAATTCAAAATCCTTTGCAAGTGGTATGTGCTATGATAGAATTATAAAATGCAGAAGCTAAATAGAGTCAAGAAAGCACAACACAAATACACCAAATTTATAGTGGTTCGGAGCAACCCAGCTCCTACGTCCACTACCTAAGATACCACTTGGAATTTTCACTATATTCACACCCGAATACAGTAGGATTGTTTTACAAGATCACAATCCAAAACCTCTACACTTTGATTTTACGGGATCACCAAAGAAAACCCAACACCCTTTGGTTTTAACATGCACACAAAAGAAACCTAACTTGGTTTTTACAGGATCACCAAGAACCTATTTGGTTTCTCAACCGGGCTCACCAATAACCCAACAATTCAAAGATTGAATTGAAAATAAATGCAACAAGAATGATAAACTCAATTTGTCGGATAGTTTCCTGTGCAGCTTGTTGGAAGTCCACTTGAATGCACTTGAATAGACATTAATTACTTCAGTGGATTCTTCCCAAAGATGCTTCAAGCTTTAGATTTGAGTTGGTCAAGACTTGAAAGCTTGACTTGAATGCTCTTGTACTCTTTTGCTGTTGGTGAAAGGGATATGCCCTACAAGCCAATCTATGTTGTATCTCCCAAACCATTGTAATTGACAATATTCTAATAAAGGCATTATTTTTCATCATACGCTGTGTTTATATTATATGATGAACCCCATATATTAGGGCTATGATTTTAGGGTTATGATGAGATCATACCAGTAAGACCTAAAGTCTTAAAACCTTAACCTAAAATATTCCTAGTCAAAGGAACCCTGAGTAGGAGATCAGGGTTTTCCGGTAAGACTAGCACATCCCATGTATACTGGAAAGGGTGACTGCTCTCACAATCACTTGTGTATTACACTAATACTGGGATGTGGGTGCTCATTGGAGAATGAGTTCACTGATATGATCCAACTTGAGAATATCTAATGGAGTCTTAGCTACATGTCAATAGAAGGTTCTCATAGTAGGAGTGGTACAAGTAATCCTTTGACCTAAGACTGCCATAAGTACCTTATGTACATGAACCCATGCTTTGGTTCAATCCTAATCATGACACTGAGTTATGCACAGGATTGATACTGGGAATGGTGAATTGGATATGAAGGTATTGAGTAGGTCAACAAGGAATCGATCACTCTTAGTAAGAGGAGATAGCATCCAGCTAGTTAAACAATCGGATGATGATTCAAGAAATCTTTGATCAAAGTATAGATATTAGTGATGGTTTCTAATATCAAGATAATTGAATCATCAATATAAGATTGAGCTAGAAATAAATATAATATTGGATTTGACATATATCCATATCCATAGTTATATTTTGTATGCAGGTTGATCGAAAGATTTAATTGTACGGTAACTCTCTACTGAAGGGTAGTTTTTGTATTTCACCAGAATTTCCATATATTCCGGGTAGACATGACATGTTGCTAGACGTCAATCTTGTCTTATGGGTTGATCAAATTTAAAGATCACTTATTAGGAAGAGACCTAATTGATCAAGTCGGGTAAGCCCGATTTGACCTAAATCGATTAGAAAGAGTTCTAATCAAATTAGGTCAACTTGTATTCGAACCCACTGCTGGCTAGATATAGAACCCAATGGGTCACACACTTAAGAGAATTGATCAAGGGTTTAATTTTGTAATTAAATCATTTTGCATGATGACACTCTAGCAGGTGTTGCAAATCCTAGCTTCTATTCGAATTAGATTCGAATTAGGGTTTTGGATTGGTTCAATTTGGGTTCTAATTGGATCTAATTAGACCCTAATTATGAAAATATAGATTATGGCTAACCCTATTGGCTAACCATGCACCTAGGCTAGCCCCCCACTCGTTCCTTTTTTTTTTTTTTCATGCCAAAATACCAAGAGTCCATGCACTAATGGACTCTTGGCGCGCCATTTGGAAGAGTCCATGGCGCATGGACTCTTGGCGCGCCCCACTTAATTCTCTGATGAATTAAGATGGGGCAGCCTCTTTTCTTAGAGTTAGCGCTTCACTTGTCCCCTCTTGGATGGGAATCCAACGACTGATGGGTTTTTAAGAAAGAAGGAAAATGCTGACTCTTCCCGGTTGCGCGAAATAACGTCTCTTCGGAGACCGAAACATCGCGATTCCTTTCTTCTGGAATTTCATGACTTTTCTTTTAGGAAAAGCCATGAGTTTTAATCTGGAAGGGCGTGAGAAGGAGGGAAGGGGGCGTGAGAAATTTGGAAGACCGTGAGAAATATTTTACAGAGAGTTGTGTTCTTTTGAAAAGGCACCTTTTTGTAATCTATTTAAGGAACAGAGACTTCGGGTGATTGACTAATGTACGACAGAGGTTTTATTTTTCTTTTCTTTCTAGGAGATTGATTCCTCCTTAGCTTGTTTAGGACACAGAGAGTTTCCCTTTTACAGAGTTCTCTTCTCTGTTGAAACTCAAGTCTAAAACAAGAGATAGGAAGAATCTCTCGATCGGTAAAAGAAAGGAATTACTACTCTGTTTCTATTTCCTTTTACATTAAGACATTAGTGTCTTAAATCCTCCTCCTCCTTCAAGACAAGAGTTTTATTCTTAGGACAAGGTCTTAAGAAAGGGAGAGGAAGAAGAAAGAAAGGAAGTAAGGAGTTCCTACCGTGGAGTTTTAAAGCCATAGTCCTCTTGAGTTCTAGGATAAGAATTCAAGTGAAGGAATTTTGAAGAAGCTAGCATCTTGATCAATCTTCTTGTGGATCACCATTGGAGGGTGGACATTTGGATGACTGGTGAATTCAAAAGGGGTATTCAACATCAAGTTTTGATTCTACATCAAAATTGGATTTAGCGTTAACAGGTTGGTGCCCTAATTCTAACAATGTATGTTTGCATGTTTAATATATGTTTTAATCCTGAATAAGGAGATCCTGGCTAAGGGTTTATGGTGCAAATTTCATCATTTTGAAATTATTTTTCCATAATGGTGCACCGGATTCCCAACAGTTGGTAGGTAGGATATTCAATGTAGCTCTCTTCTTTGAAGAACTCTCTAATTCATTACTTCAAGGAAGTTCAAATCCTTCAAATTTAAAGTCTTCCATCATCCCAAGGATGTTCTAGCCATTGTAGACCATTGGGGAATGATTTTTGACCGTTGGAGTACTTTTTAGCATTCAAAAATAAATTCTGGAACTTGTCGTTGGATACCTGAAAGCGACATTCGAGTCAGCTCGGATTCCTTCAATTCGGTTCGGATCCTTCGAGTCGATGGGTTGATTCGCCAAATTTTCAATACAGTCGGCTCTTTGTTTTAGGGTGCAAAACATCACTCTGGACAAGTCAGCTCTTTGTAGCTCAAGTCAGCTCGAACTTGAATCTTGAAAATCTTAAACTCGAGGAGTCAGCTCTTTTCAGCTTGGGTCGGCTCTTCTTCTCTGGTTCGAAAAACATCACTCTAGAAAGTCGGCTCGATGCAGTTCAGGTTGGCTAACTTTCTCAGGCTTTCAAAATTAGGTCTGGCAGAGTCGGCTCTTTTTGGTTCGGGTTGGCTCACCTGGCTATTCTCAGAAATCTTTAGCAAATGGACTCTGGAGGAGTCAGCTCACTTTTCATCGAGTTAGCTAGGATTTCTATGTTCCAGAATCCTTGCTACGTGCCAGTAATCAGAGTCGGCTCTTCATTACTTGGGGTCGGCTTGAGTGTCTTCTTCAGGATTTTTATAATTGAACTTAAAGAAAACTCTCACCAACACTTTTACAATTTCACACAATACCAACTCAAACAAAAATTCATGGCACACACACTCACAGAAGTAACCCTTTTAATTGATTTTTTCTTAGCATTTTGATTGGGTTCTTCTTTACAAAAATATTTATAACACAACTCATCCAAGAAAATAGAAGTGTAGGAGTTGAAGTTTGAACATGTTATTCATCCTACAAAAACTTATCAAACACTTGAAGAGTTGTCAGAAATAAATGTACATCCTCCAATGTTTGGTTATCATCAAAATCACTTATGAGGTCAACACCAACTATTGGACCCATTACCATCCCACTTAATGGGAGGCTAGGACTTGGTTATCCCTATAACTTTATCCTTTTATGGATCTAATAATTTAGAGGATTTAATTTTAATGTGACAGAAGAAGAGATGAGAAGACATGGATTAACCTCCCACTGACCACATCAGCAATCAAGGAGGTTTACACATAACTAATGATCTATGGGCACCTAAAATCAGTCAGGACTGATTAACCTTAAGTGACATGGGTTAACACGAGTCAGTGAGCTATCCAATCAATTCTAATCGACCATATTATCCAGGTAAGTGAGATCATGGGTTGGGTTCTGCCATTAACCATCTTGCCTCAGACACCAACCGAGTTGGCTAGGTAAGAGGTAGCCCTAAAGAACCATGATCAAACTACCAAACTTACTTAGACACCAATTGGTTTATCAAAGTTAATTAGACTAGACTAAAGACTCGGGCTAACCATTGAGCCACAAAATTTGGTCCATTTAAATCTATGGACTAATCAATCTAACTATTAGAGAGATCCATAGACAAGAAATCCTAACTTAACATTTGATTAGATTAGTTTTTTATTTAGTCCAATGCATCTAAACATAGGTCTAACCCAATTAAGGACCCAAAAGAAGCTAACCCATGACCCTTAAGGCTTAGTGAAATCACTTAAAATCTTTGAATCATATTTCTAAAATTATTGTCATTCAATATAACTTAAGTCTCAATTAAGTCCAATAGCCTTAATTAATCAAAATAATTTCAATTAAGAATGTAAAACAATTTTACAAGCAATTTTGAATTTACTGTTTTAGGGCTTTCTAGTCGAGTCGGCTCGAGCAGGGGTCGAGTCGGCTTGAGCAAGGGTCGATTCGGCTCGTACAAAACTAGAATAGATAGATTCATCTGTTAGCAGAGACGAGTCGGCTCGAGCAAGATTTGAGTCAGCTCATCTGTAGAGACAGAAAATAGTGACTTCAAGTACATGCATCTTACCTGAACTATTCAAAGTTAGAGATTAGTACGACCAAAACAAAACTCTTAGATCTTATCTAAATTTATTTTATGATCATAGCATTAGATTAAAATATTTTAAATCTACATTTTCTTTTATTTTTTTTTCATGAGTCAATCACAAGCGGCACCCCTACATGCCATAGGAGACACCATTAAATGGGAAGAGAGGGTCTTGCAGCCCTACTTCTCTCCTATGACTGGATGGCCAGGGTGAAGCAATCAATCCAAGTACTTATGAGAAAATAATGATGTTAAAGCACACTAGCATTATAATACTATGAAGAAAACCAGGTTCTGATACCATTTGTATGAAAACATGTTACGCAAAAAGAAAATATTTTAAAATAATTTTAAAATAAATAGCGGAAGGCTTGGTAGATTGATCAAAACAATCTACTAATATGCCAGCAACAGGATCTAGTAAAATAATGCAGCATGCAATATACATCAAGAGCAAGAAAAATAATCAAAGATATAAAAGTACCTTATCGTTATACCTTTGAAATGCTGTGGAGAATGGTAAAGCGCTTGAGCCACACACGTGTCTGGCCTCTACAGGTAATCCACATCGGGGCTCCACTCTGATCAACTCCCTCGAAGTGCTGGCTCCTTGGGATCCTTCGGGCTGATCTTTTTCTCGGAAGATAAGGAGAGAATTGGAACCCTTCCTATCTATCTCTCTTCCCAAGACTTAGCTTGAATGCTAGGTATCTTACATCCAATCCCAAGTCCTCATAAAACCCCTTTTCTTTTTCGTTCTTCAACCTTTTTCTCTCAGCCAACCAGCAGTCCTTAAAACAACCTTTATTTATAAAGGCAGCCATGAGATGGAGAAACAAGAAGGTCGAGTGATTGGGGGAGAAGGTCAAGGGCATACCAATTTGGCTCTAACCATATAAGGAATGAATGATAATCATTCCATAAAAGTTTGGAACCAAAATAGCTTGAATTTGAATTTCAAACCAGGTTAAAACCTTCCCAAAAAGCTTCCCAAAAAATCCCATTCATGTTTTTCTGGTCGAGTAGAGACGAGTCGACTTAAGCAAGGGTCAAGTCGGCTTGAGCAAGGGTCGAGTCAGCTCATCCAGAACACAGAACAGTCGGACTATTCTTTCAGTAGGAATGAGTCGGCTTGAGTAGGAATCGAGTCGGCTCATCCAAAAATAGAACGAGTCAGCTCAAGCGGAGGTCGAGTCGGCTCCTCCAAAACATAGAATGAGTCGGCTCGAGCAAGGGTCGAGTCGGCTCATCCAGAAATAACTTCCAAAAATGCTTCTTATCATAGCCCAGTATCGACCCCTCAAGTATCGATACATGGTCAATCAGATTGATCGCCAGTGACAGCAAACGATTCTCAATCATCGATCAGCCTTTAGATCAGATAGAAATCTCTATGGTGTGTGACCCCATAGGTTCGAACACTAGGCCAGTAGCACTGGAATACTTCCAGTACCAGTCAAAGTCTTCATCTAGCAATGATACCCGATGTCCGGATAGGTCGAAGATTGTGGAGCAACTTTCAAGAACCTTTGGCATATGGTTTCCGCATAATTCATACCTTTGACCACATAATGCTCATGATGGCCTAGGATTTGACTACCAACCCTAATTTGGTCCATCCAGATCATGTCTCAACTTGACAAGTTCTGTGACTCCTCATAAGAACTACCTTGGCCAAGGTTTTGCTAAATTGAGACACAGCGAGTCATTCACTCCAAACTATTTGGAGGGGTCAATTCCATATTGATCTACCACCACTCCACAAGTACTTGACTGCACCCAAAAACCTTTCATCACTGGATTAGAAATCCAGGTAGTCTAGCACCAAAGTACAGTGAGTTGCTTGCAAGCTACCATGGTGATCTCAGGTCTGAGGGGCACATATACCCATATCCCTTCGCGAGAAACCCTTTGGCAGAAGGGAGCTCCATAGATATTCACATTCAATGAGATGTCACATATTTCACTTGCATATCACATCAGTGTCTCCACACTCTTTGGTTAAGAGGACAACCAACAAATTGGCATACAACAACCTATACTCGATACATCGTCGTCCTATAACAATGTATCCTTTGGTTGTGAACCAGTTTAAGAACTACTTGATATATCCTCTCTATTTCAAATAATGTAGTTCTAAGGACTCCACCATACAAGAGTTCATTTTAGGAAAATGTAAATATGATGAATAGCCAAAAGAATAACTCTTATTCATTAAAAGTTCATATACAGTTACAAGCTTTGCACAATGATCTACAGCCTAGACGATTGGCTTTGGAACCATT
This sequence comes from Areca catechu, assembly GCA_021397845.1. Lineage (NCBI taxonomy): Eukaryota > Viridiplantae > Streptophyta > Magnoliopsida > Arecales > Arecaceae > Areca > Areca catechu. Next base: position 81,746,724 of record CM038052.1, read on the forward strand.
CCCAACACTTTGGGTAGCAAGGGAAGACCTCCAATGGGCTTTGGGTGGCCTACAAGAAGGCTTGGCACATGGGCCTGGTACATGACTTCTCTGGTGGGCTGGAAACCCTGGTCGCCTTGGGCTTCTGGGCTTGGAAGAATATTCCTGGGGTGGAGCTTGGAATCTTCATGTGTGTGGCTTCATGGGCTTGGACTTGCTCTGTTCTGGGAGGGCCTGGTGAAGGCTTTGGCTGGTGCTCCTCCTCTTGTATAAAACTGGACTTGTACTTAACTAACACAAACTTACACTGGACTCAACTAGACTGGACTTATGAGGTTGAGATAACTTAACTTATTACAAGACTCAATAGGGTATTTATTACAAAATTTGGCTCATTCAAAATTAGACTTCATTATAGGACTCAAGTGAGCACAATCGGGCTTAACTGAACAAAACCCTAAATATCGAACACAAAGGGTTGTATTGGGCTCACATGATAAAACCCTTATTACTAGACTTTAAATGACTCAACTGACTTATGCCCTACTTACAAGACTCAAAAGGCTAACGGGACTTAACTATTGGATGCAAAAAAAAAAAATGTGGAAAATGGCTAAGGGACTCAAAATTCAGGGACCCATAGTGAATTAGGACTGATCTTGATGTCCCCATCATGCATGCAATCAAACATGGGATTATGATGCAGTTAAGTACACAAGGGTTGACATGTTTTAGAGTTTGCTAGACCGAAAGCCAAAGTTGAATAGGTCAACTCAACTTACACCCAACTCAACAACTAATCCTTCTACTAGCCAAGTAAGAGGTGGGGTGGTGGGAGGCTCCCACTACAAGTCAAAGGGTCATAATTAAAAACCACCAGTCCACTTAGGATGTTTGCCTCTGGACCTCTAGCCTTAGACACTAGTTTCCAATAATAGTTGGAGGATTGAGTGCACTAGTATACCCACAAAACTTGGACCCGACCTGTTGGTGTCCCTAAATCAATTAAGTTGCTAGTTGATTTTATTAGGCTTGGGCTCGAATGCAGGTTGGTTGTTTTGGACTCAGGACAAGTGGTGAAATCCTGCCCTGATCTAACAGAGGAAATTGCCCTTAAGATCAGATTAAATGCAAATGATGCTCACTCAATGAAACCTGATGCAATCTAAAATTCAGAAAATAGAGAATAAAATATTTTTTTTTTTGTCTTTTAATGATGTGGCTGTCTTAAATTTAATTTGGTTAAGTGATCAATCAAAATTGGCTTGGGTTGCATGGGGTTTGGTAGATGACTTGGTTTAGTCAAGTCAGGTATGCAGAATTAGCAGAAAATGAAATTTTTTTATTCTGCTTTGATACAGAGATTAGCATGGATTTTAGAGCATAAAAAATCTCAAAAAATTGTAGATAGAAGGGTTATGTGTAAGGATGATTCCTACCAAATTTCATGCAAAACAAAAATGATATGATGATGCAAAACCTAGGGTTTCTAACTATGCACAGAAAAGTCCGAATTCTCGTTATGATTTTTGTTTTGCTAATTTTTTTATTTTTTTAATCTTCTGTAAAATCTGAGAAAAATAACAGTAAAATATACGATGACTCAGAGAGGAATCATTGCAAAATTTATGAAAAAATAGTACACCTAAGTTGGAGAAATAGACATATTTTCAAACCCCTAGTGCAGAAGACAGGATGTAGAAATTTTTTTTTGTGGTTTTGTATTTTATGGAAGATGCAACTACCCTAAACTGTGCTCTGATACCAAATTGATGCATGGTGCAATGGAGAGGATATTAATATGCATAAAAAAAAGTAACTAATAAATCTTAATTAATTTCAGATTTAATGTTTGTTGACTAAGTTCCCAAGAAAGAGGAAAAGAACTATCATAAGAAAGATGCAAGGACCAACTACACTACCCGCAGTTAAGATCATGCAAAGTAATAAAAACTTGGACCACGAGGGTTGAGAAACCACTCTGTTAGGATAGTATTACCTTCAGCAAATCATAACTATGAGTTGGGTTTGGTTTCATACCTAGCAACGATGAGATGTTGATCAAAGACGGGGTCGCTCTGCACTCCTGGATCGGTGCTTGGACAAAGAGTCTCTTTCCCATGGATTAGCCGACTTTCTATTAGCTGGTCTCAAAAGCAAAGGAGACCTCTTCCTTGGATTGTTTCACCAGACGGATCCTGCACATGTCAGGGGTTAGAGTCACAGATGATGAGAAAAATAAATAACTAGAAGAAAGAAGAGTGGAGAGTGGAGGGAAGCTTCAGGTGGTTGGTGGCTAGTTGAAGAAGGGGATGCCCGGCAAAGATGAGGTTGGGCATCCTTGGGCTTCAGCTGGAGTTGGATGATGGCTAGGGTTTAGTGGAAAGGGAAGGAAGGTTGGTGGCTAGGGTTTGCTCATAAGAAAAATATAAAATAGATCTCACACCTCTCCAATCTAAAGGACACAATTTTATAGAGTGACTTTAGATTATATTCATGAAAAAAAAGATGATTACAAGAGGGAGACGGGTGGGGTATTTATAGGCTCACCCAGGTCCCTCTCCTTTTCAAAATAGGAGTACATGTCTTTATCAAAGTGGAATACAAAACTATATCAAACTAGAAGACTAATCTCCCTGTAAAAGTGGGCTGGCTGACTCCTTCTTGAGCTATATGGCTCCTCCTGGGCATGGGCTAGTTGGGGTGCCTACACTGGATGGGGCTTGGGCTGGGGTGCCAGATCCTGAAAGGGTCGGGAGGGCACCAGCTCCAGATGGACCAAGGTAGGGGTGCCAAGGCTTGGGGTGCCAAAACTTGGGGTGCCATGGGCTAGGGGGCACTGGAACCCTGTGGACCAAGGGCGCCTCCTCTTGAGGGCTTGGGGCATCATTCTCCAGGATTTGGGGTGGCGTGAGAAAGGAGCCCGGATGCTGTGCTGATGTCTTGAATTCAGGTGCAATAGTCTTTTTCTTGAACAGAACTTGAAAGTTACAAGACTCATATGACTTGAGAGTTACAGGACTCATCTGACTAAACTAAAACTGGGTGGTCTTCTTGACTAGACTGAACTCACATAAAAGGACTCAATTTATTGATGAACAGGACTTGGCTCACTTTAATACAAGTGATACAGTACTAAAGGACTACAGAACTCATAAGAAGATGTAAGAAAACCACATCGGGACTAGTAATCATTTCCTGATCCTGGTGCTAGCACCATATTTTAAAACTATTTTAAAGTACAGCACAGCAGAAGACTTGGCAGAATGATCAAGTCGATCTACCAATCTACCTACAATAGAAACCGACATAATAAAAGTGCATGTAGAGATATCAAGAGCAAAAAAAAAAAATGATATGTTACCTTTAACCTTTGGATGCAGGAGATGAAGAGCCACTGAGCCACACAAATGTCTAGCCTCTATGGGTAGTTCACACCAAGGCTCGATCCTAATCAACTCCCTTAGAGTGCTAGCTCCTTAGGATCCTTGAGGCTGATCATTTCCTTCTTTGAACCTGCAAGACTTTCTTGAAGCCACCAAAAAATCTGGTTACGGAACAATGGGCAGAAGTAGAAGTGGAACCCTTCCCAACTAACCTTTTCTTCCCAAACCCTATCTTGATTGCACTCCCAAAACCCAAATCCTTTTAAACCCCACTCCAAAGATACCTTTCCTCCATCTCTTAGAAAAGCCCAGTAACAGTCAACCTCAACTAACTCTGTTGCCCCTACAAAGACACCTATTTATAATAGCAGCAAAGAGGGAGAGAGATATGGAAGGAGTGATTAGGGGAGAGGGTTAAGGGTTGAGCCAAATTAGATCTAGGTTTATATGGGAGAAAATCTGCATTCCAAATAATGCATTCCATAAAAAACCTTGAAGCCAATTTCAGCCAAGATTTGAAATTTGAATTCAAAATTTAAAATTTAAATCTTTTAAAGAAAAGTGAGCATGAAAAATCAAATCTAATTCGATCCTAAGCCAAATCACATTTGGCTTGACCCATCAGATTGCAATCATATTGCAAATAAGTCTTCTAAAAATTTAATAATTGAATTAGTGAAAAATCCTCATCATAGCCAAGTGTCAACTTATGAGAGTTTCGACATTTGGGTCATGGTAAATCATATTGACCCCATAGTGATGCTAAACTATTCTCAATCATCGATTGGCCTGTAGATCAAGTAGAAACCCCTATGGTGTGTGACCCCATAGGTTCGAACACTAAATCAGTAGTACTAGAATGTTTCCAGTACTAGTCAAAGTCATCATCTAGCAATGATACCCGACGTCCGGATAGGTCGAATATGCAGAGCAACTCTCTAGAACCTCTAGCATATGGTTACCGCATAATTCATCTCTTTGACCTCATAATGCTCAGGATGACCTACGGTTTGATTGCCAACCCTAATTTAGTACATCCAGATCGTGTCTCAACCTTTCAAGTTCTGTGACTCCTTATAAGAACTACCCTGGCCAAGGTTTTGCTAAATTAAGACATAGTGAGTCATTCACTCCAAACCATTTGGAGGGATAAATCCCATCTTGATCCACCACTACTCCACAAGTACTTGACTGTACCAAGAAACCTTCTATCACTGGATTAAGATCTAGGTGTCAGGTACCAAAGTACAGTAAGTTGATTGCAAGCTACCATGGTAACCTTATGTCTGAGGGACACATATACCCATATCCCTTCATGAGCAACCCTTTGGCAGAAGGGAGCTTCGCACATGGTAATGTTTAGTGAGACATCATACATTTCACCTGTATGTTATATTAGTGTCTCTACACTCTTTGATTAAGAGGACAACCAACCAATGTGACATACAACAACCAATGCTTGATACATCATCGTCCTATAACAATGTTTCCTTTGGTTGTGAACCAGTTTAAGAACTACTCAATACATCCTTTCTATATCAAATATAATGTAGTTCTAAGGACTCCATCACATAAGAGTTCATTTTAGAAAAATGCACATGTGATGAACAGCCATAAGAATAACTTTTATAGAATAACTTTTATTCATTTAACGAATTCAAATACAATTATAAAATAGCATAACCATCTACACCCTAGACGATTGGCTTTGGGATACTATTCCTAACACATGCAGCACACAAATTCGTTCTAAGGATTTCTAGACCTAGAAGCTCAAGTAGAATGAATCAACTTAACATACAATCAACTCAACAATTATCCTTAGTAGAATGAATCAACATAACTTACAATCAACTCAACAATTATCCTTTCCACTGGCCAGGTAAGAGGTGGGTTTGTGGGAGGCTCCCCCTGTTCTCATAGGGTCCTAATTAAAGAACCACATGTCTGCTTAAGGCATTTGCCATTGGACCTCTTGCCTAGACACCAATCACAAGAAGTAATTGAAGGATTGAGTGCACAAGTTTCATCACAATACTTTGAACCTAACATGTTAGTGCCCTTAGCTGCTTTAGGTTTCTACTCAATTTTAATTAGGCTTGGGATCAAGATGAGGGTGGTTGTTTTGGGCCAAGAAAAGGTGATGAAATCCTTCCCCTATCTGAGATGATGGGGGACGGGATGAGTAGGATCATTGGTGAGCCTAGAAGTCACCTAAATTAGGGTACTATTTTTTTTGAATTTTTTTTTCTAGGGGTGGCGAAGGAATAGTGGGGCTGGAAGACAGGGATCTGAATCTCATGGACTTTGGGACTCACCCTAACGAAGAGACCTCTCATCTTTAGGGCATTACACCCTCTTCAATACTTGGAGGCGCTAGGTTGAATCTCAAAGGTCCCGAGGGGATAAAGAAGATGGAATGGGAATGGGGATAACTAGGGCATCATGCCCATGCCTGAAGGCGAAGGCAAGAAGAATCACTCTTCTGAAAACTCAATTTTTTTTTCCTTCAAAACTTTCTTTCTACAAAGGACTGAGGGTAGTATTAATAGACCTGTCCAACCCTCATTTGAATTTAAATACATGATAAAAAGATAGAGATAATTCAAATTCAAACATAAGATAGGATAATATAAGCCTATCCATTTATTAACCAACCTAATCCTAAATCAAATTTCAAATAACCAAATCCTAAATCAAATTTCAAATAATTAATAAAGTTAAATACTAAATAACTAATCTTCAAATTTATATGCTGCTCCAAAATCTGTGCTGCTCCAGGATTTGTGCAGGTCGATGTCCCCATCATTCCCTTGAGGTGGGGAAAACTCGACTCCGTCGAGTATGGATCGGCAGGGACTCTAGTGAACTACATCCAATCAAAAGAGGGCCACTCTGAAAATGATGTAGCTTTGAAAGTGGTGCGACTTTGAGAATCGTGCACTTCGAAATCCATGCAGAGGAGAAGTCGGCTTCTGATGCTGGGTTTGCATTCACGTTCGTGCGCGGCCTTTCTTCCACACGGGTAGATGAATGGTGGAACAGGGGACGTCTTCGGAGGGAAGTCCGGCGAGCTTCGCTGGTGGAGACATGTTGGGTGGAAGGACTACCAGACCCGAAAGAGGTGATGCCGAATTTGGAGAGGGGCTGGCTGGCAGCGACTCGGTGGAGATACCATGGTCTCATGTAACAATTGGAGAGGATGCAATCCGGCAATAGCAGCAGCATCCAAAATAGCCCTTCTCTGGAGTCAATGAAATATACCGGGATACCAATGCAACAATCCACAACCACCGCACTAAGATTCTTCCTGGCGATGCTCTTTAGGTTAGAAAGAACCATTGCCAGGACTTGAGTCGGAGTAAAGGTCCTTTGTTCCCCGAGGTACCTAGCATGGATTAGTGGGAAACCCATCAGGGCCTTCCATTACCAAGAAGGGGAGAGACTACAGGTTCGTTTGGAGCTTAGGATTGGAGAATTTTTGGCCCAGTAGACCTTTATCTAGGAGATAGAGTTCTTGGGATTCATTAAAAAGGATGCGGTAGTGGAGCGGCGGAGGTCCTCATTGCCATCGGGGAGCTTGCGGCAATGGCCGTCGCCCCAGCCGAGGACGAGGTCACCGAACTTGGAACGCATGATCTGCCGGAAGATCGCGAAGGTCTAGGGCGAGGCTGGGCAGTCGACGAGGTCCTGGAGCTTGTTCTGTAGGTCGGTGTCGGAAAGGTCTTTGGTGAGGGCAGCGGTGGGTTACGGGAGCCCTTTTTGCAGTGCTATTGCCGTCAACGTTCCCACTGGGGATGGACCCGAACGTGGTGCCATGCTTCTAGGTGGCGGACCGGGACGGGAGTGGCTTCACAGGAGGCAAAGAGGAGGGGGGGCAACGATGTGGATCCATCATCGATGGTGGTAGCGGAAGGCGGGGCGATGGTATGGAGATCGGAAGATGTGGGGCGGCAGGTGAGGCATTGGCGGTGACAGGGGTGGTGGTGGTTGAGGTGTTGGCGGCTGTAGGGTGTCGTTCGGAAGGGGGGGAATGGGAGAGAAGGATTGGGGCAGTGGCTGCAAGGGCGTTGGTGATTGGTAACGAGGTTCTACTGCCATGGTGGAATCACCGATTCATGACAACGGCGGTGGCTGTGGGCAGTGGAATGGGATGAGGGCATTTCTGTAAGTTGGTGAGGAGCAAGCACGAATCCTGGAGCTACACGAATCTTAGAGCATATCCAGAATAAATTTATGATTTATCTTTTATTTGAAATTTGAGTTAGGATTTGGTTGGATAGGATTTAGATATGGATAAGCTTATCTTATCCTATCTTGTATTTGAATTTGAGTCCTCCCTATCTTTTTATCCTGTATTCAAATTCAAACGACATTGGACAGGTCTATAAATACCACCCTAAGTCCTTTGTAAAAAAATCAGTTTGGTCAATAAAGAGTTTTTTTTGAAAAGAGGTTTTCTTTTCGTTCGCCCCGTATGGGGAGGGTGAGAGGCCCGTCTGTCCTTCACTTTCGAGGGTCGAGGGGTGAGAGACCCTAGTTATCCCCTTTCCCCGTCGAGTCCCCTCTAGGTCTTAGGGATTTTCTTTCACGGCCCCAGGTAGCGATTTGGGTGGGATGCCCTAGGCTACATGTAATGGGATGGGTGAGATGCCCTAGAGGTGAGATGTCTCTCCGTGAATGTAAGTTCCAAGTCCGAGAGTGTCTAATTTTTCTACCCTCCATCCCTATTTTTCCTTCGCCACCACCATTGAAAAATCAAAAAAAAATTATTAAAATAGGATACCCTAATCTTCGACGACTTCTCAGCTTGCTGATGATCCTACCCTGATTCTGTCTCCCATCATGAGAGGGAGAAATTGCCCTTAAGTGAATTCAGTTATGCATGCACACACATGAAAACCTAAAGTAAAATATGCAGAATTTTTTTGTATTTGTAGATCTGAAATTAAGAAGAAAATTATAGATTTAATGAGGATTAATTATATGATTGTTGGATGCAAAGATAAATGATAATCTAAAGGATTTAGTGAAAACAATTTCTCAATTTAGCACTATTTTGCAGAAATTTCAGCATGTAGAATTTTTTTTTATTTTTTTAGAGAACTATGCATGAACATGTCCTAACTTGCTCTGATACAAATCTGATACGGGATGTTATCATGCAAGAGATTAACGTAAGGCACTTTCAGATTTAGAGAGCAATGATTTTATATTTTTGTAAGGCTTTACTTTTTCTTAAAGAGTAAGTGTAAATAAAGGATGATTTTATGAAGATTAAAGTAACTACCCGTAGACTAGGATTCAACTAAGTAATAAAAAAAACAGGATCCTAGGGTTGAGAAACCACTAATTAGAGCATGCTCTTTCTTTTACAAATCAGAACTTATGAGAAGGGATGGGTTTGCATACCACGGAATGATTGTCTTCTTCTTAAGAGATTAGATCACACAACTCTCGGGATTGGTGCTTGGAAGAAGAAGCTATTTTCTCGCAGATGTTCTGGCTTTTCTTCAAATGGTTTTGAAGGTAAAGAGGACTTCTTCTAAGGATCATAGCATCTGAGGGATCCTGCAAATACCAAGGATTAGAGATCTGGAAAATAGGAAAAATATGAAGTAGAGAGTTGGAAGTAGAGAGGAGGCAAAAGAAGAAGCTGAAGGTGCTTGGCATGAAGAAGAGGCTTGGTGGCTTGGTGAGGAGAAGAGGCATTATGGCTTTGAAGATGGTGGCTAGGGTTTGGTAGTTGGACCCTTAGCGTCCAGGGCTGGGATGCTTGAAAACTGTGATGGTTTGGTTACTTGGAACAGGTGTTTGGGCCTCTCTCCCTCTCCCTCATGGAGCATCAATGCTCAAGAACATAAGAAAATAGAAGAAAAAAATTCTTTCATTCATTATCAATCTGATTTTATAAGAGGGAGGATGGGCATTTACAATTCACCCAGACCCCTTAGACTCCCTTTGAGAGTTGAATTGTATACATGAAATAAAGAGAGACTCCCTTTGAGAGTTGAATTGTATACATGAAATAAAGAGAAAAAAGGGGGCGCACTTCCTTGTTTCCATCATTGTTTGTTATACATGGAAACAAGGAGAGACAAAATAAGGGGCATCTACTTGCTTTCTTCCTTTGGTTGTTATGGTTTGCATTAAATAAAGAGGGAGACCACTTCAATGCTTGGGTGCCACTTTTCTTTTATGTTTGCTTGGAGTGGTTGCATGAAATGAGGGGGGTGCCAAGTTGATTCCTTTTATGCTTGGGGTAGCTAAAGTGGGGACTAGTGGAGGTGGCGCATGATATCTTCAGTGGGGACCAGTGGCTCTCCTCTTGGACTTGACTTGAATGAAAGGAAACAAATTACAGGACTTAAGATGAAAACAAATGGACTCAGTTGACTCAACTCTATTACAGGACTAACATGACTCAAAATTGATGGAGTTGAACTCAGTTGACTCAACTCCATTACATGACTAACAGAACTCAAAACTGATGGACTCAAATGCCTAAGCAATCCATAAAAAGCTCTGATTTGGGTGCAGCCTTTTTTTGATCTTGGTGCCCACACTAATTCTCTCGAGGTAGGAGGAACTCGACCCTATCGAACAAGGGTCAATCTGACATTGGTACTACTCTGATAGGTCTGGGTCGAGGTGCTGCAGATCCTCTCGGGTGATCCTCGAATCCTCAGATTCTAGTTGACCTTGCCAACGAACCAAATAACGTTGGTAGCCTTTGTTCCAGGTAGTAATAGCTTAGTCATCCAGGATATGCTCAATCTATTCTCCTTTACCAAGTAAGTTTATTGGTGGACACTCAGGTATGGGTTCGTTCTCAAGAATAGTGTCAAGTCAGAAAGGCTCACTAGGTTTCATTGCTGGCTCCATATACTCAACTAGGTTTGAGATATTGAAGGTTGAGCTAATGCCAAATTCAGGTGGTAACTCGAGCACATAGGTATTAGGTCTAACTCTCTTAATCACTTTGAAGGGTCCAGCTCTATGGGCATGTAACTTTTTCATGGTCCCTGGAGGAAACTGCTGGGGCCTAAGCCTAATCATCACATAATCTCCCTCAGCAAATTTTTTAACTCTTTTTCGGGAATTAGCCATATTTTTATATGTATCATTGCTCAAATTAATCTTACTGCTAATTTTCTTATGCAGATCTCTAACATGCTGTGCAAATGATTCAACTGACTTAGAGACTCGTGCTTGTATGGGCAAAGGGATTAGGCCTATGGGCTCTTAGGCTTATAACCATGGACATTCTCAAATGGACATCAAAATAAAGGATGGGGCACATAGCTCTGATACAAATAAGGTGATGCGGGATGGTTACGATGCGGTCTAGGATGATTCAATTTTAGCCTAAATGATTTAGAGAGCAATGATCATAGTAAAGCAAATAACACAATAGATTGAAGAGAGTAAAGAAGGCAATTAACCACTTACCCGCAATCCGCTCCATAAGATAAGAAGAATAAGGACCCGACAGCTAGGAAACCATCTTAGATCAAGCTATTCCATGCTTCAATTACCAAATCTAATGAGAAAAGGATTGGCTACTTACCCCAACGGAGATTTACTTTGAATCGAGATGGATCTACTGCTCGGTCGCTTAGATTTTGCAGTAGGATGAATATCAGGACTCCATATTTCAGATCCACCATCAAATCTTGGTTCGAAAGCAAAGGATCCATCCTCTAAGGTCCATGAACACTTGGGATCTACAAAGAAGGTAGCAAACAAAACTTAAGATTGACATAATTCAGATTCAAAGTGGAAAAATAAAATGTTGGATGTGAAGAGCTAGAGAAGATCGGTAGCAATTGTTGAATCCGGCAGAACCTACACTCAAGGACCTCACCGCCTTGAGCTCTCAAGGACCTCTCCGCCTTGAGCTCTTAAGGACCTCCTCGTCCTTAGAGAAAATCACTAAGCCTACCCAGCTTTGTAGAAAAAGATAGCATTTTATTTCATAATTCAATAATCAATAATTAAAAAGGGTATGGGGTCCTATTTATAGAGTTCTTCACACATGAAGATACAATAGGACTCTTTCAAATTTAAATTACATTTAAATTCAAACACTCCTTGAATTTAAATTTAAATTAACTTGGGCAACAACTTGAGAAAATGTATTCGGGAAAAGGAAGATGGGGTGCTAATCCTTCCTTGGCGCTAATTTTCTTTCTCATTTGGCGCTAACCTTCTTTCATTTGGTGTCTCATCTCTTGATCGAAAACATAGGATAAGAAACACTTGAATTTTAATCCTCTACTTGAATTTGAAAAAGGTTTGCTTAATTCTCTTTTGATTCTTGGATAAGACTCCATTTGAAATGAAGATGAAGGGATATAACTTGATAAGGGAGAACTCTTTGATTTTTTTGGATGAAACTCCTTTTGAATTTGAAATCTTCTTTCAATTTGAATGAAGATATCTCCACCTATCATGGACTCTTCCTCCCATTAATTTTTGAAAGGATGTGGGCGTCATCTAGAGTGGGCGACAAAAATATGAGGGGGGGTGCCAGATGAAAAACAAAGTCCTTCTACTTTACTCCTCTTAAATGGGTGCCGCCTTGAAATCTCAAATGAGCGATGAAAATAAATAGGATGGGGCGCCTTCCTTAAATAAACTTTGATTTTAAATATTGTCCCAATGTCTGGATGTTCCAATGTCTGGATGTCCAGATGTCTGGATGTCTGGATGTCTGGATGTCTGGATGTCCGGATGTCTGGATGTCTGGTAAAAAATTTGGACAACCCTTTTTTACCTAGAATTGATCTTCCAAGGTAATGACGACTTGGGTCTTAGGGACCTATGACACCCTTTAACTTATTTAAACACTAATTACAGGACTTAAACTACACGATTCGTCAAACAAAGCAAATTAATGCTATTTTCAAGACTCTTAAACCAATTGATGGACTCGATGGACTCAATTGGTAACCCAACAATCCTAATTGACCAAATTACACTCAATTTGATTGAATTACAACTCAATTTGACCTAATTACAACTCAAAATAATTGGGACTCGAGTGTTCTTTATGAAGAACACATGGACTTACTCATTGGTGATCCAAATTGAATTTGAAAAGCTTTGCTTTCTCTTCTTGGCTCTTGTGTCCCCACCAATTCTCCCGGGATGCGAGGAACTCGACCCTATCGAGTATGGATCAATTCGGCTCTGGTAATGTTCTAGCAAGTCAGGGTTCAACTTTTGAAGATCCTCTCTAGTGATCTAAAAATCCTCAGATTCGGGTCTCCCTTGCCAACGAACCAGATATCTTTGATAGTTCTTATTTCTAGGAGTTATGATCTTATCATCCATGATCTGCTCAATCGTTTCTCTCCTCTCTGGTAATTTGGCTAGTGGACATTCTGGGATAGGGTCACTCTCAATGGTGGGCTCAGGCTCAAATGGCTCACTAGGTATCACCATTGGTTCCTTAAACTCGCCTAGATCAGATATATTGAAGGTTGGACTAATACCTAACTCAGATGGTAATTCTAGCATATAAGCATTAGGTTCAATCTTCTTTATAATCCTATAGGTCCAGCACTACGGGCGTGTAGTTTTTTCATGGTTCCGACTGGAAACCATTCAGGTCGTAACCTGATCATGACGATGTCCCCTTCATTAAACTTTTTAAATCTCTTATGTAAGTTAGCCTCGTGCTCATATGATTCATTGCTCTTTTTAATTTTGTTACTAATTTCTTTATGCAATGCTTTGACATGCTATGCAAATGACTCTATGGACTTTGGGACTCAGACTGACACTTGACAAAAACATACTCAACTATGTAATCCTATTGAGAGGAATTTTATTTGACTCTGAGGGTCTAAACCTAACAAACGATTGATTCTCTAGGTTTGACCCTGGTCTGGTATGCACATGAAAAGTTACTATGGATCCCTAGCAAATGCCATAAGGTCTTCCAAAAGTAGGTAGCAAAAGGGATGGGCTTTAAACGCTCATGAAACCTGGTAATCTCTTCAAAATGAAACCTAATGGCTTTAGAAGCATGATAAGGGAAGGGTAGGAAATAGGAATCGGAGTCTTGGGATAACTTAGGGGAAGCATGAAATAGACCTTGGTTACTCAGGATGACCATAAAATTTGAATATTGATTTATTGGTGTACGATCTATGGTAGGCATGATACTTCTAGGTGGCGAAAGGTCATCTGGAAGGTCTTCAGGAAGTTCATCTTGAATGTCTTTTAAAATAATGTCGACCTCCTGGGGTTGTTCCTTAGGGACTTGAAGGAGGTCTTGTGTCGATGCTAAAGGATTGGGTTCTTCCTGAGGGCATTGAGTTACGGGAACCATGTCCTCACTAATTTCCTGTTGTTTTGATGTTTCAGGATTAGGCTTAACAATCTTTTCTTTTCCAAGGGTTTCCTCAGGTAAGGTATTAAAGTTGTCCTCCTCGAAGTCTTCTCCTTCGTATTCATCCATCAGGTTTTCTCTAGTTTCATATATTTTCACTACGGTTTCAACTTGAGTAACCTTCTGGTCAATTAACTCTGAGTATGCAATAGATATTTCCTCTTCACGATCATTCTTAGGAACAAACAGGGTCATAGGAGTGGGTCGGCATCGATTAGGGTTTAGTCGGCTTTGATGAAAATTGGGTTGACTATGTTGTAGAATGGATCGACTCGGGTGGACTAGGCTAGATCCTGATTTTTGATATGGGGCACTAATCCAAATGGATTCTAGCCAATGAATTCTGGGTCCAGGGAAAGTCGGTTTAGGTGAATCAGGGTTAGTCTTGGCCCTACAGGTTCTTTCTAGGTTGTCGAGTCGCTTATCTAGTTGGTCACACCTATTGTCCATCAGGGCACATTGTTCATTGAAGGTCCTCAGTAAAATTTCTATAGTGGACTCCATGATCAGACTAGGTTGGGTTTGGCCTGCTCTAGTGGTCATGTAATGCAAACAATACAAGTCAACCTAATTGTAGGGTTCCTAGACCTCAGGGCCAATATAGTGCTTAGTCAAGGTAATAACCAAGAGTGTAGTAACTCCTCGATTGGCCATGTAAGAGGTGGGGTGGTTGGAGGCTCCCCTCACTTTCGTGAGATCCTAATTAAAGAATCACCAGTCCGCTTAGGGCGTTTACCTCTGGACCTCTAGCCTTAGACACCAATTCTCAGAAGCACACACAAAAGTGACTACTACAATGGGTTAACACGTATATAAAACCCGACCTGTTGCTGTCCCTAGCTTTAAGTGCTACTCAATTTTAATTAAGGCTTAGGACTATGCAAATGGGGTTGGTTGTTTTGGGCTAAGGAAAGGGTCTCAATCCTTCCCTTATATTATATTGCTTGCCCTTAGAATTGGTTTAAAATATAAATGCACAATCAATTCTAGTTACCAAGATAAGGTAAGATACCACTAACAACTCAAAATTTAAACATTAAATTTTTAAATTTAAATTTAGATTTCATATTTGAATTTTAAATTTTAAATTTTGGATTTTATATTTAAATTGCAGGAATTAAGTTTATAGTGAAATCTGAATGTGCCAAAGAAACCCTAATTTGTGCTTAAGAAATTAACCAAGCAATCTTAAACACACAAATCACAAAAATTCTAACAAGCAAGCATACACTCAAGCATAAAAAAAACTTCAATTTTGGGTTATCACGTCCAGCCATAGCTCATTACTCCCATGGGTCATGAATATACTTTCGTATATTCGGTCAGGAGGCATGATTTCCTTCCAACAAAGTACTCTAAAATAATTAAAAAAATTTTTTTTTTTAAAAACCTTAGATCTAAAATCAATAAGGAAGATTTAGATCTGAGTTTGTTTTGGCTTAGATTAACAAAAAAGAAATCAAATGAACTAAGTTTCGGATAGCTATGATGAAAGCTATCAAAACTAGGTCAAAAATTGCAGCAGACCAAAACTATGCAATAGAGATTAAAAAAATTATAGAAAAATATTTATTAATAATTTTTTAATAAAATGTGAGATTCTAATTACTGACTTACTATGGATTAATAGAAAATTAATTTAAGATGAAAATAACTAATCTAACATGGTGTTCTATGCAGATCAAGTAAAGGTATGTGCAGAATTTAGCAAGCATGAAACCCTAATCTAACCTAATGCTCTGATACCAATAAGATGATGCGGGATGGTTATGATGCAGTGTAGGATGATTCAATTTTACCCTAGATGATTTAGAGAGCAATGATCATAGTAAAGAAACTAACACAATAGATTGAAGAGAGTAAAGAAGGCAATTAACCACTTACCCGCAATCCGCTCTGTAAGTTAAGAAGAATAAGGACCCAACGGCTAGGAAACCATCTTAGATCAGGCTATTCCATGCTTCAATTACCAAATCTAATAAGAAAAGGATTGGCTACTTACCCCAATGGAGATTCACATTGAATCGAGATGGATCTACTGCTCGATCGCTTAGATTTTGCAGTAGGATAAAGATCAGGACTCCAGATTTCAGATCCACCATAAGATCTTGGTTTGAAAGCAAAGGATCTATTCTCGAAGGTCCTTGAACACCTAAGATCTACAAAGAAGGTAGCAAACAAAACTTAAGATTGACGTAATTCAGATTCGAAATGGAAAAATGAAATGTTGGATGCGAAGAGCTAGAAGAAGATCGGTAACAATTATCGAATCCGGCAGAACCTCCACTCAAGGACCTCACCACCTTGAGCTCTCAAGGACCTCCCTACCTTGAGCTCTTAAGGACCTCCCCATCCTTAAAGAAAATCACTAAGCCTACCCAACTTTGTGGAAAAAGACAGCATTTCATTTCATAATTCAAAAAAAAAAATCACAAAGGGTATGGGGTCCTATTTATAGAGTTCTTCACACATGAAGATACCATAGGACTCTTTCAAATTTAAATTACATTTAAATTCAAGCATTCTTTGAATTTGAAATTTAAATTGACTTGGGCAACAACTTGAAAAAATGTATTCGGGAAAAGAAAGATCTGACGCTAATCCTTCCTTGGCGCTAATTTTCGTTCTCATTTGGTGCTAACCTTCTTTAATCATAGGATAAGAAACACTTGAATTTGATTCCTCTACTTGAATTTGAAAAAGGTTTGCTTAATCCTCCTTTGATTCTTGGATAAGACTCCATTTAAAATGAAGATGAAGGGATATAACTTGATAAGGGAGAACTCTTTGATTATTTTTGATGAAACTCCTTTTGAATTTGAAATCTTCTTTCAATTTGAATGAAGATATCTCCAACTATCTTGGACTCTTCCGCCCATTAATTTTTGAATGGATGTGGGCGTCATCTGGATTGGGTGACAAAAATATGAGGGGGGGCGATAGATGAAAAGCAGAGTCCTTCTACTTTACTCCTCTTAAATGGGTGCCTCCTTGAAATCTCAAATGAGCAATGAAAATAAATAGGATGGGGTGCCTCTCTTGGATAAACTTTGATTTTAAAAGTTGTCCCAATGTCTAGATGTCCAGATGTCTGGATGTCTGGATATCTGGATGTTTGGATGTGCAGATGTCTGGTAAAAAATTTGGACAACGCTTTTTTACCTAGAATTGATCTTCCAAGGTAATGACGACATGGGTCTTGGGGACCTATGACACCCTTTAACTTATTTAAACACTAATTACAGGACTCAAACTAGATGATTCATCAAACAAAGCAAATTAATGCTATTTACAAGACTCTTAAACCAATTGATGGACTCAAAGGACTCAATTGGTAACCCAACAATCTTAATTGACAAAATTACACTCAATTTGATCGAATTACAACTCAATTTGACCTAATTACAACTCAAAATAACTGGGACTCGAGTGTTCTTTATGAAGAACACATGGACTTATTCATTGGTGATCCAAATTGAATTGGAAAAGATTTGCTTCCTCTTCTTGGCTCTTATATCCCCACCACTCTTGCCTATGGACCTATTAACTTAACTGTTGTAGGCAAATTTGGCTCTAAGTAACAAAATGTCCCTAGTCGGGGCACCGGAGGCACTAGAATAAGACAACTTTTCAACCCTCTATGAATTGATCAATAATTTATGAGTCCATCTGTAATAAGGGCTTAGCCCATCTGAGTCCATTTTAGTTGTTATTTGAGTCTTTTGAGTTTCAGTTCTGTACTAGTCAGCTCATGTTAAGCTAGTTCAGTCCAGTATTAGTCAGCTCATGTCAAGCTAATTTTATTTTTTTGAGTCCTATTCAACCATATTGAAGACTCAAGACCACATTATACAAGTGAAGACCAAGTCCAACCAGATTGAAGACATGGAAGTATATCCCAAGTCCAACCCAGCTTGAATATTTGAAGACCCCAGGAGGAAAAATTCAGAAAACCCTGATTCCTTGCAGATGCCCTCCAGATGCCCAGATTCCCTTCCAGATGCCAAAATATATTCATATACCAAGGCATCCATGATTTTAGAGTTTCATCTGCATCCTAGACCAAAGAAATCAAGCCCAGGAGACAAGCCCAAGCCCCTAAGAAGCAAGATACCAGGGAATATTCCTGCTACCTGGCTACCAGGCCACCCCAGCTTCTAGAGGCCCAAACCCATGCGCCCGAGCCCCTTTGGGCCGGCCTCTTGCTTCTCCTAGAAGCCCAACATGCCACCCTAGGCATCCTTGGAGTGTTAGCCAAGTCAAAGAAATTTTAGGGGTTTTCTACCTAATGTTTCCTTATTTGCTAGCTAGGGTTTGAGAGGGAAAAGGATTCTTATGTAAAGACTTATGTGCCCTTAACTTGGAGCCCAAGTTTAAGGGTCTATTTAAAGGACCCTAGCCTCTTGTATGAAGGGAGATTTTGATTTATGAAATAAACCTTGAGTTCTTCAATTACTTTGTGAGATTACCTTGCTGTGTGCATAAAGGGGTTTGAGAGTTCTTCTTCCCGGTGTTTGCAACCATCTTCCTGCCGCCAACCATCCTTCCAGCCCCCTCCAAACTTTCTTCCCTTTACTATTTTCATTTGTTTTCTTGATTTCCTCTGAGTTTTCTAACCCTTGATAGGTCGTTTACAGGTCCCCGAGTTCCTACGAATCCAACGACTCCAGCCACGCCTCAATCGAACCACCGAGCAGAAAGCCGAATATCCACAGGTCTTTGGCTCAGTTTTCTAGGCCGCATCCATCGAGGAACGAGAGATCCCTTCACTGCGATCTTCACCGAGTGCTTCAGACATTGTCAGGTACACCCCCTCTACCTCCAGTCTTTATATTGTAGGAGAACTTGCCTTAACCAAGGCTTCTCAGCCCCGGCGATCCTTCTTTAATACTTTTCTAGGTTCTAATCTGCATGCTTGGCTTCAAAAATTCATACAAAATTCCTTACAACTATTTTTGATCTGAAATTTGGGAATTAATCTCCTAACCCCATATATAAAATATACAAAAAGAATTGCATGCATATTAGTTCCCCATCATTTGGTCTCAGAGCTTAGATTAGGGCTTGT
The DNA here is from genome assembly GCA_021397845.1 of Areca catechu. Classification (NCBI taxonomy): domain Eukaryota; kingdom Viridiplantae; phylum Streptophyta; class Magnoliopsida; order Arecales; family Arecaceae; genus Areca; species Areca catechu. The sequence goes on from CM038052.1 coordinate 81,765,559, forward strand.
TTTCTGCAATTTTTCAGTCTATATATACTTTGTTATTTAAATTATTTCTCCCTGATAAGAACTCCAAAAATTCTAAAATTTATTTTTCTGGATTCACCATAATTAACAGTAATTTTCAGAAGTTTTTCAGATTTTATTATGGCTTGTGAATTTTTTGCAAGCCGAAATACTGTCTATAAATATTTGGCTCTATTTTTTTTTCAGTAAGACAAGTTTGGAAGTTTTAGGGTTTTGTTTAGCATTTTTTGCATATCTTTTAATTTTAGTATATTTCCTGAATATTAGGCCATAATTTGTAAGTTTTCTTCTATTTAAGAAAATACCAAAAAAAAATACATATTCTCCAAAAATACCAAAAACATCTAAACCGTAATTTGCATCCTCATCTTCCTGCCATCATTGCATAGTTTACTTTTAAGGGCACTCTTGCTATATCAGATGGGGGAAGGATTTGATCACCTCTCCTTAGCCCAAAACCACATCCCTTGCATTCGGTCCCAAGCCTTAACCTAAAATTAACTAGACTTAATTTACCCTAGTGGGCTAGGGACACCAACTGGTCGGGTCCGTGCTAAGAGTCAGATCATTGTGTCAAGCTAACCTGTGTATGCCTTGTGCTCAGTGTCTAGAATGGTGGTTTAGGAAATCAATCCCGAAAGGCTTGTATGCTGGTCCGCCTACCTGGCCAATCTCTGATTGGTGTCTAGGATTGGCAATCAGGGACCTAACACTCTCCTTACACCTGCCTGGCTGAGTACAGGGTAACTATAGGCTAGTTTGCCACCCTGATTGAGCATTCTAGGTCTAGTAAGCTGTAGTCGGTCTGATCAAGTCTTGCATGAGCACTAGATCAGGGGTTTCATATCACCCACCTCCTTCACAAATGTCTGAACCTATAGAAAATTTGCAAGCCCAAATAAAAGAACTCACTGAGCAACTAACCCAATCCATGGCCCAGTTGACTACCTATTTAACTCAGTCTGGTACCCAAACCAATAATAGAATTGACCATCTTGCCAATAGGTTTGACCAGTTAGAAGGCCATGTAGGGACCATAGCAAGAACCCATGGATCACAGTCTGAGCCAGATCCTGAGTCCCCTCAACCTAGGAGAACCCCAAACCCTGATCTATACCATGAGGTCAAACCTAGGAGAGCACCTCATCCTGACCCGTACTACAATCCATAACCTAGGAGGACCCCAAACCCTGATCCATACCTTGAGGCTGAAACTAGGAGAGGCCATCGTCCTGACCCAATTTCTAAGGTTAGTCCTAGAAGACCCAATCAGGATTTTGTAGACCAGGAAGATAGATCCTATTTACCCACATCCTCTAAGCCTAGCATACCCACAACCTATAGATCTTATGACTCCAAATCCTATGAACCTAGAACCTATGAATCCAGAACCTGTGATCCTAGATCCTATGACTCTAGATCCCATTATCATAGATCCTATGCACCCACACCCTATAAGCCTAGTAGACCCAACACCCAATATTCTGACCCATATAGGGAGTCCAACCCTAAGAGAACCCAATATTCTGACCCATATAGGGAGTCCAACCCTAGGATAACCCAATATCCTGACCCATATAGGGAGCCCAACCTTAGGAGGACTCCATACGATGATCCATCCTTAGAACCTGACCATAGAGCTGACCCAAAATCCTATGACCCCAAATCTTATAATCCCCTGACCCATAGATCTGCACCCTTGTCCTATTATCCTAGGGAGCCCATAACCCCTAGGTATCAATCTAGTACTAGTTAGGTTTCCCTTAATCAACTTGAACCCCATAGGATTAGTACCCCTAAATATGAACCCAGTAGTGAGCCACTACCCCTTAGGCAACCTGAACCTACTAGGACTAGTGTCCATAATCAAGAACTAGGACCTAGCCAATTTTCCCCTAGCCGACCTTCTCCAACCATTCCTGAGATTGACAAGGCTTACATTAACACGGAAGTATATGAAGCTGATGCGAGCCTAGTGGATGAGTATGAAGGAGAAGAGGATACACCTTTAGTAGACCTAGAATTAGCTGACCCAGTAGATACCCAAGTAGAAACCAACCCAGAGCTAGTTGACCTTGACCACATCCAACCTAAAGCTATAGTAGAAGAACAATTAGAGGAAGAGAACCTAGGTACTGTTGCTAGAGCATTACCTGAGGAAACCATAAAGGAGAGCCAAATTATAAAGTCTAGTCCTAAAATATAAGAACCTGAAGAATTTATTAAGGACCTGATCTCTTTGAATAAGTACCCTCAGTATGAGCCTCCTCCTATAGTTCCCATTAAGGACCTCTTCCCTGAGATTAGTAACCCATCCGTCCATTACGTAAACCCTGTAGATATAGCTCAACCTCGTAAGGTTAACATCATTAGTATGGGATTAGTTCCTGACACCCCGTCTTTTATCCTACTTTATCCAACTAAACCTTTTTCTCCACCATACCAGACTAATTCTGAACCCACTTCCTATTTCCTACCCTTTCCTGAGTCTTATCATGTGTCTAGAACTATTAGGTTACATTTTGTTGAGGTTACTAGGTTGCAAGGATCCACAGAGCCCATCCCATTTGCTACCTACTTTTGGCAGACCCTCTGGCACCTATTAGGAGTTACTAGCAAATTTTCTTCTGCATGTCACCCATCAACCACAACTCATGCCCCCATGCCCAAGTGGTAGTTAAGACCTAATAAATCTCTTTAGTCGAGTCTATTAAGTGTAGGTTTGAGTCCTTTGAATCATTTATTAGGAGTCTGCATGTGCCCAGCATGTTCACCACCTCCACTAATTTTAAACAAACTGGCTAATTCCCGAAGATGATTCAAAGAATTTGATGTAGTGGATTCTATCTTGGTTAGGCTTAGGCCTAAAAGAAGCTTCATGCTCGCAGAGCAGGACCTTTTAAAGTGATAGAGAAGGTTGGATCAAATGCCTAGGTATTAGACATGCCTTCGGATTTGGAAATTAGTTCAACCTTCAATATTATAGACCTGGTTGAGTACAGGGAACCGGCAGCGATACCTGGTGAGGCTTTTGAACCTATTTCTTTTCATTGTGAGTGACCCTAACCCAGAGTGTCCACTAATAAATTTGGTTTGAGAGAGGAGAACGGATCGAGTGTATCCTAGATGATCAAGCCATTATGACACGGGGCCGCGGTTATCAATGTTTCCTGGTCCGATGGCATGGCTAGCCAGAGTTGGACGATTCGTTGATTTCTCGAGAGGACTTGCAGCACCTCAACCTAGACCTCCTCGAGAGATATGTGAGCCAGCTTGATCTTCACTCGACAGGGTCGAGTTCGTCAATACTGGAGGCACCAGAGTAAGATAGAGGCTTTTCAACCCTCTGTGAATTGATCAATAATTTATTAGTCCATCTATAATAAGGGCTTAGCCCATCTGAGTCCATTTTAGTTGTTATTTGAGTCTTTTGAGTTTCAGTTCTGTACTAGTCAGCTCATGTTGAGCTAGTTCAGTCCAGTGTTAGTCAGCTCATGTCGAGCTAATTTTATTTTTTTGAGCCCTATTCAACCATATTGAAGACTCAAGACCACATCATACAAGTGAAGACCAAGTCCAACCAGATTGAAGACATGGAAGTATAGCCCAAGTCCAACCCAGCTTGAAGATTTGAAGACCCCAGGAGGAAAAATTCAGAAAACCCAAATTCCTTGCAGATGCCCTCCAGATGCCCAGATTCCTATCCAGATGCCAAAATATATTCATATACCAAGGCATCCATGATTTTAGACGTCCATCTGCATCCTAGCCCAAAGAAATCAAGCCCAGGAACCAAGCCCAAGCCCCTAAGAAGCAAGATACTAGGGAATATTACTGCTACCTGGCTACGAGGACACCCCAGCTTCTAGAGGCCAAAACCCATGCACCCGAGCCCCTTTGGGCCGGCCTCTTGCTTCTCCTAGAACCACAACATGACCCCCTAGGCATCCTTGGAGTGTTGGCCAAGTCAAGAGAATTTTTAGGAATTTTTCTACCTAATGTTTCCTTATTTCTAGCTAGGGTTTGAGAGGAAAATGGATTCTTATGTAAAGACTTATGTGCCCTTAACTTAGAGCCCAAGGTTAAGGGTCTATTTAAAGGACCCTAGCCTCTTGTATGAAGGGTGATTTTGATATATGAAATAAACCTTGAGTTCTTCAAATGCTTTGTGTGATTACCCTGCTGGGTGCATAAAGGGGTTTGAGAGTTCTTCTTCTCGGTGTTTGCAACCATCTTCCTGCCGCTAACCATCCTTCCAACCCCCTCCAAACTTTCTTTTCTCTGCTGTTTTCCTTTGTTTTCTTGATTTGCTCTGATTTTTCTAACACTTGATAGGTCGTTTGCAGGTCCCCGAGTTCCTACGAATCCAACGACTCCAGCCACGCCTCAATCGGACCACCGAGCAGAAAGCCGGGTATCCGTGGGTCTTTGGCTCGGTTTTTTAGGCTGTATCCATCGAGGAACGAGAGATCCCTTAACTGCGATCTTCACCGGGTGCTTCAGACGTTGTCAGGTACAGCCCCTCTACCTCCAGTCTTTATATTGTAGGAGAACTTGCCCTAATCGAGGCTTCTCAGCCCCGGTGATCATTCTTTAGTACTTTTCTAGGTTCTAATCTGCATGCTTGGCTTAAAAAATTCAAACAAAATTTCCTACAACTAGTTTTGATATGAAATTTGGGAATTAATCACCTAACCCCACATATAAAATATACAGAAAGAATTGCATGCATATTAGTTCCCCATCAGTCCCAATTTCTAGTGTTTTCACCTACAAGACATCTCAATATGTTTCTAAGTCTTTGGTTCACTACATAAATCTAGCCATCGGTTTGAGGGTGGTAGGAGGTATAAAATTTGAGCTTAGTTCCTAACATGTGCTAGAGGGTTTTCTAAAAGTAACTCATGAATTGGACATCCCTATTAGATACAATTGTATTTGGTAGGCCATGTAACCTAACCCCTTCATCTATGAAAAGTTTGGCCACCTTGGAGGCATCAAAGGTTTGTGAATAGGGTATGAAATGAGCCATCTTTAATGATCTATTGACCATAACATAGATCGAATCATGTCTCCTCTAGGGTTTAGGCAATCCTAATACAAAATTCATACTAAGGTCTTGCTAAGGATAATCAGGAACAGGTAATGGGGTCTAAAGGCCAATGTTTTGCTATTGCTGCTTGGCAACAGCACAAGTTCAACATATAGCCACAATCTTGGTGACGTTCCTTTTAAGACCTGGCCAATAGAACATGTCTTCAATTGCTAGAATGGTCTTGTTCCTATTGAAATGACCAGCTAGACCTCCTGAATGGGTTTCCCAAACTAGAAATTCTCTAAGGGAAGTCCTGGGAATATACAACTTGTTATCCTTAAAGAGGTAGCCATCCTGAAGGGTATACTCACTATGCAAGCTAGACGGTCCTTATTTCATAGATTAATAGATCTCACTAAAGTTAGGATAGGTCTCATATTCCTCTTTCAGTTTGTCAAATCCTACCACTTCAGTTCTAACAGAATTCAAGAGCATGGATTGACGACCTTATTTTCGATACTAGCATGGTGTTTCAAAACAAAAGTGTAAGCTTGAATGTATTCTACTTATTTACCATGCCTAGGATTCAGTTTCTTCTAGAAATTAAGGAATCGGAGTGCCTCAAGATCAGAGTATAAAATAAACTCCTGCATTAGTAGGAAATGTCTCCAATATCTTAGGGCTTGAACTATCACATAAAATTTTTTGTCATAAGTCGAGTACCTAAGCTTAGCTTTCATTCAATTTCTTACTAAAGAAGACTATAGGATGACTTTCCTGACTGAGGACTCATCCTATACCAATTCTAGAATCATCACAAGCAACCTCAAAATCCTTTGAAAAATTGGATAACCTCAAAATGGGTGCTTTGGTCATCTTTTCCATAATATCCAAGAAGGCTTTATCTACAACTTTAGTCCACTCAAAAGCTCTCTTGCTAATGCAATTAGTGATGGGTGCAACTATTAAGCTAAATCCCTGAATAAATCATCTACAGAAGGTAGCAAGGCCATAGAAGCTACGCACGTCACGTACACTAGTAAGTACTGGCCACTCAACTATGGACTTAATTTTTTCTGGGTTTGCTGATACTCTTTTGGGAGTCACTACAAATCCTAGGAAGATGACTTTATGGGTCAGGAACTTGCATTTATAAAAGTTAGCATAGAGGCTATCTTTCCTTAGGGCTTGACAGACTTGTCGGATATGGCTTAGGTGGTCTTTTTTAGTCCTACTATAGATCAAAATATCATCAAAATAAACCACAATAAATTTTCTAATGAACACTCTTAGAACTTGGGTCATGATCCTCATGAAAGTACTAGGAGCATTGGATAATCCAAAAGGCATCACTACCCAGTTATAAAGACCATCCTTAGTCTTAAAAGATATTTTTCACTCATCCCCAGGTCTGATCCTAACTTGGTGATAGCCACTCTTAAGGTCAATCTTAGAGAAAATAGTTGCTCCGGCCATCATATCTAGCATGTCATCCAAACAGGGAAAGGGGAAACAATACTTAACTATTATTTTGTTAATGACTCGACTATCAACACACATCCTCCAAGTGCCATTTTTCTTGGGGTTAAAAGGGCAGGTATGGTACATGGAATTAGACTTTCCCTAATAAATCTATTCTTGAGGAGTTCTCCAACCTATTTTTGTAATTATAAGTGCTCAGTGGAATTCATCCTATAATATCGATCATTAGGCAAAGTGGCTACTTGGACTAGATCTATAGCATGTTGTATGTCCCTTAAAGGTGGTAGTTGATCATGATGCTCTTTAGCAAATACATCTTGGAACTCTTTCAAAAACTCCACTACCTCTTGAGGGTATTTTTTCTGGGTTTGATCATGAATTTTCTTAGTAGCTAAAATCCAAACTAGTGAACCATCAATGATCTCATGCTCTAGTTCTTTAGCATTGATCATATTTAATCCTAGTTTCTTCTCTTTCAGGTTACTAGATCCCCTTTTAATATTATCTTTAGGAGGAGTTGTGTTTATCTCAAACTTCTTCCCATGGTGGTTAAAGGAACAGGAGTTGGATTGACTATACAGGGTAGCATCATGGTCATATAATCAAGGTCGACCTAAGATGATACTGCTAACTCCCATAGGATGAACATCCACCACACCTTTTTTTGATTGGATTGTAGTTGGATCATGACTTGGCATCTAATTTTAATGGGGATGGAAGTCGAGTTTATCCAGGATACCATATAGGGATTGGGATGGGGAACAGTAGATAAACCTAGGGTTTTGACAGCATTAGTTGAGATGGCATTAACACAGCTCCTACTATCATGATCCTGGTGCCCGTACCAATTTGTGTCCTAAATTAGTTAAGACCTGAAACCTAAATCAAAATCATTTTTTATTAAAGGGATTTTTAAAATTTTTGTTTTTTGAATTTGAATTTAGAAAAAAAAAAAGAAATTCTCAAGTGTGCACTGAGAACTTGTCAGCGTGCTGAGATTTTTCTACACATGTTGCCTTGGGGGTTTGTGATGACAGCAAGCTTTAGATGAGGGTAGCTTGGTGATTCATTCTCGAAATATGATCTCAAAATTAAAATAAATTTAAATGTCATTGAATAGATTGTCTGCTGGTTGAACAGAGAACGGATTTTTGTTTTGGTGAGATTGTGTCACCCTCTTCTCCTCTATATATCAGTGATGAAAAGCTTCCAAAAAGAAGTAGAAAAAAGTTTTAGAAATAATACTCACTGATTTATCGCTTGAAGCCTCACTAAAAATCCATATTTTTATCCTCTTTGCTAATCGTTAAAATTTTTTCCCTCTGGTTTCTTCTTCATCCCCCTTTCTTGCCTTGCTTTGACGCGCAGACGAAGGAGCACCACAGCGATAAAGGTGAGAAACCATTTCTTGGTTTTTTGCTGCAATACAAAGGTGAGAAACCATTTCTTTTTTTAGATTTCCAAGCTTGCTCTCTGAGATTACTGGAAAACTAACCCCTTCTTATTAGCATTTTCCTTCAATTGGTATCGAGCCAGGTTCTAGTTTCTGTACTTGTTCTTAGGAAAAATCAATTTTTCAATCCAATTTATATATTCTCTTTGAAAAAGGTTTCTCAGATTTTCAGAATAGGTTCTTAGATTTTTAGAATAGGTTTTCAGATTTACAACAAGTTCTATCCATGTTTTCCAGATTTTTCGATCAAAAAAAATAATTCCTGTGCCCTGTTCATGCTAAGAATGGCTCTGAGCGTGATGGGTATTCCATTTGATTTTGGTTGGGCTTTGAGGGGCATTCTACCTCGAGATCAGTGCTGGGTTTGGTGGCTTTGAGATTTGATCTAAAATTTAAAAAAATAAAAGTAAACTGCAAACCCCCTGTAATATTTTTGAGGTTGTTTTGAACAGATTTTTAGAAGTATGATCAAAATTATACAGAATTTTAGAACTATTTTGGCGTTTGTCGTTGAATCAGGTTTTTAATTTTTTTAAGCTCTATTTATAGAACAGTTTTTAGTGAATTTTAAAACCTATTTTTAAAACAGTTTTTAAAGGATTTTAAGATCTATTTTTCAGATTTTTGGGACTATATTTGAATAGGTTTCAAGTTTAGTTTTGAATAGAATTTCTTATAGCTTCTATTGCTTGCTGAATTCTAGATTTTGTGTTGACAAAATTATGAAAGATTCAAATTCTATTTTGAACAGTATTTTGTGAATGCCTCAGAGCTGCTAGTTATTATTATGTTTAGATATGTTCTTTTGCATACTGTTTGGATGTTCATGATTTGATTTAACATGAATCTCTATGGATGATATGTTTTAATATGAATAGTTATAAATTCATATTCAGCATAGAATGCATATATGACATGACCTTTTAGCTTAGTATTCAGATTAAGTGCATCCCCATGGCTATCCGGCCATAAAGAAAGCAAGGTTTAAAGTCTTTTTCTTTTCATTCGATGGGATTCTCTTATAATGTGTAGGGGTACTGTTATGATTTGACTTATAAAAAAAAACCACAAAATGGGTTTTCTTTAAATTTTTTTCATGTATGCTTAATTGCTGATCTAATTAGATTATATTTATAGTTTCATATCTTTATATCATTATTTGATAAGTTCTAATATGATTAGAAATATTATTTAGAACCTTATTATTCAAGATTAATTTTTGATCTTAAAGGTTAGTTTTTAATGATCTATGTTAAATCATGAATAAATAGCATTGGGTTAACTCAAATTGGGTAAATTTGACTAGGTATGACCTAGGGATCAGAATCGACATATAATGGACTAAACCTAATTAGAGTAGTTGATCAAGTCTAACCAAGAGTTGAATTAGATTAGGTTAATTCTTCTCTATCTCCAACTCAATAGTTGTAGTTAATTAAGTCCATACATGTGATTGTACCAAATGAACCTGATTATGGCTTAGTGGTCATGCCCAAGTCCTTTAGTTGACCAAGTTAAAACTAATAAACCATTTGGTATCTAAGGTAAGTCTCAATCATGGTCTTTAATTAGTTCCATTCTCTTACCTGGTCATTGGTATCCGAGAAAAGAAGATGTGAAACCCTCCCATTGATGTTACTTTCCTAGCCAATTAGTTAATCAAATTTTGAAATGATCGCTAAGTGATTCGAGTTTACCTATACTATCGAAGATTAATCAGTATGACTGATTTAGGTATCCTTGAATAGGCTTAGTCTATTGTCCTCTTCAATGACTTAGTGAAGTCAGTTGGAGAATTTTCTATTATTAGTTAAATTTTCTTCTCTCAAATCCTCTAAATTATTTAATCCTTAAAATAACATAGTATAGGGATAACTAATTCATAACCTTCTATTAAGGTGGATGGTAATAGGTCCAATAGTCTAGATAAATATTGGAGGTGCCATATATTGGGAATAGTGTTCCAAAGTCAATCATCTAGGGTGTAGATGGTTGTGCTATTTTGTAATTGTATATGAATTCTTTAAATGAATAAAAGTTATTCTTTTGACTGTTCATCACAAGTGCATTTTCCTGAAAAGAACTCTTGTGTGATGGAGTCCTTAGAACTACATTATATTTGATACAGAGAGGATGTATTGAGTAGTTCTTAAACTGGTTCACAACCAAAGGATACATTTTTATAGGACGATGATGTATCAAGCATAGGTTGTTGTATGTCACATTAGTTGGTTGTCATCTTAACCAAGGAGTGTAGAGACACTGATAAAACATACAAGTGAAATGTATGATGTCTCACTGAACGTGACCATCTGCAGAGCTCCCTTCTGCCAAAGGATTGCTCACAAAGGGATATGGGTATATGTGTCCCTCATACCTAAGGTTACTATGGTAGCTTGCAATCAACTCACTATACTTTGGTACCGGACTCCTGGATTTCTTATCTAGTGATAGAAGGTTTCTAGGTACAGTCAAGTACTTGTAGAGCAATGGTGGATCAAGATGGGATTGACCTCTCCAAATGGTTTGGAGTGAATGACTCACTATGTCTCAATTTAACAAAACCTTGGCTAGGGTAGATCATGTGAGGAGTCACAGAACTTGTAAGGTTGAGATACGATCCAGATGTACTAAATTATGGTTGGCAGTCAAATCCTAGGTCATCCTAAGCATTTTGAGGTCAAAGAGATGAATTATATGGTAACCATATGCCAGAGGTTCTAGAGAGTTACTCTACATCTTCAACCTATCTAGATATTGGGTATCATTGCTAGATGATGACTTTGACTGATACTAGAAACGTTCCAGTGCTACCGGCTTAGTGTTCGAAACTATAGGGTCAAACACCATAGGGGTTTCTACATGATGTAAAGATGATTGATAATCGTTTAGCATCACTATAGGATCAATATGATTGACCATGATCCAAATGTTGACACTTCCATAAGTCGCCACTTGGTTGTGATGAAGATTTTCACTAATTGATTATTAAATTTTTGGAGGACTTATTTGTAATATGATTGCAATCTGATGGGTCAAGCCAAATATGGTTTGGATTAGGATCAAATTAGATTTGATTTGTCATGCTCACTTTCTTTTAAAATATTCAAATTTGAATTTTGAATTCAAATTTCAAATCTTGGTTGAAATTGGCTCCAAGGTTTTTTATGGAATGCATTATTTGGAAAGCAGATTTTCTTCCATATAAACCTAGAGCTAATTTGGTTCAACCCTTAACCCTCTCCCCCAATCACTCCTCCTTCTATATCTCTCTCCCTCTTTGCTGCTACTATAAATAGGTGTCATTGTAGGGACAACAGAGTTAGTTGAGGTTGAGTTTTGCTAGGCTTTTCTAAGAGGAGGGAAGGTATCCTTAGAGTGGGGTTTGATTGGATTAGGATTTTGGGTGTGACCCTACCTAGCAATCAAGCAAGGATTTGGGAAGAAAGAGTTAGTTGGGAAGGGTTTCACATCTACTTCTCTCCATTATTCCCCAACCAGATTTTTCGGCGTCTTCAAGAAAGTCTTGCAGGTCCAAGGAAAGAAAAGATCGGCCTCAAGGATCCTGAGGAGCTAGCACTCCAAGGGAGTTGATTGCGATCGTGTCCTGGTATGAACTACCCATAGAGGCCAGACATTTGTGTGGCTCAGTGGCTCTTCATTACCTACATCCAAAGGTTAAAGGTAACATACCCTTCTCTTTTCTTTGCTCATGATATCTCTACATGTACTTTTATTATGTCGGATTTGATTGCAGGAAGATTGGTAGATTGATTTGATCGATCTACCAAGTCTTTCGCTATGCTGTACTATAAAATAGTTTTAAAATATAGTCTATCTTCCTGCTATGCCTTTTAAACTTTCACCACATGCATGGTGTTTATCTGGATATTGGAATTATCATCATGGTATCATAACCCTGTGGTGTCTTTCAGATGGATGGTTAGGTTAGTTGAGCTCATGCTTGATCATTTATTAGTTAGATAAACTAGGTCTGGTTATGTTAATGATTGGACCTAACTAGACCTTTTAGTAAAGGCACAACATGCCTGATGAAGAGGAGTCTAGGACAGAATCTTTTACTAGAATAGTTTGGAGAAATAATTAATTAAGAACCTACTTATAGATGCACATGGGTTGGCTGAGCTATACTCGGGCCCATATGTAAGCTATGAGTTTTCTAGTACCTACTAAGAAATTTATTTCTCGAATTGGAGGTAAAGGCTACCAATTTATATAAAATAATGGAAGAAATCTTTAAACTAAAGTCCATTTCTTTAGGATTGATTAATTCATATACTAAAATGATTTTTGGTTTTCTTTTTAGAATTGACTAATACTCTATAACTTCGTTCACTATTAGATAGTGATAAACTTACAAGATTCAACTTCGATACTTGGTATCATAAGTTGAAGATTGTTTTGGAGCACTAGAAGATATTGTAGGTGATGCGGCAAGCATATGATTAATGTTTTGAATATGGTTTGTAGAGCAATGAAACCTAATTACACTAGCATTGTACTCATCATAATAAGACTTAAGGATTATAAGAAATTGAACTTTTACTTGATTAGACACAATCCTAAACTAAGAAGGAAGAAGATCTAGACAATAGGGGCTAATGATTGTGGACTTACCTTGATGAGCTTTCCAACCTTCTTTTGATTCATACCTTGAAACTACCAATGCTCAGAACTGAAGAATCTGGATAAAAGAGATCAGAACCCTGGACTTGGGGCTTCAGCTTGTTTGTTCTTTGTTAAGGTGAACCCAGCCCACAACTCAAAGACTTCGAAGGACCCTGCAATGAAGATCAAAGTTAAGGAAGAAGGATAGGAACATATAGAAGGGATGGAAAAATTGATGAACTAAGAACAGAAATTTGAGTAGATCTGGCCGACTCCAATGCCTTCACTTGAGCTTGGAAGATGCTTTGCTAGGAAAAAAGAATGGCTTTGGCGTGGAGGAAGAGGATGGAAAACTTTCACATAAGAAAAAAATACAAGACAACTTCTACTTCCAAAATTTCAACTTCAATTTTCATTCATTCCCAAAATCAATCTCTTTTACAATGGGCGTCCAAGGCTTTTTAATAGCCTCACAAAGCTAGCTTTTGAAATTTAAAAACTCCCCAAATCGAGGAGGATTACAAGGGGGGTTGGAGGATTTGGTTGAGAGTTTGGAGGGATATGGGGGGGGTTGGAGGATTTGGTGGAGGACTTGGAGGGATGTGGCCAACCTCCTTGAATTTGAATCTTCCTTGTTGGCGCCCAAAGGGTGATGAGGTGGCTGGTGAAGTGGCACCTGATGACGTGGCATGGTGAGGTGGTCTTCTACTTGGATAAGAATGACATGTGGCGCCCAGTGGTCCTAGTTGATGGTCCTTTTCTCTTGCTTGGTTGATGTGTCTTCTCTTCTTCATGTGGTCAAATTCTGGGGTCTAGAATTTGAGTCTTGTTGCTGGCTTTCATGGCTTTAAGACTTGATTAGACTTAACTCAACTGAATTAGACTTAACTCAACTGAACTGACTTGACTGACCTAGACTTTAAAACTTGAAATGGACTTACAGGAAATGAAATTTTAAAAGTAATTACAGGACTCAATAAACACTCTTGATTTGAAACTCAAAATTAATTACAGGACTCTTGAAAAGGAAATGACTCTTGAAAATAAAATATTTTTGAACTAAAGGATACAAGGTAACCTAATTATCTTCGATCCAAATTGGGATAAGGCTAACCTTGTTGGAGTGAAGTTTCTTTCGGCTTCTGGTGTCCACACCAATTCTCCTGGGGTGGGCAGAACTAGACCCAGTCGAGTATGGTTCAGTTTTGCCCTGGTAATGCTCGAACAAGTCTGGGTTAAGTCTTTGCAGGTCCTCTCGAGTAATCCAAGAGTTGTCGGACTCAGGTCGACCTTTCCATTGAACCAGGTATCGCTGATAGTCCTTATTCCTGGTAGTAATGATCTTGTCATCCAGGATTCTCTCAATCCTCTCTCTCTGCTCAGGTAAGGTTGGTGGTGGACACTCGGAAATATGTTCACTCTCAATGAAAGTTTCTAGCTCAAAAGGCTCACTAGGTATTAGTAGTGGTTCTTTGTATTCTACTAGGTCTGAAACATTGAAGGTTGTACTAATACCCATATCAGGTGGAAGTTCCAAAACATATGCATTAGGCCCTATTTTTTTTAAGATCTTAAAAGGTCCCGCTCCGCGGGCATGCAGCTTCTTTATGGTTCCAGGGGGAAACCGTTCAGGGTTGAGCCTAATCATCGCATAATCCCCTTCACAGAATTCTTTAGCCCTCTTATGTGAGTCAGCTAAGTGTTTGTAAGTTTCATTGCTCAGGTTGATCTTATTACTGATTTCTTTATGTAGATTTGTGACATGCTGTGCAAAAGACTCAGCAGACTCAGAGACTCGTGTGTGAATAGGTAGTGGGATTAGATCTAAAGGCTTCCTAGGCTTGCAACCATGGACTATCTCAAAGGGACTTTTGCCCGTAGATCGATTGACCCAACTGTTGTAAGCGAACTCAGCACGTGGCAATAACAAATCCCAGTTTCCTAGACTTTCTCCCACTAGGCATCTCAGCAAGTTCCCTAGACTTCTATTTACAACCTCGGTTTGTCCATCAGTCTGGGGATGGTAGGCAGTGGAGAATTTCAGTCTGGTTCCTAATAGGTGCGAAAGGGTTTTCCAGAAGTAACTTGTGAAGCGGACATCCCTATCAGAAACAATGGTTTTTGGTAACCCGTGGAGTCTGACTACTTGATCAAGAAAGAGTTTGGCTATCCTAGAGGCATCGGAAGTTTGGGTGCAAGGTATGAAATGGGCCATTTTTGAAAACCGGTCGACCACCACAAAGATTGAATCATGTTTTCGAATGGTCTTGGGTAATCCTAGAACAAAGTCCATGCTTAGATCCTGCCATGGACACTCAGGTACAGGTAATGGAGTGTATAGCCCGGTATTCTTCTTTTGTTGCTTTGCAACAGCACATGTCCTACATTGGGCTACAATGTTTGTTACTTGTTTCTTAAGACCTGGCCAGTAAAATTGTTCCTCAACAGCCAAGATAGTCTTGTTTCGTCCGAAGTGGCCAGCCAAACCTCCCGCATGTATCTCCCAAACTAAAAAATCTCTTAAGGAGGTTCTTGGGATGCAAAGCCTATTCTCTTTAAAAAGATAACCATCTAGAAGGGTATAGTCACTATGATCACTAGATGGTCCTTGACGCAAAACCTGATAAATTTCATCAAAATCTGGACAGGTTTCATACTGCTCCTTAAGTCTTTCAAAACCTATGACTTCAGTACTGACTGAAGTTAAAAGTAACGTTCTATGACTCAGGGCATCAGCTACCTTATTATCGGTTCCTGATTGATGCTTTAGGACAAACGTATAGGATTGGATGTACTCTACCCATTTGGCATGCCTAGGGTTTAGTTTCTTTTGGAAACTCAAAAACCTAAGGGCTGTTGGGGTTTTCGGTGTACCGCAGCGGAAGTGTAATTTCAAAATGATGAAATTTGCACCGAAATCCCTTAGCCAAGATCTCCTTATTTCGAATTAAAACATACATACTAACATTCAAACATAGATTGTTAGAATTAGAGTACCAACCTGTAATCGCTAATTCCAACAAAGTTGATGTTGAAGGGGCTGATTGAATTCACCAGGTGTCCAAGTGTCCGCCCTCCGATGGTGATCCACACAGAGCAGTGATCAAGACAACTCTATCTTCTTTTCAAAGGTTCCTTCTATTGAATTCTTCTTCCTAGAATTCGATTGCTTGGATTATGGCTTGAATTCCTCCACACAAAGGCTTGCTTTCCTTTCCTTGACTCCTTCTCCTTCTTCCACCAAGACCTTGGCCCTTTAGACACCCTTGTCTTGAAGAAAAAGACCTTGTCCTAAGAGGACATAGGCTTGTCTTAAGTTGGAGGAGAAATTAAGACAATGATGTCTTAATGTATGAAAGAAAGGAAGAAATCAGAACTTCTTTCTTTCCTTTACCGTCGGAGACTTTTACTTTTATTCTTGTTCAGTAGCAGAGTTTCGACAGAGGTTTACTCTGTAGAGGAAACAATGCAAGAGCAAGAAAAAATAAAAGAGTCTTCAGGAGAGGAAGAAAGAAAAATATTATTCTTGTTCTGATTTTCCCGACCCTTTAAATAGAAATCAGATAGGCGCCTACACACCTCTCCGTGATCTCTTTCTCACGCCCTTTCCAATTTCTCACGCCCCATCCTCCCATCTCATGGCCTTCCAGATTAAATCCCACGGCTCTTCTTAAAGGAAAAACCGCGGTGTTTTAAAAGGAAGGAAGTCGCGACTTTTCATCTCCGAAGAGATGTTATTTCGTGCGCCCGGGAGGAGTTAGCGCTTTCTTTCTTTCTCAAAATCCCATCAGCCATTGGATTCTCATCCAAGGGGGGAGAGATGGTGCGCTAATCACTTAAGAAGGAGGCCGCCCAAATAAAAACATCGGAGAATTTATTTGGGGCGCGCCAAGAGTCCATGCGCCATGGACTCTTCCTTAAGGCGCGCCAAGAGTCCATATGCGCATGGACTCTTGGTGTTTGGCGTGAAAAATAAAGGGGGCGGGTGGGGAGGCTAGCCAAGCTACATGGCTAGCCAATAGGGTTAGCCATATTCCCGTTTTCTGAATTAGGGTTTAATTAGGTCCAATTAGAACCCAATTTGAACCAATCCGGAACCCTAATTCGAATCCGATCCGAATAGAAGCTAGGGCTTGCAACACCTGCTAGAGTGTTATCTTGCAAAGATGATTTAATTCCAAATTAAACTCTTGATCAATCCTCTTAAGTGTGTGACCCATTGGGTTCCACATCTAGCCAGCAGTGGGTTCGAATACAAGTTGACCTAATTTGATTAGAACTCTTTCTAATCGATTTAGGTCAATCCGGGCTTACCCGAATCGATCAATTAGGATTCTTCCTAACATGTGATCTTTGAACTTGATCAACCCACAAGACAAGATTGACGTCTAGCAACGTGTCATGTCTACCCGGAAGATATGGAAATTCTGGTGAAATACCAAAATTACCCTTCAGTAGAGAGTTACCGTACAATTAAATCTTTCGATCAGCCTGCACCCAAAATATAACTATGGATATGGATATATGTCAAATCCAATATTATATTTATTTCTAGCTCAATCTTATAATGATGATTCGATTATCTTGATATTAGAAACGGTCTCTAATACCTTCACTTTGATCAAAGATTTCCTGAATCATCATGCGATTGTTGACTAGCTGGATGCAATCTCCTCTTACTAAGAGTGATCGATTCCATGTTGACCCACTCATTACCTTCATATCCAATTCACCATTCCTAGTATTAATCCTGTGCATGTCTCAGTGTCATGATTAGGATTGAACCAAAGAATGGGTTCATGTACATAAGGTACTTATGGCAGTCTCAGGTCAAAAGATTACTTGTACCACTCCCACTATGAGAACCTTCTATTGACATGTAGCTAAGACTCCATTAGATGTTCTCAAGTTGGATCATATCAGTGAACTCATTCTCCAATGAGCACCCACATCCCAGTATTAGTGTCATACACAAGTGACTGTGAGAGCAGTCACCCTTTCCAGTATACCCGGGATGTGCTAGTCTTATCGGAAAACCCTGATCCCCTACTCAGAGTTCCTTTGACTAGGAATACTTTAGATTAAGGTTTTAAGATTTTAGGTCTCACTGGTATGATCTCATCATAACCCTAAAATCATAGCCCTAATTTATGGGGTTCATCATATAATAAACACAGCGTATGATAAAATAATGCCTTTATTTAGAAAAATTGTCAATTACAATGGTTTGGGAGATACAACAGAGATTGGTTTGTAGGGCATATCCCTTTCAAGGGCTTCATGGTCTGAAAATAAAACAAATTCTTGCGGTAGGAGATAATGCCTCCAATACCTTAATGCTTGCACTACCGCATAAAGCTCCCGATCATATGTGGAGTATTTTTTCCTGGCTTCATTCAATTTCTCACTAAAGAATGCTACGGGATGGTTCTCTTGACTCAGAACTCCACCAATACCTACTCCCGAAGCATCGCATGCTACTTCAAAGACCTTAGAAAAATCGGGTAGTCTTAAGACTGGTGCTTGGGTCATCTTATCTTTGATGTGAAGGAAGGCCTTATCAGCTGACTTCGTCCATTCAAAGTGGCCCTTCCTAATACAATCCGTGATAGGAGCAACTATGGTGCTAAACCCTCTAATAAATCTTCGATAAAACGTAGCGAGGCCATGAAAACTTCTTACTTCATGAATATTATTGGGTGTTGGCCACTCTACAATTGCCTTAACCTTCTCAGGGTCAGCGGATACTCCTTCAGGGGTCACAACAAATCCTAGGAAGATAACTCTAGTAGTCATGAAAGCACATTTCTTTAGATTGGCATAGAGGTTATCTTTCCTAAGTGCTAAACATACCTGCCTCAGATGTTGTTGATGATCTTCTCTAGTCCTACTATAGATAAGTATGTCGTCAAAGTAAACGACAACAAATTTTCCAATAAAGGCTCGTAGGACTTGGTTCATGATTCGCATAAAAGTGCTAGGGGCGTTTGATAACCCAAAAGGCATGACTACCCATTCAAATAACCCGTCCTTATTTTTAAAGGCAGTCTTCCATTCATCCCCTGGTCTGATCCTAACTTGGTGATAGCCGCTCTTCAGGTCAATCTTAGAAAGTATAGTTGCACCGGCCATCATATCTAACATATCATCCAAGCGGGAGATGGGAAACCTATACTTCACCATGATTTTATTTATGGCAGGACTATCAACACACATTCTCCATGTGCCATCTTTCTTAGGGGTAAGTAAGGTTGGGACTGCGCATGGACTCAAACTCTCCCTAATGAATCCTTTCTTTAGGAGTTCTCCTACTTGACGTTGTAATTCTTGGTGCTCGGTAGGGTTCATTCTATAATGGGGAAGGTTCGATAGGGTTGCTCCGGGGACTAAGTCTATCGCATGTTGTATATCCCTAAGAGGTGGGAGTTGGTCGGGCAAGTCATCGGGGAACACGTCTTTGAACTCCTCTAGCACTTGACTGACTTCTTGAGGTTGTTCTTTTGAAAGAGGTTCTTGATGATCCTTAATGGTTAAAATCCAAACAGGTGACCCATTGCTAATTTCTTTCTCCATTTCTCTAGCAGTGATCACGTTTATCCCCTTTTTCTTATCACTCAATTGGCTTGATCCTCTCTTAATGGGGTTCTTAGGTGGAGAAGAATGGATTACAATCTTCTTTCCATTATGAGTAAACGAGCATGAATTAGAACGACCATAGAGTGTTACGTCAAGATCGTACAACCATGGTCGGCCTAAAATTATGCTACTTACTCCCATTGGAAGTACATCACACCATACTTTCTCCAGGTAAGATTGGAACTGAATGGTTACTAGGCACCTAGACTTAATGGAAATCGTGGTTGAGTCTATCCAGGATACCTTATAGGGATTAGGATGGGGTACGGTGGGCAATCCTAGGTTTTTAACTATGTTGGTGGATATGGCATTGACACAACTACTGCTATCTAAAATGACTTTGCATACTTTCTCACCTATCTTAATGAATGTCTGTAGGATGCTAGTCCTACGCCAATCTTCTTGGGTTTTAGCTTGGGTGAGAATACACCTAACCACTCCTAACAGATCTTGATCTACCAGGACTTCCTCATCCTCATACTCTTCAGCCAAGTTCTCATCTGCCTGGTATACTTCCTCCTCAAATTCACCTTGGGATTCTACGGCTTCCTCTTCTACTTCGCCTATGTGTAGGGCTCTATTAGGATAGTTGCTAGAATAGTGACCCACTTTGTTACACTTGAAACATGCGTTTGGAGTTCTTTGGGTCTCAGGTGTTTTTTCCTTGTCATCTCTACGGGTCACAGGCACATTAGGATTGGGTTGGTTGAATCTAGGCTGATTGGATCCTGACTGCTGATAAGGTGCACTAGTCCTTGGGGCTTCGGGCCTACGATAGACTGGACCTCTATGGAATCTCTCAGCATCCCTAGCTATTTGATAGGCCAATTCTAGGTCATGTACCTCTCGCATGAACAATTCTCTTTGAATTTCTTCCCTCAGTCCGGCTCTAAATCTAGACAAGGTCACCGACTCAGATTCATCAACATTGCACCTCATAACGAATTCATCAAACTTCGCTATGTACTCTGCGACACTCCTATTTCCTTGAGTAAGTCTTTGCCATTGATCTAGGAGTCTTTGGTGGTAGGACATAGGAAGGTATTTCTCCCTAAGCCTAAGTTTCATAGCTCGCCAGGTCACTATGGGCACATCACCTCTCTGTCTAGTGAGTCTCTCAATGTTTCCCCAATATAACCTAACTTGGCGCACAAGTTTAAGCTTTGCAAACTTACACTTGCGCTCTTCACTCATCTCAAACCAGTCAAAATACTGGTCCATCTCACCTTCCCAATCAATGTAGATCTTTGGATCTAAAATTCCATCAAAGGTGGGAGCTTCTAGCCTAATGTTCTTCATGGTTCGGTCATCTTGATCAAAGTGAATTGGGGTGGGTCTCCTGACATTGGGTTCATAGTTAGGCTCATGATGGAATCTCCTTGGGTTGGGCTCGTTGGTTTGACCAGGGTGGGGTCCTCTAGGAATTGGATCATAAAATTGATCTTGGGGAGCTCTCCTAGGGTTTGTTTCATAGAGAGGGTTTTGATATGGAATCCTTCTAGGGTTCAATGGGGTCTCGAGTTCAGGTGCAAGACTTGGCTCAGGCTCAGTCTGGGCTTCATGATTGCTTTCTGGGGTTCTAGCCTCTAACTGATCCAACCTAGTAGTGATGTGGGCTAACTGCTCATTCATGTCTTGGTTGGTTTTTGCCACATTCTGATTTGTTTGGGCCAATTGCTCAATTAAACTCTTAGTCAGTTGGGCCACTTGATCATTTAGGCCTTTCATCAAATTCCCTAAGTTTTGGTCCATGGCTACACTTGACTGGGCTTGGATTGGTGAATACGGTGTTCCTGCTCTAGTTGTCATGCATGCAAATGGACTCAAGTTCGAGCTAAGGTTTCCTAGACCTAGAGCACAAATTAGAAGTCTAATTAAGTGAACCAACTAGCTAGTAGTACTTATGGGACTTAGCCAGGTAGGTGGAGGGGAGTGTAGGTCCCTGGTTGCCAACCTTAGACACCAATCTGAGATTGGCCAGGTAGGCGGACCAAATCACAAGCCCTGATGCACCAATCCTAGACACCAAGCCAGTAAGCACACACCAATTAGCTGACACAGTTAACTTGACCCTAACCTGAACCCAACTTGTTGGTGTCCCTAACCCACTAGGGCAATTAACGTTCTACTCAATTTTAATTAACGGGCTGGGATCGATATGCTGGTTGGTGATTTTTGGGCTAGGGACAGGTGATGAAACCCTGACCCTATGTCAAATTGATGCCCTTAATTTGATTTCTCATGAGATGAATGAAATGCAAAGGTGCTGCAGAAGTGTGTTGCAATTTGAAAGTGGTGTGGAAAACGTGATGAAAAAAATGTCCAAAAATTCTGAAAAATTCACAAAGGATTCCTAACTTATATGTTTCAATGTAGATGAAAGGAATTTTAAAACTAAAATCTATACTAATCTAAGAAGATCCTACAAATGAAGATAAATAAAAAGGACAGAACATAACCCTAATGACAGTGTCGAACTGTAGAAATTTTTATTTTTTTATAATTTTTTTCTGATGATGAAATTTAATATGGTGATAACTGACTTAAAAACGAACAAGAAAAAAAATATTTCAATAAAAAATCAGTGACTTGCCTTTGGAGCTGCAGACGGATTACAGTAAACAGATGCAAATTTCCAGAAAACAGAACCTAATCAAACAAGTGCAATGGCTTACCCAAAACTTCAATCTAAAAACTCACGTCCGGCCAGGGGCTCATTATTCCCATGGGTCGTGACAGTGTACTGGAGTACACCTGCTCAGGAGGCGTGAATTTTAGATCTTGCTTGGATTTAAAGAAAACTATTCTACCCTAATGCACCCATGCTCTGATACCAAGATGATGCGGCAAGCATATGATTAATGTTTTGAATATGGTTTGTAGAGCAATGAAACATAATTACACTAGCATTGTACTCATCATAATAAGACTTAAGGATTATAAGAAATTGGACTTTTACTTGATTAGACACAATCCTAAACTAAGAAGGAAGAAGATCTAGACAATAGGGGTTAATGATTGTGAACTTACCTTGATGAGCTTTCCAACCTTCTTTTGATTCATACCTTGAAACTACCAATGCTCATAACTGAAGAATCTGGATAACAGAGATCAGAACCCTGGACTTGGGGCTTCAGCTTGTTTGTTCTTTGTTAAGGTGAACCCAGCCCACAACTCAAAGACTTCGAAGGACCCTGCAATGAAGATCAAAGTTAAGGAAGAAGGATAGGAACATATAGAAGGGATGAAAGAATTGATGAACTAAGAACAGAAATTTGAGTAGATCTGGCCGACTCCAATGCCTTCACTTGAGCTTGGAAGATGCTTTGCTAGGGAAAAAGAATGGCTTTGGCGTGGAGGAAGAGGATGGAAAACTTTCACATAAGAAAAAAATACAAGACAACTTCTACTTCCAAAATTTCAACTTCAATTTTCATTCATTCCCAAAATCAATCTCTTTTACAATGGGCGTCCAAGGCCTTTTAATAGCCTCACAAAGCTAGCTTTTGAAATTTAAAAACTCCCCAAATCGAGGAGGATTACAAGGGGGGTTGGAGGATTTGGTGGAGAGTTTGGAGGGATGTGGGGGGGGTTGGAGGATTTGGTGGAGGACTTGGAGGGATGTGGCCAACCTCCTTGAATTTGAATCTTCCTTGTTGGCGCCCAAAGGGTGATGAGGTGGCTGGTGAAGTGGCACCTGATGACGTGGCATGGTGAGGTGGTCTTCTACTTGGATAAGAATGACATGTGGCGCCCAGCGGTCCTAGTTGATGGTCCTTTTCTCTTGCTTGGTTGATGTGTCTTCTCTTCTTCATGTGGTCAAATTCTGGGGTCTAGAATTTGAGTCTTGTTGCTGGCTTTCATGGCTTTAAGACTTGATTAGACTTAACTCAACTGAATTAGACTTAACTCAACTGAACTGACTTGACTGACCTAGACTTTAAAACTTGAAATGGACTTACAGGAAATGAAATTTAAAAAGTAATTACAGGACTCAATAAACATTCTTGATTTGAAACTCAAAATTAATTACAGGACTCTTGAAAAGGAAATGACTCTTGAAAATAAAATATTTTTGAACTAAAGGATACAAGGTAACCTAATTATCTTCAATCCAAATTGGGATAAGGCTAACCTTGTTGGAGTGAAGTTTCTTTCAGCTTCTGGTGTCCACACCAGTAGGTCCTCATAGATCCCGCACCTGAGAAGCTCGCTTCCAATGCACATGGGATAGTTAAAGACACTTATCAGAAGTGGCTCAATGACCATATGATGGTGCATTGCATAATGAGGGCCTCAATAAATGATGAGTTCAGTCAAAAGTTTGAGGATGCACAACCCGGGGAGATGCTTCAAAAGTTGAACAAGTCTTTCAACACCCTTAAGAATGCTGAGAGGCACAAAACCTTTTATGCTATCTTCAATGCTCGGATGAGAGAGAGGGCATCGGTTACTGATCATGTATTATACATGATTGAACAAATCGAACATCTCACTAAGCTTGGTTTTTCCTTGAAAGAGTAAGTAGGCAAAGAGGCAATCTTAAACTCTGATTATGTCCTCTCCTTTCTTAATCATTATAGAATGACTAAGCCTATGGTAAACTATCATGGTTTGGTTGGTATACTATAGACTTTTGAGATGGACAATTAGCTCAACAAGGAGCTAGATCATGTGGTGGTAGGTCTTCCATTAGGTGTTGGTCCTCCAAGAAGGGGTAAGAAAAGAAGGTGTAGAAGTCTCGTGTTGTTGTTTTTATGTCAAACTAGATCAAGAAGCCCATAATGGACCAAAGTCAAGCAGAATACATTTTTTATAAGAAGCTTGGTCATTAAAAGAGAAATTACAAGAATATCTTACTTTCCTTGGCCCTAACTAGCCAAGAAAGAGAAACAAGCAAGAGTTGCTAGTCAAGATAATTATATGATAATTTATTGTAATTTCTTTATTTGTGTACTACTACCTGCATATTGGATATAGGGAGTTCAATTAATATTTGTAATTCATTACAAAGACTTCAAGTTAGTAGGAAGTATGGAAATGGCAAGAGATTCTTGAATATTGGAGATGGAAGATCTGTTCCAATTCTAGCTTTAGGAATAGTTCAGCTAATTTTCAATTCAAGAATTGTTATTTTGAATGAATGTCATTATTGTCCATCTTTTTTATTGAATATATTTTTTATTAGACTTTTGGCCAAAGAAGGATATCAACTTTTAATAAATAATAATTTTTGTGATATCATCTTGAATGGTGTTGCAATAATACATAGATGATTAAAATTTGGCATTTATAGTTTATCACAGCCTATTACTATAACATACACATATAATAAATGTTCTAGAATAGATTATGTCACTGATGCCTACCTTTGGCATTGTAGACTTGGTTATATAAACAAGAACATGATAAACAGGCTAACCAAAGAGAGAATCCATAACATTGATGATTGTGAATCATTGTCGACCTGTGAGTCTTGCCTTCTTAAGAAAATGACAAAAATATCCTTTACATGAAAGGATCAATGGGTCAATGATGTTCTAAGTCTAGTACATAGTAATGTATGTGGACCCATGAACATCAGTGCCAAAGGTGGAATTATTATTTTATTATATTCACTGATGACCTATCTAAATATGGGTATATCTATCTTATGAAATATAAGTCCGAGTATTTTGAAATGTTCAAAAGATATGATAATGAAGTAAAAAAGTAAACTAGGAAGAGTATTAAAACTCTTTGGATTGACCGAGGAGAATGTCTCTCCGATGATTTTTTGACATATCCAGAAGAGAATTGGATTCATTTTAATGGAATCCTCCGGAACACCATAATATAATGGGGTGTTCAAAAGGAGAAATCAAACTTCGTTAGACATGGTTCGATCCATGATGGGTTTTGTAAGTTTGTCAATCTTTCTTTGGAGATATGCACTTGAAATTGCTTGTTATATGCTGAATTAGATTCCAAGCAGGTCTGTCAATAAAACACCATATGAGATATAGATAGGACATAGGCCAGTACTCTCTTGCCTTAGGATTTGGAGATGTCTGGCTTATATCAAATATTTGAAGACAAATAAGCTTGGACCTAGGTCGAATAAGTGTTTATATATATGGTCCCCAAAGAAAACCAGAGGTTACTATTTCTTCTTCTCTAATGAATAAAAAGTATTCGTCAATAATAGGATAGTCTTTTTGGAAAAGGAGTTCACTGATATTTGGCTTGATGAAGTTTGAGAGGATGAAGTACCAACACAATCTAACGAATGAATAGAACTAGATTTGATTAGAGAATTAAACCCTAAGCCTATTATAGATGCACCTTTTAGGAGATCAGGTAGAGTACCATGTCAATCGGATAGATACTATGGTTTCTTAGTCCAGGATGGTAATCCTATTGAGCTAAATAAAAATGACAAAGATTGGATCACTTATATAGATGCAATGCGAAGGTTTGATTTTGAGAAATGGCTTAAAGCCATGAGATTTGAGATGGAATCCATTAAAATTAATGATGTATGGACACTTATTGATTTACCTGAAGATATTAAACCCATAGGGTGCAAATGGTTTCCAAAAGGAAAAGGGATGCAAACGGGAAGGTAGAGACCTACAAAGTCTATTTGGTTGCCAAGTGATATCATCAATGTTATAGTATAAACTATGACAAGGTGTTTTCTCCTATGATAAAGCTTAGATCTATTCAGATTATACTTGCAATAGTAGCATACCAAGATTATGAAATCTAGTAAATGGATGTCAAGATAGCCTTTCTTAATGAAGAGCTCAAAGAAGAGGTATATATAATATAGCCTGAAGGGTTTACGTCCATAGTTGAATCTAAAGCAAGCCTCTCAGAGTTCAAATATGCATTTTGATAAAATAATCAAAATATATAGCTTCATTAAGAATGGAGAAGAACTCTGTGTCTACAAGTGGGCAAATGGTTCTTTAGTTATATTTCTCATACTACACATGGATGACATTCTCCTAATTGGAAATGAAATCCTAGCATTACAAGGTGTAAAGCTCTAGCTATTATCGTAATTCTCTATGAAAAATTTGGGAGAAGCATCCTACATGTTGCCCAGCAAGCAATCTAAGAGAGGGGGTGAATTGAGTTTTAAAAACTTTTGCAAGTATGTGCCAATTTAAAAATAATTTATGTGCTAGTGATTTACAAGTGCTTGTGTGCTATTCAAGTGTATGCAGTAGAAATAAATAAGTAAATGTAAAGTAAATAAGAGAAAATAATGAAAAGGCAAGCAATAAAAATATAAGAATATATAGTGGTTCGGTGCATACCAAAGCACCTACATCCACTCCCCAAGGTTCACTTGGGTATTCCACTATAATCTTCTTTGATTACAGTCGATTAGTTTTCCAGGCTCACTAATCAAAACTCAACTTATTTTCACCAAGAATACAAGTCAAAATCCCTTTGGTTTTTTGGGCTAACTAAAAACCTAGTTGCTTTTGTAGCTTAGGCTCACCAACAACCTCCTCGGTTTTCACAAGGCTAACCAAAAATCTCCATTGGTTTTCACATAAAGGCTCACCAACAAATCTTAACTTTAGTTTCAATTTCCTTGAAACTAGAAAACAATAACAAGATTCAAGTATAATATATGAAATACAAAATGCTTTCAACTAAAAGCAAATATCTCTTTGAAGCTCCTTGATCGCTATTAAAGATGCTTGTCCTTAAGTTGTTGAAGTCTTATTCAATGCTTGAGTGGTTGGACTGGAATGCTCTTGATGCTTTGAATGCTTGAAAGCTCAACTTCTCTTAAAATTAATGAACTCCGAATAGATAATCAATGTAATCTTATTAGTTGCTCTTTTCTTGAGTTTGGTCTACTTTAAACACCTTTCCACACTTCAAATGGCCATTTTTGACCATTGGAGAGGAGAAAATAGCTGTTGGAGGCGAAAAGGACCGTTTATGTACTTCAAAAAAATTAGCCATTACTATTTCATCAGAACTTCAAGTGTCGACACTTCAGGTCATGAGTCGATATTTTGAGTGGACACTTCATCTTCATGAGTCGACACTAATTTAAAAGAAACTTCTGAAGCTCTCAGAAAATCTCAGGTAAGTCGATACTTTTTATGGTGAGTCGACACTTGAGAGAAATCCTGAAATTCAGTATGTTATGTATAATTTTTGTCTTAGACCTTGAGTCAACCCTTGTGTCGACACTTGAGGCATGCCATCTGAAACTTCTTCTACATATTAGCTCAAGCTTCTGTGAGTCAACACTATGAGTTGACACTTGAATTCCTTGAGTCAACACTTGGCTAAAACTTTTTGAAACTCATCTGAAACTTTGTTGAATCTTCTTCAAACTTCAAACTTGAGTTCTTCCAAGCCATTCTCATGTACTTAAGTCCATTTAACTTAAAATTTTATCCATGAAAGAGACTTCTTCAACTATTAGACAAGCAGTTAATCTTTTAACATAAAAGAGCTTTGGTGAGTACCTTGTCTTTATAAAACATACTTTCAACATAGTTAAATACTCAAATATATTTAAGAATTTTGTTAGTCATCAAAATCAATACAAGAGTCAACACTACATCATTAGGATAAAAATCTATAGAAATAGATCTAAAAGATTGCTTGGATTATCCCAATCCACTTACATTGATACCGTGCTGAAATGGTTCAGGATGGAAATTTCAAAAGGGGCTATTTGCTGATAGGCCAAGAAATAACTCTCTCTAAAAAGGATTGTCCTACTTCTCACTAGAAAGAGCTTATGAATAGAATCCACTATGCCTCGACAGTGGGATCTATTATGTATGCTATGACTGTACAAGGCTAGATATAGCCTACTCTCTAGGCATAGTAGTAGGTATCAGTCTGATCCAAGTAAAAAGAATTGGTAGCTTGTAAAAATAATCCTGAAATATTTAAGAAATACTAAGGATCAATGGCTTATTTATTGAGATACTAACTTTAAACTTGTGGGATATATTGATTCCAATTTTCAGTCAGACCATAATGATAGCAAAAGTCTGCTTGGTTATATCTTTACCCTATATGTTAGGGCAATATGCTAGAAATGTTCCAAGCAACATTCGATAGCTGATTTTGTATGCGAAGTGGAATACATTCAACATCTAAAGTTGCCAAGGAAGCTATTTGGCTAAAGAAGTTCATCGGTGAGCTTACGGTGGTTCTTTCCATCAATGGTCCCATTCCACTATATTGTGATAGTATTGGAGCCATCGTTTAATCTATGGAATCCAAGTCCTATATGAGAACCAAACACATTTTACACCTTGTATGAGAGATCATTGATAGAGGTGATATTAACTTGTAGAAGATTGATGGCAAAGAAAACCTAACCGACCCTTTTACTAAAGCTCTTGGAATCAAGAAGTTCGATGAACACAAATAGAAGATGGGTATTAGATACTATTCTGATTGGTTTTAGTCCAAGTGAGACTTTGATGGGAATGTATCCTAAATCTAATCATCTAACTGTTGATGATTTTTATATTTGTATATAAATTAAATTAATAAAAGTTATTTTAGCAGTTCATCATAATTACATCTTCCTTTCTGAACTCTTTTGTTGTGATAAAGTCCTTAGAATTATTATGCTCAATAAAGGCAATGAAGATTTATCGAATAGTTCCTAAATTATGTTCGCAACTAAATGAAATATTATTAATTAGATGATAACATTTTTTAAGTATAGGTCATTGTGTGCTATATGGATTGATTGTCCTCGTAACCAATAAGTATAGAGATACTGGTATGGCATACAAGTAAGTGAAATGTAATACATTTTTATTAAATGTGACTTAGCTGCTCAGAGCTCCGCTATCAAGAGCTGCTCACAAAGGATATGAGTTTAAGTATCCCTTCAATCTAAGATTACCACAATGACTTACAAGCAACTCATTATGCTTTGGTACTAGACTATCTATATTTTAATATAGTGATAGAAAGTTTCTAGGCACAGTCAAGTACTTGTGAAGTCAGTGTATGAGTTAAGATGAAATTGATCACTCTAAGTTTTAGAAGTTTATGCTTCATTATATTTCAATTCAATAAAACTTTGGTTAGGGTAATCCATGTGATCAGTCACTAGATTTATAAGGTTGAAATTCATCATGGACTCACTAAGGGTTTGACAATTATGCCCTAAAGTCATCCTTAGCATAAGGGTCAAAGATATTATGCATAAACTATATGCCAAGGTTCTTGAATGCTGCTTGCATTAATTCAACCTCTCTGAACATCAAGTATCATTACTAGATGGTCACTTTGATTGGTATAGAAAATAGTTCGTGTGCTACCAGCTTAGTGTATAAACCTATGGAGTCACGCACATTATCGAGCATCATAAGAAAGGCTTGACCTAAGTTCTATACATTCAATTTTAAATTAAGTAACTTGATTGAATAAATAGATTTACTTAATTAAATAATTAAGTTAAGGGTCATACAGAATTAAATACTAGCTATGTCTAGCTATCACTAGGCATTAGCTATGGGATGATTCCAGGGATGAAATTGAATTAATTTGTAATTCATTTATTGAGAGGGTTTTAGATTCAAGTCTTAATTTGATTAGGACTCGAATCAGCATTCAATTTGATTTTTAAAGGGGATTGGATTTGAGTCCTAAATTGGTTAGGACCCAAAACCCAAATCAAAATCATTTTTTTGAAGAGACTTTTTAGAATTTTTGTTTTTTGAATTTTGAATTCAGAAAAAAAAACTCTGCGTGCACTAAAATGATGTTAAAAAATTCTCATCACACTGAGATTTCTCTATGCATGTGTTTAATTCAGGGCTTTGTGATAAGGGCATGCTTTGTGATGCATGCTTGAGATATAGTCTCAAAATTAAAATAAATTTAGATATGCCATCTAAATCCTAAGAAACAAAAATTTGTTTGCGTGAATAGATTACTCAATCAATAGATGTCTATTCGCTATGAACAAAATCTCTATTCATGAGATGGATTTTTATTTTGATGAAATTTGTTTCACCCTCTTCTCCTCTATATATCAGTGATGAAAGTCTCCCAAAAGAAGTAGAGAAAAATTTTAGAAATACTTGCTGATTTATCCCATGAAGCTTCGCTGAAAATCTCTATTTTTATCCCCTCTACTAATCACTTATTTTTTTTTCCCTCTAGTTTCTTCTTCATCCCTCTTTCCTTCCATGCTTCGATGCATGAACAAAGTAGAGGAGCACCATTGTGACTCTCACAAAGCCTATCGCAAACCTATTCTTGGTTTTTTGCTGGAAGATAAAGGTGAGAAACCTATTTTTTTATAGATTTTCCAAGCATGCTCTTTGAGATTCCTGGGAAACCGACTCCTCCATGTCAGCAGGAGAGCTTGTGTACCTTGGGGGCATACATGGAGCCCCTTTTATATGTGGAGATTCAGGGTTATTTTTGGGATGATAAAGATCTTGGTAGATTTAGTGAAGGGTGACAGGATTCTCCAAATGTTGCTGGGGGCTTACTTATTGGCAAGGGATGCTCATCCTTTTAAATGTAATCTTGTCATTTGCTTAATGCATGCCACACCTCATTAATGGTAGCATGGACTATGCCAGTTTAAGTATGCCTCCCTCAATTGCTTAGATACGGAAATGATTAGGAATTTTAAGATGTGATGGAGAGAGTTTAGCCACATGGCGGAGGCCATGGCAGTGAGTGTTGAAAGATTTTGCCTTGGAGATTATGAGTGGATATAGTGCCCTAGGGTTTGTTAGCCTGAGTGTTCTTGGGGTATCCGAGACCTACTTGGCTGGGGAACTTGCCCAAGCAATCTCTAGCTAAGGGAGGTGCATATCTAATGAGTCTTAGGCTGCCAAGCTATAGGGATTGGCCTATACCAAGGCTAGGTCAAACGGAGATAATTGATGGATGGTGTCTAGCTTAGTTTAGTTGGCTAGAGGATTCATCCTGGGTGAATGCATGAGAGATTACTGCATGCCATGTGCATGAAAATGTTTGATGGGTAGTCAGCGAGCATTTGCAAGGTCTTTGAACACGTGCACTGATTGCTATCGAGGCTTGCTTAGATGGAGATGATTGATGGCTTCCAATATGATTTGGCCAGTCAGGGTGTCCTTCGTGGATGAGTTGAAAGGCCACTATGTGCTGAGCATACAGTTTAGCATGATGAGTGGTCAGTAGGTGCTTGTTGCTAGCTACAACTAAGGCTTGTTCAGACATGTATGTTTGGAGATTTGGCACTCAACTAGGTCCAATCAATCAGAATAGGTGCCTGCACCCTAAAGGTGGCCAGTTAGGTGAAGCAACCGAGCACTTCATGGGTATGCATCAAGCCTAGCCCAGATTGGATGGCTTGAAAGACTAGTACTTAAACGATCAGTCAAAAAAATTAGTCCTCCTGATGAGGGGTCGATCAAATGGTAAGGCCAACTAGGTGCCGATGATGCATTCTAATTGATGGCATTGATGTCGGTGACTTTCCACAATTTCGGATCTCATCTGATAAATGGTTGGTGCATCAGCATTAGAATCACTTGTCAATATTGAAGCTTTGCCTTCTTTATGGGAGCTTAATCTGATGTATGGTTGGTAAATCCATAGTGGGCTTAGCCAACGCTGCTTTTGCCAATCCAATGTATGGTCAGATGACATATGCCATTGAGCCATCGGGTTCAACCTACTCTTTGGCTTGATACCTTGGGTCGGTGACTATGCTACTCGGCCAATTGGCCACTTTTGGCACTATGGGCTCTATCCCTGGCCCGGGCATATTTTTCACCAACAACATGTTACCTAGTCTAATAATAGATTTTTATAATGAAATACTAAAAATAATTATTATCATGATTATAAGTTTTGGTGAAAAGGGTTTTGTATCTCAAAACTTATAGGAGAAGGGTTTTGTATCAGTTTGCCTTACTAAAATACTTAAAACATGACTAAGATCCTTGAGACATTGATAGGGATGGGGTTTTGCCTATAAAAGAATTTTTAATAGTAGGAATCCAACCTCTATGATAGGAGATTCCTTGAAGAAGGTTGAACGTAATAATAACAAGCTAATTAGTTGGTCAAAAAAGCACAAGTTAAATTATTCCGATCCCATCCCTTTGGTATTCAATGCTCTTGTGTAGTAGTTTGGGAAGAGCAATAACTTTGACTGTGACCTAAGATAGTATTTTTGGTGGGATGTGACTTTATACACATCTCTATGTGGGCTCACCTATATGAGAGTATCCATATATGACCATGAATATGAGATATGGGCTATCTCTAGTAAATCTCATGAATAATAAAGATACATGTATAGGAATAATAATACATAGACTTGCGATAAATAATTTTATACTATATATGCAGTTGTTAAAGTCTGAATCAAAGGAACATAGTTTAAGACCTAGTTCACTTCTATTCCTTCAAATAGAGACTATTCATAATAAGTAATGTTAAGTTTTACAAATATACTCTAGTCATTGCATAGTATAAGCATTCAAGAATTTATATTTATTTTATTATTTTTAAAAATTTTAAGTTTTATGAAAGATTGGTAGAATTTTAAAATGGAAAACTTAAAATTTTAAAATATTATCATTTAATTTAAATGTGTTTTTAATATGCTAATTATTATCTTTACTTGATTTCAATTTTTGACTGTTGGACTTTAATATAAATTTTAATTTTCTAAACATTGGGCATATGTTGATCCCTTGAATGATTTTGATGATAACAAAATATTAGAGCAAGCATTTGTTTTACTAACAACTCTCCAAGTGCTTTACAAGTTTTTGTAGGATGATTTCATTGCTCATTTACTACTCCTACAATCTTATCTTTGCCTTGAGTTGTGTTGTAAGTATCTCATGTAAAGAAGAGCCCAAAGAAAAAGCAAAATAAGAATCATGAAAATGGGTTACTTTTGATTGCTTTTCAAGCTTAGAATTTCTTAGAAATTGTTGTTAGAAGAGTTGGAGAGTTTCTTGAATGATTGAAGTGTTGCTGGATGATTTCTGGAGAAGAAAAGAGAATTCAATATAAAACTCATCCAAGCTGACTCGAGTAAAGGGAGTCGACTCTTGTTCATAGCATGCATGAAGATTTCTAGCACGCAGAGTTCCGAGCCAACTCGAAGGAACCCGAGCTAACTCATCCAGTGTACCATTTTCTGAATCAAACTGACGAGTCGACCCGAAGGAAGTCCGAGCCGACACTATCATTCAGTCAGACATCTAAGTCGATCCTTCAGAAGTTCGAGCCGACTCCAACAGAGTCCAAAAAAATTAGTTATGAGAGAATAGCTAAGCGAGCCAACTCTAATAAGTAGAGCTAACTCTTCTAGAGTGCAATTTTGAAGACATGTGAATCTGAGCCGACTCGAACTAAGGTGAGCCGACTCGAACTAAGGCGAGCCGACTCGAACTAAGGCGACCGACGCTTCCAGAGTAAGGAATTAGAGCACTGTGAAACCGAGCCGACTCGAATGAATCGAGGCAACTCAACCAGAACTTCTCTGAGGATCTGAGTTGACTCGAGGAATCCGAGCTGACTTGAACGTCGATTCCAGGCAGATAACGGCTAGTTCTAGAACACCATTTTTGAATTTGAAAAGTGCTCCAACGGTCAAATGTCACATCCCAATGGTGATTGGGACATTAAAAACCATCCAAGTTTTTCTTTTTATCCCAGATTTTATTTTTTTTATTTTTGTATTTTTCTTATTCCGGCTATTCCACCTATCCCCATTATTCCCACTTTATCCCTCCTTTATTCCCAACTTATTCATCCTTATTCCTATCATCTCCAACCTCAAGACCATGTTCCAAAACTCCCAATTTTTTTTGTCACCAATCATAGATCCGACATGCCCGACCACCGGGGATCCCCGACGGCCGTCCATCTCCCCCGCGCCACCACACCTGACGATCGGATGGACCCCGATGGTCATCCATCTCCCCCGATGATCGGATGGACCCGGATCTGTCATGCTTGATGATCGGATGGACCCCGATGACCGTCCATCTCCCCTGCGCTGCCAGATCCACTCGACGGTCACCATTGATCGACGTTGTCTGCCCAGATCCATGCCACATCTCCCGCTGCATTCCCCCTACCACCATCTCCACCATCTCTGCATGCCTCGCTGACATTGCCGACCATGCCACCGCCTTCCCCCAACCACCGACCGGGCCATCGCCTTCCCCAGCCACCAACTGAGCCTCCCCGCAAGTCCCTCTCCACTCGTCCGTCCGCCGCCTCCTTCTATTCCACGGTCACAAGGAGAAGAATTCGCACATATCTCAGAGTAAAACAATTTTACATGGATCTCAAAGCTGCATACTTCTCAGAGTAAGAATTTTTTGCATAGTCATCAGTCCTGCATAGATTTCAAAGCAACTCAGCACGGATCTTGATGAATTTTGATTTGATTTTATTTGTTTTAAATCTGGATGTATGGACCAATTAGGAAGTTATTTAAATTAGTTTTAGATTAGGATTAGTTTGATTTTCCATCATATAGGGAGGATTGTGTTTAGTTTTCTATCATGTTTTCAAGCTACAAACAATGTAGGTTTGGGATGTCACCTTTTTTTGAGCTGCATGCCTTGTATTCTTTACTTGGGTCCCAAGTTTTGTAAGCCTATAAAAAGACACCACCTCTCTTGAATAATATATGAAGAATATGAATTTTTGAAAAGAGTGTTCTTGGTTCTACCTCCGTTAGGAGTGGGCATGAGGCCCGACTTTCCTTCACCTATGGGTGTTGAGGGGTGTGAGACCCCAAAGCCTTCGCTTTCGAGCATCGAGGGGCGTGAGGCCCTAGTTATCTTCTTCCTTGCTGAGTCCCCTCTGTGATCTTGGAGTTTTTCCTTCACGATCCTAGGTAGCGATTTGGGTGGGATGCCCTAGGCTCTGCATGTAATGAGATGGGTGGGACGCCCTAGACTACATGTAGTGGGGTGGGTGGGATGCCCTAGAGGTATGACGTCTCTCCATGAAGGTATGTCCCAAGTCCATGGACGATCCATATTTCTTTCCCCTACTTTTTCAACCTTCTTGACCGTAATCAAAAGAGAATTCTCAGCTCTCCAACGATTATCCTAGCCCCCCATTTGTCTCACATCAGTTTTGGTATTAGAGCAAGAGAGGATTAGGGTTGAAAAAAAAAACAGTGAGAGAAAAGAAAACAAAAAGAAGAGAAACAAAGAGAAAAAAAAATTGCAGCGAGCCTGACTCAATGGAGTCGAGTTTTCCCTACCCAGGGGAATGATGGGAACATCAAAATCCATCCGGGGTTTTCTTTTTATTCCAGATTTTATTTTTTTTATTTTTTTAATTTTCTTATTCCAATTATTTAACTTATCCCCAATATTCCCACTTTATCCCTCTTTATTCCCAAATCATTCCTCCTTATTCTCGTCATCTTCAACCTCAGGACCATGTTCCAGAACTCCCAATTTTTTTTTACTGCCGGTCCCAGATCCACCATGCCCAACCACCGGCGACCCCCGATGGCTGTCCATCTCCCCCGCACTACCACGCTCGAGATCGGATGGACCCCGATGGCCATCCATCTCCCTCAATGATCGGATGGACCCGGATCTACCATGCCTGATGATCGGATGGACCCCAATGGCCGTCCATCTCCCCCACACCGCCAGATCCACTCGATGGCCGTCCATCTCCCCTGCTCTGCCAGATCCATTCGACGGTCACCGTCGATCGATGCTGTATGCCCAGATCCATGCCCCATCTCCTGTTGCATTCCTGCAACCAGTGTCTCCACCGTCTTCGCTGGACCCACTGACATCGCCGGCCCCACTGACATCGCCGGCCATGCCGCCGCCTTCCCCCAGCCATCGGTCGTGCCGCCACATTCCCTAGCCACCATCGTGCCTCCCCGCAAGTCCCTCTTCCCTCGTCTGTCCACCACCTCCTTTTGTTCCACGATCACAGGGAAAGGAATTCGCAAAGATTTTAGAGAAAAATAATTTTGCATGGATCTCAAAGGTGCACGCTTCTCAGAGCCAGAATTTTCTGCATAGTCATCAGGCTTGCATAGATTTTAGAGCAACTCAGCATGGATCTTGATAAATTTGGATTTTATTTTATTTATTTTAAATCTGGATGTATGGACCAGTTAGGAAGTTATTTAAATTAGTTTTAGATTAGGATTAGTTTTATTTTCCATCATATGAGAAGGATTGTGTTTAGTTTTCTACCTTGTTTACAGGCTACAAACAAAGTATGTTTGGGATGTCACCTTTTTTGAGCTGCATGCCATGTATTCTTTACTTGGGCCCCAAGTTTTGTATGCCTATATAAAAGCACCACCTCTCTTGAATAATATATGAAGAATATGAATTTTTGAAAAGAGTGTTCTTGGTTCTGCCTCCATTAGGAGTGGGCGTGAGGCCCATCTTTCCTTCACCTATGGGTGTCGAGGGGTGTGAGACCCCAATGCCTTCACTTTCTAGCATCGAGGGGTGTGAGGCCTTGGTTATCTTCTTCCTCGCTGAGTCCTCTCTATGATCTTGGAGCTTTTCCTTCATGACCCCAAGTACCGATTTGGGTGGGATGCCCAAGGCTCCGCATGTAGTGAGATAGGTGGGATGCCCTAGACTATATGTAGCGGGGTGGGTGGGATGCCCTAGAGGTGTGACGTCTCTCCATGAAGGTAAATCCCAAGTCCATGGAGTATCCATCTTTCTTTTCCCTACATTTTTTGCCTTCTTGACCCTAATCACAAGAGACTTCTCAGCTCTCCAACAATCCTCTTAGCCCCCTCCTTTGTCCCGCATCAATTTTGGTATCAAAGTAGTAGAGGATCAGGGTTGAAAAAAAAAATAGTGGGAGAAAAACAAAAAGAAGAAAAAAAAATTGCAGCGAGCCTAACTCGACGGAGTCGAGTTTTCCCCACCCTAGGGATAGATGGGGACATCAAAGCTGCACGCTTCTCAGAGCAAGAATTTTTTGTGCAGTCATCGGGCTTGTACAAATTTCTGAGCAACTCAACATGGATCTTGATGAATTTGGATTTTATTTTATTTGTTTTAAATCTAGATGTATGGACTAGTTAGTAAGTTATTTAAATTAGTTTTAGATTAGGATTAGTTTGATTTTCCATCATATAGGGAGGATTGTGTTTAGTTTTCTACCATGTTTTTAGGCTACAAACAAAGTAGCTTTGGGATGTCACCTTTTCTTGAGCTGCATGTCTTCTATTCTTTACTTGGGTCCCAAGTTTTGTAAGCCTATATAAAGGCATCACCTTTCTTGAATAATATATGAAGAATATGAATTTTTGAAAAGAGTGTTCTTGGTTCTACCTCTGTTAGGAGTGGGCATGAGGCCCGTCTTTCCTTCACCTATGAGTGTCGAGGGGTGTGAGATCCCAATGCCTTTGCTTTCGAGCATCGAGGGGCATGAGGCCCTAGTTATCTACTTCCTCGTTGAGTCCCCTCATGATCTTGGAGCTTTTCCTTCATGACCCCAGGTAGCGATTTGGATGGGATGCCCTAGGCTACGCATGTAGTGAGATGGGTGGGATACCCTAGACTACATGTAGTGGGGTGGGTGGGATGCCCTAGAGGTGCGACGTCTCTCCGTGAATGTAAGTCCCAAGTCCATGGAGTATCCATCTTTCTTTCCCCTACATTTTTCACCTTCTTGACCCTAATCACAAGAGACTTCTCAGCTCTACAAGGTCCTCCTAGCCCCCCTTGTCCCGTATCAAATGGTCTGTAATGACTAAAATCACCATAGAAGAGTACAAGACTCTATAAAAGAGGGATTGGGATAACTTTTGAATGGTTAATGCTTAGTTGAATATTTATTGAGCTTGTGAGCAAGAGAGCACTAAAGTGAGCATTCAAGATAGTCTTCAAGTCTTCAGCAACTCCTATCTGAAGCTTGAAGCA
The DNA here is from genome assembly GCA_021397845.1 of Areca catechu. Lineage (NCBI taxonomy): Eukaryota > Viridiplantae > Streptophyta > Magnoliopsida > Arecales > Arecaceae > Areca > Areca catechu. The sequence continues at coordinate 81,803,723 of CM038052.1, forward strand.
TACTTTGAAGATGTTGAAGAAACCATTGAAGTGCATTGAAGTGTAATTAAGAAGGCTTCTCTCAAGCTACATCAGCAACCATCAGACAACATTTGTTTGTCATTTTGTTACTTATTCTTTTTAATCCTTTTTTTGAATTATTAGGTTATTGGTGAGCCCAGTTTAAAAATCAAATAGGTTCTTGTTTAGCCTGTATAAAACCAAGTGTTGGGTTCTTGGTGATCCTACTAAAATCAAGTGTTGGGTTTCTTTGGTGAGCCTGGTTTAAAAACCAAAGGGTGTTGGATTTCTTTGGTGAGCCCGGTTTAAAAACCAAAGGGTGTTGGGTTTGGATTGTGATCCTGGAAAAATAATTATATTGTATTCTTGTTAGAATATAGTGGAAATCCAAGTGGTATCTTGGATAGTGGATGTAGGAGCTGGAATGCTCTGACCTGCTATAAACCTGCTATGTTTGCATTATGATTTTTCTACTTGCTTATGCTTCTACTATAATTATCTAAAACACATCACCTAACACTTCAAAGAAGTTTTCAAAGAGCACATATTTGTTAAAATTTTTAAATTCCAAATTCACCCCCTCTTAAGAAAGCCACCTCGATAATAATTGGTATTAGAGTAATATCTCTGAATATAATTAGAGTAAAGATTGATGGCTCATCCAATGAGTACTTCTTTGGTTGAAGGCTAATCTACTAATAGACCTCCACTATTCACTGGCACGAATTACTCATATTGGAAAGCTAGAATGAAGATATACATTCAAGCTATCGATTTTCAATTGTAGAAGGTCATTCTTAAGGGTCCACAAATATCCATGATAAAAATTGATGGCATGGATGTCCCAAAGCCTGCAAAGGATTGGGATGAACATGACATGAAAATGGGAGAATTGAATGCCAAAGCCATGAACTTATTATGTTGTGCTTTGGATGCTAACGAGTTCAATCAAATTTTAACTTGCTCTTCTGCAAAGTAAATTTAGGATAAACTTGAAGTGACCCACGAAGGAACTTCCCAAGTGAAGACTTCAAAGATTAACCTTCTAGTACATAATTATGAGTTATTTAAAATGGAACAAAATGAATCTACCTCTGCCATATTTTTTTTCTTTATAGATATTATTAATGGTTTGAAAAGTCTTGGCATGGTCTATTCAAATGCTGACTTAGTATAGAAGATCCTTAGATCACTTCCGGACAAGTGGGACCCCAAAGTGATTGACATCCAGGAAGTGAAAGATTTAAATACTTTACCTCTGGATGAACTGATGGGTTCTATTATCACACATGAACTAGCCATGCATCATAGGACTGATGATGATCAGAAGAAGAAGAAAATAATTTCCTTTAAAGATGCATTGGATTCAAAGAAACAAGATGAGGAATCGGAAGATGACTGCATCTCCTCTAAGGATGACTTAGAAGATGAAGACATCGCAATGGTCGTGAGGAGATTTAGAAGATTTATGGGAAAGAAGAAAGAAAGGTATAATAGAAAATTTCATAAGAAAGGGGAATACAGCAAGGACAAAGACAAAGGAAAGGAAAAAGAAAATGACCAAATGCCCATCTGCTATATATGTAAGAAACCTGGGCACATCCTGAAGGTAAAAACAGGAAACATACCAATATGCATCAACAAGGCAGAAACATGCATTTTGAAACTATTTTAAAATAAGCACAGCAGAAGACTTGGTAGATCGATCAAATGATCTACCAATCTGCCTTCAACAAGATCTAGTATAATGATATAGTGTCCAATAAATATCAAAAACAAGATAAAACTCAAAGATATAAAGATACCTTATCATTATACCTTTGATGGAAGCAGTGGTGGTGCTTCAAGGGCAGTGCTCTTGAGCAACACACATGTCTAGCCTCTATAGGTAGTTCACACCGAGGCTCGACATTGACCAACTCCCTCGGATAGCTAGCTCTTTGGGACCCTTCAGACTAATCTTCTTCTTCCGGGAAGACAAGGAGGAGAGGTGGAACCCTTCATAAGAAACACTCTTCCCAAGACCTAGCCTGAATGCTAGGTTTCTCACACCCGATCCTAAAAGCCTCACAAACCCTTTTCCTTCTTTTTCTCTTATGGCGTGGAGACCTTGTAACCAGCCAACAAAACAAATCAAAGAACAAAAAACCACCAAAACCCTATAGAATAACCTTTATTTATAGGGGCAGCCAAGAGAGGGAGAAAGAGGAAGGAGGATTGATTAGGGGAGAAGGTCAAGGGCCATACCAAATAGGTCTAAGCCAATAAAGCAAGTATGAGTATCATACCAAGAAAACCTAGAGCCAAAAATGCCCAAAAATTGAAATTTGAATTCAAAATTTGAAGTCAAATCTTTCCAGAAATTCTTCTTAGAAATTCTACTCATCACAGCATGTGTCGACTCATGCAAAATCGCCAAGTGTCGACACTTTCCAAGTGTCGACTCAAGCAAGTGTCGACACTTGGAACATGGTCAATCATATTGATCTCCGATGATGGCAAACGACTCTCAATCATCGATCAGCCTTAAGATCATATAGAAAACCCCTATGGTGTTTTACCCCATAGGTTCGAACACTAAGCCGGTAGCACTGAAACACTTCCAATACTAGTCAAAGTCCACATCTAGCAATGATACCCGATGTCCGAATAGGTTAATGATGCAGAGCACCTCTTTAGAATCTCTGGCATATGGTTATCGCATAATTCATCCCTTTGATCTCATAATGCTCAGGATGACCTAGGGTTCGACTGCCAACCCTAATTTGGTTTATCTAGATTGCGTCTCAACTTTACAAGTTCTGTGACTCCTCACAAGAACTACCATGGCTAAGGATTTGCTAAATTAAGATATAATGAGTCATTCACTCCAAACTATTTGGAGGGGTCAATTCTATCCTGATCCACCACTCCTCTACAAGTACTTGACTGCACTCAAAAACCTTCCATCACTGGATTAGAAATCTAGTTGGTTCGGTACCAATGTATAGTGAGTTGCTTGGAAGCTACCATGGTGACCTCAGGTTTGAGGGACACATATACCCATATCCCTTCGCAAGCAACCCTTTGGCAGAAGGGAGCTCCATAGATGGCCATGTTCAGTGAGATGTCACACATTTCACTTGCATATCACACTAATATCTTCACTCTCCTTGGTTAAGAGGACAACCAACAAATGTGACATACAACAACCTACACTTGATACATTATCGTCCTATAATAATGTATCATTTGGTTGTGAACTAGTTTAAAAACTACTAGATATATCCTCTCTATATAAAATAATATAGTTCTAAGGACTCCATCCTATAAGAGTTCATTTCAGAAAAATGTAAATATGATGAACAGCCAAAAGAATAACTTTTATTCATTAAAAATTTATATATAATTACAAAATAGCATAACCATCTATAGCTTAGATGATTGGCTTTGAGACATAATTTCCAACAACTCCCACTTGGACTAAAGCCAATCGATACAGAATATCATTCCCATTTTCCATTTACAACGGTCGAACTCTTGAATTTCGATGGCTTTAGTGAAGGGGTCAGCCAGGTTATTCATTCCATCGATCTTCTAAAGGTCAATATCACTTCATTCCACTATCTATCGCATAAGGTGATAGCATCGTAGAATGTGCTTTATGCGGCGATGAGACTTCGGCTCTTTGGCTTGAGCAATGGCTCCATTGCTGTCACAATACATCGAAATAGTACCATCTAGGGAAGGTGCCACTCCCAACTCGCCAAGGAACTTTTGCAACCACACTGCTTCCTTTGCTGTATCCAATGCTGCAATATACTTTGCTTCGCATACTGAGTCCGCCATAGTAGGATGCTTGAAACTTTTCCACCATATCACTCCTACATTAAGGGTGAAGACAAATCCTGACATACTCTTGCTATCATCCTTATCTGACCGGAAACTGGAGTCAGTATACCCCACAAGTTTTAAGTCCTGTTCTTCATAAATCAGCCATTAGTCCCTAGTATTTTGCAAATACTTAAGGATGGTCTTTACCACTTTCCAATGAGCTTTACATGGGTCAAATTGGTATCTGCTCACTATGCCTAGTGAGTATGCCATGTCTGGTCTAGTACATGTCATAGCGTACATGATAGAACCCACTGCCAAAGCATATGGGACTCTACTCATATGCTCTCTCTACTCAGGAGTTGTTTTACAATCCTCTTTGGAGAGAGCAATTCCAGTGCCTATCAGGTGATAGCCTTTCTTGGAATTTTTCATGTTGAACCACTTCAGCATAGTGTCAATGTACATAGACCGGGACAGTCCTAGAATCCTCTTAGATCTATATCTATAGATCTTCATACACAGTTTGTAAAAGGCTTCATCCAAGTCCTTTATAAAGAACTGAGATGAAAACTAGACTTTTATTCCTTGTAGTGCTGGGATGTCATACTCGATTAAGAGAATGTCATCCACATACAATATAAGAAACATAATCATAGAACCATTAGCCCACTTGTAAATACAAGGTTCTTCTCCGTTCTTAATGAAGCCATACGATTTGATATACTTATCAAATCGCATATTCCAACCCCGTGATGCTTGTTTTAATCCATAGATGGACCTTTGAAACTTGCACATCTTTGATTCATCTGTGGATGTGAACCATTCAGGTTGTATCATATACACCTTCTCTTCTAGCTCACCATTTAGAAAAGCTGTTCAGACATCTATTTGCCAGATTTCATAATCAAAGTGCGCCACTAAAGCAAGAATGATCAGAATGGACATGAGCATTGCCACAAGAGAGAATGTCTAGTCATAGTCAATACCATAAAGTTGACAATATCCTTTGGCAACCAGACGGGTTTTATAGGTCTCCACCTGCCCGACTACGCCCCTTTTCCTATTGAAAATCCATTTACACCCAATGGATTTTATCCCTTTAGGCGGATCAACGAATGTCCATACATTATTGATTTTCATGGATTCCATTTCGGATTGCATGGCTCCTAGCCTTTTCTTAGAGTCAAACCTCTACATCGCATCCATATTGGTGATCGGATCCTCATTGTTCTCATCGAGTTCAATGGGATCACCGTCCTAGACCAAAAAATTATAGTATCTATCTGGTCGACTCGGTACCCTACCGGATCTCCTTAATGGTTCCTATGTGGGCTCTGGGTGTGATCTAATCACAACTGGTCTATGTTGTCCCTTAAGTGTGTCGATTCTTTTACTTGTTGAACTTCACTAAGTTCAATCTTAGCGGCTACAGTTCCTTCACTAAGGTATTCCTTTTACAAAAAGATAGCACTAAGACTGATGAACAATTTTTGTTCTTCAACCAAGTAGAAGTAATACCCCTTAGACTCTTTTAGATTCCCAACAAAAAAGCAGTGGTCAGACCTCGGTCCAAGTTTATCCATTTCCAAACATTTTACATAAGCTGGGCAACCCCAGACCTGAGGTGTGAGAGTGTCGGCTTACGTTAAGTCCGTATGTCATATGGGGTTTTGTTAATGGATTTACTTGGAGCCCTATTCAAAAGGTAGCAAACTGGTTCCAGAGCATATCCCAAAAAGGATAGAGGCAGAGAAGTAAAGCCCATCATGGACCAAACCATATCTAGCAGGATTCGATTCCTCCTTTCAAACACTCAATTTAACTGAGATGTCCCTGGAGCTGTCCATTGAGAGAGAATCCCATTCTCTTCGAGATATGTCAGAAACTCCTCGAAAAGATATTCACAATCTTGATCTGATCGAAGGGTTTTGATACATCTTCCAGTTTATTTTTCTACCTCATTACGATATTATTTGAACATTTCAAACAACTCAGATTTATGTCTCATCAAGAAAACATAACTGTACCTTGAAAGATCGTTTGTAAATATAATGAAATAATTGTACCCACCTCTAGCACTAATATTCATGGATCCGTATATATTAGTATGTACCAGACTTATAATTTCTTTGGGTCATTCACCTTTTCTAGTAAAAGATGATTTTATCTTCTTTCCAAGAAGACAAACTCAAAAGTTAGAAGTGAACCACTTTCACTAAAGTCGAGGAGACCCTCACACTTCAACCTGTTTATCCTATTCTTGTTAATATGACTTAACCTACAATACCATAGGTATGCATCGCTGATATTATCTATCCTAGGGCATTTGCTAGACGTGTACACTACACTAACAGGTCACGATAGTATATAAATGTCATTATTCATATATCCATTCATTACAACAGAACCATTCCAAATGATTTTGCAAATGTCATTCTTTATTGATAGTTCATAACCATACATGGCCATCTGGCCTACAGAAATGACATTCAAAATAAAAGATGGACAATAATGACACTCATTCAAAATGTTTGTACAAGACTCAAAAACTAGTTTGAGGACTCCCAATGCCCGGACTGGAACTTGGCTTCTATTTTCCATGTTCAAGAATCTCTCGCCATCCTTGAATCTTCTACTAACTTGAAGTTCCTACAAAGAATTGTAATTGTGAATTGAACTTCCTATATCCAATACCCAGTTAGTAGTATCGAAGATAGAGAAACTACAAGGTGTTATCATATAAATACCTTGTCCAGCACCTTCTGGTTGATTCCTCTTCTTGGGCCTATTCGGGTCAATGGACGTAATGTAAAGAGGACAGTTTCTCTTTCAATATCCTCGCTTCTTGCAGAAGTAGCACTCCACTTGGCTCTTATCAGCCTTCTCCTTCTTGCCCTGACTGGGCCCAGAAGCATTTTGCACCTGTTTTCCTTTATTTTTTTTTCCTTTTTTAAAGGGACGATGCCCTACCAAAGATCCTCCACTATATTTACCATCGATGCAGGACTACTAAGAGAGATGATATGCATGCAAGTAATTTTCTTTTGTTGTTTTTATATTTGATTGGATTAATCGATTCTCGAATTCGAAGTAAGAATAGATTTAAAGATTTGCATAATGATAAGAGACTCAAGCATGCAGTCATAGCCCCTAAGTAGTGATAACAAAAGGACCCTGATGAGGGTGAAGCTCTAGTACCAAATATGATGTGAGACTACAAACTAGGATGATATGCAGGTGATTTTCTTTTTTTATAGTTTTTATATTTCAGGGAATTGATTGATTCCTAAAATGAAGCTAAGAGTAGACCTAGGGATATGAGTAATAATAAGATACTTTAGCCTGCAGATATAGTCCGTAAAAGTGATAAAAAAAGGATCCCGGGATTGAGAAACCCTAATAGGACTTAGCTCTAAGATAATACCAACTTAGGAGACTTGGGAGTGCTAACCTTGAAGATTCAGATGCACCCAATGCCGAGTTCGCTCACACTCGTGGATGCAGCCTAGAAGATCAAGCCTTCAATCCTACGGATTCATCGACATTTCATCCGATGGTTTCGAAGACAAGGAAGACCGACTCCTCTATTCGTTGCACCAAGAGGACATGCGAGCAACAAAGTGAAGGGATTAAAAAATATCAAGAAGAGGGTATAAGAAAGTAAGAAGTGAAGGAGAAAAGAGTTAAGGATTGTGGTCGAGAAGGGCTCTTCTCGTTGGAAGTCCAGGTGGATTTTCTAGGGGTGTCCAAGCTTGAAGATGGATTGGTGGCTTGCGAAGGAAGAAGGTAACACAGGACCTCTCACCCCTCGATGTCCCGAAGGACGAAGGCACTCTCTCACAAAATTCATAGTCTAAGAAGATAAGGGCTAAAAGAAGAAGAAACTTCTTAAATTTTCATTTCATCAAAACTATCTTTACAAGAGGGCTAGGGTCCTTTTTATAAGCACCCAAGTTCTTATTCAAATTTGAAAGAAAGGTTACAAGACTTGATTTGGGGAGGAGACAAAGGTGGGTTGTCTTCATGAGTCAAGGGGTGCCCATTTGAAATTTGAAAATTCTCCTTCATGAAGCCTTGGCTGACTTTGAGTTGGTTTGCTCCTAGGTGGAATGGCTTGATTTGGGGGAGTGAAGTGAGGATGTTGTCTTCAAGAATCAAGGGGGCACCCATTTGAAATTTGAATCCTTTCTTCATGACACCTTGGCCTTGGTGGAAATGCTTGATTCGGGAGGGAAGAGAGGAAGGTTGTCTCCAATTGAGTTTTGAACTCTTCCTTGGCCGATCATGATCTTTGGAGAGGCTTAATATATGGAGTGAGGTGGGGATGTTGTTGGCTGGGATCAAGGAGAGGTTTAATGGGCGTCCACATGTCATTTAAATTTTAATTTCCAGCTTGTCTTGGCCGTCCAAGGTGCTTGATGAAGTGGCGCCTCCCATGCCATGTAGCATTGATGATGTGGCACTCCATGAGCTGAAGTGGTGCTCCTAACCTGGAGTGGAGAGGTGGCTTGACTCATCTTGAATTAGGCTTGACTTGATTGCCCACTTGTGAACCCATCTTCAAACTAGCTTAAGCCCATCTTGAAATTGACTTGAGCTTGTGAACCGATTCGGCTAATTACAGTTCCAATTGAGCCTAACTTAACCAAATTGGTCAAATTACAGGACTAAACCAAAAATTGAAACCAACTAGATGCTAATTACATGACTCGAAAGTAAATTACTCAGGCTTTAAGCCTTATTACAGGACCAAAAAGATAACCTGGAGTAGAAAGCAAGCAGGCAGTATCCAAATACATCTACAATCATACCTGCGTACTTGCTCTTATGAGAAAACATGTACAAGGGGTCCTTTTCTTATCACTTTTAGGGGCTATATCTGCAGGCTAAAGTATCTTGTTATTACTCAAATCCCTAGGTCTACTCTTAGCTTCATTTTGGAAATCAATCAATCCCCTAAAGTATAAAAACTACAAAAAAAGAAAATCACCATCATATCATCCTAGTTGGTAGTCCCGCATCATGTTTGGTATCAGAGCTTCATCCCGCATCATTTCTGGTATCAGAGCATGGTTAGGACTTAGTTTCTTTTTAAGTACTCAGATCAGGTGCTTCACCATGGCCGTCCGGTCATAGAAAAAAGTAGGGCTACAAGACCCTCACATCCCATTCAAAGGGAATTTTCTATGGCATGTAAGGGTGCCACTGTGATTGACCCTTGAAGAAGAAAATAAGGAGATATGTATCTTAGATCTTAAAGAAAGTTTTGTATTATTAGATTTCAGCATCTTTAAAATTCTGCATTTTGCAACCCAGTACATAATCTGATATTTTAGTTGTTTCTGCCTGTAGGAATCTCCAAATTTGCTGATTTTTATTTTGCTGGACTCCAAATAATTGATAGTATTTCTTAGAATTTCTTAAGATTTTATTATAGTCTATAAATTTCTACATGCCTGACTACTATCTAAGAACAATTCTGCTCTGAATCACTAGCTAGATCATTTCATCATACTTTCATTTCTACATAGTCTAATTTTTCACTTTAGGTTCATATTATTTAATTTCAGCAGCTTATATTTTTGCTAATATACATCAAAACACAAAAAAAATTAAAAAAAATTTAAGCACATTTCATTAGGTTTCATGTGTATGCCATCATATGCATAATTGACTTAAGGGCGACAATATCACATGATAAGGGAAGGAGGCCATTACCTTTCCTTGGCCCAAAAACCACCAACTTGCATTTTGAACCTAAGCCTAACGTAAAATCTAGTTGCAACCTAATAGCTTATGGACATCAATGAGTCAAGTTTAACCATTATGGGGAAGCTAGTGCTTGCAACCCTTCAATTAGTATCGGGAAGCTGGTGTCTAAGGCAAGAGGTTTAGTGTCAAACGACCTGAGCGGTGTTGTGGTTCCTTAATTGTGTCCCTGTGAAAGCAGGGGGGCCACCACACTCCCACCTCTTACTTGGCCGGTGAAAGGGCTAGTTGTTGTACTATGTGTCATCTAAGTTAATTTATTCTGTTTAAATTCATAGGTATAGCAAACCGTAGTACCCTCCATTATGTACTGCATGTCTAGTCTATATTAGGAGTCCATTAGCCCATTAGTTTACATCCAGCCCAGTGTAGTTATGGGGTCAAACCTTGAAACCCACTTAAGGGCCCTCAACGAACAACTGGCCCAATTGAACCAAAAGATGGCCCAAGCAAAGGCACGGGTAGAAGATCGCAAGGCCCATGCTAAATTCAAATTCTTTAAGCCCAATTCCCTTGATCCAAGAGCCTATTATCATGATATTGCCCCTGAGCCTTGCCCTAAAGGCCCATACCCGTACTTGGTTGAATTAGAGGAAAGACCCATTTGGAACATTAGGATAGAAGCTCCCTCATTTTGATGCAGTCTTGATCCTCGGGTTTACATGCCTGGGAGGAAGATATGGACGATTATTTTAAGTGGAATGAAATATCTGAGGATGGAAAGGTTAGGTTTGTCCAAGTGCATCTATGGGGTCAAGCCAAGTCTTATTGTCACAATGTTCAGGGAAGGATGGTGTATGAGAGACACGAACCCATTAAGACCTGGAAAGGAATGAAGAGCAAGCTTTGTGAAAGGTATATCCCTGCATCCTACCAACAAAATCTCCTAGACCACATAGAGAGGTTGACCCAAGGTAATGGATCAGTTAGTAATTATATTGATAGATTCGAGCATCTAATGCGCTATATTGTGAATATGGATCCATATGATATCCTAATCTGATTTGAAGAAGGTTTGAGGAAAGATATATAGAGAGAATTGTTTAGACATAACATCTATAGTTTGGAGCAAGCCTACCAAGCAGCCAAAAACTATGAGAGTTCCTTGAGGCATGCTAGATCAAGTACTTTGGACCTAAATCCGACCTCTAGCAGCTTAAATCAAATCCCCATTTGACCGACACCTAGTGTGAACTAGACTTTTGTTGATCAACCCTTATCTATATCACCTCCAACCCAGAAGGATAACATTGAGAAGGAATTAGGTATGGCCGACCCAGGATTAATTGACTAGAATGAAGCCATACTGAAAGAATAATTAAATGAGGAAGAATTAGAACCCATTATAAAAGTATATGAGGCTGACATGGGTAGACGAATATGAAAGAGAAGACTTCGAGGAGGACAACTCTAGTACGTTACCTGAGAAAATCGTTGTAGAAGATAAGATTCTTGAGCCTAGTCCTGAAACATCAAAACAATAGAAAATTAGCGAGGACTTGGTTCCTGTAAGTCAATGCCCTCAAGAAGAGCCCACTCTTTTAGCCTCAACCTGAGACCTCATTCAGTTCCCTTATAAAGAGTTCATTCCTCTAACCCCAGCTGATGACCTTTTTCTGGAACTGACTAAGTCTTCCTTTCTTGAAAAACCTGCAGCTGCGATGACCAAATTCTCCATTCTTCAATTTGACCTTATGTCACCCATAGACCAATGTTCAAATCTTAAGGTCATACTAAGTAACCAAGGTCTATTCCATGTTTCTAATAGATGGTCCCAAGACTCCAATTCCTATTTCTTGTCACACCTTAAGGCTTCCAATGTTCTCCAAACTTTCATATCCAACTATGTTGAGGTCATTCGGTTGCACCAATTCTTCGAGAATGTTAGATTTATGACCAACTTTTGAAAGACCTTATGGCATTTGCTAGGGATCCATTGTAATTTTTTTATGCATGCCAAACCAGGGTCAAATCTAGAGAGTCTATAATCTGTTAGGTTTAGGCCCCAGAGAGTCCAATAAAATTTCTCTCAATAGGAATGCATAGTTGAGTCTGCATTTGTTAGGTGTCAGTATGAGTCTTAGAGTCTGTAGATTCATTCGCACAGCATGCAAAAGAAGATTAACCAAAAATCAATCTAAGTAATAATGCATACAAAAAATTGGTTGATTCCTGAAAGCGAGCCAAAGGATTTGACATAGGGGATTCTATAATGATTAGGCATAGGACTGAATGGTTTCCCCTAGGAACCGTTAAAAAATTTCATGCTCGTGGAGCTGGCTCATTTAAAGCAATAAGGAGAGTTGGCTTTAATGCCTATATGCTTGAGCTATCCCCAAATTATGGCATTAGCTCGACTTTCAATATCTCAGACTTAGTCAAGTATAGGGAACCGGCAACCATACCCAGTGAGCCATTTGGGCTTGACCTGACTTTTGAGAGTGAACCCGACCCTGAATGTCCACCTCCAATTTTACCTAAGAGAGGAAAACGGATCGAGCATGTCCTGGATGATCAAGCTATCACCAACCCGGGAAAAAGCTATCAGCATTACCTGGTCCATTGGCAAGGTCGATTGGAATCTGATGATTCATGGCTTACCCAAGAGGACTTACGGTGCCTTGACCCTGATCTCCTTAAGAAATACCAAAGCCAGATCAACCCTTACTCGACAGGATCGAGTTCCTCCCATCCCGGGAGAATTAGTATGGGCACCGAGATTAGAAAGAGGCTTTTCAAACCTCTATGGATCTCTGATTAGGGTTTCTAAGTTTTTTGGATCCTGTAATAAGGGTTAAAGCCAGAGTAATTTGCTTTTGAGTCATGTAATTAGTATCTAGTTGGTTTCAATTTAATGTTGTCTTGTTATTTGGCCAATTTGGTCAAGTTAGGATCAATTGGTCTTGTAATTAGCCAAATCGATTCACAAGCTTAAGTCAATTTGAAGATGGGCTCAAGCAAGTTTTAAGATGGGTTCACAAGTGGGCAATCAAATCAAGCCCAATTGAAGAACTGTTAAGCCACCTCTCCATGCCAGGGTAGGAGCGCCACTTCTACTCATGGAGTGCCATATCATCAATGCCACATGGCATGGGAGGCACCACTTCATCAAGCACCTTGGGCGGCCAAGACAAGCTGAAAATTCAAATTCAAATGACATGTGGATGCCCATTAAACCTCTCCTTGATCCAAGCCAACAACATCCCCACCTCACTCCACATATCAAGCCTTTCCAAAGATCATGATTGGCCAAGGAGGAGTTCAAAATTCAAATGGAGATAACCATCATCTCTTCCCTCCCCGAATCAAGCATGTCCACCAAGGCTAAGGTGCATGAAGAAAGGATTCAAATTTCAAATGGGTGGCCCCTTGATTCTTGAAGACAACATCCTCTCTTCACTCCTCCAAATCAAGCCATTCTACCTAGGAGCAAACCAAGTCAAAGTAGACCAAGGCTTCATGAAGGAGAATTTTCAAATTTCAAATGGGCGCCCCTTGACTCATGAAGACAACCCAACTTTGTCTCCTCCCTAAATCAAGTCTTGTAACCTTTTTTTCAAATTTTAATGAGAACTTGGGTGCTTATAAAAATGACCCTAGCTCTCTTGTAAAGATAGTTTTGATGAAATGAAAATTTGAGAAGTTTCTTCTTCCTTTAGCCCTTGTCTTCTTAGACTAGGAACTCTATGAAAGAGTGCCTTTGTCCTTCAGGACATCGAGGGGTGAGAGGTCCTGAGTTACCTTCTTCCTTTGCAAGCCACCAATCCATGTTCAAGCTTGGACGCCCCAGAAAGATCAACCTGGATGCCCAACGAGAAGAGCCCTTCTCGACCACCATCCTCAACCCTTTTTCCCATCACATCTTACTTTCTTATACCCTCTTCTTGCTATTTTCTAACCCCATCACTTGGTTGCTCGCAGGTCCTCCTGGTGCCATGGACAGAGGAGTCGGTCTTCCTTATCTTCGTGACCTCCGGATGAAAAGCCGATGAATCCACAAGGTCGAAGGCTTGATCTTCCAGGTTACATCAATGAGTGTAAGCAAACTCGACATCGGGTGCATCTGAATCTTCAAGGTTTTTACTCCCTAGTCTCCTAAGTTGGTATTATCTTAGAGCTATGTCTTATCGGGGTTTCTCAATCCTGGGGTCCTTTTCCTATCACTTTTAGGGGCTATATCTGCAAGCTAAAATCTCTTGTTATTACTCAAATCCCTAGATCTACTCTTAGCTTGATTTTAGGAATCAATCAATCCCCTAAAATATAGAAACTATAAAAAAAAAAATTACCTACAAATCATCCTAGTTGGTAGTCTAGCATCAAACCTCGGGATTAAGAAACCTGGATAGGACTTAGCTCTAATAAGATAATACGAACTTAGGAGACTAGGGAGTGCAAACCTTAAATATTCAGATGCGCTCGATGTCGAATTCGCTCATACTCGCTGATGGGGATCCAAGGCAGGTCCAGGTTCTTTTTCTATTTTTTCTTATTTTCTCAGATTTTTTTTTATTTCTCCTATTCCCGCTATTCTATCTATTCCCACTATTCCATTTTTATCCCAATCTTATTCCCGATTCATTCCTACACTATTCCATCTTCTCCCGTGAGTTTTAAAAACATCTTCCAAACACTAGCCTCCGTCCCCTCCGGCCCCAGATCCAGGCCGCCCGACCCCCGATCGCCTCGTCGGACTGCCGTCGATGCTCATCGGCCCTCACCCTCACCGGAGAAGCCGCAGCCGCTGCCCACGCCCGTGGGAAGATGAACGGATGTGGGAGGCGTCCGTCCACCCACCTACATTCGTGCCACCCTGCGCCGCTGCCAGCCTGCTACCCGTCGTCGTTCCCGCCACACATCGGCCCCCGCCTGGCCGACGGTAGGGTCCATCGCTGCCGATGCTCGTGGGAAGATGAACGAACGCGGGAGGCATCCATCCACCCCGTGCATCCATGTGACGCTGCCACCTAACACCATCGTAGCTACCCACCTGCTGCCGTCCCGTCGCCCCACCGTCCGCTGGCCAAGGCCTGGCCGCCAGAGGCCTCATCGGCGCCCAGGAGTTCCCATGCCATGGAAGGCCAAACGGCATGCACAGGGCGTGCCGTGCCCTACTTGTGCCGCCTCGCCTGCAGCCCACTACCAGCCCTCCGCCGCTCGCCGTTCGCCTGCCCCGTCCATCACCCGCTTCCCGGCCGTCTGCTGGTGCCCCGCTGGAGTTGGTTCCCTCCCTATCCAGGCCGTTAGATGAGTTAGCATGGATTTTAGAGCATCCTAGTATTTAGAGCAGCATGCTTTCTGGAGCAGATCATCAAGTCGAGACATGCTTCTCATAGCAAATCAGCACCATTATTGATGTACCACAATTTTTGATGTAATTTATTTTCCTTTTTTAGGTTTCTTGTTGGCTAAATAACCGAGGGTTTTGGTTTCTCTGTATAAAGGCCACCTCCCCCCTGTAATCAGGAGTTGAATGAATTTTTGGTTTAGCCACTGGTTCTGGTTCTGGGCAGAGGCCTGTTTTTCCTTCACCTTTGGGTGTCGAGGGGTGTGAGACCCCACTTCCTTCGCTCGCATGCGAGCGTCAAGGGGCGCGAGACCCTAGTTATCTGCCTTTCCATCGAGTCCCCCTCTAGGTCTTAGTGATTTTTCTTTACGGCCCCATATAGCGATTTGGGTGGGTTGCCCTAGGCTCCGCGTGTATTGAGATGGGTGGGACGTCCTAGACTACATGTAGTGTTGTGGGTGGGATGCCCTAGAGGTCCGACATCTCTCCGTGAAGGTGAGTCCCTGGTCATAGAGTGTCCATGTTTCGTATCCTCCATCCCATGTTCCTCCACCCAGAAAATTGAAAACCCAAAAGAGTTCAGCTGTTTTAGGGTTTAGTGTCAGTTCGCCCTAGTCCCAGGAGGCTTCTTAGCCCTCCCACGGTCCTAGTTTGTTTAGGTTTTCCCCTATTTTCCTAATAAAACAGGTTACGTTTTCAACTATCCCGCATCAATTTGGTATCAGAGCGAGTTATGGATTAGGGTATGCTCCATTTTTCGAACTCGATGGAGTCGAGTTCTTTGCGGTCGAGGAAAATGATGGGGATCCAGGGCAGGTCCAGGTTCTTTTTCTATTTTTTCTTATTTTCTTGAAATTTTTTTATTTCTCCTATTCCCGCTATTCTATCTATTCCCACTATTCCATTTTTATCCCGATCTTATTCCTGATTTATTACTACACTCTTCCATCTTCTCTCGTGAGATTTAAAAACATCTTCCAAACCCTAGACTCCGTCCCCTTCGGCCCCAGATCCAGGCCGCGTGACCCTCGGCCGCCCCGCCGGACCGCCGCCGATGCTCGCTGGCCCCAGCCCTCTCCAGAGAAGCCGCCGCCACCGCCCATGCCCGTGGGAAGATGAATGGACGTGGGAGGCATCCATCCTTCCACCTGCGGCCATGCCACCATGCACCGCCATCGACCTGCTCCCCACCGCCGTTCCAGCCACCCGTCGGCCTCCGCCCGCCCGCCGGTGGGGTCCATCGCCGCCCATGCCCGTAGGAAGACGAACGGACGTGGGAGGCATCCGTCCACCCCGTGCGTCTGCCCCGTGCTTCCATGTGACACAGCCACCCACCGCCTGACACCACGTGTCGCCGTCACGCCGCCCCGCCGTCCACCGGCCAAGGCCCCACAGCCGGAGGCCTCGCTGGTGCCCAAGAGTTCCCACGCCATGGAAGACCAAATGGCACGCACAGGCATGCCGTGCCCCCCCTATGCCGCATCACCTACAGCCCACCGCCAGCCCTTTGCCGCTCACCGTCAGCCAGCCCCATCCGCCGCCCGCTTCTCGGCCATCCGCTGGTGCCCCGCTAGAGTTGGTTCCCTCCCTGTTTAGGCTGTTAGATGAGTTTGCATGGATTTTAGAGCATCCCAGTATTCAGAGTAGCACGCTTTCTGGAGTAGATCATCAAGTCAACATGCTTCTCAAAGCAGATCAGCACCAATATTGATGCAGCATAGTTTTTGATGTAATTTATTTTCCTTTTTTGGGTTTCTTGTTGGCTAAGTAACTGAGGGTTTTGGTTTCTCTATATAAAGGCCCCCTCCCCCCTGTAATCAGGAGTTGAATGAATTTTTGGTTTAGCCACTGGTTCTGGTTCTGGGCTGAGGCTCGTTTTTCCTTCACCTGTGAGTATCGAGGGGTATGAAACCCCACTTCCTTCACTCGCATGCGAGCGTCGAGGGACGCAAGGGCATAGTTATCATCCTTTCCATCGAGTCCCCCTCTAGGTCATAGAGATTTTTCTTTACTGCCCCACGTAGCCATTTGGGTGGGATGCCCTAGGCTCCACGTGCAGTGAGATGGGTGGGACGCACAAGACTACATGTAGTGGGGTGGGTGGGATGCCCTAGAGGTGCGACGTCTCTCCGTGAAGGTGAGTCCCTGGTCCTAGAGTGTCCATGTTTCCTATCCTCCATCCTATATTCCTCCATCCAGAAAATTGAAAACCCAAAAGAGTTCAGCTGTTTTAGGGTTTAGTGTCAGTTCGTCATAGTCCCGGAAGGCTTCATAGCCCTCCCACGGTCCTAGTTTGTTTATGTTTTCTCCTATTTTCCTAATAAATCATGTTACGTCTTCAACTGTCCCGCATCACTCGCGGATATGGCATGGAAGATCAAGCCTTCGACCCTGCGAATTCACCAGCTTTTCGTTCGATGGTCCTGTAGATAAGGAAGATCGACTCCTCTGTCTGTGGCACAAGGAGGATCTACGAGCAACCAAGTGAAGGGGTTAGAAAATAGCAAGAAGAGGGTATAAGAAAGTAAGAAGTGAAGGGGTTAGAAAATAGCAAGAAGAGGGTATAAGAAAGTAAGAAGTGATGGGAAAAAGTGTTGAGGATGGTCGTCGGAAAGGCTCTTCTCGTTGGGCATCCAGGTGGATCATCCAAGGGCGTCCAAGCTTGAAGATGGATTGGTAGCTTGTGAAGGAAGAAGGTAACTTAGGAACTATCACCCTTTAATGTCCTGAAGGACAAAAGCAATCTCTCATAGAGTTCCTAGTCTAAGAAGACAAGGGCTAAAGCAAGAAGATACTTCTTAAATTTCATTTCATCAAACCGTCTTTACAAGAGGGCTAGGGTTCTTTTTATAAGCACCCGAGTTCTCATTCAAATTTGAAAGAAAGGTTACAAGACTTGATTTGGGGAGGAGACAAAGGTGGGTTGTCGTCATGAGTCAAGGGGCGTCCATTTGAAATTTCAAAATTATCCTTCATGAAGCCTTGGCCAACTTTGACTTGGTTTTCTCCTAGGTGGAATGGCTTGATTTAGGGGAGTGAAGAGAGGATGTTGTCTTCAAGAATCAAGGGGGAACCCAATTGAAATTTGAATCCTTTCTTTATGACACCTTGGCCTTGTTGAAAATGCTTGATTCGGAGAGGGAAGAGAGGAAGGTTGTCTCCAATTAAATTTTGAACTCTTCCTTGGCCGATCATGATCTTTGGAAAGGCTTGATATGTGGAGTGAGGTGGGGATGTTGTTGGCTTGGATCAAGGAGAGCTTTAATGGGCGCCCACATGTCATTTGAATTTTAATTTTTAGCTTGTCTTGGCTGCCCAAGGTGCTTGATGAAGTGGCGCCTCCCATGCCATGTAGCATTGATGATGTGGCACTCCATGAGCTGAAGTGGTGCCTCCCATGCCACGTGGCACTGATGATGTGGCACTCATGAGTTGGCACTCCTAACTTGGCATGGTGAGGTGGCTTGACTAATCTTCAATTGGGTTTGACTTGATTGCCCACTTGTGAACCCATCTTCAAACTAGCTTGAGCCCATCTTCAAATTTACTTGAGCTTGTAAACCGATTCGGCTAATTACAGGATCAATTGATACTAACTTGACCAAATTGGCCAAATTACAAGACTAAACTAAAAATTTGAACCAACTAGATACTAATTACATGACTCGAAAGCAAATTACTTAGGCTTTAAGCCTTATTACAGGATCCAAAAGACTTAGAAACCCTAATCAGAGATCCACAGAGGGTTGAAGAGCCTCTATCTAATCTCGATGCCCACACCAATTCTCTTGGGGTGGGAGGAACTCAACCTTGTCGAGTAAGGGTTGATCTGGCTTTGGTATTTTTCAAGAAGATCGGGGTCGAGGCACCACAAGTCCTCTTGGGTAAGCCATGAATCATCAGATTCCAGTTGGCCTTGCCAACGGACCAGGTACTGCTGATAGCCTTTGCCCTAGATGATGATAGCTTGATCATCCAGGACATGCTAGATCCGTTCTCCTCTCTCAGGTAAAATTGGAGATGGACACTCGGGGTCGGGTTCACTCTCAAAAGATAGGTTAGGTCTAAATGGCTTGCTGGGTATGGTTGCCTATTCCCTATACTCGACTAAGTCTAAGATATTGAAAGTCGAGCTAATACCATAATTCGAGGTTAGCTCAAGCACATAGGGATTAAAGCCAACTCTCCTTATCACTTTAAAGGAGCCAGCTCCACGAGCATGAAGTTTCTTAATGGTTCATGGGGGAAACCATTCATGCCTATGCCTAATCATTACAGAATCTCCTATGTCAAATCCTTTGGCTCTCTTTCGGGAATTAGCTAATTTCATGTATGTATTTTTACTTAGATTGATTTTTGGCTAATCTCCTTATGCATGCTATGCGAATGACTCTACGGACTCTGAGACTCATACTGACACCTATCAAATGCAGTCTCAACTATGGATTCATATTTAGAGAAATTTTATTGGACTCTTTGGGGACTAAACCTAATAAACTATAGACTCTCTATGTTTGATCCTGGTTTGGCATGCACAAAAAAATTTCCAATGGATCCCTAGTAAATGCCATAAGGTCTTCCAAAAGTAGTTCGCAATCCTAACATACTCAAAGAACTGGTGCAACTGAACGACCTCAACATAGTGAGATTTGAATTTTGGAGAACATTGGAAGCCCTAAGGTGTGACAGGAAATAGTAATCGGAGTCTTGGGACCATCTATTGGAAACATGGAATAGACCTTGGTTACTCAATATGACCTTAAGATTTGAACATTGGTCTATGGGTGACATAAGGTCAAATTGAAGAATGGAGAACTTGGTCATCGCAAGTGCAGGTTTTTCAAGAAAGGAAGACTTAGTCAGTTCCAGAAAAAGGTGATCGCTAGGGTTAGATGAATGAACTCTTTATAAGAAAACTAAATAAGGTCTCAAGTTGAGGCTAAAGGAGTGGGCTCTTCCTGAGGGTATTGACTTACTGGAACCAAGTCCTCACTAATTTCCTGTTGTTTTGATGTTACAGGACTAGGCTCAACAATCTTATCTTCTATAATGATTTCCTCCGTTGCGGTACTAGAGTTGTCCTCCTTGAAGTCTTCTCCTTCATATTCGTCTACCAAACTCATGTCAGCCTCATTTACTTTTATAATGGGTTCTAATTCTTCCTCCTTTAATTGTTCTTTCAGTATGGCTTCATTCTGGTCAACTAATCCTGGGTCGGCCATACCTAATTCCTTCTCAATGTCATCCTTCTGGGTTGGAGGTGATACAGATGAGGGTTGATCAACAAAAGTCTGGTTCACACTAGGTGTCGGACAAATATGGATTTGAATCAAGCTAGCAGAGGTCAGATTTAGGTCCAAAGTACTTGATCTAGTATGCCTCAAGGACCTCTCATAGTTTTGGGCTACTCGGTAGGCTTGCTCCAAATTATAGATATTATGTCTAAATAATTCTCTTCGGATAACTTTACTTAAACATTCTTCAAATCGGATTAGGATATCATATTGATACATATTCATAATATAGCGCATTAGATGCTTGAATCTATCAATATAATTACTGACTAATCCATTACCTTGGGTCAACCTCTCTAAGTGGTCTAGGAGATTTTGTTTGTAGGACGCAGGGATATACCTTTCACGAAGCTTGCTCTTCATTCCTTTCCAGGTCCTAATGGGTTTGTGTCTCTCATACACCATCTTTCCCTGAACATTGTGCTAATATGACTTGGCTTGACCCCATAGATGCACTCAAGCAAACCTAACCTTTCCATCCTCAGACATTTCATTCCACTTAAAATAATCATCCATATCTTCCTCTTAAGCAATGTAAACTCGAGGATCAAGACTACCTCGAAATGAGGGAGCTTCTGTCCTAATGTTCCTAATGTGTCTTTCCTCTGATTCAACCAAGTACGGGTTTGGGCTTCTAGGGCTAGGCTTCGAGGCAAGATCATGATAATAGGCTCTTGGATCAAGGGAATTGGGCCTAAAAGATTTGAATTTAGCATGGGCCTTGCAGGCTTCTACCCATGCCTCCGCTTGGGCCATCTTTTGGTTCAATTGGGCCAGTTGTTCGTTGAGGGCTCTCAAGTGGGCTTCAAGGTTTGACCCCATGACTACACTGAGCTGGATATGAACTAATGGGCTAATGGACTCCTAATCTAGACTAGACATGCAACACACAATGGAGGGTACTACGGTTTGCTATACCTATGAATTTAAACATAATGGATTAACTTAGATGACACATAGCACAACAACTAGCCATTTCACCGGCCAGGTAAGAGATGGGAGTGTGGGAGGCCCTCTTGCTTTCGTAGGGACCCAATTAAGGAACCACAACACCGCTTAGGTCGTTTGATACTAAACCTCTTGCCTCAGACACTAGCTTCCCGGTACTAATTAAAGGGTTGCATGCACTAGCATCCCCACAATGGTTAAACCCGACTCGTTGATGTCCCTAAGCTATTAGGTTGCTACTAGATTTTAAGTTAGGCTTAAGTTCAAACTACAAGTTGGTGGTTTTCGGGCCAAGGAAATGCAATGACCTCCTTTCCTTATCTTGTGATATTGTTGCCCTTAAGTCAATTATGTAGATGATGGCATACACATGAAACCTAATGAAATGTATTTAATTTCTTTCTTTTGTGTTTAGATGCATACTAGTAAAAATATAAGATGTTGAAATTAAATAATATGAACCTTAAGTGCAAAATTAGACTATGTAGAAATGAAAGTATGATGAAATGAACTTGTTGGAAATTCATAGCAGAATTGTTCTCAGATAGTAATCAGGCATGTAAAAGATTTATAAAACGAAATAAAATCTAAAAAAACTTTGAAAAATACTATCAATTATGTAGAGTCCAGAAAAATAAAAATTAGCAAATTTGAAGATTCCTACAGGCAGAAACAACTAAAACAACAAACTATGTACTCTAATACCAAACATGATGCGGGACTACTAAGAGAGATGATATGCATGCAAGTAATTTTATTTTGTTGTTTTTATATTTAAGGGGATTGACCAATTCCCAAATTCGATGTAATAATAGATTTAGAGATTTGCATAATGATAAGAGACTCTAGCATGCAGACATAGCCCCTAAGTAGTGATAAGAAAAGGATCCCGGGATTAAGAAACCATGATGGGACTTAGCTCTAAGTCAATACCAACTTAGGAGACTAAGGAGTGCAAACCTTGAAGATTTAGATGCGCCCGAAGCTGAGTTCGCTCACACTCAGTGATGCGGCCTGGAAGATCAAGCCTTTAACCATGCAGATTCGCCAGCTTTTCATCTGATGGACCCAAAGGCAACGAAGACTGACTCCTCTATCTGTGGCACTAGGAGGACCTATGAGAAACCAAGTGAAGGGGATAAAAAATAGCAAGAAGATGGTATAGGAAAGTAAGAAGTGATGAATAAAATAGTTGAGGATGGTGGTCAGAAAGGCTCTTCTCATTGGGCATCCAGGTGGATCTTCTAGGGGTGTCCAAGATTGAGGATGGATTGGTGGCTTGCGAAGGAAAAAGGTAAATTAGGGCCTCTCACCCCTCGATGTCACGATGGACAAAGGCACTCTCTCATAGAAATCCTAGTCTATGAAAATAAGGGCTAAAAGAAGAAAAAACTTCTTAAATTTTCATTTCATCAAAATTATCATTACAAGAGGGCTAAGGTGTTTTTTATAAGCACCCAAGTTCTCATTATGTTGCCCAGGTGGCTATCCAAGAGGGGGGTGAATTATGATTTTAAAAAATTTAAAGCAGATAATGTGCAATTATAATTTTTTGCAAGTGGTAGGTGCTGTTACAAAGTAGTAAAATGTAGAAGCTATGTAAGAATAAATAAGCATAACACAAACACAAAATTTATAATGCCTCGGAGCAGCCCAGCTCCTACGTCCACTACCCAAGATACCACTTTGGGTTTCCACTATATTCACACCCGAATATAGTTGGATTATTTTACAGGATCACAATCCAAAACCTCTACACTTTAGTTTTAACGGGATTAGCAAAGAAAACCCAATATCCTTAGGTTTTGAACAGGCTCACCAAAGAACCTAACTTGGTTTTACCAAGATCACCAAGAACCCAACTTGGTTTTACCAGGATCACCAAGAACCCAACACTTGGTTTTTATCAAGGCTCACCAAGAACCTATTTGGTTTTTCAACCGGGCTCACCAATAACCCAACAACAATTCAAAAAAAGAATTAAAGTAAATACAACAATAAATGATAAACTCAATTTATCGGATAGTTGCCGATGTAGCTTGATAGAAGTCCACTTGAATGAGCTTGAATGAGCTTTAATTACTTCAGTGGCTTCTTCCAAAATTGCTTCAAGCTTTAGATCAGAGTTGGTGAAGACTTGAAGGCTTGCTTGAATGCTGTTGTGCTCTCTTTCTTTTTGGTAGGTATGATATTCAATGCAGCTCTTAAGACTTTGAAGAATTCTTTAATTATTACTTTAAAGAAGTTCTAATTATTCAAATATAAGGTCTTCCATCACTTCAAGGTAATTCTAGCCATTGTAGACCATTAGAAAGTGGTTTGTGACCGTTGAAGCACTTTTGGCATTCAAAAATAAATTCTAGAACTAACCATTGGATACTTGAAAGATATGTTCGAGTCGGCTCGGATTCCTTCGAGTCGGCTCAAATCCTTCGAGTCAGCTCGGATCCTTAGAGTCGATAGGTCGAGTTGCCAAATCTTTAGTGCAGTCGGCTCTTTATCTCAGGGCGCAAAACTTCACTCTGGATGAGTCGGGTCATTGTAGCTCGGGTCAGCTCGAACTTATATCTTTGAAAATCTTGAACACGAGGAGTTGGCTCTTTTGATCATTGGTCGGCTCTTCTTCTCAGGTTTTGAAATCATCACTCTGGAAGAGTCAGCTCGATGCAATTCGGGTCAGCTCGCTTTCTCAGGTCTTCAAAATTAGGTCTGGCAGAGTTGGCTCTTTCTGGTTCAGGTCGGCTCGCATGGCTGTTCTTAGATATCTTCAAAAACTAGACTCTGGAGGAGTCAACTTAGACATATTCCAGTCGGCTCGAATTCACTAGAGTCGGCTCGGATTGCTACGTACCAAAATCCTTGCTGCGTGCCATGAATTAGAGTCAGCTCTTCAACATGCTGGGTAGGCTCGAGTATCTTCTTTAGGATTTTTACAATTGTACTCAACAAAAAACTCTCACCAACTCTCTTATATTTTTCAAGCATACCAACTCAAAATAATTTTTAAGGCACACATACACAGAAGTAACCCTTTTTACATAATTTTTCTTAGCTTTTTCATTGGGTTCTTCTTTACAGAAACATATTACAATACAACTCAAACAAGAAACAAAGGTGTAGGAGTTGAAGTTTGAACAATTAACTCATCCTACAAAAACTTGTAAAACACTTAAATAGCTGTTAGAAATAAATGTACATGCTCCAATATTTGGTTATCATCAAAATCACTTATGGGGTCAACAATCTCCTCCTTTTTGATGATGACAAAACAATGGACATGAAAAATTCTTTATGCTTTACATGTATAAAATATTTAAAAGTTAAATATTCATATGTATTAGTGCTAATCAAGTTTGTAAAAAGTATCAGAGCTCACGAGATGATATTATTGTATATCATCAAGGTAACAAACTTTTCATGCTTCATAATATTATAATTAGCATAAAATATGGAGTATCAGAGTTTGGAAAAAAAATTGACAGAATTAAGATCAATTTGTAGAGCAACAGCAATCAGAGCATTAAGATTAAGTAGTAATCAGAGCAAAACCATTCAAGAGAATCTCCCCCTTTCTCTAGGTTTTAAAGTGATTAAGCATTAGGTTCTTTTAAATACTATCACTTTTGTGCTCCCCATTTTTCATTCTTTTTATGCACTTTAAAAATAATTGTTGCTACGTCAACTCCTAGACTGGGAACTGGGGTGGCTGGACAGGCTGGAGCACTCCTCTCCCGGGTGAACCTGCAACAAAGTCCCCAAGGGCACCGGTGGTGTTCCGGCGGGGGACCCTCCGATGCTTATGTTAATAGAAGATTGAAGGCAATAGAATGGAGGAATCAAGGGTTGAACAGTCTCTGGAAAGGGAAGAGTTGTTCTACCTTCGAACGGGGTCCCCCAGGTACCTTATATAGATGTGGAACATTCCAAAATCTGTTAGGGGAGAGGCTGAGAAAGATCGATCTGCCCCTTGGAGAATTTGGAGAGTGGCCATGTGGCGCGCAAATACGATGGCATCGTGGAAGTAGTGGAGCAGGGCCATTGGGATAGCAGGATCCCGCAATAACAGAAAGCTGCTTCTAGAATACCCTGGATGCTATGGCTCGCTTGTCGGACGTCGGCCGTGAGACAGTCGGTCGGTCAGACCAAAGGCCAAGCCTCCGAACGAGAGCGATGGGCCAGACCCCAGCCAAAGAGGGTCGTTCGGACCTCAGCTCTGGTGTGTCAGACCATAGGACTAGGCCGGTTCTGGCAGAGGGTGAGCCGTCATGGTACAACAGTTATCCTCCTTGCCCTTGTGCTTCGAGTGAGTCCGTAGGCTCGAAGGGCGAGGGCATTAAATGGCACTAAATGCGCCAACCTTTCAAATGATGGCGAATCCGGTTCGGCGTGCTGCGTCTGGCCGCCTCCTACTCTGATTTTTGCCCTGGGATAGGTGTCAGTGTCTGGTTGGCGAGGACTGGGGGAGCAGTTATGGCTGGTACAATGCGTGGCAGCTACCTGTTTAGATTTTTGAAGCGATGTGGGACACGTGGCACCATCAGGGCAGTTGGTGCACCTGCCTGAGTGGCCCATCTATCGTTGCCTTATCTGTCATGCGGATCACAACTGGATACGAACCGGCGCATCCCCTCGGATTCCTGTCCAACTCGGGAATTGAAGCGATGGCTGTCGGAGCTCGGCACGTGGGGGATGTATTGGGATGCGGCCCCTGGATGCCTATAAAAGGAGGAGGGCATCGCCCAGAAGGAACCTACTACTGCATTTGTGCTGGAAGAGAAAATTGCCTCCTCCCCCCTTATGCTGCATTTAGGCTCCTTTAGAGACCCAAAGAATCAGGTTTGTCCCATCTTCATCTTCCTCCACATCCTTCCTTCTCTGCAACCCATTTTAGGATGGCTGTAACTCGTGGTCAGAGGGAACCTAGTCCCTTCGACATCTCGTCGGCCATAACCCGAGAGAGGGTTTAAAGCCTTAGGACCAGATACAACATTCCTTCCACTTTGTATCTGACCATCCCCAGCCATGAGGGGAGGGTAAATGGACCTCTGAACTTAGGAGACCTCCCCATGTACGAATACCACCTGAAGGCTGGTCTTCTTTTCCTGATTCATATCTTTTTCGTCCAGGTCTTCAATACCTATAGGATCACGCCTTCCCAGCTGATGCCAAACATCATTAGGATCCTGTGCGGCTTCGTAGTTCTGTGTCAGGGGGCAAACATAGAGCCTAGGGTATCCTTATTCTCGAACTTCTTCCTACTGAAACTAGACTTCCGAAGTCAGGAATGGTGGATGTTCAATCCCCATCCTAACCAGAAGATCCTATGGGGGCTTCCATCCTCTATTCACGGATGGAAATCCAGGTATTTCTTTGTAGATGCCTGGAGCCATGGGGCTTTAAGGCAGCCTAGACGGAGCTGAGGCTGAATTCCCTGAATGAAAGGAAAGTTTCGAGGGTCGACGAGGCTGACTTCCATATGTTGGATGGTTAGGATCCAAAATTTGTCACTTTTCTGCTTTTTGAGGAGAGCCTTCACCAGGCCGAACTTAGCCGGTAGCCATTGTTAGGTAGGACGAGAGTCATGTAGAGAGAGATCAGCTTATCTTTTTTTTATTTTATTTTTTGTCGGCATGGCGACTGCAACTAACTTTGAATTTGATTGATGATAGGCAGAAAGATGAAGCCGGATCGGGCGGTCCTCTCAGCACGATCCACTCAATGGAGAGCCGTTCGCATCACGGAGTCGACACCGCAAGAGCCGAAGAAGCGGGCGGCTGAACCGGCACCCGAAAGGCCAAAGAAGCGACGGACGGCAGACCTGTTCGCCATGGTGGTGTCGATCGAGTCAGGGGATGACATGCCCCTGACCGAACACTGAAGGCTGATTACTTTCGAGCGATCATTTTTGGTCGGACAACCAGGCGTCCATACAAAAGAGGGGCGCTTGACATCAACAGGAGCGAAAGTAGCCCCTGCGTCCTCACCGCTGGAGGAGGCTACAACGATCCCCATGATGACCCAAAGAACCCCTATGGGAGAGGGGCCGTCGGCCGTTGGCGAGAGGGCCGCTGGTGCCCTGGGGGAGGAGGAGGAGCGCCTACTATGGCACTCTACTGAGGAAGCAAAGGAATAGCTTCCGGAGGGCCACCCCCCACACTATTGGGCGGTCGGTGAACGAGGCAGCCAGAAGTTCTCTCCACCATCTTCTGTGGGTAAGTTTCACTCTTCCAACCCTCACTTAGAATTTATGACTGATAATTCTCTAACCAGTAGTGTTTGTCTGCAGCTTGTCAAGGACAACCTCCTGATGGATGAGGGACTGGGGGAGTTGCTCTATATAAAAGAGCAGTTAACCTAGAGGGCCGAAGCGGCCGAGCTAGCATGGGACACTTCTTCGGAGGCATTGACGGCTTCCAGAGAAGAGGTGCTCGGCTTAAGGGCTACAGTGGTAGAGGTGTCCCCCCTTGCAGGCCGAGCTAGAGGCCCAGAAGAAACAAATAGAAGACATGCTTGCCTAGAAGGCGGATCGAGAGGCAAGGCTGAAAGAAAGGAAGAAGAAGATCAAGATCCTAGCCCATCGGCTAGCCGTTAAGGAGGGTCATCTGTTCGATCTCGACATCCGTGTGAAGGGCTATCAAGCGTCGGTGGAGAGATACAAGCGCCTGCTGAAGATGGCCGAAGACCTGCTGAAGACGGTCGGTGAGAAGGCCGTTGCAGATTATAAAGCCTCCAAAGACTTTACGTAGGAAATGAACGAGGCGGGGATGGTCGGCTTCGACCATGGGTACGACGAGTGCCTGGGAAAGTTTAGTCCCGCCTTCCCAGAACTTGATCTAGCATTCCTTCAGCCATCGATGCCGGTGGAGGTAGAACCCTTCGACAGGACGGACCCGACAGCCCGAGCGGCCGACGCCCCAACGGAGGTCGCTGCTGTATTAGTGATGGCGGACACGAAGAAACCTGGGGTTATTCGGAAATGGAAAAAAAAAAACATAAAGCAAACCAAGGATCGTGGGAGGGCTGAGAAGCCTCCCGGGACTAGGATAGGACGACCCCGAAAGTCCTAAAATAGCCAGACTCTTTTGGTTTTTAGTTTTCTTGGCGGAGGTGGCGAAGGAAGGACGGGGTGGGAGATAGGGGATTGGAAATCATGGACCTTG
Source organism: Areca catechu (assembly GCA_021397845.1). NCBI lineage: Eukaryota > Viridiplantae > Streptophyta > Magnoliopsida > Arecales > Arecaceae > Areca > Areca catechu. The sequence goes on from CM038052.1 coordinate 81,831,997, forward strand.
GGACTCATCCTAACGAAGAGACCTCTCACCTCTAAGGCATTACGCCCTCCTCGATACTTGGAGGTGCTAGGATGAATCTCAAGGTCACGAGGGGAAACAGGGAGAGACATGAAGAAGGGAGAAAAGAATGGGAATACCTGGGGCCTCACACCCCTCGACGTCCCGAAGGACGAAGGCAAACGAGCCTCAGCCCATAACCACACACAAGTAGAAAAATACTCTCAAAAACTCATTTTTTTCAACTACTTTATTATAAGAGGAGTATGGGTATTTAAAGATGCCCAAATCCGTTTTGAAATTCAAAAATAAAATCCCATGAAATCCTCCCTTGATTTTGAATTCAAAATCAAAATCAAAAATTCCAAATTTCCAAAATTACATTCATTAAAAAAAATACCGAATAAATCCCTTTTATTTGAATTTTGAAATCTCCCTATGCTCTAGAATTTGGGCTGCCCTGAAAATCATGCTGCTCTAAAAGTCGTGAAACTCCAAAAAGTGTGCAGAATAGCTTCTCCCTTGGGTTGCTTTGAGAAGTGTGTTGAAGCTTCTTCTCGACCGAGCAATAGCGGGGAAACCCAATCTCCGGTCGGCCGGGGGCCAGCGTGCAGCGGGCGGCAGCGCGGCGCGGGCGATGGCGGCTTAGCGGCGGCAGACGTTGGCAGCGGGTGGCAGTGCAAGGTTGGCACAATCGCACGGCACGCACGAGCGTGCCGTTCGGTCTTCCCGCGGGTGTGGGGCCTAGGGACGCCGGCAGGGCGGCTGATCGGTGGCGAGTGATGGCGGGGCGGTGGCCAGGCGGCGGACGGTGGCGGCAGGCGGCGGCGCAAGGGTGACATGGCTGCACGACACACACGAGCATGCCGTTCAGTCTTCCTGTGGGCGTGGGGCCCAGGGATGCCGGTTGGGAGGAGGGGTGGCGATCGGGTGGCGGATCGACGGTGAGCGGCGGTGGCAGCGGCTGCCATGGAGGCGAAGCTTGGACTTCCCAAGGCTTTCCCTTCGTCTTGCACAGGCGGGGGCAGCGGACGCATGGTTTCCGGCGAGGGCATGGCCGGTGGGCACCGACAGGCGGGCCAGCAGGGGCGGCCAAGGGTCAGGTAGCCTGGATGGGGGAAGGGGGGTGTGGCGACTAGGTTTTGAAAAAAAAACTTTACGGGATGAAAGGTTGAAGAAGTGGTTAGCCGGGATAACTCGGAGATAAACTTGGTATAAAACAGGAATAAAGGGAAAAAGTGGAATAGTATTGATAAGAAAAATGATTGGGGACCCAAAACCCATCTGGGTTTTCTTTTAATTTATCTAGTTTTTCTTATTTTTCTTATCCCTGCTATTCCACTTATTCCCTTTATTCCCGTTTTATACCAAGTTTATCCCCGAGTTATCCCGACTAACCACTTCTTCAACCTTTCATTCCGTAAAATTTTCTTTTTCAAAACCTAGCCGCCACACCACCCTTCCCTCATCTGGGCTACACGACCCCCGGCCACCACTGCCGGCCCGCCCGCCGGTGCACACCGGCCACGCCCTCCTCGAAAACCCGGCGTCCGCCGCCCCCGCCCATGGAAGACGAAGGGACAGCCTTGGGAAGTCCAACCGTCGCCTCCACGGTAGCCGCTGCTGCCGCCGCCCGCATGTCGCCGCTCACCACCGATCCGCCACCCGACCGTCGCCCAGCCGGCATCCCTGGGCCCCACGCCTATGACCGTGCCACAACTGCATTGCCGCTTGCCACCACCGTCCGCCGCCTTGTCGCCGCCACACCGTCGCTAACCACCGATCCACCGCCCGGCCGCCGCACCGCCGCCCTGCCTGCATCCCTAGGCCCCACGCCCGTGGGAAGACCGAACAGCACGCTCGTGCATGCCGTACGGCCGTGCCACTCGTGCACCGCTGCCCGCTGCCAACTTTTGTCGCTTGGCCGCCACCCCGCTCCCTTCGCCCGCCGACCGAGCTGCCGCCCGCCGCCCACTGGCCGCCGGCCGACCGGAGATCGGGTTTCCCCCCTGTTGCTTGGCCGAGAAGAAGCTTCGGCATGCTTCTCAAAGCACCCCAAGGGAGAAGTTGTTCTGCACACTTTTTGGAGTTGCACGACTTTCAGAGTAGCATGATTTTCAGGGTAACCCGAATTCCAGAGCAAAGGGAGATTTCAAAATTTAAATAAAAGGGATTTATTTGGTATTTTTTTTAATGAATGTAATTTGGAAAATTTGGGATTTTTGATTTTGATTTTGAATTCAAAATCAAGGGAGGATTTCAGGGGATTTTAATTTTGAATTTCAAAAGGGATATGGGCATCTATAAATACCCATACTCCTCTTGTAATAAAGTAGTTGAAAAAAATGAATTTCTGAGAGTGTTTTTCCACTTGTGTGTGGTTATGGGCTGAGGCCCGTTTGCCTTCGTCCTTCGGGACGTCGAGGGGTGTGAGGCCCCAACATGCCTTCGCCCTTCGGGGCATCGAAAGGTGTGAGGCCCCAGGTATCCCCATTCTTTTTCCCCATCTTCATGTCTCTCCTTGTTTTCCCTCGTGACCTTGAGATCATCCTAGCGCCTCCAAGTATCGAGGAGGGCGTAATGCCTTAGAGGAGAGAGGTCTCTTCATTAGGATGAGTCCCAAGGTCCATGAGTTCCAGTCCCTTGTCTCCCATCCCCATCCTTCCTTCACCACCTCCACCAAGAAAACTGAAAAGCAAAAGAGTCTGGCTGTTTTAGGACTTTCAAGGTCGTCCTATCCTAGTCCCGGGAGGCTTCTTAGCCCTCCCACGATCATTGGTTTGCTTTAGATTTTTTTTTCCCATTTTTGAATAACCCCAGGTTTCTTCGTGTCCACCATCACCACATCAAGTAGCCAGAGTGGATGCCCCAGTTGGTGCTGAGGCGGAGACAGCCGAAGGTGTCGAAGTGGCCATAGTTGTTGTAACCCCCGAAGGTCAGACCTAGTTGGTTGTAAAGGTCTGAACTTCAGTTTTTGTAAAGAGCCCTTTGGAAGTAATGAAAAAGTTTTTGCTGGCTTCTTATACTGTTTCATATCTTCTTTTCTGAAATTTTTCTAAGTATAGGCCTGTCGACATATCTAGGTGAGTGGTCGGATCTTCAGGGTAAGTGTTGAATAGTAACCCAGGTCGAACTAGATTCTCTTAGGATTTCCACTCTAAGTACTGGCCCGTCGGCCTTCCGGACCGAGAAGCAATTGAGGCACAGGTCAGACTTCAGCTCAGGCCAGAGAAACTAGGTTAGAAAATTTATCCCAAGTGTTGGTCCGTCGGCTTTCCGGACCCAGAAGCAATTGAGGCAGCGGTTGGACTTCAGCTCTAGCCGGAGCAACTAGCTTAGGAAATTTATCCTAAGTGTTGGTCCGTTGGCTTTCCGGACCAAGAAGCAATTGAGGCAGCGGTCGGACTTCAGCATAGGCCGAAGCAACTAGCTTAGGAAATTTATTCTAAGTGTTGGTCCGTTGGCTTTCCGGACCGAGAAGCAGTTGAGGCAGTGGTCAGACTTCAGCTCAGGCCAGAGCAACTAGCTTAGGAAATTTATCCTAAGTGTTGGTCATTCAGCTTTTCAGATCGAGAAGTAGTTGAGGCAGTGGTCGGACTTCAGCTTAGGCTAGAGCAACTAGCTTAGGAAATTTATCCTAAGTGTTGGCCCGTTGGTTTTCCGAATTGGGCTACCCTAGACCCTTTGCCGACCGGAGTTGGACTTTCAGAAGTGGGCTGCCCTAGAGCCTTTGCCGACTGGAGTCAGACTTTCGGAAGTGGGCTGCCCTAGAGCCTTTGCCGACCAGAGTCGGACTTTCTGAAGTGGGCTACCCTAGAGCCTTTGCCAACCGAAGTCGGACTTTTGGAAGTGGGCTGCCCTAGAGCCTTTGCAGACCGGAGTCAGACTTTCGGAAGTGGGCTGCCGTGGAGCCTTTGCCGACCGGAGTCGAACTATCAGAAGTGGGTCATCCTAGAGCCATTGCCGATCAGAGTCGGACTTTCGGAAGTGGGCTACCCTAGAGCCTTTGCCGATCGGAGTCAGACTTTCGGAAGTGGGCTGCCCTAGAGCCTTTGCCGACTAGAGTCCGACTTTCAGAAGTGGGCTACCTTAGAGCCTTTGCCGACCGGAGTTGGACTTTCGGAAGTAGTTCGTAAAAGGAACTTGAACTTCATTGATAGTACTTGCGGAGGTTATCTACATTCCATGGACGCGCCAACTGCCATCCATCCAAAAATTCAAGTCGATAGGTTCCGACCCGAACCACTTCGACGACTCGATATGGTCCTTCACAATTTGGGGAAAGCTTGCCTTGCTCGGTCGACCTCGAGATTTTGGCCCACCGCAGGACTAAGTCTCCGACCCGAAAAGCTCGCGCCATGACTCGCGAGTTGTAATATTTTGCCATCTTTTGGTGGCATACCGCCATCCTCATGCTTGCCGGAAGTCTAGTTTCCTCAAGCAAGTCCAGGTCAGCCCTTCACCACTCAGAGTTGGCCGGTTCGGCGTAGTGGTCAATCAAAAGAGATTGAAGAGAAGTCTCAATGGAGATGAAACTTCCATAAGTGAGGTTGAAAACAGTTTCGCTAGTCGATGCTCTGGCGATCGTCCGATATGCCCATAATACTAAATGGTGTTCCTCCACCCAAAGTCCCTTTGCTTCATTGATCTGGGTCTTCATCCCGTGCAAGATTGTACGGTTGGTGACTTTGGCCACTCCGTTGCACTGAGGGTGGCCGACCGAAGTAAGTTGGTGAGAGACATGATACAGCTGACAAAAATCCTGAAACTTAGAGTTGTAAAATTGTCTTCCATTGTCAGTGATAATCATCCGGGGAATGCTGAATCAGAACATGATATTGTTCCAGACGAAGTTCTCCACCTTAGCCTCCGTTATCTGTGCTAGTGGTTCGGCTTCCACCCATTTGGTGAAATAGTCGATAGCCACAAGCAAAGATTTTCGTTGCCCGGACGCCGGTGGAAAGGGTCCCAGGATATCCATCCCCAACTATGTGAACGGCCATGGGGTGATGATCAAAGTCAGCTCACTGGCGGGTCTCCTCTGAATAACGGAGTACCTCTGACATGCATCGCACCTTCGGACGAAGTCCGATGCATCCTTCTAAATGGTGGGCCAGTAATATCCCTGCCGGATGATCTTGTAAGCTAAGGATCTCCCTCCGAGGTGGTCTCCACAAATGCCTTCATGGACATCTCTAAGGGCGTAGTCGTCGTCCACCGGCCCCAAGCACTTCAATAATAGTTGTGAGAATGATCGCTTGTAAAGGGCACCGTCAAGGATGACGTACTTAGAGGCCGTCAGGCACACCCGCTTGGCCTCCGTCGGATCTTCCTGAAGAGTCCCCTTGGCCAGGAAGGTAAAGATTGGATCCATCCAAGAGGCTTCATGTTCCACTTGGTGGACCTCGGTCGGCTCTTCGGCAATGCTAGGGTGCTGCAAACACTGCACAAAGGTTCAGTCAGAAGTCCCGCTGGTGGCCATAGCCAGCTTTGACAGAGCATCCACCCGAGAGTTCTACAGACAAGATATGTGGAGGATTTCGAAAAATTTGAACCGAGGAATGAGATTTTGTACCTTGTTTAAATATTTTTCCAGGGTCGGATCCCATGCTTCAAATTCCCCCCTCACTTGATTGACCACAAGCTAGGAGTCGGAGAAAACTCTGAGTCAGCTGATGCCCAGTTTGTTGGCGATCTGTAGCCTAGCGAGGAGGGCTTCGTACTCCACTTGATTATTCGATACCTGAAATAAAAAGTGTAAGGCGTACTCGATGTTCTCCCTGATCGGGTCAGCCAGAATCAGTCCGGCCTCATAGCCTGCGAGGTTGGGCGCTCCGTCCAATTGGAGAGTCCAGGATGGCTCTACTTCATAGACAGCAACAGCTTTAGATACTTCGGCCATTCGAGGAGGCATCTCCTGTCTCCACGTGCATTCTGCAATGAAGTCGGCTATTTCCTGGGCCTTCAAAGTAGAACTTGGCCAAAAAGAGATGTCGAACTCCCCTAACTTAACGGCCCACTTTGCGAGCTGAATGGATGTATCTGGGCTCCAAAGGATTGACTTAAGGGGTTGATCAGTCAGCACTACAATCGGATGTGCTTCGAAGTACGGTCGGAGCCATTTAGCGGATGTGACCAAGGAGTATATTAATTTTTGCATCTTGGGGTACCTCATTTCAGTGTCATGGAGGACTTTGCTGATATAATAGATTGGCTTTTGCTGTCCGTTATCTCTGACTTGCACAAGGATGGCGTAGATCACTTTGTCTGATGCCGAAAGGTAGAGATATAAGTGTTCTCCCTCCGTCGGCTTGGCCAGCAATGGAGGGTTCTTCAAGTACTCCTTCAATATTTCGAAAGTCGACCGACACTCACCAGTCCAAACAAAACCCTCCGACTAGCACAAGGTCTTGAAGAATGGCAGGGACTTCTCAACCGAACGGGAGATAAAATGGCTGAGAGAGGCAATTTGACCGGTGAGTTCTTGGACCTGCTTTTTGATGCAGAACAAAAGAAGAGAGAGATGATGCGATGCGGAGGAAATTAAAATTAATTCTTTTCTTTTTTTATTTCAGAAATTGGCTTTGACACAAAGTAAAGCTAAACTAAGTTGAAGGAAACTAGGTAATGATTGAAAGCACAATTTATAAGAACTAGGTTATCAGATTAGTTCAGAAGTAACGGATCGCTGGGGGTTGAGAAACTCCCAGACCTAGGGTTTCGCTCTGAACTTTCAACAGGACAGAAATAAAGAGAAGAGATGGGTTACCAACCAGATAGTGATCTTCACAAAGTTTGGTGGAAGAACTCTCTTGAGCAGATTGTTGGATCCTCGGATTCGGATATCTTCGTAATGGATCCTCCAATACTGGTCCTATGGCTGAGTCGGCTTTTCTTGGACTCAAGATCTAGGAAAGAAGAGGAACAAGTGATGGAATCAGAGACTCAAGGAAGGATTTACCAGATTGAAGAACTTGAAGGCTGAAGTTGCTGAAATCCGGATCCTCCTGGAGGCTGATCTGACTTCCTCTGGGAATTGCTCTGGATCTGAAGTATCTGGACTGGATCTGGATGCTGGTGATCAGCCTGGACTTGGAGAGGGAGGCCGTGGGAGGTGGGATAGGCTAGGGTTTGGTGGATTGAAGTGGATGGTGGGCGGCTAGGGTTTAGTAGTTGGAGTGGCTAACCTAGGGTTTAGGGGTTTGGAGATCTCACACCTCCTCAAGGTTCCTGGGGAACCCGGATTTACTCCCTCACGAAGCTCAACACCTTGATGCAAGTGCGGAAGAGAGAAAACACAGAGTTTTCTCACAAAAAAAAGTTGGTTTCATTCATCAGATTCATTAAAATTTACAAGAGGGGTTTAATTTATAGGACTTTACAAGAGAGTAGGGTTTTACATCTTCCCATGTGGGACTAAAGGAGGGGATCTACAAATTAGGATAATCCATACACATATGGCCGGCCAAAGGTTCCAAAAAAATTGATTTGGGTTTTAAAAGGAAGGTAGATGGCGCCTCCAAGCTTTGTTCTTCAAGAGAGGATTTCTTTCCTTTCATGGATCAACTCTTTTAGACTCCTCCTTTTCTTTCTCCCTAAGTCATGGTCCTTCCCATCTTTGTTTTGGGCATTTTTGGCATGGAATGGGCGCATCCATGAAGTTCTCTCCAAGAAGAATTTCTTCCCTTTCATAACTTGGCTCTTATGGAACGTCTTGCACCGCCCCCTTGATTTGTGGATCCCTGGTTGCTTTCTCCTCATATGGCGCATGAAAGAAGGGAGCTGCTATCTGTGGTGTGGGGATCAGAGTATACTGGATGGAGATGTGGCACCCCCTGGACTCAGGCATGTGGCTGGGAGTGTGGCGCCCACTTGCTTGGCCTTGGGAGAAAATGTAACACCCCAGGTTAAAGTCCTAGACCACTATTTGAGCCAACATGACTCAACAAAAATAAATTGCAGGGAGTACAGACTCAAGCTAAAATTGAGTTGATCAAGTCAACCCTTATTACAAGACAGAAAACCCTAATTCTCCGGGCAAGGTCACTCAGAGATCCAGATGGAGCTTTGAAGTCTTCTTCTGAGTCTGGTGCCCGCACCAATTCTCCCGGGGTGGGAGGAACTCGACCCTGTCGAGTATGGATCAAGTTGGCTCTGGTATCTCTCCAAGAGGTCTGGGTCCAATTCTTGTAATTCTTCTCGGGAGATCCAAGAGTCATCAGAATCTGGCCTTCCTTGCCAGCGAACCAGTTATCTTTGGTATCCTCGATTACGAGTAGAGATAACCTGATCATCCAGGATCTTTTCAATCTGCTCTTTCCTCACAGGCTAGTTTGTTGGTGGACACACAGGGTTGGGTTCACTCTCAAGAGCAGGTTAGGTTCAAAAGGCTCACTGGGAATCACAGCTGGCTCTCTATACTCTACTAGGTCTGTAATGTTGAAAGTGGAGCTAATGCCTAGTTTTGGAGGCAACTCGAGCACATAGGCATTGGATCATACTCTCTTTACCACTCTTAATGGTCCAGCTCCTCTAGCATGTAACTTTCTAACGGTCCTAGGAGGAAACCGTTCAGGCCTTAACCTAATCATTACATAGTCTCCCTCATTAAAAGTTTTGACTCGCCTTTGAGAATCAGCCAACTTCTTATAAGTTTCATTACTTAAATTTATTTTGGCATGAATTTCTTTATGCAAGTCTTTTATATGCTGTGCCAAAACTTCGGCAGACTCGGAGACTCATGTGTGGACTGGTAAAGGAGCTAGGTCAAGAGGTGTGTGAGGTTTGTAACCATGCACAATTTCAAATGGACTCTTGCCTGTAGACCTATTGACTGAGTCAGTGTATGCAAATTCAGCTCTAGGTAAGTACAAATCCCAGTTCCTAATGTTTTCACCAACAAGACACCTTAACAGATTGCCTAAACTACGGTTCACTACTTCGGTTTGGCCATCAGTCTGGGGATGATAGGCAGTTGAAAACTTAAGTTTTGTCCTTAACTTATGCCAAAGGGTTTTCCAAAAATAGCTGGTGAACCGGACATCCCTATCGGAAACAATTGTCTTAGGTAGGCCATGGAGTCGAACTATCTCATTAAAGAACAGGGTGGCAACCTTAGACGCATCAAATGTTTGGGAACAAGGCAAGAAATGGGCCATCTTGGAAAATCGGTCGACTACAACACAGATAGAGTCATGCCTCCTCTGGGTCTTAGGCAAACCTAACACAAAGTCCATGCTCACATCTTGCCAAGGACGATCTGGGACAGGGAGTGGGGTATAAAGGCCGGTGTTCTGTTTTCGCTGTTTGGCAACAGCGCAGGTCCGACACCTAGCCACAATGTGCGCTACATCTCTTTTTAAGCTAGGCCAAAAAAAGTGGTCTTCAATAGCCAGGGTGGTCTTATCTTTTCCGAAATGGCCAGCTAAACCTCCAGCATTAGTTTCCCAAATCAAAATTCCCTAAGAGAGGTTCTAGGGATGCAAAGCCTATTCTTAAAGAACAAAAAGCCATCTAAAAGGGAATAATACTTATGATCACTAGATGGTCCTTGAGTTAGATCCTGGTACACAGTCTTAAAATCCGGACATGACTCATATTCCTCTTTGATTTGCTCAAACCCTATGACTTCAGCCCTAACAGAATTCAACAACAAAGATCGACGACTAAGGGCATCAGCTACCTTATTTTTAGACCCAGCCTTATGCTTTAAAATAAAAGTGTAGGACTGGATATACTCTACCCACTTAGCATGCCTAGGGTTAAGCTTCTTCTGGGAACTCAAGAATCTAAGAACCTCATGGTCCGAAAACAGCACAAATTCTTGCGGTAGCAAATAATGTCCCCAGTAACGCAAAGCTTGCACTACCGCATAAAATTCCTTATCATAGGTAGAATACCTAAGCTTAGCATCATTAAGTTTTTCACTGAAGAATGCTACGGGATGGTTCTCCTGGCTTAGGACTCCACCTATACCTACTCCTAAAGCATCACAGGCAACCTCAAATACCTTTGAAAAGTTCGGTAACCTCAAAATGGGTGCCTGGGTCATCCTATCCTTAAGATCTAGGAAGGCTTTATGAGCTGCTTTAGTCCACTGAAATTCTCCCTTCCTAATACAGTCTGTGATAGGAGCAACTACAGTACTAAACCCCTTGATGAATCACCTATAGAAGGTAGCCAAGCCATGGAAACTTCTGTCTTCATGCACACTCGTCGACTCTGGCCATTCTACTATGGACCAAATCTTTTCTGGATCAGCAGCCACGCCGTCAAGGGTTACAACAAAACCAAGGAAGATAATTCTACTGGTCATAAATTCACACTTTTTGAGATTACCAAAGAGACTATCATTTCTCAAAACTTGGCAGACTTGTCTAAGGTGGCCGAGGTGATCTGCAGGGGTCTTACTATAGATCAGGATGTCATCAAAATAGACCACTACAAACTTCCCTATGAAAGCTCTAAGTACCTGCGTCATAATCCTCATGAAAGTACTAGGGGCATTAGACAACCCAAAAGGCATAACAACCCATTCATAGAGACCATCCTTAGTTTTGAAGGCGGTTTTCCACTCATTCCCTGGTCTAATCCTAACCTGATGATAGCCGCTCTTGAGATCAATTTTAGAAAAAACCATGACACCGGCCATCATATATAGCATGTCATCTAGTCTAGGGATGGGGAACCTATACTTGATTATGATTTTATTGATGGCATGACTATCAACACACATCCTCCACGTGCCATCCTTCTTTGGGGTCAGAAGTGCAGGGACTGCACAAGGGCTAAGACTCTCTCTAATGAACCCCTTCCTCAATAATTCTCCAACCTGCTTTTGCAGTTCCTTATGCTCAGATGGATTCATCCTATAATGGGGCAAGTTGGGTAAAGTAGCTCCTTGGACTAAATCTATGGAATGCTGGATATCCCTAAGAGGTGGAAGGTGGTCTGGCAGATCCTCGGGAAAAACATCCTCAAATTCTTCTAACAAAGGCTTAACTTCCTGAGGAGGCTCTAAGGGTGTAGGAGTCCTAAGTTTCTTAGCAGTCAACATCCAAATGGGTGAATCACTATGAATTTCTTGTTCTTGATCCTTGGCACTAATTAGGTTCACTCCAGTCTTTATTTCTCTGACCTTATTGGTTCCTTTAATTACCTTGTCCTTAGGAGGGACTGAATGGATTGTGATTTTCTTCCCATTGAAACTAAAGACACAGGTGTTGGATTTTCCTAAGAGGGTGGCATCATGATCATACAACCAAGGTCTTCCAAGAATTATACTGCTCACCCCCATGGGCAAGAGGTCACACCAAATCTTCTCTTGATAGGATTGCATTTGGATTTGGACCTGACATCTAGACTGGATGGGTATAGAGGTAGAGTCCACCCAAGAAACCTTATAGGGGTTGGGGTGGGGGACTGGGGTTAAGCCTAACATTTTGACAGTGCTAGTAGAAATGGCATTCACACAGCTCCCACTATCTATGATGATTTTACATACCTTATCCCCTAGTTTAAGAAAAGTCTGTAGGATGTTAGTCCTACGCCAATCCTCCTGAACTCTATTCTGGGACAGGATGCATCTTACAACCCCTAATTGGTCAGACTCTGTGGATTCCTCCTCTCCTTCATACTCATCGACCAAATTCATTCCGGCCTCATAAACTTCTTCTTCAAACTCCTCATTGGGCCCGGAATTCTCTTCTTCTCCTTCTTCTATGTAGAGGGATCTACGAGGGCACTGGCTAGAAACATGACCTACCTTATGGCACTTAAAACAAGCTATGGCCGTGCACTGGTTGGAGATATGACCGGGCTTCTGGCACTTAAAACAGATGATACTATGGGCTCTCTGGGTGTCAGGTGCCTTACCTTTGTCCATGGGCCTAGGGGTGGGAATACCCTGATTAGGCTTGCTAGGGGTAACTTGGCTAGGTCCATTTCTTGGGATTGGGGCACTAATCCTAGAAGGCATGGGTCCTCTTTGAAACTTCTCAGTGTTCAGTGCAATCTGATAGGCTTGGTCTAGGTCAGTAACCTCTCTCAGAAACAACTCCCTCTTTATGTCTTCCCTAAGTCCAGCCCTAACCTAGACAAAGTGACCTCATGGGCTTCACTCACATCACATCTCATCAGGTATTCATCAAAGGTGGTTATGTAGTCTGATACAGATCGGTTCCCTTATTTCAAAGTCTGCCATTGGTCCAACAGATTCTGATGATATGAAATGGGTAGATATTTATCTCTAAGCTTCTCTTTCATACCCTGCCAAGTGGTTATGGGCTCTACATTTCATCTTCTATTGGTCAGCTCAATGTTTCCCCAGTATAACCTAGCTTGACGTACTAACTTCATCTTGGCAAACTTGAACTTTCTTTCCTCAGACATGGCATACCACTCAAAGTACTGGTCCATCTCACCCTCCCAATCAGAATACACCTTAGGGTTTAAGCTACCATCAAAAGTGGGTGCATCTAATTTGATGTTCCGAATGAACCTATCATCTCTATCTTCAGGTTCTGGGTCAGGCCTCCTATGATTAGGTTCAGGATCTCTGTATAAAGGCCTTCTAGGCTCTTGGTGTGGGTGAGGTTGAGGCATATTAAAATCTGGGTCAGGAGTCCAATTTCGATGCCTAGGTTCCTCAAGTACTTGGACTCGATCCCTAAGCTGGGCAAAATCCTCATGGACTTGTTCTTTAAACAGGGCAACAGTGGTAGTCACATCCTGACTCAATTTATTCATACTCTCAGTAAGAGCTCTAACCATGGCCTCTAAATCAGGTTGGGTTTGACCAGGTTGGTAGGGCACTCCATTCCGGGTAGACATGATGATGCAAGAAAACACACAAAATGAGACTCAACTGAAACGACTACGGGCTAACTAGACCTAGAGCCCAAACTAGATGCCTAATCAGAGTGGCAAGCTAGCCTGTAGTAACTCAGGACTCAGCTAGGCAGGTGTAAGGGGAGTGTTAGGTCCCTAGATGCCAATCCTAGACACCAATCAGAGATTGACCAGGTAAGCGGACCAGCACACAAGCCCTTCGGGATAGAATCCCTGAACCACCATTCTAGACACTGAGTACAAAGCACACATAGAGTAACTAGACAAACTGACTCAACACTAGCCTTGACCCGACTTGTTGATGTCCCTAGCCCACTAGGGCAAATTAGGTCTAATTAATTTTAGGATTAAAGGCTTAGGTTCGAATGAGTGGGTGGTGGTTTTGGGCTAAGGAGAGGTTATCAACTCCTCCCCTTATCTTAGATGCTCAAATGCCCTTAAGATGAATTAAGAGATGATCACTCAAAATAATTGAATTGCAGAAACACAAAAATAGAGTTGCAGTAATTTAACTCTCAAAAATTTCACGGAAACCAATAAATCACAGAAAAATTATGTAAAATAGCTTCAATTATGCTGGTTCCAGAAAAATAAAAATCATGCAATTCGGAGTTACCTGCAATTAGAAACAATTCCTGCAACAGGATAGTTACAGACTGAAAATAGAGTGCTTTCCCGTTTACAATTCCTGCTACGAAGTTGTAATCCAACGGATCCCCTACACGCCCTAGGAACACCCCGTGAAATGGGAAGAGGAGGTTTGCACCTCACTTCGTTCCTAGGACCGGACGTCCTGGGGAGTCTACTTCGAGCAGACAAAGTAAAAAGAGAGAGACTCAAACAAGCAATCAAAACAGAAACCCTAGACAGGGCTCTGATACCAAAATTGATGCAGAACAAAAGAAGAGAGAGATGATGCGATGCGGAAGGAAATTAAAATTAATTCTTTTCTTTTTTTTTTTTTTATTTCAGAAATTGGCTTTGACTCAAAGTAAAGCTAAACTAAGTTGAAGGAAACTAGGTAATGATTGAAAGTACAATTTAGAAGAACTAGGTTATCAGAGTAGTTCAGAAGTAACGGATCGCTAGGGGTTGAGAAACTGCCAGACCTAGGGTTTCGCTCTGAACTTTCAACAGGACAGAAATAAAGAGAAGAGATGGGTTACCAACCAGACAGTGATCTTCACAAAGTTTGGTGGAAGAACTCTCTCGAGCAGATTGTTGGATCCTCGGATTCGGATATCTTCGCAATGGATCCTCCAATACTAGTCCTGTGGCTGAGTCAGCTTCTCTTGGACACAAGATCTGGGAAAGAAGAGGAACAAGTGATGGAATCAGAGACTCAAGAAAGGATTTACCAGATTGAAGAACTTGAAGGCTGAAGTTGCTGAAATCCGGATCCTCCTGGAGGCTGATCTGACTTCCTCTGGGAATTGCTCTGGATCTGAAGTATATGGATTGGATCTGGATGCTGGTGATCAGCCTGGACTTGGAGAGGGAGGCCGTGGGAGGTGGGATAGGCTAGGGTTTGGTGGATTGAAGTGGATGGTGGGCGGCTAGGGTTTAGTAGTTGGTGTGGCTAACCTAGGGTTTAGGGGTTTGGAGATCTCACACCTCCTCAAGGTTCCTGGGGAACCCGGATTTACTCCCTCACGGAGCTCAACACCTGGATGCAAGTGCGGAAGAGAGAAAACACAGAGTTTGCTCACAAAAAAAAGTTGGTTTCATTCATCAGATTCATTAAAATTTACAAGAGGGGTTTAATTTATAGGACTTTACAAGAGAGTAGGGTTTTACATCTTCCCATGTGGGACTAAAGGAGGGGATCTATAAATTAGGATAATCCATACACATATGGCCGGCCAAAGGTTCCAAAATAAATTGATTTGGGTTTTAAAAGGAAGGTAGATGGTGCCTCCAAGCTTTGTTCTTCAAGAGAGGATTTCTTTCCTTCCATGGATCAACTCTTTTGTTCTCCTCCTTTTCTTTCTCCCTAAGTCATGGTCCTTCCCATCTTTGTTTTGGGCATTTTTGGCATGGAATGGGCGCCTCCTTGAAGTTCTCTCCAAGAAGAATTTCTTCCCTTTCATAACTTGGCTCTTATGGAAGGTCTTGGGCCGCCCCCTTGATTTGTGGATCCCTGGTTGCTTTCTCCTCATATGGCGCATGAAAGAAGGGAGCTGCTATCTATGGTGTGGGGACCAGAGTATACTGGATGGAGATGTGGCACCCCCTGGACTCAGGCGTGTGGCTGGGAGTGTGGCGCCCACTTGCTTGGCCTTGGGAGAAAATGTAACACCCCAGGTTGAAGTCCTAGACCACTACTGAGTCAACATGACTCAACAAAAATAAATTGCAGGGAGTACAGACTCAAGCTAAAATTGAGTTGATCAAGTCAACCCTTATTACAAGATAGAAAACCCTAATTCTCCGGGCAAGGTCACTCAGAGATCCAGATGGAGCTCTGAAGTCTTCTTCAGAGTCTGGTGCCCGCACCACTTTTTGTTGGTCGGGTGCGCCATCTCTGTGACGGCTTTTATCTGGTTAGGATTCACTTCAATTCCCCTTTGTATAACCAAAAAACCAAGGAATTTGCCAGAGGTCACCCCAAAAGTGCATTTTGTGGGGTTCAGCTTTATCCAATGGCACCTGACTGCATCAAAGGATTCCTATAGGTCCTTGATGTGGTTAGCCTTATGGAGACTCTTCACTATCATGTCATCCACATAAGCCTCCATGTTCCTGCCCAGCTGACCTTCGATCACCCGGTTGATTAGCCTCTGAAAGGTGGCGCCGGCGTTCTTCAGGCCGAAGGGCATCATCCGATAATAGTACAGGCCTTTGTCGGTGACAAAGGTGGTCTTCTCCTCATCTTTCGGATGCATCTTTATTTGATTGTAACCAGAAAAGGCATTTATAAAGCTGAGAAGTTGGTGGCCGGTCATGGCATCCACCAGCTGATCAATCTTGGGTACCGGAAAAGGCATTTATAAAGCTGAGAAGTTGGTGGCCGGCCATGGCATCCACCAGCTGATCAATCATGGGTACAGGCCTTGTTAAGGTCAGTGTAATCCACACAGATCCTCTACTTCCTACTGGACTTCTTCACCATAACCATATTCGCCAGCCACTCAGGGTAGTGGACCTCCCTGATGAAACCAGCATCACGGAGCTTCTTTACTTCCTTGTCAATAGCTTTCTGTCTTTCGATGGCAAAGCTTCTCTTCTTCTGTCGGATAGGTCGATAGGTCGGATCGACCTTGAGTTAGTGAGTGATGACCTTCGACGGTATTCCAGGCATGTCCGACACCGACCAAGCAAAGACGTCGGCATTACTTCTAAGAAAGCTGATTAGTTCTGACTTAAAGTCTTCAGTGAGGGAGCCTCTGATCTGAAGGACTTTAGTAGGATCATCCTCTCGAAGTGGAACAAACAAAATCTTTTCTCCTGGCTGACAGAGGCCATCGGCCTCAGCTCTTGGGTCAAGTTGATCCATAGTGGAATGGCCTTCTGACTATTGATTCATAATGGTCAAACATTGCCTGGCCATCCGACAGTCTCCCCTCATCACTCTGACCCCACTCCTTGTCAAAAATTTCATCAACAAATGGTCAGTGGACACGATGGCTCTGAATTTGTTGAGAACCGGTCGGCCCAGGATAGCATTGTAAGGCGAGGTCGTCTGAATGACCACAAAATTGATGAGGAGGGTTTTTTGGAGAGGCTCAGTCCTAATTGTCACAGGGAGAACTATTTCTCCTTTCACTCTGATGGAGTTGCCCCCGAAGCCTGTCAGCGGCACGGGGGATTCCCGCAACATGGATTAGGATAGATTCATTCTTACAAAGGCATCATACAACAATACCTCTGTCGAGCTTCCATTATCAACAAGTATTTTCCTTACATCGTAATTGGCAATCACTGCCGACACGACTATAGGATCGTTCTCAAAAACATGGGTTTCCAGGAGATCTTCATCAGAGAAAGTGATGGCATTAAAGCCCCGAGACCTTTTAGCAATGTCAGTCCTGTCCTCCTAACATTCTTCGAATCGTCGATGCAGCATGCAGACTTCTCGACCAGTTGGACTTTGATTGGGGAGCTCTGCCTCCTCTGGAGGGTTTCTGGTGTTTGATGCTTCTGCCCGGTCCCGATGCGGTCGGACATACTTGTGTAGGTATCTCCTCCAGATGAGGTCTTCAATGACGTCCTTCAGCTGCAGGCACTATTCAGTACTGTGCCCATGATCTGTATGGAAGTATGGTGTGGTATGCATGATGAGGATGCAATCATGTGACTCTAAAGGAGATTAACCAAAATTTAACTAGCAATTCCTACTTGCATATGAGTGATTCAACATATAAGATCAAGGAGATCTAAATAAGAAACCCTAAATGCTTATACTTAAACCAAGCTAGGAGGACTATCAAAGTATTAAAGAAATAGGACAGGATTAGAATTCGCACACAAGTCAAGCTAGCCCTATTTAATGATCCCGATCTTAAAAGACTAGGAGTTCAAGCATTGAAATCTCAAGCACAAGGGATTCGCTCTTAAGGTTCTCAAATGAAAGATCATACCACATAAGATGGGCCATCTAACTTTCTGGTTTGTAGCAAGTAATCCTTCCTCCTGGATCTGGAACCTAGAGAACCCTGCAACAAAGAAACCAAGATGATTAGAAGCTTAATTAGAAATGAGAAGATTGATGGAACTCAAAGGAGAGTTTGTTGGAAATGATCCTTGGCGCCATGGTGGAAGCTTGTGTTGGTGTTGATCTTCTTCTTGTGAGGATGTCCTTAATTCGCCTTGAAGGAAGAGGATTGCTTGGAAGATGAAGAGTAAAAGAGAAGGATTAGGGAGAAGAAATGATGGATGAGAGGAAGATCATAGAAAATTTCTGAAAATTTGTATTCATTCATCAATAACTCTTTACAAGGGGCGTCCAAGGCTTTAAATAAAGCCTCACAAATTTTGAAATTTCAAATCCCCAAACAAGTGGAGTAATATAAGGGGAGAGGGCTGATTTTCTTGCTTGAAATCCTCCTTGGCCAACTTCCTTGAATTTGAACTTGGGATGGCGTCCTCTTGTGGTGAGGTGGCATGTGAGGTGGCATGTGGTCCCCTCTTGACGTGGCATGTGGTCCCAAGTTGAGTTGGCGCAAGTGATGTGGCATGTGGTCCCCAATTAAGTTGGCTTTGGTCTTGATTTGGGGTATACATTGTGAGTCTTCTTTAGGCTTGATGCTAGTTGACCCATTTGGATTGGACGAAGACTAGACCCGACATGGACTCGACTTACATGATTATTTTGGACTCAAAAGAAAGATTACAGGACCCAACATGGACTCGACTTACATGATTCTTTTGGACTCAAAATAAAGAAAGGTTACCGGACTCTCTAGTCCAACCATAAAGATTCGGAATGGGCTTGAATTGGTTGGAGTCTCTTTCTGATTCTGGTGCCCGCACTAATTTGAAGGATTACTTGCTACAAACCAGAAAGTTAGATGGCCCATCTTATGTGGTATGATCTTTCATTTGAGAACCTTAAGAGCGAATCCCTTGTGCTTGAGATTTCAATGCTTGAACTCCTAGTCTATTAAGATCGGGATCATTAAATAGGGCTAGCTTGACTTGTGTGCGAATTCTAATCTTGTCCTATTTCTTTAAGATTTTGATAGTCCTCCTAGCTGGGTTTAAGTATAAGCATTTAGGGTTTCTTATTTAGATCTCCTTGATCTTATATGTTGAATCACTCATATGCAAGTAGGAATTGCTAATTAAATTTTGGTTAATCTCCTTTAGAGTCACATGATTGCATCCTCATCATGCATACCACACCATTCTTGGTATCAGAGCATGGTAGAATAAGTTCCTGATTGCATAGCATTAAGTCCTTGAAGTACTTGGATCGGGGGCGATACCAGGCCGTCCGGTCTTAGGAGAAAGTAGGGTTTAAGCACCCTCTCTTCCCATTCCACGGGGATCTCCTAAGGCGTGTCGGGGTGTCATTGTGATTGACCCGTGAAAAAGAAAGCCAAAGGACTTCTTAGATTTCATTTGTGAATTTTGCATTGGGCACGTTCTGTTTTTCTGCTTGCTGTATTTTCTGTAGGCTGACTGTAATCCGCCTGCAACTCCAAAGGCAAGTATCACATTCCTTATTGGAATATTTTTTTTCCTGTTCCATTTTAAGTTGCTTATCACCATTTTAAATTTCAATCAGAAAAAAAAATTTACAAAAAAATGAAAATTTTTGCAGTCCATCAGTGTTATTAGGGTTTCTGTTCTGTTATGTTCCTTTTCATTATCTTCATTTCAGAATCTTCCTAGAATAGTATAGATTTTATTTTGAATTTTTGTTTCATCTGGTATGTCATCTAGAAGTTAGGAGTTTTCTGTGATTTTTTTAGATTTTTCTGACGTTTCTTTTTTCTGCACTTATCAACACCACTTTTAAACTGCAACACACTACTTCTACACCTGAAATTTGAAATTTGCATGCATCTCATGACAAATCAAATTAAGGGCATGAAATTGACATAGGGTCAGGATTTCTTGATCATGGTAGAATAAGTTCCTGATTTTATAGCATTAAGTCCTTGAAGTACTTGGATCGGGGGCGATACCAGGCCATCCGGTCTTAGGAGAAAGTAGGGTTTAAGCACCCTCTCTTCCCATTCCACGGGGATCTCCTAAGGCGTGTCGGGGTGTCATTGTGATTGACCCGTGAAAAAGAAAGCCAAAGGACTTCTTAGATTTCATTTGTGAATTTTGCATTGGGCACGTTCTGTTTTTCTGCTTGCTGTATTTTCTGTAGGCTGACTGTAATCCGCCTGCAACTCCAAAGGCAAGTATCACATTCCTCATTGGAATATTTTTTTTCCTGTTCAATTTTAAGTTGCTTGTCACCATTTTAAATTTCAATCTGAAAAAAAATTTACAAAAAAAATGAAAATTTTTGCAGTCCATCAGTGTTATTAGGGTTTCTGTTCTGTTCTGTTCCTTTTCATTATCTTCATTTCAGAATCTTCCTAGAATAGTACAGATTTTTTTTGAATTTTCGTTTCATCTGGTATGTCATCTAGAAGTTAGGAGTTTTCTGTGATTTTTTTTAGATTTTTCTGACATTTTTTTTTTCTGCACTTATCAACACCACTTTTAAACTGCAACACACTACTTCTGCACCTGAAATTTGAAATTTGCATGCATCTCATGACAAATCAAATTAAGGGCATGAAATTGACATAGGGTCAGGATTTCATCACCTTTCCCTAACCCAAAAATCACCAAATTGCATATCGACCCAATCCCTAACTAAAATTGATTAGACATTAATTGCCCTAGTGGGTTAGGAACATCAATTTGGTCGAGCCCGGGTTATTGTCAACTCATTGTGTCAACTAGTCTTGTGTGTGCCCTATTACTTGGTGTCTAGAATTGGGACTAAGGGCTTGGGTGCTGATCCGTCTATCGGGCCAATTTCACCGGGCCTAGGTAGGCCAGAGACAGGATCTCACACTCCCCTTGTTCTAAAACCTGGCAAAGTATAGAGTTACTACAATCTAGCTTGCCACCTTGATTAGGCAACTAGCTTGGAACTCTAGGTCCAGTTCAATTCAATTGGGAAAGCTTGTGCAACCCATTTCTTCATCTATTATTGAAAGCTGGTGTCAAGGATAGAGGTTAAGTGGCTCAAGCCTAAGCGGTTCTTGTGGTTTTTAATTAGGACCCAATGAAAGCTGGGGGAACCTCCCACAGACCCACCTCCTGACTGGCCAGTGGAAGAGAGTAGCTGTTGATTTGATTGTATCTATTCAACTTAGTTTATTTGGACTAACCGGTTTAGAAAACTCGTAGTTCGGGTCTGAGTCTAATTGTTTGCATGACAACTAGATCAGGCACACCTTACCACCCTTCACAAGCCCAACCTAGTTCATCCATGGATACTAGTATGGAAAGCCTTATGAGATCTATGATCGAGAAGATGGACCGTTTGGATGCTAAATTTGGTCAGTTCGAGGAAAGGGTAGGAACCCTAAAAGAAGCTAGGTTGACCCCAACTGAACCACCTTCACCCAGATTACCTTCAGTTCATCCTAGAGCCGAACGACAGGAACACACACCTGACCCAATTCAAAGAAGACCGCATCAGGATTATGTTGGTCATACTCTAGAGCCACCTCCTAGAAGGCCTCACTATGATACTTTTGATCAGGATGATCGGGCCCTAAGGAACATCCGTCTAGATGTACCAACCTTTGAGGGAAGCTTAGATCCTAAGGTGTACACAGACTGGGAGGCTGACATTGACCAGTATTTTGACTGGTATGATATGTCTGAAGAGAGAAGATTTAAGTTTGCAAAAATCAGACTAGTTCGTCAGGCTCGGTTATATTACGAAAACGTGGAACGCATATCAAGGCAAAGGGGAGATTTACCTATAGCAACATGGAGAGATATGATGAGGAAACTTAGAGAGAAATATCTGCCTATGTCTTATCAGCAAAGGTTATTAGATCAGTGGCAACGATTGACACAGGGTAACAAGACCGTTTCTGAATACGTTGCTAAATTTGATGAGTTTGTGATGTGATGCAACGTAGTCGAGTCTGAAGCAGCCACTTTATCAAGGTTTAGATCAGGGTTGAATGATGATATAAAAGGGGAACTGTTTTTAAGGGAAGTCCATGATTTAGATCAGGCATATCAAGTTGCCACGGACTATGAGAGGTTTCAAAGGAGAGCTACATTTAGACGACCTGAACCTATTAGGTTTAACCCTCCTGTTAGCAGGCCTAGCTCAGTCCCTAGTCCCGACAATAGAACAAGGTCCAGCCCGAATCCAACCCTTAGACCCAATCCGACCACCCCCTTAATTCCCAGAGGAGATAAAGGAAAGAGCCCTGAAGTTCCAGGTGAAAGAGAACGAGTTTGTTATAAGTGCCGCAAAACAGGCCATTTCATGAGCCAATGCCCCTCTAGAGCTTTACATATAGGGGAGGTAGAAGAAGAAGATTCAGAACCCCTAGAGTTTGGTGAAGAAGAAGTTTATGAAGCAGGGGATTGTTTAGCTGATGAGTATGAAGAGTATGAAGGGGGTGAAGAGAACATAGACTCATCAGATTTGCTAGGAGTTGTGAGACGTATCATGACACAAACCAAGGAGCAAGAAGACTCGCGTAGAACTAGCATCCTACACACATTTGTTAAGATAGGAGAAAAGGTCTGTAAGATCGTCATCGATAGTGGAAGCTGTGTCAACGCCATTTCCACTAACACAGCCAAAAGTCTAGGATTACCCGTTGTACCACATCCCAATCCATATAAGGTGTCCTGGATCGATTCCACTTCTATACCAATCAAGTCAAGATGTCAGGTTCAAGTCCAGCTTCAATCCTATCAGGAAAAGATCTGGTGTGATGTGCTTCCTATGGGGGTAAGTAGCATCATCTTAGGCAGGCCATGGCTGTTTGATCATTGGTGGGGACACCTGAGGCACCAGAATAAGACAGAGGCTTTTTCAACCCTCTGTAAATTGATCAATAATTTATGAGTCCATCTGTAATAAGGGCTTAGCTCATCTGAGTCCATTTTAGTTGTTATTTGAGTATTTTTAGTTGTTATTTCAGTTCTGTACTAGTCAGCTCATGTTGAGCTAGTTCAGTCCAATGCTAGTCAGCTCATGTTGAGCTAATTTTATTTTTTTGAGTCCTGTCCAAGCATACTGAAGACTCAAGACTATATCATACAAGTGAAGACCAAGTCCAACTAGATTGAAGACATGGAAGTATAGCACAAGTCCAACCCAGCTTGAAGATTTGAAGACCCCAGGAGAAAAATTCAGAAAACCCTGATTTCTTGCAGATGCCCAGATTTCCTTCCAGATGCCAAAGTATATTCATAGATAAGGGCATCCATGATTCCAGAGGTCCATCTGCATCCTAGCCCAAAGAAGTCAAGCCCAGGTGCCAAGCCCAAGCCCCTAAGAAGCAAGATACCAGGGAATATTCCTGCTACCTGGCTACCAGGCCACCCCAGCTTCCAGAGGCCCAAACCCATGCACCCGAGCCCCTTTGGGCCGGCCTTTTGCTGCTCCTAGAAGCCCAACACGCCCCCCTAGGCATCCTTGGAGTCTTGACCAAGTCAAGAAAATTTTTAGGGATTTTTCTACCTAATATTTCCTTATTTTCTAGCTAGGGTTTGAGAGGGAAAAGGATTCTTATGTAAAGACTTATGTACCCTTACTTGGAGCCCAAGGTTAAGGGTCTATTTAAGGGACCCTAGCCTCTTGTATGAGAATAATTTTTGATGAATGAAAACCTTGAGTTCTTCTATTGAGTGGTGTGATACCATGCTGTGTGCATAAAGGGGTTTGTGAGAGTTCTTCTTCCCGGTGTTTGCAATCATCTTCCTGCTGCCAACAAACCCTCCAGATCCCTGGATGCCCACTCCAAAAGAAGCCTTCCCTTGCTGTTTTTACTTTGTTTTCTTGTTCCTTTGTGAGCTTTCTAACCCCTGAAAGGTCGTTTGCAGGTCCCTGAGTTCCTACGAATCCAACGACTCCAGCCAAGCCTCAATCGGATCACCGAGCAGAAAGCCGGGTATCCGCGGGTCTTTGGCTCGGTTTTCCAGGCCGCATCCATCGAGAAACGAGAGACCCCTTCACTGCGATCTTCACAGACGTTGTCAGGTACACCCCTCTACCTCCAGTAGTTTTATTGTAGGAGAACTTGCCCTAACCGAGGCTTCTCAGCCCCGGCGGTCCTTCTTTGCTACTTTTCTAGTCCTAATCTGCATGCTGATCTTCAAAAATTCAAAAAGAATTCCCTACAAATAATTTTGATCTAAGATTTGGGAATTAATCACCTAACTCAACATGTAAAACATACAAAAAAATTGCATGCACATTAGTTCCCCATCATTTGGTATCAGAGCTTAGATTAGGGCTTGTTTTCTACAATTTTTCAGTCCGTATATACTCTGTTATTTTAATTATTTCTATATGTATAAAACTCCAAAAATTCTGAAATTTATTTTCTTGGATTTATCATAATTCACTGTAATTTTGAAAATTTTTC
The DNA here is from genome assembly GCA_021397845.1 of Areca catechu. NCBI lineage: Eukaryota > Viridiplantae > Streptophyta > Magnoliopsida > Arecales > Arecaceae > Areca > Areca catechu. The sequence goes on from CM038052.1 coordinate 81,855,927, forward strand.
CAGATTTTATCATAGCCTGTGAATTTTCTGCAAGCCGAAATAGGGCCTGCAAATTTTCAGCTCTATTTTTTTTAGCAAGACAAGTTTGGAAGTTTTAGGGTTTTGTTTAGCATTTTTTGCATATCTTTTAATTTTAGTATATTTCCTGAATATTAGGAAATAATTTGTAAGTTTTCTTCTATTTAAGAAAACACCAAAAAAAAAAAAAAAAATTACATATTCTCCAAAAAATACCAAAAACATCTAACCCTAATTTGCATCATTTGCCTGCCATCATTGCATAATCTACTTTTAAGGGCACTGTGGCTATATCAGATGGGGGGAGGAGTTGATAACCTCTCCATAGCCCAAAACCACATCCCTTGCATTCGGTCCCAAGCCTTAACCTAAAATTAACTAGACTTAATTTGCCCTAGTGGGATAGGGACACCAACTGGTCGGGTCCGGGCTAGTGTTAGATTACTGTGTCAAGTTAACCTATGTGTGCCTTGTGCTCAGTGTCTAGAACGGTGGTTTAGGGATTCAATCCTGAAGGGCTTGTGTGCTGGTCCGCCTACCTGGCCAATCTCTGATTGGTGTCTAGGATTGGCAATCAGGGACCTAACACTCTCCTTACACCTGCCTGGCTAAGTACAGGGTTACTATAGGCTAGTTTTCCACCCTGATTGAGCATCTCGTTTGGACTCTAGGTCTAGTCAGTTATAGTCGGTCTGATCGAGTCTTGCATGAGCACTAGATCAGGAGTTTCATATCACCCACCTCCTTCACAAATGTCTGAACCCATGAAAAATTTACAATCCCAAATAAAAGCCCTAGCTGATCAAATGGCCCAGATAACTACCCAGATGACTACCCAGATGACCCAGTTAACTCAGTCTTGTATTCAAACCAATAATAGAATTGACCATCTTGCCAATAGGTTTGATCAGTTAAAAGTCCGGGTAGGGATCCCAAGAAAAACCCATGGGTCACAGTCTGAGCCAGATCCTGATTCCCCTCAACCTAGGAGGACCCCAAACCCTGATCTATACCATGAGGTCGAACTTAGGAGAGACCCTTATCCTGACCCGTACTACAATCCTCAACCTAGGAGGACCCCAAACCCTGATCCATACCTTGAGGCTAAACCTAGGAGAGCCCATCGTCATGACCCAATCCCTAAGGTTAGTCCTAGAAGACTCAATCAGGATTTTATAGACCAGGAAGATAGATCCTAATTACCCTCTCCCTACAAGCCTAGTATACCTACAACCTATAGATCTTATGACTCCAAATCCTATGAACCTAGAACCTATGAATCCATAACCTATGAACCTAGATCCTATGACTCTAGATCCCATGATCATAGATCCTATGCACCCACATCCTATGAGCCTAGAGAACCCATAACCCCTAAGTATCAGCCTAGTACTAGTCATGCTTCCCCTAGTCAACTTGAACCCCATAGGATTAGTATCCCTAAATATGAACCCAATAGTGAGCAACTACCTCTTATACAACCTGAACCTACTAGGAGTAGTACCCATAATCAGAGACCAGAACCTAACCAATTTCCTGCTAGCCGACCTTCTCCAACCATTCCTGAGATTCACAAGGCTTACATTAACGCGGAAGTGTATGAAGCTGATGTGAGCCTAGTGGATGAGTATGAGGGAGAAGAGGAGACACCTTTAGTAGACCTAGAATTAGCTGACCCAGTAGATACCCAGGTAGAAACCAACCCAGAGCTAGTTGACCTTGACCATATCCAACCTAAAGCTATAATGGAAGAACAAATAGAGGAAGAGAACCTAGGTACTGCTACTAGAGCCTTACCTGAGGAAACCATAAAGGAGAGCCAAATTATAGAGTCTAGTCCTAAAATACAAGAACCAGAAGAATTTATTAAGGACCTGATCTCTTTGAATCAGTACCCTTAGGATGAGTCTCCTCCTATTGTTCCCATTAAGGACCTCTTTCCTGAGATTAATAACCCATCCTTCCATTATACAAACCCCGTAGATATATCGCAACCCCATAAGGTTAACCTCATTAGTCTAGGATTAGTCCCTGACATGCCTTCTTTGATTCTACTTTATCCAACTAACCCAGAACCTTTTTCTCCACCCTACCAGAGTATTTCTAAACCCACTTCCTATTTTCTACCCTTTCCTGAGTTTTCTCATGTGTCTAGAACTATTAGGTTACATTTTGTTTAGGTTACTAGGTTGCAAGGATCCATAGAGCCCATCCCATTTGCTACCTACTTTTGGCAGACCCTCTGGCACTTATTAGGAGTTACTAGCAAATTTTCTTCTGCATGTCATCCATCAACCACGACTCATACCCCCATGCCCAAGTGATAGTTAAGACCTAATAAACCTCTTTAGTCGAGTCTGCTAGGTGTAGGTTTGAGTCCTTTGCATCATCTTGTTAGGAGTCTGCATGTGCCTAGCATGTTCACCACTCGCACTAATGTTAAAACAACTGGCTAATTCCCGAAGATGGATCAAAAAATTTGATGTAGTGGATTTTATCTTGGTTAGGCTTAGGCCTAAAAGAAGCTTCATTCTCACAGAGCTGGACCTTTTAAAGTGATAGAGAAGGTTGGATCAAATGCCTAGGTGTTAGACTTGCCTTCGGATTTGGGCATTAGTTCTACCTTCAATATTACAGACCTGGTTGAGTATAGGGAACCGGCAGCGCTACCTAGTGAGGCCTTTGGACCTATTCCTTTTCATTGTGAGTGACCCTAACCTAGAGTGTCCACAAACAAATTTGGCCTGAGAGAGGAGAACAGATCGAGCGTATCCTGGACAATCAAGCCATCACGACCCAGGGCCATGACTATCAACGCTTCCTGGTCCGATGGCAAGGCCGGCCAGAGTCGGACGATTCATGGATTTCTCGAGAGGACTTGCAACGCCTCAACCCAGACCTTCTCGAGAGATATGTGAGCCAGTCTGACCTTCAGTCGACATGGTCGAGTTCCTCCCACCCCGGGAGAATTGGTGGGGACACCTGAGGCACCAGAATAAGACAGAGGCTTTTTCAACCCTCTGTAAATTGATCAATAATTTATGAGTCCATCTGTAATAAGGGCTTAGCTCATCTGAGTCCATTTTAGTTGTTATTTGAGTATTTTTAGTTGTTATTTCAGTTCTGTACTAGTCAGCTCATGTTGAGCTAGTTCAGTCCAATGCTAGTCAGCTCATGTTGAGCTAATTTTTTTTTTTGAGTCCTGTCCAAGCATACTGAAGACTCAAGACTATATCATACAAGTGAAGACCAAGTCCAACTAGATTGAAGACATGAATGTATAGCACAAGTCCAACCCAGCTTGAAGATTTGAAGACCCCAGGAGGAAAATTTAGAAAACCCTGATTTCTTGCAGATGCCCTCCAGATGCCCAGATTTCCTTCCAGATGCTAAAGTATATTCATAGATAAGGGTATCCATGATTCCAGAGGTCCATCTGCATCCTAGCCCAAAGAAATCATGCCCAGGTGCCAAGCCCAAGCCCCTAAGAAGCAAGATACCAGGGAATATTCCTGCTACCTGGCTACCAGGCCACCCCAGCTTCCAGAGGCCCAAACCCATGCACCCGAGCCCCTGTGGGCCGGCCTTTTGCTGCTCCTAGAAGCCCAACACGCCTCCCTAGGCGTCCTTGGAGTCTTGACCAAGTCAAAAAAATTTTTAGGGATTTTCTACCAAATATTTCCTTATTTTATAGCTAGGGTTTGAGAGGGAAAAGGATTCCTATGTAAAGACTTATGTACCCTTACTTGGAGCGTCTATTTAAGGGACCCTAGCCTCTTGTATGAGAATTTTTGATGAATGAAAACCTTGAGTTCTTCTATTGAGTGGTGTGATACCCTGCTGTGTGCATAAAGGGGTTTGTGAGAGTTCTTCTTCCCGGTGTTTGCAATCATCTTCCTGCTGCCAACAAACCCTCCAGATCCCTGGACGCCCACTCCAAAAGAAGCCTTCCCTTGCTATTTTTACTTTGTTTTCTTGTTCCTTTGTGAGCTTTCTAACCCCTGACAGGTCGTTTGCAGGTCCCTGAGTTCCTACGAATCCAACGACTCCAGCCAAGCCTCAATCGGATCACCGAGCAGAAAGCCGGGTATCCGCGGGTCTTTGGCTCGATTTTCCAGGCCGCATCCATCGAGGAACGAGAGACCCCTTCGCTGCGATCTTCACAGACGTTGTCAGGTACACCCCTCTACCTCCAGTAGTTTTATTGTGGGAGAACTTGCCCTAACCGAGGCTTCTCAGCCCCGGCGGTCCTTCTTTGCTACTTTTCTAGGTCCTAATCTGCATGCTGATCTTCAAAAATTCATACAAAATTCCCTACAAATAATTTTGATCTGAAATTTGGGAATTAATCACCTAACTTAACATGTAAAACATACAAAAAAAATTGCATGCACATTAGTTCCCCATCAATCATGATGTGACCATCTTTGGTCGATCAAACTCCTGTGCTTTCAATTTCAATGGCAAGAAAATTGTCATTCATCCAACCCAGCCTAAGGATAATGTCAAGAGAGGAGCTAGCAGCTTGAAAGATAAGAAGACTGGATTAAATTTAATAGGTGCAAAAGAATTAGAGCAAGATATCATGGAAGGAGCACCTATTTGGGTAGTAGCTGCTAAGGAAATTAAGGACCACAGCCCTGTAGAACACCCTCAAGAGGTGGTCCAATTATTTAAAGAATTTGAGGATGTGTTTCCAGAAGATCTCCCCAATAAACTCCCACCTTTAAGAGACATACAACATGCAATAGATTTAATCCCTGGAGCGACTTTACCTAATTTGCCTCACTATAGGAAGAACCCAACTGAACACCAGGAACTGCAAAGGCAAGTGGGTGAACTTCTTAGGAAGGGGTTTATTAAGGAAAGCTTAAGTCCATGTGCAGTCCCTGCTCTGCTGACCCCTAAGAAAGATGGCACCTGGAGGATGTGTGGTGTGGGCACCAGAATCAGGAAGAGACTCCAACCAATTCAAGTCAAATCTGAGTCCTTATGGTTGGATGAGTAAAAGAAAGTCCTGTAATTTTTTCTTTCTTTAATTTTGAGTCCAAATAATTATGTAATTCGAGTCCATTTCAATTTTATGTTGGGACTAGTCTAGCCTGATTAACCTTGTATTTAAGAGTTGGGTCCAAATGAGTCAAGTCCAATCCATGAAGAATCAAACCAAACCACATTTGAAGACTAAAGAAGACTCAAGACTTATACTCCAAAGCAAGACCAAAGCCACCTCAAGTGGGGACCACATGCCACATGACACATGCCACCTCATCATCCAAGGTTGCTGCCACATCACACATGCCACCTCACCATCCAAGATTGCTGCCACATCACACATGCCACCTCACCATCCAAGGTTGCCGCCCAAGAGAAGAAAAGGGGAATTTGAAATTGAATTGGCTACAACCTCCTCCACAACTTCCTCCACTCTTCATGGGACGCCCCATATTTTTCTCCACAAATTTTTCTCCATGATATTTGGTGTAGTTTGAATTCAAAATGGCTTAATAGTCTATAAAAGACTCTTATTCTTCTTGTAAAAGCAGGATGGAAAAGAAAAATTAAAAAATTTTCTTCTATGTGAGTTCTATGTGCCTCAGTGGTAGTTTTAAATTCTTCTCCCTATCCCACGCCAACCCTAGTTTCTCCTCCTCCATCTCCAACGCCTAAGACACCCTCCTTCTTCTCCAATCTCAAGCTAGCTCTTCAATATTCAAGGTTGATCAAGAAGACCATCACAAGGAGGCCGGCCTAATCCATTTCAAGTGATCTACCATGGCGCCAAGATTATTCTTCAACAATGCTTCCTCGACTCTTCTTTAGTTTCTCCATTTCATGACTAACGTATTTTTACCAAGTTCCTAATCTTGAGGTTTCTTTGTATAGGGTTCTCCTGGATTTCGAATTCAAGAGGAAGGAATTACTTGCCACAATCCAGAAAACAAGAAGTGCCCTCAATTTGTAGTATGGTCTTGTCATTTAGGAGGTCTCTTCATGAGTGATCTTGATCTACTTGAAAGATTAATGCCAGGTATGTTCTAGTGTCGATTAGGTCTGAAATATTAAATTGGCCTAGCTTAACTTGTGTGGTTCGAATCTTATTCCTATTTCTTTGATATTTTGATAGTCTCAATAATTAGGTTTACGTTTGATCGTTCGAGTTCTCTTCATTAGACCTCCTTTGATATTATATGCTGAACTAATCATATACAAATAAGAAAATTGCTAAGTTAATCTATGCTAATCTCCTTTAGGGTTGCATCGTTACATTCTCATCTTGCATGTCCCCACCAATGTGTATAGATAGCCATGCCATTAATAAGATCACTGTAAAGTATAGATTCCCAATCCCAAGACTAGACGACATGTTAGATATGATAGCTGGATCGACAATTTTTTCCAAGATACACCTAAAAAGTGGCTATCACCAGGTTAGGGTTAGGCCTGGAGACGAATGGAAAACTGCTTTTAAGACTAAAGATGGATTATATGAGTGGTTAGTCATGTCGTTCGGTCTGTCCAATGCATCCAGCACTTTTATGAGAATAATGAATCAGGTGTTAAAGGTTTTTATCGGAAGATTTGTAGTGGTCTATTTTGATGATATACTTATATATAGCAAAACAAAGGCAGACCACTTAACCCACTTGAAGCAAGTTTGTGAAGTCCTGAGAAAAGATAGTCTCTATGCCAATATCAAGAAGTGTGATTTCCTGACAAATAGAGTTATCTTTCTAGGATTTGTAGTCACATCTGAAGGGGTGTCCGTTGATCCTGAGAAAATTAAATCCATAGTAGAGTGGCCTACGCCTAAGACTATCCACAACGTTCGTAGTTTTCATGGGTTATCCACCTTCTATAGAAGGTTTATTAAAGGATTCAGTACGATAGTGGCACCAATCAATGATTGTATTAGGAAGGGAAATTTCGAGTGGACTAAAGCAGTAGGTAAGGCCTTCCTAACAATTAAGGAGAAAATGACACAAGCACCTGTCTTAAGGTTACCCAATTTTACCAAGGTGTTTGAGGTTGCTTGTGATGCTTCTGGGGTCGGAATTGGAGGTGTCTTGAGTCAAGAGAATCACCCAGTAGCATACTTCAGTGAAAAGTTAAATGAGGCGAGACTAAGGTATTCCACGTATGATAAGGAACTGTATGCTGTAGTTCAAGCTCTACGATATTGGAGGCATTATCTTCTACCCCACGAGTTTGTCCTGTTCTCTGATCACGAAGCTCTTAGGTTTCTTAGTTCTCAAAAGAAATTAAACCCTAAGCACGGGAAATGGGTAGAATTCATACAAGCTTACACGTTCGTTTTGAAACATCGTGCCGGTACTGAAAATAGGGTTGCTGATGCGTTGAGCCGCCGTTCTATGTTGTTAGCCTCTGTGAGCACTGAAGTAGTAGGGTTCGATAGATTGAAAGATGAATATCCCACATGTCCTGATTTTGGTCACATCTATCAATCCCTCCAACAAAGACTATCTAGTGAGCCTAGTGATTATACACTATTAGATGGATACCTTTTCAAAGGAAATCAGTTGTGTGTTCCCAAGACCTCTGTTAGGGAATTTCTGATCTGGGAAGTCCATGCTGAAGGTTTAGCAGGACATTTTGGCAGGAACAAAACCATCCTAGCAATGGAAGAACAATTTTTTTGGCCTGGTCTTAAAAAGAACGTTGCCCAGATCGTAGCTCAGTGTCGGACCTGTGCTGTTGCAAAACAGCAAAGACAGAACACCGGTCTGTACACGCCCTTACATGTCCCTGATGGTCCATGGCAAGATATCAGTATGGATTTTGTGGTAGGTCTACCTAAAACTTCTAGGAAATATGACTCTGTTTTTGTGGTTGTCGATCGTTTCTCCAAAATGGCGCACTTCATCCCGTGTTCTCAAAATTTAGACGCTTCGAAAGTGGCCAAGCTTTTCTTAGATCAGGTGGTTAAGCTTCATGGTTTACCCAAGACCATTGTGTCAGATAGAGATGTCAAGTTCACTAGCTACTTCTGGAAAATCCTCTGGCACATGTTAGGTACTAAGCTGAAATTCTCTACGGCCTATCATCCTCAAACCGATGGTCAAACTGAAGTAGAAAACCAAAGCTTAGGAAATCTCTTAAGATGTTTAGTCAGTGACAACCTAGGAAACTGGGACTTACTACTTCCTCGCGCTGAATTTGCCTACAACAGTTCGATTAATAGGTCTGTTGGAAAAAGTCCATTCGAAGTGGTCCATGGATAGAGACCTAGGAAACCATTAGACCTAATTCCTTTACCAGTACATACACGAATATCTGAGTCTGCTGAGTCATATGCACAGCATGTTAAGGGTTTGCACAAGGAGATTAGTCAGAAGATTCAAACAAGCAATGAACTCTATAGGCATATGGCTAATTCACATAAACGGTTAAAGGAATTTAATGAAGGAGACTCTGTAATGATTAGGCTTAAACCAGAAAGGTTTCCTCCGGGAACTATGAAGAAACTCCATGCCCAGGGAGCCAGACCCTTCAAAATAATAAAGAAAATTGGACCTAATGCTTATGTAGTAGACTTACCACCTAGTTATGGCATTAGTTCTACATTTAATGTTTCCGATCTGAAAGAATACAAGGAACCTGCATTGATACCGGATGAACCTTTTGGTCCTAACACTTCTCTTGAGAGTGAAATGCCAATTGAGTGTCCACCACAAAATATTCCTGAGCAAAAGGAAAGAATTGAAAGGATCTTGAATGACTAGATCATCACTACTAGAAATAAGGGCTACCAACGCTATCTGGTTCGATGGCAAGGACGTCCTGAATCTGAAGATTCCTGGATCACCAAAGAGGACCAACAACAAATCGACCTGGATATATTAGAAACTTATCACTCGACAGGGTCGAGTTCCTTCCACCCGGGGAGAATTGGTGCGGGCGCCAGAATCAGAAAGAGACTCCAACCAATTCAAGCCCATTCCGAATCTTTATGGTTGGACTAGAGAGTCCGGTAACCTTTCTTTATTTTGAGTCCAAAAGAATCATGTAAGTCGAGTCCATGTTGGGTCCTGTAATCTTTCTTTTGAGTCCAAAATAATCATGTAAGTCGAGTCCATGTCGGGTATAGTCTTAGTCCAATCCAAATGGGTCAACTAGCATCAAGCCTAAAGAAGACTCATAATGTATACCCCAAATCAAGACCAAAGCCAACTCAATTGGGGACCACATGCCACATCACTTGTGCCACCTCAACTTGGGACCACATGCCATGTCAAGAGGGGACCACATGCCACCTCACATGCCACCTCACCACAAGAGGGCGCCATCCCAAGTTCAAATTCAAGGAAGTTGGCCAAGGAGGATTTCAAGCAAGAAAATCAGCCCTCTCCCCTTCTATTACTCCACTTGTTTGGGGATTTGAAATTTTAAAATTTGTGAGGCTTTATTTAAAGCCTTGGACGCCCCTTGTAAAGAGCTATTGATGAATGAATACAAATTTTCAGAAATTTTCTATGTGTTTCTATGTGCCTATGTGGATCTTTGTGCTTAAGTGAACCTCTTCCTCTCCTCCATCATTTCTTCTCCCTAATCCTTCTCTTTTACTCTTCATCTTCCAAGCAATCCTCTTCCTTCAAGGCGAATTAAGGAAATCCTCATAAGAAGAAGATCAACACCAACACAAGCTTCCACCATGGCTCCAAGGATCATTTCCAACAAACTCTCCTTTGAGTTCCATCAATCTTCTCATTTCTAATTAAGCTTCTAATCATCTTGGTTTCTTTGTTGCAGGGTTCTCTAGGTTCCAGATCCAGGAGGAAGGATTACTTGCTACAAACCAGAAAGTTAGATGGCCCATCTTATGTGGTATGATCTTTCATTTGAGAACCTTAAGAGCGAATCCCTTGTGCTTGAGATTTCAATGCTTGAACTCCTAGTCTTTTAAGATCGGGATCATTAAATAGGGCTAGCTTGACTTGTGTGCGAATTCTAATCTTGTCCTATTTCTTTAAGATTTTGATAGTCCTCCTAGCTGGGTTTAAGTATAAGCATTTAGGGTTTCTTATTTAGATCTCCTTGATCTTATATGTTGAATCACTCATATGCAAGTAGGAATTGCTAGTTAAATTTTGGTTAATCTCCTTTAGAGTCACATGATTGCATCCTCATCATGCATACCACACCAAAGTGACAGAAATTATCTTTCTTCCTTAGGGCAGGAGGGCCCCTCATTGGCCGAGGCCTTTGCAGAATGGTCTCGTTCTCGATCTCCATGAGGATCTTCTCTCTTGGCAGGGATAGAGGTGCATAAGTCTTGAACCTTCGAGGGAAGTCCCTCAGCTTTGGACTTCGGCATTGGGTCGACCGTCGACTATCACTCGGAGGTCGAAATTCAGGAGCTTTATCGCTCCACTTCTTCGGGGCCGGCCTTCCTTCAGCTTGATGTTGGCCGGCTGCTTGTTCTTCTGCCAGGGCATACTTCTGCGCTCTCTCCAATAGTTCATTGTAGCTTGTCCGATGTGATGCGGCACTAATATTCATGCAATTCTTTTTGTATGTTTTATATGTGGGGTTAGGTGATTAATTCCCGAATTTCAGATCAAAATTAGTTGTAGGAAATTTTGTATGAATTTTTGAAGCCAAGCATGCAGATTAGAACCTAGAAAAGTACTAAAGAAGAATCGCCAGGGCTGAGAAGCCTCGGTTAGGGCAAGTTCTCCTACAATAATAAGACTGGAGGTAGAGGGGGTGTAACTGACAACGTCTGAAGTGCCCGGTGAAGATCGCAGTGAAGAGATATCTCGTTCCTCGATGGATGCGGCCTGGAAAACCTAGCCAAAGACCCGTGGATACCCGGCTTTCTGCTCGGTGGTCCGATTGAGGCATGGCTGGAGTCGTTGGATTCATAGAAACTTGGGGACCTACAAACGACCTGTCAGGGGTTAGAAAACTTAGAAGAAATCAAGAAAACAAATGAAAATAGAAAAGGGAAGAATGTTATGGAGGGAGCTAGAAGGATGGTTGGCGGTAGGAAGATGGTTGCAAACACTGGGAAGAAGAACTCTCAAACACCTTTATGCACACAGCAGGGTAATCACACAAAATAATAGAAGAACTCAAGGTTTATTTCATATCAAAAATCTCCCTTCATACAAGAGGCTAGGGTCCTTTAAATAGACCCTTAACCTTGGTCTCCAAGTAAGGGCACATAAGTCTTTACATAAGAATCCTTTTCCCTCTCAAACCCTAGCTAGAAAATAAGAAAATATTAGGTAGAAAAAATCCCTAAAAATTCTCTTGACTTGGCCAACACTCCAAGGACACCTAGGGGGGTGTGTTGGGCTTCTAGGAGCAGCAAGAGGCCGGCCCAAAGGGGCTCGGGTGCATGGGTTTGGGCCTCTGGAAGCTGGGGTGGCCTGGTAGCCATGTAGCAGGAATATTCCCTGGTATCTTGCATTTTTAGGGCTTGGGCTTGGCACCTGGGCTTGATTTCTTTGGGCTAGGATGCAGATGGACCTCTAGAATCATGGATGCCCTAGTCCATGAATATACTTTGGCATCTGGAAGGGAATCTGGGCATTTGGATGGCATCTGCAAGGAATCAGGGTTTTCTGAATTTTCCTCCTGGGGTCTTCAAATCTTCAAGCTGGGTAGGACTTGGGCTATACTTACATGTCTTTAATCTAGTTGGACTTGATCTTCACTTGTATGATATAGTCTTGATTCTTCAGTATGCTTGGACAGGACTCAAAAAAATAAAATTAGCTCAACATGAGCTGACTAGCATTGGACTGAACTAGCTCAACATGAGCTGACTAGTACAGAACTGAAATAACAACTCAAAAGACTCAAATAACAACTTAAATTGACTCAGATGGGCTAAGACCTTATTACAGATGGACTCATAAATTATTGATCAATTCACAGAGGGTTGAAAAGTCTCTGTCTTATTCTGGTGCCTCCGGTGTCCCCACCATGATGCTTCTTGTCCAGGAAAAAGGTCAACCTGGATGAGTGGAGCCCCTGCTTGAAGGCTGACATTGCTACAACTTCGTTCAAATCCGGGACTTCCATGGCCACTGAGTTGAAATGGGCCATGAAATTTTGAAGGGTCTCTCCCTCCTTTTGCAGCACGAGGAAGAGGCAGTCGGTATTCCTCAGGGTCCGACTGCAAGTCCTAAAATGGAAAAGAAAAAATGATTCGAGTTGAGAGAAAGAGTGGATCGTACATGGCCGGATGGCGGAGAACCACATCTGTGCTATCTTCTTGAGGGTTGCAGGGAAGGCGATGCAATGGATAGTGTCGGAGGTGCCTTGGACCATCATATGGGCTTTGTACGTGCCCAGATAGACCATCGGATTAGTGGAACCGTCGTAGGGTTCAACCTGTGGGATCTTGAAATGGCGGGGGATCATCTTCGCCAGAATCTTCTCAGAGAACGGGGGACGGGAGTCATATACCTGTCCGCCTTCAGCCTTCTATCGGAGGGTGATTTCAGTAATGCGCTCTTCCATGCGCATGATCTTGCTGTCGTAGTCCTTCGGAGGTTCGGTGGCAAGCCGACTGCCGAACAGGATGGATTCGGCGTAGGAAGGCGAAGCAGACCTCGCCCTCTTACAATCGGCATGGTCACCCAAGGACCACTAGGGCTTCGCGGCGGCGTGAGAACCAGGTTGAAGGATCTCTGGCTGCTGGCCTCCCACAGCAGCAGTCGAAGGATTGGTGCAGGAAGCTGCTGGCAGTTGCTGCCGGTTGTTGGCTGCTTCCTAGAAATGCTGTACCATAGCCATATGTGTTTTAATGCGATTCACCAAGGTTTGGAACTGTTGCAACCCCAATGTGATGGTAGGTTCTGCAGCAGTAGGGGCGATGGCAGCAAAATCATTCTCTCTAAGAGGCTTCTCAGACCTGGAAGGAGAGATATCCCTCTTGGTATCTCTCTAAGTGGCATCTCAGCAGGGCCCCAGCCGGAGATGGTCATTCGGACCTCAACTCCGGTGGGTCGGACCTCTGATGGAGAATGGTGGGCCGGACCCCAGCAGGAGAGGGTCATTCGAACCTTAGCTCCGGTGGGTCGGACCTCTTATGGAGAATGGTGGGCCGGACCGGACCTCAGCAGGAGAGGGTCATTCGGACCTCAGCAGGAGAGGGTCGTTCGGACCTCAGCTCTGGTGGGTCGGACCACTGGACTGGGACGGTTCTGGCAGGGGGTGAGCCATCATGGTACAACAAGTAGGAAACTCAACATAAGTAAGAATTTTCATGACAACACATTTCTCTCCCTTTTTGTCAATCAATCAAAAAGGTGATTTCAAATAATGTTTAGATTTTGAAATAGATTGAGAAAGTCTTTAATATTTGTTTGAGATAAATTCACTTTCTTAAATTGGAAATTCTAATTAAAATTTTGTTACAGTTGTATCAATGTATTGTATCAGATAGTATATGACAACAAAAGAAATTGCTAAAAGATCATTTATTTCACTGAGAATATTGCGATGCAAAGAGAGAAGGAAAGTACATTCATATTGTAGAAGATAAAAAGTAGAGCATTAACAAAGTCAAAAGTACAACCAAAAGACTAGTCAAATAATCTATTCTTCTTCTTCTCCACTAGAATAAGAGGAGCCTACCTCTATAACCTTATCAGAGTTCTTAGTTTTCAGGGGTTTAAACCTTAAATCCCTGAACCTAGTTCTAACAGGGGCTCTAAAAGTCTTAGTTTTCTTGGTTTTGGGTTTCTTCTTGGTCTTAACAGGTTTAGGTTTAATTGACGGAAGATCAGATGAAGGAATAGGAACTGGAGTTTCAAGTGATTCCTTAAAGTTCTGTACAGGAGCATCTTTACTAGTGGTTGTTTCCTTTTGGGATTGTAGCAGGATGCTTCTGATCTCTTCTTTAAAATCCTCCATTCCTTTTCAATTTTCTCCTGGTGAAGCTTCTGTTCAGATCTCATTTCCTGCAAGCTTGCATTAACTATACTTTTATTTCATCAATTACAGAGTTTATGTGATCTATTAATGAACTTGAAATTGTTTCCATCTTCTGAAATATTAGCTTCTTGAGGTCAGATAGAGTAATCATTGTACCTTCAGATCTTTCTTCAATAGCAGTAGCTTCATCATCTTCTGAAAAAGTTGCAGCAACATGACTAGATACTTTCTTTATCCAAATTCCTTCCTGTAGCTTATAACCCATTCTTTTCAGTGAATTGAAGGAGTAAGTGTCAAAGTGATGTAGTGGCTTGTCTATCTCATTGGTTAAGTCAACTCCAGCTTCTTCAAACAATAGAGTGAAGACCATACCATAGGGTAGGCAGGCTTTGACTTTCTTGGCTACTTCAGTCATTTGAATCATCATTATGTAGGAAAGATTGAGAGGCTTTTCTTTAATTAGATGTCCCATAAAGGTCATGTCTTTCTTGCTAACCCAACCAAAGTGACCGGTCCTTGGAAGAAAAATTCTACTGACCATATTGTGTAGAAGCCTCATTTCCTTCAACAGTAAGTTGGGCTGAACATGCTGAACGGAGCTCACGTCTTCTTTCTCCAAAATAAGCTTTAATATGTGTTCTTTGTTCGGTAGAGTAAGCTAAGTGGCACCATCCATAGGTATCTATAGCAAGTTTTCCAACTTCTCATCATCCACGATGATCTTGATTCCCTTAACTGTTGATTCAAAATGAAATTCTTGAAGAACTATATTTTCATAGAAGATTTGTACCAGTGAGGGTTAGGCTAAGAAGTCCAAAGAATAGAAATGCTTCCAGCCCTGACTTTCTATCCACCTTCCGATCTTCATTTCCATCTCTTCTAGGAAGGGGAAATCTATTCTCCTTCTGCAAGAGACAAGCCGGTTGGACATTGAGATAATTTGTGTAGTAGGAGAGGGAGTTTCTTCTTCTTGTTGCTCGGAGATAAACCTTTTTCTCTTTTCTCCTTTTCCTTTTGCATCTTCACTGCGTGTGCTTGATTCACCTACTTGAAGAATCTTCCGTGCAGATCTTCGAGAAGCCATCGCAGTAGAATTTATGAAATTTGGTTCTAGGGAATGAATTTTGGGAGTTTGGTAAAGTTTTCGAGAGGAGTAGAGGTGTTTGAAGTAAAATAAAAGAGTGAAGTACAGGAAAATACAGCTCGAAACTACTTAAATAATGATTTCCCATCTTTCGAGTCGGCTCGCCCAACCCTAGAAAAATCTGAGTCGGCTCGACCAGAGCGAACTCAGAAAAATCAGAACATCGAGTCAGTGACTTAGTCAGCTCGACCAGAGCAATAGCTAAAGAACTCAGACATTCGAGCCGGCTCGACTGGAGCAAGATTGCTCAAGTCGACTCGAATAGAACTTTTCATAGAAAATAAAATGATTCAGAAATTGAATTCGATAAAATGAAAGTCCAAGAAAAGTTGCTCAACAATCATGAATAAATGTAGGAGGTTTTCTAGATAATTCATCCTTAGTTTTAAAGAAAATTAGGTTATTTAAATCTAGAAGGGATCACAAAATCCTAATTCTCCTTTAAGTAATTCAAATCTATCCTGACTTAGTGGCTTAGTAAAAATGTCAGCTAATTATTTTTTAGTTGGGATAAATTATAATTCTATATCACCATTCAAAACATGGTCTCTAATACAATGGTATCTAATCTCTATGTGCTTAGTTCTAGAATGCTATGTAGAATTTTTGGTTAAATTTATAGCACTTGTGTTATCACACTTGATAGGAATTTTGTATTGTGTAATACCAAAGTCTTCTGGTTATTATTTAATCTATAACACTTGTGCACAACAACTCCCTACAGCAACATACTCTGCCTCAGCAGTAGAAAGTGCTACCGAGTTTTATTTCTTGCAGTGTCATGAGATTAAATTCAACCCTAGAAATTGACATGTACTGCTAGTGCTCTTTCTATCAATTTTGCAAGCAGCATAGTCAGCATCAAAAAATTCAACTAAATTCAAAGATGATTCTTTTGAAAACCAAAGATCTAGATTACTTGTACCTTTCAAATATCTTAATATTCTTTTAACAGCAAGCATATGTGTTTCTTTAGGATTACATTGAAATCTAGCACATACACATATATTATACAAGATATCCGGTCTACTGGCAATTAAATATAATAAGGATCCGTTCAAACCTCTATATAGCTTTTGGTCAACATTGGATCCGTTTTCATCTTTGTCCAATTTGCAAGATGGGCTCATGGGTATGCTCATTTGTTTGCTCATCTCCATACCAAACTTTTTAATTATTTTCTTAGTATATTGGCTTGGTTGATGAAGATCCCTTCCTTTGTTTGCTTTACTTGAAGTCCAAGGAAGTAATTAAGTTCACCCATTGGGCTCATTTCAAATTCTCCCTGCATTAGCTTAGCAAATTCTTTACAGAAATTTTATTAGTTGCACCAAATATAATATCATCTGCATAAATTTGTACAACTAATATATCATTATTTTTCTTTTTGATAAAAAGGGTTTTATCAACATTTCCTCTTGAAATTTTTTTTTCAATTAAGAAAGTGCTAAGTCTATCATACCAGCTCTAGGAACTTATTTCAAACCATATAGAACCTTATTGAGTTTAAACACATGGTTTGGAAAGGCTTGATTTTCAAAATCCAATGGTTGTTCTACAAAAACTTGTTCGGAGATAAAACCATTTAGAAATGCACTTTTCACATCCATTTGAAAAAGTTTAAAATTCATGTATGATGTGGGACTAATATGCATGCAATTCATTTTGTATATTTTATATGTGGGGTTAGGTGATTAATTCCCAAATTTCAGATCAAAACTAGTTGTAGGGAGTTTTGTATGAATTTTTGAAGCCAAGCATGCATATTAGAACCTAGAAAAGTATTAAAGAAGGATCGCCGGGACTGAGAAGCTTCGGTTAGGGCAAGTTCTCATATAATATAAAGACTGGAGGTAGAGGGGGTGTACCTGACAACATCTGTAGTGCCCAGTGAAGATTGTAGTGAAGGGATCTCTCGTTCCTCGAGGGATGCGGCCTGGAAAATCGAGCCAAAGACCCGCGGATATCTGGCTTTCTGCTCGGTGGTCTGATTGAGGCTTGGCTGGAGTCATTGGATTTGTAGGACTCGAGGAACCGCAAACGACCTATCAGGGGTTAGAAAACTCAGAGAAAATCAAGAAAACAAAGAAAAATAGCAAAGAGAAGAAAGTTTTGGAGGGGGCTAGAAGGATAGTTGGCAGCAGGAAGATGGTTGCAAGCACCGGGAAGAAGAACTCTCAAACCCTTTATGCACACACCAGGGTAATCACACAAAACGATAGAAGAACTCAAGGTTTATTTCATATATCAAAATCTCCCTTCATACAAGAGGCTAGGGTCCTTTATATAGACCCTTAACCTTGGGCTCCAAGTAAGGGCACATAAGTCTTTACATAAGAATCCTTTTCCCTCTCAAACCCTAGCTAGAAAATAAGGAAACATTAGGTAGAAAAATCCCTAAAAATTCTCTTGACTTGGCCAACACTCAAAGGATGCCTAGGGGTATGTTGGGCTTCTAGGAGCAGCAAGAGGCCGGCTCAAAGGGGCTCGAGCGCATGGGTTTGGGCCTCTGGAAGCTGGGGTGGCCAGGTAGCCAGGTAACAGGAATATTCCCTGGTATCTTGCTTCTTAGGGGCTTGGGCTTGGCACCTGGGCTTGATTTCTTTGGGCTAGGATGCAGATGGACCTCTAAAATCATGGATGCCTTGGTATATGAATATATTTAGCATCTGGAAGGGAATCTGGACATCTGGAGGGCATCTACAAGGAATCAGGGTTTTCTGATTTTTCCTCTTGGGGTCTTCAAATCTTCAAGCTGGGTTGGACTTGGGCTATACTTCCATGTCTTCAATCTGGTTGGACTTGGTCTTCACTTATATGATGTGGTCTTGAGTCTTCAAGATGGTTGAATAGGACTCAAAAAATAAAATTAGCTCGACATGAGCTGACAAACACTGGACTGAACTAGCTCAACATTAGCTGACTAGTACAGAACTGAAACTCAAAATACTCAAATAACAACTAAAATGGACTCAGATAAGCTAAGCCCTTATTACAGATGGACTCATAAATTATTGATCAATTCATAGAGGGTTGAAAAGCCTCTTTCTTATTCTGGTGCCTTTGGTGTCCCCACCAATTCTCCCTGGGTGAGAGGAACTCGACCCTATCGAGTGAAGATCAGACTGGCTCATATATATCTCGAGAAGGTCTGGGTTGAGGCATTGCAGGTTTTCTCGAGAAATCCATGAATCGCCTGACTCTGGCTGGCCTTGCCATCGGACCGGGAAGCATTGATAGTCACGGCCCCGGGTCGTGATGGCTTGATCATCCAGGATACGCTCGATCCGTTCTCCTCTCTCAGGACAAATTTATTAGTAGACACTGTGGGTTAGGGTCACTCACAATGAAAAGGAATAGGTTCAAAGGCCTCACTAGGTATCGCTGCCGGTTCCCTGTACTCAACCAGGTCTATAATATTGAAGGTAAAACAAATGCCCAAATCCGAAGGCATGTCTAACACCTAGGCATTTGATCCAACCTTCTCTATCACTTTAAAAGGTCCGGCTCTGCGAGCATGAAGCTTCTTTTAGGCCTAAGCCTAACCAAGATAGAATCCACTACATCAAATACTTTGATCCATCTTCGAGAATTAGCCAGTTTGTTTAAAATTAGTGTAGGTGGTGAACATGCTGGGCACATGCAGACTCCTAACAAGATGATGTAAAAGGACTCAAACCTATACCTTACAGACTCGACTAAGGAGGTTTATTAGGTCTTAACTACCTCTTGGGAATGGGGGCATGAGTCATGGTTAATGGATGGCATGCAGAAGAAAATTTTCTAGTAACTCCTAATAGGTGCCAGAGGGTCTGCCAAAAGTAGGTAGCAAATGGGATGGTGGTGCGGGCACCAGACTCAGAAGAAGACTACAGAGCTCCATCTGGATCTCTAATTAACCTTGCCCGAAGAATTAGGATTTTTTTGGCTTGTAATAAGGGTTGACTGGATCAACTCAATTTTAGCTTGAGTCTATATTACCTGCATTTTATTTTGTTGAGTCATGTTGACTCAGTAGTGGACTAGGACTTCAACCTGGGGTGTTACATTTTCTTCCAAGGCCAAGCAAGTGGACACCACACTCCCAGCCACACTCCCAGCCATACGCTTGAGTCCAGGGGGGTGCCACATCTACATCCAGCAGCCTTTGGTCCCCACACCACAGATAGCAGCTCCCTTCTCCCTTGCGCCAATTGAGGAGAAATCCACCAGGAGCCCACAAATCAAGGAGGCGGCCCAAGATTTCCCAAAAGAACCAAACTATAAAAGGGAAGAAATTCTCTTGGAGAGAAATTCAAGGAGGCGCCCATTACCTGCCAGAAATATTCAAAACAAAGTTAGAAGGAGCCATAACTTAGGGAGAAAGAAAAGGAGGTATCCAAAAAGGGTTGAGCCATGAAAGGAAGGAAATTTCTCTTGAAAAGCAAGGTTAGGAGGCGCCCTAATCATTCCAACTAAAGCCAGATATAAAAGGCAACAAATTTTCTCTTGGAGGGCAAGGTTAAGAGGCGCCCAAACACTTCCAGATAAGGCCAAGCATAGAAGGAAAAAAATATTTTCTTGGAGGTCAAGACAAGGAGGCACCACCCACTTTCCTTTTTGAAGCCTCAATCAACTTTGGAATTAATTGGCCGGCCATATGAGTAGGGATTGATATCCTAATTTGAAGATCCCCTCCTTTAGTCCCACATGGGAAGATGCAAAACCCTACTCTCTTGTAATGGCCTATAAATTAAACCCCCATGTAAGTTTAAAAAAAGAATCAAATGAATGAAACCAAATTTTTTTGTGAGCAAACATTGTGTTTTCTCTCTTCCGCACTTGCATCCAGGTGTTGAGCTCCGTGAGGGAGTAAATCCGGGTTCCCCAGGAACTTTGAGGAGGTGTGAGATCTCCAAAACCCAAACCCTAGGTTAGCCACTCCACTCCCAAACCCTAGCCGCCATCACCCTTCTCTTTCCACCAAGCCCTAGTCTATTCCACTTCTCACGGCCACCCTATCCAAGTCCAGGCTGGCCACCAGCATCCAGCTCCAGTCTAGATACTTCAGATCTACAGCAATTCTAAGAGGAAGTCAGATCGGCCTCCAGGAGAATCCTGATTTCAGCAACTACAGCTTTCAAGTTCTTCAACCTGGTAAATCTTTTCTTGAGTATCTGAATTCCATCACTTGTCCCTCTTCTTTCCCAGATCTTGAGTCCAGGAGAAGCCGACCAAACCACAAGATCAGTATTGGAGGATCCATTGCGAAGATAGCCGACTCCGAGGATCCCACAATCTGCTCGAGAGAGTTCTTCCACCAAAATCCTGAGAAGATCACTATCTGGTTAGTAAACCATCTCTCCTCTCTATTTCTGTTCTGTTGAAAGTTCAGAGCGAAACCCTAGGTCTGGGATTCTCTCAACCCCCAGCGATCCGTTACTTCTGAACTACTCTGATAATTTAGTTTCATCTAAATTGTGCTTTCAATCCTTACCTAGTTTCCTTCAACTTAGTTTAGCTTTACTTTGAGTCAAAGCCAATTTCTGGAATATATAAAAAAAAAAAGAAAAAAAAAAAGAATTAATCTTAAATTTACTTCCGCATACGCTTCCTTGTTCTTTGTTCTGCATCATTCTTGGTATCAGAGCCCTGTCTAGGATTTCTGTTTTGATTGCTTATTTGAGTCTCTCTCTTTTACTTTGTCTGCTCGAAGTAGACTCCCCAGGATGTTCGGTCCTAGGAACGAAGCGAGGTGCAAACCTCCTCTTCCCATTCCACGGGGTGTTCCTAGGGCGTGTAGGGGATCCGTTGGGTTATAACTTCGTAGCAGGAATTGTAAACGGGGAAGTGCTCTATTTTCAGCCCGTAATTGCCCTGTTGTAGGAATTATTTCTCACTCCAGCTAACTCCAAATTTGGTGATTTTTTTTTTTCTGAAACCAGTATAACCGAAAATAATTTGCATAATTTTCCTATGATTTATTGGTTTCCATGAAATTTCTGAGAATTAAATTACTGCAACTCTATTTTTGTGTTATGCAATCCAATTATTTTTGAGTGTTCATCTCTTAATTCATCTTAAGGGCATTTGAGCATCTAAGATAAGGGGAGGAGTTGATAACCTCTCCTTAGCCCAAAACCACCACCCACTCATTCGAACCTAAGCCTTTAATCTAAAAATTGATTAGACCTAATTTGCCCTAGTGGGCTAGGGACATCAACAAGTCGGGTCAAGGCTAGTGTTGAGTCAGTTTGTCTAGTTACTCTGTGTGTGCTTTGTATTCAGTGTCTAGAACGGTGGTTTAGGGACTACGTCCCGAAGGGCTTGTGTGCTGGTCCGCCTACCTGGCCAATCACTGATTGGTGTCTAGGATTGGCAATTAGGGACCTAACACTCCCCTTACACCTGCCTGGCTGAGTCCTGAGTTACTACAGGCTAGCTTGCCACTCTGATTGGGCATCTAGTTTGGGCTCTAGGTCTAGGTAGCCCATAGTCATTCAGTTGAGTCTCATTTTGTGTGCTTGATTGCATCATGTCTACCCGGAATGGAGTGCCCTACCAACCTGGTCAAACCCAACCTGATTTAGAGGCCATGGTTAGAGCTCTTACTGAAAGTATGAACAAATTGAGTCAGGATATGATTGCTACTGTTACCCAGTGTAAAGAACAAGTCCATGAGAATTTTACCCAGCTTAGGGATCGAGTCCAAGTACTTGAGAAACGTAGACATTAAAATTGGACCCCTGATCCAAAATTTAATAGGCCCCAACCTCATCCATGCCAGGAGCCTAGGAGGACCTTATACCATGATCCCGAGCATAACCTTAGGAAGCCTAACCATGATATCTATAGCGTGGATCGTGTCTATGAGAGGTCCTTACAATATTCTAGACCAGTCACTCAACAACCCAAGTCTTCTAGATCAAACCATTTAGATCCACACCCATGCCCAAGTAAGGTCTCTACTAGCTTGAAACCCAGTGTGACCCAGGTTCCTATATCGCAAGAATGTTTGTTTTGTGGAGAAAGAGGCCATAAATCTAGTCATTGCCCATGCATAGGACTGGCTTGTGCACAGCTAAGTAGTAAGAATCCTAAGGATGACATTAATGAGGGAGAACCCAAGCCTACCAATAAGGAAGAAAGGTTAGGTATGACAAGCCTAGAATCAGTTGACCCGATTACCACTGACCCGAAACCCATTGGAGATGGCATCGAGGAAGTATATGATGCTGGCTTGAGTCTAGTTGATGAATATGAGGGGGAAGAACTTGAAGAATGTGACATTGATACTATTGGTTCCTTACCTGAGGAGACCTTGGAAAGCAACCAACTGGTAGGACCAAGTTTAGAAATTCAAGAGATTTGTGAGAACCAGGTTCCTTTAGTCAAATACCCCCAGGAAGAACTCATAGTGTTAGCCCGAGCTTTAGTTCGTACCCTCTAATGACAGTCATTCCCCAAGTACCAATTGAAGATCTTTGCACTGAACTATTTAAGTTTGCCCACCCTATGGTAGATCCTCTCCTTAGGATGACTGAATCAAGCCTCTTACAATTGGACCTTGTCCCATGCCCAGCCACTAAGGTCTCTCCCGTAATCTCAGTTGAACATCCTTGTCTTGAGCGGATTGATTCACCCAGTCCTGTAGAAGTCCTCCTTATGGCCCCAGACCCTTCCTTTGCATGACTGACCTACCCTTCTATAGAGTATACCTTTCCACACCCATAGGTCAAATTTCAAGTCTTGAGGTCATCATCCATAGGCCCTTCCATGAATCATTCTCTAATCCTGTTCTTGAGAAAGTGGATCATTATTTGCTTAGAGAACAAACCTTAACTATTGCAATCACATCTCTTAGGCTACTTCCCGAACCATCTCTTGATCCATTCCTGGGAGTAGCAAATTTTTACTTTCGTAAGGATGACCAGTTGACACTCATAGATCACCATTCAAACCTTCAGGTCACCACCTTTAGTCAACAGGTAATTCGAGACCCCACCTCATATCTCCTCCCTTTCTCTAGGACTTCCAATGCTTCTTACACCATCCAAGTATACTTTGTTGAAGTCTTTAGAGTGAACCACGTGTCAGAACCTATTAGGTTTGCCACCTACTTCTGGAAGACCTTATGGCACCTACTAGGCACCCATGATAAGTTTTCATGCTCTGCATGCCATCCTCCGACCCAAGGTCAAACCTAGAGAGCCATAGTTTGTTAGGATTAGACCTAGGGTTCCTTTGAAATAAAGTCCATTCTTTAGGAATGCGTCGTCAATCTAGTTTAGTTTTTTTCTTGACCCTTTAATAGGTTTTGACTCAGATTTTGGTTTGATTGAGAGCACCAGGAATTGGGATTTGTTTTTTGTCCAGGGCTGAAATTGCATTCAATGTTTCGATCAATAGGTCTATAGGCTAGAGTCCCTTTGAAATTGTTCATGGATACAAGCCTCACACACCACTTGATCTGATTTCACTATTAGCCCACACACACAAGTCTCTTGATGCACTTGCATAGCATGTAAAGGACTTGCATAAAGAAATTCATGCCAAAATAACTTTAAGTAATGAAACTTATAAGAAGTTGGCTGATTCTCAAAGATGAGTCAAAACTTTTGTTGAGAGAGACTATGTAATGATTAGGTTAAGGCCTGAGCGGTTTTCTCCTGGAACCGTTAGAAAGTTACATGCTAGAGGAGCTGGACCATTTAGAGTGGTGAAGAGAGTAGGATCCAATGCCTATGTGCTCGAGTTGCCTCCAGAACTAGGCATTTGCTCCACTTTCAACATTACAGACCTAGTAGAGTATAGAGAGCCAGCTGTGATTCCCAGTGAGGCTTTTGAACCTAATCCTGCCCTTGAGAGTGAACCCAACCCTGTGTGTCCACCAACAAACTGGCCTGTGAGGAAAGAGCAGATTGAAAAGATCCTGGATGATCAGGTTATCTCTACTCGTAATCGAGGATACCAAAGATACCTGGTCCGCTGGCAAGAAAGGCCAGATTCTGATGACTCTTGGATCTCTCGAGAAGAATTACAAGAATTGGACCCAGACCTCTTGGAGAGATACCAGAGCCAACTTGATCCATACTCGACAGGGTCGAGTTCCTCCCACCTTGGGAGAATTGGTGCGGGCACCAGACTCAGAAGAAGACTTCAGAGCTCCATCTGGATCTCTGATTAACCTTGCCCGAAGAATTAGGATTTTTTTGGCTTGTAATAAGGGTTGACTGGATCAACTCAATTTTAGCTTGAGTCTATATTACCTGCATTTTATTTTATTGAGTCATGTTGACTCAGAAGTGGACTAGGACTTCAACCTGGGGTGTTACATTTTCTCCCAAGGCCAAGCAAGTGGACGCCACACTCCCAGCCACACTCCCAGCCATACGCCTGAGTCCAGGGGGGCGCCACATCTACATCCAGCAGCCTTTGGTCCCCACACCACAGATAGCAGCTCCCTTCTCCCTTGCACCAATTGAGGAGAAATCCACCAGGAGCCCAAAATCAAGGGGGCGGCCCAAGACTTCCCAAAAGAACCAAACTATAAAAGGGAAGAAATTCTCTTGGAGAGAAATTCAAGGAGGCGCCCATTACCTGCCGGAAATATTCAAAACAAAGTTAGAAGGAGCCATAACTTGGGGAGAAAGAAAAGGAGGTATCCAAAAGGGTTGAGCCATGAAAGGAAGGAAATTTCTCTTGAAGAGCAAGGTTAGGAGGTGCCCTAATCATTCCAACTAAAGCCAGATATAAAAGGCAACAAATTTTCTCTTGGAGGGCAAGGTTAAGAGGCGCCCAAACACTTCCATATAAGGCCATGCATAGAAGGAAAAAAATATTTTTTTGGAGGTCAAGACAAGGAGGCACCACCCACTTTCCTTTTTGAAGCTTCAATCAACTTTGGAATTAATTGGCCGGCCATATGAGTAGGGATTGATATCCTAATTTGAAGATCCCCTCCTTTAGTCCCACATGGGAAGATGCAAAACCCTACTCTCTTGTAATGGCCTATAAATTAAACCCCCATGTAAGTTTGAAAAAAAGAATCAGATGAATGAAACCAAATTTTTTTGTGAGCAAACTTTGTGTTTTCTCTCTTCCGCACTTGCATCCAGGTGTTGAGCTCCGTGAGGGAGTAAATCCGGGTTCCCCAGGAACTTTGAGGAGGTGTGAGATCTCCAAAACCCAAACCCTAGGTTAGCCACTCCACTCCCAAACCCTAGCCGCCATCACCCTTCTCTTTCCACCAAGCCCTAGTCTATTCCACTTCTCACGGCCACCCTCTCCAAGTCCAGGCTGGCCACCAGCATCCAGCTCCAGTCCAGATACTTCAGATCTACAGCAATTCTAAGAGGAAGTCAGATCGGCCTCCAGGAGAATCCTGATTTCAGCAACTTCAGCTTTCAAGTTCTTCAACCTGGTAAATCTTTTCTTGAGTATCTGAATTCAATCACTTGTCCCTCTTCTTTCCCAGATCTTGAGTCCAGGAGAAGCCGACCAAACCACAAGATCAGTATTGGAGGATCCATTGCGAAGATAGCCGACTCCGAGGATCCCACAATCTACTCGAGAGAGTTCTTCCACCAAAATCCTGAGAAGATCACTGTCTGGTTAGTAAACCATCTCTCCTCTCTATTTCTGTTCTGTTGATAGTTCAGAGCGAAACCCTAGGTCTGGGAGTTTCTCAACCCCCAGCGATCCGTTACTTCTGAACTACTCTGATAATTTAGTTTCATCTAAATTGTTCTTTCAATCCTTACCTAGTTTCCTTCAACTTAGTTTAGCTTTACTTTGAGTCAAAGCCAATTTCTGAAATATAAAAAAAAAAAAGAAAAAAAAAAGAATTAATCTTAAATTTACTTCCGCATACGCTTCCTTGTTCTTTGTTCTGCATCAGATGGGCTCTATAGATCCTTGCAACCTGGTAACCTCAACAAAATGTAACCTAATAGTTTTAGACACATGAGAAGACTCAAGGAAGGGTAGGAAACAAGAAGTGGGTTCAGAATTAGTCTGGTAGGGTGGAGAAAAAGGTTTAGTTGGATAAAGTAGGATAAAAGATGGGGTGTCAGGAACTAATCCCATATTAATGAGGTTAACCTTACGAGGTTGAGCTATATCTACAGGGTTTACATAATGGAAGGATGGGTTACTAATCTCAGGGAAGAGGTCCTTAATGGGAACTATAGGAGGAGGCTCATCCTGAGGGTACTTATTCAAAAAAATCAGGTCCTTAATAAATTCTTCATGTTCTTGTATTTTAGGACTAGACTCTATAATTTGGCTCTCCTCTATGGTTGACTCTTGGATTTCTCTCCCAAGTGGTGCAAGAAAAAAGGGAACTTACTTCTTGTGGTGTAGGGACCAAAGACACTGGATGGAGATGTGGCGCCTCCTGGACTCTTGCTTGTGGCTGGTAGTGTGGCGCCCACTTGCTTGGGCCTGGGAGAAAAAATGTGGCACCCTAGACCTTGACTTGACTGAAAAAAAGTGGCACCAACCTGGAGAAGACCTAGACCACTACTAGGACTTGTACTGAGTCAACATGACTCAACAAAATTTAAATTACTGGAAAATACAGACTCAAGACTAAAATTGAGTTGACCAAGTCAACCCTTATTACAAAACCAAAAAACCCTAATTCTTCGGGCAAGGTCAATCAGAGATCCAGATGGAGCCTAGAAGTCTTCTTTTGAGTCTGGTGCCCACACCAATTCTCCCGGGGTGGGAGGAACTCGACCCTGTCGAGTATGGATCAAGCTGGCTCTGGTATCTCTCCAAGAGGTCTGGGTCCAATTCTTGTAATTCTTCTCGGGAGATCCAAGAGTCATCAGAATCTGGCCTTCCTTGCCAGCGGACCAGGTATCTTTGGTATCCTCGATTACGAGTAGAGATAACCTGATCATCCAGGATCTTTTCAATCTGCTCTTTCCTCACAGGCCAGTTTGTTGGTGGACACACAGGGTCGGGATCACTCTCAATAACAGGATTAGGTTTCAAAGGCTTACTAGGAATCACAGCTGGCTCCCTATACTCTACCAAGTCTGTAATGTTGAAAGTAGAGCTATTGCCTAGTTCTGGAGGCAACTCAAGCACATAGGCATTGGATCCTACTCTCTTCACTACTCTAAATGGTCCAGCTCCTGTAGCATGTAACTTTCTAACGATTCCAAGAAAAAACCGCTCTGGCCTTAACCTAATCATTACATAGTCTCTCTCAACAAAAGTTTTGACTCGTCTTTGAGAATCAGCCAACTTCTTATAAGTTTCATTACTTAAAGTTATTTTGGCATGAATTTCTTTATGCAAGTCCTTTACATGCTATGCAAGTGCATCAAGAGACTTGTGTGTGTGGCCTAATATTGAAATCAGATCTAGTGGTGTGTGAGGCTTGTATCCATGAACAATTTCAAAGGGACTCTAGCCTATAGACCTATTGATCGAAACATTATATGCAAATTTAGCCCTGGGTAAATACAAATCCTAATTCCTGGTATTCTCACTCAACCAAAATCTGAGTCAATGTCCTAAACTCGACTGACGATGCATTCCTAAAGAATGGACTTTATTCATAGGAACCCTAGGTCTATACCTAACAAACTACGACTTTCTAGGTTTGACCTTGGGTCGGAGGATGGCATGCAGAGCATGAAAACTTATCATGGGTGCCTAGTAGGTGCCATAAGGTCTTCCAGAAGTAGGTGGCAAACCTAATAGATTCTAACACATGGTTAACTATAACGACTTCGACAAAGTATACTTGGATGGTGTAAGAAGCATTGGAAGTCCTAGAGAAAGGGAGGAAATATGAGGTGGAGTCTCGAATTACCTGCTGGTTAAAGGTGGTGACCTGAAGGTTTGAATGGTGATCTATGAGTGTCAACTGGTCATCCTTACGAAAGGAAAAGTTTGCTGCTCCCAAGAATGGATCAAGAGATGGTTCGGGGAGTAGCCTAGGAAATGTGATTGCAACAGTTAAGGTTTGTTCTCTAAGCAAATAATGATCCACTTTCTTAAAAAATGGATTAGAGAATGATTCATGGAAGGGCCTAAGGATGATGACCTCAAGACTTGAAATTTGACCTATGGGTGCGGAAAGGTATACTCTATAGAAGGGTAGGTCAGTCATGCGAAGGAAGGGGTCTGGGGCCATAAGGAGGACTTCTACAGGATTGGGTGAATCAATCCGCTCAAGACAAGGATGTTCAACTGAGATTACGGGAGAGACCTTAGTTGCTGGGCACGGGACAAGGTCCAATTGTAAGAGGCTTGATTCAGTCATCCTAAGGAGAGGATCTACCATAGGGTGGGCAAACTAAAACAGTTCAGTGCAAAGATCTTCAATTGGTACTTGGGGAATGACTGTCATTAGAGGGTACGAACTGATAGCTCGGGCTAACACTATGAGTTCTTCCTGGGGGTATTTGACTAAAGGAACCTGATTCTCACAAATCTCTTGAATTTCTGAACTAGGTCCTACCACTTGGTTGCTCTCCAAGGTCTCCTCAGTTAAGGAACCAATAGTATCGATGTCACATTCTTCAAGTTCTTCCCCCTCATATTCATCAACTAGACTCAAGCCAGCATCATATACTTCCTCGATGCCATCTTCAATGGGTTTCGGGTCAGTGGTAATCGGGTCAACTGATTCTGGGCTTGTCATACCTAACCTTTCTACCTCATTGGTAGGCTTGGGTTCTCCCTCATTAATGTCATCCTTAGGATTCTTACCACTTAGCTGTGCACAAGCCAGTCCTATGCATGGGCACTGACTAGATTTATGGCCTCTTTCTCCATAAAACCAACATTCTTGCGATATAGGAACCTGGGTCACACTAGGTTTCAAGCTAGTAGAGACCTTACTTGGGCATGGGTGTGGATCTAAATGGTTTGATCTAGAAGACTTGGGTTGTAGTGTGACTGGTCTAGAATATTGTAAGGACCTCTCATAGACACGATCCACACTATAGATATCATGGTTAGGCTTCATAAGGTTATGCTCGGGATCACGGTATAAGGTCATCCTAGGCTCCTGGTGTGGGTGAGGTTGAGGCACATTAAAATCTGGGTCAGGAATCCAATTCTGATGTCTAGGTTCTCCAAGTACTTGGACTCGATCCCTAAGCTGGGTAAGATCCTCATGGACTTGTTCCTTAAACTGGGCAACAGCAGCAGTCATATCCTGACTCAATTTGTTCATACTTTCGGTAAGAGTTCTAACCATAGCCTCTAAATCAGGTTGGATTTGACCAGGTTGGGAGGGTACTCCGTTCCGGGTGGACATGATGATGTAAGCAAGCACACAGAATGTGACTAGACTAAAGCGACTACTGGCTCACTAGACCTAGAGTCCAAACTATATGCCCAATCAGAGTGGCAAGCTAGACTGTAGTAACTCGGGACTCAGCCAGGTAGGGGTAAGGGGAGTGTTAGGTCCCTAATTGCCAATCCTATACACCAATCAGTGATTGGCCAGGTAGGCGGACCAGCACACAAGCCCTTCGAGGCAAAGTCCCCGAATCACCGTTCTAGACACTGAGTACAAAGCACACACAGAGTAACCAGACAAACTGACTAAACCCTAGGCTGGACCTGACCAGTTGGTGTTCCTAGCCCACTAGGGCAAATTAAGTCTAATAAATTTTAAAATTAGGCTTACGATCGAATGAATGGGTGGTGGTTTTGGGCTAAGGAGAGGTTATCAACTCCTCCCCTTATCTTAGATGCTCAATTGCCCTTAAGATGAATTAGGAAATGATCACTCAAAAAAAAAATTGAATTACAGAAACACAGAAACAGAATTGCTGTAATTTAACTCTCAGAAATTTTGCAGAAACCAATAAATTACAGTAAAATTAGGTAAAATAGATTCAATTATACTGGTTCCAGAAAAATAAAAATCATAAAATTTGGAGTTACTTGCAATGAGAAACAATTCCTGC
This sequence comes from Areca catechu, assembly GCA_021397845.1. Classification (NCBI taxonomy): domain Eukaryota; kingdom Viridiplantae; phylum Streptophyta; class Magnoliopsida; order Arecales; family Arecaceae; genus Areca; species Areca catechu. The sequence goes on from CM038052.1 coordinate 81,885,927, forward strand.
AACAGGATAGTTACAGACTGAAAATAGAATGCTTCCCCCATTTATAATTCCTGCTACGAAGATGTAACCCAGCGGATCCCCTACATGCCCTAGGAACACCCCATGGAATGGGAAGAGGAGGCTTGCACCTCGCTTCGTTCCTAGGACTGGACATCCTAGGGAGTCTACTTCGAGCAGACAAAGTAAAAAAGAGAGACACTCAAAACATGCAAGCAAGTCAGAAACCCTAAACAGGGCTCTGATACCAAAATTGATGCAGGACGAAAGCTCTGGTACCAAAATTAATGCAGTACAAAAATGATGATGCGATGCGGAAGTAAATTAAGACTATATATATATTTTTAATATTTTCAGAAGTCGGCTTTGACACAAAGGAAAGTTAAACTAAATTGAAAGAAATTATATAATAATTGAAAGCACAATTCAAAGAAACTAGATTATCAGAGTAGTTCAGAAGTAAAGGATCGCTGGGGGTTGAGAAACTCCTAGACCTAGGGTTTCGCTCTGAACTTTCAACAAGACAGAAATAAAGAGAAGGGAAGGGTTATGTACAAGGCAGTGATCTTCACAGAGTTTGGTGGAAGGACTCTCTCGAGCAGATTGTTGGGTCCTTGGATTCGGATATCTTCACAATGGGTCCTCCAATACTGGCCCTATGGCAGAGTTGGCTTCTCCTGAACTTAGGATCTGGGAAAGAAGAAGAACAAGTTAAGGAACCTGATACTCAAAGAAGGATTTACCAGATAAGAAGAACTTGAAAAAAATTGATGTTGCTGAAATCCTGATTCTCCTGGATGTTGATCTGACTTCCTCTGGGAGTTGCTCTGTATTCGAAGTAGCCGATCTGGACCTGGATGTTGGTGGTTGGCCTCTACTTGCAAGAGAGGGGCCGTGAGATGATGAGGTAGATTAGGGTTTGGATGATTGGTGGAATGAAGAAGATGATGGGCGGCTAGGGTTTGGAATTGAAGTGGCTAACCTAGGGTTTTGGTAGGGTTTGGAGATCTCACACCTCCTCAAGTTTCCTGTGGAACCCGGAATCACTCCCTCACGGAGTTCAACACTTGAATACAAGTGCGGAAGAGAGAAACGCAAAGTTGCTCACAAAGAAATTGATTTCATTCATAATTAAATTCAAGAGTTACATAGAGTTGAATATATAGACATAACAAAGAAATAAAATTTTATATATTTCCCATGTGGGACTAATAGGACTAACCCACACTTTAGGCATCAAATTCTCTTCCCAAGACTCCTTCCATGAGTGGGCAGCCCAAAAACTCCAAGAAAACTTGAAAATCAGCTCCAAATGGCAGGTTATCGGGGTGTCTCCTAGTATCTCTCCATGAATCAAGGATTTTCCCTTCATGGTTTGGCTCATTTGGACACCTCCTAGTCTTGCTCCACAAGTTTAGGCTTCTTCCTTTCATGGCTTTGGCACTTTTGGAAACTTTTGGGAACCTCCTTGAATTCCTCCCCAAGACATGCTCTCTTCCCTTTTATAACTTGGATTTTTATGGAACATTATGGGGCACCTCCTTGATCCTCTCTTCAAGAAAAATTCTTGCCATCCTGGCTAGGGTTTATCTAGAAAGAAATTGGCTCCTCCTTGGATTGAGGTATCTTGATGGATTTCTCTCCCAAGTGGTGCACGAAAAAAAGGAACTTACTTCTTGTGGTGTAGGGACCAAAGACACTGGATGGAGATGTGGTGCCTCCTGGACTCTGGCGTGTGGCTGGGAGTGTGGCGCCCACTTGCTTGGGCCTGGGAGAAAAAATGTGGCACCATGGACCTTGACTTGACTGAAAAAAAGTGGCACCAACTTGTAGAAGACCTAGACCACTACTAGGACTTGTATTGAGTCAACAGGACTCAACAAAATTTAAATTGCAGGGAAATACAGACTCAAGACTAAAATTGAGTTGACCAAGTCAACCCTTATTACAAAACTAGAAAACCCTAATTCTTCAGGCAAGGTCAATCAGAGATCCAGATGGAGCTTTGAAGTCTTCTTCTGAGTCTGGTGCCCGTACCAAGTCTAAAACTAGATGCTCAATCAGGGTGGCAAACTAGCCTATAGTAACCCTGTACTCAGCCAGGCAGGTGTAAGGGGAGTGTTAGGTCCCTGATTGCCAATCCTAGACACCAGTCAGAGATTGGCCAGGTAGGCGGACCAGCACACAAGCCCTTCGGGATTGAATCCCTAAACCACCGTTCTAGACACCGAGCACAAAGCACACACAGGTTAGTGATGCGGGACAGAGATTGGACTGGATCGCTGGCGAGCATGAAAGTCACCAGAGATTAGGGTTTTGCAAAGAAGGAGGAAAGAAGAGGGTGCAGGGTTAAGAAAAATACTGGGGTTCACATAGATTCCCCAAGAAGAACAAGCACATAGCAAAGGTGCTCACATAGATGCCCTGGGCTAAAAAAAAAATTGGGGTTCACATAGATTCCCCAAGGAGAACAAGCACATAGCAAAGGGGCTCACATAGATGCCCTGGACTCACACAGATGCCCAAAATCAGGGATCACACAGAAAACCTTGGGAAGATGGAGAAGGGATCATACAGATACCCTAGGATCACACAGATCCTTCACACAGAACAATATAAATTTTATTCATCCATCCTCCCTATTACTAAAGGCTGAGGGTGGTATTTATAGATTTTCCAACCCTCATTTGAATTTGAATACAAGATAAAAAGATAAGAATGAATCAAATTCAAATATAAGATAGGATAAGATAAGCTTATCCATATATCAATCCCAACCAAATCCTAATTCAAATTTTAAACAAAAGATAAATCCTAAATAAATTTATTCCAAAAATGCTTCAAGATCTGTGCCACTCCAAGAATTATGCTTGCTCCAAGATCCGTGCTTGAGATGTCCCCATCATTCCCCTGCGGTGGGGAGAACTCGACTCCATCGAGTCAAGCTCAGCGGGGTTTGACGGAACCGGAACTAACCAAATCAAAACAAAAGTGCTAATTTCAATTTTATTTTAATTTTTTTTCACATTTCTTTTTTTTTTTTTTTTTTTTGATTTTTTCCACTGAGTTTCTCTCTCCTTTTCTTTTCTTTTCTTTTTTTTTCTTTTTTTTTCACTATTTTTTTTTCCTTCCTTCCATGCTTGAAGTCGGTGAACAAATGCAGGGTATGCATTCACGTTCGTGCGGCTTCCTGCGAGTTCTTCACAAACCAAGAAACAAAGGCTTCACCGGCGGGCTTCATCAGCAACGGGGCTGGGGATGAGGATGGCGGCCCGGGGGGGATGGTGGCGCGGCCCTGCTCCGGTGAATGGCGGCAGCCCAGGGGAATGGCGGCGCGGAAGGTGGTCGCGGGAGTCATGACCGTAGGGGATCTGACTGTTCCAGTAGGGGAGATGAAGGATTTGGCACGCCGGAGGAACCGGGCGGTGCGTTGGCCACGGTCGGTGGTGGAGAGGAGGCGATCCGGTGGAGATGTTGTTCGGATCTGGGCGGGGAGGATCCGTCACCATGGCAGCGGGAGAAGCACTCGGCAAAGGGAATGATCATCTACCTGAGAGATCAGACTTCCGTCACCAGGACCTCCGCCATCAATGACCGGAAGGAGGCTAGGAGCGCCACCGCGTGGAAGAGAAAGAGGTGGAGGAGGGCCACGATCGACCGTTGCTCTCAGTCGCGCCAGCATCTCATGGGAGACTATCGACTCCTTGATGGGGTCAAAGTGAAGGTAGTTAAGGTCGTACCACTACGCTGCTCTCAATCACTGGTCGTTGATGGGCCGTCGGCTGCTGGCGGTGGTTTCACAAATGGACGACACTGGTGGGGCGTTGGGGAGGGTCACGGGCTGGAGTTGGAGGAGGGGGGACTTGATCGGAGGCTGTGCTGGAGACGGGCTTCGCGGGCAGCAGAGAAGAGAGGTGCTCGGGTGCAGGGCGTTGATGGACCTCGACACCTGACCGAGGTTCGAGAAATCTTGCACAGGAGATTTGGACATGAGGAAAGATTTGGAGCCGAGAGGAAAAACAAAACCCTGATCCCTTAGCTCTGATACCATTTGATGCGGGATAGAGATTACTGGATCGCTGGCGAGCAGGAAAGTCACCAGAGATTAGGTTTTTGCAAAGAAGGAGGAAAGAAGAGGGTGCAGGGTTAAGAAAAATACTGGGGTTCACATAGATTCCCCAAGAAGAACAAACACATAGCAAAGGGGCTCACATAGATGCCCTGGGCTAAAAAAAAAATTGGGGTTCACATAGATTCCCCAAGGAGAGCAAGCACATAGCAAAGGGGCTCACATAGATGCCCTGGAGTCACACAGATGCCCAAAATCAGGGATCACACAGAAAACCCTGGGAAGATGGAGAAGGGATCATACAGATACCCTAGGATCACACAGATCCTTCACACAGAACAATATAAATTTTATTCATCCATCCTCCCTATTACTAAAGGCTGAGGGTGGTATTTATAGATTTTCCAACCCTCATTTGAATTTGAATACAAGATAAAAAGATAAGAACGAATCAAATTCAAATATAAGATAGGATAAGATAAGCTTATCCAAATATCAATCCCAACCAAATCCTAATTCAAATTTTAAACAAAAGATAAATCCTAAATAAATTTATTCCAAAAATGCTTCAAGATCTGTGCCACTCCAAGAATTATGCTTGCTCCAAGATCCGTGCTTGAGATGTCCCCATCAGTTAGCTTGACATAATGATCTGACACTTAGCCCGGACCCGACCAGTTGGTGTCCCTAGCCCACTAGGGCAAATTAAGTCTAGTTAATTTTAGGTTAAGGCTTGGGACCGAATGCAAGGGATGTGGTTTTGGGCTAAGGAGAGGTGATCAAATCCTCCCCCCATCTGATATAGCAAGAGTGCCTTTAAAAGTAAATTATGCAATGATGGCAGGCAGATGAGGATGCAAATTAGGGTTTAGATGTTTTTGGTATTTTTGGAGAATATGTAATTTTTTTTTGGTATTTTCTTAAATAGAAGAAAACTTGCGAATTATGGCCTAATATGTAGGAAATATACTAAAAAAAAAGATATGCAAAAAATGCTAAACAAAACCCTAAAACTTCCAAACTTGTCTAGCTGAAAAAACAGAGCCAAAAATTTGTAGGCTATATTTCGGCTTGCAGAAAATTCACAGTCCTAAATAAAATCTACAAAAATTCTAAAAATTACTGTGAATTATGTTGAATCTAGAAAAACAAATATTAGAATTTTTGGAGTTTTGGTCAGGAAGAAATAATTTAAAAAACAGAGCATATATGGACTGAAAAATTGCAGAAAACAAGCCCTAACTAAGCTCTGATACCAAATGATGCGGGACTAATATGCATGCTATGGGTGCTTAAGTTTCATCAAAATCAATACCTTCTTCTTTAAAAGGATTATGCCCTAAAGGCCAATCGAAATATTGTATTTTGATGAGATTTTCTTTTGTATCCCAAACCAGTGTGTTGACATTATCAATTAATTAAGATATTTTATTTTCATCATACGTTGTGTCTTATTAATTTTATTAAGATATGATGAACGCCATAGATTAGGGCTATGGTTCTAGGGTTATGATGAGATCATACCAGTGAGACCTAAAGCCTTAAAATCATAATCTAGAATATTCCTGGTCGATGGGATATTGAGTAGGGGATCAATGTTTCTGGTAAGATCAGCACATCCTATGTATGCTTGGTGAAGAGGGTGACTGATCTCATAGTCACTTGTGTTTGACACTACTACTAGGATGTGGGTGCTCATTAGAGAATGAGTTCACTGAATGGATCCAGCTTGAGAACATCTAATGGAACCTTATCTGTTTGTCAATAGATAGTTCTCGTAGTGGGAGTGGTGCATGTGGTCCTTTGACCTGAGGCTGCCATGGTATCTTATATGCATGAATCCATACTTTGGTTCACACTCAATCATGACACTGAGTCATGCATGGGGTGATACTGGGTATGGTTGATTGCATATGGAGGTTATGAGTAAGTCAAAAAGAATCAATCAACCCTTGTAAGAGGGAAGCGCATCTAGATAATTTCAATCAAATGAAGATTCGAGAAATCTTTGATCAAAGTATGAACATTAGAAATAGTTTCTAATGGTTTATTAATGAATCATTATTATCAGATTGAGCAAGAAATGAATATAAAATTGGATTTGACAAGTATCCATATCCATAGTCATACTCAGGGTGCAAGTAGATCGAATGACTGAATTGCCCGGTAACTCACCACTGAAGGGTATTTTGATAAATCCAACAAAATTTCTCATCTTCCGGTAGGCATGACATGTTGCTAGATGTCAATCTTATCTTGTAGGTCTTCATGAACCAATTGATTTGGTTTCATGAGTCAATTCGATGTGTGATTCAAATAGGACAATTAGGTGAGCCAATTTGACCTAATTAGGTCAATTGGGTACGATCGGATCGAATCAGCTCAAACCTAAACCTACTGCTGGCTAGATGTGGAACCCAATGGGTCACACATAATAGAGACTTGGCCAAGGAAGTCATTCATGATTTAATTAGGGTCATAGGATGCTAATTGGTTAGCCGGATTACATAATAGCATATGTAGGCTAACCAAATTCCTAACCCAATTGGATTGGGTCCGGTAGCTTGCTAATTGGGATAACCTAATTATGGAGAACCTAAATTAGGTTTAGTTCTAAGTGGGGATAGCCTAATCAGAGCTAAATCTGATTTTAATTTGGATTTAAGGGCATTTTAGGTGCCATACATGAAGAGTCCCTATGGCATGGGACTCTTGGTACCTAAATAATACCTTAACTTCAAAAGGGCACAGAATGAGCTATAGATCTCTGATTTGAATATAATTTATATAGTCAGAAAAAAATTTTATGGTCTTTCCAATGACACCCATATTGCCTATGTTTTGACTGGTCAACTTTCTTTGAAATTTGTGTGGAAGAAGGATGGCGCGTGCGGTGCATGATGAGTCATAACTCTTCATGTGGCACGCGGTTCTGATTGAGAGTCCTTCCTCTATCAGGACTCTTCATAATCTTCGATGTTTGAAGATTGAAGAGGCACCTATTGGCTTCCTAGGGACCAATAATTGACATGTGGCAAGTGAGAATTCATCCAGATAAAAGAAGGGATGTGAATAAGGCCTTCGGTGCATGAATGGGCTTATTAGATATGATTTTTCAAGCCAGATAACTTCTCTTTGGTCTTGAAAAATCATATCTGATAAGTTGATGGGAGGACATATCACATGCCCCTCTTGTATCTATAAATAGGGGCGGTGAAATGAGTCTGATATAAGAATTCCATCGAAGTATTATTCTGAGTGTCTCTCTCTCCCTCCTTTCTTTAAGACAAGACTTGTCTTGTTAAGACAAGGTCTTTTCTAATAGGACAAGACTTTGTTTTAGGACATACGGCTAAGGGATCCTAGAGGAGGGTTGTCATAAAATCAAGAGTGGTTTAGGAGAGTATCTTTAGTGCCCTACAGTAGGACAGGGTATCCTACAGTGGTCAATAGATCAAAGGCTACCGAAAGAGTTCCACTTATCAAAGCAAATTGAAGAAGGAGTTCTTCCTTGGTCCGAGTTTTGTGTGGATCACCGTTGGAGGGCAAACGTTCTGGCGCATGGTGGAGAAGAAGGCTAAATCAGGGTTTTCTTCATCGGATTGGATACTAGCTGTTCAGGTTGGTGCCTAAACTCTAGTTTATATTATTTATGCATGTTTGTATATTTTAATTTCTAGTGAGGAGGTCTTGGGTTAAGGGTTTGGTATTGGTTTCATAATAAATTTTTGAAATCCACGCTTCCGCCCTGTTCACCAAACCCTTATAGTGGTATCAGAGCCACCTTATTAGGGCTAAATCATACAAAATTTGAAGTTGCCCAATTTTGTAGGACTCTTGAGGTTGCTTATTTTGGTAGGACTCTACAAAATTTGAAGTTGCCCAATTTTGTAGGACTCTACAAAAGTTTAAAGTTACATATGATTGATATGTTTATGCATATATGTATGTCACTGGTTAGAATTTTCACTTAAATATTAACTGATATAGAGATTTGTTTAGCTTTCTAGTCATCATACTGAAATAAGGTTGCCCTGGTATAATGGTGGATCCATTATGTGGTAGATGGTTGTCCTAGTATGATGACACACTTGGCACATTATAAAATGATATATGATGCATGGTTGATGAATGGTAATATTATAATGTGCTTCTATTTGAATTGCCCTCTATTAAGATTATATTAAGTTGTAGTGTCATATAACAAAAGCAAAATAATCAAGATGATTAGTTGATCATTCGGTGTCTAGGAAAAGTGGTTCATGATCGGTAAAGAGGATGTGATTTTTAATTGGTTCCATTGACTGACCTAGCTAATTTTTATTGGTGTCTAGGAAAGCAATGGAGGGACTCCCACTACTCTCCCACTTACCTAGCCAATAAGATTAACTTAATTCTTGATTGATATGCTTAGTGTAATATTCACTACATTAAGCCTTCCTTCATGCTATGTCATTATTATGTTATGATCCGTATTAGGTTTGTTGTGTACACACAAGGCCTATTATGGTAACTAACACAATTTTGGCCTAGTGCATTTGATGCTTATGGCATGATTTAATATAATACTTTATTGTGAACACTCAAGGATATTATTATTACAATCATGACTATAAAGGAATGAAGGGTCTTAACTAAAAATATTATAGTTTGTTGTGCACACACAAGGCTATTAATATTTTAGAGGCCAGGTTTTGTTGAGAATTGTATGATATACAATTGGAAAGAGTTTTCCTACCTTTGAACTTATAAAAGATTTGTTGTGTACACACAAGGTCTTTTATAAGAAATTAGGATCTCAACCCCACTAAGAAAACCAATTAGGATTTTTCGATCATCATATAGAGGGTTATGATGCTTGATAAAATAGTGGGAGACATAATTAAGTTATAATCCTAATTTAATTATGTTTTGTCAACATTGGTTGTTTGCTTATGTTATGTTCTTTGTTAATGTAGATTAAATGGCCTCTTCACTCTCACTCTGTAGTATAATTGATGCCAATAAATTGACTGGACCGAATTATGTTGACTGGTTGAGAAACCTAAAGATAGTACTCAGCCAGAAAAAACTTTCTTACATTCTTGATACCCCTACCTTGGAATCTTTAGGGGAAGACGCCTCGCAAGAGGAAAAGACCATATACAAGATGTGGCAAAATGACTCACTCACTGTCAAATGTATCATGCTTGCCTCTATGACCAATGAGTTGCAGAGGCAACATGATAGCATGGACACTAACTCCATACTGCTCAATCTAAAAGAGCTATGTGGAGAACATAGTCGAACTGCTAGATATGAGATATCTAAGTAGTTGTTCCATGCTAGAATGACAGAAGGTACATCTGTACAAGACTACGTACTGATGGTTATTGACCTGATCACTCGATTAGGTCAATCAGGTTTTGTTATGGATGGGGAGTTGAATCAGGATTTGATCCTACAGTCACTCCCAGAGTCATTTTCACAGTTTGTTCTTAATTATCATATGAATAAACTTAACACTTCCTTGCCTGAGCTGTTAAACATGTTAAAAATAGTAGAGAGGCATTTAAAAAAAAATAAGGCTCCACTTCTTCTTGTGGATGGGATCAATAAGAAGAAGTCAGGCAGAAAGGATTCCAAGAGGAGATTGAACTCAAAAAGGGGCATCAAGAAGAAGAAAGGAAAGAAGGCCTCCAGACAGATGACCTGCTTTCACTGTGGCAAGCCAGGTCATTAGAAGAGGAACTGCAAGGCTTACCTTGCAGGTGTGAAGCCTGGTGCATCGGATGCACCAAAAGGTATGAAAGAAGTTCATACTATTTATCATTGGATTCTTCCATTTCAAATACTTGGGTATTGGATATCGCCTGTGGTCATAATATCTACAAATCATTGCAGGGGCTGCAGAGGCATAGAGTATTGAAGGAAGGAGACTTTGAGCTCTACGGTGCTGGAGGAGAGTCCATCCAAGCAGAGGCCGTAGGAACTTATATCTTGAAGTTACCTTCAGGGAAGATTTTAGAGCTGAGAGATTGTTACTATATGCCTAAGGTCATTAGAAATATCATATCTGTACCCTTGTTACTTAGACAAGGTTATACTATGAATGTGATGAGCAATGGTTGCTCAATCAGCTTTTTTAATGAAATTATATGTTGTGGCATATTTTGCAATGGTCTTTTAACTCTATCCACTAATGACAATATACTTCATGTAAGTAACAAACGAAAGAGAGATGATGTAAACAATACTTTACTCTGGCACTATCGGCTTGAACATATTAGTGAGACTAGGATTAGCAAGTTATACAAGGAAAATTCTCTTAATCCTTATGATTATGAATCATTAGGAACTTGTGAATCATGTCTCATGGGTAAAATGGCCAAGACTCCATTTAGTAGACATAGAGAAAGGACAACTAAGTTATTATGACTCATACATACAAATGTCTGTGGGCCTATGACAACTCAGGCCAAGGGTGGATACTCTTATTTCATCATGTTTACTGATGATTTTTCAAGGTACGGATTTATGTATCTTATGAAACTTAAGTCCGAAGCCTTTGATAAATTTTTAGAGTATCAAAGTATGGTAGAGAAACAAACGGGGAAAAGTATTAAAATCCTTCTATCAGATCGAGGAGGTGAATACTTATCCACCGAGTTTCTCGATCACCTTAAAGAAAAGGGGATTATCTCTGAATGGACCCCTCCTTACACACCACAATTAAATGGTGTTGCTGAAAGGAGGAACCGTACCTTATTAGATATGGTACGGTCCATGATGTGCTTCACAGAGTTACCTATTTTCTTCTGGGGATATGTCTTAGAATCCGCGGCTAATATCTTAAATAAAGTACCATTTAAATCTGTCTCAAGCACTCCATATGAGATATGGAGGGGTAAGAAACACAATCTTAAGTATCTTAAGATATGGGGATGTCCAGCCTATGTCAAAAGAAATTTTGGACATAAGCTGGATGCTAGAGCAGATAAGTGTCTATTTGTAGGATATCCTAAAGCTAGTATAGGATATCTGTTCTACAACCCTACTGAACAAAAAGTTTTTGTCAGTAGGCATGCCACTTTTCTGGAGAAAGAGTTCATCCTACAAAAAGGGCAGTGGAAGAAATATTGAACTTGAAGAAGTTCAACAAATAGATACATCTTAACCAAATGATAACATGTCAGTATAGAACCAGAACACACCACTCCTATCGGTAGGTCTGATAGGGTGCATCATGCACCTGTGAGGTATGGGTTCATTATTGAAAATAATGAAGCCCGGATCATTGAAAATGATGAGCCTCTAACATATACGGATGCTGTCATGAGTAAGGACTCAGACAGATGGCTGGAAGCCATGAAATCTGAAATGGAATCCATGTATGTCAACAAAGTATGGACTTTGGTTGATGCACCAGAGGGTGTTAACCCTATTGGATGCAAATGGGTCTATAAGAAAAGAATGGGGCAGATGGCCAAGTCGAAACTTATAATGCCAGATTAGTGGCTAAGGGTTTCAGACAAAAACAGGGAATAGATTATGATGAAACATTTTCTTCTGTTGCCATGCTCAAATCTATTCAGATCATTCATGCTATAGCAGCATATCATGATTATGAAATCTGGCAGATGGATGTGAAAACCGCATTCCTTAATGGTTTCCTTGAGGAAGAGGTCTATATGTCACAGCCAGAAGGTTTTGTCTTGGAGACTAAACCTAATCAGGTATGTAGGTTGAAGAAAACCATTTATGGATTAAAGCAAGCATCCATGAGTTAGAACATCCGATTTGATAAGATAGTCAAAGAGTTTGACTTTATTGAAAATGATGATGAACCTTGTGTGTACAAGAAGACTAGTGGGAGTGCCATAGTTTTCTTTAGTTGTATGTGGATGACATACTCCTCATTGGGAATGATATCCCAATATTACAATCAGTCAAGGTATGGTTATCTAAATAGTTTTTCATGAAAGACTTGGGAGAAGCATCCTATATACTGGGTATCAAGACCTATAGAGATAGATCTAGGAGGATGCTAGGCTTATCCCAGTCTAGGTACATTGACCAAGTGCTAAAGAGATTTAGCATGGAGGGAAGTAAAAGAGGTTACTTGCCCATTGGTCATGGCATACATCTTTCTAAGAAGATATCTCCTAATACACCTGAAGAAAGAAATAGAATGAGTTCTATACCTTATGCTTTGGCCATAGGATCTATAATGTATGCTATGTTATGTACCAGGCCTGATGTGGCATATGCCTTAGGTATAGCCAGCAGATTTCAGGCTGATCCAGGAGAGGATCACTGGAAGGCTGTGAAAAATATTCTTAGGTACTTGAGAAGGACTAAGGATATTTTTCTGATATACAGAGGATCTGATCTTAAACTGGAAGCTTATTCAGATTCTAGTTTTTAATCGGATCCAGATGATAGCAAATCTATTTCAGGGTATGTTTTTACCCTAAATGGAGGAGCTGTAAGCTGGAAGAGTTCTTAACAGCAGACTGTAGCCGACTCAACAACTGTGGCAGAATACATTGCTGTTAGTGAAGTTGCCAAGAAAGCTATCTGGATGAAGATGTTCATCCCAAAGTTGGGCGTTGTTCCGGAGATTAAAGGTCCAATACCATTTTACTATGATAATACTAGAGTCATCGCTCAAGCTAAGGAACCTAGAGCTTATCACAAATCAAAGCACATTCTAAGACGCTTCCATCTCGTTCGAGAGATTACTGAAAGACAAGAAGTTTGCATTAAAAGAGTAGAAACGAAGAACAACATAGCAGACCCGTTCACTAAGGCTCTACCACAGCGGGAGTTTGATCGCCACCTCGATTGTATGGGGTTAAAATTTAAAGGCGATTGGCTTTAGTGCAAGTGGGAGATTGAAAGGATTATGCCCTAAAGGCTAATCGAAATGTTGTATTTCGATGAAATTTTCTTTCGTATCCCAAATTAGTGTATTGACATTATCAATTAATAAAGGCATTTTATTTTCATCATACGCTGTGTCTTATTAATTTTATTAAGATATGATGAACCCCATAGATTAGGGCTATGGTTCTAAGGTTATGATGAGATCATACCAGTGAGACCTATAGCCTTAAAACCCTAATCTAGAATATTCCTGGTCGATGGGATATTGAGTAGGGGATCATTATTTCCGGTAAGACCAGCACATCCTATGTATGCTTGGTGAAGAGGGTGACTGATCTCACAGTCCCTTGTGTCTGACACTAATACTAGGATGTGGATGCTCATTATGGAATGAGTTAACTAAATGGATCTAGCTTGAGAACGTCTAATGGAACCTTATCTATTTGTCAATAGATAGTTCTCATAATGGGAGTAGTGCATATGGTCCTTTAACCTTAGACTGCCATGGTATCTTGTATGAATGAATCCATACTTTGGTTTACACTCAATCATGACACTGAGTCATGCATGGGGTGATACTGGGTATGGTGGATTGCATATGGAGGTTGTGAGTAGGTCAAAAGGAATCGATCAACCCTAGCAAGAGGGAAGCGCATCCAGATGATTTCAATCAAATGAAGATTCGAAAAATCTTTGATCAAAGTATGAACATTAAAAATAGTTTCTAATGGTTCATTAATGAATCATCATTATCAGATTGAGTAAGGAATGAATATAAAATTGGATTTGACAAGTATCCATATCCATAGTCATATTCAGGGTGCATGTAGATCGAAGGACGGAATTGCCCGGTAACTCACCACTGAAGGGTATTTTGGTAAATCCACCAAAATTCCTCATCTTTCATGTAGGCATGATACATTGCTAGACGTCAATCTTGTCTTGTTGGTCTTCATGAACTAATTGATTTGGTTTCATGAGTCAATTCGATGTATGATTCGAATTTGACAATTAGGTGAGCCAATTTGACCTAATTAGGTCAATCGGGTTCAATCGGATCGAATCGGCCCAAACATAAACCTTCTGCTGGCTAGATGTGGAACCCAGTGGGTCACACACAACAGAGACTTGGCCAAAGAAGTCATTCATACTTTAATTAGGGTCATAGGATCCTAATTGGTTATCCGGATTACATACTAGCATATGTAGGCTAACCAAATTCCTAACCCAATTGGATTTGATCCGGTTGCTTGCTAATTGGGCTAACCTAATTATGAAAAACCTAAATTAGGTTAAGTTCTAACTGGGGCTAGCATAATAAGAGCTAAATCTAATTTTAATTTGGATTTAAGGGCATTTTAGGTGCCATACATGAAGAGTCCCAATGGCATGGGACTCTTGGTACCTAAATGATACCTTAACTTCAAAAGGGCACAGAATAAGCTATAGATCTCTGATTTGAATATAATTTATATGGTCAGAACGAAAATTTTATGCTCTTTCCAATGACACCCATATTGCTAATGTTTTGACTGGTCAAAATTCTTTGAAATTTGTGTGGAAGAAGGATGGCGCACGCGGTGCATGAAGAGTCGCAACTCTTCATGTGGCGCGTGGTTCTGTTGGAGTGTCCTTCTGCTATCAGGACTATTCATAATCTTTGATGTTTGGAGATTGAAAAGGCACCTCTTGGCTTCCTAGGGACTGGTAATTGACATATGTCAAGTGAGAACTCGTCCAAGTAAAAGAAGGGATGTGAATAAGGCCTTTGGTGCATGAATGGGCTTATTAGATATGATTTTTCAAGCCAGATTACTTCTCTTCTGTCTTGAAAAATCATATATGATAAGTTGATGGGAGGACATATCACACGCTCTTCTTGTTTTTATAAATAGGCGGCGGTGAAATGAGTTTGATATAAGAATTCCACTGAAGTATTATTCTGAGTTTCTCTCTCTCCCTCCTTCTTTCTTTAAGACAAGACATGTCTTATTAAGACAAGGTCTTTTCTAATAGGACAAGACTTTGTTTTAGGACATAAGCCTATGGGGTCCTAGAGGAGGGTTGTCCTAAAATCAAGAGTGGTTTAGGAGAGTGTCTTTAGTGCCCTACAGTAGGATAGGGTATCCTACAGTGGTCAATAGACCAAAGGCTGCCGAAAGAGTTCCACTTATCCAAGCAAATTGAAGAAGAAGTTCTTCCTTGGTCCGAGTTTCGTGTGGATCACTGTTGGAGGGTGAACGTTTGGGCGCCTGGTGGAGAAGAAGGCTGAATCAGGGTTTTCTTCATCAGATTGGATACTAGCGGTTCAGGTTGGTGCCTAAACTCTAGTTTATATTATATATGCATATTTGTAGGTTTTAATTCATAGTATGGTGGTCTTGGATTAAGGGTTTGCTAGTGGTTTCATAATATATTTTTGAAATCCACGCTTCCGCCCTGTTCACCAAACCCTTATATTCTTGACTATATTCCTTAGCCACTAATCTAGCTTTGTTTCTAATGACATTTCCTTGTTTATCTAGTTTGTTTTTATAGACCCATTTGGTTCTTATGATTGGGTGGTGATTAGGTCTATTAACTAGTATCCAAAACTTATTTCTTTCAAACTAGTTCAATTCTTCATGCATAGCTAACATCCAGTTTGGATCATTTCTACTTCTTCTAAAGTGCGAGGCTCCATTTATGATACAAAGGCTAGGTAGTCATGTACAGTCCTATGTGTAGACCTAGTCCTAATATCTTGAGAAAGGTCACCAATAATTAATTCTTTAGGATGGGAAGTAGCGTACCAAAATTCAGTTGGCAGATCGGTATGATCCTTACTTACCGTTTCTTCTCCTTCTTCAATTGGTCTTTCTTGAATACTCATGTCTTCCATCTCTTTTTGAATAGTACTTGCATCATTGTCAATACACTCATCTTTTCTAGATGATGAAGGGTTAGTTTCGTCAAAGATAACATGCACTGACTCTTCAATAGTGAGAGTCCTTTTATTAAAAACTCTATATGCTTTGCTTTGTAGTGAGTAACCAAGGAAAATTGCTTCATCAGAATTAGCATCAAATTTTTCTAGATTATCCTTATCATTGTTAAGCACAAAGCATTTGCATCTAAACACATGAAAGTAATTGATATTGGGTTTCTTTTCATTCCAAAGCTCATAGGGGGTTTTCTTCAAAATAGGACAGATCAAAACATGGTTTAAAATATAACAAGCAGTGTTCACCACTTTTGCCCAAAAGTACCTTGGAAGATTACCTTCACATAATATCGTTTTAGCCATTTCTTTCAAAGTCCTATTTTTTCTCTCTATAACATCATTTTGTTGTGGTGTTCTAGGAGCGGAGAATTTATGATCAATGCCGTTTTCAGTATAATAATCATCGAAAAATTGATTTTCAAATTCAGTGTCATGATCGCTCCTAATTGAAATTATAAAAAGATTTTTTTGATTTGAAACTTTTTTGTGAGATTTTCTAAATACTTTGAAAGTTTTATCTTTGTGAGCAATAAACAAAATCCAAGTAAATCTAGAAAAATCATCTACATTCATAAGGGCATATTTCATACCTCCTAAGCTTGTGGTCCTCGTTGGTCCAAATAAGTCCATGTGAAGTATTTCTAGAGGTCTAGAAATTGAAATCATATTTTTGGATTTAAATTTTTTCCAAGTTTGTTTACCCATTTGCATGCATCACAAACATGATCAAAATCAACTTTAAACTTAGGCATGCCTCTGACAAGATTTTTGGAAATCAACTTGGCAATAGTGTGCATGCTAGCATAACCTATTCTTTTATGCCATAATAAGCAAGACTCCTTTGTCTTAGCATTCATTGCAACTAAGCTAGAACTACTAGTCACGGCTAGATCATTTAGATCTACCACAAAGATATTTCCAAGTCTATGTCCAATGAATTTCTAATAGAATCAAGAGAGTTTGTTACTATACACATAGATGATTCGAAGATAACTTTGAAGCCTTTATCACATAATTGACTAATACTTAATAAATTATACTTCAACTTATCTACTAGCAATACATTTTCAATAAGAGTATAAGAGATTATTTTGATCTTACCAATTCCAATTATTTTTTCTTTGCCATTGTCTCCAAAAGTAACCATACCTCTTTCTTTCATTTCTAGGGTGATGAACTGATCCTTGTCACCTGTCATATGCCTTGAATAGCCACAATCGAGATACTATATTTTCTTCAATTTCTAGGCTGCAAGACATTCTTGCAAGAAAATCAAGGAGTTCTTTTAGGTACCCAAGCTAACTTGGGTCCTTGCAAGTTAGCCAAGGTGGTTTTTTGGGAACCCAAATTATTCTTGATTTATTATGGACATTTCTAATAGTATTGCAGTTGAAAGCTATATGTCCTATTTCTTTGTAAGCAAAACATCTGATTCTAGAATTTTGAAATGATTAATACTTTGAAATCCTAGATGCATGAAGTGCAGAAATAGCAGGTTTTGTAATTGAGTTTTTTGGAACATACAAAGTGGTTTTTGAAATGGAAGTAGAACCTTTTGTCACAAAAGCATTATGAGAAGTAAGCTTGGGAACAAAATCTTTTTGTTTCATAAATGTAGTTGCTGAAACATAAATTGAATTTGAAGTATTAAAACAAATTCCAGCTTTATTACCAGAAATTCTTTGTTCTTTAAGAATTAACTCAAGCTTGTTAGAATATAAAGTTAATTTTTCAACAAGTTGCTTGAGTTTTTCAACCTCCTTCTTTAGCTCATTATTTTCTTTCAACAAATTATTATTTTTGTCATGAAATTCACTGTTTTCAGTTTTCAAAACATTATACTTTTCAGAAAAGATATGTTCTTTTGGAAATAAAACATTCTTTTCTGAAATCTCCTCTTTTTTTGAGTAATGAATCATTGATATGCTTTAATAATCTAAACTTTATCCCTGCCTTTTTAAATTCAGATAAGAGGTCATGAAATGCATAATTTAACTCATCAAATGTAAATTCAACTTGAGTATCGGGAGAAGTTACCTCATCATCGAGACCCATTAGACATAAGTTAGCTATTTTCGTGGTCTTTTCTTCTTCAGTTGAAGTGGAGTTTTCACTGTCACTCCACGTGGCAACCATCGCTTTCTTTTTCTTCTTTTTAAAAAATTTCTTTAGTAGTGGACAGTCCGGATGAATGTGCCCCAGTTTCTTTCATTCATAGCAGGTGGGGAATTGTTCCTTATCTTTCTCTTTGTCCTTATCCTTTTCTTTTGAATGTTCTCCTTGTTTATAGAATTTTCTGTTGTATCTACCTTTCTTCTTTCCCATAAACTTTCTGAATCTCCTCACGACCATTGCAATGTCTTCATCTTCAAGATCATCTTCGGAGGAGGTAGAGTCATCTTCTGTCTCTTCATCATCCTTTAATTCTAATGCAACCTTGAATGCAATTATTTTCTTCTTTTTCTGATCATCATCCATTCTATGCTGCATGGCCAATTCATGTATGATGAGAGAACCCATTAGTTCATCCATGGATAAAGTGTTCAAATCTTTAGCTTCCTAGATGGCAGTAACTTTAGGATCCTAATTATCAGAAAGTGATCTTAATATCTTTTGTACCAAATCAGCATTTGAGTATACCCTGCCGAGACTTTTCAAATCATTAATAATATCTGTAAAACTAGTGAATATGGCAGAGATATTTTCATTAGGCTTCATTTTAAATAATTCATAATTGTGCACTAAAAGATTAATCTTTAAAGTTTTCACTTGAGAAGTTCCTTCGTGGGTCACCTCAAGTTTATCCTAAATTTCCATTGCTGAAGTGCAAGTGGAAATTCGATTAAACTCATTTGAATCCAAAGCACAGTAAATCAAGTTCATGGCTTTGGCATTCGATTCTCCTAATTTCATGTCATGTTCATCCCATTCCTCTTTAGGCTTAGGGATATCCATGCCATCAATTTTAGTCATGAGAACATGTGGCCCTTTAAGAATGACCTTCCATAATTGAAAATCAATAGCTTGTATACAAATTTTCATTCTAGCTTTACAGTATGCATAATTTGTTCCAGTGAAGAGTGGAGGTCTATTGGTTGATTGGCCTTTCACCAAAGATGTACTCATTGGATGAGCCATCAATCTTTACTCTTATGTACTCAGAGACACTACTCTGATACCAGTTGTTGCCAAGGTGTCTACCTAAGAGGGGGGTGAATTAGGACTTAAAAAAATTTAAAGTAGATAATGTGCAATTAAAAATCCTTTGCAAGTGGTAGGTGCTGTGACAAAGTAGTAAATTGCAGAAGCTAAGTAAGAATAAAGAAGCATAACACAAACACACGAAATTTATAGTGGTTCGGAGCAACCCAGCTCCTGCGTCCACTACCCAAGATAACACTTGGGATTTTCATTATATTCACACCTAAATACAGTCAGATTATTTTACAGGATCGCAATCCAAAGCCTCTACACTTTGGTTTTAATGGGATCACCAAAGAAAATCCAACACCCTTTGGTTTTGAACTGGCTCACCAAAGAAACCTAACTTGGTTTTCATAGGATCACCAAGAACCTAACTTGGTTTTACCAGGATCACCAAGAACCCAACTTGGTTTTACCAGGATCACCAAGAATCCAACAATTGGTTTTTATCAGGGCTCACCAAGAACCTATTTGGTTTTTCAACTGGGCTCACCAATAACCCAACAACAATTCAAAAAAAGAATTGAAGTAAATGCAACAATAAATGACAAACTCAATTTATCGGATAGTTGCCGGTGCAACTTGATAGAGGTCCACTTGAATGAGCTTTAATTGCTTCAATGGCTTCTTCCAAAATTGCTTCATGCTTTAGATCATAGTTGGTAAAGACTTGAAGGCTTGCTTGAATGCTCTTGTGCTCTCTTTCTTTTTGGTAGGTAGGATATTCAATATATCTCTCAAGACTTTGAAGAATTCTCTAATTATTGCATTAAGAAAGTTCAAATCCTTCAAATATAAGGTCTTCCATCACTTCAAGGCAATTTTAGGCATTGTAGACTGTTGGAAAGTCGTTTATGACCATTGGAGCACTTTTTGGCATTCAAAAATAAATTCTGGAACTAGCCGTTGGACACCTTAAAGTGATGTTCGAGTCAAATTGGATTCCATCGAGTCGGCTTGGATCCTTCGAGTCGATAAGTCAAGTCGCCAAATCTTCAGTGCAGTCGGCTCTTTGTCTTGGGGCACAAAACTTTACTCTAGACAAGTCGACTCTTTGTAGCTCATGTCGGCTCGAACTTATATCTTTAAAAATCTAGAACTCAAGGAGTCGGCTCTTTTGATCATTGGTCGGCTCTTCTTCTCAAGTTTTGAAATCATCACTCTGGAAGAGTTAGCTCGATGTAATTCTGGTCGGCTCACTTTTTCAGGTCTTTAAAATTAGGTTTGGCAGAGTCGGCTCTTTCTGGCTCGGGTTGGCTCGCCTGGCTGTTCTTAGATATCTTCAAAAACTGGACTTTGGAAGAGTCAGCTCAGACATATTCCAGTCAACTTGAATTCACTAGAGTTGGCTCGGTTACCTTCGAGTCGGCTCGGATTGTTGCATACCAGAATTCTTGCTGCATGCCATGAAGTAGAGTCGGCTCTTCAACATGCTGGGTCGGCTCGAGTATCTTCTTCAGGATTTTTATAATTGTACTCAAAGAAAAACTCTCACCAACTCTCTTACATTTTTCAAGCATACCAACTCAAAATAATTTTTAAGGCACACATACACAGAAGTAACCCTTTTTACATAATTTTTCTTAGCTTTTTCTTTGGGTTCTTCTTTACAGAAACACAATACAACACAACTCAAACAAGAAACAAAGGTGTAGGAGTTGAAGTTTGAACAATTAACTCATCCTACAAAAACTTGTAAAGCACTTGAAGAGTTGTTAGAAATAAATGTACATGCTCCAATGTTTGGTTATCATCAAAATCAATTATGGGGTCAACACATTAAAATTTGAAAGAAAGGTTACAAGACTTGATTTGGGGAGGAGACAAAGGTGGGTTGTCTTTATGAGTCAAGGGGAGCCTATTTGAAATTTGAAAATTCTCCATCACGAAGCCTTGACCGACTTTGACTTGGTTTGCTCCTAGGTGGAATGGCTTGATTTGGGGGAGTGAAGAGAGGATGTTGTCTTCAAGAATCAAGGGGGCACCCATTTCAAATTTGAATCCTTTCTTCATGACACCTTGGCCTTTATGGAAATGCTTGATTCGGGGAGGGAAGAGAAGAAGGTTGTCTCCATTTGAATTTTAAACTCCTCCTTGGCCGATCATGATCTTTGGAGAGGCTTGATATGTGGAGTGAGGTGGGGATGTTGTTGGCTCGGATCAAGTATAGGTTTAATGGGCATCTACATGTCATTTGAATTTGAATTTTCAGCTTATCTTGGCCGCCCAAGGTGCTTGATGAAGTGGCGCCTCCCATGCCATGTAGCATTGATGATGTGGCACTCCATGAGCTGAAGTGGTTCCTCCCATGCCACGTGGCACTGATGATGTGGCACTCCCCATGAGTTGGCACTCCTAACCTAGCATGGAGAGGTGGCTTGACTCATCTTCAATTGGGCTTGTGTTGCCTAGGTGGCTTTCCCAAGAGGGAATTGAATTGGGAATTAAAAAATTTATGCAGTAATATGCCCTTTGAAATCCCTTTTAAGGTGTTAAGTACTATAATAAAATATTTAAATGCAGAAGCAAAATAAAATTAGAAAAGCACAACACGAACACACAACAATTATAGTGGTTCGGAGCAACCCAGCTCCTACATCCGCTACCCAAGATTACCACTTGGGATTTCTACTATATCCCCCATCAGAATGCAGTCAGATTGTTTTTACAGGCTCACAATCTAAACCTCTACATTTTTGTTTTTTTGAGATCATCAAAGAAACCCAACTTGATTTTACCAGGATCACCAAGAACCCAAATTGATTTTAACACAGGATCACCAAGAACCTAACACTTAGTTTTAATAAAGGCTAACCAAAAACCTATTTTGTTTTTCAATCGGGCTCACCAATAACCCAACAATTCAAAATGAATTGAAAAGAAAAGCAACAAAATGACAAACAATTTTTTATCGAATGGTTGCCGATGCAGCTCGAGAGAAGCCCACTTGAATGCACTTTAATGCACTTTAATGGCTTATATATCTTCTTTACTCAGTGCTTCAAGCTTCGGATGAGAGTTGGTGAAGGCTTGAAGGCTATCTTGAATGCTCTTAGTGCTCTCTTGCTTGTTGACTTGGTTGGATATTCAATAATGCATTGACTTCCTCTAAAACCTTTTTCAAACACTTCAAGTCCCTTAAATATATAATTTTGTACCATTTTTAGGCGGTTTTAGTCATTATAGACCATTGGGATGTGACATTTGATCATTGGAGCACTTTTCTAATTCAAAAACCAAGTTCTGGAACTAGCCGTTATATGCCTATAATTGCCATTTGAGTCAGCTCAAATTACTCGAGTCAGCTCGGATCCTCGGAGTTGTTCTAGTTGAGTCGACTCTCATTAATCCAGTCGGCTCGCTTGCACAGTGTCCTGATTTCTCACTCTGTAAGAGTCGGCTCACCTTGATTCTAGTCGAATCATATCCTCAGGCCTTCAACATGTCAGTCTGGATGAGTCAGCTAACTTTCATTCTAGTTAACTCAGTTGGCTATTATTCTTAGAACATAATTCCTGGACTGTGGACGAGTTGGCTCGATCTTCTGAAGAGTCAGCTCGAATATCTGTCAATATGATAGAGTCGGCTCAAACTCCCCTTGGGTAGGCTTGCCTCTCTGATTCAAGAATTAGTACTCAGGATGAGTCAGCTCAGGTCCCTTAGAGTCAGCTCGGAGCTCTGTGGGCCAAAATCCTCATGTGTGCCATGTGCCAGAGTCGGCTCGGATGAAAGTTTCAACAATTTTTTTAATCTATCTCCAGAATTCATCCAGCATGTCTTCAAGCTTCAAGATGTCTTCAAACTCAACAAATTTCTAAGAAATTAAAAGCTTGAAACACATTTAGAAGTAACCCAATTTTACAATCTTTCTCAACTTTTTTCTTTGGGTTCTTCCATACAAAATTCAATTACAACTCAATTCAAAATAATGAATGAAAATGTAGGAGTTGAAATTTTAACCATGAATTCATCCTACAAAAACTTGTAAACCACTTGAAGAGCTGTTAGTAAAACAAATGCATGCACCAATGTTTGATTATCATCAAAATTACTTTTGGGGTTAACAATCTTCCCCTTTTTGCTGATGACAAAATACTGGGCATGAAAAATTCTTTACAATTACATGTATAATAGTATTTAAAAGAAGTATGCACGTGTATCAGAGCTAATTATATTTGCAAATAATTATCAGAGCTCTTGTGAAGAAACTTTACAGTATCAATGTTAGTGCTTTTGTGTATATCAGAGTATTAAATTTTGTATCCTTCAAAGTATCAGAAATAGCACAAACATGGAGTATCAGAGCTCAAAATTGAAAGAATTAGAGCTAATTGTAGAGTAATCAGAGCAAAATGTAGGTTTTGAGCAAAAGCTGTTTGTTTTCAATAAATTACTCCTCCTTTCTATAGGTTCTTAAATTATAAAACATTTAAGCTCATTTTAAAACATAATCTTTTATACTCTCCCCCTTTTTCATTATTTTCATGCACTTATTAACATTCTCCCCTTTTTGAATATTTTCCAATGCATGAAACTAGTTGTAGATATTTTTCAAGTAAGCTCAAAGTTCTCCTGTTAGCTCAAATTTTTAAATTTTTCATGTCAGCTCAAAGTTCTCCCCCTTTTCGTCAAAAAAATCAAAAAGGTATTGAAATAAAGCTCAATTTTTGAAATAGAATGAGAAAGTTTTTAATATTTGTTTGAGGTTATTTCACTTTCTCAATTTCATTTAGATATTCTAATTAAAATTCATCACATTAGCATTGTAAACATTGCATAAGATTAAAATAATTCAAGATAGTGCTTGTAGATACCAAAATAACTTTCATTTCATTTAAAATGATCAATAAAAGTACAAAACATGAAAGGAAGTACAATTAATCACTGTCTATTTCTAATCTAGTGCTAGTGGAATGTCCGGGTTCTTAATGCCATGAGGCATAGATGCTATAGGATCTGTAACAAGTACATCAGAAGGTATAAGAGCAGGATGAGATCCCTGAGGCCTAAGGTATGGAGCTGGCTATCTGGGGTGTGCAGACTAACCAGCAAAGGGAGTGGACTATGGCCTAGGAGTAGGAATGGGAGTAGGTCTAGGCTATAGAGAGGGAAAAGAATCAATGATTGTTGTCCTCAGCTGCTCAAGTAGAATTTGAATCTGTTCCATGTCCTCACTGGTCTTCTTCATCTCAGCATTTAAGGCAACCAACTCAACTACTTGTACATTGGCAAAGGCTTCAGCTTATCCTCTTAAGCTTCCAAATTCTACTCTCAAGATTCCAATGCCCTTATTATAGTCCTCTTCCATCCTTCTTCCTTCTTCCAATGAACCCATTTTAAATCTAAGATCATTCAATTTAGTTCTAAATTCTTCAAGTATATGATTGATAGAGTTCTTAATAGGTTTAGAACCTGATGATACTATATAAACAATGGGTTGAAGATCAGGCTGTGATACACCTTTGGAGGTTTCAAAAATGTCTTCTCTGCTGTGCAGTTCTCTTATTTCCCCTCCAAATTGGTCCAGCCTTTTCTATACTGACTGGCGAAGCTCACCAAACATATTAGATAGAGTGTATGTCATTGTGTCAGTCAGAGTGCGTAATTGCTAAGTGATAAAATCCTGCAAAACTAAAGTATCAACATAAGGTGCAGGTGGTCTAGGAGAAGTAGGTGCTGGTGGACATGTAGGTAAAGAAGTCTCAAGGTGCACTATCTCCATGGCTTCAAATGAAGTATGCTCAGACCTAGTAGAAGCAAACTCAGTCTCAGCTGGCTCAGTAAAATGCTTGGTAGAAGTGCCAAACTCACCAATAGGAATGTCAAAAATCTACTCTAAGCTTGGAACAATCTCCTTAGGTGCTGATAGACCTATAGTGGAGATCTCTCTAGGTAGATCTTCACTCATGTCTTCTGAAATACTGCTACTGCTTGAGGAGGCTGCAATTGCCCTTTCATTAGTTCTCTTTTTCTTCCATACTCCTTCAGTACAAATATAGCGCATTCTTAACAGTGACTTGGAGGTGTATGTATCTGTATGGTGAAGGGACTTACCAACTTCCACTACAAGGCTTATTCTTGAGGCTTGAAATAGCAAAGTTAAGACCATTCCATAAGGAAGACAAGCCTTAACCTTTTGAACTGCCTCTTTCATCTGCATGATCAATATGAAGGGTAGGTTAAGTTACTCTCCTTGAATAACATTCTCCATGAAGCTCAAGTCTCTTTCACTGACCCAATCAAATCTCCCAGTTCTTAGGAGAAATATCCTACTTATAAAATTATGTAGTAACCTCATTTCCAATGACAATGTGTTGGCCATTACAATACCAATTCCACCAACATCTTCTCTGCCAAGAACTGTTTGAAGGGTCCTTTCACTGTCCTTTAAAACTAAATGCTTAATTCCATTAGTAGGCATTTCCAGCAAACTACTTAGCCTCTCTTTAGTTACTATAACCCTCTTTCCTTTCATAGTTGATTCAATGTGATTGGGCTCTAATCTGAGGTTTTCAGAAAAAGCCCTAACATGTGTTGGATAGGTGGTGATATTCAAGGAACAAAAATTTGTCCAACCTTGTACATCAATTAGATTTCTGATATTCAGATCAATGTCTTCCAGAAAGTTAAATAGAATTCTCTTACCGCTAGTCACAGGTCTATTTGACATAGAGACTACTTGTCTCGGAGATGGAGCTCTGGCCATTGCTTCTCTTTCTTCTTCTTCTTTTTCTACTCCCTAAGTCAGCTCTTCTTGCAGATGTTTTGTTCTTCTTTCTGTCTCTACAAAAAGTGCTGTCCATTTAAATCTCTTTCCCACAGCAGTTTTAGGAGCCATTACAAGAATTTGGCAAGAGAAAAGAATTTGAGGCTTTGGGTAAAACATTTAGGAGTGATGTGACAAGACCGCTGACATGGAGTAGCTATCAAACTCCATGTCATTGAAACTGTCGCGCCAGGCACCGCGTTGGATTTCGAGCTCGAACTCCTCCACCAGGCTGAGCTCCCCGAGGACAACGGGATCGCCTATCAAAGCAGAGCTCCATCCTCCACCAGGTCGGGCCCACGAGCCCGGGACACCTAGGCCAGAGCCGATCGGTGCCCTCCAAAGTGAGTCCCTCGAAGATTGAGCCCCGTGGTCGAAGTCTAACTCAGCCCTCCTCCACCACGTGGAGCCTCTTCGAGGTCGAGCCCTCTGGACCTGGCCCACACTCTGCCCTCCAAAGCGAGCCCCTCGGAGATCGAGCCCCGTGGTTATAGTCAAGCCCAACCCTCCTCCGCCACAAGGAGCCTCTTCGTGGTCGAGCCCTTTAGACTAGGCCTGCACTCTGCCCTTCAGAGCGAGCCCCTCGGAGATCGAGCCCCATGGTCAGAGTCGAGCTCAGCCCTTCTCCACCACGTGGAGCCTCTTCGAGGTCGAGCCCTCTAGATCGGGCCCGCGCTCTACCCTCCTCCACCGAGATGGGCCCACGAGCTCGGGATGCTTAGGTCGGAGTCGAGCCCTGCCTTTCCAGCTCAGACCCTAGCTCAGGCATCAACACCGATGAACCAAGGGATAGCACCGCCATCCCAGGACACCAGCGAGCTGCCCAAGAATTACACTAGGACACCCACTAGGCTGTAATGACCACCTACGACCACCGGTTACACCAAAAAGGAGAGAGGCCCATTGATCGAGGTGCCATGCTTCTCACCAACCACCTGAACCACCCGAAAGAGGGAGTCAACCATGATATTCGAATCCTGAGGGTGGTGGCCCATCGATCGAGGTACTGCCAGGTTTCTCGAAATGAGGTGACTAGAAGGAATGTCAGAACATATGACAGCTTCCCTTATCATGAATTGGGAAAGGTGCCTCTGGACATGCCGCATGCCCCTGATAGCCTAGCAGAGATCCCAAGACGGGCGCCCAACGTTAACCTAGACTATAAAGCTCGAAGGAAGGAAGACAAAGGAGTTAACATGCAATACCATTCAAACACAAGTGCAAGCTCAAATAGATAGCATGGCATCACAAACAAGTCCAGGCAAGGGCGGGCGGAAAGGGCACATAGAGAATCCCTCTAGCTAGGCCGCTCTTCCCCTGACATACTTGTGTCCCACTCTTACACCATTCACTCCTCCTAGCATGGAGTCCATCTAGAGGGGCTCGACTAGGAGGATCAGTTCCCCTGGATCATCACTGACTTGACCGTTGGAGTGCCCCCACCAAAAACCCCAACCAGGGTCACTAACCCCTGTTTTGCAGGTCCCGGACCACCGGACGGCCAGACAATGAAGGGAGCGCACTTTGGCACCAACAGTAGCTACGGGCCATGATGATCTTGGTGGCAACAGATTGGCATGCTAGGTAGGGGTGGACTGTGAACACTCTTTGATCAAGCTCAAGCCCCCCCTTTGATTTTACAAGCAAGTTCCATGGGAGGATGGTACGACACTAGCGCGAGAGGCCTCCACCGGTCATGCAGGGGACTCCCCCTCCCGAGGGAACCCACACAACCCGGAGGCGGGGCCATTCACTCCGGTTCAACCATCCTCGATGGAGTCTCAGCTGGATGCACTCGCCTAGCAAATGCAGATTCTTGCCACAGTAGTGCGCCAGCTTCAGCACCAGCACTGGTCCTTGGCTACCCACCAGCAGCCAGGAATGCCCGCGGCCCATGCCGCGGTCCCCCGCAATAGCCTGCATTCCTTCCAAGGAAGGCCTTCATAGCCGCAGGCCATTACTGACAACCGAGGTAGCCATCAAACTCCGGCAAAGAGATAATGAGCCGGGTTTGCCTACAAGGAGAGCTGCTCATCAAACCTCAGGAGGGCGGTATCCATGCCCCACCGAGGTAGGAAAAGTAAGACCCCCCACCACGGGTGCCATGCACTCATGTCACCTTCTCCGTCTCCTTCGGTGGAGGGGTCCATTGAGGAAGCCATCAGGCGTGCGACGGAGAAGCGCCTAGAGGAGCATGATCGCAAGCTGGCGGAGTTATCCCGCCGATTTGTCAATCTACCGGGCTCAGCTAGCAAGCTAGTGGGCTACGACACCCGTCCCCCTTTCTCTCAAAAAATCCAAGGGGAGCCGATTCCAAGTCGATTTCGTATGTTGCGGGTGGATCCTTATGATGGGACCACAAATCCCTTGGACCACTTGGAAAGCTACCGAGCTCTCATGAGGGTCCAGAGAGCCACCGATGCTCTCCTTTACATCGCCTTTCCTGCCACTCTCTAGAAGGCAGCCCGGGTGTGGTTCATCCGCTTCGAGCCGGAGAGCATCAACTCTTTCGCTCAGTTAGGGTAGAAGTTCGTGGCCCACTTCGATGCTTGTCGAAAGTTGCCACGAGAGGTAGATAGCCTCTTCTCCATCCGACAGCGGAACCGTGAGCTACTGTGGGACTACATGGCCTGCTTCAAGGCTACCGTGTTGGAGATCTATAACCTCGATGAGCCAGTTGCCATGCTGGCACTAAAGCGAGGGCTCAGGACCTCCCGCCTAACCTACTCGCTCGATAAGAAGCCCCCCAAGACTTATTCTGAGCTCCTCCTTCGAGCCCAAAAGTATATCCGTACCGAGGAGGCAGATCATACGAGACGAGAGCTCGACGGGTAGCCACTAATGAAGCAGACCCCCATCAAGATGCCCGGGACTTGGAAGCCAGGATCTTAGGCTCTGAACTCCCGGAGGAGGCCGAGACCGAAAGGCGCTCCCATTCCATAGGAGAGTTACACACCCCTCCTCACCCCGAGGACAAAAATCCTTATGGTGATCGAAGGCGAGGACTACTTGAGATGCCCACCTCCGATGAAGCCCTCCACTGGCCATGATAAAATGAAGTATTATCACTTTCACTGCAACCATGGCCACAACATCGAGGAATGCCACAACCTCAAGTAGGAAATCGAAGAACTCATCAAGAGGGGCTACCTCAAAAGGTTTGTGGGGGGCAAACCTCAAGTGGAATCCCAGGCGCTCGCTGCTCTTCTACCAGCACCCACAATCGACAACCGCCCTACCGAGAAGTCGGTGGGTATGATCTCCTAGGGAGCCGCACACCACCCAAGAAGGCTCGGGGGATAGGGGATCATGAGAATGTACTCCCCTTTATGAGGGAAAGGGAAGATGTGGGGAAAAATGTAAATAATAATGCAATGGTCTTCGAGATGACAATCGCGAAGCACCCTGTAAAACACATCATGGTTGATAGTGGAAGCTCCATAGATATGCTTTTTTATGATGCCTTCTCCAGGATGAACCTTTCTCCCAATCAACTCAAACCTGTGCATACTCCCCTTGTTGGTTTCACAGGTAATTCTATCAGAGTGGAAGGAGAGATCACTCTCCTGGTCATGGCTAGGACCCCACCTTGGTAGAGCACCATTATGATGACTTTCATGGATGTCAGGCTTCCTTCCGCCTACAACGTGATCATGGGCTGACCCGGGCTCAACCTGCTCGACGCCGTTGTGATGGGGAACAAATATGCATGCCATTTTTTTTTTATGTTTTACATGTTGAGTTAGGTGATTAATTCCCAAATTTCAGATCAAAATCATTTGTAGGGAATTTTGTATGAATTTTTGAAGATCAGCATGCAGATTAGGTCCTAGAAAAGTAGCAAAGAAGGACCACCGGGGCTGAGAAGCCTCGCTTAGGGCAAGTTCTCCTACAATAAAACTACTGGAGGTAGAGGGGTGTACCTGACAACGTCTGTGAAGATCGCAGCGAAGGGGTCTCTCATTCCTCGACGGATGCGGCCTGGAAAAATCGAGCCAAAGACCCGCGGATACCCGGCTTTCTGCTCGGTGATCCGATTGAGGCTTGGCTGGAGTCGTTGGATTCGTAGGAACTTAGGGACCTGCAAACGACCTGTTAGGGGTTAGAAAGCTCACAAATGAACAAGAAAACAAAGTAAAAATAGCAAGGGAAGGCTTCTTTTGGAGTGGGCGTCCAGGGATCTGGAGGGTTTGTTGGCAGCAGGAAGATGATTGCAAACACCGGGAAGAAGAACTCTCACAAACCCCTTTATGCACACAGCAGGGTATCACACCACTCAATAGAAGAACTCAAGGTTTACATTCATCAAAAATTCTCCTCATACAAGAGGCTAGGGTCCCTTAAATAGACCCTTAACCTTGGGCTCCAAGTAAGGGTACATAAGTCTTTACATAAGAATCCTTTTCCCTCTCAAACCCTAGCTAGAAAATAAGGAAATATTAGGTAGAAAAATCCCTAAAAATTTTCTTGACTTGGTCAAGACTCCAAGGATGCCCAGGGAGGCGTGTTGGGCTTCTAGGAGCAGCAAAAGGCCGGCCCAAAGGGGCTCGGGTGCATGGGTTTGGGCCTCTGGAAGCTGGGGTGGCCTGGTAGCCAGGTAGCAGGAATATTCCCTGGTATCTTGCTTCTTAGGGGCTTGGGCTTGGCACCTGGGCTTGATTTCTTTGGGCTAGGATGCAGATGGACCTTTGGAATCATGGATGCCCTTATCTATGAATATACTTTGGCATCTGGAAGGGAATCTGGGCATCTGGAGGGCATCTGCAAGAAATCAGGGTTTTCTGAATTTTCCTCCTAGGGTCTTCAAATCTTCAAGCTGGGTTGGACTTGTGCTATACTTCCATGTCTTCAATCTAGCTGGACTTGGTCTTCACGTGTATGATATAGTCTTGAGTCTTCAGTATGCTTGGACAGGACTCAAAAAATAAAATAAGCTTAACATGAGCTGACTAGCATTGGACTGAACTAGCTCAACATAAGCTGACTAGTACAGAACTGAAATAACAACTCAAAAGACTCAAACAACAACTAAAAAAAGGACTCAGATGGGCTAAGCCCTTATTACAGATGGACTCAAAAATTATTGATCAATTCACAGAGGGTTGAGAAGCCTCTGCCTTATTCTAGTGCCTTTGGTGTCCGCACCATGTTGTCTCCACCAAGAGACTACTTATATAGTTCCCCACTCCCTACGGTGTTAGGGAGATGAGGGAAGCACCCCAGCCGGTGCAGCACTGCTTCCAAATCCTTCCTGGGACCAAGTTCCTCGAGGGTGATCCTAAGGTAGACGATCTCGACCAAAGGGCTTAAGACCCCAGGGAGGCCCGGTCAAGCACCTACTCTCTTATCTGCTTGGAGATGACCCCACGAGGATGGTGCATATTGGAGCCCAGATATCCGAGGAGGAGAGGGATCAACTACTAGAGTTCCTGGGGGCAAGCATAGAAGTATTCGCCTGGACAGCTGTGGACATGCCAGATATCCCTTGATGTGGGCACTAGAATAAGGAAAAGACTCCAACCAATTCAGGTCAAGTCCGAGTCCTTGTGGTTGGAGTAGCAAAAGAGAAGTCCTATAATTTTCTTTTTTTTGAGTCCAAATAATCTTGTAGTTAATTTCGAGTCCATGTTGGGTCTGGTTTAATATCTTAGTTAACCCTGCAATTGAGAGTTGGGTCCAGTTAAATCAAGCCCAATCCATAAGTCCATGAAGAATCAAGACAAGAAGAAGCCACCTCATCAAGTGACCCCCACCTTGTGCCACATGTCAAATGCTCAAATGGATGTCGCCACCTCAACAAGTGGTCCCCACTTTAAGCCACATGTCAAGAGCTCCAAAGGACACCGCCACCTCATCAAGTGGTCCCCACCTTGCACCACATGTCAAGCTTTGAAGGAGTTTCAAGTAACAAATGCCACCATATCCTCCAACTCCCCACATTTCAAGCAATAAATGCCACCATATCCTCCAACTCCCCACATTTCAAGCAACAAATGCCACCATATCCTCCAACCCCCTTGTAATCCTCCTAATCCTATGGGTTTTTAAATTTTAAAAATGTTGTAAGGCTTCTATTTAAGCTATGGATGCACCATTGTGAAAAGGATGGTTAATGAATGAAGTTGGTATTTTTTTCATCTATGTGTCTTTTTTCTATGTGTCTATGTGGTAGCTTAGCCTTTCTCTTCCTCCACGCCAACCCTAATCTTTCCTTCTTCCATTCCCAACGCCAAAGACTTCCTCTTCTTTCATAACTTCAAACTAGCTCCAGCGTTCAAGTGTGAATCAAGAAGATCATCACAAGGCGACCAACCTACTCCACTTCAAGCATTCCACCATGATGCCAAGATGGATCTCCTTCAATGCCTCTTCCACCCTTCTTTCATTTCTCTAGTTGATTGCTTGTTAAGTCACTCATCTTAGGGTTTCTTTGTTGCAGGGTTCTCCGGGATTCCGGCTTCAAGAGGAAGGTTTACTTGCCATAGATCCAGAAAACAAGATGAGCCTTCAGTGGTATTATGTTCATGTCATCCGGGAGACCTCTTCAAGAGTGAATCTATTCTAATTGAAGGGCCAATGTCAGGTATGTCTAGTGTTGATTAAGTCTACAATGTTAAATTAGACCTGGCTTAGCTTGCGTGGTTCTCTTCTGGTTCTATTCCTTTCTTATTCTGAGAGTCTCGATCACTAGGTTTATGTTAGATCTTTCGAGCTTCTTCACTAGATCTCTTTGATAGTTTATGTTGAGTTGTTTATATGCAAATAGGGAATTGCTTGGTTAATCATTTGCTAATCTCCATTAGGGTTGCATAGTTTTATTTTACATTCTACACCATTCTTGGTATCAAAGCATGGTCGGATAATTTCCTGCATTTAGATATGTTGCATGCATACTTATTATCTAGTTAATTTTTTTAAAAACCAAGCAAGATCTAAAATTCACGCCTCCTGAGCGGGTGTACTCCAGTACACTGTCATGACCCATGCGAATAATGAGCCCCTGGCCGGACGTGAATTTTTAGATTGAAGTGTGGGTAAGCCAATGCACTTGTTTGATTAGGTTCTGTTTACTGAAAATTTGCTTCTGCTTACTGTAATCCATCTGCAGCTCCAAAGGCATGTCACCAATTTCTTGTTGAAATATTTTTTTTCTTGTTCATTTTTAAGTCAGTTATCACCATATTAAATTTCATCATCAGAAAAAAAATACAAAAAAAATGAAAATTCCTACTTCAATCTTCTATCCTGTTGAAATAGTCTACAGTACATGGTCTGTTGTTTTAATTGTTTCTCTTTATATATAGATCTAAATTTTCTAATTTTTATTTTTCTAGGATCCTCATAATTCATATTATTTTTTGACAATTTTTCAAATTTTATTTCGATTGTTAGAATTTCTTGCATTTGAAATAATCTCTGAGATTCAGTCTGAACTGAAATTCCAGCAAGAACCAATCTCAGAAAATTTTTGAATTTGAAGTTCAAATTTTAAATTTTAAAATATTGAATTCTGACATTCTAGAATCTGAAACTTGAAGTTTGAAATTTAAATTTTAAAGTTTAAGTTTGAATTTGAAATTATTTGAAAACTAATCAAGTCAAATAATTAAGTCAGCTAATAAAACAAAAAAATATATATATTTTTGCATTCATTTGAAAACATCTTAAGGGCATCAATATGACATGGGGGCAAGAATTCATCACTTGTCCTTAGCCCAAAACCACAACCCATCATCTCGATCCCAATCCTTAATTAAAACCAATTAGACCTAATCACCCTAGTGGGTTAGGGACACCAACGAGTCGGGATCGGATTAGGGTCAAGTTAATTGTGTCCACTAATTGGTGTGTGCTTACGGGCTTGGTGTCTAGGATTGGTATATTAGGGCTTGTGGGTTGGTCCGCCTACCTGGCCAATCACAGATTGGTGTCTAAGGTTGGCAGAACAGGGACCTCCACTCCCCTTCCCACCTACCTGGCCAAGTCACGTAAGTTACTACTAGCTAGTTGGTCCTTTTAATTAGATCTCTAATTCGTACTCTTGGTCTAGAAATCCTTAGCCCGAATTTGAGTCTAATTGTTTGTATGACAATTAGATCAGGAACTCCTTACCACCCTTCACAAGACCAACCAAGTTCATCCATGGACACTAGTATGGAAACCCTTATGAGATCTATGATTGAGCGACTGGAACGTTTGGATGCTAGGTTTGATCAGTTCGAGAAAAGGATAGGAACCCTAGAGGAATCTAAGTTGACCCCAACTGAACCACCTTCACCCAGATTACCTTCGGTTCGCCCTAGAGCCCAACGACAGGAACATACACCTGATCCAATTCATAGAAGGCCACATCAGGATTATGCTGATCACACTCTAGAGCCATATCCTAGAAGACCTTGCCATGATACTTTTGATCAGGATGATCGGGCCTTAAGAAATATCCGTCTAGATGCACCAACCTTTGAGGGAAGCCTAGATCCTAAGGTGTACATAGACTGGGAGGCTGACATGGACCAATATTTTGACTGGTATGATATGTCTGAAGAGAGAAGATTCAAGTTTGCCAAAATCAGACTAGTCCGTCAGGCTAGGTTGTATTGGGGAAATGTCGAACGCATAGCTAGGCAGAGGGGAGACTTACCTATAGCGACCTGGAGAGACATGAAGAGAAAGCTTAGAGAGAAATATTTTCCTATGTCTTATCAGCAAAGGTTGTTAGTCAGTGGCAGTGATTGACACAAGGAAATAAGACTGTTTCTGAATACGTTGCTAAATTTGATGAGTTTGTAATGCGATGCAACGTAGTCGAGTCTAAGGCAGCCACTTTATCAAGGTTTAGATCAGGATTGAATGAAGATATAAAAGGAGAATTATTTTAGAGAGAAGTCCATGATTTAGAACAGGCATACCAAGTTGCCATGGACTATGAGAGGTTTCAGAGGAGAGCTTCATTTAGGCGACCAGAGCCCACTAGGTTTAATCCTCCTATTAGTTGACCTAGTTCAGTCCCTAATACAGCCAATAGACCAAGACCCAGCTCGAATCCAACCCCTAGACCCAACCCTGCCATTCCTCCAATTCCTAGAGAAGACAAAGGAAAGAGCCCTGAAGTTCGACGTGAGAGGGAGTGAGTCTGCTATAAGTGTCATAAACCCGGTCATTTCCTGAGCCAATGTCCCTCTAGAGCTTTACATATAGGGGAGGTAGAAGAAGAAGAAGAATCAGAACCCGTGGAGAATAATGAAGAGGAGGTTTATGAATCAGGGGATTGCTTAGCTGATGAGTATGAAGGAGATGAAGAAAATGTAGACTCATCAGTTGTGTTAGGAGTTGTGAGATGTGTCATGACACATACCAAAGAGCAGGAAGACTGGCGTAAGACTAGCATCCTACATACATTTGTCAAAATAGGAGAAAAGGTATGTAAGATCGTGATCGATAGTGGAAGCTGTGTCAATGCCATTTCCACTAGCGCAGCCAAGAGTCTAGGATTATCCACTGAACCACATCCCAATCCATATAAGGTATCCTGGATCAATTCCACTTCTATCCCAATCAAGCAGAGATGTCAGGTCCAAATCCAACTTCAGTCCTATCAAGAACGAATTTGGTGTGATGTGCTCCCTATGGGAGTAAGTAGCATCATCCTAGGTAGGCCATGGCTGTTTGACCATGATGTGACAATTTTTGGTCGATCAAATTCCTGTGCTTTCAATTTCAATGGCAAGAAAATTGTCATTCATCCAACCCAGCCTAAGGACAACACCAAAAGAGGAGCTAGCAGCCTGAAAGAAAAAAGGACTGGATTAAATTTGATAGGTGCAAGAGAATTAGAAAAAGACATTAATGAGGGAGCACCTATTTGGATGGTAGCTGCTAAGGAAACTAAGGACCACACCCCTGTAAAATACCCGCATGAGGTGGTCCAATTATTGAAAGAATTTGAAGACGTGTTACTCGAGGACCTACCCGATAGTCTTCCACCTTTAAGGGACATACAGCATGCCATAGATTTAGTCCCTGGTGCGACTTTACCTAATTTGCCTCATTATAGGATGAATCCAACAAAACATCAGGAGTTACAAAGGCAAGTAAGTGAACTTCTTAGAAAGGGGTTTGATAGAGAAAGTTTAAGCCCATGTGCAGTCCCTGTCTTGTTAACCCTTAAGAAGGATGTCACCTGGAGGATGTGTGTAGACAGCCATGCCATCAACAAGATTACTGTCAAATATAGGTTTCCAATCCCAAGACTGGATGATATGTTAGACATGATAGCTGGATCAACGATTTTCTCCAAGATAGACTTAAAGAGTGGCTATCACCAGGTTAGGGTTAGGCCTGGAGATGAATGGAAGACCGCTTTTAAGACTAAAGATGGATTATATGAGTGGTTAGTCATGCCGTTCGGTCTGTCCAATGCACCAAGCACCTTTATGAGAATTATGAATCAGGTGTTGAAAACTTTCATCGGGAAATTTGTGGTGGTTTACTTTGATGACATTCTTATCTATAGCAAGACAAAGGTAGACCATTTAACCCAACTAAGGCAAGTTTGCCAAGTCCTTAGAAAGGATAGCCTCTATGCCAATATCAAGAAGTGTGATTTCTTAACACATAGAGTTATCTTTCTAGGATTTGTAGTCACATCTGAAGGAGTGTCCGCTGACCCTGCAAAAATTAAGTCCATAGTAAAGTGGCCTGTACCCAAAAGCATCCATGATATCCGTAGTTTCCACAGTTTAGCCACCTTCTATAGGAGATTCATTAGAGGGTTCAGTACGATAGTGGCTCAAATCACTGATTGTATTAGGAAGGGAACTTTTGAGTGGACTAAAGCAGCAGACAAAGCCTTCCTAACAATTAAGGAAAAAATGACACATGCACCCATCTTGAGGTTACCCGATTTTACCAAAGTATTCGAGGTTGCTTGTGATGCTTCTGGGGTAGGAATTGGAGGTGTCTTGAGTCAAAAGAATCACCTAGTTGCATATTTCAGTGAAAAGTTAAATGAAGCGAGACTAAGGTATTCCACCTATGATAGAGAGCTGTATGCGGTAGTTCAGGCATTACGTTATTGGAGGCATTATCTTCTACCATAAGAGTTTGTCCTATTTTCTGACCACGAAGCTCTTAGATTCCTTAGTTCTCAAAAGAAATTGAACCCTAGGCATGGGAAATGGGTAGAGTTCATACAAGCTTATACGTTCATACTGAAACATCGTGTCGGTACTGAAAATAGGGTTGCCAATGTGTTAAGTCGTCGTTCCAAGTTGTTGACTTCTGTGAGCACTGAGGTAGTAGGGTTTGATAGATTGAAACAGGAGTATCCTACATGCCCTGATTTTGGTAACATCTATCGTTCCCTTCAACAAGGACCATCTAGTAAGCATAGTGATTATACCCTTTTATATGGATACCTTTTCAAAGGAAATCAGTTGTGTATTCCCAAGACCTCTATTAGGGAATTTCTGATCTGGGAAGTTCATGCTAGAGGCTTGTCAGGACATTTTGGTAGGAATAAGACCATCTTAGCAATAGAAGACCAATTCTTTTGGCCTGGTCTCAAAAGAAATGTGGCCCAGATTGTAGCTCAGTGCCGTACCTGTGCTGTTGCAAAATAGCAAAGGCAGAACACCGGTCTGTACACACCCTTACCTATCCCTGATTGTCCATGGCAGGATATCAGCATGGATTTTGTAGTAGGCCTCCCTAAGATGTCTAGGAAGCATGATTCTGTCTTTGTGGTTGTCGATTGTTTCTCCAAGATCGCTCACCTCATTCCTTGTTCTCAAACTTTAGATGCTTCGAAGGTGGCCAAGCATTTTCTCGATCAGGTCGTTAGGCTTCATGGTTTACCCAAAACCATTGTGTCCAATAGAGATGTCAAATTTACTAGCTATTTCTGGAAAACCCTCTGGCACATGTTCGGTACCAAGCTGAAATTCTCTACTACCTATCATCCTCAAACCAATGGCCAGACAGAGGTAGTAAACCGAAGCTTAGGAAATCTGTTGAGATGTTTAGTTGGTGACAACCTAGGAAATTGGGACCTATTACTTCCTCGTGCTGAATTTGTCTACAATAGCTCAGTTAATAGGTCTATTGGGAAAAGTCCGTTCGAAGTGGTCCATGGATACAGACCTAGGAAACCTTTAGACCTAGCTCCATTACCCACACATGCATGAGTGTCTGAGTCTGCTGAGTCATATTTATGGCATATTAGGGAATTGCATAAGGAGATTAGCCAAAAGATCCAATCGAGCAATGAACTCTATAAACATATGACTAATTCACATAAACGATTAAAAGAATTTAATGAAGGAGACTTCGTTATGATCAAATTTAAACCTGAAAGGTTTCCGCAGGGAACTATGAAGAAACTCCATGCCCGGGGAGCCGGACCTTTCAAAATAATAAAGAAAATTAGACCTAATGCTTATGTATTAGAATTACCACCAAGTTATGGCATTAGTTCAACATTTAACGTTTCAGACTTAAAAGAATACAAAGAACCTGCATTGATACCTGGTGAGCTTTTTGGTCCTAATACTTCTTTTGAGAGTGAAGCCCCAAAAGAATGCCCACCACCGAGTGTTCCTGAGCGAAGGAAGAAAATTGAAAGGATCTTGGATGACTAGATCATTACCACTAGAAATAAGGGCTACCAACGTTATCTGGTTAGATCTCAAGGATGTCCTGATTCTGAAGATTCCTGGATCACCCGAGAGGACCTACAACAAATCGATCCAGATGCATTAGAAGCTTATCAGGATAATCCTTACTCGACAGGGTCGAGTTCCTCCCACCCCGAGAGAATTGATGTGGGCACTAGAATCAGGAAAAGACTCCAACCAATTCAGGTCAAGTCCGAGTCCTTGTGGTTGGAGTAGCAAAAGAGAAGTCCTGTAATTTTCTTTTTTTTGAGTCCAAATAATCTTGTAGTTAATTTCGAGTCCATGTTGGGTCTGGTTTAATATCTTAGTTAACCCTGCAATTGAGAGTTGAGTCCAGTTAAATCAAGCCCAATCCATGAGTCCATGAAGCATCAAGACAAGAGGAAGCCACCTCATCAAGTGACCCCCACCTTGTGCCACATGTCAAAAGCTACAATGGATGTCGCCACCTCAACAAGTGGTCCCCACTTTATGCCACATGTCAAGAGTTCCAAAGGACACCGCGTCATCAAGTGGTCCCCACCTTGCGCCACAAGTCCGTTCGAAGTGGTCCACGGATA
Source organism: Areca catechu (assembly GCA_021397845.1). Taxonomy (NCBI): domain Eukaryota; kingdom Viridiplantae; phylum Streptophyta; class Magnoliopsida; order Arecales; family Arecaceae; genus Areca; species Areca catechu. Next base: position 81,925,048 of record CM038052.1, read on the forward strand.
CAGACCTAGGAAACCTTTAGACCTAGCTCAATTATCCACACATGCACGAGTGTTTGAGTCTACCGAGTCATATGCACAGTATATTAGGGAATTGCATAAGGAGATTAGCCAAAAGATCCAATCGAGCAAAGAACTCTATAAGCATATGACTAATTCACATAAACGGTTAAAAGAATTTAATGAAGGGGACTCCGTTATGATCAAATTTAAACCTGAAAGGTTTCCGTCGGGAACTATGAAGAAACTCCATGCCCGAGGAGCCAGACCATTCAAAATAATAAAGAAAATTAGGCCTAATGCTTATGTATTAGAATTACCACCAAGTTATCGCATTTGTTCAACATTTAACGTTTCAGACATAAAAGAATACAAAGAACCTACATTGATACCTGGTGAGCTTTTTGGTCATAATACTTCTTTTGAGAGTGAAGCCCCAAAAGAATGCCCACCACCGAGTGTTCCTGAGCGAAGGGAGAAAATTGAAAGGATCTTGGATGACCAGATCATTACCACTAGAAATAAGGGCTACCAACGTTATCTGGTTAGATGGCAAGGATGTCCTGATTCTGAAGACTCCTAGATCACCCGAGAGGACCTACAACAAATCGATCCAGATGTATTAGAAGCTTATCAGGATAATCCTTACTCGATAGGGTCGAGTTCCTCCCATCCCGGGAGAATTGATGTGGGCACTAGAATCAGGAAAAGACTCCAACCAATTCAGGTCAAGTCCGAGTCCTTGTGGTTGGAGTAGCAAAAGAGAAGTCCTATAATTTTTTTTTTTTTGAGTCCAAATAATCTTGTAGTTAATTTTGAGTCCAAATAATCTTGAACCTTCGAGGGAAGTCCCTCAGCTTTGGACTTCGGCATTGGGTCGACCGTCGACTATCACTCGGAGGTTGAAATTCAGGAGCTTTATCGCTCCACTTCTTCAGGGCCGGCCTTCCTTCAGCTAGATGTTGGCCGGCTGCTTGTTCTTCTGCCAGGGCATACTTCTGTGCTCTCTCCAATAGTTCATTGTAGCTTGTCCGATGTGATGCGGCACTAATATTCATGCAATTCTTTTTGTATGTTTTATATGTGGGGTTAGGTGATTAATTCCCAAATTTTAGATCAAAATTAGTTGTAGGGAATTTTGTATGAATTTTTGAAGCCAAGCATGCAGATTAGAACCTAGAAAAGTACTAAAGAAGAATCGCCAGGGCTGAGAAGTCTCGGTTAGGGCAAGTTCTCCTACAATAATAAGACTGGAGGTAGAGGGGGTGTACCTGACAACATCTAAAGTGCCCGGTGAAGATCGTAGTGAAGAGATATCTCATTCCTCGATGGATGCGGCATGGAAAACCGAGCCAAAGACCCGTGGATACCCGGCTTTCTGCTCGGTGGTCCGATTGAGGCATGGCTGGAGTCGTTGGATTCATAGAAACTTGGGGACCTACAAACGACCTGTCAGGGATTAGAAAACATAGAAGAAATCAAGAAAACAAAGGAAAATAGCAAAGGGAAGAATGTTTTGGAGGGAGCTAGAAGGATGGTTGGCGGCAGGAAGATGGTTGCAAACACTTGGAAGAAGAACTCTCAAACACCTTTATGCACATAGCAGGGTAATCACACAAAACAATAGAAGAACTCAAGGTTTATTTCATATCAAAAATCTCCCTTCATACAAGAGGCTAGGGTCCTTTAAATAGACACTTAACCTTGGGCTCCAAGTAAGGGCACATAAGTCTTTACATAAGAATCCTTTTCCCTCTCAAACCCTAACTAGAAAATAAGAAAACATTAGGTAGAAAAAATCCCTAAAAATTCTCTTGACTTGGCCAACACTCCAAGGACGCCTAGGGGGGTGTGTTGGGCTTCTAGGAGCAGCAAGAGACCGGCCCAAAGGGGCTCGGGTGCATGGGTTTGGGCCTCTGGAAGCTGGGGTGGCCTGGTAGCCATGTAGCAGGAATATTCCCTGGTATCTTGCTTTTTTAGGGCTTGGGCTTGGCACCTGGGCTTGATTTCTTTGGGCTAGGATGCAGATGGACCTCTAGAATCATGGATGCCCTAGTCTATGAATATACTTTGGCATCTGGAAGGGAATCTGGGCATCCGGATGGCATATGCAAGGAATCAGGGTTTTCTGAATTTTCCTCCTGGGGTCTTCAAATCTTCAAGCTGGGTAGGACTTGGGCTATACTTCCATGTCTTTAATCTAGTTAGACTTGATCGTCACTTGTATGATATAGTCTTGATTCTTCAGTATGCTTGGACAGGACTCAAAAAAATAAAATTAGCTCAACATGAGCTAACTAGCATTGGACTGAACTAGCTCAACATGAGCTGACTAGTGCAGAACTGAAATAACCACTCAAAAGACTCAAATAACAACTTAAATTGACTCAGATGGGCTAAGACCTTATTACAGATGGACTCATAAATTATTGATCAATTCACAGAGGGTTGAAAAGCCTCTGTCTTATTCTGGTGCCTCCGGTGTCCCCACCACGATGCTTCTTGTCCAGGAAAAAGGTCAACCTGGATGAGTGGAGCCCTTGCTTGAAGGCTGATATTGCTACAACTTCGTTCAAATCCGGGACTTCCATGGCCACTGAGTTGAAATGGGCCATGAAATTTCGAAGGGTCTCTCCCTCCTTTTGCAGCACGAGGAAGAGGCAGTCAGTATTCCTTAGGGTCCGACTGCAAGTCCTAAAATGGGAAAGAAAAAATGATTCGAGTTGAGAGAAAGAGTGGATCGTACATGGCCGGATGGTGGAGAACCACATCTGTGCTGTCTTCTTGAGGGTTGTAGGGAAGGCGATGCAATGGATAGTGTCGGAGGTGCCTTGGACCATCATATGGGCTTTGTACGTGCCCAGATAGACCATCGGATTAGTGGAACCATCGTAGGGTTCAACCTGTGGGATCTTGAAATGGCGGGGGATCATCTCCGCCAGAATCTTCTCAGAGAACGGGGGACGGGAGTCATATACCTGTCCGCCTTCAGCCTTCTATCGGAGGGTGATTTCAGTAATGCGCTCTTCCATGCGCATGATCTTGTTGTCGTAGTCCTTCGGAGGTTCGGTGGCAAGCCGACTGCCGAACAGGATGGATTCGGCGTAGGAAGGCGAAGCAAACCTCGCCCTCTTACAATCGGCATGGTCACCCAAGGACCACTAGGGCTTCGCGGTGGCGTGAGAACCAGGTTGAAGGATCTCTGGCTGCTGGCCTCCCACAGCAGCAGTCGGAGGATTGGTGCAGGAAGCTGCTGGCAGTTGCTGCCGGTTGTTGGCTGCTTCCTAGAAACGCTGAACCGTAGCCATATGTGTTTTAATGCGATTCACCAAGGTTTGGAACTGTTGCAACCCCAATGTGATGGTAGGTTTTGCAGCAGTAGGGGCGATGGCAGCAAAATCATTCTCTCTAAGAGGCTTCTCAGACCTGGAAGGAGAGATATCCCTCTTGGTATCTCTCTAAGAGGCATCTCAGCAGGGCCCCAGTCGGAGATGGTCATTCGAACCTCAACTCCGGTGGGTCGGACCTCTGATGGAGAATGGTGGGCCGGACCCCAGCAGGAGAGGGTCATTCGAACCTTAGCTCCGGTGGGTCGGACCTCTGATGGAGAATGGTGGGCCGGACCGGACCTCAGCAGGAGAGGGTCATTCGGACCTCAGTAGGAGAGGGTCGTTCGGACCTCAGCTCCGGTGGGTCGGACCACAGGACTGGGACGGTTCTGGCAGGGGGTGAGCCATCATGGTACAACAAGTAGGAAACTCGACATAAGTAAGAATTTTCATGACAACACATTTCTCCCCCTTTTTGTCAATCAATCAAAAAGGTGATTTCAAATAATGTTTAGATTTTGAAATAGATTGAGAAAGTCTTTAATATTTGTTTGAGATAAATTCACTTTCTTAAATTGGAAATTCTAATTAAAATTTTGTTACAGTTGTATCAATGTATTGTATCAGATAGTATATGATAACAAAAGAAATTGCTAAAAGATCATTTATTTCACTGAGAATATTGCGATGCAAAGAGAGAAGGAAAGTACATTCATATTGTAGAAGATAAAAAGTAGAGCATTAACAAAGTCAAAAGTACAACCAAAAGACTAGTCAAATAATCTATTCTTCTTCTTCTCCACTAGAATAAGAGGAGCCTACCTCTATAACCTTATCAGAGGTCTTAGTTTTCAGGGGTTTAAACCTTAAATCCCTGAACCTAGTTCTAACAGGGGCTCTAAAAGTCTTAGTTTTCTTGGTTTTGGGTTTCTTCTTGGTCTTAACAGGTTTAGGTTTAATTGACGGAAGATCAGATGAAGGAATAGGAACTGGAGTTTCAAGTGACTCCTTAAAGTTCTGTACAAGAGCATCTTTACTAGTGGTTGTTTCCTTTTGGGATTGTAGCAGGATGCTTCTGATCTCTTCTTTAAAATCCTCCATTCCTTTTCAATTTTCTCCTGGTGAAGCTTCTGTTCAGATCTCATTTCCTGCAAGCTTGCATTAACTATACTTTTTATTTCATCAATTATAGAGTTTATGTGATCTATTAATGAACTTGAAATTGTTTCCATCTTCTGAAATATTAGCTTCTTGAGGTCAGATAGAGTAATCATTGTACCTTCAGATCTTTCTTCAATAGCAGTAGCTTCATCATCTTCTGAAAAAGTTGCAGCAACATGACTAGATACTTTCTTTATCCAAATTCCTTCCTGTAGCTTATAACCCATTCTTTTCAATGAATTGAAGGAGTAAGTGTCAAAGTGATGTAGTGGCTTGTCTATCTCATTGGTTAAGTCAACTCCAGCTTCTTCAAACAATAGAGTGAAGACCATACCGTAGGGTAGGCAGGCTTTGACTTTCTTGGCTACTTCAGTCATTTGAATCATCATTATGTAGGAAAGATTGAGAGGCTTTTCTTTAATTAGATGTCCCATAAAGGTCATGTCTTTCTTGCTAACCCAACCAAAGTGACCGGTCCTTGGAAGAAAAATTCTACTGACCATATTGTGTAGAAGCCTCATTTCCTTCAATAGTAAGTTGGGCTGAACATGCTGAACAGAGCTCACGTCTTCTTTCTCCAAAATAAGCTTTAATATGTGTTCTTTGTTCGGTAGAGTAAGCTAAGTGGCACCATCCATAGGTATCTATAGCAAGTTTTCCAACTTCTCATCATCCACGATGATCTTGATTCCCTTAACTATTGATTCAAAATGAAATTCTTGAAGAACTATATTTTTATAGAAGATTTGTACCAGTGAGGGTTAGGCTAAGAAGTCCAAAGAATAGAAATGCTTCCAACCCTGACTTTCTATCCACCTTCCGATCTTCATTTCCATCTCTTCTAGGAAGGGGAAATCTATTCTCCTTCTGCAAGAGACAAGCCGGTTGGACATTGAGATAATTTGTGCAGTAGGAGAGGGAGTTTCTTCTTCTTGTTGCTCGGAGATAAACCTTTTTCTCTTTTCTCCTTTTCCTTTTGCATCTTCACTGCGTGTGCTTGATTCACCTACTTGAAGAATCTTCCGTGCAGATCTTCGAGAAGCCATCGTAGTAGAATTTATGAAATTTTGGTTCTAGGGAATGAATTTTGGGAGTTTGGTAAAGTTTTCGAGAGGAGTAGAGGTGTTTGAAGTAAAATAAAAAGAGTGATGTACAGGAAAATACAGCTCGAAACTACATAAATAATGATTTCCCATCTTTCGAGTCGGCTCGCCCAACCCTAGAAAAATCTGAGTCGGCTCGACCAGAGCGAACTCAGAAAAATCAGAACATCGAGTCAGTGACTTAGTCAGCTCGACCAAAGCAATAGCTAAAGAACTCAGACATTCGAGCCGACTCGACTGGAGCAAGATTGCTCAAGTCGACTCGAACAGAAACTTTTCATAGAAAATAAAATGATTCAGAAATTGAATTCGATAAAATGAAAGTCCAAGAAAAGTTGCTCAACAATCATGAATAAATGTAGGAGGTTTTCTAGATAATTCATCCTTAGTTTTAAAGGAAATTAGGTTATTTAAATCTAGAAGGGATCACAAAATCCTAATTCTCCTTTAAGTAATTCAAATCTATCCTGACTTAGTGGCTTAGTAAAAATGTCAGCTAATTATTTTTTAGTTGGGATAAATTATAATTCTATATCACCATTCAAAATATGGTCTCTAATACAATGGTATCTAATCTCTATGTGCTTAGTTCTAGAATGCTATGTTGAATTTTTGGTTAAATTTATAGCACTTGTGTTATCACACTTGATAGGAATTTTGTATTGTGTAATACCAAAGTCTTCTGGTTATTATTTAATCCATAACACTTGTGCACAACAACTCCCTACAGCAACATACTCTGCCTCAGCAGTAGAAATTGCTACCGAGTTTTATTTCTTGCAGTGTCATGAGATTAAATTCAACCCTAGAAATTGACATGTACTGCTAGTGCTCTTTCTATCAATTTTGCAAGCAGCATAGTCAGCATCAAAAAATTCAACTAAATTCAAAGATGATTCTTTTGAAAACCAAAGATCTAGATTACTTGTACCTTTCAAATATCTTAATATTCTTTTAACAGCAAGCATATGTGTTTCTTTAGGATTACATTGAAATCTAGCACATACACATATATTATACAAGATATCCGGTCTACTGGCAATTAAATATAATAAGGATCCGTTCAAACCTCTATATAGCTTTTGGTCAACATTGGATCCGTTTTCATCTTTGTCCAATTTGCAAGATGGGCTCATGGGTATGCTCATTTGTTTGCTCATCTCCATACCAAACTTTTTAATTATTTTTTTAGTATATTTGGCTTGGTTGATGAAGATCCCTTCCTTTGTTTGCTTTACTTGAAGTCCAAGGAAGTAATTAAGTTCACCCATTGGGCTCATTTCAAATTCTCCCTGCATTAGCTTAGCAAATTCTTTACAGAAATTTTTATTAGTTGCACCAAATATAATATCATCTGCATAAATTTGTACAACTAATATATCATTATTTTTCTTTTTGATAAAAAGGGTTTTATCAACATTTCCTCTTGAATTTTTTTTTTCAATTAAGAAAGTGCTAAGTCTATCATACCAGGCTCTAGGAACTTGTTTCAAACCATATAAAACTTTATTGAGTTTAAACACATGGTTTGGAAAGGCTTGATTTTCAAAATCCAATGGTTGTTCTACAAAAACTTGTTCGGAGATAAAACCATTTAGAAATGCACTTTTCACATCCATTTGAAAAAGTTTAAAATTCATGTATGATGTGGGACTAATATGCATGCAATTCATTTTGTATATTTTATATATGGGGTTAGGTGATTAATTCCCAAATTTCAGATCAAAACTAGTTGTAGGGAGTTTTGTATGAATTTTTGAAGCCAAGCATGCAGATTAGAACCTAGAAAAGTATTTATAAAGGATCGCCGGGGCTGAGAAGCTTCGGTTTGGGCAAGTTCTCATATAATATAAAGACTGGAGGTAGAGGGGGTGTACCTGACAACATATGAAGTGCCCAGTGAAGATTGTAGTGAAGGGATCTCTCATTCCTCGAGGGATGCGGCCTGGAAAATCGAGCCAAAGACCCGCGGATATCTGGCTTTCTGCTCGGTGGTCTGATTGAGGCTTGGCTGGAGTCGTTGGATTTGTAGGACTCGAGGAACCGCAAACGACCTGTCAGGGGTTAGAAAACTCAGAGAAAATCAAGAAAACAAAGAAAAATAGCAAAGAGAAGAAAGTTTTGGAGGGGGCTGGAAGGATGGTTGGCGGCAGGAAGATGGTTGCAAGCACCGGGAAGAAGAACTCTCAAACCCCTTTATGCACACACCAGGGTAATCACACAAAACGATAGAAGAACTCAAGGTTTATTTCATATATCAAAATCTCCCTTCATACAAGAGGCTAGGGTCCTTTATATAGACCCTTAACCTTGGGCTCCAAGTAAGGGCACATAAGTCTTTACATAAGAATCCTTTTCCCTCTCAAACCCTAGCTAGAAAATAAGGAAACATTAGGTAGAAAAATCCCTAAAAATTCTCTTGACTTGGCCAACACTCAAAGGATGCCTAGGGGCATGTTGGGCTTCTAGGAGCAGCAAGAGGCCAGCTCAAAGGGGCTCGAGCGCATGGGTTTGGGCCTCTGGAAGCTGGGGTGGCCAGGTAGCCAGGTAACAGGAATATTTCCTGGTATCTTGCATCTTAGGGGCTTGGGCTTGGCACCTGGGCTTGATTTCTTTAGACTAGGATGCAGATGGACCTCTAAAATCATGGATGCCTTGGTATATGAATATATTTTGGCATCTGGAAGGGAATCTGGACATCTGGAGGGCATCTACAAGGAATCAGGGTTTTCTGATTTTTCCTCTTGGGGTCTTCAAATCTTCAAGCTGGGTTGGACTTGGGCTATACTTCCATGTCTTCAATCTGGTTGGACTTGGTCTTCACTTATATGATGTGGTCTTGAGTCTTCAATATGGTTGAATAGGACTCAAAAAATAAAATTAGCTCGACATGAGCTGACAAACACTGGACTGAACTAGCTCAACATTAGCTGACTAGTACAGAACTGAAACTCAAAATACTCAATTAATAACTAAAATGGAATCAGATAGGCTAAGCCCTTATTACAGATGGACTCATAAATTATTGATCAATTCATAGAGGGTTGAAAAGCCTCTTTCTTATTCTGGTGCCTTTGGTGTCCCCACCAATTCTCCCTGGGTGAGAGGAACTCGACCCTATCGAGTGAAGATCAGACTGGCTCATATATATCTCGAGAAGGTCTGGGTTGAGGCATTGCAGGTCCTCTCGAGAAATCCATGAATCGTCCGACTCTGGCTGGCCTTGCCATCGGACCAGGAAGCATTGATAGTCACGGCCCGGGTCGTGATGGCTTGATCATCCAGGATACGCTCGATCCGTTCTCCTCTCTCTGGACAAATTTATTAGTAGACACTGTGGGTTAGGGTCACTCACAATGAAAAGGAATAGGTTCAAAGGCCTCACTAGGTATCGCTGTCGGTTCCCTGTACTCAACCAGGTCTATAATATTGAAGGTAAAACAAATGCCCAAATCCGAAGGCATGTCTAACACCTAGGCATTTGATCCAACCTTCTCTATCACTTTAAAAGGTCCGGCTCTGCGAGCATGAAGCTTCTTTTAGGTCTAAGCCTAACCAAGATAGAATCCACTACATCAAATTCTTTGATCCATCTTCGGGAATTAGCCAGTTTGTTTAAAATTAGTGTAGGTGGTGAACATGCTGGGCACATGCAGACTCCTAACAAGATGATGTAAAAGGACTCAAACCTATACCTTACAAACTCGACTAAGGAGGTTTATTAGGTCTGAACTACCTTTTGGGAATGGGGGCATGAGTCATGGTTGATGGATGGCATGCAGAAGAAAATTTTCTAGTAACTCCTAATAGGTGCCAGAGGGTCTGCCAAAAGTAGGTAGCAAATGGGATGGGCTCTATAGATCCTTGCAACCTAGTAACCTCAACAAAATGTAACCTAATAGTTCTAGACACATGAGAAGACTCAGGAAAGGGTAGGAAATAAGAAGTGGGTTCAGAATTAGTCTGGTAGGGTAGAGAAAAAGGTTTAGTTGGATAAAGTAGGATAAAAGATGGGGTGTCAGGAACTAATCCCATACTAATGAGGTTAACCTTACGAGGTTGAGCTATATCTACAGGGTTTACATAATGGAAGGATGGGTTACTAATCTCAGGGAAGAGGTCCTTAATGGGAACTATAGGAGGAGGCTCATCCTGAGGGTACTTATTCAAAGAAATCAGGTCCTTAATAAATTCTTCATGTTCTTGTATTTTAGGACTAGACTCTATAATTTGGCTCTCCTCTATGGTTGACTCTTGGATTTCTCTCCCAAGTGGTGCAAAAAAAAAGGAACTTACTTCTTGTGGTGTAGGGACCAAAGACACTGGATGGAGATGTGGCGCCTCCTGGACTCTTGCGTGTGGCTGGGAGTGTGGCGCCCACTTGCTTGGGCCTGGGAGAAAAAATGTGGCACCCTGGACCTTGACTTGACTGAAAGAAAAGTTGCACCAACCTGGAGAAGACCTAGACCACTACTAGGACTTGTACTGAGTCAACATGACTCAACAAAATTTAAATTGCAGGAAAATACAGACTCAAGACTAAAATTGAGTGGACCAAGTCAACCCTTATTACAAAACAAAAAAACCCTAATTCTTCGGGCAAGGTCAATCAGAGATCCAGATGGAGCCCAGAAGTCTTTTTTTGAGTCTGGTGCCCGCACCAATTCTCCCGGGGTGGGAGGAACTCGACCCTGTCGAGTATGGATCAAGCTGGCTCTGGTATCTCTCCAAGAGGTCTGGGTCCAATTCTTGTAATTCTTCTCGAGAGATCCAAGAGTCATCAGAATCTGGCCTTCCTTGCCAGCGGACCAGGTATCTTTGGTATCCTCGATTACGAGTAGAGATAACCTGATCATCTAGGATCTTTTCAATCTGCTCTTTCCTCACAGGCCAGTTTGTTGGTGGGTGTGGATCTAAATGGTTTGATCTAGAAGACTTGGGTTGTTGTGTGACTGGTCTAGAATATTGTAAGGACCTCTCATAGACACGACCCATACTATAGATATCATGGTTAGGCTTCCTAAGGTTATGCTCGGGATCACGGTATAAGGTCATCCTAGGCTCCTGGTGTGGGTTAGGTTGAGGCACATTAAAATCTGGGTCAGGAGTCCAATTCTGATGTCTAGGTTTTCCAAGTACTTGGACTCGATCCCTAAGCTGGGTAAGATCCTCATGGACTTGTTCCTTAAACTGGGCAACAGCAGCAGTCATATCCTGACTCAATTTGTTCATACTTTCGGTAAGAGTTCTAACCAAAGCCTCTAAATCAGGTTGGATTTGACCAGGTTGGGAGGGTACTCCGTTCCGGGTGGACATGATGATGTAAGCAAGCACACAGAATGTGACTAGACTAAAGCAACTACTGGCTCACTAGACCTAGAGTCCAAACTATATGCCCAATCAGAGTGGCAAGCTAGACTGTAGTAACTCGGGACTTAGCCAGGCAGGGGTAAGGGGAGTGTTAGGTCCCTAAATGCCAATCCTATACACCAATCAGTGATTGGCCAGGTAGGCGGACCAGCACACAAGCCCTTCGAGATGTAGTCCCCGAATCACCGTTCTAGACACTGAGTACAAAGCACACACAGAGTAACCAGACAAATTGACTAAACCCTAGGCTGGACCTGACCAGTTGGTGTTCCTAGCCCACGAGGGCAAATTAAGTCTAATAAATTTTAAAATTAGGCTTAGGATCGAATGAATTGGTGGTGGTTTTGGGCTAAGGAGAGGTTATCAACTCCTCCCCTTATCTTAGATGCTCAATTGCCCTTAAGATGAATTAGGAGATGATCACTCAAAAAAAAAATTGAATTGCAGAAACACAGAAACAGAATTGCTGTAATTTAACTCTCAAAAATTTTGCAGAAACCAATAAATTACAGTAAAATTATGTAAAATAGTTTCAATTATACTGGTTCCAGAAAAATAAAAATCATAAAATTTGGAGTTACTTGCAATGAGAAACAATTCCTGCAACAGGATAGTTACAGACTGAAAATAGAATGCTTCCCCCATTTATAATTCCTGCTACGAAGTTGTAACCCAGCAGATCCCCTACACACCCTAGGAACACCCCATGGAATGGGAAGAGGAGGCTTGCACCTTGCTTCGTTCCTAGGACTGGACGTCCTGGGGAGTCTACTTCGAGCAGACAAAGTAAAAAAGAGAGACACTCAAAACATGCAAGCAAGTCAGAAACCCTAAACAGGGCTCTGATACCAAAATTGATGCAGGACGAAAGCTCTGGTACCAAAATTAATGCAGTACAAAAAAGATGATGCGATGCGGAAGTAAATTAAGACTATATATATTTTTTTTTAATATTTTCAGAAGTCGGCTTTGACACAAAGGAAAGTTAAACTAAATTGAAAGAAACTATATAATAATTGAAAGCACAATTCAAAGAAACTAGATTATCAGAGTAGTTCAGAAGTAAAGGATCGCTGGGGGTTGAGAAACTCCTAGACCTAGGGTTTCGCTCTGAACTTTCAACAAGACAGAAATAAAGAGAAGGGAAGGGTTATGTACAAGGCAGTGATCTTCACAGAGTTTGGTGGAAGGACTCTCTCGAGCAGATTGTTGGATCCTTGGATTCGGATATCTTCACAATGGGTCCTCCAATACTGGCCCTATGGCAGAGTTGGCTTCTCCTGAACTCAGGATCTGGGAAAGAAGAAGAACAAGTTAAGGAACCTGATACTCAAAGAAGGATTTACCAGATAAGAAGAACTTGAAAAAATTGATGTTGCTGAAATCCTGATTCTCCTGGATGTTGATCTGACTTCCTCTGGGAGTTGCTCTGTATTCGAAGTAGCCGATCTAGACCTGGATGTTGGTGGTTGGCCTCTACTTGCAAGAGAGGGGCCGTGAGATGATGAGGTAGATTAGGGTTTGGATGATTGGTGGAATGAAGAAGATGATGGGCGGCTAGGGTTTGGAATTGAAGTGGCTAACCTAGGGTTTCGGTAGGGTTTGGAGATCTCACACCTCCTCAAGTTTCCTGTGGAACCCGGAATCACTCCCTCATGGAGCTCAACACTTGAATACAAGTGCGGAAGAGAGAAACACAAAGTTGCTCACAAAGAAATTGATTTCATTCATAATTAAATTCAAGAGTTACATAGAGTTGAATATATAGACATAACAAAGAAATAAAATTTTATATATTTCCCATGTGGGACTAATAGGACTAACCCACACTTTAGGCATCAAATTCTCTTCCCAAGACTTCTTCCATGAGTGGGCAGCCCAAAAACTCCAAGAAAACTTGAAAATCAGCTCCAAATGGCAGGTTATCGGGGTGTCTCCTAGTATCTCTCCATGAATCAAGGATTTTCCCTTCATGGTTTGGCTCATTTGGACACCTCCTAGTCTTGCTCCACAAGTTTAGGCTTCTTCCTTTAATGGCTTTGGCACTTTTGGAAACTTTTGGGAACCTCCTTGAATTCCTCCCCAAGACATGCTCTCTTCCCTTTTATAACTTGGATTTTTATGGAACATTGTGGGGCACCTCCTTGATCCTCTCTTCAAGAAAAATTCTTGCCATCCTGGCTTGGGTTTATCTAGAAAGAAATTGGCTCCTCCTTGGATTGAGGTATCTTGATGGATTTCTCTCCCAAGTGGTGCACGAAAAAAAGGAACTTACTTCTTGTGGTGTAGGGACCAAAGACACTGGATGGAGATGTGGTGCCTCCTGGACTCTGGCGTGTGGCTGGGAGTGTGGCGCCCACTTGCTTGGGCCTGGGAGAAAAAATGTGGCACCATGGACCTTGACTTGACTGAAAAAAAGTGGCACCAACTTGTAGAAGACCTAGACCACTACTAGGACTTGTACTGAGTCAACATGACTCAACAAAATTTAAATTGCAGGGAAATACAGACTCAAGACTAAAATTGAGTTGACCAAGTCAACCCTTATTACAAAACTAGAAAACCCTAATTCTTCAGGCAAGGTCAATCAGAGATCCAGATGGAGCCCTGAAGTCTTCTTCTGAGTCTGGTGCCCGTACCAAGTCTAAATCTAGATGCTCAATCAGGGTGGCAAACTAGCCTATAGTAACCCTGTACTCAGCCAGGCAGGTGTAAGGGGAGTGTTAGGTCCCTGATTGCCAATCCTAGACACCAATCAGAGATTGGCCAGGTAGGCGGACCAGCACACAAGCCCTTCGGGATTGAATCCCTAAACCACCGTTCTAGACACCGAGCACAAAGAACACACAGGTTAGTGATGCGGGACAGAGATTGGACTGGATTGCTGGCGTGCATGAAAGTCACCAGAGATTAGGGTTTTGCAAAGAAGGAGGAAAGAAGAGGGTGTAGGGTTAAGAAAAATACTGGGGTTCACATAGATTCCCCAAGAAGAACAAGCACATAGCAAAGGGGCTCACATAGATGCCCTGGGCTAAAAAAAAAATTGGGGTTCACATAGATTCCCCAAGGAGAACAAGCACATAGCAAAGGGGCTCACATAGATGCCCTGGACTCACACAGATGCCCAAAATCAGGGATCACACAGAAAACCCTGGGAAGATGGAGAAGGGATCATACAGATACCCTAGGATCACACAGATCCTTCACACAGAACAATATAAATTTTATTCATCCATCCTCCCTATTACTAAAGGCTGAGGGTGGTATTTATAGATTTTCCAACCCTCATTTGAATTTGAATACAAGATAAAAAGATAAGAATGAATCAAATTCAAATATAAGATATGATAAGATATGCTTATCCATATATCAATCCCAACCAAATCCTAATTCAAATTTTAAACAAAAGATAAATCCTAAATAAATTTATTCCAAAAATGCTTCAAGATCTGTGCCACTCCAAGAATTATGCTTGCTCCAAGATCCGTGCTTGAGATGTCCCCATCATTTCCCTGCGGTGGGGAGAACTCGACTCCATCGAGTCAAGCTCAGCGGGGTTTGACGGAACCGGATCTAACCAAATCAAAACAATAGTGCTAGTTTCAGTTTTTTTTTTTTTTTCACATTTCTTTTTTTTTCTTTTTTTGTTTGATTTTTTCCACTGATTTTCTCTCTCCTTTTCTTTTCTTTTCTTTTTTTTTCTTTTTTTTTCACTATTTTTTTTTCCTTCCTTCCATGCTTGAAGTCGGCGAACAAATGCAGGGTATGCATTCACGTTCGTGCGGCTTCCTGCGAGTTCTTCACAAACCAAGAAACAAAGGCTTCACCGGCGGGCTTCATCGGCAACGGGGCTGGGGATGAGGATGGCGGCCCGGGGGGGATGGTGGCGCGGCCCTGCTCCGGTGAATGGTGGCAGCCCAGGGGAATGGCGGTGCGGAAGGTGGTCGCGGGAGTCATGACCGCAGGGGATCCGACTGTTCCAGTAGGGGAGATGAAGGATTTGGCGCGCCGGAGGAACCGGGCGGTGCGTTGGCCACGGTCGGTGGTGGAGGGGAGGCGATCCGGTGGAGATGTTGTTCGGATCTGGGCGGGGAGGATCCATCACCATGGCAGCGGGAGAAGCACTCGACGAAGGGAATGATCATCTACCTGAGAGATCAGACTTCCGTCACCAGGACCTCCGCCATCAATGACCGGAAGGAGGCTAGGAGCACCACCGCGTGGAAGAGAAAGAGGTGGAGGAGGGCCACGATCGACCGCTGCTCTCAGTCATGCCAGCATCTCATGGGAGACTATCGACTCCTTGATGGGGTCAAAGTGAAGGTAGTTAAGGTCGTACCACTACGCTGCTCTCAATCATTGGTCGTTGATGGGCCGTCGGCTCCTGGCGGGGGTTTCACAAATGGATGACACTGGTGGGGCGTTGGGGAGGGTCATGGGCGGAGGTGGAGGAGGGGGGACTTGATCGGAGGCTGTGCTGGAGACGGGCTTCACGGGCAGCAGAGAAGAGAGGTGCTTGGGTGCAGGGCGTTGATGGACCTCGACGCCTGACCGAGGTTCGAGAAATCTTGCACAGGAGATTTGGACACGAGGAAAGATTTGGAGCCGAGAGGAAAAACAAAACCCTGATCCCTTAACTCTGATACCATTTGATGCGGGACAGAGATTACTGGATCGCTGGCAAGCAGGAAAGTCACCAGAGATTAGGTTTTTGCAAAGAAGGAGGAAAGAAGAGGGTGCAGGGTTAAGAAAAATACTGGGGTTCACATAGATTCCCCAAGAAGAACAAACACATAGCAAAGGGGCTCACATAGATGCCCTGGGCTAAAAAAAAAATTGGGGTTCACATAGATTCCCCAAGGAGAGCAAGCACATAGCAAAGGGGCTCACATAGATGCCCTGGAGTCACACAGATGCCCAAAATCAGGGATCACACAGAAAACCCTGGAAAGATGGAGAAGGGATCATACAGATATCCTAGGATCACACAGATCCTTCACATAGAACAATATAAATTTTATTCATCCATCCTCCCTATTACTAAAGGCTGAGGATGGTATTTATAGATTTTCCAACCCTCATTTGAATTTGAATACAAGATAAAAAGATAAGAACGAATCAAATTCAAATATAAGATAGGATAAGATAAGCTTATCCAAATATCAATCCCAACCAAATCCTAATTCAAATTTTAAACAAAAGATAAATCCTAAATAAATTTATTCCAAAAATGCTTCAAGATCCGTGCCACTCCAAGAATTTGCTTGCTCCAAGATCCGTGCTTGAGATGTCCCCATCAGTTAGCTTGACATAATGATCTGACACTTAGCCCGGACCCGACCAGTTGGTGTCCATAGCCCACTAGGGCAAATTAAGTCTAGTTAATTTTAGGTTAAGGCTTGGGACCGAATGCAAGGGATGTGGTTTTAGTCTAAGGAGAGGTGATCAAATCCTCCCCCCATCTGATATAGCAAGAGTGCCTTTAAAAGTAAATTATGCAATGATGGCAGAAAGATGAGGATGCAAATTAGGGTTTAGATGTTTTTGGTATTTTTGGAGAATATGTAATTTTTTTTTTGGTATTTTCTTAAATAGAAGAAAACTTGAGAATTATGGCCTAATATGCAGGAAATATACTAAAATTAAAAGATATGCAAAAAATGCTAAACAAAATCCTAAAACTTCCAAACTTGTCTAGCTGAAAAAACAGAGCCAAAAATTTGTAGGCTATATTTCGGCTTGCAGAAAGTTCACAGTCCTAAATAAAATCTACAAAAATTCTGAAAGTTACTGTGAATTATGTTGAATCTAGAAAAACAAATATTAGAATTTTTGGAGTTTTGGTCAGGGAGAAATAATTTAAAAAATAGAGCATATATGGACTGAAAAATTGCAGAAAACAAGCCCTAACTAAGCTCTGATACCAAATGATGCGGGACTAATATGCATGCTATGGGTGCTTAAGTTTCATCAAAATCAATACCTTCTTCTTTAAAAGGATTATGCCCTAAAGGCCAATCGAAATATTGTATTTTGATGAGATTTTCTTTTGTATCCCAAACCAGTGTGTTGACATTATCAATTAATTAAGATATTTTATTTTCATCATACGCTATGTCTTATTAATTTTATTAAGATATGATGAACGCCATAGATTAGGGCTATGGTTCTAGGGTTATGATGAGATCATACCAGTGAGACCTAAAGCCTTAAAATCATAATCTAGAATATTCCTGGTCGATGGGATATTGAGTAGGGGATCAATGTTTCTGGTAAGACCAGCACATCCTTTGTATGCTTGGTGAAGAGGGTGACTGATCTCATAGTCACTTGTGTTTGACACTACTACTAGGATGTGGGTGCTCATTAGAGAATGAGTTCACTGAATGGATCCAGCTTGAGAACATCTAATGGAACCTTATCTGTTTGTCAATAGATAGTTTTCGTAGTGGGAGTGGTGCATGTGGTCCTTTGACCTGAGGCTGCCATGGTATCTTATATGCATGAATCCATACTTTGGTTCACACTCAATCATGACACTGAGTCATGCATGGGGTGATACTGGGTATGGTTGATTGCATATGGAGGTTATGAGTAAGTCAAAAAGAATCAATCAACCCTTGTAAGAGGGAAGCACATCTAGATGATTTCAATCAAATGAAGATTCGGGAAATCTTTGATCAAAGTATGAACATTAGAAATAGTTTCTAATGGTTTATTAATGAATCATCATTATCAGATTGAGCAAGAAATGAATATAAAATTGGATTTGACAAGTATCCATATCCATAGTCATACTCAGGGTGCAAGTAGATCGAATGACTGAATTGCCCGGTAACTCACCACTGAAGGGTATTTTGATAAATCCAACAAAATTTCTCATCTTCCGGTAGGCATGACATGTTGCTAGACGTCAATCTTATCTTGTAGGTCTTCATGAACCAATTGATTTGGTTTCATGAGTCAATTCGATGTGTGATTCAAATAGGACAATTAGGTGAGCCAATTTGACCTAATTAGGTCAATTGGGTACGATCGGATCGAATCAGCTCAAACCTAAACCTACTGCTGGCTAGATGTGGAACCCAATGGGTCACACACAATAGAGACTTGGCCAAGGAAGTCATTCATGATTTAATTAGGGTCATAGGATGCTAATTGGTTAGCCGGATTACATAATAGCATATGTAGGCTAACCAAATTCCTAACCCAATTGGATTGGGTCCGGTAGCTTGCTAATTGGGATAACCTAATTATGGAGAACCTAAATTAGGTTTAGTTCTAAGTGGGGATAGCCTAATCAGAGCTAAATCTGATTTTAATTTGGATTTAAGGGCATTTTAGGTGCCATACATGAAGAGTCCTAATGGCATGGGACTCTTGGAACCTAAATGATACCTTAACTTCAAAAGGGCACAGAATGAGCTATAGATCTCTGATTTGAATATAATTTATATAGTCAGAAAAAAAATTTTATGCTCTTTCCAATGACACCCATATTGCCTATGTTTTGACTGGTCAACTTTCTTTGAAATTTGTGTGGAAGAAGGATGGCGCGTGCGGTGCATGAAGAGTCATAACTCTTCATGTGGCACGCTGTTCTGATTGAGAGTCCTTCCTCTATCAGGACTCTTCATAATCTTTGATGTTTGAAGATTGAAGAGGCACCTATTGCCTTCCTAGGGACCAATAATTGACATGTGGCAAGTGAGAATTCATCCAGATAAAAGAAGGGATGTGAATAAGGCCTTCGGTGCATGAATGGGCTTATTAGATATGATTTTTCAAGCTAGATAACTTCTCTTTGGTCATGAAAAATCATATATGATAAGTTGATGGGAGGACATATCACATGCCCCTCTTGTATCTATAAATAGGGGACGGTGAAATGAGTCTGACATAAGAATTTCACCGAAGTATTATTCTGAGTGTCTCTCTCTCCCTCCTTCTTTCTTTAAGACAAGACTTGTCTTGTTAAGACAAGGTCTTTTCTAATAGGACAAGACTTTGTTTTAGGACATACGCCTAAGGGATCCTAGAGGAGGGTTGTCATAAAATCAGGAGTGGTTTAGGAGAGTATCTTTAGTGCCCTACAGTAGGACAGGGTGTCCTACAGTGGTCAATAGACCAAAGGCTACCGAAAGAGTTCCACTTATCAAAGCAAATTGAAGAAGGAGTTCTTCCTTGGTCCGAGTTTTGTGTGGATCACCGTTGGAGGGCAAACGTTCTGGCGCATGGTGGAGAAGAAGGCTAAATCAGGGTTTTCTTCATCGGATTGGATACTAGCTGTTCAGGTTGGTGCCTAAATTCTAGTTTATATTATATATGCATGTTTGTATATTTTAATTCCTAGTGAGGAGGTCTTGCGTTAAGGGTTTGGTATTGGTTTCATAAAAAAATTTTGAAATCCACGCTTCCGCCCTGTTCACCAAACCCTTATAGTGGTATCAGAGCCACCTAATTAGGGCTAAATCATACAAAATTTGAAGTTGCCCAATTTTGTAGGACTCTTGAGGTTGCTTATTTTGGTAGGACTCTACAAAATTTGAAGTTGCCCAATTTTGTAGGACTCTACAAAAGTTTAAAGTTACATATGATTGATATGTTTATGCATATATGTATGTCACTGGTTAGAATTTTCACTTAAATATTAACTGATATAGAGATTTGTTTAGCTTTCTAGTCATCATACTGAAATAAGGTTGCCCTGGTATAATGGTGGATCCATTATGTGGTAGATGGTTGTCCTAGTATGATGACACACTTGGCACATTATAAAATGATATATGATGCATGGTTGATGAATGGTAATATTATAATGTGCTTCTATTTGAATTTCCCTCTATTAAAATTATATTAAGTTGTAGTGTCATATAACAAAAGCAAAATAATCAAGATGATTAGTTGATCATTCGGTGACTAGGAAAAGTGGTTCATGATCGGTAAAGAGGATGTGATTTTTAATTGGTTCCATTGACTGACTTAGCTAATTTTTATTGGTGTCTAGGAAAGCAATGGAGGGACTCCCACTACTCTCCCACTTACATAGCCAATAAGATTAACTTAATTCTTGATTGATATGCTTAGTGTAATATTCACTACATTAGGCCTTCCTTCATGCTAGGTCATTATTATGTTATGATTCGTATTAGGTTTGTTGTGTACACACAAGGCCTATTATGGTAACTAACATAATTTTGGCCAGTGCATTTGATGCTTATGGCATGATTTAATATAATACTTTGTTGTGAACACTCAAGGGTATTATTATTACAATCATGACTATAAAGGAATGAAGGGTCTTAACTAAAAATATTATAGTTTGTTGTGCACACACAAGGCTATTAATATTTTAGAGGCCAGGTTTTGTTGAGAATTGTATGAGATACAATTGGAAAGAGTTTTCCTACCTTTGAACTTATAAAAGATTTATTGTGTACACACAAGGTCTTTTATAAGGAATTAGGATCTCAACCCCACTAAGAAAACCAATTAGGATTTCTCGATCATCATATAGAGGGTTATGATGCTTGATAAAATAGTGGGAGACATAATTAAGTTATAATCCTAATTTAATTATGTTTTGTCAACATTGGTTGTTTGCTTATGTTATGTTCTTTGTTAATGTAGATTAAATGGCCTCTTCACTCTCACTCTGTAGTATACTTGATGCCAATAAATTGACTGGACCGAATTATGTTGACTGGTTGAGAAACCTAAAGATAGTACTCAGCCAGAAAAAACTTTCTTACATTCTTGATACCCCTACCTTTGAATCTTTAGGGGAAGATGCCTCGCAAGAGGAAAAGACCACATACAAGATGTGGCAAAATGACTCACTCACTGTCAAATGTATCATGCTTGCCTCTATGACCAATGAGTTGTAGAGGCAACATGATAGAATGGACACTAACTCCATACTGCTCAATCTAAAAGAGCTATGTGGAGAACATAGTCGAACTGCTAGATATGAGATATCTAAGTAGTTGTTCCGTGCTAGAATGACAGAAGGTACATCTGTACAAGACTACGTACTGATGGTTATTGACCTGATCACTCGATTAGGTCAATCGGGTTTTGTTATGGATGGGGAGTTTAATCAGGATTTGATCCTACAGTCACTCCCGGAGTCATTTTCACAGTTTGTTCTTAATTATCATATGAATAAACTTAACACTTCCTTGCCTGAGCTGTTAAACATGTTAAAAATAGTAGAGAGGCATTTAAAGAAAAATAAGGCTCCACTTCTTCTTGTGGATGGGATCAATAAGAAGAAGTCAGGCAGAAAGGATTCCAAGAGGAGATTGAACTCAAAAAGGGGCATCAAGAAGAAGAAAAGAAAGAAGGCCTCCAGACAGATGACCTGCTTTCACTGTGGCAAGCCAGGTCATTAGAAGAGGAACTGCAAGGCTTACCTTGCAGGTATGAAGCCTGGTGCATCGGATGCACCAAAAGGTATGAAAGAAGTTCATACTATTTATCATTGGATTCTTCCATTTCAAATACTTGGGTATTGGATATCGCCTATGGTCATAATATCTACAAATCATTGCAGGGGCTGCAGAGGCATAGAGTATTGAAGGAAGGAGACTTTGAGCTCTACGGTGCTGGAGGAGAGTCCATCCAAGCAGAGGCCGTAGGAACTTATATCTTGAAGTTACTTTCAGGGAAGATTTTAGAGCTGAGAGATTGTTACTATATGCCTAAGGTCATTAGAAATATCATATCTGTACCCTTGTTACTTAGACAAGGTTATACTATGAATGTGATGAGCAATGGTTGCTCAATCATCTTTTTTAATGAAATTATATGTTGTGGCGTATTTTGCAATGGTCTTGTAACTCTATCCACTAATGACAATATACTTCATGTAAGTAATAAACGAAAGAGAGATGATGTAAACAATACTTTACTCTGGCACTATCAGCTTGAACATATTAGTGAGACTAGGATTAGCAAGTTATACAAGAAAAATTCTCTTAATCCTTATGATTATGAATCATTAGGAACTTGTGAATCATGTCTCATGGGTAAAATGGCCAAGACTCCATTTAGTAGACATAGAGAAAGGACAACTAAGTTATTATGACTCATACATACAAATGTCTGTGGGCCTATGACAACTCAGGCCAAGGGTGGATACTCTTATTTCATCATGTTTACTGATGATTTTTCAAGGTACGGATTTATGTATCTTATGAAACTTAAGTCCGAAGCCTTTGATAAATTTTTAGAGTATCAAAGTATGGTAGAGAAACAAACGGGGAAAAGTATTAAAATCCTTCTATCAAATCAATGAGGTGAATACTTATCCACCGAGTTTCTCGATTACCTTAAAGAAAAGGGGATTATCTCTGAATGGACCCCTCCTTACACACCACAATTAAATGGTGTTGCTGAAAGGAGGAACCGTACCTTATTAGATATGGTACGGTCCATGATGTGCTTCACAGAGTTACCTATTTTCTTCTGGGGATATGTCTTAGAATCCGTGGCTAATATCTTAAATAAAGTACCATTTAAATCTGTCTCAAGCACTCCATATGAGATATGGAGGGGTAAGAAACACAATCTTAAGTATCTTAAGATATGGGGATGTCCAGCCTATGTCAAAAGAAATTTTGGACATAAGCTGGATGCTAGAGCAGATAAGTGTCTATTTGTAGGATATCCTAAAGCTAGTATAGGATATCTGTTCTACAACCCTACTGAACAAAAAGTTTTTGTCAGTAGGCATGCCACTTTTCTGGAGAAAGAGTTCATCCTACAAAAAGGGCAGTGGAAGAAATATTGAACTTGAAGAAGTTCAACAAATAGATACATCTTAACCAAATGATAACATGTCAGTATAGAACCAGAACACACCACTCCTATCTGTAGGTCTGATAGGGTGCATCATGCACCTGAGAGGTATGGGTTCATTATTGAAAATAATGAAGCCCGGATCATTGAAAATGATGAGCCTCTAACCTATACGGATGCTGTCATGAGTAGGGACTCAGACAGATGGCTGGAAGCCATGAAATATGAAATGGAATCCCTGTATGTCAACCAAGTATGGACTTTGGTTGATGCACCAGAGGGTGTTAACCCTATTGGATGCAAATGGGTCTATAAGAAAAGAATGGGGCAGATGGCCAAGTCGAAACTTATAATGCCAGATTAGTGGCTAAGGGTTTCAGACAAAAACAGGGAATAGATTATGATGAAACATTTTCTCCTGTTGCCATGCTCAAATCTATTAAGATCATTCATGCTATAGCAGCATATCATGATTATGAAATCTGGCAGATGGATGTGAAAACCGCATTCCTTAATGGTTTCCTTGAGGAAGAGGTCTATATGTCACAGCCAGAAGGTTTTGTCTTGGAGACTAAACCTAATCAGGTATGTAGGTTGAAGAAAACCATTTATGGATTAAAGCAAGCATCCATGAGTTAGAACATCCGATTTGATAAGACAGTCAAAGAGTTTGACTTTATTGAAAATGATGATGAACCTTGTGTGTACAAGAAGACTAGTGGGAGTGCCATAGTTTTCTTTAGTTGTATGTGGATGACATACTCCCCATTGGGAATGATATCCCAATATTACAATCAGTCAAGGTATGGTTATCTAAATAGTTTTTCATGAAAGACTTGGGAGAAGCATCCTATATACTGGGTATCAAGACCTATAGAGATAGATCTAGGAGGATGCTAGGCTTATCTCAGTCTAGGTACATTGACCAAGTGCTAAAGAGATTTAGCATGGAGGGAAGTAAAAGAGGTTACTTGCCCATTGGTCATGGCATACATCTTTCTAAGAAGATATCTCCTAATACACCTAAAGAAAGAAATAGAATGAGTTCTATACCTTATGCTTCGGCCATAGGATCTATAATGTATGCTATGTTATGTACCAGGCCTGATGTGGCATATGCCTTAGGTATAGCCAGCAGATTTCAGGCTGATCCAGGAGAGGATCACTAGAAGGCTGTGAAAAATATTCTTAAGTACTTGAGAAGGACTAAGGATATTTTTCTGATATACAGAGGATCTGATCTTAAACTGGAAGCTTATTCAGATTCTAGTTTTTAATCGGATCCAGATGATAGCAAATCTATTTCAGGGTATGTTTTTATCCTAAATGGAGGAGCTGTAAGCTGGAAGAGTTCTAAACAGCAGACTGTAGCCGACTCAACAACTGTGGCAGAATACATTGCTGTTAGTGAAGTTGCCAAGGAAGCTATCTGGATGAAGATGTTCATCCCAGAGTTGGGCGTTGTTCCGGAGATTAAAGGTCCAATACCATTTTACTATGATAATACTAGAGCCGTCGCTCAAGCTAAGGAACCTAGAGCTTATCACAAATCAAAGCACATTCTAAGACGCTTCCATCTCGTTCGAGAGATTATTGAAAGACAAGAAGTTTGCATTAAAAGAGTAGAAATAAAGAACAACATAGCAGACCCGTTCACTAAGGCTCTACCACAGTGGGAGTTTGATCGCCACCTCGATTGTATGGGGTTAAAATTTAAAGGCGATTGGCTTTAGTGCAAGTGGGAGATTGAAAGGATTATGCCCTAAAGGCTAATCGAAATGTTGTATTTCGATGAAATTTTCTTTCGTATCCCAAATTAGTGTATTGACATTATCAATTAATAAAGGCATTTTATTTTCATCATACGCTGTGTCTTATTAATTTTATTAAGATATGATGAACCCCATAGATTAGGGCTATGGTTCTAAGGTTATGATGAGATCATACCAGTGAGACCTAAAGCCTTAAAACCCTAATCTAGAATATTCCTGGTCGATGGGATATTGAGTAGGGGATCATTATTTCCGGTAAGACCAACACATCCTATGTATGCTTGGTGAAGAGGGTGACTGATCTCACAGTCCCTTGTGTCTGACACTAATACTAGGATGTGGATGCTCATTATGGAATGAGTTCACTAAATGGATCTAGCTCGAGAACGTCTAATGGAACCTTATCTGTTTGTCAATAGATAGTTCTCATAATGGGAGTAGTGCATGTGGTCCTTTGACCTTAGAATGCCATGGTATCTTGTATGAATGAATCCATACTTTGGTTTACACTCAATCATGACACTGAGTCATGCATGGGGTGATACTGGGTATGGTGGATTGCCTATGGAGGTTGTGAGTAGGTCAAAAGGAATCGATCAATCCTAGCAAGAGGGAAGCGCATCCAGATGATTTCAATCAAATGAAGATTCGAAAAATCTTTGATCAAAGTATGAACATTAAAAATAGTTTCTAATGGTTCATTAATGAATCATCATTATCAGATTGAGTAAGGAATGAATATGAAATTGGATTTGACAAGTATCCATATCCATAGTCATATTCAGGGTGCATGTAGATCGAAGGACGGAATTGCCCGGTAACTCACCACTGAAGGGTATTTTGGTAAATCCACCAAAATTCCTCATCTTTCATGTAGGCATGATACATTGCTAGACGTCAATCTTGTCTTGTTGGTCTTCATGAACTAATTGATTTGGTTTCATGAGTCAATTCGATGTGTGATTCGAATTGGACAATTAGGTGAGCCAATTTGACCTAATTAGGTCAATCGGGTTCAATCGGATCGAATCGGCCCAAACATAAGCCTTCTGCTGGCTAGATGTGGAACCTAGTGGGTCACACACAACAGAGACTTGGCCAAAGAAGTCATTCATACTTTAATTAGGGTCATAGGATCCTAATTGGTTATCCGGATTACATACTAGCATATGTAGGCTAACCAAATTCCTAACCCAATTGGATTTGATCCGGTTGCTTGCTAATTGGGCTAACCTAATTATGAAAAACCTAAATTAGGTTAAGTTCTAACTGGGGCTAGCATAATAAGAGCTAAATCTAATTTTAATTTGTATTTAAGGGCATTTTAGGTGCCATACATGAAGAGTCCCAATGGCATGGGACTCTTGGTACCTAAATGATACCTTAACTTCAAAAGGGCACAGAATAAGCTATAGATCTCTGATTTGAATATAATTTATATGGTCAGAAAGGAAATTTTATGCTCTTTCCAATGACACCCATATTGCCAATGTTTTAACTGGTCAAAATTCTTTGAAATTTGTGTGGAAGAAGGATGGCGCACGCGGTGCATGAAGAGTCGCAACTCTTCATGTGGTGCGTGGTTCTGTTGGAGTGTCCTTCTGCTCTCAGGACTCTTCATAATCTTCGATGTTTGGAGATTGAAAAGGCACCTCTTGGCTTCCTAGGGACTGGTAATTGACATATGTCAAGTGAGAACTCGTCCAGATAAAAGAAGGGATGTGAATAAGGCCTTTGGTGCATGAATGGGCTTATTAGATATGATTTTTCAAGCCAGATTACTTCTCTTCTGTCTTGAAAAATCATATCTGATAAGTTGATGGGAGGACATATCACACGCTCTTCTTGTTTTTATAAATAGGCGGCGGTGAAATGAGTTTGATATAAGAATTCCACTGAAGTATTATTCTGAGTTTCTCTCTCTCCCTCCTTCTTTCTTTAAGACAAGACTTGTCTTATTAAGACAAGGTCTTTTCTAATAGGACAAGACTTTGTTTTAGGACATAAGCCTATGGTGTCCTAGAGGAGGGTTGTCCTAAAATCAAGAGTGGTTTAGGAGAGTGTCTTTAGTGCCCTACAGTAGGATAGGGTGTCCTACAATGGTCAATAGACAAAAGGCTGCCGAAAGAGTTCCACTTATCCAAGCAAATTGAAGAAGAAGTTCTTCCTTGGTCCGAGTTTCATGTGGATCACTGTTGGAGGGCGAACGTTTGGGCGCCTGGTGGAGAAGAAGGCTGAATCAGGGTTTTCTTCATCGGATTGGATACTAGCAGTTCAGGTTGGTGCCTAAACTCTAGTTTATATTATATATGCATATTTGTATGTTTTAATTCATAGTATGGTGGTCTTGGATTAAGGGTTTGCTAGTGGTTTCATAATATATTTTTGAAATCCACGCTTCCGCCCTGTTCACCAAACCCTTATATTCTTCACTATATTCCTTAACCACTAATCTAGCTTTGTTTCTAATGACATTTCCTTGTTTATCTAGTTTGTTTTTATAGACCCATTTGGTTCTTATGATTGGGTGGTGATTAGGTCTATTAACTAGTATCCAAAACTTATTTCTTTCAAACTAGTTCAATTCTTCATGCATAGCTAACATCCAGTTTGGATCATTTCTACTTCTTCTAAAGTGCGAGGCTCCATTTATGATACAAAGGCTAGGTAGTCATGTACAGTCCTATGTGTAGACCTAGTCCTAATATCTTGAGAAGGGTCACTAATAATTAATTCTTTAGGATGGGAAGTAGCGTACCAAAATTCAGTTGGCAGATCGGTATGATCCTTACTTACCGTTTCTTCTCCTTCTTCAATTGGTCTTTCTTGAATACTCATGTCTTCCATCTCTTTTTGAATAGTACTTGCATCATTGTCAATACACTCATCTTTTCTAGATGATGAAGGGTTAGTTTCGTCAAAGATAACATGCACTGACTCTTCAATAGTGAGAGTCCTTTTATTAAAAACTCTATATGCTTTGCTTTGTAGTGAGTAACCAAGGAAAATTGCTTCATCAGATTTAGCATCAAATTTTCCTAGATTATCCTTATCATTGTTAAGCACAAAGCATTTGCATCTAAACACATGAAAGTAATTGATATTGGGTTTCTTTTCATTCCAAAGCTCATAGGGGGTTTTCTTCAAAATAGGACAGATCAAAACATGGTTTAAAATATAACAAGCAGTGTTCACCACTTTTGCCCAAAAGTACCTTGGAAGATTACCTTCAAATAATATCGTTCTAGCCATTTCTTTCAAAGTCCTATTTTTTCTCTCTATAACATCATTTTGTTGTGGTGTTCTAGGAGCGGAGAATTTATGATCAATGCCGTTTTCAGTATAATAATCATCGAAAAATTGATTTTCAAATTCAGTGTCATGATCGCTCCTAATTGAAATTATAAAAAGATTTTTTTGATTTGAAACTTTTTTGTGAGATTTTCTAAATACTTTGAAAGTTTTATCTTTGCGAGCAATAAACAAAATCCAAGTAAATCTAGAAAAATCATCTACATTCATAAGGGCATATTTCATACCTCCTAAGCTTGTGGTCCTCGTTGGTCCAAATAAGTCCATGTGAAGTAGTTCTAGAGGTCTAGAAATTGAAATCATATTTTTGGATTTAAATTTTTTCCAAGTTTGTTTACCCATTTGGCATGCATCACAAACATGATCAAAATCAACTTTAAACTTAGACATGCCTCTGACAAGATTTTTGGAAATCAACTTGGCAATAGTGTGCATGCTAGCATAACCTATTCTTTTATGCCATAATAAGCAAGACTCCTTTGTCTTAGCATTCATTGCAACTAAGCTAGAACTACTAGTCAAGGCTAGATCATTTAGATCTACCACAAAGATATTTCCAAGTCTATGTCCAATGAATTTCTAATAGAATCAAGAGAGTTTGTTACTATACACATAGATGATTCGAAGATAACTTTGAAGCCTTTATCACATAATTGACTAATACTTAATAAATTATGCTTCAACTTATCTACTAGCAATACATTTTCAATGAGAGTATAAGAGATTATTTTGATCTTACCAATTCCAATTATTTTTTCTTTGCCATTGTCTCCAAAAGTAACCATACCTCTTTCTTTCATTTCTAGGGTGATGAACTGATCCTTATCACCTGTCATATGCCTTGAATAGCCACAATCAAGATACCATATTTTCTTCAATTTCTAGGCTGCAAGACATTCCTGCAAGAAAATCAAGGAGTTCTTTTAGGTACCCAAGCTAACTTGGGTCCTTGCAAGTTAGACAAGGTGGTTCTTTTGGGAACCCAAATTATTCTTGATTTATTATGGACATTTCTAATAGTATTGCAGTTGAAAGCTATATGTCCTATTTCTTTGTAAGCAAAACATCTGATTCTAGAATTTTGAAATGATTAATACTTTGAAATCCTAGATGCATGAAGTGCAGAAATAGCAGGTTTTGTAATTGAGTTTTTTGGAACATACAAAGTGGTTTTTGAAATGGAAGTAGAACCTTTTGTCACAAAAGCATTATGAGAAGTAAGCTTGGGAACAAAATCTTTTTGTTTCATAAATGTAGTTGCTGAAACATAAATTGAATTTGAAGTATTAAAACAAATTCCAGCTTTATTACCAGAAATTCTTTGATCTTTAAGAATTAACTCAAGCTTGTTAGAATATAAAGTTAATTTTTCAACAAGTTGCTTGAGTTTTTCAACCTCCCTCTTTAGCTCATTATTTTCTTTCAACAAATTATTATTTTTGTCATGAAATTCACTGTTTTCAGTTTTCAAAACATTATACTTTTCAGAAAAGATATGATGTTCTTTTGGAAATAAAACATTCTTTTCTGAAATCTCCTCTTTTTTTGAGTAATGAATCATTGATATGCTTTAATAATCTAAACTTTATCCCCGCCTTTTTAAATTCAGATAAGAGGTCATGAAATGCATAATTTAACTCATCAAATGTAAATTCAACTTGAGTATCGGGAGAAGTTACCTCATCATCGAGACCCATTAGACATAAGTTAGCTATTTTCGTGGTCTTTTCTTCTTCAGTTGAAGTGGAGTCTTCACTGTCACTCCACGTGGCAACCATCGCTTTCTTTTTCTTCTTTTTAAAAAATTTCTTTAGTAGTGGACAGTCCGGATGAATGTGCCCCGGTTTCTTTCATTCATAGCAGGAGGGGAATTGTTCCTTATCTTTCTCTTTGTCCTTATCCTTTTCTTTTGAATGTTCTCCTTGTTTATAGAATTTTCTGTTGTATCTACCTTTCTTCTTTCCCATAAACTTTCTGAATCTCCTCATGACCATTGCAATGTCTTCATCTTCAAGATCATCTTCGGAGGAGGTAGAGTCATCTTCTGTCTCTTCATCATCCTTTAATTCTAATGCAACCTTGAATGCAATTGTTTTCTTCTTTTTCTGATCATCATCCATTCTATGCTGCATGTCCAATTCATGTATGATGAGAGAACCCATTAGTTCATCGATGGATAAAGTGTTCAAATCTTTAGCTTCCTAGATGGCAGTAACTTTAGGATCCTAATTATCAGAAAGTGATCTTAATATCTTTTGTACCAAATCAGCATTTGAGTATACCCTGCCGAGACTTTTCAAATCATTAATAATATCTGTAAATCTAGTGTATATGACAGAGATATTTTCATTAGGCTTCATTTTAAATAATTCATAATTGTGCACTAAAAGATTAATCTTTAAAGTTTTCACTTGAGAAGTTCCTTCGTGGGTCACCTCAAGTTTATCCTAAATTTTCATTGCTGAAGTGCAAGTGGAAATTCGATTAAACTCATTTGAATCCAAAGCACAGTAAATCAAGTTCATGGCTTTGGCATTCGATTCTCCTAATTTCATGTCATGTTCATCCCATTCCTCTTTAGGCTTAGGGATATCCATGCCATCAATTTTAATCATGAGAACATGTGGCCCTTTAAGAATGACCTTCCATAATTGAAAATCAACAGCTTGTATACAAATTTTCATTCTAGCTTTACAGTATGCATAATTTGTTCCAGTGAAGAGTGGAGGTCTATTGGTTGATTGGCCTTTCACCGAAGATGTACTCATTGGATGAGCCATCAATCTTTACTCTTATGTACTCAGAGACACTACTCTGATACCAGTTGTTGCCAAGGTGTCTACCCAAGAGGGGGGTGAATTAGGACTTAAAAAAATTTAAAGTAGATAATGTGCAATTAAAAATCCTTTGCAAGTGGTAGGTGCTGTGACAAAGTAGTAAATTGCAGAAGCTAAGTAAGAATAAAGAAGCATAACACAAACACACAAAATTTATAGTGGTTCGAGCAACCCAGCTCCTATGTCCACTACCCAAGATAACACTTGGGATTTTCATTATATTCACACATAAATACAGTCAGATTATTTTACAGGATCGCAATCCAAAGCCTCTACACTTTGGTTTTAATGGGATCACCAAAGAAAATCCAACACCCTTTGGTTTTGAACTGGCTCACCAAAGAAACCTAACTTGGTTTTCATAAGATCACCAAGAACCTAACTTGGTTTTACCAGGATCACCAAGAATCTAACTTGGTTTTACCAGGATCACCAAGAATCCAACAATTGGTTTTTATCAGGGCTCACCAAGAACCTATTTGGTTTTTCAACTGGGCTCACCAATAACCCAACAACAATTCAAAAAAAGAATTGAAGTAAATGCAACAATAAATGACAAACTCAATTTATCGGATAGTTGCCGGTGCAACTTGATAGAGGTCCACTTGAATGAACTTTAATTGCTTCAATGGCTTCTTCCAAAATTGCTTCATGCTTTAGATCATAGTTGGTAAAGACTTGAAGGCTTGCTTGAATGCTCTTGTGCTCTCTTTCTTTTTGGTAGGTAGGATATTCAATATAGCTCTCAAGACTTTGAAGAATTCTCTAATTATTGCATTAAGAAAGTTCAAATCCTTCAAATATAAGGTCTTCCATCACTTCAAGGCAATTTTAGGCATTGTAGACTGTTGGAAAGTGGTTTATGACCATTGGAGCACTTTTTGGCATTCAAAAATAAATTCTGGAACTAGCCGTTGGACACCTTAAAGTGATGTTCGAGTCAAATTGGATTCCATCGAGTCGGCTTGGATCCTTCGAGTCGATAGGTCAAGTTGCCAAATCTTCAGTGCAGTCGGCTCTTTGTCTTGGGGCACAAAACTTTACTCTAGACAAGTCGACTCTTTGTAGCTCAGGTCGGCTCGAACTTATATCTTTGAAAATCTAGAACTCAAGGAGTCGGCTCTTTTGATCATTGGTTGGCTCTTCTTCTCAAGTTTTGAAATCATCACTTTGGAAGAGTTAGCTCGATGTAATTCTGGTCGGCTCACTTTTTCAGGTCTTTAAAATTAGGTTTGGCTGAGTCGGCTCTTTCTGGCTCGGGTTGGCTCGCCTGGCTGTTCTTAGATATCTTCAAAAACTGGACTTTGGAAGAGTCAGCTCGGACATATTCCAGTCAACTTGAATTCACTAGAGTTGGCTCGGTTACCTTCGAGTCGGCTCGGATTG
Organism: Areca catechu; assembly: GCA_021397845.1. Lineage (NCBI taxonomy): Eukaryota > Viridiplantae > Streptophyta > Magnoliopsida > Arecales > Arecaceae > Areca > Areca catechu. The sequence continues at coordinate 81,957,117 of CM038052.1, forward strand.
TTGCATACCAGAATTCTTGCTGCGTGCCATGAAGTAGAGTCGGCTCTTCAACATACTGGGTCGGCTCGAGTATCTTCTTCAGGATTTTTATAATTGTACTCAAAGAAAAACTCTCACCAACTCTCTTATATTTTTCAAGCATACCAACTCAAAATAATTTTTAAGGCACACATACACAGAAGTAACCCTTTTTACATAATTTTTCTTAGCTTTTTCTTTGGGTTCTTCTTTACAGAAACATATTACAACACAACTCAAACAAGAAACAAAGGTGTAAGAGTTGAAGTTTGAACAATTAACTCATCCTACAAAAACTTGTAAAGCACTTGAAGAGTTGTTAGAAATAAATGTACATGCTCCAATGTTTGGTTATCATCAAAATCAATTATGGGGTCAACACATTAAAATTTGAAAGAAAGGTTACAAGACTTGATTTGGGGAGGAGACAAAGGTGGGTTGTCTTTATGAGTCAAGGGGAGCCTATTTGAAATTTGAAAATTCTCCTTCACGAAGCCTTGACCGACTTTGACTTGGTTTGCTCCTAGGTGGAATGGCTTGATTTGGGGGAGTGAAGAGAGGATGTTGTCTTCAAGAATCAAGGGGGCACCCATTTCAAATTTGAATCCTTTCTTCATGACACCTTGGCCTTTGTGGAAATGCTTGATTCGGGGAGGGAAGAGAAGAAGGTTGTCTCCATTTGAATTTTAAACTCCTCCTTGGCCGATCATGATCTTTGGAGAGGCTTGATATGTGGAGTGAGGTGGGGATGTTGTTGGCTCGGATCAAGTATAGGTTTAATGGGCATCTACATGTCATTTGAATTTGAATTTTCAGCTTATCTTGGCCGCCCAAGGTGCTTGATGAAGTGGCGCCTCCCATGCCATGTAGCATTGATGATGTGGCACTCCATGAGTTGAAGTGGTTCCTCCCATGCCACGTGGCACTGATGATGTTGCACTCCCCATGAGTTGGCACTCCTAACCTAGCATGGAGAGGTGGCTTGACTCATCTTCAATTGGGCTTGTGTTGCCTAGGTGGCTTTCCCAAGAGGGAATTGAATTGGGAATTAAAAATTTATGCAGTAATATGCCCTTTGAAATCCCTTTTAAGGTGTTAAGTACTATAATAAAATATTTAAATGCAGAAGCAAAATAAAATCAGAAAAGCACAACACGAACACACAACAATTATAGTGGTTCGGAGCAACCCAGCTCCTACGTCCGCTACCCAAGATTACCACTTGGGATTTCTACTATATCCCCCATCAGAATGCAGTCAGATTGTTTTTACAGGCTCACAATCTAAACCTCTACATTTTTGTTTTTTTGAGATCATCAAAGAAACCCAACTTGATTTTACCAGGATCACCAAGAACCCAAATTGATTTTAACACAGGATCACCAAGAACCTAACACTTAGTTTTAATAAAGGCTAACCAAAAACCTATTTTGTTTTTCAACCGGGCTCACCAATAACCCAACAATTCAAAATGAATTGAAAAGAAAAGCAACAAAATGAAAAACAAATTTTTATCGAATGGTTGCCGATGCAGCTCGAGAGAAGCCCACTTGAATGCACTTCAATGCACTTTAATGGCTTATATAGCTTCTTTACTCAGTGCTTCAAGCTTCGGATGAGAGTTGGTGAAGGCTTGAAGGCTATCTTGAATGCTCTTAGTGCTCTCTTGCTTGTTGACTTGGTTGGATATTCAATAATGCATTGACTTCCTCTAAAACCTTTTTCAAACACTTCAAGTCCCTTAAATATATAATTTTGTACCTTTTTCAGGCGGTTTTAGTCATTATAGACCATTGGGATGTGACATTTGATCATTGGAGCACTTTTCTAATTCAAAAACCAAGTTCTGGAACTAGCCGTTATATGCCTATAATTGCCATTTGAGTCAGCTCAAATTACTCGAGTCAGCTCGGATCCTCGGAGTTGTTCTAGTTGAGTCGACTCTCTTTAATCCAGTCGGCTCGCTTGCACAGTGTCCTGATTTCTCACTCTGTAAGAGTCGGCTCACCTTGATTCTAGTCGAATCATATCCTCAGGCCTTCAACATGTCAGTCTGGACGAGTCAGTTAACTTCCATTCTAGTTAACTCAGTTGGCTATTATTCTTAGAACATAATTCCTGGACTGTGGAGGAGTTGGCTCGATCTTTTGAAGAGTCAGCTCGAATATCTGTCAATATGATAGAGTCGGCTCAAACTCCCCTTGGGTCGGCTTGCCTCTCTGATTCAAGAATTAGTACTCAGGATGAGTCAGCTCAGGTCCCTTAGAGTCAGCTCGGAGCTCTGTGTGCCAAAATCCTCATGTGTGCCATGTGCCAGAGTCGGCTCGGATGAAAGTTTCAACAATTTTTTTAATCTATCTCCAGAATTCATCCAGCATGTCTTCAAGCTTCAAGATGTCTTCAAACTCAACAAATTTCTAAGAAATTAAAAGCTTGAAACACATTTAGAAGTAACCCAATTTTACAATCTTTCTCAACTTTTTTCTTTGGGTTCTTCCATACAAAATTCAATTACAACTCAATTCAAAATAATGAATGAAAATGTAGGAGTTGAAATTTTAACCATGAATTCATCCTACAAAAACTTGTAAACCACTTGAAGAGCTGTTAGTAAAACAAATGCATGCACCAATGTTTGATTATCATCAAAATTACTTTTGGGGTTAACAATCTTCCCCTTTTTGCTGATGACAAAATACTGGGCATGAAAAATTCTTTACAATTACATGTATAATAGTATTTAAAAGAAGTATGCACGTGTATCAGAGCTAATTATATTTGCAAATAATTATTAGAGCTCTTGTGAAGAAACTTTACAGTATCAATGTTAGTGCTTTTGTGTATATCAGAGTATTAAATTTTGTATCCTTCAAAGTATCAGAAATAGCACAAACATGGAGTATCAGAGCTCAAAATTGAAAGAATTAGAGCTAATTGTAGAGTAATCAGAGCAAAATGTAGGTTTTGAGCAAAAGCTGTTTGTTTTCAATAAATTACTCCTCCTTTCTATAGGTTCTTAAATTATAAAACATTTAAGCTCATTTTAAAACATAATCTTTTATACTCTCCCCATTTTTCATTATTTTCATGCACTTATTAACATTCTCCCCTTTTTGAATATTTTCCAATGCATGAAACTCGTTGTAGATATTTTTCAAGTAAGCTCAAAGTTCTCCTGTTAGCTCAAATTTTTAAATTTTTCATGTCAGCTCAAAGTTCTCCCCCTTTTCGTCAAAAAAATCAAAAAGGTATTGAAATAAAGCTCAATTTTTGAAATAGAATGAGAAAGTTTTTAATATTTGTTTGAGGTTATTTCACTTTCTCAATTTCATTTAGATATTCTAATTAAAATTCATCACATTAGCATTGTAAACATTGCATAAGATTAAAATAATTCAAGATAGTGCTTGTAGATACCAAAATAACTTTCATTTCATTTAAAATGATCAATAAAAGTACAAAACATGAAAGGAAGTACAATTAATCACTGTCTATTTCTAATCTAGTGCTAGTGGAATGTTCGGGTTCTTAATGCCATGAGGCATAGATGCTATAGGATCTGTAACAAGTACATCAGAAGGTATAAGAGCAGGATGAGATCCCTGAGGCCTAAGGTATGGAGCTGGCTATCTGGGGTGTGCAGACTAACCAGCAAAGGGAGTGGACTATGGCCTAGGAGTAGGAATGGGAGTAGGTCTAGGCTATAGAGAGGGAAAAGAATCAATGATTGTTGTCCTCAGCTGCTCAAGTAGAATTTGAATCTGTTCCATGTCCTCACTGGTCTTCTTCATCTCAGCATTTAAGGCAACCAACTCAACTACTTGTACATTGGCAAAGGCTTCAGCTTATCCTCTTAAGCTTCCAAATTCTACTCTCAAGATTCCAATGCCCTTATTATAGTCCTCTTCCATCCTTCTTCCTTCTTCCAATGAACCCATTTTAAATCTAAGATCATTCAATTTAGTTCTGAATTCTTCAAGTGTATGATTGATAGAGTTCTTAATAGGCTTAGAACCTGATGATACTATATAAACAATGGGTTGAAGATCAGGCTGTGATACACCTTTGGAGGTTTCAAAAATTTCTTCTCTGCTGTGCAGTTCTCTTATTTCCCCTCCAAATTGGTCTAGCCTTTTCTATACTGACTGGCGAAGCTCACCAAACATATTAGATAGAGTGTATGTCAGTGTGTCAGTCAGAGTGCGTAATTGCTAAGTGATAAAATCCTGCAAAACTGAAGTATCAACATAAGGTGCAGGTGGTCTAGGAGAAGTAGGCGCCGGTGGACATGTAGGTAAAGAAGTCTTAAGGTGCACTATCTCCATTGCTTCAAATAAAGTATGCTCAGACCTAGTAGAAGCAAACTCAGTCTCAGCTGGCTCAGTAAAATGCTTGGTAGAAGTGCCAAACTCACCAATAGGAATGTCAAAAATCTACTCTAAGCTTGGAACAATCTCCTTAGGTGCTGATAGACCTATAGTGGAGATCTCTCTAGGTAGATCTTCACTCATGTCTTCTGAAATACTGCTACTGCTTGAGGAGGCTGCAATTGCCCTTTCATTAGTTCTCTTTTTCTTCCATACTCCTTCAGTACAAATATAGCGCATTCTTAACAGTGACTTGGAGGTGTATGTATCTGTATGGTGAAGGGACTTACCAACTTCCACTTCAAGGCTTATTCTTGAGGCTTGAAATAGCAAAGTTAAGACCATTCCATAAGGAAGACATGCCTTAACCTTTCGAACTGCCTCTTTCATCTGCATGATCAATATGAAGGGTAGGTTAAGTTACTCTCCTTGAATAACATTCTCCATGAAGCTCAAGTCTCTTTCACTGACCCAATCAAATCTCCCAGTTCTTAGGAGAAATATCCTACTTATAAAATTATGTAGTAACCTCATTTCCAATGACAATGTGTTGGCCATTACAATACCAATTCCACCAACATCTTCTCTGCCAAGAACTGTTTGAAGGGTCCTTTCACTGTCCTTTAAAACTAAATGCTTAATTCCATTAGTAGGCATTTCCAACAAACTACTTAGCCTCTCTTTAGTTACTATAACCCTCTTTCCTTTCATAGTTGATTCAATGTGATTGGGCTCTAATCTGAGGTTTTCATAAAAAGCCCTAACATGTGTTGGATAGGTGGTGATATTCAAGGAACAAAAATTTGTCCAACCTTGTACATCAATCAGATTTCTGATATTCAGATCAATGTCTTCCAAAAAGTTAAATAGAATTCTCTTACCGCTAGTCACAGGTCTATTTGACATAGAGACTACTTGTCTCGGAGATGGAGCTCTGGCCATTGCTTCTCTTTCTTCTTCTTCTTTTTCTACTCCCTAAGTCGGCTCTTCTTGCAGATGTTTTGTTCTTCTTTCTGTCTCTGCAAAAAGTGCTGTCCATTTAAATCTCTTTCCCACAGCAGTTTTAGGAGCCATTACAAGAATTTGGCAAGAGAAAAGAATTTGAGGCTTTGGGTAAAATATTTAGGAGTGTTGTGACAAGACCGCTGACATGGAGTAGCTATCAAACTCCATGTCATAGAAATTGTCGCGCCAGGCACCGCGTTGGATTTCGAGCTCGAACTCCTCCACCAGGCTGAGCTCCCCGAGGACAACGGGATCGCCCATCGAAGCAGAGCTCAATCCTCCACCAGGTCGGGCCCACGAGCCCGGGACACCTAGGCCAGAGCCAATCGGTGCCCTCCAAAGTGAGCCCCTCGAAGATTGAGCCCCGTGGTCGAAGTCAAACTCAGCCCTCCTCCACCACATGGAGCCTCTTCGAGGTCGAGCCCTCTGGACCTGGCCCACACTCTGCCCTCCAGGGCGAGCCCCTCGGAGATCGAGCCCCGTGGTTAGAGTCAAGCCCAACCCTCCTCCGCCACAAGGAGCCTCTTCGTGGTCGAGCCCTTTAGACTAGGCCTGCACTCTGCCCTTCAGAGCGAGCCCCTCGGAGATCGAGCCCCATGGTCAGAGTCGAGCTCAGCCCTTCTCCACCACGTGGAGCCTCTTCGAGGTCGAGCCCTCTAGATCGGGCCCGCGCTCTACCCTCCTCCACCGAGGTGGGCCCACGAGCTCAGGATAATTCGGTCGGAGTCGAGCCCTGCCTTTCCAGCTCAGACCCTAGCTCAGGCATCAACACCGACGAACCAAGGGACAGCACCGCCATCCCAGGACACCAGCGAGCTACCCAAGAATTACACTAGGACACCCACTAGGCTGCAATGACCAGCTACGACCATCGGTTACACCAAAAAGGAGAGAGGCCCATTGATCGAGGTGCCATGATTCTCACCAACCACCTGAACCACCCGAAAGAGGGAGTCAACCAAGAGATTCGAATCCTGAGGGTGGTGGCCCAACGATCGAGGTACTGCTAGGTTTCTCGAAATGAGGTGACTAGAAGGAATGTCAGAACACATGACAGCTTCCCTTATCATGAATTGGGAAAGGTGCCTCTGGACATGCCGCATGCCCCTGATAGCTTAGCAGAGATCCCAAGATGGGCGCCCAACGTTAACCTAGACTATAAAGCTCGAAGGAAGGAAGACAAAGGAGGTAACATGCAATACCATTCAAACACAAGTGCAAGCTCAAATAGATAGCATGGCATCACAAACAAGTCCAGGCAAGGGCGGGCGAAAAGGGCACATAGAGAATCCCTCTAGCTAGGCCGCTCTTCCCCTGACATACTTGTGTCCCACTCTTACACCATTCACTCCTCCTAGCATGGAGTCCATCAAGAGGGGCTCGACCAGGAGGATCAGTTCCCCTGGATCATCACTGACTTGACCGTTGGAGTGCCCCCACCGAAAACCCCAACCAGGGTCACTAACCCCTATTTTGCAGGTCCCGGACCACCGGACGGCCAGACAACGAAGGGAGCGCACTTCGGCACCAATAGTAGCTACGGGCCACGATGATCTTGGTGGCAACAGATTGGCATGCTAGGTAGGGGTGGACTGTGAACACTCTTTGATCAAGCTCAAGCCCCCCCTTTGATTTTACAAGCAAGTTCCATGGGAGGATGGTACGACACTAGCGCGAGAGGCCTCCACCGGTCATGCAGGGGACTCCCCCTCCCGAGGGAACCCACACAACCTAGAGGCGGGGCCATTCACTCCGGTTCAACCACCCTCGATGGAGTCTCAGCTGGCTGCACTCGCCCAGCAAATGCAGATTCTTGCCACAGCAGTGCGCCAGCTTCAGCACCAGCACTGGTCCTTGGCTACCCACCAGTAGCCAGGAACGCCCGCGGCCCATGCCGCGGTCCCCCACAACAGCCTGCATTCCTTCCAAGGAAGGCCTTCACAACCGCAGGCCATTACTGACAACCGAGGTAGCCATCAAACTCCGGTAAAGAGATAATGAGCCGGGTCTGCCTACAAGGAGAGCTGCTCATCAAACCTCAGGAGGGCGGTATCCAAGCCCCACCGAGGTAGGAAAAGTAAGACCCCCCACCACGGGTGCCATGCACTCATGTCACCTTCTCCGTCTCCTTCGGTGGAGGGGTCCATTGAGGAAGCCATCAGGCGTGCGACGGAGAAGCGCCTAGAGGAGCATGATCGCAAGCTGGCGGAGTTATCCCACCAATTTCCCAATCTACCGGGCTCAGCTAGCAAGCTAGTGGGCTACGACACCCGTCCCCCTTTCTCTCAAAAAATCCAAGGGGAGCCGATTCCAAGTCGATTTCGTATGTTGCAGGTGGATCCTTATGATGGGACCACCAATCCCTTGGACCACTTGGAAAGCTACCAAGCTCTCATGAGGGTCCAGAAAGCCACCGATGCTCTCCTTTACATCACCTTTCCTGCCACTCTCTAGAAGGCAGCCCGGGTGTGGTTCATCCGCTTCGAGCCGGAGAGCATCAACTCTTTCGCTCAGTTAGGGTAGAAGTTCGTGGCCCACTTCGATGCTTGTCGAAAGTTGCCATGAGAGGCAGATAGCCTCTTCTCCATCCGACAGCGGAACCGTGAGCTACTGTGGGACTACATGGCCTGCTTCAAGGCTACCGCGTTGGAGATCTATAACCTTGATGAGCCAGTTGCCATGCTGGCACTAAAGCGAGGGCTTAGGACCTCCCGCCTTACCTACTCGATCGATAAGAAGCCTCCCAAGACTTATTCTGAGCTCCTCCTTCGAGCCCAAAAGTATATCCGCACCGAGGAGGCAGATCATACGAGACGAGAGCTCGACGGGTAGCCACTAATGAAGCCGACCCCCATCAAGATGCCCGGGACTCAGAAGCCAGGATCTTAGGCTCTGAACTCCCGGAGGAGGCCGAGACCGAAAGGCGCTCCCGTTCCATAGGAGAGTTACACACCCCTCCTCGCCCCGAGGACAAAAATCCTCATGGTGATCGAAGGCAAGGACTACTTGAGATGCCCACCTCCGATGAAGCCCTCCACTGGCCATGATAAAATGAAGTATTATCGCTTTCACTGCAACCATGGCCACAACATCGAGGAATACCACAACCTCAAGTAGGAAATCGAAGAACTCATCAAGAGGGGCTACCTCAAAAGGTTTGTGGGGGGCAAACCTCAAGTGGAATCCCAGGCGCTCGCTGCTTTTCTACCAGCACCCATAATCGATAACCGCCCTACCAAGAAGTCGGTGGGTATGATCTCCTAGGGAGCCGCACGCCACCCAAGAAGGCTCGGGGGATAGGGGATCCTGAGAATGTACTCCCCTTTATGAGGGAAAGTGAAGATGTGGGGAAAAATGTAAATAATAATGCCATGGTCATCGAGATGACAATCGTGAAGCACCCAGTAAAACACATCATGGTTGATAGTGGAAGCTCCATAGATATGCTTTTTTATGATGCCTTCTCCAGGATGAACCTTTCTCCCAATCAACTCAAACCTGTGCATACTCCCCTTGTTGGTTTCATAGGTAATTCTATCAGAGTGGAAGGAGAGATCACTCTCCTGGTCATGGCTAGGACCCCACCTTGGTAGAGCACCATTATGATGACTTTCATAGATGTCAGGCTTCCTTCCACCTACAACGTGATCATGGGCTGACCCGGGCTCAACCTGCTCGACGGCGTTGTGATGGGGAACTAATATGCATGCCATTTTTTTTGTATGTTTTACATGTTGAGTTAGGTGATTAATTCCCAAATTTCAGATCAAAATTATTTGTAGGGAATTTTGTATGAACTTTTGAAGATCAGCATGCAGATTAGGACCTAGAAAAGTAGCAAAGAAGGACCACCGGGGCTGAGAAGCCTCGGTCAGGGCAAGTTCTCCTACAATAAAACTACTGGAGGTAGAGGGGTGTACCTGACAATGTCTGTGAAGAACGCAGCGAAGGGGTCTCTCGTTCCTCGACGGATGCGGCCTGGAAAAACCGAGCCAAAGACCCGCGGATACCCGGCTTTCTGCTCGGTGATCCGATTGAGGCTTGGCTGGAGTTGTTTGATTCGTAGGAAATCAGGGACCTGCAAACGACCTGTCAGGGGTTAGAAAGCTCACAAAGGAACAAGAAAACAAAGTAAAAATAGCAAGGGAAGGCTTCTTTTGGAGTGGGCGTCCAGGGATCTGGAGGGTTTGTTGGCAGCAGGAAGATTATTACAAACACCGGGAAGAAGAACTCTCACAAACCCCTTTATGCACATAGCAGGGTATCACACCACTCAATATAAGAACTCAAGGTTTTCATTCATCAAAAATTCTCCTCATACAAGAGGCTAGGGTCCCTTAAATAGACCCTTAACCTTGGGCTCCAAGTAAGGGTACATAAGTCTTTACATAAGAATCCTTTTCCCTCTCAAACCCTAGCTAGAAAATAAGGAAATATTAGGTAGAAAAATCCCTAAAAATTTTCTTGACTTGGTCAAGACTCCAAGGATGCCTAGGTGGGCGTGTTGGGCTTCTAGGAGCAGCAAAAAGCCAGCCCAAAGGGGCTCGGGTGCATGGGTTTGGGCCTTTGGAAGCTGGGGTGGCCTGGTAGCCAGGTAGCAGGAATATTCCCTAGTATATTGCTTCTTAGGGGCTTGGGCTTGGCACCTGGGCTTGATTTCTTTGGGCTAGGATGCAGATGGACCTTTGGAATCATGGATGCCCTTATCTATGAATATACTTTGGCATCTGGAAGGGAATCTAGGCATCTGGAGGGCATCTGTAAGAAATCAGGATTTTCTGAATTTTCCTCCTGGGGTCTTCAAATCTTCAAGCTGGGTTGGACTTGTGCTATACTTCCATGTCTTCAATCTAGTTGGACTTGGTCTTCACTTGTATGATATAGTCTTGAGTCTTCAGTATGCTTGGATAGGACTCAAAAAAATAAAATAAGCTCAACATGAGCTGACTAGCATTGGACTGAACTAGCTCAACATAAGCTGACTAGTACAGAACTGTAATAACAACTCAAAAGACTCAAACAACAACTAAAAAAAGGACTCATATGGGCTAAGCCCTTATTACAGATGGACTCAAAAATTATTGATCAATTCATAGAGGGTTGAGAAGCCTCTGCCTTATTCTGGTGCCTTTGGTGTCCGCACCAATTCTCCTGGGGTGAGAGGAACTCGACCCTGTCAAGTGAAGATCAGACTGGCTCACATATCTCTCGAGAAGGTCTGGGTTGAGGCGTTGCAAGTCCTCTCAAGAAATCTACGAATCATCCGACTCTGGCTGGCCTTGCCATCGGATCAGGAAGCATTGATAGTCACGGCCCCGGGTCGTGATGGCTTGATCGTCCAGGATACGCTCGATCCATTCTCCTCTCTCAGGCAAATTTGTTAGTGGACACTCTGGGTTCGGGTCACTCACAATGAAAAGGAATAGGTCCAAAGGCCTTACTAGGTATCGCTGCCGGTTCCCTATACTCAACCAGGTCTGTAATATTGAAGGTAGATCTAATGCCCAAATCTGAAGGCAAGTCTAACACTTAGGCATTTGACCCAATCCTTCTCTATCACTTTAAAAGGTCCGGCTCTGCGAGCATGAAGCTTCTTTTAGGCCTAAGCCTAACCAAGATAGAATCCACTACATCAAATTCTTTGACCCTTCTTCGGGAATTAGCCAGTTGTTTTAAGATTAGTGCGGGTGGTGAACATGCTAGGCACATGCAGACTCCTAACAAATGATGCAAAGGACTCATACTGACACCTAACAGACTCTACTATGCATTCCTATCGAAGGAAATTTTATTGAACTCTTTAGATCTAAACCTAATAGATTAAAGGTTCTCTATGTTTGATCCTAGCTTGACATGCACATGAAAATTTACAGTGAACTCCTAGCAAATTCCAAAGAGTATGCCAGAAGTAAGATGCAAACCTAACATGCGTGATGAATGCATGCAGTATGCTAATCTCAGCTAAATGCAATCTAATGATCCTAGAAATGCTGGAGGTGTCAGGAAAGGGCAGAAAATAGGAAGTGGGTTCAGAATTAGTTTGGTAAGGTAGAGAAAAAGGTTCATTGTTAGTTGGATAAAGTAGGATAAAAGACGGGGTGTCAGGAACTAATCCTATACTAATGAGGTTAACCTTACGAGGTTGAGCTATATCTACAGGGTTTGCATAATGGAAGGATGGGTCGCCAATTTCGGGGAAGAGGTCCTTAATGGGAACAATAGGAGGGGACTCATCTGGAAGGTATTGATTCAAAGAGATAAGGTCCTTAATAAATTCTTCTAGTTCTTGTATTTTAGGACTAGACTCTATAATTTGGCTCTCCTCTATGGTTTCCTCAGGTAAGGCTCTAGCAGCAATACCTAGGTTCTCTTCCACTATTTGTTCTTCCACTATAGCTTTAGGTTGGATGTGGTCAAGGTCAATTAGCTCTGGGTTGGTTTCTACCTGGGTATCTACTGGGTCAGCTAATTCTAGGTCATCTAAAGGTGTCTCCTCTTCTCCCTCATACTCATCCAATAGGCTAACATCAGCTTCATACACTTTCGCGTTAATGTAAGCCTTGCGAATCTCAGGAATGGTTGGAGAAGGTCGGTTAGCAGGAAATTTGTTAGGTTCTGGTCTCTGATTATGGGTACTACTCCTAGTAGGTTCAGGTTGTATAAGAGGTAGTGGATCACTATTGGGTTCATATTTAGGGATACTAATCCTATGGGGTTCAAGTTGACTAGGGGAAGCATGACTAGTACTAGGCTGATACTTAGGGGTTATGGGTTCTCTAGGCTCATAGGACAAGGGTGCAGATCTATGGGTCATGGGATTATAGGATCTGGGGTCATATGATTTTGGGTCAGCTCTATGATCAGGTTCTAAGGATGGATCAAGGTATGGGGTCCTCCTAAGGTTGGGCTCTCTATATGGGTCAGGTTATTGGGTCCTCCTAGGAGTGGACTCCCTATATGGGTCAGAATACTGGGTTCTCCTAGGGTTGGACTCCCTATATAGGTCAGAATATTGGGTCCTCCTAGGGTTGGACTCCCTATATGGGTCAGAATATTGGGTGTTGGGTCTACTAGGCTCATAGGGTGTGGGTGCATAGGATCTATGATCATGGGATCTAGAATCATAGGATCTAGGTTCATAGGTTATGGATTCATAGGTTCTAGGTTCATAGGATTTGGAGTCATAAGATCTATAGGTTGTAGGTATACTAGGCTTGTAGGGAGAGGGTAAATAGGATCTATCTTCCTGGTCTATAAAATCCTGATTGAGTCTTCTAGGACTAACCTTAGGGATTGGGTCATGACGATGGGCTCTCCTAGGTTCAGCCTTAAGGTATGGATCAGGGTTTGGGGTCCTCCTAGGTTGAGGATTGTAGTACGGGTCAGGATAAGGGGCTCTCCTAGGTTCGACCTCATGGTATAGATCAGGGTTTGGGGTCCTCCTAGGTTGAGGGGAATCAGGATCTGGCTCAGACTGTGACCCATGGGTTTTTCTTGGGGTCCCTACCCGGACTTTTAACTGATCAAACATATTGGCAAGATGGTCAATTCTATCATTGGTTTGAATACGAGAATGAGTTAACTAGGACATCTGGGTAGTTATCTGGGCCATTTGATCAGCTAAGGCTTTTATTTGGGCTTGTAAATTTTCCATGGGTTCAGATATTTATGAAGGAGGTGGGTGATATGAAACTCCTGATCTAGTGCTCATGCAAGACTCGATCAGACCGACTATAGCTGACTAGACCTAAAGTCCAAACTAGATGCTCAATCAGGGTGGCAAACTAGCCTATAGTAACCCTGTACTCAGCCAGGCAGGTGTAAGGGGAGTGTTAGGTCCCTGATTGCCAATCCTAGACACCAATCAGAGATTGGCCAGGTAGGCGGACCAGCACACAAGCCCTTCGAGATTGAATCCCTAAACCACCGTTCTAGACACTGAGCACAAGGCACACACAGGTTAACTTGACACAGTGATCTAACACTAGCCCGGACCCGACCAGTTGGTGTCCCTAGCCCACTAGGGCAAATTAAGTCTAATTAATTTTAGGTTAAGGCTTGGGACTGAATGCAAGGGATGTGGTTTTGGGCTAAGGAGAGGTGATCAAATCCTCCCCCCATCTGATATAGCAAGAGTGCCCTTAAAAGTAAATTATGCAATGATGGCAGGCAGATGAGGATGCAAATTAGGGTTTAGATATTTTTTTTGGTATTTTTAGAAAATATGTATATTTTTCTTTGGTATTTTTTAAATAGAAGAAAACTTGAAAATCATGGCCTAATATACTGGAAATATACTAAAATTAAGAAATATGCAAAAACTCCTAAACAAAACCCTAAAACTTCCAAACTTGTCTTGCTAAAAAAATAGAGCCGAAAATTTGCAGGCCCTATTTCGGCTTGCAGAAAATTCACAGGCCATAATAAAATCTGGAAAAATTTTTAAGATTACTGTGAATTATGGTAAATCCAGAAAAATAAATTTTAGAATTTTTGGAGTTCTTAACAGGAAGAAATAATTAAAATAACAGAGTATATACAGACTGAAAAATTGCAGAAAACAAGCCCTAATCTAAGCTCTGATACCAAATGATGGGGAACTAATATGCATGCCATTTTTTTTGTATGTTTTACATGTTGAGTTAGGTGATTAGTTCCCAAATTTCAGATAAAAATCATTTGTAGGGAATTTTGTATGAATTTTTTGAAGATCAGCATGCAGATTAGGACCTAGAAAAGTAGCAAAGAAGGACCGCCGGGGCTGAGAAGCCTCGGTTAGGGCAAGTTCTCCTACAATAAAACTACTGGAGGTAGAGGGGTGTACCTGACAATGTCTGTGAAGATCGCAGTGAAGGGGTCTCTCGTTCCTCGACGGATGCGGCCTGGAAAAACCGAGCCAAAGACCCGCGGATACCCGGCTTTCTGCTCGGTGATCCGATTGAGGCTTGGCTGGAGTCGTTGGATTCGTAGGAACTCAGGGACCTGCAAACGACCTGTCAGGGGTTAGAAAGCTCACAAAGGAACAAGAAAACAAAGTAAAAACAGCAAGGGAAGGCTTCTTTTGGAGTGGGCGTCCAGGGATCTGGAGGGTTTGTTGGCAGCAGGAAGATGATTGCAAACACCGGGAAGAAGAACTCTCACAAACCCCTTTATGCACATAGCAGGGTATCACACCACTCAATAGAAGAACTCAAGGTTTTCATTCATCAAAAATTCTCCTCATACAAGAGGCTAGGGTCCCTTAAATAGACCCTTAACCTTGGGCTCCAAGTAAGGGTACATAAGTCTTTACATAAGAATCCTTTTCCCTCTCAAACCCTAGCTAGAAAATAAGGAAATATTAGGTAGAAAAATCCCTAAAATTTTCTTGACTTGGTCAAGACTCCAAGGACGCCTAGGGGGGTGTGTTGGGCTTCTAGGAGCAGCAAAAGTCCGGCTCAAAGGGGCTCGGGTGCATGGGTTTGGGCCTCTGGAAGCTGGGATGGCCTGGTAGCCAGGTAGCAGGAATATTCCCTGGTATCTTGCTTCTTAGGGGCTTGGGCTTGGCACCTGGGCTTGATTTCTTTGGGCTTGGATGCAGATGGACCTTTGGAATCATGGATGCCCTTATTTATGAATATACTTTGGCATCTGGAAGGGAATCTGGGCATCTGGAGGGCATCTACAAGAAATCAGGGTTTTCTGAATTTTCCTCCTGGGGTCTTCAAATCTTCAAGCTGGGTTGGACTTGTGCTATACTTCCATGTCTTCAATCTAGTTGGACTTGGTCTTCACTTGTATGATATAGTCTTGAGTTTTCAGTATGCTTGGACAGGACTCAAAAAAATAAAATAAGCTCAACATGAGCTGACTAGCATTGGACTGAACTAGCTCAACATAAGCTGACTAGTACAGAACTGAAATAACAATTCAAAAGACTCAAACAACAACTAAAAAAAGGACTCAGATGGGCTAAGCCCTTATTACAGATGGACTCAAAAATTATTGATCAATTCACAGAGGGTTGAGAAGCCTCTGCCTTATTCTAGTGCCTTTGGTGTCCGCACCATGTTGTCTCCACCAAGAGACTACTTATATAGTTCCCCACTCCCTACGGTGTTAGGGAGATGAGGGGAGCACCCCAGACGGTGCAGCACTGCTTCCAAATCCTTCCTGGGACCAAGTTCCTCGAGGGTGATCCTAAGGTAGACGATCTCGACCAAAGGGCTCAAGACCCCAGGGAGGCCCGGTCAAGCACCTACTCTCTTATCTGCTTGGAGATGACCCCACGAGGATGGTGCATATTGGAGCCCAGATATCCGAGGAGGAGAGGGATCAACTACTGGAGTTCCTGGGGGCAAGCATAGAAGTATTCGCCTGGACAGCGGTGGACATGCCAGATATCCCTTGATGTGGGCACTAGAATCAGGAAAAGACTCCAACCAATTCAGGTCAAGACCGAGTCCTTGTGGTTGGAGTAGCAAAAGAGAAGTCCTATAATTTTCTTTTTTTTGAGTCCAAATAATCTTGTAGTTAATTTCGAGTCCATGTTGGGTCTGGTTTAATATCTTAGTTAACCCTGCAATTGAGAGTTGGGTCCAGTTGAATCAAGCCCAATCCATGAGTCCATGAAGCATCAAGACAAGAAGAAGCCACCTCATCAAGTGACCCCCACCTTGTGCCACATGTCAAAAGCTCAAATGGATGTCGCCACCTCAACAAGTGGTCCCAACTTTATGCCACATGTCAAGAGCTCCAAAGGACACCGCCACCTCATCAAGTGGTCCCCACCTTGCGCCACATGTCAAGCTTTGAAGGAGTTTCAAGTAACAAATGCCACCATATCATCCAACTCCCCACATTTCAAGCAATAAATGCCACCATATCCTCCAACTCCCCACATTTCAAGCAACAAATGCCACCATATCCTCCAACCCCCCTTGTAATCCTCCTAATCCTATGGGTTTTTAAATTTTAAAAATGTTGTAAGGCTTCTATTTAAGCTATGGATGCCCCATTGTGAGAAGGATGGTTAATGAATGAAGTTGGTATTTTTTTTCATCTATGTGTTTTTTTTCTATGTGTCTATGTGGTAGCATAGCCTTTCTCTTCCTTCACGCCAACCCTAATCTTTCCTTCTTCCATTCCCAACGCCAAAGACTTCCTCTTCTTTCATAACTTCAAACTAGCTCCAGCATTCAAGTGTGAATCAAGAAGATCATCACAAGGCGAGCAACCTACTCCACTTCAAGCATTCCACCATGATGCCAAGATGGATCTCCTTCAATGCCTCTTCCACCCTTCTTTCATTTCTCTAGTTGATTGCTTGTTAAGTCACTCATCTTAGGGTTTCTTTGTTGCAGGGTTCTCCGGGATTCCGGCTTCAAGAGGAAGGTTTACTTGCCATAGATCCAGAAAACAAGATGAGCCTTCAGTGGTATTATGTTCATGTCATCCGGGAGACCTCTTTAAGAGTGAATCTATTCTAATTGAAGGGCCAATGTCAGGTATGTCTAGTGTTGATTAAGTCTGCGATGTTAAATTAGACCTAGCTTAGCTTGCGTGGTTCTCTTCTGGTCCTATTCCTTTCTTATTCTGAGAGTCTCGATCACTAGGTTTATGTTAGATCTTTCGAGCTTCTTCACTAGATCTCTTTGATAGTTTATGTTGAGTTGTTTATATGCAAATAGGGAATTGCTTGGTTAATCATTTTCTAATCTCCATTAGGGTTGCATAGTTTTATTTTACATTCTACACCATTCTTGGTATCAAAGCATGGTCGGATAATTTCCTGCATTTAGATATGTTGCATGCATACTTATTATCTAGTTAATTTTTTTTAAAATCCAAGCAAGATCTAAAATTCACGCCTCCTGAGCGGGTGTACTCCAGTACACTGTCATGACCCATGGGAATAATGAGCCCCTGGCCGGACGTGAATTTTTAGATTGAAGTGTGGGTAAGCCAATGCACTTGTTTGATTAGGTTCTGTTTACTGAAAATTTGCATCTGCTTACTGTAATCCATCTGCAGCTCCAAAGGCATGTCACTAATTTCTTGTTGAAATATTTTTTTTATTGTTCCTTTTTAAGTCAGTTATCACCATATTAAATTTCCTCATCAGAAAAAAAATACAAAAAAAATGAAAATTCCTACTTCAATCTTCTATCCTGTTGAAATAGTCTACAGTACATGGTCTGTTGTTTTTATTGTTTCTCTTTATATATAGATCTAAATTTCCTAATTTTTATTTTTCTGGGATCCTCATAATTCATATTATTTTTTGACAATTTTTCAAATTTTATTTCGATTGTTAGAATTTCTAGCATTCGAAATAATCTCTGAGATTCAGTCTGAACTGAAATTCCAGCAAGAACCAATCTCAGAAAATTTTTGAATTTGAAGTTCAAATTTTAAATTTTAAAATATTGAATTCTGACATTCTAGAATCTGAAACTTAAAGTTTGAAATTTAAATCTTAAAGTTTAAGTTTGAATTTGAAATTATTTGAAAACTAATCAAGTCAAATAATTAAGTTAGCTCATAAAAAAAAAAAAATATATATATTTTTGCATTCATTTGAAAACATCTTAAGGGCATCAATATGACATGGGGGCAAGAATTCATCACTTGTCCTTAGCCCAAAACCACAACCCATCATCTCGATCCCAATCCTTAATTAAAACCAATTAGACCTAATCACCCTAGTGGGTTAGGGACACCAACGAGTCGGGATCGGATTAGGGTCAAGTTAATTGTGTCCACTAATTGGTGTGTGCTTACGGGCTTGGTGTCTAGGATTGGTATATTAGGGCTTGTGGGTTGGTCCGCCTACCTGGCCAATCACAGATTGGTGTCTAAGGTTGGCAGAACAGGGACCTCCACTCCCCTTCCCACCTACCTGGCCAAGTCACGTAAGTTACTACTAGCTAGTTGGTCCTTTTAATTAGATCTCTAATTCGTACTCTTGGTCTAGAAATCCTTAGCCCGAATTTGAGTCTAATTGTTTGTATGACAACTAGATCAGGAACTCCTTACCACCCTTCACAAGACCAACCAAGTTCATCCATGGACACTAGTATGGAAACCCTTATGAGATCTATGATTGAGCGACTGGAACGTTTGGATGCTAGGTTTGATCAGTTTGAGGAAAGGATAGGAACCCTAGAGGAATCTAAGTTGACCCCAACTGAACCACCTTCACCCAGATTACCTTCGGTTCGCCCTAGAGCCCAACGACAGGAACATACACCTGATCCAATTCATAGAAGGCCACATCAGGATTATGCTGATCACACTCTAGAGCCATATCCTAGAAGACCTTGCCATGATACTTTTGATCAGGATGATCGGGCCTTAAGAAATATCCATCTAGATGCACCAACCTTTGAGGGAAGCCTAGATCCTAAGGTGTACATAGACTGGGAGGCTGACATGGACCAATATTTTGACTGGTATGATATGTCTGAAGAGAGAAGATTCAAGTTTGCCAAAATCAGACTAGTCCGTCAGGCTAGGTTGTATTGGGGAAATGTCGAACGCATAGCTAGGCAGAGGGGAGACTTACCTATAGCGACCTGGAGAGACATGAAGAGAAAGCTTAGAGAGAAATATTTTTCTATGTCTTATCAGCAAAGGTTGTTAGTCAGTGGCAGTGATTGACACAAGGAAATAAGACTGTTTCTGAATACGTTGCTAAATTTGATGAGTTTGTAATGCGATGCAACGTAGTCGAGTCTGAGGCAGCCACTTTATCAAGGTTTAGATCAGGATTGAATGAAGATATAAAAGGAGAATTATTTTAGAGAGAAGTCCATGATTTAGAACAGGCATACCAAGTTGCCATGGACTATGAGAGGTTTCAGAGGAGAGCTTCATTTAGGCGACCAGAGCCCACTAGGTTTAATCCTCCTATTAGTCGACCTAGTTCAGTCCCTAATACAGCCAATAGACCAAGACCCAGCTCGAATCCAACCCCTAGACCCAACCCTGCCATTCCTCCAATTCCTAGAGAAGACAAAGGAAAGAGCCCTGAAGTTCGACGTGAGAGGGAGCGAGTCTGCTATAAGTGTCGTAAAACCGGTCATTTCCTGAGCCAATGTCCCTCTAGAGCTTTACATATAGGGGAGGTAGAAGAAGAAGAAGAATCAGAACCCGTGGAGAATAATGAAGAGGAGGTTTATGAATCAGGGGATTGCTTAGCTGATGAGTATGAAGGAGATGAAGAAAATGTAGACTCATCAGATGTGTTAGGAGTTGTGAGATGTGTCATGACACATACCAAAGAGCAGGAAGACTGGCGTAAGACTAGCATCCTACATACATTTATCAAAATAGGAGAAAAGGTATGTAAGATCGTGATCGATAGTGGAAGCTGTGTCAATGCCATTTCCACTAGCGCAGCCATGAGTCTAGGATTATCCACTGAACCACATCCCAATCCATATAAGGTATCCTGGATCAATTCCACTTCTATCCCAATCAAGCAGAGATGTCAGGTCCAAATCCAACTTCAGTCCTATCAAGAATGAATTTGGTGTGATGTGCTCCCTATGGGAGTAAGTAGCATCATCCTAGGTAGGCCATGGCTGTTTGACCATGATGTGACAATTTTTGGTCGATCAAATTCCTGTGCTTTCAATTTCAATGGCAAGAAAATTGTCATTCATCCAACCCAGCCTAAGGACAACACCAAAAGAGGAGCTAGCAGCCTGAAAGAAAAAAGGACTGGATTAAATTTGATAGGTGCAAGAGAATTAGAAAAAGACATTAATGAGGGAGCACCTATTTGGATGGTAGCTGCTAAGGAAACTAAGGACCACACCCCTGTAAAATACCCGCAAGAGGTGGTCCAATTATTGAAAGAATTTGAAGACGTGTTTCTCGAGGACCTACCCGATAGTCTTCCACCTTTAAGGGACATACAGCATGCCATAGATTTAGTCCCTGGTGCGACTTTACCTAATTTGCCTCATTATAGGATGAATCCAACAAAACATCAGGACTTACAAAGGCAAGTTAGTGAACTTCTTAGAAAGGGGTTTGATAGAGAAAGTTTAAGCCCATGTGCAGTCCCTGCCTTGTTAACCCCTAAGAAGGATGTCACCTGGAGGATGTGTGTAGACAGCCATGCCATCAACAAGATTACTGTCAAATATAGGTTTCCAATCCCAAGACTGGATGATATGTTAGACATGATAGCTGGATCAACGATTTTCTCCAAGATAGACTTAAAGAGTGGCTATCACCAGGTTAGGGTTAGGCCTGGAGATGAATGGAAGACCGCTTTTAAGACTAAAGATGGATTATATGAGTGGTTAGTCATGCCGTTCGGTCTGTCCAATGCACCAAGCACCTTTATGAGAATTATGAATCAGGTGTTGAAAACTTTCATCGGGAAATTTGTGGTGGTCTACTTCGATGACATTCTTATCTATAGCAAGACTAAGGCAGACCATTTAACCCAACTAAGGCAAGTTTGCCAAGTCCTTAGAAAGGATAGCCTCTATGCCAATATCAAGATGTGTGATTTCTTAACACATAGAGTTATCTTTCTAGGATTCGTAGTAACATCTGAAGGAGTGTCCGCTGACCCTACGAAAATTAAGTCCATAGTAGAGTGGCCAGTACCCAAGAGTATCAATGATGTCCGTAGTTTCCACGGTTTAGCCACCTTCTATAGAAGATTCATTAGAGGGTTCAGTACGATAGTGGCTCCAATCACTGATTGTATTAGGAAGGAAAATTTTGAGTGGACTAAAGCAGCGGACAAAGCCTTCCTAACAATTAAGGAAAAAATGACACACGCACCCGTCTTGAGGTTACCCGATTTTACCAAAGTGTTCGAGGTTGCTTGTGATGCTTCTGGGGTAGGAATTGGAGGTGTCTTGAGTCAAGAGAATCACCCAGTTGCATATTTCAGTGAAAAGTTAAATGAAGCGAGACTAAGGTATTCCACCTATGATAGGGAGCTATATGCGGTAGTTCAGGCATTACGTTATTGGAGGCATTATCTTCTACCATAAGAGTTTGTCCTATTTTCTGACCACGAAGCTCTTAGGTTCCTTAGTTCTCAGAAGAAATTGAACCCTAGGCACGGGAAATGGGTAGAGTTCATACAAGCTTATACGTTCATACTGAAATATCGTGCCGGTACTGAAAATAGGGTTGCCAATGTGTTGAGTCGTCATTCCATGTTGTTGACTTCTGTGAGCACTGAGGTAGTAGGGTTTGATAGATTGAAACAGGAGTATCCTACATGCCCTGATTTTGGTAACATCTATCGTTCCCTTCAACAAGGACCATCTAGTAAGCATAGTGATTATACCCTTTTATATGGATACCTTTTCAAAGGAAATCAGTTATGTATTCCCAAGACCTCTGTTAGGGAATTTCTGATCTGGGAAGTTCATGCTGGAGGCTTGTCAGGACATTTTGGTAGGAATAAGACCATCTTAGCAATAGAAGACCAATTCTTTTGCCCTGGTCTCAAAAGAAATGTGGCCCAGATTGTAGCTCAGTGTCGTACCTGTGATGTTGCAAAACAGCAAAGGCAGAACACCGGTCTGTACACACCCTTACCTGTCCCTGATTGTCCATGGCAGGATATCAGCATTGATTTTGTAGTAGGCCTCCCTAAGATGTCTAGGAAGCATGATTCTGTCTTTGTGGTTGTCGATCGTTTCTCCAAGATGGCTCACCTCATTCCTTGTTCTCAAACTTTAGATGCTTCGAAGGTGGCCAAGCTTTTTCTCGATCAGGTCGTTAGGCTTCATGGTTTACCCAAAACCATTGTGTCCAATAGAGATGTCAAATTTACTAGTTATTTCTGGAAAACCCTCTGGCACATGTTCGGTACCAAGCTGAAATTCTCTACTACCTATCATCCTCAAACCAATGGCCAGACAGAGGTAGTAAACCGAAGCTTAGGAAATCCGTTGAGATGTTTAGTTGGTGACAACCAAGGAAATTGGGACCTATTACTTCCTCGTGCTGAATTTGCCTACAATAGCTCAGTTAATAGGTCTATTGGGAAAAGTCCGTTCGAAGTGGTCCATGGATACAGACCTAGGAAACCTTTAGACCTAGCTCCATTACCCACACATGCACGAGTGTCTGAGTCTGCTGAGTCATATGCATGGCATATTAGGGAATTGCATAAGGAGATTAGCCAAAAGATCCAATCGAGCAATGAACTCTATAAGCATAAGACTAATTCACATAAACGATTAAAAGAATTTAATGAAGGGGACTCCGTTATGATCAAATTTAAACCTGAAAGGTTTCCTGGTGCGGGCACCAGAATCAGAAAGAGACTCCAACCAATTCAAGCCCATTCCAAATCTTTATGGTTGGACTAGAGAGTCCGGTAACCTTTCTTTATTTTGAGTCCAAAAGAATCATGTAAGTCGAGTCCATGTTGGGTCATGTAATCTTTCTTTTGAGTCCAAAATAATCATGTAAGTCGAGTCCATGTCGGGTCTAGTCTTAGTCCAATCCAAATGGGTCAACTAGCATCAAGCCTAAAGAAGACTCACAATGTATACCCCAAATCAAGATAAAAGCCAACTCAATTGGGGACCACATGCCACATCACTTGCGCCACCTCAACTTGGGACCACATGCCACGTCAAGAGGGGACCACATGCCACCTCACACGCCACCTCACCACAAGAGGGTGCCATCCCAAGTTCAAATTCAAGGAAGTTGGCCAAGGAGGATTTCAAGCAAGAAAATCAGCCCTCTCCCCTTATATTACTCCACTTGTTTAGGGATTTGAATTTTCAAAATTTGTAAGGCTTTATTTAAAGCCTTGGATGCCCCTTGTAAAGAATTGAAGAGTGAATACAAATTTCCAGCACTTTTCTATGTGATTCTATGTGCCTATGTGGATCTTTGTGCCTAAGTGAACCTCTTCCTCTCCTCCACCATTTCTTCTCCCTAATCCTTCTCTTTTACTCTTCATCTTCCAAGCAATCCTCTTCCTTCAAAGCGAATTAAGGACATCCTCTCAAGAAGAAGATCAACACCAACACAAGCTTCCACCATGGCACCAAGGATCATTTCCAACAAACTCTCCTTTTGAGTTCCATCAATCTTCTCACTTTTAATTAAGTTTCTAATCATCTTGGTTTCTTTGTTGCAGGGTTCTCTAGGCTCCAGATCCAAGAGGAAGGATTACATGCTACAAACCAGAAAGTTAGAAGGCCCATCTTATGTGGTATGATCTTTCATTTGAGAACCTTAAGAGTGAATCCCTTGTGCTTGAGATTTCAATGCTTGAACTCCTAGTATTTTAAGATCGGGATCATTAAATAGGGCTAGCTTGACTTGTGTGCGAATTCTAATCTTGTCCTATTTCTTTAAGATTTTGATAGTCCTCCTAGCTGGGTTTAAGTATAAGCATTTAGGGTTTCTTATTTAGATCTCCTTGATCTTATATGTTGAATCACTCATATGCAAGTAGGAATTGCTAGTTAAATTTTGGTTAATCTCCTTTAGAGTTACATGTTTGCATCCTCATCATGCATATCACACCATTTCCGCAGGGAACTATGAAGAAACTCCATGCCCGGGGAGCCGGACCTTTCAAAATAATAAAGAAAATTGGACCTAATGCTTATGTATTAGAATTACCACCAAGTTATCGCATTTGTTCAACATTTAACGTTTTAGACTTAAAAGAATACAAAGAACCTGCATTGATACCTGGTGAGCTTTTTGGTCCTAATACTTCTTTTGAGAGTGAAGCCCCAAAAGAATGCCCACCACCGAGTGTTCCTGAGCGAAGGAAGAAAATTGAAAGGATCTTGGATGACTAGATCATTACCACTAGAAATAAGGGCTACCAACGTTATCTGGTTAGATCGCAAGGATGTCTTGATTCTGAAGATTCCTGGATCACCCGAGAGGACCTACAACAAATCGATCCAGATGCATTAGAAGCTTATCAGGCTAATCCTTACTCGACAGGGTCGAGTTCCTCCCACCCTGAGAGAATTGATGTGGGCACTAGAATCAGGAAAAGACTCCAACCAATTCAGGTCAAGTCCGAGTCCTTGTGGTTGGAGTAGCAAAAGAGAAGTCCTGTAATTTTATTTTTTTTGAGTCCAAATAATCTTGTAGTTAATTTTGAGTCCATGTTGGGTCTGGTTTAATATCTTAGTTAACCCTGCAATTGAGAGTTGGGTCCAGTTAAATCAAGCCCAATCCATGAGTCCATGAAGCATCAAGACAAGAAGAAGCCACCTCATCAAGTGACCCCCACCTTGTGCCACATGTCAAAAGCTACAATGGATGTCGCCACCTCAACAAGTGGTCCCCACTTTATGCCACATGTCAAGAGTTCCAAAGGACACCGCGTCATCAAGTGGTCCCCACCTTGCGCCACAAGTCCGTTCGAAGTGGTCCACGGATATAGACCTAGGAAACCTTTAGACCTAGCTCAATTATCCACACTTGCACGAGTGTTTGAGTCTACTGAGTCATATGCACAGCATATTATGGAATTGCATAAGGAGATTAGCCAAAAGATCCAATCGAGCAATGAACTCTATAAGCATATGACTAATTCACATAAACGGTTAAAAGAATTTAATGAAGGGGACTCCGTTATGATCAAATTTAAACCTGAAAGGTTTCCGCCGGGAACTATGAAGAAACTCCATGCCCGAGGAGCCAGACCATTCAAAATAATAAAGAAAATTGGACCTAATGCTTATGTATTAGAATTACCACCAAGTTATCGCATTTGTTCAACATTTAACGTTTCAGACTTAAAAGAATACAAAGAACCTGCATTGATACCTGGTGAGCTTTTTGGTCCTAATACTTCTTTTGAGATTGAAGCCCCAAAAGAATGCCCACCACCGAGTGTTCCTGAGCGAAGGGAGAAAATTGAAAGGATCTTGGATGACCAGATCATTACCACTAGAAATAAGGGCTACCAACGTTATCTGGTTAGATGGCAAGGATGTCCTGATTCTGAAGACTCCTGGATCACCCTAGAGGACCTACAACAAATCGATCCAGATGTATTAGAAGCTTATCAGGATAATCCTTACTCGACAGGGTCGAGTTCCTCCCACCCCGAGAGAATTGATGTGGGCACTAGAATCAGGAAAAGACTCCAACCAATTCAGGTCAAGTCCGAGTCCTTGTGGTTGGAGTAGCAAAAGAGAAGTCCTGTAAATTTCTTTTTTTTGAGTCCAAATAATCTTGTAGTTAATTTCGAGTCCATGTTGGGTCTGGTTTAATATCTTAGTTAACCCTGCAATTGAGAGTTGGATCCAGTTAAATCAAGCCCAGTCCATAAGTCCATGAAGCATCAAGACAAGAAGAAGCCACCTCATCAAGTGACCCCCACCTTGTGCCACATGTCAAAAGCTCTAATGGATGTCGTCACCTCAACAAGTGGTCCCAACTTTATGCCACATGTCAAGAGCTCCAAAGGACACCGCCACCTAATCAAGTGGTCCCCACCTTGCGCCACATGTCAAGCTTTGAAAGAGTTTCAAGTAACAAATGCCACCATATCCTCCAACTCCCCACATCTCAAGCAACAAATGCCACCATATCCTTCAACTCCCCACATTTCAAGCAACAAATGCCACCATATCCTCCAACCCCCCTTGTAATCCTCCTAATCCTATGGGTTTTTAAATTTTAAAAATATTGTAAGGCTTCTATTTAAGCTATGGGATGCCCCATTGTGAAAAGGATGGTTAATGAATGAAGTTGGTACTTTTTCTTCTATGTTTTTTTTTCTATGTCTATGTGGTAGCTTAGCCATTCTCTTCCTCCACGCCAACCCTAATCTTTCCTTCTTCCATTCCCAACGCCAAAGACTTCCTCTTCTTTCATAACTTCAAACTAGCTCTAGCGTTCAAGGGTGAATCAAGAAGATCATCACAAGGCGACCAACCTACTCCACTTCAAGCATTCCACTATGACGCCAAGATGGATCTCCTTCAATGCCTCTTCCACCCTTCTTTCTTTTCTCTAGTTGATTACTTGTTAAGTCACTCATCTTAGGGTTTCTTTGTTGTAGGGTTCTCCGGGATTCTGGCTTCAAGAGGAAGGTTTACTTGCCATAGATCCAGAAAACAAGAGGAGCCTTCAGTGGTATTATGTTCATGTCATCTGGGAGACATCTTCAAGAGTGAATCTATTCTAATTGAAGGGACAATGTCAGGTATGTCAAGTGTTGATTAAGTCTGCAATGTTAAATTAAACCTAGCTTAGCTTGCGTGGTTCTCTTCTGGTCCTATTCCTTTCTTATTCTGAGAGTCTCGATCACTAGGTTTATGTTAGATCTTTCGAGCTTCTTCACTAGATCTCTTTGATAGTTTATGTTGAGTTGTTTATATGCAAATAGGGAATTGCTTGGTTAATCATTTGCTAATCTCCATTAGGGTTGCATAGTTTCATTTTACATTCTACACCACTAGAATTAGGAAAAGACTCCAACCAATTCAGGTCAAGTCCGAGTCCTTGTGGTTGGAGTAGCAAAAGAGAAGTCCTGTAATTTTCATTTTTTTGAGTCCAAATAATCTTGTAGTTAATTTCGAGTCCATGTTGGGTCTGGTTTAATATCTTAGTTAACCCTGTAATTGAGAGTTGGGTCCAGTTAAATCAAGCCCAATCCATGAGTCCATGAAGCATCAAGACAAGAAGAAGCCACCTCATCAAGTGACCCCCACCTTGTGCCACATGTCAAAAGCTCTAATGGATGTCGCCACCTCAACAAGTGGTCCCAACTTTAAGCCACATGTCAAGAGCTCCAAAGGACACTGCCACCTCATCAAGTGGTCCCCACCTTGCACCACATGTCAAGCTTTGAAGGAGTTTCAAGTAACAAATGCCACCATATCCTCCAACTCCCCACATTTCAAGCAACAAATGCCACCATATCCTCCAACCCCCCTTGTAATCCTCCTAATCCTATGGGTTTTTAAATTTTAAAAATGTTGTAAGGCTTCTATTTAAGCTATGGGATGCCCCATTGTGAAAAGGATGGTTAACGAATGAAGTTGGTATTTTTTTCTTCTATGTGTTTTTTTTCTATGTGTCTATGTGGTAGCTTAGCCTTTCTCTTCCTCCATGCCAACCCTAATCTTTCCTTCTTTCATTCCCAACGCCTAAGACTTCCTCTTCTTTCATAACTTCAAACTAGCTCCAGCGTTCAAGGGTGAATCAAGAAGATCATCACAAGGCGACCAACCTACTCCACTTCAATCATTCCACCATGATGCCAAGATGGATCTCCTTCAATGCCTCTTCCACCCTTCTTTCTTTTCTCTAGTTGATTGCTTGTTAAGTCACTCATCTTAGGGTTTCTTTGTTGCAGGGTTTTCCGGGATTCCGGCTTCAAGAGGAAGGTTTACTTGCCATAGATCCAGAAAACAAGAGGAGCCTTTAATGGTATTATGTTCATGTCATCCGGGAGACCTCTTCAAGAGTGAATCTACTCTAATTGAAGAGCCAATGTCAGGTATGTCTAGTGTTGATTAAGTCTGCAATGTTAAATTAGACCTAGCTTAGCTTGCGTGGTTCTCTTCTGGTCTACTCTAATTGAAGGGCCAATGTCAGGTATGTCTAGTGTTGATTAAGTCTGCAATGTTAAATTAGACCTAGCATAGCTTGCGTAGTTCTCTTCTGGTCCTATTCCTTTCTTATTCTGAGAGTCTCGATCACTAGGTTTATGTTAGATCTTTTGAGCTTCTTCACTATATCTCTTTGATAGTTTATATTGAGTTGTTTATATGAAAATAGGGAATTTCTTGGTTAATCATTTGCTAATCTCCATTAGGGTTGCATAGTTTCATTTTACATTCTACATCATCCCTCCTGACATCATTACTCACAAACTAAGCATTGACCTGAAGCACAGGCCGGTCTGGCAGAAAAAGAGAAGCTTCACCCCGGAGAGGCAGGAAGCTATCAACGAGGACGTGGACAAACTCCTCCCATAAGTTTTGTTCGGGAGGTCCAATATCCGAGCTGGCTGGCGAATGTGGTGATGGTAAGGAAGAACAATGGCAAGTGGAGGATCTATGTAGACTATACTGACCTTAACAAGGCATTCCCGAAGGATAGCTTCCCCCTACCGAAGATTGACCAGCTAGTGGATGCCCCCTTTGGGCATAGGCTGCTCTCCTTCATGGATGCATTCTCCGGATACAATCAGATCCGCATGCACCCGGAGGATGAGGAGTACACCTTCATCACTGACCAAGGGATATACTACTACAAGATGATGCCCTTCGGTCTGAAGAATGCAGGAGCCACGTACCAGTGTCCGGTCAATAAGTCTTCAAGGACCAAATTGACCAGAACATGCAAGTGTATGTGGATGACATGCTTATCATGAGAAGGTCGGGCTTGATCCATATCGTTGACCTCGCCGAGTCCTTCCATAACCTGCGGCAACATCAGATGAAGCTGAATCCAGCGAAGTACGCTTTTGCAATGGTGGCAGGAAAGTTCCTCGGCTTTATGGTCACCCAGAGAGGTATCGAAGCAAACCCAAAGAAGGTCCAGGCAATCATCGACATGGAGCACACGACATCCAAGAAGCAGGTCCAGCGCCTAACGGGGTGTATTGCCGCCCTAAGCCGATTCATCTCGAGGTCGGTCGACCGTTGCCTTGCATTCTTCAAGGCGCTGTGCAAGATGCATGACTTCACCTGGACAGAGGAGTGTAGGATGGCCTTCGAGAAGTTGAAGAAATTTCTCGCCTCTCCCTCGTTGCTCTCCATGCTGGAAGAGGGGGAGGAGCTCCTGCTCTATCTGGCAGATACACCCGGAGCCATCAGCTCGGTTCTCATCCATGTAGACAATGACAAATCTCAAAAGCTGGTATACTACACCAGCAAAATCCTCCGCGAAGCGGAGATCAGGTATACTCGCTCCAAGAAACTCATTTTTGTACTAATAATGTCTGCTAAGCACCTCAGGCCCTACTTCCAAACACACCCAAGTGGTCATGACAGACCAGCCGCTGAGGACCATACTCAGCCACCCCGAGACTTCTAGGCGATTGGCCAAGTGGTCCCTATTGCTCAGCGAGTTCGGTATAGTGTACCTGCCAAGGTCCTCATAGAAGGCCCAAGTCCTAGCTGACTTCATAGTCGAGTGCATCGGGCTTGCCAAGGAACCAAAGCAGATAATAACGGAGCTTGGACCAAAGAAGGAGCCTTGGATCCTCCACATGGATGGCGCATCCAATTCCGACAAGAGCGGAGTAGGCCTCATCCTCACCAACAGCGATGGAGTTATGGCAAAATGTGCCCTCCGCTTCATATTTGCCGACAAACAACCAAACGGAGTACGAGGCACTCCTCGCAGGTTTAACAGTCTTCCACGAGCTGGGTGTATAGAATTTGAAAGTCTTCACCGACTCCTAACTGGTTGCCAGACAAGTCTCCAGAGAGTATGAAGCTAGGGACCCCCAGATGATGAAGTACCTGGAGTAGGTCCGCTCGAGCGCGATAGGCTTCCAGTGCTTCAGCATCTTCCACATCCCCCGTGCGGAGAATGCATGCACTGATGCATTTTCTAGACTCGCGACCCTACCGGACTGATCGCTGGGATGCTCCTACGTTGAGTACCTTAAAAGCCCAAGCTACGAAGGTTCAGAGGAGGTGCATCAAGTCACCCCCGAGACGAGCTGGATGGATAGGTATGTCAGTTACATTACCAATGACTCCCTACCCAAGGACCGTGTGGAAGCAGCCCTCATCAAGAAGAAGGCCTCCCAGTTCATTCTGATGGAGGGCCAGCTCTACCGCCGATCTCACTCCTCCCTGCTCCTGAATTGCATCAGGCCCGCAGAGGCAACCTTCGTGCTCCAGGAGATACACGAAGGCCTCTGCGAGAACCATGTGGGAGGGAGAATGCTGGCTTAAAAAGCCCTTCGCCAGGGGTACTTCTGGGAGACTATGAGGGAGGACGCTGCCAACTTCGTTAAAAGGTACGACAAATGCCAGTGCGAGCCGGCGATGCCTATCTCCCAGCTCTCAGCCCCTTGGCCCTTTGTCCAGTGGGGGATGGACATCTTGGGGCCGTTTCCCCCCGCACTAGGGCAATGAAGATTCCTACTGGTGGCGATCGACTACTTTGCCAAATGGGTCGAGGCAGAGCCACTAGCCCGGATCATAGAAGCCAATGTCCACCAATTCTTCTAGAAGTCAATTATTTATCGCTTCGGACTCTCCCAATGTATCATCACTAACAACGGGCGATAATTCGATAATCGGGAGTTCAAAAGGTTCTGTGCCGAACACGGTATTCAACACTGATTCACCTCGGTAGATCACCCTCAAACAAACGGGGAAGCCAAGGTGACTAATCAGACCATGCTCCAAGGTCTCAGAACGAGGCTAGACCAAGCCAAAGGTAGATGGGCTATAGAACTCCCAAGCATTCTATGGGCCTACCACACAACGCCCAGAATGGCAACTGACGAGATGCCCTTCAACCTTGTTTTCGACATCGAGGCGGTCATCCTGGTCGAGCTCAACGTGCCCATGCTACGAGTGCAGCAGTATGACGAGGCACGGAACTCGACACACCTCCTACTCAACCTGGATCTCCTCGAAGAAATAAGGGATAAAGCACGGCTATGGATGGCGGCATACCGGTAACAAGTAGCCCGATACTACAATGCCCGGGTCAAGCAAAAGTCTTCAGACTTGGGGACTTGGTGCTACGCCAGGCAGAAGCATCTCAACCCTGGGAGTGCACCAAGCTCTCACCGAACTGAGAGGGCACTTACAAGGTGGCCGAGGATCTCACACAGGTGGCCTATTACCTCGAGGATATCGATGGCATCAAGTTCCCTCGAACATGGAATGCCTGTAATCTACGAAGATACTATCAATAATGTAAGGCATTTCCCTAATAATAATAATAATGGTTTTTCTTTTGCACAAGTATCTATTTGCCTTGTAGGAAAACCCCCAAGGAGTCTTCGATCCTAGCTCCAAGATGCCAAGACCTGAGCCCAGCTCTTAAGCAACCTTGGAGTGGGGCCCAGCTCTCCGGCCAAGGGACCTTCGAGCCAAGCTGCTCTCAAATCATCAACATCTCTGAGCCCAACTCCAAGACGCAAAGACCTGGGGCCGAGCTCTCCGGAAGAAAACATCTTCAAGCCTAGCTCTGAGACACCAAGACCTGAGCCCATCTCTTAGGCAACCTTTGACCGAGGCCCAGCTCTCCGGCCAAGGGACCTTCGAGCCAAGCTACTCTCAAATCATCAACATCTCTGAGCCCAGCTCCAAGATGACAAGACGTGGGGCCCAGCTCTCTGGAGGAAGACATCTCCGAGCCTAGCTTCGAGACACCAAGACCTGAGCCCAGCTCTCAAGCAACCTTGTACCGGGGCCCAGCTCTCCAGCCAAGTGACCTTCGAGCCAAGCTACTCTCAAATCATCAATGTATCCGAGCCCAGCTCCAAGATGCCAAGACCCGGGGCCCAGCTCTCTGGAAGAAGACGACTCCGAGCCCAGCTCCAAGACACCAAGACTTGAGCCCATCTCTTAGGCAACCTTGGACCGGGGCCCAGCTCTTCAGCCAAGGGACCTTCAAGCCAAGCTGCTCTCAAATCATCAACGTCTTCAAGCCCAGCTCTGAGATACCAAGACATAAGCCCAGCTCTCAGGCAACCTTAGACCGGGGCCCAGCTCTCCAGCCAAGGGACCTTCGAGCCAAGCTGCTCTCAAATCATCAACGTCTCCGAGCCCAGCTTCAAAACACCAAGACTCGGGGCCCAGCTCTCTGGAAGAAGACATCTCCGAGCCCAGCTTCGAGACACCAAGACCTGAGCCCAGCTCTCAGGCAACCTTGGATCGGGGCCCAGCTCTCTGGCCAAGGGACCTTCGAACCAAGCTGCTCTCAAATCATCAACGTCTTCGAGCCCAGCTCCAAGACACCAAGACCTGAGCCCAACTCTCAGGTGACCAAGACCCGAGGCCCAGCTCTCCGGATGGCAAGTCTTCGAGCCTAGCTCCAAGACAAGACCTGAGCCCATCTCTCAAGCAACTCTTGGATCGGGGCCCAGCTCTCTAGCCAAGAAGGTCTTCGAGCCTAGCTCCAAGACACCAATACCTGAGCCCAGCTCTCAGGCAACCCTTGGACTGGGGCCCAGCCCACTGTCCAAGAAGGCCTCGAGCCTAGCTCCAAGGCATTCAAGCCCGGAGCCCAACTCTCAGGCACCTTGCATCGGGGCCCAACTCTCCAGCCAAGAAGTCTTTGAGCCCAGCTACTATTAACTACCGAAATCCTGTGCCCAACTTACCGGCACTGAAGCCTGGTGACCAGATCCCAGACAAGGTGGAACCCTTCTCTCTGATCTCGTCACTCATCTCTAAAAAAAAAAGAAGAAAAAAGAAGAAGAAGGAAGAGAGGAGAAGGAAAGAAAGAGGGTGAGGGGAAAAGTCAGGCAGTGCTCGGGAATAGGTGGCAGGAAAACTCTCATTTCATTCACAAAAGTTAGTTAAAAATATCTTCGGGTCCCCGACATGCCAGGTGACCCTGACCAAGTACAAAAAAAAAAGGGAAAACAAGGAGGAAAATTACTCCACTCTAGCTGGCCCCACTGGCTGGGCCGCGAGGCTGTGAGGTCCCATTTTTGGGAACCTCTGGCTGAAAGGCTTCGACCTCGGGCGGCCCAATCTCAGCCTCAACTAGTGGGGAAGGCTCGGGGGCAACAGCTTCCTCAACACCCGACTCCATGTTCGAGGCATGAGGGTAATTAAGGAGGCTGCAACACTCATCAGGGATGAATCCCTCAATTCGACCGTGCAGGTACATGAAACCCTTGAAGAAGGAGTCCAACATCATTTGATGAATTTCGACGATGAACTCCTCCGAAGCTCTGTACCTGGCCACAGCCTCTTCAGCATCCCTCCTCGCCTCGACGGCTTCTCCTCTGACCGCCTCCACCGACCTGGCAGACTCCTCTACCACCCTTTTAGCCGTGGCCAACTGCTCCTTCTCCGCCGCTAGCTTGGCTTGAGTAGACTGAGTGGCCTCCTTGTACCAAACGACCTCGACATCGTACCACTTTAGCCTCTTATCAGCAAGGATGAGCTCCTCAACACTCTTCCTCGAGCGACTCCGCTCAGGGTCAAGACCCTCCCATAGCTCCTTTGCTCGCCCCTCGGAGTTGGCAAGCTGCTTCTCCAGGTCCTTGACCCTTTGCTCGAGCACTCCATTTGCCTCGATCTTCTCCTTCAGGCCGACCTTCAGTGCCTCAAACTCAATCAACCACTGCTGTTCACTGCACTACCAATTTCGATAGCAGTCCTTGATGAAGAGGGCCTCGGCATCGATCTGCACCATGTAAAAGGTTTGTTAAAAAAAAAGAGAAAAAGAGAAGCGGAGCCACTTACCGAGTAGAGCAGGGGAAAGATGGCGCTAAGCACATCCCCCAGCCACAATTCGGCCATCTCCTACTGATCGCTTGGCTGGATTAAAAAATCCATCAAGCACTCGACCAATGTGGGGCTCCGGAGAAAAGAGCTCTCGGGCCCTAGCTTGAATGGAAGTCGGCACCGTGCCTCCTCCCTCCTGCTCTCTCTGGGGATAGGTGCCCTTGCCCTACTAGTAGCAGGTCCCCCAGGGGCAGGCTAAGGACCTGGCACCTTTGCGGGCGGTGCCTCGGTCATGAGCTCGGCCCCAGCTCGGATCTCCCTACCCCCAGCCTCGACCACAGCCGGGCTCGGGGGACTGGGGGATGCAACGACAGTAGCTGCGACCCTTTCCTGGACAACCACCTCGGGTTCCGTGGTGGAGGTCGCTCCCTATTGACCGTGCCACTCTGGGACCTTTCGGCCTGCCCGCTGAGCCGGGCCTGGCGCCACAGACGTCACCCTTTCCACTAGTGCAGTAGGAGCAGCTTCAGTCGCCTCCTGGCTCGGGTCAGCCAGCTCGGCGGGAGTGGCCACAGACGCGCTCTCGCCCCACACCCGTCTCGATGGAGGCTCCTCAACTAGCCCAGTTGGTGGCCTTTTCTGAGTGATCACCAGCAGGTCGCTCTATATGAAGATCATGCCTACATACAAGCTACACAATAGTCAGAAACCACAGAAGGCAATGTAAGGAGCACAAGAAAAAGGAAAGAGAAGAAAAGTTCAAGTCAAACTCACCCAACCCATTCATTGGGTCAACCCCAGCTTCGGAGAGATTCTGCTCTGACAATAGAATCTCGAGAGAAGGGATCTGGGTGGTGCGGAGCTGCTCATAGTCATTTCAGTCAACTACATCAACCATGGACTTTTGATTGGGGGACTGGTCTAGGTCACTCCAGACCCAGTCGACCCCCTCAACCGTGGCAAAAAAGAACTTGCTCTTCCATCCCTTGACAAAAGAGGGGAGCTCAAACCTAATGCCCTTTTGGCGGGAAGACAAGGACCACCACCCGTCCTCAATCGGGTGGCGCTTCAAAGCAAAGAAAGTCATGAACAGAGAAAACTGGGCAACAAACCCGTGAAGGTGGCAAAGCACAATAAAAGAAAAGATGACCCTAATGGCATTTGGTACCAGTTGAGCAGGGACCAAACAATAATTATTCAGCACTGACATGAAGAATGGATGGAAGGGAAAGCGGAGACCCCAAGAAAAGGTTTCCTCATAAAAAGTAATATGGCCCGGGCCACTGGAAGTAACCCATTCTCCCAAACGGGGGATTAAAAGCTGGACAGAGTGCGGGATGCCATAGACATCCCGGATGGTCCCCAGTTCCTCTATGGTGATCATTGAGGCGATCCCGCTAGGACCTGTGGACCGAATAGACTTAGGAACAAGTTTAGAAAAAGGAGGATGATGAGATGGATTAGAAGGACCGGACCCCGGTTCCCTGATGAGTACTGGACCAGGAGGGCGCCTCCTACTGAACTCGAAATGAGCCGCATCCTCCTACTCACCGAAAGAAGAAGGAGATGCTGGCCTCCGTTCAAAAGGACCAGCCTGATGCAGAACAGAGAACAAAGAAGCATATGCGGAAGTAAATTTAGGATTAATTTCTTTATTATTATTATTATTATTATTATTATTATTTTATATTTCAGAAATTGGCTTTGACTCAAAATAAAGCTAAACTAAGTTGAAGGAAACTAGGTAAGGATTGAAAGCACAATTTAGAAGAAACTAAATTATCAGAGTAGTTCAGAAGTAACGGATCGCTGGGGGTTGAGAAACTCCCAGACCTAGGGTTTCGCTCTGAACTTTCAACAGAACAGAAATAGAGAGGAGAGATGGTTTACTAACCAGACAGTGATCTTCTCAGGATTTTGGTGGAAGAACTCTCTCGAGCAGATTGTGGGATCCTCGGAGTCGGCTATCTTCGCAATGGATCCTCCAATACTGATCTTGTGGTTTGGTCGGCTTCTCCTGGACTCAAGATCTGGGAAAGAAGAGGAACAAGTGATGGAATTCAGATACTCAAGAAAAGATTTACCAGGTTGAAGAACTTGAAAGCTGAAGTTGTTGAAATCAGGATTCTCCTGGAGGCCGATCTGACTTCCTCTTAGAATTGCTGTAGATCTGAAGTATCTGGACTGGAGCTGGATGCTGGTGGCCGGCCTGGACTTGGAGAGGATGGCCGTGAGAAGTGGAATAGACTAGGGCTTGGTGGAAAGAGAAGGGTGATGGCGGCTAGGGTTTGGGAGTGGAGTGGCTAACCTAGGGTTTGGGTTTTGGAGATCTCACACCTCCTCAAGGTTCCTGGGGAACCCGTATTTACTCCCTCACGGAGCTCAACACCTGGATGCAAGTGCGGAAGAGAGAAAACACAAAGTTTGCTCACAAAAAAATTTGGCTTCATTCATCTGATTGATTTAAACTTACAAGAGGGGTTTAATTTATAAGGCTTTACAAGGGAGTAGGGTTTTACATCTTCCCATGTGGGACTAAAGGAGGGGATCTACAAATCAGGAAAAATCATACACATATGGTCGGCCAAAGTACCAAAAAAATTTGATTTGGGTTATAAAAGGCAGGTAGATGGCGCCTCCTTGTATGGATCTTCAAGAGAATTTTTTTCCTTCCATGGATCAACTCTTTTGGACTCCTCCTTTTCTTCCTCCCTAAGTCAAGGTCCTTCCCATCTTTGTTTTGGATTTTTTTGGCAGGTAGTGGGCGCCTCCTTGAAGTTCTCTCCAAGAAAATTTCTTCCCATCTTTACTTTGGTTCTCTTGGGAAAGTCTTGGCTGCCCCCTTGATTTGTGGACTCTTGGTGGATTTCTCCTCATCTAGCGCATGAGAGAAGGAAGCTGCTATCTGTGGAGTGGGGACCAAAGGCTGCTGGATGTAGATATGGCGCCCCCTGGACTCAGGCGTATGGCTGGGAGTGTGGCTGGGAGTGTGGTGTCCACTTGCTTGGTCTTGGGAGAAAATGTAACACCCCAGGTAGAAACCCTAGTCCACTACTGAGTCAACATGACTCAACAAAATAAAATGCAGGTAATGTAGACTCAAGCTAAATTGAGTTGATTTAGTCAACTCTTATTACAGACCCAAAAACCCTAATTTTTTTTCGGGCAAGGTTAATCAGAGATCCAGATGGAGCTCTGAAGTCTTCTTCTGAGTCTGGTGCCCGCACCAATTCTCCCAGGGTGGGAGGAACTCGACCCTGTCGAGTATGGATCAAGTTGGCTCTGGTATCTCTCCAAGAGGTCTGGGTCCAGCTCTTGTAACTCTTCTCGGGAGATCCAAGAGTCATCAGAATCTGGCCTTCGTAGCCAGCGGACCAGGTATCTTTGGTGTCCTCGATTACGAGTAGAGATAACCCGATCATCCAGGATCTTTTCAATCTGCTCTTTCCTTACAGGCCAATTTGTTGGTGGACACATAGGGTCAGGTTCACTCTCAAGAGCAGAATTAGGTTCAAAAGCCTCACTGGGAATCAGAGCTGGCTCCCTATACTCTACTAGGTCTGTAATGTTGAAAGTGGAGCTAATGCCTAGTTCTGGAGGCAACTCGAGCACATAGGCATTGGATCCTACTCTCTTTACCACTCTAAATGGTCCAGCTCCCCTAGCATGTAACTTTCTAACGGTTCCAGGAGGAAACCGTTCAGGCCTTAACCTAATCATTACATAGTCTCCTTCGTCAAAAGTTTTGACTCGCCTTTGAGAATCAGCCAATTTCTTATAAGTTTCATTACTTAAATTTATTTTGGCTTGAATTTCTTTATGCAAGTCTTTTATATGCTGTGCAAAAACTTCGGCAGACTCGGAGACCCGTGTGTGGACTGGTAAAGGAGCTAGGTCAAGAGGTGTGTGGGGTTTGTAACCATGCACAATTTCAAATGGACTCTTACCCGTAGACCTATTGACCGAGTCATTATATGCAAATTCAGCTCTAGGTAAGTACAAATCCCAGTTCCTAATGTTTTCACCAACAAGACACCTTAGCAGATTGCCTAAACTACAGTTCACTACTTCGGTTTGGCCGTCAGTCTGGGGATGATAGGCAGTTGAAAACTTAAGTTTCATCCCTAACTTATGCCAAAGGGTTTTCCAGAAATAGCTGGTGAACCGAACATCCCTATCTGAAATAATGGTCTTGGGTAGGCCACGGAGTCGAACTATCTCATTAAAGAACAGGGTGGCTACCTTAGACGCATCAAATGTTTGGGAACAAGGCAAGAAATGGGCCATCTTGGAAAATCAGTCTACTACAACACAGATAGAGTCATGCCCCCTCTGGGTCTTAGGCAAACCTAACACAAAGTCCATGCTCACATCTTGCCAAGGACGATCTGGGACAGGGAGTGGGGTATAAAGGCCGGTGTTCTATTTTCGTTGTTTGGCAACAACGCAGGTCCGACACCTAGCCACAATGTGTGCTACATCTCTTTTTAAGCTAGGCCAGAAAAAATGGTCTTCAATAGCCAGGGTGGTCTTATCTTTTCCGAAATGGCCAGCTAAACCTCCAGCATGAGTTTCCCAAATCAAGAATTCCATAAAAGAGGTTCTAGGGATGTAGAGCCTATTCTTAAAGAACAGAAAGCCATCTAAAAGGGAATATTCCTTATGTTCACTAGATGGTCCTTGAGTTAGATCCTGGTATACAGTCTTGAAATCTGGACACGACTCATATTCTTCTTTGATTTGCTCAAACCCTATGACTTCAGCCCTAACAGAATTCAACAACAAAGATCGACGACTAAGGGCATCAGCTACCTTATTTTCAGACCCAGCCTTATGCTTCAAAACAAAAGTATAGGACTGGATATACTCTACCCACTTAGCATGCCTAGGGTTAAGCTTCTTCTGAGAATTCAAGAATCTAAGAGCCTCATGGTCCGAAAACAGCACAAATTCTTGCGGTAGTAAATAATGTCTCCAGTAACGCAAAGCTTGCTGGTGCGGGCACCAGACTCAGAAGAAGACTTCAGAGCTCCATCTGGATCTCTGATTAACCATGCCCGAAGAATTAGGATTTTTGGTTTGTAATAAGAGTTGACTAGATCAACTCGATTTAGCTTGAGTCTACATTACCTGCAATTTATTTTGTTGAGTCATGTTGACTCAGTAGTGGACTAGGGTTTCAACCGGGGATGTTACATTTTCTCCCAAGACCAGGCAAGTGGACACCACACTCCCAGCCACACTCCCAGTACAGGGGGTGCCATATCCACATCCAGCAGCCTTTGGTCCCTACTCCACAGATGGCAACTTCCTTCTTTCATGCACCAGATAAAGAGAAGAGCACAAATCAAGGGGGCGGCCAAGACTTTCCCAAGTGATTCCAAGCAAAGAAGGGAAGAAGTTTTTCTTGGAAGAGAATATCAAGGGGCGTCCATTACCTGCCAAAAACACCTAAAACAAAGATGGGAAGAGCCTTGACTTAGGGAGGAAGAAAAGGAGGAGTCCAAAAGAGTTCATCCAGGAAAGGAAGAAAATTTTCTTGAAAAATTCCAAGCAAGGTGGCGCCATCTACCTGCCATTTATAACCCAAATCCTAATTTTTGGTATTTTGGCCAACCATATGTAAGGGATTTGCCCTAATTTAGAGATCCCCTCCTTTAGTCCCACATGGGAAAATATGAAACCCTTCTCCCTTGTAAAGCATTATAAATTACATCCCTCTTGTAAGTTGAAAACAATCTATCAATGAAGAAAAATTATTTTTGCTATTCTCTTGTGTTGAGTAACCTAGGTTTCTCTTCTTCCGCACTATTCTAAGTGTTGAGCTCCGTGAGGGGGTAATCCGGGTTCCATTGGAGCCTTGAGGAGGTGAGAGATCTCCATCTTTATCCAAAACCCTAGGTTAGCCACTTAAAAATCCAAAACCCCAGCCGCCCTTCATTATTTTCAATCCATCGAACCCTAGCTCCTTCCATCTCCCACGGCCTCTCTCTCTCTACAAGTCCAGGCCATCCACCTTCATCCAGATCCAGTCCGGCTACTTCAGATCCAGAGCAAGTTCCAAGGAAAATCACATCAGCTTCCAGGAGAATCCAGTTTTCAGCAATTTCAATCTTCAAGTTCATCAACCTGGTAAATTTTTCCCTTGACTCTCTGATTCCATCAATTGTTTTTCTTCTCTTCCAGATCTTGAGTTCAGGAGAAGCCAACCCGCCAAGGACCAGTATTGGAGGATCCATTGCGAAGATATCTGAATCCGAGGATCCAACAATCTGCTCGGGAGAGTTCTTCCACCAAAATCTGTGAAGATCATTGTCTGGTTAGGTAAACCATCTCTTCTCTTTATTTCTGTTCTGTTAAAAGTTCGGAGCGAAACCCTAGGTCTGGGAGTTTCTCAACCCCCAGCGATCCATTGTTTCTGAACTACTCTGATAATTTAGTTTCCTTAAAATTGTGCTTTCAATTATCATATTAGTATCTTTCAATGTTAGGTTAACTTTTCTTTGATTTGAAGCCAACTTCTACAAACATATAAAAACAACAAAAAAATTAGTTAATCTTAATTTACTTCCGCATCACATCGCTTTATTTGTTCTGCATCATTTTTGGTATCAGAGCCCAGTCTAGGGTTTCTAATTTGCTTGCTTGCTTGTTTTGATTGTTTTCTCTTTTTATTTTGTCTGCTCGAAGTAGACTCCCCAGGACGTCCGGTCCTAGGAACTAAGCGAGGCGCAAGCATCCTCCTCCCATTCCACGGGGTGTTCCTAGGGCGTGTAGGGGATCCATTGGGTTATAACTTCGTAGCAGGGATTATAAACGGGGAAGACAATCTAGTTGCAGCCCGTAATTGCCCTGTTTTCTGAATTATTTCTCCCTGCATAAAACTCTAAATTGCATGATTTTTGCTTCGTTGAAACCAATATAATTGAACCTATTTTCCATAATTTTTCTGTGATTTATTGGTTTCGGCAAAAATTCTGAGCATTAAAATACAACAACTCTATTTTTTTGTTCTGCAATTCAATTCTTTTTGGAGTGATCATCTCATAATTTACTTAAGGGCAATTGAGCATCTAAGATAAGGGGAGGAGTTGATTACCTCTCCTTAGCCCAAAACCATCATCCAATCATTCGAACCTAAACCTAATTTAAAATCAGTTAGACCTAATTTGCCCTAGTGGGCTAGGGACACCAATTGGTCGGGTCTAGGCTAGTGTTGAGTCAGTTTGCCGAGTTATTCTGTGTGTGCTTAGCACTCAGTGTCTAGAACGGTGGTTCAGGGATCCATTCCCGAAGGGCTTGTGTGCTGGTCCGCCTACCTGGCCAATCACTGATTGGTGTCTAGGATTGGCAATCAGGGACCTAACACTCCCCTTACACCTGCCTGGCTGAGTCCTGTGTTACTACAGGCTAGCTTGCCACTCTGATTGGGCATCTAGTTTGGACTCTAGGTCTAGTGATCCAGTAGTCGATTTAGTCTAGTCTCATTTTGTGTGCTTGCTTGAATCATCATGTCTACCAGAAACGGAGTGCCATATCAACCTGGTCAAACCCAACCTGATTTAGAGGCCATGATCAGAACTCTTACTGAAAGTATGGCTAAAATGAATCAGGATATGACAAACACTGTGGCCCAGTTTAGCGCACAAATTCATGAGGATCTTACCCAACTTAGGGACCGAGTCCAAGTACTTAAAGAACCTAGACATCGGAATTGGACTCCTGACCCCGATTTTAATGTGCCTCAACCTCACCCACATCAGGAGCCTAGAAGGCCTTTATATAGAGATCCTGAACCTAATCATAGGAGGCCTGACCCAGAGCCTGAAGATAGAGATGATAGGTTCATCAGGAACATCAAATTAGATGCACCCACTTTTGATGGTAGTCTGAACCCTAAGGTGTATTCTGATTGGGAGGGTGAGATGGACCAATACTTTGAGTGGTATGCTATGTCTGAGGAGAGGAAATACAAGTTTGCCAAGATGAAATTAGTGCATCAAGCTAGGTTATACTGGGGGAACATTGAGCTAACCACTAGGAGACGGAATGTTGAGCCCATAACCACTTGGCAGGGTATGAAAGAAAAACTGAGAGATAAATACCTACCCATTTCATACCAGCAAAACCTGTTAGACCAATGGCAAAACCTGAAACAAGGAAACCGATCTGTCTCAGACTACATAGCTACTTTTGATGAATACCTAATGAGATGTGATGTGAGTGAAGCCCACGAAGTCACTTTGTCTAGATTTAGGGCTGGACTGAGGGAAGATATCAAGAGAGAACTATTTTTGAGAGAGGTTACTGATCTAGACCAAGCCTACCAGATTGCACTGAACACTGAGAAATTTCAGAGAGGGCCTATACCTTCTAGGGTTAGTGCCCCAATCCCAAGGAATGGACCTAGCCAAGTTATCCCTAGTAAACCTTTTCAGGGTACTTCTACCCCTAGGCCCAGGGACAAAGGTAAGGCACCTGACACCCAGAGAACCCCTAGTTCAAATATCACCTGTTTTAAGTGTCAGAAACCAGGTCACATTTCCAGTCAGTGTACTGCCATAGCCTGTTTCAAGTGTCATAAGGTAGGTCATGTTGCTAGCCAGTGCCCACGGAGATCCCTTTACATAGAAGAGGGAGAGAATGATAATTCCGAGCCCAGTGAGGAATTTGAAGAAGAAGTTTATGAGGCCGGAATGAATTTGGTTGAGGAGTATGAAGGAGAGGAGGAACCCAATGAATCTGACCAATTAGGAGTTGTAAGATGCATCCTATCCCAGAATCTAGTTCAAGAGGATTGGCATAGGACTAACATCCTACAGACTTTTCTTAAATTAGGGGATAAGGTATGTAAGATCATCATAGATAGTGGGAGCTGTGTAAATGCCATCTCTACTAGCACTGTCAAGATGTTAGGCTTAATCACAGTTCCCCATCCCAACCCCTATAAGGTTTTTTGGGTAGATTCTACCTCCATACCCATCCAGTCTAGATGTCAAGTCCAAATCCAAATGCAATCTTATCACGAAAAGATTTGGTGCGATGTCTTACCCATGGGGGTGAGCAGTATAATTCTCGGAAGACCTTGGTTGTATGATCATGATGCTACCCTCTTAGGAAAATCCAATACCTGTGTCTTTAGTTTCAATGGGAAGAAGATTACGATCCATTCAGTTCCCCCTAAGGACAAGGTAACTAAAGGAGCCGGTAAGGTTAAGGAGATGAAAACTGGAGTGAACCTAATCAGTGCTAAGGATCTAGAACAAGAAATTCATAGTGGTTCACCCATCTGGATGTTGACTACTAAGGAACTTAGAACTTCGGAACCCTCAGAGCCTCCTCAAGAAGTTAAACCTGTGTTAAAAGAATTTGAGGATGTCTTTCCCGAGGATTTGCCAGACCACCTTCCACCTCTTAGGGATATCCAGCATGCCATAGATCTAATCCCAGGAGCGACTTTGCCCAACATGCCCCATTACAGGATGAATCCATCTGAGCATGAAGAACTACAAAAGCAGGTTGGAGAATTATTGAGGAAGGGGTTTATTAGAGAAAGTCTTAGCCCTTGTGCAGTCCCAGCCTTACTGACCCCAAAGAAAGATGGCACGTGGAAGATGTTTGTTGACAGTCGTGCCATCAATAAAATTACAATCAAATATAGGTTTCCCATCCCTAGACTAGATGACATGCTTGATATGATGGCTGGTGCAATGGTTTTTTCTAAGATTGATCTCAAAAGCGGCTATCATCAGGTTAGGATAAGACCCGGGGATGAATGGAAAACTGCTTTCAAAACTAAGGATGGTCTTTATGAATGGGTTGTTATGCCTTTTGGGTTGTCCAATGCCCCTAGTACTTTCATGAGAATTATGACCCAGGTACTTAGAGCTTTCATAGGAAAATTTGTGGTGGTCTATTTTGATGACATCCTGATCTATAGTAAGACCCCAGCAGATCACCTAGGCCACCTTAGAGCAGTCTGCCAAGTTTTGAGGAATGATAGACTCTACGGTAATCTTAAGAAGTGTGAATTCATGACTAGTAGAGTTATCTTTCTTGATTTTGTAGTAACCCCTGACGGCGTGGCGGCCGATCCTAAGAAGATTAGGTCCATAGTAGACTGGCCAGAGCCAACCAATGTGCATGAAGTTAGAAGTTTCCACGGCTTGGCTACCTTCTATAGGCGATTCATCAAGGGGTTTAGTACTTTAGCTGCTCCTATCACTGATTGTATTAGGAAGGGAGAATTTCATTGGACTAAGTCAGCCCATAAAGCCTTCCTAGATCTTAAGGATAAAATGACCCAGGCACCCATTCTGAGATTACCCGATTTTTCTAAAGTATTTGAGGTTGCCTGTGATGCTTCAGGTGTAGGAATAGGTGGAGTCCTAAGCCAAGAGAATCATCCCATAGCATTCTTTAGTGAAAAACTTAATGATGCTAAGCTTAGGTATTCTACCTATGATAAGGAATTTTATGCGGTGGTGCAAGCTTTGCGTTACTGGAGATATTATTTGCTACCGCAGGAATTTGTACTATTTTCGGACCATGAGGCTCTTAGATTTCTGAACTCCCAAAAGAAGCTTAACCCTAGGCATGCTAAGTGGGTAGAGTATATCCAGTCCTATACTTTTGTCCTGAAACATAAGGCTGGAGTTGAGAATAA
Source organism: Areca catechu (assembly GCA_021397845.1). Lineage (NCBI taxonomy): Eukaryota > Viridiplantae > Streptophyta > Magnoliopsida > Arecales > Arecaceae > Areca > Areca catechu. The sequence continues at coordinate 82,001,528 of CM038052.1, forward strand.
GGTAGCTGATGCCCTTAGTCGCCGATCTCTGTTATTAACTTCTGTTAGAACTGAGGTCATAGGGTTTGAGCAAATCAAAGAGGAATATGAGTCTTGTCCGGATTTCACAACTGTGTATCAGGATCTAGTTCAAGGACCATCTAGTAATCACCAGGATTATACCCTTGTAGATGGTTTTTTGTTCTTCAAAAATAGGCTTTGCATCCCTAGAACTTCTCTTAGGGAATTTTTGATTTGGGAAATCCATGCTGGAGGTTTGGCCGGTCATTTTGGAAAAGACAAGACCATTCTAGCTATTGAAGACCACTTTTTCTGGCCTAGCTTGAAAAGGGATGTAGCTAATATTGTAGCTAGATGTCGAACATGCGCTGTTGCCAAACAGCGAAAACAAAACACTGGCCTTTATACCCCACTCCCTGTCCCAGATCGTCCTTGGCAAGATGTGAGTATGGATTTTGTGTTAGGTTTACCTAAGACCCAGAGGAGACATGATTCTATCTGTGTCGTAGTCGACCGATTCTCTAAAATGGCCCACTTCTTGCCTTGTTCCCAAACCTTTGATGCGTCTAAGGTAGCCACACTTTTCTTCAATGAGATAGTTAGACTCCATGGCCTACCTAAGACAATCGTTTCAGATAGGGATGTCCGGTTCACCAGTTACTTTTGGAAGACCCTTTGGCATAAGTTAGGGACAAAACATAAGTTTTCAACTGCCTATCATCCCCAAACTGATGGCCAAACTGAAGTAGTAAACCGTAGCCTAGGAAATCTGCTGAGATGTCTTGTTGGTGAAAACACCAGAAATTGGGATTTATACCTACCAAGGGCAGAATTTGCGTACAATGACTCGGTCAATAGGTCTACGGGTAAGAGTCCATTTGAAATTGTACATGGGTACAAACCTCACACACCTCTTGACCTAGTCCCTTTACCTGTCCACACTCGAGTCTCCGAGTCTGCTGAGAATTTTGCACAGCATGTAAAAGACTTGCATAAAGAAATTCATGCCAAAATAAATTTAAGTAATGAAACTTATAAGAAGTTGGCTGATACTCAAAGGCGAGTCAAATCTTTTGTTGAGGGAGACTATGTGATGATTAGGTTAAGGCCTGAACGGTTTCCTCCTGGAACTGTTAGAAAGTTACATGCTAGGGGAGCTGGACCATTTAGAGTGGTAAAGAGAGTAGGATCCAATGCCTATGTGCTCGAGTTGCCTCCAGAACTAGGCATTAGCTCTACTTTCAACATTACAGACTTAGTAGAGTACAGGGAGCCAGCTGTGATTCCTAGTGAGCCTTTTGAGCCTAACCCTATCATTGAGAGTGATCCCGACCCTGTGTGTCCACCAACAAACTGGCCTGTGAGGAAAGAGCAGATTGAAAAGATCCTGGATGATCAGGTTATCTCTACTCGTAATCGAGGATACCAAAGGTACCTAGTCCGCTGGCTAGGAAGGCCAGATTCTGATGACTCTTGGATCTCCCGAGAAGAGTTACAAGAGCTGGACCCAGACCTCTTGGAGAGATACCAGAGCCAGCTTGATCCATACTCGACAGGGTCGAGTTCCTCCCACCCTGGGAGAATTGGTGCGGGCACCAGACTCAGAAGAAGACTTCAGAGCTCCATCTGGATCTCTGATTAACCTTGCCCAAAGAATTAGGGTTTTTGGTTTGTAATAAGAGTTGACTAGATCAACTCGATTTAGCTTGAGTCTACATTACCTGCATTTTATTTTGTTGAGTCATGTTGACTCAGTAGTGGACTAGGGTTTCAACCGGGGATGTTACATTTTCTCCCAAGACCAGGCAAGTGGACACCACACTCCCAGCCACACTCCCAGTCCAGGGGGCGCCATATCCACATCCAGCAGCCTTTGGTCCCCACTCCACAGATGGCAACTTCCTTCTTTCATGCACCAGATAAAGAGAAGAGCACAAATCAAGGGGGCGGCCAAGACTTTCCCAAGTGATTCCAAGCAAAGAAGGGAAGAAGTTTTTCTTGGAAGAGAATATCAAGGGGTGCCCATTACCTGCCAAAAACACCTAAAACAAAGATGGGAAGAGCCTTGACTTAGGGAGGAAGAAAAGGAGGAGTCCAAAAGAGTTCATCCAGGAAAGGAAGAAAATTTTCTTGAAAAATTCCAAGCAAGGTGGCGCCATCTACCTGCCATTTATAACCCAAATCCTAATTTTTGGTATTTTGGCCAACCATATGTAAGGGATTTGCCCTAATTTAGAGATCCCCTCCTTTAGTCCCACATGGGAAAATATGAAACCCTTCTCCCTTGTAAAGCATTATAAATTACATCCCTCTTGTAAGTTGAAAACAATCTATCAATGAAGAAAAATTATTTTTGCTATTCTCTTGTGTTGAGTAACCTAGGTTTCTCTTCTTCCGCACTATTCTAAGTGTTGAGCTCCGTGAGGGGGTAATCCGGGTTCCATTGGAGCCTTGAGGAGGTGAGAGATCTCCATCTTTATCCAAAACCCTAGGTTAGCCACTTAAAAATCCAAAACCCCAGCCGCCCTTCATTATTTTCAATCCATCGAACCCTAGCTCCTTCCATCTCCCATGGCCTCTCTCTCTCTACAAGTCCAGGCCGTCCACCTTCATCCAGATCCAGTCCGGCTACTTCAGATCCAGAGCAAGTTCCAAGGAAAATCACATCAGCTTCCAGGAGAATCCAGTTTTCAGCAATTTCAATCTTCAAGTTCATCAACCTGGTAAATTTTTCCCTTGACTCTCTGATTCCATCAATTGTTTTTCTTTTCTTCCAGATCTTGAGTTCAGGAGAAGCCAACCCGCCAAGGACCAGTATTGGAGGATCCATTGCGAAGATATCTGAATCCGAGGATCCAACAATCTGATCGGGAGAGTTCTTCCACCAAAATCTGTGAAGATCATTGTCTGGTTAGGTAAACCATCTCTTCTCTTTATTTCTGTTATGTTTAAAGTTCAGAGCGAAACCCTAGGTCTGGGAGTTTCTCAACCCCCAGCGATCCGTTGTTTCTGAACTACTCTGATAATTTAGTTTCCTTAAAATTGTGCTTTCAATTATCATATTAGTATCTTTCAATGTTAGGTTAACTTTTCTTTGATTTGAAGCCAACTTCTACAAACATATAAAAACAACAAAAAAATTAGTTAATCTTAATTTACTTCCGCATCGCATCCCTTTATTTGTTCTGCATCATTTGCACTACCGCGTAAAATTCCTTATCATAGGTAGAATACCTAAGCTTAGCATCATTAAGTTTTTCACTAAAGAATGCTACGGGATGGTTCTCTTGGCTTAGGACTCCACCTATACCTACTCCTGAAGCATCACAGGCAACCTCAAATACCTTTGAAAAGTCCGGTAGTCTCAAAATGGGTGCCTGGGTCATCCTATCCTTAAGATCTAGGAAGGCTTTATGGGCTGCTTTGGTCCAATGAAATTCTCCCTTCCTGATGCAGTCTGTAATAGGAGTGGTGCGGGCACCAGGCTCAGGAAGAGGCTTCAGCTAATGCCAAGTTCTTTATGGATAGAAGACTAGAAATTTAAGTCCTGTAATAAGTCTATGAGTCCTGTATTTATTTTATTTGAATAATTGAGTCCTGTTTTATTTTAATTTGGGTCCAATTAGAGTTAAATTGGCTTTGTATTGAGTCGAGTTCAAGATCTACTTGCATTGGGCATCAATTAAGCAAGAATGAGTGCAACCAACTTCACCAACTACTTGGAGCACCACATCATCAAAGCACCATGCCACCTTGGAAGACAAGTCATGCCAACTTGGAGGATAAATCATACCACATCACCAAGACACATCAACCATGAATTTTCAAATTTGAATGAAGCTCCACTCTTTATGGGTGCCCACCTTGTAATTAGGAGATTTAAATTTGAATGGGCCACTCCTATCTTCATGGGACACCCTTGATTTTCTCCATGAAAAGTGTTGCATTTTGAATTTGAAAAGGAGCTTAAGGTTTATAAAAGCTCCTAGAATTCTCTTGTAATGAAAAATGATGAATGAAATGAATTTTTTTTCTAAGAAAGCTTTCTTCCTTTGCTAGCCAAAGACCCTTGAGAGAAGGTAGGTGTGAGACCTAGGATACTTAACCAAACAAGCTACTAGTCCCTTTTCCAATCCCATTCGGCCACCCTTGAAGAATCCTCTTCAAGCCTCTCCAATTTCAACCTTCCCATCTTCCAAAAGAGGTCATCTATAATGGAGTTCTCCATGCCAACAATTGAAGATGATTCACGCAAAGGACGCCAAAGGAGATCTACTTAAAGCCAAATCTAAACCATTTCTTCCATTCCTAATTTCCTCTTCCATTTCTCCATTCTTCCACCTAAATCTTTTAATTTTACTATGTATCTATGCAGGATCCCCGGGTCTCCTAGTTTTCAAGGTGAAGGTCTACTGTGCCAAGGAATCATAAACAAGGTGCCTTTAGATCTATAGTAACTCCTTGCTATTCTTAGTACTTCATCTTGAGTGTCCCTTTTCTGAATTTCAGATTATTAATAGCCGGATAGCCATCTTTATAATATTCTTTCAGATCTGAAATTGGAATGTAGGCTAGCCCTAACCTGTGTGGTTTCCTAACCACGAAGATCCCTTCTTAATTACTTTGAGAGATTCTTTTCTAGTCTAGTTCTTTTCCTTATGTTCCTTTCATATAATTCTATTTCTTTTACGTAGAATAGCTACATGTTTATCTATTTCATTTTCATTTAGTCCATCTAATTCTTCAAATGCATTATTCGATACATGTCCCCCATCATTTTGGTATCAGAGCATGGTAGGTTAGGGTTACTTTTGAATTTGTGCATTTAGGTAGGTTGCTGAAATTTTCTGCATGCATAGCATTCATACATGCTACTTAGTTATTATTTTTAAAATCCAATCTAGATCTAAAATTCACGCCTCCTGAGCGGGTGTACACCAGTACACTGTCACGACCCATGGGAATAATGAGCTCCTGGCCGGACGTGAATTTTTAGGTTGAAGTTTGGTATGTAAATGCCTTTGTTTGTTTAAATTCTGCTTGCTATATTTCTGAATGAGCTGACTGAGATTTGCATAAAAGTCTGAATAAAAGTAGTTAATTTTTTATTGAAATAATTTTTTTTCTACTCCATATTAAGTCCGTTATCATCATGTAAAATTTCATCTTCAGATAAAAATTACAAAAAAAATAAAAATACTCGCATCCCATCACTATCACTGAAATTCCTTTATGTTCAGTCCTATTTTTTTATCTAGTTTTCAGTATCTGCTCAGCATAGTATAAAATTTATTTTTAAATTTCCTTTTGTATGGCATATCATCTAGAAGTTAGCAATCTTCTGTGAGTTTTTTAAATTTTTTTGAATCTGTTACATTGCACTTTTCCATCACTTGAGAACTGCAACACACTAATTCTGCACCTGAAATTTGGATCCATATGTTTGTTGCATTCATTTCATGGTAAACAAAATTAAGAGCATCAAATTGACATAGGGTCAGGATTTCATTACCTGTCCCTAGCCCAAAAATCATTAACTTGCATAACGAGCCCAACCCTAATTAAAATGGATTAGACATTTAATTTCTCTAGCGAGCTAGGGACACCCACAAGATCGGGTCGAGTCAAGTGTCAAGCCAACTTTGACACCCTGTTTGTGTGTGCTTGTATCTGGTGTCTAGGCAAGTGGTTCAGGGACTAGAGCCCGAAGGAAAATGGGTTGGTTCGCTTACCTGGCCAATTTCAAATTGGTGTCTAAGGCAAGCAAAGAGGAACCTCCACTAACCTTACACTTACCTGGCCAGGTGCCAAGTTACTACAACCCGGATTGTCAATTTGACCTTATATTTGATTTGTACTCTAGGTCTAGCAAAACCCCTAGTCTGAGTTGAGTCTGTGTGCATGGCAACTAGATCAGGAGCACCTTATCAGCAAACCAAGACCAATCTAGTGTAACCATGGAACAAAACTTTGAGAGTCTAATGAAATCCTTGAATGACCAAATGACCAGGCTGAACCAAAACTTAACTGATCAATTAGCCCAGACCAATCAAAACTTGACTGATCAGATAACCCACATCATTGCTAGACTTGATCGATTAGAAGCTCATACCCCTGGAGGAAATCATGAAGTCCAAAATGAGTTAGAGCCTGAATTCGAGTTTGAGACACCCATCAACCCTAGAAGAACTCTTCATCAAGACCATTTCTTCGAGCCAAATCCTAGGAGGCCCAATCCTGATCGAGTCTATGACCCAAATCCTAGGATAGCACACCATGATCCAGTCTATGAGCCAAACCCTAGCAGACACAATCAGGATCACACAGACCATGATGAGCGAGCCCTTAGGAGTATTAGATTGGAAGCACCAACATTCGATGGAAATCTGGATCCTAAGGTTTACATAGATTGGGAGGGAGAGATGGATCAGTACTTTGATTGGTATGACATGACAGAGGAGAGAAAATGCAAGTTCGCGAAGCTTAGGTTAATTCGTCAAGCTAGGTTGTACTGGGGAAATGTCGAGAGGTTCATTAGGCAAAGAGGTGATGTTCCCATAGTAACCTGGAGGGCAATGAAACTTAGGCTTAGAGAGAAGTACCTTCCTATGTCCTACCACCAGAGACTTCTAGACCAGTGGCAGAGATTGACCCAGGGAACCAAGAGTGTAGCCGAATACATTGCCAAATTTGATGAATTTGTAATGAGATGCAATGTAGATGAGTCTGAGTCAGTTACTTTGTCGAGATTTAGGGCAGGATTGAGAGAAGAGATCCAGAAAGAGTTATTTCTGAGAGAAGTCCATGACTTAGAGCTAGCTTACCAGGTAGCACGAGATGCCGAGAGATTTCATAGGGGACCATTTTATCGCAAACCCGAACCCCCTAGAACTAGTGCACCTAGTCAGCAGCCAAGAACAAATCAGATGCGACCCAGTCGACCCAACCCTAGCACCCCTCTGACCCGTAGAGATGATAGGGGTAAAGCACCAGAAGTTCAGAGGACTCCAAATTCTAATGTGGCTTGCTATAGATGTTATAAGTTAGGCCATTACGCTAGCAATTGTCCAACTAGGGCCTTACACATAGGAGAATTAGAAGAAAGTGAGTCTGAACCCAAAGAACCCCTAGGTGATAATGTCGAGGAAGTATATCAGGCTGAGGACAATTTGGCTGAAGAGTATGAAGGAGACGAGGAATAAATAGAGCCTGATATGTTGGGAGTAGTTTGATGCATCCTTACCCAAAACGCGACACAGGAAGATTGGCGTAGGACTAACATCCTACAAACATTCATCAAGTTAGGGGATAAGGTATGTAAAATAATCATAGATAGTGGGAGTTGTGTAAATGCCATATCCACTAGTGCTGTCAAAACTTTAGGCTTGTCCATAGTTCTCCATCCGACTCCATATAAGGTTTCTTGGATAGACTCCACTTCGATTCCTATCAAACATAGGTGCCTAGTCCAAATCCAGTTACAGTCCTATCAGGAGAAAGTGTGGTGTGATGTCTTACCAATGGGAGTGAGCAGTATCATCCTAGGTCGACCCTGGTTATTTGACCATGATGCGACCCTATACGGCCGATCAAATTCTTGCTCATTCATGCACCTAGGAAAGAAGTTTGTGATTAACCCAACACCACCTAAGGACACTATTAAGAGAGGATCAAGCCACCTAAAGGAAAAGAAAACGAGAGTCAATTTGATCACTGAAAGGGAAATTGAGAAAGAACTCACTGAGGGTACACATGTTTGGATTTTAACCACTAAGGAAATTCAGGAGCCTTCCCAAAAAGAACGCCCTCAGGAAGTGGCTAAAGTGTTAGAAGACTTTAAGGATGTATTTCCAGATGACCTACCTGACCAGCTTCCACCACTTAGGGACATCCAGCACGCCATTGACTTGGTCCCAGGAGCCACCCTACCCATACTTCCACACTATAGGATGAACCCTACCGAACATTTAGAGTTACAAAGACAAGTAGGGAATCTCCTTAGGAAAGGATTTATTAGAGAGAGTTTGAGTCCCTGTGCAGTACCAGCATTACTGACCCCTAAGAAAGATGGCACTTGGAGGATGTGCGTTGATAGTCGTGCCATTAATAAGATCACAATGAAATATAGGTTTCCCATACCCCGTTTGGATGACATGTTAGATATGATGGCCGGAGCAACAATATTTTCAAAGATTGACCTTAAGAGTGGCTATCATCAGGTTAGGATTAGACCAGGGGATGAGTGGAAGACTGCATTCAAGACCAAGGAGGGTCTTTTTGAGTGGGTAGTAATGCCTTTCGGACTGTCCAATGCTCCTAGTACCTTTATGCGGATTATGAATCAAGTCCTACGGTTATTTATAGGAAAGTTTGTCGTAGTTTACTTCGACGACATTCTTATATATAGCAGGACCCAGAAGGACCATTTGGACCACTTGAATCAAGTCTGTTTAGCTCTTAGGGAAAATAATCTCTTTGCAAACCTTAAGAAATGTGACTTTTTTACCCATAGAGTCATTTTTCTAGGTTTTGTTGTCACACCTGACGGAGTTTCTGCTAACCCTGAAAAGATCAAATCAATTGTTGAGTGGCCAGTGCCAAAAAGTATTCATGAAGTACGAAGTTTTCATGGCCTAGCTACTTTTTATAGAAGATTCATTCGAGGGTTTAGTACCATAGTTGCGCCAATCACAGATTGCATTAGGAAAGGCCAATTTGAATGGACAAAAGCTGCTAATAGGGCCTTCCTAGATGTTAAGAAGAAAATGACACAAGCACCTATCTTAAGATTGCCTGATTTTTCCAAGGTTTTTGAGGTTGCTTGTGATGCATCTGGAGTTGGAATAGGTAGAGTTTTAAGCCAAGAGAGCCATCCCATAGCTTTCTTTAGTGAAAAATTAAATGAAGCCAAGCTTAAGTATTCCACCTATGATAAAGAGCTCTATGCGGTAGTGCAAGCTTTAAGGTATTGGAGGCACTATCTACTACCGCATGAATTTGTCCTGTTTTCTGATCACGAGGCCCTTAGATTCCTTAGTTCCCAGAAAAAGCTGAATCCTAGGCATGCCAAGTGGGTCGAATACATCCAGGCCTACACGTTTGTCCTAAGACATCGTGCTGGAACTGAGAATAAGGTGGCCGATGCATTAAGTCGTAGAGCCCTGCTTCTGAACTCGATTAGCACTGAAGTCGTTGGATTTGAAAGACTTACGGATGAGTATGATAATTGTCCAGACTTTAGTGAAGTTTACCAAGCTCTGAAATTAGGACCATCTAGTGACCACAGTGAGTACACCCTTTTAGATGATTATCTATTTAAGGAAAACAAGCTTTGTGTTCCAAAGACTTCCTTGAGAGATTTTCTAATTTGGGAAACCCATGCTGGAGGTTTGGCTGGCCATTTTGGAAGAAACAAGACCATATTGATAATTGAGGAAAAATTTTACTGGCCAGGCCTTAAGAGACAAGTAACCAATATTGTTGCCCGATGTAGGACATGTGCGGTTGCCAAACATCAGAGACAAAACACCGGGTTATACACTCCTTTACTTGTGCCGGATTGTCCATGGCAGGATCTTAGCATGGACTTCATTTTAGGACTGCCCAAGACCCTTAGAAAACATGATTCAATCTTTGTAGTGGTCGACAGATTTTCGAAAATGGCCCATTTTATACCCTGTTCCCAAACTTTTGATGCCTCCAGGGTAGCCAAGCTTTTTCTCGATCAAGTAGTCAAGTTACATGGGTTACCTAAAACCATTGTTTCAGATAGGGATGTTCGTTTCACAAGCTATTTTTGGAAAACTCTTTGGCACCTACTAGGAACAAAACTAAAATTCTCAACTGCTTACCACCCTCAGACTGATGGACAAACTGAGGTTGTAAATAGAAGTCTAGGGAACTTATTAAGGTGCCTTGTTGGAGAGAATCTGGAAAATTGGGATTTACTTTTACCTCGTGCTGAGTTCGCATACAACAGCTCGGTCAATAGGTCTACTGGTAGAAGTCCCTTTGAGATTGTCCATGGTTACAGACCTAGGAGACCTATCGACCTTATCCCATTACCCACACACGCACGTGTATCTGAGTCTGCCGAGTCATATGCACAGCATCTTAAAGAATTACATAAGGAAATTAGTAAGAAAATTCAAATGAGTAATGAAGTTTATAAGCATGTGGCTGATTCACATAAACGGATAAAGGAATTTAATGAAGGGGACTCTGTCATGATAAAACTTAGACCTGAAAGATTTTCACCGGGAACTATGAAGAAATTGCATGCCCGGGGACCTGGACCTTTCAAAATAATTAAGAAAATAGGATCTAATGCATATGTATTAGAGTTACCACCTGATTATGGCATTAGCTCCACTTTTAATGTTTCTGATCTGAAAGAATTTAAAGAACTAGCATTAATTCCAAGAGAGCCTTTTGAACTTCACCCTGCCTTTGAGAGTGAAACCCTACCTGAGTGTCCACCAGCAATTTCACTAGACCGGAGAGACAAGATTGAATGTATCTTAGATGACCAAGTGATTACTACTAGAAATAAGGGTTATCAGCATTATCTGGTTCGTTGGCACGGTCGACCGGAATCTGAAGACTCTTGGATTACCCGAGAGGATCTACAACAAATTGACCTAGATATATTAGAAAAATACCACAGTCAAACCGATCCTTACTCGACAGGGTCGAGTTCCTCCCACCCGGGGAGAATTGGTGCGGGCACCAGGCTCAGGAAGAGGCTTCAGCTAATGCCAAGTTCTTTATGGATAGAAGACTAGAAATTTAAGTCCTGTAATAAGTCTATGAGTTCTGTATTTATTTTATTTGAATAATTGAGTCCTGTTTTATTTTAATTTGGATCCAATTAGAGTTAAATTGGCTTTGTATTGAGTCGGGTTCAAGATCTACTTGCATTGGGCATCAATTAAGCAAGAATGAGTGCAACCAACTTCACCAACTACTTGGAGCACCACATCATCAAAGCACCATGCCACCTTGGAAGACAAGTCATGCCAACTTGGAGGATAAATCATGCCACATCACCAAGACACATCAACCATGAATTTTCAAATTTGAATGAAGCTCCACTCTTTATGGATGCCCACATTGTAATTAGGAGATTTAAATTTGAATGGGCCACTCCTATCTTCATGGGACACCCCTTGATTTTCTCCATGAAAAGTGTTGCATTTTGAATTTGAAAAGGAGCTTAAGGTTTATAAAAGCTCCTAGAATTCTCTTGTAATGAAAAATGATGAATGAAATGAAATTTTTTTCTAAGAAAGCTTTCTTCCTTTGCTAGCCAAAGACCCTTGAGAGAAGGTAGGTGTGAGACCTAGGATACTTAACCAAACAAGCTACTAGTCCCTTTTCCAATCCCATTCGGCCACCCTTGAAGAATCCTCTTCAAGCCTCTCCAATTTCAACCTTCCCGTCTTCCAAAAGAGGTCATCTATAATGGAGTTCTCCACACCAACAATTGAAGATGATTCACGCAAAGGACGCCAAAGGAGATCTACTTAAAGCCAAATCTAAACCATTTCTTCCATTCCTAATTTCCTCTTCCATTTCTCCATTCTTCCACCTAAATCTTTTAATTTTACTATGTATCTATGCAGGATCCCCGGGTCTCCTAGTTTTCAAGGTGAAGGTCTACTGTGCCAAGGAATCATAAACAAGGTGCCTTTAGATCTATAGTAACTCCTTGCTATTCTTAGTACTTCATCTTGAGTGTCCCTTTTCTGAATTTCAGATTATTAATAGCCGGATAGCCATCTTTATTATATTCTTTCAGATCTGAAATTGGAAAGTAGGCTAGCCCTAACCTGTTTGGTTTCCTAACCACGAAGATCCCTTCTTAATTACTTTGAGAGATTCTTTTCTAGTCTAGTTCTTTTCCTTATGTTCCTTTCATATAATTCTATTTCTTTTACGAAGAATAGCTACATGTTTATCTATTTCATTTTCATTTAGTCCATCTAATTCTTCAAATGCATTATTCGATACATGTCCCCCATCAAGGAGCAACTATGGTACTAAACCCCTTGATGAATCGCCTATAGAAGGTAGCCATGCCATGGAAACTTCTGACTTCATGCACACTGGTCGGCTCTGGCCATTCTACTATGGACCTAATCTTTTCAGGATCGGCAGCCACGCCATCAGGGGTTACAACAAATCCAAGGAAGATAATCCTACTGGTCATAAATTCACACTTCTTGAGATTACCGTAGAGACTATCATTCCTCAAAACTTGACAGACCTGTCTAAGGTGGCCTTGGGGATCTGCAGGGGTCTTACTATAGATCAGGATGTCATCAAAATAGACCACTACAAACTTTCCTATGAAAGCTCTAAGTACCTGGGTCATAATCCTCATGAAAGTACTAGGGGCATTGGACAACCCAAAAGGCATAATAACCCATTCATAGAGACCATCCTTAGTTTTGAAGGCGGTTTTCCACTCATCCCCTGGTCTAATTCTAACCTGATGATAGCCGCTCTTGAGATCAATTTTAGAAAAAACCATGGCACCGGCCATCATATCAAGCATGTCATCTAGTCTAGGGATGGGGAACCTATACTTGATTATGATTTTATTGATGGCACGACTGTCAACACACATCCTCCACGTGCCATCCTTCTTCAGGGTTAGAAGTGCAGGGATTGCACAAGGGCTAAGACTCTCTCTAATGAACCCCTTCCTCAACAATTCGCCAACCTGCTTTTGCAGTTCTTTATGCTCAGATGGATTCATCCTATAATGGGGCAAGTTGGGTAATGTAGCTCCTGGGACTAAATCTATGGAATGCTGAATATCCCTAAGAGGTGGAAGGTGGTCTGGCAGATCCTCGGAAAAAACATCCTCAAATTCTTCTAATAAAGGCTTAACTTCCTGAGGAGGCTCTGAGGGTGTAGGAGTCCTAAGTTCCTTAGCAGTCAACATCCAAATGGGTGAACCACTATGAATTTCTTGTTCTAGATCCTTGGCACTAATTAGGTTCACTCCAGTCTTCATTTCCCTAACCTTACTGGTTCCTTTAGCTACCTTGTCCTTAGGAGGGACTGAATGGATTATGATTTTCTTCCCATTGAAACTAAAGACACAGGTGTTGGATTTTCCTAAGAGGGTGGCATCATGATCATACAACCAAGGTCTTCCAAGAATTATACTGCTCACCCCCATGGGCAAGACATCACACCAAATCTTTTCTTGATAGGATTGCATTTGGATTTGGACCTGACATCTAGACTGGATGGGTATAGAGGTAGAGTCTACCCAAGAAACCTTATAGGGGTTGGGGTGGGGGACTGGGGTTAAGCCTAACATTTGACAGTGCTAGTAGAAATGGCATTCACACAGCTCCCACTATCTATGATGATTTTACAAACCTTATCCCCTAGTTTAAGGAAAGTCTGTAGGATGTTAGTCCTACGCCAATCTTCCTGAACTTTAGTCTGGGATAGGATGCATCTCACAACCCCTAAGTGGTCAGATTCAGTGGATTCTTCCTTTCCTTCATACTCATCAACCAAATTCATTCCGGCCTCATAAACTTCTTCTTCAAACTCCTCATTAGGCTTGTAATTCTCTTCTCCTCCCTCTTCTATATATAGGGATCTACGAGGGCACTGGCTAGAAACATGACCTACCTTATGACACTTAAAACAAGCTATGGCTATGCACTGAGTGGAGATATGACCGGGCTTCTGGCACTTAAAACAGACGATACTAGGGGTTCTCTGGGTGTCAGGTGCCTTACCTTTGTCCATGGGCCTAGGGGTGGGGATACCCTGATTAGGCTTGCTAGGGGTAACCTGGCTAGGTCCATTTCTTGGGATTGGGGCACTAACCCTAGATGGCATGGGTCCTCTCTGAAACTTCTCAGTGTTCAGTGCAATCTGATAGGCTTGGTCTAGGTCAGTAACCTCTCTCAGAAACAACTCTCTCTTAATATCTTCCCTAAGTCCAGCCCAAAATCTAGACAAAGTGACCTAATGAGCTTCACTCACATCACATCTCATCAGGTATTCATCAAAGGTGGTTATGTAGTCTGAAACAGATCGGTTCCCTTGTTTCAAAGTCTGCCATTGGTCTAACAGATTTTGCTGGTATGAAATGGGTAGGTACTTGTCTCTAAGTTTCTCTTTCATACCCTACCAAGTGGTTATGGGCTCTACATTTCGTCTTCTAGTGGTCAGCTCAATGTTCCCCCAGTATAACATAGCTTGACGTATTAATTTCATCTTGGCAAACTTGAATTTCCTCTCCTCAGACATGGCATACCACTCAAAGTACTGGTCCATCTCACCCTCCCAATCAGAATACACCTTAGGATTTAGGCTACCATCAAAAGTGGGTGCATCTAACTTGATGTTTCGAATGAACCTATCATCTCTATCCTCAGGTTCTGGGTCAGGCCTCCTATGATTAGGTTCAGGATCTCGGTATAGAGGTCTTCTAGGCTCTTGGTGTGGGTGAGGAACATTAAAATCTGGGTCAGGAGTCCAGTTCCGATGCCTAGGTTCCTCTAGCACTTGGACTCGATCCCTAAGCTGGGCAAAATCCTCATGGACTTGTTCTTTAAATTGGGCAACAGTGGTAGTCACATCCTGACTCAGTTTGTTCATACTCTCAGTAAGAGCTCTAACCATGACTTCTAAATCAGGTTGGGTTTGACCAGGTTGGTAGGGCACTCCATTCCGGGTAGACATGATGCAAGCAAACACACAAAATGAGACTCAACTGAATGACTACGGGCTAACTAGACCTAGAGCCCAAACTAGATGCCCAATCAGAGTGGCAAGCTAGCCTGTAGTAACTCAGGACTCAGCCAGGCAGGTGTAAGGGGAGTGTTAGGTCCCTGAATGCCAATCCTAGACACTAATCAGAGATTGGCCAGGTAGGCGGACCAGCACACAAGCCCTTCGGGATGGAATCCCTGAACCACCGTTCTAGACACTGAGTACAAAGCACACACAGAGTAACCAGACAAACTGACTCAACACTAGCCTTGACCCGACTTGTTGATGTCCCTAACCCACTAGGGCAAATTAGGTCTAATCAATTTTAGATTAAAGGCTTAGGTTCGAATGAAGGGATGGTGGTTTTGGGCTAAGGAGAGGTTATCAACTCCTCCCCTTATATTAGATGCTCAAATGCCCTTAAGGTGAATTAAGAGATGAACACTCAAAAATAAATGGATTGCAGAACACAAAAATAGAGTTGCAGTAATTTAATTCTCAGAAATCGCACAGAAACCAATAAATCATGAGAAAATAATGCAAATTAGTTTCAATTATACTGGTTTCAACAAAATAAAAATAACTAAATTTGGAGTTACCTGTAGTGAGAAATAATTCCTGCAACAGGGAAATTACGGGCTGAAAACAGAGCACTTCCTCGTTTACAATTTCTGCTACGAAGTTGTAACCCAACGGATCCCCTACACGCCCTAGGAACACCCCGTGGAATGGGAAGAGGAGGTTTGCACCTCACTTCATTCCTAGGACTGGACGTCCTGGGGAGTCTACTTCGAGCAGACAAAGTAAAAGAGAGGGACTCAAACAAGCAATCAAACAGAAACCCTAGATAGGGCTCTGATACCAAAAATGATGCAGAACAGAGAACAAAGAAGCGTATGTGGAAGTAAATTTAGGATTAATTTCTTTTATTATTATTATTATTATTATTATTTTATATTTAGAAATTGGCTTTGACTCAAAATAAAGCTAAACTAAGTTGAAGGAAACTAGGTAAGGATTGAAAGCACAGTTTAGAAGAAACTAAATTATCAGAGTAGTTCAGAAGTAACGGATCGCTGGGGGTTGAGAAACTCCCAGACCTAGGGTTTCGCTCTGAACTTTCAACAGAACAGAAATAGAGAGGAGAGATGGTTTACTAACCAGACAGTGATCTTCTCAGGATTTTGGTGGAAGAACTCTCTTGAGCAGATTGTGGGATCCTCGGAGTCGGCTATCTTCGCAATGGATCCTCCAATACTGATCTTGTGGTTTGGTTGGCTTCTCCTGGACTCTAGATCTGGGAAAGAAGAGGAACAAGTGATAGAATTCAAATACTCAAGAAAAGATTTACCAGGTTGAAGAACTTGAAAGTTGAAGTTGCTAAAATCAGGATTCTCCTGGAGGCCGATCTGACTTCCTCTTAGAATTGCTGTAGATCTGAAGTATCTGGACTAGAGCTGGATGCTGGTGGCCGGCCTGGACTTGGAGAGGATGGCCGTGAGAAGTGGAATAGACTAGGGCTTGGTGGAAAGAGAAGGGTGATGGCGGCTAGGGTTTGGGAGTGGAGTGGCTAACCTAGGGTTTGGGTTTTGGAGATCTCACACCTCCTCAAGGTTCCTGGGGAACCCGGATTTACTCCCTCACGGAGCTCAACACCTGGATGCAAGTGCGGAAGAGAGAAAACACAAAGTTTGCTCACAAAAAAATTTGGCTTCATTCATCTGATTGATTTAAACTTAGAAGAGGGGTTTAATTTATAAGGCTTTACAAGGGAGTAGGGTTTTACATCTTCCCATTTGGGACTAAAGGAGGGGATCTACAAATCAGGAAAAATCATACACATATGGTCGGCCAAAGTACCAAAAAAATTTGATTTGGATTATAAAAGGCAGGTAGATGGCGCCTCCTTGTATGGGTCTTCAAGAGAATTTTTTTCCTTCCATGGATCAACTCTTTTGGACTCCTCCTTTTCTTCCTCCCTAAGTCAAGGTCCTTCCCATCTTTGTTTAGGATTTTTTTGGCAGGTAGTGGGCGCCTCCTTGAAGTTCTCTCCAAGAGAATTTCTTCCCATCTTTACTTTGGTTCTCTTGGGAAAGTCTTGGCCGCCCCTTGATTTGTGGACTCTTGGTGGATTTCTCCTCATCTGGCGCATGAGAGAAGGAAGCTGCTATCTGTGGAGTGGGGACCAAAGGCTGCTGGATGTAGATATGGCGCCCCGTGGACTCAGGCGTATGGCTGGGAGTGTGGTGTCCACTTGCTTGGTCTTGGGAGAAAATGTAACACCCCAGGTTGAAACCATAGTCCACTACTGAGTCAACATGACTCAACAAAATAAAATGCAGGTAATGTAGACTCAAGCTAAATTGAGTTGATCTAGTCAACTCTTATTACAGACCCAAAAATCCTAATTTTTTTCGGGCAAGGTTAATCAGAGATCCAGATGGAGCTCTGAAGTCTTCTTCTGAGTCTGGTGCCCACACCACAGCCTCACCCTGGTTGGTGGTTGGGTGGAAGCTTGGGCCAAAGCAAGACATCCCCAAAGAAGGAAGAAGCAAAGGACTCGAAGAAGAAGAAGACGAACGGATGGACTCGACCCAAGGGAAACCCTAGACTCAGAGGAAGGACCCTACTCTGATAGAGGAGGAACTAACCTAGTTTCCTAGAAGATCTAAGGCAACTGGGAGAAAGGAGAAGACTCAGGTACTGCAGCGGGCACGAAGAGCTCAAAAAGAATATACATTTTCGGTAAGAACTTTTTGTTTTGAAATGACCCAGCGCTTCCATACCATTACGACCTCTCTGCCAAAGGATTCACGCCACGTGCCGCCCATCAGTGAAAAAGGCATCCCAACCGCTCTAAATTCTATGCCAACATTAACTGTTCCTCGGACGTGGCCACGTGGTGCCCCCACACCGGCCTGAAGGACCATTCCATGGAGCGCTGGCAATCATAGCCATCATTGTGCCAGATATTCACCTTCCCACGTCATCATCACAATTACTCACTTCGACCTGAGCACCGCACACTAACGAGCCTCGGGAGTAGGGGGCAAATGATGAGGCAAGACCGATGTGGAGTAGCTGTCAGATGCCATGTCATAGAAAACTACCATGCCAGGCTCCGTGTTGGATTCCCAGCTCAGACTCCTCCACCGGGCTCAGCTCCCTGGTGACAATGGGATCGCCCGTCGAAGCCAAGCTCCGTCCTCCGCTAGGTCAGGCCTGCAAGCCCTAGATGCCTAGGTCGGAGCCGAGCGGCGCCCTCCAGAGTGAGCCCCTTGAATATCGAGCCCCGTGGTCGGAGTCGAGCTCAGCCCTCCTCCGCCACGTGGATCCTCTTTGAGGTCAAGCCCTCTGGACCGGACCTACACTCTGCCCTCCAGAGCGAGCCCCTCGGAGATCGAGCCCCATGGTCGGAGTCGAGCCCAGCCCTTCTCCACCACGTGGAGCCTCTTCGAGTTCAAGACCTCTTGACTGAGCCCACACTCTGCCCTCCTGAGTGAGCCCCTCGGAGATCGAGTCCCGTGGTCAGAGTCGAGCTTAACCCTCCTCTGCCACGTGGAGCCTCTTCGAGGTCGAGCCCTCTGGACCAGGCCTGCGCTCTGCCCTCCTCCATCGAGGTGAGCCTGTGAGCTTGGGATGCTTAGGTCAGAGTCGATCCTGATCTTTCCAACTCAGCCCCCAGCTCAGGCGTTAACATCGGTGAACCAAGGGATAGCACCGCCATCACAGGATGCCGGTGAGCCACCCAAGAATTACACTAGGACACCCACTAGGCCGTAATGACCACCTGCGGCCACGGTTACACCAGAAATGGGAGAGGCCCACTGATCAAGGTGCCACACTCCTCACCAACCACCTGAACCACCCGAAAGAGGGAGTCAACTAAGAGATTCGAATCCCGGGGGCGGCGGCCCATCGATCGAGGTACTGCCAGGTTTCCTGGAATGAGGTGACCAGAAGGAATGTCAGAACACATGATAGCTTCCCTTATCACAAATCAGCAAAGGCACCATGGGACACTGTCGCATGTGCCTGATAATCCAGTGGAGATCCCAAGACGGGCACCCAACGGTAACCTAGACTACGAAGCTCGAAGGAAGGAAGACAAAAGAGATAACATGCAATACCATTCAAACACAAGTGCAAGCTCAAACAGAGAGCATGGCACAACAAGCAAGTCCAGGCAAGGGCGGGCAGAAAGGCCACACAAAGAATCCCTCTAGCTAGGCCACTCTTCCCCCGACACACTTGCATCCCACTCTCACACCATTTACTCCGCCTAGCATGGAGTCCATCAAAAGGGGCTCGACCAGGAGGATCTGTTCCCCTGGATCGTCATTGACTTGACCATCGGAGTACCCCAGCTAGAAATCTCGGCCTGGGTCACTAACCCCTATTTTGCGAGTCCCGGACCATCGGACGGCCAGACAACAAAGGGAGCGCACTCCAGCGCCAACAGCAGCTATGGGCCACGACGATCTTGGCGGCAACAAGGAAAATTGGAGAGAGTTTAGTGAATAGTATTAGGGTTTGGAGATAAAATGTCAAGAATAAAAAGTTAGAAAAAGTTACTTAGCTCTATTGAAAAATCGTAAGTCCGACATCCGAGTCGACTCGATTAGCCCTAAAATCATCCGAGTCGA
Organism: Areca catechu; assembly: GCA_021397845.1. Taxonomy (NCBI): domain Eukaryota; kingdom Viridiplantae; phylum Streptophyta; class Magnoliopsida; order Arecales; family Arecaceae; genus Areca; species Areca catechu. Next base: position 82,020,925 of record CM038052.1, read on the forward strand.
CTCGTCCTGAGCAAACTCAAAAGAAACAGGAAATCAAGTCGGCTGGGCAAACCCTAAATTGACCTAGTCAGCTCATCCAAAGCAAGATCCAAAAAATCAGAGATTCGAGTCGGCTCAACCAGAGCAAAATTGCCCGAGTCGACTCAAATAAAAACTTTCCATAAAAATTAAAATGATACAGAAATTGGAATTAATTCAATAAAATCTCAAGGAAAGTTGTGCAAAGATTTTGAATTGATGTAGGAGGTTTTCTAAATAATTTTTTCTTAATTTTTGAAGGAATTAGGTTAGAAAAATCTAGAAGGGATCACAAAGACCTAATTCACCTCTAAGCATTTTAAATCTATCCTGATTGAGTGGCTTAGTAAAAATTTCAGCTAGTTGATTCTCAGTTAGGATAAATTCTAGTTCAATGTCACCATTCAAAACATGTTCTCTAATAAAATGGTGTCTAATCTCTATATGCTTAGTTCTAGAATGCTGAATTGGATTTTTTATCAAATTTATAGTACTTGTGTTATCATATTTGATAGGAGTTTTAAATTGTGTAACACCAAAGTCTTCTAGTTGTTGTTTAATCCATAACACTTGTACACAATAACTCCCTGCAGCAACATACTCTATCTCAGCAGTAGAAAGTGCTACCGAGTTTTATTTCTTACAGTGCCATGAGATTAAATTCAATCCTAGAAATTGGCATGTGCCACTATTGCTTTTTCTATCAATTCTACAATCAGCATAATCAACATCCAAATATTTAATTAAATTCAATGAAGAATTGGTGCGGGCACCAGACTCAGAAGAAGACTTCAGAGCTCCATTTGGATCTCTGATTGACATTGCCCGAGAAATTAGGGTTGGTAATAAAGGTTGACCTAGTCAACCAGTTTATTTATTTTATTTATTGAGTCACCATTTAAATTTTGTTGAGTCATGTTGACTCAGTGCAAGTCCCAATGTGGTTTCAATTTGGTCCAAAATGGTGCCACATTTGTCTTCCAATCAAATCAAGGTCCAAGTAAGTGGAGGCCACACTCCAAGCCACACGCCCAGCCACACTCCGAGCACACGCCAGAGTCCAGGAGGCACCACAGAGGCATCCCAGTGTCATGGTCCCCACATCCAAAGAAGAAAAAAATCAAATTGGAGGCTACTTTAAAGGAGGCGCCCATACCTGCCTATTTACCTAAGCAAAGAAGGAAGAAGACTTCTCTTGGAGAAGAAATCAAAGAAGGACATCCAACCTACTCCTAATTGAAGTTCAAATCAAAATCAAAGAGCTTAACTTGGAGTGGAAGAAAAGAAGAAATACCATAAGAAGAAGAGGACTCCAAATCCAAATCCAACTCCAAAGGAGGCATCAAAAAAATTCAAAAAAAATTCCTTTATGGCCGTCCCAATTTTTTTTGAACTCTTGGTCGGCCAAGAGAGAAGATTTTCTACCTAATCTAGTGGTTGGAGGAGTTTAGTCCCACATGGGAATTTGTACAAGCTTGGAGAAAATTTTAGGCCTATATAATAGACCTCTCTTTGTAACTTTAGAAAATCAATGAAGAAAAATTATTTTTGCTATTCTCTTGTGTTGAGTGACCTATGTTTCTCTTCTTCCGCACTATTCTAAGTGTTGAGCTCCGTGAGGGGGTAATCCGGGTTCCATTGGAGCCTTGAGGAGGTGAGAGATCTCCATCTTTATCCAAAACCCTAGGTTAGCCACTTGAAATTCCAAAACCCTAGCCACCCTTCATTATTTTCAATCCATCAAACCCTAGATCCATCCATCTCCCATGGCCTCTCTCTCTCTACAAGTCCAGGCCATCCACCTTCATCCAGATCCAGTCCGGCTACTTCAGATCCAGAGCAAGTTCCAAGAAAAATCACATCAACATCCAGGAGAATCCAGTTTTCAGTAATTTCAATCTTCAAGTTCATCAACCTGGTAAATCTTTCCCTTGACTCTCTGATTCCATCAATTATTTTTCTTCTCTTCCAGATCTTGAGTTCAGGAGAAGCCAACCCGCCAAAGGACCAGTATTGGAGGATCCATTACGAAGATATCTGAATCCGGGGATCCAACAATCTGCTCGGGAGAGTTCTTCCACCAAAATCTGTGAAGATCATTGTCTGGTTAGATAAACCATATCTTATCTTTATTTCTGTTCTGTTGAAAGTTCGGAGCGAAACCCTAGGTCTGGCAGTTTCTCAACCCCCAGCGATCCGTTGTTTCTGAACTACTCTGATAATTTAGTTTCCTTAAAATTGTGCTTTCAATTATCATATTAGGTTCTTTCAATGTTAGGTTAACTTTTCTTTGATTTGAAGCCAACTTCTACAAACATATAAAAACAACAAAAAAATTAGTTAATCTTAATTTACTTCCGCATCACATTCCTTTATTTGTTCTGCATCATTTTTGGTATCAGAGCCCAGTCTAGGGTTTCTGATTTGCTTGCTTGCTTGTTTTGATTGTTTTCTCTTTTTATTTTGTCTGCTCGAAGTAGACTCCCCAGGACGTCCGGTCCTAGGAACTAAGCGAGGCGCAAGCCTCCTCCTCCCATTCCACGGGGTGTTCCTAGGGCGTGTAGGGGATCCATTGGGTTATAACTTCGTAGCAGGGATTATAAACTGGGAAGACAATCTAGTTGCAGCCCGTAATTGCCCTGTTCTATGAATTATTTCTCCCTGTATAAACTCCAAATTGCATGATTTTTGCTTCGTTGAAACAAGTATAATTGAACCTATTTTCCATAATTTTTCTGTGATTTATTGGTTTCGGTAAAAATTCTGAGCATTAAAATACAGCAACTCTATTTTTTGTTCTGTAATTCAATTCTTTTTGGAGTGATCATCTCATAATTTACTTAAGGGCAATTGAGCATCTAAGATAAGGGGAGGAGTTGATCACCTCTCCTTAGCCCAAAACCACCATCCAATCATTCGAACCTAGACCTAATTTAAAATCAGTTAGACCTAATTTGCCCTAGTGGGCTAGGGACACCAATTGGTCGGGTCTAGGCTAGTGTTGAGTCAGTTTGCCGAGTTATTCTGTGTGTGCTTAGCACTCAGTGTCTAGAACGGTGGTTTAGGGACTACGTCCCGAAGGGCTTGTGTGCTGGTCCGCCTACCTGGCCAATCACTGATTGGTGTCTAGGATTGGCAATCAGGGACCTAACACTCCCCTTACACCTGCCTGGCTGAGTCCTGAGTTACTACAGGCTAGCTTGCCACTCTGATTGGGCATCTAGTTTGGACTCTAGGTCTAGTGATCCAGTAGTCGATTTAGTCTAGTCTCATTTTGTGTGCTTGCTTGAATCATCATGTCTACCAGAAATGGAGTGCCATATCAACCTGGTCAAACCCAACCTGATTTAGAGGCCATGATCAGAACTCTTACTGAAAGTATGGCTAAAATGAATCAGGATATGACAAACACTGTGGCCCAGTTTAGCGCATAAATTCATGAGGATCTTACCCAACTTAGGGACCGAGTCCAAGTACTTGAAGAACCTAGACATCGAAATTGGACTCCTGACCCCGATTTTAATGTGCCTCAACCTCACCCACATCAGGAGCCTAGAAGGCCTTTATATAGAGATCCTGAACCTAATCATAGGAGGCCTGACCCAGAGCCTGAAGATAGAGATGATAGGTTCATCAGGAACATCAAATTAGATGCACCCACTTTTGATGGTAGTCTGAACCCTAAGGTGTATTCTGATTGGGAGGGTGAGATGGATCAATACTTTGAGTGGTATGCTATGTCTGAGGAGAGGAAATACAAGTTTGCCAAGATGAAATTAGTGCGTCAAGCTAGGTTATACTGGGGGAACATTGAGCTAACCACTAGGAAACGGAATGTTGAGCCCATAACCACTTGGCAGGATATGAAAGAAAAACTGAGAGATAAATACCTACCCATTTCATACCAGCAAAACCTGTTAGACCAATGGCAAAACCTGAAACAAGGAAACCGATCTGTCTCAGACTACATTGCTACTTTTGATGAATACCTAATGAGATGTGATGTGAGTGAAGCCCACGAAGTCACTTTGTCTAGATTTAGGGCTGGACTGAGGGAAGATATCAAGAGAGAACTATTTCTGAGAGAGGTTACTGATCTAGACCAAGCCTACCAGATTGCACTGAACACTGAGAAATTTCAGAGAGGACCTATACCTTCTAGGGTTAGTGCCCCAATCCCAAGGAATGGACCTAGCCAAGTTATCCCTAGTAAACCTTTTCAGGGTACTTCTACCCCTAGGCCCATGGACAAAGGTAAGGCACCTGACACTCAGAGAACCCCTAGTTCAAATATCACCTGTTTTAAGTGTCAGAAACCAGGTCACATTTCCAGTCAGTGTACTGCCATAGCCTGTTTCAAGTGTCATAAGGTAGGTCATGTTGCTAGCCAGTGCCCTCGGAGATCCCTTTACATAGAAGAGGGAGAGAATGATAATTCCGAGCCCAGTGAGGAATTTGAAGAAGAAGTTTATGAGGCCGGAATGAATTTGGTTGAGGAGTATGAAGGAGAGGAGGAACCCAATGAATCTGACCAATTAGGAGTTGTAAGATGCATCCTATCCCAGAATCTAGTTCAAGAGGATTGGCGTAGGACTAACATCCTACAGACTTTTCTTAAATTAGGGGATAAGGTATGTAAGATCATCATAGATAGTGGGAGCTGTGTAAATGCCATCTCTACTAGCACTGTCAAGATGTTAGGCTTAATCCCAGTTCCCCATCCCAACCCCTATAAGGTTTCTTGGGTAGATCTACCTCCATACCCATCCAGTCTAGATGTCAAGTCCAAATCCAAATGCAATCTTATCACGAAAAGATTTGGTGCGATGTCTTACCCATGGGGGTGAGCAGTATAATTCTCGGAAGACCTTGGTTGTATGATCATGATGCCACCCTCTTAGGAAAATCCAATACCTGTGTCTTTAGTTTCAATGGGAAGAAGATTACGATCCATTCAGTTCCCCCTAAGGACAAGGTAACTAAAGGAGCCGGTAAGGTTAAGGAGATGAAAACTGGAGTGAACCTAATCAGTGCTAAGGATCTAGAACAAGAAATTCATAGTGGTTCACCCATCTGGATGTTGACTGCTAAGGAACTTAGAACTTCGGAACCCTCAGAGCCTCCTCAAGAAGATAAACCTGTGTTAAAAGAATTTGAGGATGTCTTTCCCGAGGATTTGCCAGACCACCTTCCACCTCTTAGGGATATCCAGCATGCCATAGATCTAATCCCAGGAGCGACTTTGCCCAACTTGCCCCATTACAGGATGAATCCATCTGAGCATGAAGAACTGCAAAAGCAGGTTGGAGAATTATTGAGGAAGGGGTTTATTAGAGAAAGTCTTAGCCCTTGTGCAGTCCCTGCCTTACTAACCCCAAAGAAAGATGGCACGTGGAGGATGTGTGTTGACAGTCATGCCATCAATAAAATTACAATCAAATATAGGTTTCCCATCCCTAGACTAGATGACATGCTTGATATGATGGCTGGTGCAATGGTTTTTCTAAGATTGATCTCAAAAGCGGCTATCATCAGGTTAGGATTAGGCCCGGGGATGAATGGAAAACTGCTTTCAAAACTAAGGATGGTCTTTATGAATGGGTTGTTATGCCTTTTGGGTTGTCCAATGCCCCTAGTACCTTCATGAGAATTATGACCCAGGTACTTAGAGCTTTCATAGGAAAATTTGTGGTGGTCTATTTTGATGACATCCTGATCTATAGTAAGACCCCAGCAGATCACCTAGGCCACCTTAGAGCAGTCTGCCAAGTTTTGAGGAATGAGAAACTCTACGGTAATCTTAAGAAGTGTGAATTCATGACTAGTAGAGTTATCTTTCTTGGTTTTGTAGTAACCCCTGACGGCGTGGCGGCCGATCCTGAGAAAATTAGGTCCATAGTAGACTGGCCAGAGCCAACCAATGTGCATGAAGTTAGAGGTTTCCATGGCTTGGCTACCTTCTATAGGCGATTCATCAAGGGGTTTAGTACTTTAGCTGCTCCTATCACTGATTGTATTAGGAAGGGAGAATTTCATTGGACTAAGTCAGCCCATAAAGCCTTCCTAGATCTTAAGGATAAAATGACCCAGGCACCCATTCTGAGATTACCCGATTTTTCTAAAGTATTTGAGGTTGCCTGTGATGCTTCAGGTGTAGGAATAGGTGGAGTCCTAAGCCAAGAGAATCATCCCATAGCATTCTTTAGTGAAAAACTTAATGATGCTAAGCTTAGGTATTCTACCTATGATAAGGAATTTTATGCGGTGGTGCAAGCTTTGCGTTACTGGAGACATTATTTGCTACCGCAGGAATTTGTACTATTTTCGGACCATGAGGCTCTTAGATTTCTGAACTCCCAAAAAAGCTTAACCCTAGGCATGCTAAGTGGGTAGAATATATCCAGTCCTATACTTTTGTCCTGAAACATAAGGCTGGAGTTGAGAATAAGGTAGCTGATGCCCTTAGTCGCCGATCTCTGTTATTAACTTCTGTTAGAACTGAGGTCATAGGGTTTGAGCAAATCAAAGAGGAATATGAGTCTTGTCCGGATTTCACAACTGTGTATCAGGATCTAGTTCAAGGACCATCTAGTAATCACCAGGATTATACCCTTGTAGATGGTTTTTTGTTCTTCAAAAATAGGCTTTGCATCCCTAGAACTTGTCTTAGGGAATTTTTATTTGGGAAATCCATGCTGGAGGTTTAGCCGGCCATTTTGGAAAAGACAAGACCATTCTAGCTATTGAAGACCACTTTTTCTGGCCTAGCTTGAAAAGGGATGTAGCTAATATTGTAGCTAGATGTCGAACCTGCGCTGTTGTCAAACAGCGAAAACAAAACACTGGCCTTTATACCCCACTCCCTGTCCCAGATCGTCCTTGGCAAGATGTGAGTATGGATTTTGTGTTAGGTTTACCTAAGACCCAGAGGAGACATGATTCTATCTGTGTCGTAGTCGACCGATTCTCTAAAATGGCCCACTTCTTGCCTTGTTCCCAAACCTTTGATGCGTCTAAGGTAGCCACACTTTTCTTCAATGAGATAGTTAGACTCCATGGCCTACCTAAGACAATCGTTTCAAATAGGGATGTCCGGTTCACCAGTTACTTTTGGAAGACCCATTGGCATAAGTTAGGGACAAAACTTAAGTTTTCAACTGCCTATCATCCCCAAACTGATGGCCAAACTGAAGTAGTGAACCGTAGCCTAGGAAATCTGCTGAGATGTCTTGTTGGTGAAAACACCAGAAATTGGGATTTATACCTACCAAGGGCAGAATTTGCGTACAATGACTCGGTCAATAGTTCTACGGGTAAGAGTCCATTTGAAATTGTACATGGGTACAAACCTCACACACCTCTTGACCTAGTCCCTTTACCTGTCCACACTCGAGTCTCCGAATCTGCTGAGAATTTTGCACAGCATGTAAAAGACTTGCATAAAGAAATTCATGCCAAAATAAATTTAAGTAATGAAACTTATAAGAAGTTGGCTGATACTCAAAGGCGAGTCAAATCTTTTGTTGAGGGAGACTATGTGATGATTAGGTTAAGGCCTGAACGGTTTCCTCCTGGAACCATTAGAAAGTTACATGCTAGGGGAGCTGGACCATTTAGAGTGGTAAAGAGAGTAGGATCCAATGCCTATGTGCTCGAGTTGCCTCCAGAACTAGGCATTAGCTCTACTTTCAACATTACAGACTTAGTAGAGTACAGGGAGCCAGCTGTGATTCCTAGTGAGCCTTTTGAGCCTAACCCTATCATTGAGAGTGATCCCGACCCTGTGTGTCCACCAACAAACTGGCCTGTGAGGAAAGAGCAGATTGAAAAGATCCTGGATGATCAGGTTATCTCTACTCGTAATCGAGGATACCAAAGGTACCTGGTCCGCTGGCAAGGAAGGCCAGATTCTGATGACTCTTGGATCTCCCGAGAAGAATTACAAGAATTGGACCCAGACCTCTTGGAGAGATACCAGAGCCCACTTGAGCCTTACTCGACAGGGTCGAGTTCCTCCCACCCTGGGAGAATTGGTGCGGGCACCAGACTCAGAAGAAGACTTCAGAGCTCCATTTGGATCTCTGATTAACATTACCCGAGAAATTAGGGTTGGTAATAAAGGTTGACCTAGTCAACCAGTTTATTTATTTTATTTATTGAGTCACCATTTAAATTTTGTTGAGTCATGTTGACTCAGTGCAAGTCCCAATGTGGTTTCAATTTGGTCCAAAATGGTGCCACATTTGTCTTCCAATCAAATCAAGGTCCAAGCAAGTGGAGGCCACACTCCAAGCCACACGCCCAGCCACACTCCGAGCACACGCCAGAGTCCAGGAGGCGCCACAGAGGCATCCCAGTGTCATGGTCCCCACATCCAAAGAAGAAAAATCAAATTGGAGGCTACTTTAAAGGAGGCGCCCATACCTGCCTATTTTACCTAAGCAAAGAAGGAAGAAGACTTCTCTTGGAGAAGAAATCAAAGAAGGACATCCAACCTACTCCTAATTGAAGTTCAAATCAAAATCAAAGAGCTTAACTTGGAGTGGAAGAAAAGAAGAAATACCATAAGAAGAAGAGGACTCCAAATCCAAATCCAACTCCAAAGGAGGCATCAAAAAAATTCAAAAAAAATTCCTTTATGGCCGTCCCAATTTTTTTGAACTCTTGGTCGGCCAAGAGAGAAGATTTTTTACCTAATCTAGTGGTTGGAGGAGTTTAGTCCCACATGGGAATTTGTACAAGCTTGGAGAAAATTTTAGGTCTATATAATAGACCTCTCTTTGTAACTTTAGAAAATCAATGAAGAAAAATTATTTTTGCTATTCTCTTGTGTTGAGTGACCTAGGTTTCTCTTCTTCCGCACTATTCTAAGTGTTGAGCTCCGTGAGGGGGTAATCCGGGTTCCATTGGAGCCTTGAGGAGGTGAGAGATCTCCATCTTTATCCAAAACCCTAGGTTAGCCACTTGAAATTCCAAAACCCTAGCCGCCCTTCATTATTTTCAATCCATCAAACCCTAGATCCATCCATCTCCCACGGCCTCTCTCTCTCTACAAGTCCAGGCCGTCCACCTTCATCCAGATCCAGTCCGGCTACTTCAGATCCAGAGCAAGTTCCAAGGAAAATCACATCAACATCCAGGAGAATCCAGTTTTCTGCAATTTCAATCTTCAAGTTCATCAACCTGGTAAATCTTTCCCTTGACTCTCTGATTCCATCAATTGTTTTTCTTCTCTTCCAGATCTTGAGTTCAGGAGAAGCCAACCCGCCAAAGGACCAGTATTGGAGGATCCATTACGAAGATATCTGAATCCGGGGATCCAACTGTTGGGAATTGTGTCCCAAAGCCAATCGCCTGGGTTGTAGGCGGTTGAGCTAAGTACTGTATTTATTTTATGAATTAATAAAATTATTATTTGGCAGCTCATCACATATTGTATTTCCCTAAAATGAACTCTTTCCATGTGATGAAGTCCATAGGACTACACTGACTTTGATACAGAGAGGATGTATCGAGTGGTCCTTAAACCCAGTTCACAACCAAAGGATATATTGTACTGGTCGGCAATATATCAAGTATAGGTTGTTGCAGTTCACATCGTTTGGTTGTCCTCTTGACCAAATGAGTGTGGTGACACTGATGTGATCTGCAGGTGGGATATATGTGATATTTCATTGAACGTGACTCCGTGCAGTCCCTTTCTGCCAAAAGGATACTCACGATTGGATATGGGTATAAGTGTCCCTCTGACCTGAGGCCATCGCGGTAGCTTGCAAGCAACTCCCTGTGCTTTGGTGCCGGACTACCCGAATTTTTAATCCGGTGATGGAAGGTTTCTGAGTACAGGCAAGTACTTGTGGAGCAGTAATGGACCAAGAAGGAATTGACCTGTCCAAACAGTTTGGATTGAATGTCTCGCAGTATCTCAATTTAGCAAATCCTCGGCCGGGGTAGCCCTAGTGAAGAGTCACTGGGCTTGCGAGATTGAGACACGTAGTCGACTGACTCAGTCTGGGTTGGCAGCCCAATCTCAGTCGTCCTGAGCATTAGAGGTCAAAGGGATGAATTATACGGTAACCATATGCCAGAGGTTCGATTGTTTGCTCCCGCATCTTCGACCTATCCGGACGCCGGGACCCATTGCTAGATGGTTTCCTGTGCTGGTACTAGAAATTGTTCTAGTGCTACCGTTTAGGTTCGAACCTATGAGGTCACACGACACAGAGGATAACTCTCTGATCCGGAAACCGATTACGATTGGGAATCGTCTCGATTTTATGGTCACGGTATTTTTGAGCACTCTTTTCCCTGTCTTGCCCTTGTCTGGGTCAACCAGAAAATGTTCCGAGTTGACCAGCTCTGCGCCAGGATTTTTCTAAATCAATTTTGAACTGATTCGGAGTTCGTTTCGGCCTCCAATTGGTTGTGAACCAATTTTATTCCTTGAACCAGGTTCAATTGGATTGAACCGTTTGGTTTAAAGGGATTGGACCATTTTGGTTAGACCGGTTTTGGATGAACCGGCGTTTTCATTTCCACTTGACCGTTTTACACGTTTTTTTTTTTTCTTTCTTTCTCCACCCGTTGGAATTTTTTTCACCGGAAGGAAAGCCAAACGATGAAACTTCAAGCTGGGCGTTTTCCTCCCCTATTGATTAATATTTTTAATCTTGGTTTAAGGCTACTAAATGGGTTAACTGCTGCCAAAAGTCGCTTCACCTCCCTCTCCCTCCCAGCACCTTATATAATCCACACCCATCCGTCCCCTGCTGCGTGGTGGAAAAATCCCAGCGTATGAGGAGCCCAAAAGAAAAGCAAGGTGTTCTTTGAGTGACCCCTGTTATAGAGCTTGGATACACTGGGATTTGGAGTGTGTGAGGGAGAGAAACAAGGCATCAATCCTTTCTTTAAAGTGCTCAAAATCCCTGCTGCAGCAATTCTGTTTTGCTGCAGCAACCTGTGACCGTGAACCCCTCTTCCGGCAGCTAGCACCGCGCGTAGAGGCGGATCCCTGAGTCCCGGGCGTGTCTCCCCTCTAGAGGGAGTACCACTCTACTCCTCGGAGCAAACCTCGCGAGCCGGGATCGCTCCAATTGCCCGAAACCCAACGACGAAGACAGCTACTCTGTTCTGCTGCCATTTTCGTGCAGTAGACTTCGGCGATTTTTTACGATTTATTGGCTTAGTTTTTTTTGCAGAAACCAGTGCCAAATCGAAGAGGACTTCCTTAAGAATCTACAGCTCAAATTTGGGAGCGATCGGAGGTCCGGAAGGCGGCATTCCGGGGACTTTTCGGAAGCCCTGTTTTCAGCCCAAGGTGGAAGACGACTGGAATAACTTTATTCCAGTTATTCCAGTCTATTCCAGGTTTATCCCAGACTTATTCCAGCTGGCAATAAGGTATGTTTTTGGGTTTTAATTTCGTTGCATGTGTAGATCTAGATTTATTAAAATGTTTATAAATATTATATGTCCTGAATCATGCCTATACATGCATCTTGCATATGCTAGATCCTGTGCGGAATAGGTTTTTTCCGCACTTATTTTAAAAATGTTTTAAAATACTTACCTATTCTCTATGCTGTTGCATGCTTAGCGTAGGCACCTGCTAACGCACCTTTTTCACTTTCAGTGGTATCAGAGCGAGGTTCTAGAGTAACATATCTTGATGCATGTATAGTAGATTAAATTGTTTAATCTTGGGATTAGAGAGTACTTTTAGGAACCTAGTTGAGACCTTCACCATGGCCGTGTGTCTTTGACACGATGCGGTTCGTCTATGTTGGCCTCTTCAGAAGGATCCTTTAAGGAAATCAAAAAGAAATTAAAATTATAAATTTGGCATGATTTATAATTTTGTCATTTGGGTCATATAATATTTATAAAAGTATAAATCTAGATATGATGCATAATTTAAGATGTAAAATTATTTTACATAGAGACTTAATTAAAAATATTTTAATTAAGTATTTGGCTTAATAAAAAAAAAAAAAATTTTTTTTAGGTTTATGAAATCTAATAAAATTTGCATAAGCCAAAATTGGGTTAATTGGGTTAGCTGATTAGTTGGGTCCATCACTGGGTTAGACCTAAGTTTAGTTGAACCGGATTAAAAGAAGATTAAACAAAAGTTATTTAAGGTCCTTCTTTAGAACTATCTAATAGTTAGATTAGTTGATCCGTTCATCTAAAATGGATCCAATTAGTGGCTCAGTGGACGCCTGAGTCTTTAGGCTAGTCTGATCGAGTCTGGTAAACCGACTGGTGTCGAGGTAGGTTTGGCAATTGTGATCATGGTTGTATGAGGCTACCTCTTTCCTGGCCAACTTAGTTGGTGTCTAGGAAAGATGGTTAATGGCGGATACTCACCCATGATCTCACCTACCTGGCTAGTCGAGTCGACCAGAACTGATTGGAAAAGCTCAATGACTCGTGTTAACCCATGTCACCCAGGTTGATCGGTCTGACTGATCAATAGGTGCCCATGGATCAATTGTTGATTTAATTCAACCCTCCTGGAATCTGATTGATTCAGTGGGAGGATGATCCATGTCCTTACCTTTTTCTTCTGTCACAAAAAAAAAAAAAAAATCCTCTAAAAAATTATTTGGTCCTTAAAAAGACTAAGTCAAGGAGTTGACAGTGTCTTAGCCTCCCATTAAGTTGGATAGAAATGTGTCCACTAGCTTGGTGTGCATCGGCAGTTCCATAGAACGGGTGTACATCCGGCGACTGGAATTTCTATCTGATCGATGATGGTTCAGTGCAACCTCCTTAACGGGACCAGGTGGGCCGGCCATAGTCGGGCTTGGTCTTTAGTTAGCTGGAAGCATTGGATTAGTCATTTTAATGGTTGGACCTAACCAAAGACCCGCAATAGGAGGCCCCTAGGCCGATTGGGGTGTTCTCTGGGGCAAAATAAAATACTGAAAATTGTTTAGGGAAACAATTGGTTTACGAACCTACCTTTAGGCTCGTATGGGTGAGCCGGCCATAGTCGGGCTCATGCGTGGCCTATTGGATTTCAGTACCCACTTGAAAAAGTGTTTTCACGAATTGGAGTTAGAGGCTACCAATCTGAAAAATTAGTGGGAGAAACCTTTAGACTAAAGTCCAAGTCTTTTGGTTAATTTATTAATTCATACACTAATAGGTCTAATTTTCTTTTCAGATGTCTTCAAACTTGTCGCTCCGGTCACTTCTCGATAACGAGAAGTTAAAGGGTCACAACTTCGATAGTTGGTATCGAAAGTTGAGAATAGTTCTGGAGCACGAATGGATCCTGTATGTGATAACGGATCCGGCACCTGAAATCCCTCCCGCTAATGCACGGAGTGCGATCAGAGATGCTTATTTGAAGTGGGTCTCTGATCAGACTACTGTCCGTTGCATTATGCTAGCGGCGATGAACGACGAGTTCACTCGCAAATTCGAGGAGGCCCAACCTGATGAAATCCTTCAAAAGTTGAAGGAATCCTTCGGCACCCCGGATGATGTAGAACGGTACAAAGTATCTTGTGCCATCTACAACTCCAAGATGCCGAATGGTGGATCAGTCACTGATCATGTATTGTACATGATCGAGCTGATTGAAAAACTGGGCAAACTCGGATGCCCCTTGCACGAGCAGCTCGGCAAGGATGCGATCCTGAATTCTCTTCCCTCCTCCTATCTTGACTTTCTTGATCATTACAGAATGAACAAACCTGCAGTAAACTACCATGGTCTTTTGGGATTACTGCAGACTTTCGAGAAAGACCACCAACTTAATAAGGGGGTGGTGAATTTAGTGGGAGGAGATAGAGGTCGTCGTCCCTTTAAGAAAGGGAAGAAGAAAATAAATAAAAAGGGAAAGAAGGCGCAGAATGCTCCTGGCCCGAGTCAGACCAGGAAGTTTAAGGCTGATCAGTCTTCTGCAGAGTGCTTCCACTGCAAGAAGAAGGGACACTGGAAGAGGAACTGTCCTCTTTATATAGCGTCCCTTGATCCGAACAGGCCGAGAAAGCAGAAGTCTGCTGAACAAGGTATTTATATGATAAGACCTTGTAATTACTCAATTGTTAATACTGCTAACTGGGTATTAGATACTGGTAGTCCAATTCATGTTTGTAATTCGTTACAGGGACTTCAAGTTAGCAGAAGATTTGAAGATGGAGAACAGTTTCTGAGCGTCGGGAATGGAAATCGTGTTCCAGTACTGGCGGTTGGAGTCCTGCGTCTTGTCTTTGAGTCTTGTACTATCGAACTAGTCGACTGTCACTATTGTCCTAGTTTCATTATGTGCATAATCTCTGTAGGCCTTTTGGCCAGTTATGGTTTTGAACTATCAATAAAAGGAGATTTTTGCAATGTTATTTTGAATAACTCTGTTATAATAAAAGCTAGATTAAATAATGGCATATACATACTATCAAGGCCTGTTAGTGTAATGTACACTTCTAGCAAACGTCCAAGGTTAGATAATGTCAACGATTTGTATCTTTGGCACTGTAGGCTAGGTCATATTAACCAAAATAGGATAAACAAGATGCGAGGAGATGGACTTCTCGAGGTCAGTGATTCTGAATCACTGCCCACTTGTGAATCCTGTTTACTTGGTAAAATGACCAAGTCACCTTTTACTGGAAAAGGTGAACGAGCTACAGAACTTCTAAGTCTAATACATACTGATGTATGTGGACCGATGACAGTTAGTGCTATAGGAGAATACAAATATTTCATTACTTTTACAGACGACTTTTCAAGATTCGGTTATGTCTTTTTAATGAGACATAAGTCTGAGTCGTTTGAAATGTTCAAACGATACCGTAATGAAGTAGAAAAGCAAACTGGAAAAAGTATTAAAACCCTTCGATCTGATCGAGGTGGCGAATACTTATCTGGTGCTTTTTTGACATATCTTGAGGAGAATGGAATTCTCTCTCAGTGGACTCCTCCAGGAACACCACAGTTGAATGGTGTGTCCGAAAGAAGGAATCGAACCTTGTTGGACATGGTTCGCTCCATGATGGGCTTTGCAACTTTGCCGCTATCCTTTTGGGGATATGCGCTTCAGACAGCCTGTTACTTATTAAATAATGTTCCAAGTAAATCTGTTGTCTCCACTCCGTATGAGATGTGGAATGGACGTAAACCATCAATCTCACACCTTCGGGTCTGGGGTTGTCCGGCTTACGTAAAGCATTTAGACTCAGACAAACTTGGTCCTAGGTCTGATCGGTGTTTATTTGTTGGTTATCCTAAGGAAACCAAAGGGTATTTCTTCTATTTGGAGAATGAACAAAAGGTGTTCGTTGCTCTTAGAGCTATCTTTTTGGAAAAGGAGTTCCTTGGAGAAGGAACTATAGCCTCTAAGATTGAACTTGATGAAGTTCAGCCAATAGAAGAACCTACACACTCTAAGGACGTCGTAGAACCGGCTGTGATTGAATCACACCCAGAACCCATTAGGAGATCCGGTAGAATACCGCGTCAGCCGGACAGATACTACGGTTTCTTGGTCCGGGATGGCGATCCCATTGAGCTCGATGAGAACAATGAGGATCCGATCACCTATATGGATGCACTTCAGAGATCTGACTCTGAGGCATGGCTTGGAGCCATGCGATCCGAAATGGAGTCCATGGAAATCAACAATGTTTGGACATTGGTTGATCCGCCTGAAGGAATAAAACCCATCGGGTGTAAATGGATCTTCAAGAGAAAAAGGGGCGCAGATGGGAAGGTAGAGACCTATAAAGCCCGTCTGGTTGCCAAGGGGTATCGTCAACGATATGGTATCGATTATGACGAGACATTTTCCCCTGTGGCAATGCTCAAGTCTATTCGGATCATGCTTGCTTTGGCAGCATATTTTGATTACGAGATCTGGCAGATGGATGTCCGAACCGCTTTCCTAAATGGGGAGCTGGAAGAAGAGGTGTATATGATACAGCCTGAAG
Source organism: Areca catechu (assembly GCA_021397845.1). NCBI lineage: Eukaryota > Viridiplantae > Streptophyta > Magnoliopsida > Arecales > Arecaceae > Areca > Areca catechu. The sequence goes on from CM038052.1 coordinate 82,036,884, forward strand.
GGTTCACATCCACAGATGAATCAAAAATATGCAAATTGCAGAAGTCCATCTATGGACTCAAGCAAGCATCTCGAAGTTGGAACTTACGGTTTGATAGGTGTATCAAATCGTACGGCTTCGTTAAGAACGGAGAAGAACCGTGCATCTATAAATGGATTAATGGTTCTGTGATTGTATTCCTGGTACTGTATGTTGACGATATTCTCTTAGTCGGGAATGACGTCGCAGCATTACAAGGAATAAAGGTCTGGTTATCATCTCAGTTCTCCATGAAGGACTTGGGTGAAGCTTCTTACATACTAGGTATGAAAATCTATAGAGATAGATTTAAGAAGCTTTTGGGATTGTCCCAGTCTACGTACATAGACACCGTGCTGAAACGGTTCAGCATGGAAAATTCCAAGAAAGGCTATCTTCCGATAGGTTCTGGAATTACTCTTTCCAAGAAGGATTGTGCGACAACTACTGAAGAAAGAGAGCGCATGAGTAGAGTACCTTATGCTTCTGCAGTAGGCTCTATCATGTATGCTATGACTTGTACTAGACCAGATGTGGCATACTCACTAGGAGTAGTGAGTAGATACCAGTCTGACCCAGGTGAGGCGCATTGGAAGGTGGTTAAGTCCATCCTCAAGTATTTGAGAAATACTAAAGATCAATGGCTGATTTATGGAGAACTTGACTTGAAACTTGTGGGGTACACTGACTCTAGTTTCCAGTCAGATAGAGATGATAGCAAGAGTGTGTCAGGGTTTGTATTTACCCTGAACGGAGGAGCGGTCTGCTGGAAAAGTTCCAAGCAGGCAACTGTTGCAGACTCGGTATGCGAAGCAGAATATATTACTGCATCAGATGCAGCAAAGGAAGCTGTGTGGTTGCGAAAGTTCCTTGGAGAGCTAGGGGTGGCACCTTCCCTAGATGGTCCTATTTCGGTGTACTGTGACAGCACTGGAGCCATTGCTCAAGCTAAGGAGCCAAAAGCTCATCACCGCACCAAGCACATCCTGCGGCGCTACCACCTCGTACGAGAGATCGTGGAACGAGGCGACATCAATCTTCTGAAGATCGATGGAAAAGAAAATCTGGTCGACCCCTTCACTAAAGCCCTCAGAATAAAAGAGTTCGACTATTGTAAATGGGAAATGGGTATTAGATACTCTTCTGATTGGCTTTAGTACAAGTGGGAGTTGTTGGGAATTGTGTCCCAAAGCCAATCGCCTGGGTTGTAGGCGGTTGAGCTAAGTACTGTATTTATTTTATGAATTAATAAAATTATTATTTGGCAGCTCATCACATATTGTATTTCCCTAAAATGAACTCTTTCCATGTGATGAAGTCCTTAGGACTACACTGACTTCGATACAGAGAGGATGTATCGAGTGGTCCTTAAACCCAGTTCACAACCAAAGGATATATTGTACTGGTCGGCAATATATCAAGTATAGGTTGTTGCAGTTCACATCGTTTGGTTGTCCTCTTGACCAAATGAGTGTGGTGACACTGATGTGATCTGCAGGTGGGATATATGTGATATTTTATTGAACGTGACTCCGTGCAGTCCCTTTCTGCCAAAAGGATACTCACGATTGGATATGGGTATAAGTGTCCCTCTGACCTGAGGCCATCGTGGTAGCTTGCAAGCAACTCCCTGTGCTTTGGTGCCGGACTACCCGAATTTTTAATCCGGTGATGGAAGGTTTCTGGGTACAGGCAAGTACTTGTGGAGCAGTAATGGACCAAGAAGGAATTGACCTGTCCAAACAGTTTGGATTGAATGTCTCGCAGTATCTCAATTTAGCAAATCCTCGGCCGGGGTAGCCCTAGTGAAGAGTCACTGGGCTTGCGAGATTGAGACACATAGTCGACTGACTCAGTCTGGGTTGGCAGCCCAATCTCAGTCGTCCTGAGCATTAGAGGTCAAAGGGATGAATTATACGGTAACCATATGCCAGAGGTTCGATTGTTTGCTCCCGCATCTTCGACCTATCCGGACGCCGGGACCCATTGCTAGATGGTTTCCTGTGCTGGTACTAGAAATTATTCTAGTGCTACCGTTTAGGTTCGAACCTATGAGGTCACACGACACAGAGGATAACTCTCTGATCCGGAAATCGATTACGATTGGGAATCGTCTCGATTTTATGGTCACGGTATTTTTGAGCACTCTTTTCCCCGTCTTGCCCTTGTCTGGGTCGACCGGAAAATGTTCCGAGTTGACCAGCTCTGCGCCAGGATTTTTCTAAATCAATTTTGAACTGATTCGGAGTTCGTTTCGGCCTCCAATTGGTTGTGAACCAATTTTATTCCTTGAACCAGGTTCAATTGGATTGAACCGTTTGGTTTAAAGGGATTGGACCATTTTTGGTTAGACCGGTTTTGGATGAACCGGCGTTTTCATTTCCACTTGACCGTTTTACACGTTTTTTTTTTTTCTTTCTTTCTCCACCCGTTGGAATTTTTTTCACCGGAAGGAAAGCCAAACGATGAAACTTCAAGCTGGGCGTTTTCCTCCCCTATTGATTAATATTTTTAATCTTGGTTTAAGGCTACTAAATGGGTTAACTGCTGCCAAAAGTCGCTTCACCTCCCTCTCCCTCCCAGCACCTTATATAATCCACACCCATCCGTCCCCTGTTGCGTGGTGGAAAAATCCCAGCGTATGAGGAGCCCAAAAGAAAAGCAAGGTGTTCTTTGAGTGACCCCTGTTATAGAGCTTGGATACTCTGGGATTTGGAGTGTGTGACGGAGAGAAACAAGGCATCAATCCTTTCTTTAAAGTGCTAAAAATCCCTGCTGCAGCAATTCTGTTTTGCTGCAGCAACCTGTGATCGTGAACCCCTCTTCCGGCGGCTAGCACCGCGCGTAGAGGCGGATCCCTGAGTCCCGGGCGTGTCTCCCCTCTAGAGGGAGTACCACTCTACTCCTCGGAGAAAACCTCGCGAGCCGGGATCGCTCCAATTGCCCGAAACCCAATGATGAAGACAGCTACTCTGTTCTGCTGCCATTTTCGTGCAGCAAACTTCGGCGATTTTTTACGATTTATTGGCTTAGTTTTTTTTTGCAGAAACCAGTGCCAAATCGAAGAGGACTTCCTTAAGAATCTACAGCTCAAATTTGGGAGCGATCGGAGGTCCGGAAGGTGACGTTCCGGGGACTTTTCGGAAGCCCTGTTTTCAGCCCAAGGTGGAAGACGACTGGAATAACTTTATTCCAGTTATTCCAGTCTATTCCAGGTTTATCCCAGACTTATTCCAGCTGGGAATAAGGTATGTTTTTGGGTTTTAATTTTGTTGCATGTGTAGATCTAGATTTATTAAAATGTTTATAAATATTATATGTCCTGAATCATGCCTATACATGCATCTTGCATATGCTAGATCCTGTGCGGAATAGGTTTTTTCCGCACTTATTTTAAAAATGTTTTAAAATACTTACCTATTCCCTATGCTGTTGCATGCTTAGCGTAGGCACCTGCTAACGCACCTTTTTCACTTTCACCAACAATCTGCTCGGGAGAGTTCTTCCACCAAAATCTGTGAAGATCATTGTCTGGTTAGATAAAACATCTCTTATCTTTATTTCTGTTCTGTTGAAAGTTCGGAGCGAAACCCTAGGTCTGGGAGTTTCTCAACCCCCAGCGATCCGTTGTTTCTGAACTACTCTGATAATTTAGTTTCCTTAAAATTGTGCTTTCAATTATCATATTAGTATCTTTCAATGTTAGGTTAACTTTTCTTTGATTTGAAGCCAACTTCTACAAACATATAAAAACAACAAAAAAATTAGTTAATCTTAATTTACTTCCGCATCGCATTCCTTTATTTGTTCTGCATCAAGAATGTTTTGAAAATCATAGACCTAAATTACTTGTACCTTTCAGATATTTGATAATTCTTTTAACAGCAAGCATATATGATTCTTTAGGATTAGATTGGAATCTAGCACATACACATATGCTATACAAGATATCAGGTCTACTTATAGTTAAGTATAATAAGGATCCGATCATATCTCTATAGAGCTTTTGATCAATGTTGGATCCATTTTCATCTTTGTCTAATCTACAAGATGGACTCATGGATGTGTTCATTTGTTTGCTTGACTCCATACCAAACTTTTTGATTATCTCTTTGGTGTACTTGGCTTGGTTGATGAAGATTCCTTCCTTTATTATTTTCACTTGAAGTCCAAGGAAGTAGTTAAGTTCACCCATTAAGCTCATTTCAAATTCTCCCTGCATTAACTTAGAAAATTCTTTATAAAGAGTTTTATTAGTTGCACCAAATATAATATCATCAATATAAATTTGTACAACTAATATATCATTATTTTTCTCCTTAATAAAAAGATTTTTATCAATATTTCCTCTTGAAAAATTATTTTCAATCAAGAAAGTGCTAAGTCTATCATACCAGGCTCTAGGTGCTTGTTTCAAACCATATAATGCTTTATTCAATTTAAAAACATGATCTTCAAAACTTGGTGGTTGTTCTACCAAAACTTGTTCAGAAATGAAACCATTTAAAAATGCACATTTCACATCCATTTGAAAAAGTTTAAAATTCATGTAGCAAGCAAATACAAGAAGTAATCTAATGGCTTATAGTCTTGCTACAGGTGCATATGTTTCATCAAAATCAATGCCCTCTTCTTGGTTATATCCCTTAGCCACTAATCTAGCTTTATTTCTTACAATATTTCCTTGTTTATCTAACTTATTTCTATAGATCCATTTGGTTCCTATGATTAGATGGTCTAAAGTTCTATCAACTAATGTCCATACCTTATTTCTTTCAAACTGATTTAATTTTTCATGCATGCCATCATCCAGTTTGAAACATTTTCAGCTTCTTCTAAGGTATGAGGTTCTATTGATGATGCAAAGGCTAGGTAATCATGTGCATCTCTATATGATGACCTAGTCCTAATACTTTGTGAAGGATCATCAATGATTAATTCTCTTGGATAAGAAGTTACCTACCTCCATTCTCTTGGTAGATCTGCATGATCCTTACTTACCGTTTCTTCTCCTTCTTCAATTGATCTTTCTTGTATGCTCAAGTCTTCCATTTTCTTTTGAATTGTACCTACATCATTGTTTATGCACTCTTCTTTCTTAGAAGGAAAAGGATTAGTTTCATCAAAAATAACATGCATGGACTCTTCTACAGTAAGAGTTCCTTTATTAAATACTCTATATGCTTTGCTATGTAATGAATAACCAAGGAAAATTGCTTCATCAGATTTTGCATCAAATTTTCCTAGATTATCTTTACCATTGTTAAGCATAAAGTATTTACATCCAAAAACATGAAAATAATTAATATTGGATTTCTTTTCATTCCAAAGCTTATAAGGGGTTTTCTTCAAAATAGGATGAATCAAAACGAGATTTAAAATATAACAAGTAGTATTCACCGCTTCTGTCCAAAAGTATCTTGGAAGATTGCTTTCACATAACATTGTTCGGGCCATTTCCTCCAAATTCCTATTTCTTTCTCTACAACACCATTTTGTTGTAGTGTTCTAGGAGCAAAGAAGTTGTGATCAATACCATTTTTAGTGCAATAATCATTGAAAAATTGATTTTCAAATTCGGTGACATGATCACTTCTAATAGAAATTATTGAAAGATTTTTCTGATTTAAAATCTTTTTATAGAATTTTTGAAATACTTTAAAGGTTTCATCTTTATAAGTAATAAACAAAACCCAAGTAAATCTAGAGAAATCATCTACAATCACAAGGGCATATTTCATACCTTCCAGGCTTGCGGTCCTAGTTGGTCCAAATAAGTCCATGTGAAGTAGCTTAAGAGGTCTAAAAGTTGAAATCATATTTTTGGATTTAAAATTCCTCGTAGTTTCTTTACCTATTTAGCATGCATCACAAACATGATCAAAGTCTACTTTAAACTTAGGCATGCCTCTAACTAGGTTTTTGGAAATTAACTTGGCAATTATATGCATGCTAGCATGACCTAATCATTTATTCCAAAGTAAGTAAGACTCCTTAGTTTTAGCATTCATTGCAACTAGACTGGAACTACTTGACATGGTAAGATCATTAAGGTCTACCACGTAAATGTTTCCAAGTCTATTTCCAATAAACTTACTGCTAGAATCAAGACAGTTTGTTACAATACACATAGATGATTCAAAGATAACCTTGAAGCCTTTATCACATAATTGACTAATGCTTAACAAATTATTCTTCAATTTATCTACTAGCAAAACATTTTTAATAAAAGTATAGGGGGTTATGTTGATCTTATCGATTTCGATTATTTTCTCCTTGTCATTATCTCCAAAAGTAACCATACCTCCATCTTTCATTTCTAGGGTGATAAATTGATCCTTGTCACCCGTCATATGCCTTGAGCGGCCACTGTCTAGATACCATCTTTTCTTCAATTTTTGGGCTGCAAGACATTCCTACAAGACAATCAAGAAGTTCTTTTAGATACCCAAGATAACTTGGGTCCTTGCAAGCTAGTAGAGGTGGTTCCTTTGGGAACCCAAATCTTTCTTATTTTACTTTTGACATTTCTAAAGATATTGTATTCAAAAGCTTTATGACCTAACCCTTTGCATGCAAAACATTCAACTCTAGATTTCTGAAAATATGTAGATTTTGAAGTTCTAGATGTTAATGCATGAGATGCAGATGTAAAATATTTTCTATTTGAACTCTTATGAACATACAATTTATTTTTAAAAGTAGAAGCAAAACCATTTGTTGCAAAAGCTTTTTGAGATGTAAATTTTGGAACATAAGCTTTTGGTTTCACAAAAGTAGTTGCTGAAATACTATTTGAAATTAAAAAATTAAAATCGATTCCAGCTTTGTTTCCATAAATTCTTTGATCTTTTAAAATCAACTAAAGCTTGTTAGAAGATAACGTAAGTTTTTCAACAAGTGGCTTGAGTTTTTCAACCTCCATTTTTAAATTTGTATTTTCATTTATCAAAGCTTTGTTTTTATCTAGATATGTATTATTTTCAGTTTTCAAAGCTTTGTACTTTTCAGAAAAGACATGTAAATCTTTTTGCAATAAGTTATTCTTTTCTGAAATCTCTTCTTTTTCTCTTAGCACAAAATCATTGATATTCTTTAAACTTTTAATCTTTACTCCAGCCTTTTGAATTCATATAATAAGTCATGAAAAGCAGAATTCAATTCATCAAATGTAAATTCAGTTTGAGCATTGGGGGATGTTACCTCATCTTCGAGAACCTTAGACATAAATTTGTTATTTTCGTGGTCTCTTCCTCTTCAGATGAAGTGGATTCTTCACTATCTCTCCATGTGGCAACCATCGCCTTCTTCTTTTTCTTTAAAAATTTCTTTAGTAGTGGACAATTCGAACGAATATGTCCCGGTTTCTTACATTCATAGCATATGGGCACTTGATTTTTATCTTTTACTTTATCCTTGTCCTTGTCCTTAGAGCGCTCTCCTCGTTTATGAAATTTTCTGAAATATCTTCCTTTCTTCTTTCCCATAAACCTTCTAAATCTCCTCATGACCATTGAGATATCTTCATCTTCTAGATCATCTTCGGAGGAGGTGGAGTCATCTTCCGATTCCCCATCTTTCTTTGAGTCCAATGCAGCTTTGAAGGAAATTGTCTTCTTCTTCTTTTGATTATCATCAATTCTATGCTACATGGCTAATTCATAAGTTATGAGAGAACCCACTAATTCATCCAGAGATAAGGTGTTTAAATCTTTAACTTCCAGGATGGCAGTCACTTTGGGGTCCCATTTGTCCGGAAGTGATATTAAGATCTTCTGAACTAAGTCAGCATTTGAGTAAACCCTGCCAAGACTTTTCAAACCATTAATAATATCTGTAAATCGAGTAAACATGGCAGATATGGTTTTAGTAGATTTCATTTTAAATAATTTGTAACTATGTACAAGAAGATTTATTTTCAAAGGCTTTACTTGGGAAGTTCCTTCGTGGGTCACTTCGAGTTTATCTCAAATTTCCTTTGCTGATGAGTAAGTAAAAATTCGATTAAACTCATTGGCATCCAAAGCATAGTATAATAGATTCATTGCTTTGGCATTTAATTCCCCCAACTTCATGTTGTGTTCATCCTAGTCCTCTTCAGGCTTTGGGACATCCATGCCATTAATTTTAATCATGGAAATATGTGGCCCTTTTAAAATGACCTTCCATAATTGAAAATCGATAGCTTGTATAAAGATTTTCATTCTAGCTTTCCAGTAAGAATAATTAGTGCCAGTGAAGAGTGGAGGTCTATTAGTAGATTGGCCTTCGACCAAGGATGTACACATGGGATGAGCCATCAATCTTTACTCTAAATATATTCAGAGACACTGCTCTGATACCAGTTATTACCCAGGTGGCTTTCCCAAGAGGGGGTAAATTGGTAATTAAAAAATTTATGCAATAATGTGCTCTTTGAAATCCCTTTTAAGGTGTTAGTGCTATGATAAAATATTTAAATATAGAAGCAAAATCATATCAGAAAAGCACAACACAAACATACAATAATTATAGTGGTTCGGAGCCACCCAGCTCCTATGTCCACTACCCGAGATTACTACTTGAGATTTTTACTATATCACCCACAAGAATATAGTCGGATTGTTTTCACAGGCTCACAATCCAAACCTCTACACTTTGGTTTTTCTGAGATCACTAAAGAAACCTAACTTGGTTTTACTAGGATCACCAAGAACCCAACTTGGTTTTAACATAGGATCACCAAGAACCTAACACTTATTTTTAACAAAGGCTAACCAAGATCCTATTTAGTTTTTCAACCGGGATCACCAAAAACCCAACAATTCAAAATGAATTGAAAAGAAAAGCAATAGAATGACAAACAAATTTTTGTCGAATGGTTGCCGATGCAGCTCAAGAGAAGCCCACTTGAATGCACTTCAATGCGCTTTACTAGCTTTTATAGCTTCGTTACTCGGTGCTTCAAGCTTCAGATGAGAGTTGGTGAAGGCTTGAAGGCTACCTGGTGAGGACATGCAAGATGATAATGCAACTATGCAACCCTGAAGGAGATTAGCAAAGATTAACTTAGCAATTTCTTATTTGCATATGATTAGTTCAGCATATAATATCAAAGGAGGTCTAATGAAGAGAACTCGAACGATCAAACGTAAACCTATTTAATGAGACTATCAAAATAACAAAGAAATAGGAATAAGATTCGAACCACACAAGTTAAGCTAGGCAAATTTAATATTTCAGACCTAATCGATACTAGAACATACCTGGCATTAATCTTTCAAGTAGGTCAAGATCACTCATAAAGAGACCTCCCAAATGACAAGACCATAATACAAATTGAGGGCCCTTCTTATTTTCTGGATTGTGGCAAGTAATTCCTTCCTCTTGAATTCGGAATCTCGAAGAACCCTACAATAAAGAAACCTCGAGATTAAGAACTTGGTAAGATACGTTAGTCATGAAATGGAGAAACTAAAGAAGAATCGATGAAGCATTGTTGAAGAATAATCTTGGCGCCATGGTAGATCACTCGAAATGGATTAGGCCGGCCTCCTTGTGATGGTCTTCTTGATCAACCTTCAATATTGAAGGGCTAGCTTGAGATTGGAGAAGAAGGAGAGTGTCTTAGGCATTGGAGATGGAGGAGGAGAAAGTAGGGTTGGCATGGGATACGGAGAAGAATTTAGAACTACCACCTAGGCACATAGAACTCTCATAGAAGAAACTTTTAATTTTTTTTTCATTTTCTTTCCTTTTTTTTTACAAGAAGACTAAGAGTCTTTTTTAGACTATTAAGCAATTTTGAATTCAAACTACACCAAATATCATGGAGAAAAATTTGTGGAGAAAAATATGGGGTGTCCCATGAGGAGTGGAGGAAGTTGTGTCGGAGGTTGTAGCCAATTCAAATTCAAATTCCCCTTTTCTTCTCTTGGGCGGCAACCTTGGATGGTGAGGTGGCATGTGTGATGTGGCAGCAACCTTGGATGGTGAGGTGGCATGTGTGATGTGGCAGCAACCTTGGATGATGAGGTGGCATGTGTCATGTGGCATGTGGTCCCCACTTGAGGTGGCTTTGGTCTTGCTTTGGAGTATAAGTCTTGAGTCTTCTTTAGTCTTCAAATGTGGTTTGGTTTGATTCTTCATGGATTGGACTTGACTCATTTGGACCCAACTCTCAAATATAAGGTTAATCAGGCTGGACTAGTCCCAACATAAAATTGAAATGGACTCGAATTACATAATTATTTGGACTCAAAATTAAAGAAAGAGAAAAAAAATTACAGGACTTTCTTTTACTCATCTAATCATAAGGACTCGGTTTTGACTTGAATTGGTTGGAGTCTCTTCCTGATTCTAGTGCCCACACCAATTCTCCCAGGGTAGGAGAAACTTGACCCTATCGAGTAAGGGCTGGCTTGATAAGTTTCTAATACATCCGGGTCGATTTGTTGTAGGTCCTCTCGGGTGATCCAGGAATCTTCAGATTTAGGACGTCCTTGCCATCGAACCAGATAACGTTGGTAGCCCTTATTTCTAGTAGTAATGATCTGGTCATCCAAGATCCTTTCAATCCTCTCCTTTCGCTCAGGAACACTTGGTGGTGGACACTCATTTGGGGCTTCACTCTCAAAAGAAATATTAGGACCAAAAAGCTCACCAGGTATTAATGCAGGTTCTTTGTATTCTTTTAAGTCTGAAATATTAAATTTTGAACTAATGCCATAACCTGGTGGTAATTCTAATACATAAGCATTAGGTCCAATTTTCTTTATTATTTTGAAAGGTCCGGCTCCCCGGGCATGGAGTTTCTTCATAGTTCCCGGCAAAAACTTTTCAGGTTTAAATTTGATCATGACAGAGTCCCCTTCATTAAATTCTTTTAACCGTTTATGTGAATTAGTCATATGCTTATAGACTTTATTGCTCGATTGGATCTTTTGGCTAATCTCCTTATGCAATTCCCTAATATGCTGTGCACATGACTCAGCAGACTCAGAGGCCCGTGCATTTGTGGGTAAAGGAGCTAGGTCTAAAGGCTTCCTAGGTCTGTATCCATGGACCACTTCGAACGGACTTTTCCCAATAGACCTATTAACTGAGCTGTTATAGGCAAATTCAGCACGAGGAAGTAATAGGTCCCAGTTTCCTAGGTTGTCACCAACTAAACATCTCAACAGATTTCCTAAGCTTCGGTTTACTACCTCAGTCTGGCCATTGGTTTGAGGATGATAGGCAGTAGAGAATTTCAGCTTGGTACCGAGCATGTGCCAGAGGGTTTTCCAGAAATAGCTAGTAAATTTGACATCTCTATCGGACACAATGGTTTTGGGTAAACCATGAAACCTAACGACCTGATCGAGAAAAAGCTTGGCCACCTTCGAAGCATCTAAAGTTTGAGAACAAGGAATGAAGTGAGCCATCTTGGAGAAACGATCGACAACCACAAAGACAGAATCATGCTTCCTAGACGTCTTAGTGAGGCCTACTACAAAATCCATGCTGATATCCTGCCATGGACAATCAGGGATAGGTAAGGGTGTGTACAGACCGGTGTTCTGTCTTTGCTGTTTTGCAACAGCACAGGTACGGCACTGAGCTACAATCTAGGCCACATTTCTTTTGAGACCAGGCCAAAAGAATTGGTCTTCTATTGCTAAGATGGTCTTATTCCTACCAAAATGTCCTGCTAAGCCCCCAGCATGAGCTTCCCAGATCAGAAATTCTCTAACAAAGGACTTGGGAATACACAACTGATTTCCTTTGAAAAGGTATCCATCTAAAAGGGTATAATCACTATGCTTACTAGATGGTCCTTGTTGAAGGGATCAATAGATGTTACCAAAATCAGGGCATGTAGGATACTCCTCTTTCAATCTACCAAACCCTACTACCTCAGTGCTCACAGAAATCAACAACATGGAATGACGACTCAATGCATCAGCAACCCTATTTTCAGTACCGGCACGATGTTTCAGTACGAACGTCTAAGCTTGTATGAACTCTACCCATTTCCCGTGCCTAGGGTTCAATTTCTTCTAAGAACTAAGGAACCTAAGAGCATCGTGGTCAGAAAATAGGACAAACTCTTGCGGTAGAAGATAATGCCTCCAATAACGTAATGCCTGAACTACCGCATACAGCTCCCTATCATAGGTGGAATACCTTAGTCTCGCTTCATTTAACTTCTCACTAAAATATGCTACTGGGTGACTCTCTTGACTCAAGACACCTCCAATTCCTACCCCAGAAGCATCACAAGCAACCTCGAACACTTTGGTAAAATCGGGTAACCTCAAGATGGGTGCGTGTGTCATTTTTTCCTTAATTGTTAGGAAGGCTTTGTCCGCTGCTTTAGTCCACTCAAAATTTTCCTTCCTAATACAATCAGTGATTGGAGCCACTATCGTACTGAACCCTCTAATGAATCTTCTATAGAAGGTGGCTAAACCGTGGAAACTACGGACATCATTGATACTCTTGGGTACTGGCCACTCTACTATGGACTTAATTTTCGTAGGGTCAGCGGACACTCCTTCAGATGTTACTACGAATCCTAGAAAGATAACTCTATGTGTTAAGAAATCACACATCTTGATATTGGCATAGAGGCTATCCTTTCTAAGGACTTGGCAAACTTTCCTTAGGTGGGTTAAATGGTCTGCCTTAGTCTTGCTGTAGATAAGAATGTCATCAAAGTAGACCACCACAAATTTTCCGATGAAAGTTTTCAACACCTGATTCATTATTCTCATAAAGGTGCTGGGTGCATTGGACAGACCGAACGGCATGACTAACCACTCATATAATCCATCTTTAGTCTTAAAAGCGGTCTTCCATTCATCTCCAGGCCTAACCCTAACCTGGTGATAGCCACTCTTTAAGTCTATCTTGGAGAAAATCGTTGATCCGGCTATCATATCTAACATATCGTCCAGTCTTGGGATTGGAAACCTATATATGATAGTAATCTTGTTGATGGCACGTCTGTCTGCACACATCCTCCAGGTGACATCCTTCTTAGGGGTTAACAAGGCAGGGACTACACATGGGCTTAAACTTTCTCTAACAAACCCCTTTCTAAGAAGTTCACTAACTTGCCTTTGTAACTCCTGATGTTCAGTTGTATTCATCCTATAATGAGGCAAATTAGGTAAAGTCGCGCCAGGGACTAAATCTATGGCATGCTGTATGTCCCTTAAAGGTGAAAGATTATCGGGAAGATCCTTGGGAAACACGTCTTCAAATTCTTTCAATAATTGGACCACCTCTTGAGGGTGTTCTACAAGGGTGTGGTCCATAGTTTCCTTAGCAGCTACCATCCAAATAGGTGCTCCCTCATTAATGTCTTTTTCTAATTCTCTTGCACCTATCAAATTTAATCCAGTCCTTTTTTCTTTCAGGCTGCTAGCTTCTCTTTTAGTGTTGTCCTTAGGCTGGGTTGGATGAATGACATTTTCTTGCCAATGAAATTGAAAGCACAGGAGTTTGTTCGACCAAAAATTGTCACATCATGGTCAAACAGCCATGGCCCACCTAGGATGATGCTACTTACTCCCATAAGGAGCACATCACACCATATTCGTTCCTGATAGGACTGAAGTTGGATTCAGACCTGACATCTCTGCTTGATTGGGATAGAAGTGGAATCGATCCAGGATACCTTATATGGATTGGGATGTGGTTCTGTGGATAATCCTAGACTCTTGGCTGCACTAGTGGAAATGGCATTGACATAACTTCCACTATCGATCACGATCTTACGGACCTTTTCTCCTATTTTGACAAATGTGTGTAGGATGCTAGTCCTACGCCAGTCTTCCTGCTCCTTGGTCTGTGTCATGATACATCTCACAACTCCTAACACATCTGATGAGTCTACATTTTCTTCATCTCCTTCATACTCATCAGCCAAGCAATCCCCTGCTTCATAAACCTCCTCCTCATCATTCTCTAGGGGTTCTGATTCTCCTTCTTCTGCCTCCCCTATATGTAAAGCTCTAGAGGGACATTGGCTCACGAAATGACCTGGTTTACGACACTTATAGCAGACTCGCTCCCTCTCACCTCGAACTTCAGGGCTCTTTCCTTTGTCTTCTCTAGGAATTGGGGGAATGGCAGGGTTTGGTCTAGGGATTGGATTCGAGCTGGATCTTGGTCTATTGGTTGTACCTGGGACTGAACTAGGTCAACTAACAGGAGGATTAAACCTAATGGGCTCAGGTCGCCTAAATGTAGCTCTCCTTTGAAACCGCTCATAGTCCATGGCAACTTGGTATGCTTGATCTAAATCATGGACTTCTCTCAAAAATAGTTCCCCTTTTATATCTTCATTCAATCCCGATCTAAACCTCGACAATGTGGCTGACTCAGACTCAACTACGTTGCATCGCATCACAAACTCATCAAATTTAGCAATGTATTCCGAAACGGTCTTATTACCTTGTGTCAACCGTTGCCACTGATCTAACAACCTTTGCTGATAAGACATAGGCAGATATTTCTCTCTAAGCTTTCTCTTCATGTCTCTCCAGGTCGCTATAAGTAAGTCTCCCCTCTGCCTAGCTATGCGTTCGATGTTTCCCCAATACAACCTAGCCTGATGGACCAGTCTGATTTTGGCCAATTTGAATCTTCTCTCTTCAAACATATCATACCAGTCAAAATACTGGTCCATGTCAGCCTCCCAGTCTATGTACACCTTAGGATCTAAGCTGCCTTCGAAGGTTGGTGCAACTAAACGGATATTCCTTAGGGCTCGATCATCCTGATCAAAAGTATCATGGTGAGGTCTTCTAGGATATGGTTCTGGAGTGTGATCAACATAGCCCTGATGTGGCCTTCTAGGAATTGGATCAGGTGTATGTTCCTGTTGCTGGGCTCTAAGACGAACTGAAGGCAATCTGGGTGAAGATGGTTCAGTTGGAGTCAACCTAGATTCCTCTAGGTTTACTATCCTTTCCTCGAATTGATCAAACCTAGAATCCAAACGTTCAAGTCGCTCAATCATAGATCTCATAAGGGTTTCCATACTAGTGTCCATGCATGAACTTGGTTGGTCATGTGAAGGGTGGCAAGGAGTTCCTGATCTAGTTGTCATGCAAACAATTAGACTCAAACTCGGGCTAAGGATTTCTAGACCTAGAGTTTGAATTAGAGATCTAATTAAAAGGACCAACTAGCTAGTAGTAACTTACATGACTTAGCCAGGTAGGTGGGAAGGGGAGTGGAGGTCCCTGTTCTGCCAACCTTAGACACCAATCTGTGATTGGCCAGGTAGGCGGACCAACCCACAAGCCCTAATACACCAATCCTAGACACCAAGCCCGTAAGCACACACCAATTAGTGAACACAATCAACTTGACCCTAATCCGAACCCGACTCGTTGGTGTCCCTAACCAACTAGGGTGATTAGGTCTAATTGATTTTAATTAAGGATTGGGATCGAGATGATGGGTTGTGGTTTTGGGCTAAGGACAAGTGATGAACTCTTGCCCCCATGTCATATTGATGCCCTTAAGATGTTTTCAAATGAATGCAAATTTTTTTTTTTTTTTTATGTTTTTTGAGCTGACTTAATTATTTGACTTGATTAGTTTTCAAACAATTTCAAATTCAAACTTAAATTTTAAAATTTAAATTTAAAACTCCAAGTTTCAGATTATATAATGTCATAATTCAAAAAATTTAAAATTTAAAATATGAACTTCAAATTCAAAAATTTTTTGAGATTGGTTCTTGCTGGAATTTTAGTTCAGATTGAATATCAAAGAGTATTTCGAATGCTAGAAATTCTAACAATCGAAATAAAATCTGAAAAATCTTTGAGAAATAATATGAATTATGAGGATCCCAGTAAAGCAAAAATCAGAAAATTTTGATCTGTCTACATAGAGAAACAATAAAAACAACAGACCATGTACTGCAGACTATTTCAGCAGGACAGAAGATTGAAGTAGGAATTTTAGTATTTTCCGTGAATTTCTTCTGATGCTGAAACTTTGTGTGATTATAAATAACCTTATATGGAATCAAAAAATCATTATGGCAATGCAAAATGTACTATTTTTTTCTTTTGAAATTTTTCTTTTTTTTTTGATCACAGCCAGCAGATTCAGATTCACAGAAAAAAAGAAATTAAAGGAATTGCGATGCTTTACCAAACTCTAATATAAAACTTCACATCCGGCCAGGAGGCTCATTACTCTCATGGGTTGTGACAGTGTACTGGAGTACACCCGCTCAGGAGGCATGAGTTTTTGATCTAGTTTGGATTTAAGAGAAAACTATTCTACCCTTATGCAACCATGCTCTAATACCAAGATTGGTGAGGACATGCACGATGAGAATGCAACTATGCAACCCTAAAGGAGATTAGCAAAGATTAACTTAGCAATTTCTTATTTTCATATGATTAGTTCAGCATATAATATCAAAGGAGGTCTAATGAAGAGAACTCGAACGATCAAACGTAAACCTAATTAATGAGACTATCAAAATAACAAAGAAATAGGAATAAGATTCGAACCACACAAGTTAAGCTAGGCAAATTTAATATTTCAGACCTAATCGACACTAGAACATACCTAGCATTAATCTTTCAAGTAGGTCAAGATTACTCATGAAGAGACCTCCCAAATGACAAGACCATAATACAAATTGAGGGCCCTTCTTGTTTTCTGGATTGTGGCAAGTAATTCCTTCCTCTTGAATTCAGAATCCCGGAGAACCCTACAACAAAGAAACCTCGAGATTAGGAATTGGTAAGATACGTTAGTCATGAAATGGAGAAACTAAAGAAGAATCGATGAAGCATTGTTGAAGAATAATCTTGGCGCCATGGTAGATCACTTGAAATGGATTAGGCCGGCCTCCTTGTGATGGTCTTCTTGATCAACCTTCAATATTGAAGGGCTAGCTTGAGATTGGAGAAGAAGGAGAGTGTCTTAGGTGTTGGAGATGGAGGAGGAGAAAGTAGGGTTTGCGTGGGATAGGGAGAAGAATTTAGAACTACCACCTAGGCATATAGAACTCACATAGAAGAAACTTTTAATTTTTTTTTCATTTTCTTTCCTTTTTTTTTACAAGAAGACTAAGAGTCTTTTATAGACTATTAAGCAATTTTGAATTCAAACTACACCAAATATCATGGAGAAAAATTTGTGGAGAAAAATATGGGGCGTCCCATGAGGAGTGGAGGAAGTTGTGTCGGAGGTTGTAGCCAATTCAAATTCAAATTCCCCTTTTCTTCTCTTGGGCGGCAACCTTGGATGGTGAGGTGGCATGTGTGATGTGGCAGCAACCTTGGATGGTGAGGTGGCATGTGTGATGTGGCAGCAACCTTGGATGATGAGGTGGCATATGTCATGTGGCATGTGGTCCCCACTTGAGGTGGCTTTGGTCTTGCTTTGGAGTATAAGTCTTGAGTCTTCTTTAGTCTTCAAATGTGGTTTGGTTTGATTCTTCATGAATTGGACTTGACTCATTTGGACCCAACTCTCAAATACAAGGTTAATCAGGCTGGACTAGTCTCAACATAAAATTGAAATGGACTAGAATTACATAATTATTTGTACTCAAAATTAAAGAAAGAGAAAGAAAAATACAGGACTTTCTTTTACTCATCCAACCATAAGGACTCGGTTTTGACTTGAATTGGTTGGAGTCTCTTCCTGATTCTGGTGCCCACACCACTATCTTGAATGCTCTTAGTGCTCTCTCGCTTGTTGACTTGGTTGGATATTCAATAATGCATTGACTCCCTCTAAAACCTTTTTCAAATAGTTCAAATCCCTCAAATATATAATTTTGTACCTTTCTCAGGCAGTTTTAGTCATTGTAGATCGTTGGAATGTGACATTTAATCATTGGTGCACTTTTTGAATTCAAAAACCAAGTTCTGGAACAAGTTGTTATATGCTTGTAACTTCCATTTGACTTGGCTTGGATTACTCGAGTCGTCTCGGATTCTCAGAGTTGTTATGATTGAGTCGACTCTCTTCAATCCAGTCGGCTCACTTGCACAGTGTCCTGATTTCTCACTCTACAAGAGTAAGCTCGCCTTGATTCTAGTTGACTCGGATCCTCAGGCCTTCAACATGTTAGTCTGGATGAGTCAGCTAACTTTCATTCTAGTCGACTCAGTTGGTTGTTGTTCTTAGAACATATTTCCTAGACTTTGGAGGAGTTGGCTCGATCTTCTGAAGAGTCGGCTCGAATATCTATCAATATGATAGTGTCGGCTCGGACTCCCGTTGGGTCAGCTCACCTGTCTGATTCAGGAATTCTGGATGAGTCGACTCGGGTCCCTTATGAAAGGATTATGCCCAATAAGCCAATGTCTGCATCTCCCAGACCATTGTAAATTGACAAATTAATAAAGGCAATAATTTTTATCATTCGCTGTGTCATTATATGATGAACCCCATAGATTAGGGCTATGGTTGTAGGGCTATGATGAGATCATACCAGTGAGATCTAAGGCCTTAAAACCCTAATCTAGAATATTCCTAGTCATAGGAACCCTGAGTTGGGGATCAGGGTTTCCGGTAAGACTGGCACATCCTATGTATGCTGAAAAGGGTGACTGCTCTCACAGTCATTTGTGTAGGACACTAATACAAGGATGTGGGTGCTCATTAGTGAATGAGTCCACTGAATAGATCCAGTTTGAGAACATCTAATGGAGCCTTAGCTGCATGTCAATAGATGTTTCACATAGTGGGAGTTGTACAAGTAGTCCTATGACCTGAGACTGCCATAATACCTTATGTACATGAACCCATGCTTTGGTTCAATCTCAATCATGACACTGGGTCATGCACGAGGTTGATGCTGGGTATGGTGAATTGTATATGAAGGTAATGAGTAGGTCAACAAGGAATTGATCACTCCTAGTAAGAGGAGATTGCATCCAGCCAAATTAGGTCAGATGATGATTCAGGAAATCTTTGATCAAAGTACAGATATTAGAAATGATTTCTAATATCGAATTAATTGAATCATTAGTGTATGACTGAGCTGGGAATGAGTATAAACTGGATTTGACATGATTCCATATCCATAGTTATATTCGGGATGCAAGATGATTGAAGGATCGAATTGTACGGGAACTTTCCACTGAAGGGTAGTTTTGGAATTACACCAGAATTTCCATATCTTCCGGGTAGACATGACACGTTGCTAGACGTCAATCTTGTCTTGTGGGTTGATCAAATTAAATGGTTTAATTGGATCACTAATTAGGAGGAGTCCTAATTGACTGACTCGAGTTAGCTCGATTTGACCTAAATCGATTAGAATGAGTTCTGATCAGATTAGGTCAACTTGCACTCGGACCCACTGCTGGCTAAGTATGGAACCCAATGGGTCACACACTTAGGACAGATAATCAAGGATTTAATTTGGAATTAAATCTCGTTTGTAGATGAACACACTAGCATGTGTTGCAAACCATGACTTCTACTTGAATCGGATTCGAGTTAGGGTTCCGATTTGGTCTTTTTTAGATCCAAATTCATTCCGGTTTGAATCTAATTGAAGATTTAAAACATTGGGCTAACAATAGGCTAGCAATTGGGCTAACCTAAGAGGCTAAACCCCTTTCCCACATCGCCTAAAACCCCTCCCCCTCTCTTCCCACGCGCGCGCGCAAGGAGAAGAGTCCACACGCGCGTGGACTCTCTCCAAATCGCATTTTTGCGTGAAAAGAAAGAAGGGAACAGCGTCTTTTGGCTGATGAGGCGTGGATCAGAGTCCACCTAGGCGTGGACTCTTCAAAATGGGAATTACGGTGAAAAGAAAGAAAAAAAAAAAAACTCCGAAGGGGCGCGACTCTTTTCTCTGCGCGCGCCCTTCTGAGTTTTTCTCGATCCCTCTTCGCGTCTGTCCATCCCAAAGGCCGTAAGATTAATCCCAAAGGCCGTGAGATTAATCCCAAGGGCCGTGAGATTAAGAGAGAAGACGTGAGAAGGGAGAGAGGGGCGTGAGAGGATTTTTCAGAAGGAGAAGGCGCCTCTCTGTCGCCTATTTAAGAAGAAGGCTTCACCGTAAAAATCCATTCCAGATTTTCTACGGTGAAGCCTTGCTTCTCTTTCCTTCTCCCTCTCCAGAAGACTGTTTCCCCCTCCTCTCTTTCTTCTTTGATTCCTTTACAGAGCCCAGGCTCTGTCGAATCTCAGAACAGAAGGAGAGTCAGAGAGAGAAACTCTCCGACGGTAAAGGAAGAAGGCACCTCTTTTCTTCTTTCTTACATTAAGACAACTTTGTCTTAATCTTCTTCTCCCTCCAAGACAAGCCTTGTCTCATTTTAGGACAAGGGCTTATTCTTAAGACAAGAGTGTCTTAAGAGGCCAGAACTGCCAAAACTGGGAGAAGGGTAAGAGAGAAAGTTTTAGTCCCTGTTTGGCTAAAGGTGTCCTAGCCAATAGCCCATATATCAAGTTCTTGGGGTAGAACTTGATTGGAAGGAACCCAAATTGAGGAGTCACTGTCTTGATCATCTGCCCGTGTGGATCACCATCGGAGGGCGGACAAGTGGATGCCTGGTGTGTTCAAAAGGTTACTCCATTTGGAGTTTATTTCTACATCAGATTGGATATAGCGATCTGAGGTTAGTATCTAAACTGTGTTTAAATTAGGACATGCATGTAGTCATAAGTTTTAATTGCTAATAAGGAGATTTTGGGATTAGGGTTCGGACCTGATTTCATAAAGTTTTTGAAATCCACACTTCCGCACTGGTCACCGAACCCAACAGTGGTATCAGAGCATCCTTATTAGGATTAATACTTATGAAGTTCAATTCATGATGTAGTATCATGTTAAAGTTTTTATATTGATGCACAGTGCATGTCTTTGATTGAACATGAGTTTGATGATTGCCACCAGTTAGGGTTTTCCACTGAAACCCTAATTGTCTTAGAGATATGATTAGCCCTGGAGCCATCATACTGAAATAAGGTTGCCCTGGCATAATGGTGTATCCATTATGTGGTAAATGGTTGTCCTAGTATGATGGCACACATTTCACATATTTGCTTAGTTTAAAGCATGTATTAATATATGTGATAGCTTTTAAATTGAATGTGCTGGCATTGCATGAACCCCTCTTAAAATTATATTAAGTGGTAGTATAGTTAACCGATAAGCATTATTAGTCATGATGGATAATTAGTCATTTCGGTGTCTAGAAAGGTGGTTCTGGGAAGGTAAAGGGAATCGTGGTTTTTAATTGGTTCCGTTGACTGACCTGGCCAATTTTAAATTGGTGTCTAGGAAAGCAACGGGGGGACCCCCACATCTCTTCCACTAGCCTGGCCGATCTGATTGATTTAATTCTTGACTAACATGCTTAGTGTTAAAATACTATTATTGGCCTTCCTTCATGATAGGTCATCATTGTGTTACGATCTATACTAGGTTTGTTGTGTACACACAAGACCTAATATGGTGACTAACACAATTTTTGGCCTAATACAATTATTTGTTTATGGCATGATTTAAAGTAATATTTTGTTGTGTACACACAAGGGTATTACTATTAAAGTCATGGCTGTGAAGGGTCTTACTTAACTAAAATATTATAGTTTGTTGTGTATACACAAGGCTATTAATATTTTAGAGGCCGAGATAAGTTGAGAATTGTACAGTTTACAATTGGAAAGAGTTTTCCTACCTATGAACTTATATAAGATTTGTTGTGTACACACAAGGTCTTTTATGAGGGATTGGGATCTCAACCCCACTAAGAAAGATCAATTAAGGTTTTCTCGATCATCGTATGGAGGGTTATGATGCTCGATAAAATAGTGGGAGACATAATTAAATTAAAGTCCTAATTTAATTATGTGTTGTCATTTCATGGTTGTTTGCTTATGTTTTCGTTCTTTGTTTAAATGTAGATAAATGGCCTCTTCACTCTCACTCCGTAGTATTTTAGATGCCAACAAATTGACTGGGCCGAATTATGTTGATTGGCTGAGAAATTTGAAAATAGTACTCAGTCAAGAAAGAATTTCCTATATTCTTGATACCCCGATTTTGGAACCACCAAGGGAAGATGCCTCGCAAGAGGAGAAGACCACATATAATATGTGGCAAAATGACTCACTTACTGTCAAATGTGTTATGCTTGCCTCTATGACTAACGAGTTACAGAGGCAGCATGATAGCATGGATACTAACTCCATACTGCTAAATTTAAAAGAGCTTTATGGAGAACACAGTAGAACTGCTAGATATGAAATATCTAAGCAGTTGTTCCGTGCAAGGATGACAGAAGGTACATCAGTACAAGACCATGTATTAAAGATAATTGATCTAATCACTCGATTAGGTCAATTAGGTTTTGTAATGGATGGGGAGTTGAATCAAGACTTGATCTTGCAATCACTCCCAGAGTCATTTTCACAGTTTGTTCTTAATTACCATATGAACAAACTTAATTCTTCCTTGCCTGAGCTGTTGAATATGTTGAAAACAGTAGAGAGCCATGTAAAGAAAAATAAGGCTCCAGTTCTTCTTGTGGATAAGAAGAAGACAGGCAAAAGGGGTTCCAATAAGAGGATGAATCCCAAAGAGGGCATTAAGAAGAAGAAAGGAAAGAAGGCCTCCGGACAGATGACCTGCTTTCATTGTGGCAAGCCGGGTCATTGGAAAAGAAACTGCAAGGTTTACCTTGCAAGTTTGAAGCCTGGTGCATCAGAGGCACCAAAAGGTATGAAAGAAGTTCATACTATTTTGTCATTGGATTCTTCCATTTCAAATACTTGGGTGTTGGATACCGCCTGTGGTCATAACATCTGCAAATCATTGCAGGGACTTCAGGGGCTTAAAGTATTGAAGGAAGGTAACTTTGAGCTCTACGGTGCTGGAGGGGACCCCATCCAAGCAGAAGCTGTAGGGACTTATGTTTTGAAGTTACCTTCAGGGAAGATCTTGGAGCTAAGGAATTGTTACTATATGCCAAAAATCATTAGAAATATCATATCTGTACCCTTGTTACTTAAACAAGGATATACTATGAATGTAATGAGCAGTGGCTGCTCAATTTCTTTATCTAATGAAATTATATGTTATGGCATATTCTGCAATGGTCTCTTAACTCTTTCCACTAATGACAATGTTTTTCATGTTTCTAACAAACGGAAAAGAGATGATGTTAACAATACCTTACTTTGGCATTGTCGACTTGGACATATTAGTGAGACTAGGATTAACAAGTTGTACAAAGAAAATTTCTTTGATCCTTATGACTATGAGTCATTAGGAACTTGTGAATCATGTCTCATGGGTAAGATGACCAAGACTCCATTTAGTGGACATGGAGAAAGGACAAAAGAGTTATTAGGACTCATACACACAGATGTATGTGGGCCTATGACAACTCAAGCCTATGGTGGATACTCATACTTCATCACATTTACTGATGATTTTTCAAGGTATGGATTTGTGTATCTAATGAAACATAAGTCTGATGCTTTTGAAAAATTCTTAGAGTATCAAAGTATGGTAGAGAAACAGACAGGAAAAAGTATAAAGATCCTCCGATCAGATAGAGGAGGTGAATATTTATCCACTGAGTTTCTTGATCACCTTAAAGATAAGGGGATCATCTCTGAATGGACTCCTCCTTACACACCACAATTAAATGGTGTTGCTGAAAGGAGGAATCGTACTTTATTGGATATGGTACGGTCCATGATGTGCTTCACGGAGTTACCTTTTTCTTTCTGGGGATATGCTTTGGAAACAGCAACACATATCTTGAATAGAGTACCATCTAAAACTGTCTCTAGCACTCCATATGAATTATGGAGAAGTAAGAAGCCCAATCTTAAGTATATTAAGATATGGGGATGTCCAGCCTATGTAAAAAGGAATTTTGGACATAAACTAGATGCTAGAGCAGACAAATGTCTATTTCTCGGATATCCTAGAGATAGTATAGGATATGTGTTCTACCACCCTACTGAACAAAAAGTTTTGGTCAGTAGGCATGCCACTTTTATGGAAAAGGAATTTATCCTACAAAAGGGCACTGGTAGAAATATCGAACTTAACGAGATTCAACAAATAGACACTTCTCAGTCAAGTAACAACATAGTTAATATAGAACCTGAACACACTCCTATCCGTAGGTCTGATAGGGTGCGACAGGCACCTGAGAGGTATGGGTTCATAATTGAAAATAATGAAGCCCAAATCATTCAAAATGATGAGCCTCTAACCTATACGGAAGCAGTCATGAGTAGAGACTCAGACAAATGGCTGGAAGCCATGAGATCCGAGATGGACTCCATGTATGTCAACCAAGTATGGTCTTTGGTTGATGCACCAGAGGGTATTAACCCTATTGGGTGTAAATGGGTCTATAAAAGGAAGATTGGGGCAGATGGCCAAGTTGAAACTTATAAAGCCAGATTGGTGGCTAAGGGTTTCAGACAAAAACAGGGAATAGATTATGATGAAACATTTTCCCCTGTTGCCATGCTCAAATCCATTCGGATTATGCTTGCTATAGCAGCATATCATGATTATGAGATCTGGCAAATGGATGTAAAAACTGCATTCCTCAATGGTTTCCTTGAGGAAGAGGTTTATATGTCACAACCAGAAGGTTTTGTCTTGGAAACTAAACCTAATCAGGTATGTAGGCTAAAGAAATCCATTTATGGATTAAAGCAAGCATCCAGGAGTTGGAACATCCGATTTGATAAAACAGTCAAAGAATTTGAGTTTTTCAAAAATGAGGATGAACCTTGTGTGTACAAGAAGACTAGTGGGAGTGCCATAGTTTTCTTAGTTCTATATGTTGATGATATACTTATTATTGGGAATGATATCCCAATGTTACAATCAGTCAAAGTGTGGTTATCGAAACAGTTTTCCATGAAAGACTTGGGAGAAGCATCCTATATACTGGGTATAAAGATCTATAGAGATAGATCAAGAAGGATGCTTGGCTTGTCCCAGTCTAGGTACATTAACCAGGTGCTAAAGAGATTTAGCATGGAGGAAAGTAAAAGAGGTTACTTACCTATTGGTCATGGCATACGTCTTTCTAAGAGGATGTCTCCTAAGACACCTGAAGAAAGAAATAGAATGAGTTCTATACCTTATGCTTCGGCTATAGGGTCGATTATGTATGCTATGTTATGTACTAGGCCTGATGTGGCATATGCCTTGGGTGTAGCCAGTAGATTTCAGGCTGATCCAGGAGAGGATCACTGGAAGGCTGTGAAAAATATTCTTAAGTACCTGAGAAGGACTAAGGATATTTTTCTTATATATGGAGGATCTGATCTTAAACTAGAAGCCTATTCAGACTCTAGTTTTCAATCAGACCCAGATGATAGTAAATCCATTTCAGGGTATGTCTTTACCTTGAATGGTGGAGCAGTAAGTTGGAAGAGCACTAAACAGCAGACTGTAGCTGACTCAACTACCGAGGCAGAGTACATAGCTGTCAGTGAAGCCGCCAAGGAAGCTGTCTGGATGAAGAAATTCATCACAGAGTTGGGAGTAGTTCCTGAGATTGAGAACCCGGTGCCACTCTATTGTGATAACACTGGAGCAGTTGCTCAAGCTAAGGAACCGAGAGCCCATCACAAGTCCAAGCACATTCTGAGACGCTTCCATCTTGTCCGAGAGATAATCGAAAGACAAGAAGTCTGCATCAATAGAGTAGATACAAAGAACAACATAGCAGACCCGTTCACTAAGGCTCTACCACAGCGGGAGTTTGATCGCCACCTCGATTGTATGGGGTTAAAGAATAAGAGCGATTGGCTTTAGTGCAAGTGGGAGATTGAAAGGATTATGCCCTATAAGCCAATGTCTGCATCTCCCAGACCATTGTAAATTGACAAATTAATAAAGGCAATAATTTTTTATCATTCACTGTGTCATTATATGATGAACCCCATAGATTAGGGCTATGGTTGTAGGGCTATGATGAGATCATACCAGTGAGATCTAAGGCCTTAAAACCCTAATCTAGAATATTCCTAGTCATAGGAACCCTGAGTTGGGGATCAGGGTTTCCGGTAAGACTGGCACATCCTATGTATGCTGAAAAGGGTGACTGCTCTCACAGTCATTTGTGTAGGACACTAATACAAGGATGTGGGTGCTCATTAGTGAATGAGTCCACTGAATAGATCCAGTTTGAGAACATCTAATGGAGCCTTAGCTGCATGTCAATAGATGTTTCACATAGTGGGAGTTGTACAAGTAGTCCTATGACCTGAGACTGCCATAATACCTTATGTACATGAACCCATGCTTTGGTTCAATCTCAATCATGACACTGGGTCATGCACGAGGTTGATGCTGGGTATGGTGAATTGTATATGAAGGTAATGAGTAGGTCAAAAAGGAATTGATCACTCCTAGTAGGAGGAGATTGCATCCAGCCAAATTAGGTCAGATGATGATTCAGGAAATCTTTGATCAAAGTACAGATATTAGAAATGATTTCTAATATCGAATTAATTGAATCATTAGTGTATGACTGAGCTGGGAATGAGTATAAACTGGATTTGACATGATTCCATATCCATAGTTATATTCGGGATGCAAGATGATTGAAGGATCGAATTGTACGGGAACTTTCCACTGAAGGGTAGTTTTGGAATTACACCAGAATTTCCATATCTTCCGGGTAGACATGACACGTTGCTAGACGTCAATCTTGTCTTGTGGGTTGATCAAATTAAATGGTTTAATTGGATCACTAATTAGGAGGAGTCCTAATTGGCTGACTCGAGTTAGCTCGATTTGACCTAAATCGATTAGAATGAGTTCTGATCAGATTAGGTCAACTTGCACTCGGACCCACTGCTGGCTAAGTATGGAACCCAATGGGTCATACACTTAGGACAGATAATCAAGGATTTAATTTGGAATTAAATCTCGTTTGCAGATGAACACACTAGCATGTGTTGCAAACCATGACTTCTACTTGAATCGGATTCGAGTTAGGGTTCCGATTTGGTCTTTTTTAGATCCAAATTCATTCCGGTTTGAATCTAATTGAAGATTTAAAATGTTGGGCTAACAATAGGCTAGCAATTGGGCTAACCTAAGAGGCTAAACCCCTTTCCCACATCGCCTAAAACCCCTCCCCCTCTCTTCCCACGCGCGCGCGCAAGGAGAAGAGTCCACACGCGCGTGGACTCTCTCCAAATCGCGTTTTTGCGTGAAAAGAAAGAAGGGAACAGCGTCTTTTGGCTGATGAGGCGTGGATCAGAGTCCACCTAGGCGTGGACTCTTCAAAATGGGAATTACGGTGAAAAGAAAGAAAAAAAAAAAAACTCCGAAGGGGCGCGACTCTTTTCTCTACGCGCGCCCTTCTGAGTTTTTCTCGATCCCTCTTCGCGTCTGTCCATCCCAAAGGCCGTGAGATTAATCCCAAAGGCCGTGAGATTAATCCCAAGGGCCGTGAGATTAAGAGAGAAGACGTGAGAAGGGAGAGAGGGGCGTGAGAGGATTTTTCAGAAGGAGAAGGCGCCTCTCTGTCGCCTATTTAAGAAGAAGGCTTCACCGTAAAAATCCATTCCAGATTTTCTACGGCGAAGCCTTGCTTCTCTTTCCTTCTCCCTCTCCAGAAGACTGTTTCCCCCTCCTCTCTTTCTTCTTTGATTCCTTTACAGAGCCCAGGCTCTGTCGAATCTCAGAACAGAAGGAGAGTCAGAGAGAGAAACTCTCCGACGGTAAAGGAAGAAGGCGCCTCTTTTCTTCTTTCTTACATTAAGACAACTTTGTCTTAATCTTCTTCTCCCTCCAAGACAAGCCTTGTCTCATTTTAGGACAAGGGCTTATTCTTAAGACAAGAGTGTCTTAAGAGGCCAGAACTGCCAAAACTGGGAGAAGGGTAAGAGAGAAAGTTTTAGTCCCTGTTTGGCTAAAGGTATCCTAGCCAATAGCCCATATATCAAGTTCTTGGGGTAGAACTTGATTGGAAGGAACCCAAATTGAGGAGTCACTGTCTTGATCATCTGCCCGTGTGGATCACCATCGGAGGGCGGACAAGTGGACGCCTGGTGTGTTCAAAAGGTTACTCCATTTGGAGTTTATTTCTACATCAGATTGGATATAGCGATCTGAGGTTAGTATCTAAACTGTGTTTAAATTTGGACATGCATGTAGTCATAAGTTTTAATTGCTAATAAGGAGATTTTGGGATTAGGGTTCGGACCTGATTTCATAAAGTTTTTGAAATCCACACTTCCGCACTGGTCACCGAACCCAACACCTTAGAGTCGGCTCGAATCTCTGCGTGCTAGAATCCTCATGTGTGCCATGTGCCAGAGTCGACTCTCATTTCTTCGAGTTGGCTCGGATGAAAGTTTCAATGATTTTTTCAGTCTATCTCCAAAATTCATCCAGCATATCTTCAAGCTTCATGATATTTTCAAACTCAACTAATTTCAAAGAAATTAAGAGCTTGAAACACATTTAAAAGTAACCCAATTTTACAATATTTTTTAACCTTTTTTTTGGGTTCTTCTTTACAAAATTCAATTACAACACAACTCAAAACAAGGAATGAAAATGTAGGAGTTGAAATTTGAACCATGAATTCATCCTACAAAAACTTGTAAACCACTTGAAGAGTTGTTAGTAAAACAAATGCATGCACCAATGTTTGGTTTTCATCAAAATCACTTATGGGGTCAATAGCTTGACTTGATTGCCCACTTGTGAACCCATCTTCAAACTAGCTTGAGCCCATCTTCAAATTGACTTGAGCTTGTAAACCAATTCAGCTAATTACAGGACCAATTGATCTAACTAGACCAAATTAGCCAAATTACAAGACTAAATCAAAAATTCAAACTAACTAGATACTAATTACATGACTCGAAAGCAAATTACTCGGACTTTAAGCCATATTAAAGGACCCAAAAGGCTTAGAAACCCTAATCAGAGATGCACAGAGGGTTGAGGAGCCTCTATCTAATCCCGGTGCTTGCACCAATTCTCCCGGGATGGGAGGAACTCGACCCTGTCGAGTAAGGGTTGATCAGGCTTTGGTAATTCTCAAGAAGATCAAGGTTGAGGCACCGCAAGTCCTCTTGGGTAAGCCACAACTCATCGAATTCTGGTCGGCCTTGCCAACGGACCAGGTAACGCTGATAGCCTTTGCCCCGGGTGGTGATAGCTTGATCATCCAGGATATGCTCGATCCGTTCTCCTCTCTCAGGTAAAATTGGAGGTAGACACTCAGGGTCGGGTTCACTCTCAAAAGATAGGTCAGGACCAAATGGCTTGCTAGGTATGGTTGCTGGTTCCCTATACTCGACTAAGTCTGAGATATTGAAAATCGAGCTAATGCCATAATTTCGGAGTAGCTCAAGCACATAGGCATTAGGGCCAACATTCCTTATTACTTTAAAGGGGCCAGCTCTACGAGCATGAAGTTTCTTAACGGTTCCTAGGAAAAACCGTTCAGGCATAAGCCTAATCATTATAGAATCCCCTATGTCAAATCCTTTGGCTCGCTTTCGGGAATCAACCAATTTCATTTATGTATTATTACTTAGATTGATTTTTGGCTAATCTCCTTATGCATGCTGTGTGAATGACTCTACGGACTCTGAGACTCATACTGACACCTAACAAATGCAGACTTAACTATGCATTCCTATTGAAAGAAATTTTATTAGACTCTCTGGGGCCTAAACCTAACAGACTATAGACTCTCTAGGTTTGACCCTGGTTTGGCATGCATAGAAAAATTTATAATGGATTCCTAGCAAATAACATGAGTGATGTGGGACGGATAACGAAGAACCCATGGTTATTATGAAAGAGGGGAAAGACCTAAATAACCTAAGGATCATTGGAGGGCTAAGAAGCCTCCCGGGACAAGGACAACACAGAAACTAAATCCTAAAATGGCTGACCTCTTTTGTTTTTCACTTTTCATGGTGGAGGTGGCGAAGGAAGGACGGGGATGGGAGACTGGGGACTGGAACTCATGGACCTTGGGACTCACCCTAATGAAGAGACCATCCACCTCTAAGGCATTATGCCATCCTCGATACTTGGAGGCACTAGGATGGATCTCAAGGCCATGAGGGGAAGACACGAAGGTGGGAGGGAGAACGGAGATACCTAGGGCCTCACACCCCTCGACGTCCCGAAGGACGAAGGCAAGTTGGGGCCTCACACCCCTCGACATCCAGAAGGACGAAGGCAATGAGCCTCATCCCATAACCACACACAAGTGGAAGAACTCCCAAAAGTTCATTTTTTCAACTATTTTATTACAAGAGGAGTATGGGTATTTATAGATACCCATATTCCTTTTGAAATTCAAAAATAAAATCCCATTAAATCCTCCCTTGATTTTGAATTCAAATTCAAAATCAAAATCCCAAATTTCCCAAATAAATCCCATTTATTTGAATTTTGAAATCCCTTTCCGCTCTGAAAGTCATGTCGCTCCAAGAATCATGCAGACAGTCTCCTTCCAGCTGCTTTGAGAAGCATGCAAAGGCTTCTTGGGATGCTTTGAGAGGCGTGCAAGTCTTTCTTCTCTGCCGAGCAATAGGGGGAAAACCCAAACTCCGTTCGACCGGGGGCCAGCGGGCGGCAACGCGGCCGGGGACCAGTGGGCGGCACCGCGGCCGGCGGGCGGTGGCAGCGAGGCGGCGGCCAGGCTGCGGACGGTGGTAGCGGGCAGTGGTGCAGGGGTGGGATGGCCGCACGGCACACACGAGCATTCCGTTCGGTCTTCCTGCAGGCAATTGGCCCAGGGATGCTGGCAGGGCGACGGGGTGGCGGGGCGGCGGATAGGCGGTGCACCGACGGGCGGGCGGCGGATCGGTGATGCGCCGGCGGGCGGCGGTGGCATGGCGGCACGGTGGCACAGCGATGGTGTCATGCAGGCGCATGGGGCGGACGGACGCCTCCCGCGTCGTTCGTCTTCCCACAGGCATGGGTGGCGGTGGACCCCAACTGCGGCTGGGCGGTGGCCGGCGGGTGGCGGTGACGGCGGCAGCGCAGGACGGCACGGTCACAGGTGGGCGGACGAACGCCTCCTGCGTCCGTTCATCTTCCCACGGGCGTGGGTGGTGGCGGTGACTTCTCCGGTAAGGACGGGGGCCGGCGAGCGTCGGCGACGGACCGACGGGGGCTGCCGGGGGACGGACAGCCCGGATGGGCGGGAAAGGGGGTGGCAGCTAGGTTTTAGAAAATAACATGAACGGGTTGAAGAAGGTTGATGATGGAATAAGCTGGGAATAATACAAGGATAAACCTAGAATAAAATGGGAATAAAAGGGATAGCTGGAATAGCTTGAATAACTAAAAAAAATCTAAAAAAATAAAAGAGAAACCTAGATGGGTTTCGGGTCCCCATCATTCTCCTGCAGCACGAAGAACTCGACTCCGATGAGTTTGAGGATGAAGCAAATCCTAGTCCGCTGCTGGCTCTGATACCAAAAATGATGGAGGACTAACTAGATGCGAAGATGAAATGATGCAAGTGATTTTTAGGGTTTTGTGGATTTTAGATTTTTGTAGTTTTCTTTGGATTCCCGGAAGCAAGTAAGAGATGATCTAGGATTCTATAACAATAAGAAATAACAAGCAAGCAAGTAGTCCCTAAATAATGATAAAGAGAGGACCCTGAGATTGGGAAACCCCGTAGGACTTAGCTCTCCAATCAAGATCTACTTAGTAGTCAGGGGCAAACCTCGAAGATCTGAAGTGCCCGATGTAGACATCGCTCACTTTGGTGGATACGGCCTGGATGACCAAGCCATCAACCCTGCGGAGGTGTCGATTGGCTGTCCGAAGATCTCGATGGCAAAGGCAATCATCTCCGTACCCATGTCACCTGGAGGACCAACAACCATTCAAAAGATAAAGGATATGTCTTAATAAGAAGGAAAGCAGTGGGAAAAATGAAAGAAGGGTTGTAGAGATGGTGGAGTTCTACTGGATTCAGAATCGAATGACGGAGTTGCGGAAGTGACGATAGTTTGAGGCCTCACACCTCTCGACACCCGAAGGCGAAGGCGCTCCCTCTTGGAGATTGACATTCCTAGTGAATGAAGGCAACTAACAAGAGATTGGAACTCAAGAATATAATTTTTTCATTCATCAAGATTTACCTTACAAGGGAGGGGGTAAGGTCCTTTATATAGGCACCTTAGACCCTTTCAAAATTTGAATGAAAAATACATTTCTTCTCTTGCTAAGGCACCAAAAATATTCAAAAATTTGAAATTCAAACTCCTTTGATTTGGGCATGGCATGATAATGGGCTTGGAAGAAGGAATTTGGCTCCCTTGGACTTGGAAAGTTGACCTTCAATTTTGGGAAGAAGGCATGATGCAAGGCTTATGTCTCCCTCTTTCCTTGGTTGCTCACCCATCTTTGGAAAGAAGCTTGATATGAGGCTTGGAGCAAGGCCTTTGTCTTCAACCTTTCCTTGTTTGCTCACCCTTCTTTGGAAAGAAGCTTGATATGAGGCTTGGAACAAGGCCTTTGTCTTCAACCTTTCCTTGGTTGCCTTTGACTCCTTTAGTAAGTGGCTTGATGGAGGGAGGGAAAAGAGGAGAGAATATTTGATGTGTCTCCATTTGGCATCCAAGAAAATCTCACTTGTGCCACCCACATGGCTGGATGAGGTGGCACCACATGGGATGATGAAGTGGCACCACATGGGGTGGTGAAGTGGTGCCCTAGGGTTGACATGTTGACCTTCAAGGTTTGGCCCAAAGTAGTTGAGCTGGACTCAAAGACCACTCCGGCTTGGACCCAGACTTGGACTAGACTCGATACAAGACTGGACTCAATACAGGACACAACTTGATCCAATTGGTCAAAGTACAGGACTAAACATAGACATAAGAGACTCAATTCAAAACTAAAGAAATTACAAGTTTTAGGCTTGAAGCCTTATTTAAGACCTGAAAAAAATGGAACCCTAATTGGACACCATAGAGGGTTGAGGAACCTCTGTCGGATTCTAGTGCCCACACCAGTTCTCCCAGGATGGGAGGAACTCAACCTTGTCGAGTAAGAGTTGAGTTGGCTTAGGTACTCCTCTAGAAGGTTGGGATCGAGGTGCTGCAAGTCCTCTCGGGTAACCCACGAATCATCGGACTCAAGTCGGCTTTGCCATCGGACTAAGAAACGTTGATAACCTTTGCCCCGGGTAGTGATAGCTTGGTCATCCAGGACACGCTCGGTCCACTTTCCTCTCTCAGGTATAATTGGAGGTGGACACTCAGGTTCGGGTTCACTCTCAAAAGAAAGGTGAGGCCCAAATGGCTCGCTAGAATGTTTGCTAGTTCCCTGTACTCGACTAAGTCTGAGATATTGAAAGTCGAGCTAATGCCATAATTTGGAGGTAGCTCAAGAACGTAGGCATTAAGGTCAACTCTCTTTATCACTCTAAAGGGGCCAGCTCCACAAGCATGAAGTTTCTTAACGGTTCCTGGTGGAAACCGTTCAGGCCTAAGCCTAATCATTACAGAATCCCTTTGATCAAACTCTTTATCTCGTTTCCGGGAATCAGCCAAATTATTTTAAAAATTGTATTTAATGCATAATCCTAACATGATGCAAAATACAGACTCAACTATGTATTCCTATTCAGAAAAATTTTATTGGAATCCTAGGGTCTAAACCTAACAGACTTTTGACTCTCTAGGTTTGACCCTTATCTAGTATGCAAAAGAAAAATTACCATGAATCCCTACCAAATGCCATAAAGTATACCAGAAGTAGGTGGCAAAAGGAATGGGCTCTAAGGGTTCATGCAATCTAGTGATCTCAACAAAGAGTAACCTCACAGATCTAGAGATATGAGAAGGCTCAGGGAAAGGTAGGGAATAGAAAGGAGACTCAGGGACTGGTTCAAAGTTTAAGCGACTGACCTTAATGTGTAGATGTTGGTCTATAGGTGTGCTCATCCTAACCTCATGATTAGTACTAGGAGGATCGATAGGTGCAAGTTCTAGGGTAGGCTGGGTGCTCTTAGAAGGTGGAAGGTCATCAGGAAGGTCTTTGGAAAGTTTATCTTGAAAGTCCCCCAAACTAATGTCTACTTCTTTTTCTGGGACCATCTCTATGGGCAATACTTGAGAACCTTCACTTTCATCTACTTTGTTTGATCCTGGCTTGGTCAGTTCTTCTTCAAGTTCTGCAGTGGATTCAGGATCATTATCCTTAGATTCCTCTGATACCTCCATCATGGGCCCATCTTCATCACACTTCGCCACTAAGCTTGATTCATGGATATTTTCTTGGGATTCCTTAATAGGATCAGTGGTTTCTTCACTTACACTCCTGATGGGCTCCGACTTATCCTCTTCCTTCCCTTGCTCTTCAAATTGG
The DNA here is from genome assembly GCA_021397845.1 of Areca catechu. Taxonomy (NCBI): domain Eukaryota; kingdom Viridiplantae; phylum Streptophyta; class Magnoliopsida; order Arecales; family Arecaceae; genus Areca; species Areca catechu. Next base: position 82,071,247 of record CM038052.1, read on the forward strand.
GGATACCCTAAGTCTTGAATATCAATGCACTCAATTTGTACTTCAGGGTTCTTGTTCCTATCATTCATATGAACTAATGGGACAGTAGAAGTTGGTTGGTCTAAGGAAAGTTGACTAGGGTTTGGTTTGGGTCCAAAGGTACTAACCCTACTGGTCTTAACTTGGTAGTTCATGAATTTTCTGTAATATGACTCAAATTTCCTAGAAGTGTCATAGGCTTCTTCCAGGCTATAAATCTTCTAATGCAGAAGTTCCTGCTAGATATCCCTACGTAGACCATCTCGAAACATAGCTATGGTCTCAAACTTGGATTCAGTGGTGTTACATTTCCTAACAAACTCCTAGAATTTCTTGATATACTCAAACACTGGCTTATTATCTTGTCTCAGTTGATACCATCGGTCTAAAAGTCTTTTCTCATAGGATCTACCTAGGTACTTATCTCTCAACTTACTTTTCATGTCTCTCCAAGTACTTATTTCCTCTTCTTTGTGATAACATTCACGCTCAATAACATACCAATGCGACCTAGCATGTTGGGTGAACTAGGTTTTGGCCAACCTAACCTGTCCTAATTGCGATTTATTAATGCGCTCAAAATACTGATCCATTCATTCTTCCCAATCGATATATGCCTCTTGCCTTCCATCAATGGTGGGTGCATAAGGTTCGGTGCACGAGCATGCCGTTCGGTCTTCCCACGAGCGTGGGGCCCAGGGACACCGGCGGGGCGGCGGATCAGCGGCGCGCTGGCTGGCGGGCGGTAATGGCAGGGCGGCATGGCGGCGGCGTCACGCGGGCGCACGGGGCAGACGGATGCCTCCCACGTCCGTTCATCTTCCCACGAGAGTGGGTTGTGATGGACCCCACCGACGGCCGGGCGGGGGCCGGCGGGCCACGGGGACGGCGGCAGGCAATAGGCCGGCGACGATGCAGGGCGGCACAGTCGTAGGTGGGCGGACAGATGCCTCCTGCATCCGATCATCTTCCCACGGGCATGGGCGGTGGCGGCGATTTCTTTGGCGAGGACGGGGGCCGGCGAGTGTCAGCGAGGGCTGGCGATTGTCGGCGGGGGTCGACGATTGTCGGCGGTGGACCGACTGGGGTGGCCGGGTGTCGGATAGCCCGGATGGGGAGGAAGGGGGTGGCGGCTAGGTTTTAGAAAAGAACACGAACGGGTTGAAGAATGTTGATGATGGAATAAGCTGGCAATGACATGGGGATAAACCTAGAATAAAATGGGAATAAAAGGGATAGCTGGAATAGTAGGAATAACTAAAAAAAATCTAAAAAAATAAAAGATAAACCCAGATGGGTTTCGGGTCCCCATCATTCTTCTGCATCGTGAAGAACTCGACTCCGATGAGTTTGAGGACGAAGCAAATCCTAGTTCGCTGCTGGCTCTGATACCAAAAATGATATGGGACGGATAACGAAGAACCCATGGTTGTTATGAAAGAGGGGAAAGATCTAAACAACCTAAGGATCGTGGGAGGGCTAAGAAGCCTCCCGGGACTAGGATGACTCAGAAACTAAATCCTATAATGGCTGACCTCTTTTGTTTTTCACTTTTCTTGGTGGAGGTGGCGAAGGAAGGACGGGGATGGAAGACTGGGGACTGGAACTCATGGACCCTGGGACTCACCCTAACGAAGAGACCACCCACCTCTAAGGCATTATGCCATCCTCGATACTTGGAGGTGCTAGGATGGATCTCAAGGCCACGAGGGGAAGACATGAAGGTGGGAGGGAGAATGGAGATACCTGGGGCCTCACATTCCTCGACATCCCGAAGGACGAAGGCAAGTTGGGGCCTCACACCCCTCGACGTCCTGAAGGATGAAGGCAACGGGCCTTAACCCAGAACCACACATAAGTGGAAGAACTCTCAAAAATTCATTTTTTCAACTATTTTATTACAAGAGGAGTATGGGTATTTATAGATGCCCATATTCCTTTTGAAATTCAAAAATAAAATTCCCTGAAGTCCTTCCTTGATTTTGAATTCAAATTCAAAATCAAAATCCCAAATTTCCCAAATTACATTTATTAAAAAAATACCAAATAAATCAAGTTTATTTGAATTTTGAAATCCCCTCCACTCTGAAAGTCGTGCCGCTCCAAAAATCGCACAAACAGTCTCCTTCGAGCTGCTTTGAGAAATGTGTAGAGGCTTCTTGGGCTGCTTTGAGAGGCGTGCAAGTCTTTCTTCTCGGTCGAGCAACAAGGGGGAAAAAAATGAACTCCGGTCAGTCGGAGGCCAGCGGGCGACGAGGCGGTGACCTGGCTACGGACGGTCGTGGCAGGCAGCGGCGCAGTGGTGGGACGGCCACACAGCATGCACGAGCATGCCGTTCGATGTTCCCGCGGGCATGGGGCCCAGGGACGCTGGCGGGGCGGCGGATCAGCGGTGCGCCGGCGGATGGGCGGCTGTGGTAGTGCGGCACGGCGGTGGCGTCATGCGGGCGCACGGGGCGGATGGACGCCTCCTGCATCCGTTCATCTTCCCACGGGCATGGGCGGCGGCGGACCCCACCGGCGGCCGGGCGGGGGTCGACGAGCAGCGGGGATAGCGGCAGGCAGTAGGCTGGCGATGGCGCAGGGCGGCACGGCCACATGTGGGCGAACGGATGCCTCCTGCGTTCGTTCATCTTCCCACGAGCGTAGGTGGCGGCAGCGGTTTCTCCGGTGAGGGTCGGGGCCGGCGAGCATCGACGGCGTACCGACCGGGGCGGCCGGGGGTCGGATAGCCCGAATGGAGGGGAAAGGGGGTGGCGGCTAGCTTTTAGAAAGGAACACAAATGGGTTGAAGAAGGTTGATGATGGAATAAGCTGGGAATAACACGGGGATAAACTTGGAATAAAATGGGAATAAAAGGGATAACTGGAATAGTGGGAATAACTAAAAAAAATCTAAAAAAGTAAAAACCCGAACTCCGGTCGGCCAAGGGCCAACGGGCGGCGGGCGGCAGCGCGAGAAGGTCTTCCAAAAGTAGGTCACAAACCTAACATACTCAAAGAACTGGTGCAACCGAACGACCTCAACACGGTAGGATTTGAAAGTTTGGAGAACATTGGAAGCCTTAAGGTGTGATATGAAATAGGAATTGGAGTCATGGGACAATCTATTGGAAACATGGAATAGACCTTAGTTACTCAATATGACCTTAAGATTTGAACATTGGTCTGTGGGTGACATAAGGTCAATTGAAGAATGGAGAATTTGGTCATCGTAAGTGTAGGTTTTTCAAGAAAGGAAGACTTAGTCAGTTCCAGAAAAAGGTCATCAACTAAGGTTAGAAGAATGAACTCTTTATAAGGGAACTGAATGAGGTCTCGGGTTGAGGCTAAAGGAGTGGACTCTTCCTAAGGGCATTGACTTACAGGAACGAAGTCCTCACTAATTTCCTATTATTTTGATGTTTCAGGACTAGACTCAATAATCTTATCTTTTACAAGGATTTCCTCAGGCATGGTACTATAGTTGTCCTCCTCGAAGTCTTCTCCTTCCTATTCATCTACCAAACTCATGTCAACCTCATATACTTCTATAATGGGTTCTAATTCTTCCTCCTTTAATTCTTCTTTCAATATGGCTTCATTCTGGTCAACTAATCCTAGGTCGGCCATACCAAATTCCTTCTCAATATCATCCTTCTGAATTGGAAGTGGTACAGATGAGGGTTGATCAACAAAAGTTTGGTTCACACTAGGTGTTGGACCAATGGGGATTTGATTCAAGCTGGCAGAGATCGGATTTAGGTCCAAAGTAATTGATCTAGCATGCCTCAAAGACCTCTCATAGATTTAGGCTACTCGATAGGCTTCCTCCAAACTATAGATATTATGTCTAAACAATTCTCTCCGGATATCTTTCCTCAAACCTTGTTCAAATTGGATTAGGATATCATATGAATCCATATTCACAAAATAGCGCATTAGATGCTCGAATCTATCAATATAATTAATGACTAATCCATTACCTTGGGTCAACCTCTCTATGTTATCTAGGAGATTTTGTTGGTAGGATGCAGGGATATACCTTTCACAAAGCTTACTCTTCATTCCTTCCTTGGTCCTAGTGGGTTCATGTCTCTCATACGCCATCCTTCCCTGAACATTATGCTAATAAGACTTGGCTTTACCCCATAGATGCACTCAAGCAAACCTAACCTTTCCATCCTTAGACATTTTATTCCATTTAAAATAATCATCCATATCTTCCTCCCAGGCAATGTAAACCCGAGAATCAAGACTGCCTCAAAATGAGGGAGCTTCTGTCCTAATGTTCCTAATGGATCTTTCCTCTGATTCAACCAAGTATAGGTATGGGCTTCTAGGGCTAGGCTCTGGGGCAAAATCATGATAATAGGCTCTTGGATCAAGGAAATTGGACCTAGAGGATTTGAATTTAGCAAGGTCCTTGCGGGCTTCTGCCCGTGCCTCCGCTTGGGCCATCTTTTGGTTCAATTGGGCCAGTTATTCATTGAGGGCCCTCAAGTGGGTTTCAAGGTTTAACCCCATGACTACACTGGGCTGGATATGGACTAATGGGCTAATGGACTCCTAATCTAGACTAGACATGCAACACATAATGGAGGGTACTACGGTTTGCTATACCTATGAATTTAAATAGAATGGTTAACTTAGATAATACACAGCACAACAACTAGCCCTTTCACCGGCCAGGTAAGAGGTGGGAGTGTGGGAGGCCCCCTGCTTTCGTAGGGATCCAATTAAAGAACCACAACACCGCTTAGGTTGTTTGACACTAAACCTCTTGCCTTAGACACCAGCTTCCCGATACTAATTGAAGGGTTGCATGCACTAGCTTCTTCACAATGGTAAAACCCGACTCGTTGATGTCTCGAAGCAAATAGGTTGCTACTAGATTTTAAATTAGGCTTAGGTTTGAAATGCAAGTTGGTTGTTTTCGGGCCAAGGAAAGGTAATGACCTACTTCTCTTATCTTGTGATATTGTCGCCCTTAAGTCAATTATGTAGATGATGGCATACACATGAAACCTGATGAAATGTATTTAAGTTTCTATTTTTGTGTTTTGAAGAATATTAGTAGAAATATAAGATGCTAAAATTAAATAATAGGAACCTTGTTGTACCATGACGGCTCACCCTCAGCTAGAACAGGCCCAGTCCTACGGTCCAACCCGGTCCCCCTTTTCAAGGCCCCAACTAAGAGAGGTCCGACCCACCGGAGCAGAGGTCTGACCCACCGAAGCTAAGGTCCGAACGACCCTCTCCTGCTGGGGTCCGACCCATCGCTCTCTTTCAGAGGTCCGACCCACCGGAGCTGAGGTCCGAACGACCCTCTCTTGTTGGGGTCCAGCCCATCGCCCTCCTTCAGAGGTCCGACCCACCGGAGCTGAGGTCCGAACGACCATCTCTTGCTGGGGATCAGCCCATCGTTCTCCTTCAGAGGTCCGACCCACCGAAGCTGAGGTCCGAACGACCCTCTCATGCTGGGGTCCGGCCCATCGCTCTCTTTCAGAGGTCCGACCCACCGGAGTTGAGGTCCAAACGACCCTCTCCTGCTGGGGTCCGACCCATCATTCTCCTTCAGAGGTCCGACCCACCAGAGCTGAGGTCTGAACGACCATCTCCTGCTGAGGTCCGGCCCACCAGTCTCTTGCTGGAGTCCGGCCCACCGCTCTCCTTCAGAGGTCTGACCCATCGAAGTTGAGATCCGAATGACCCTCTCTTGCTGGGGTCCGACCCGTCGCTCTCCTTCAGAGGTTTGGCCTTCGGTCCGACCGACCGACTTCCCCATGGCCGATGTCTGACAGGCGAGCCTTAGCATCTAGGGTATTCCAAAAGCACCTTTCTGTTATTGCGGGATCCTGCTATCCCAACGGCCCTGTTCAACTACTCCACGATGTCGCCGTATCTTCGTGCCACGTGGCCACTCTCCAGATTCCCCTAGGAACAGATCGATCTTTCTCAGCTTCTCCCCTAACGGATTTTGGACTGTTCCGTGCCTATATAAGGTACCCAGGGGACCCCGTTTGAAGGTAGAACAACTCTTCCCTCTCCATATGTTGTTCATCCTTTGATTCCTCCGTTCTGTTGCCTTCAATCTCCTTCTAACTTAAGCATCGGAGGGTCCCCCACCGGAACACCACCGACGCCCTTGGGGACTTTGTTGCAGGTTCATCCAGGAGAAGAGCGCTCCAGCACATCCAGCCGCCCCGATCCCCGATCCAGGAGTTGACGCCATAACAGATTGGCGCTAGAGGAAGGGCGTCCTTTCTTCTAAAGGAGGAATCTATCATCCCAGCAAGAAAATGGCTAAGGGAAAAGCTTCGAATGCCACTGCTAGAAGGGGTATCTCTCCTTCCAGGTCTGAGGAGCCTCTTAAGGAGAATGATATCGCTGCCACCGCTCCTACCACTACAGAACCCACCATCATGATGTGGTTACAACTGTTCCAAACTTTGGTGAATCGCATTGAAACACTTACTGCTACAGTCCAGCATTTCCAGGAAGCAGCCAATAACCGTCAGCAGCCACCAGCTATTTCCTGCACCAATCCTCTAACTGCTGCTGAGGGAAGCCGATGGCCAGAGGTCCCTCAACACTATTCTCACGCCACTGCGAAGCCCCGGAGGTCCTTGGGTGACCGCGTCGATGGCAAGAGGGCAAGGTCTGCTTCACCTTCCTATGCTGAATCTGTCCCGATCGGCAGTCGGCCTGCTACTGAGCCTCTGAAAGACTATGCTAGCAAGATTATATGCATGGAGGAGCGCATTGCTGAGATCGCCCTCCGACAGAAGGCCGAAGGGGGACAGGTATACGACTCCCATCCCCCATTCTCTAATGAGATTCTGGTGGAGATAATTTCCCGCCACTTCAAGATCCTGCAAGTGGACCCCTACGATGGCACCACTGACTCGATGGGCCATCTGGGCACGTACAAAGCCAATATGATGGTACAAGGCTCCTCTGATGCTCTCCATTGCATCGCTTTCCCTACAACCCTTAAGAAGACCGCCCGGATATGGTTCTCCACCATTCGGCCAGGTATGATCCACTCCTTCTCTCAACTCAAATTACTTTTTCTTTCCTATTTCAGGACTTGCAGTCGGACCCCGAGGAATAGCAACTGCCTCTTCCTCATGCTGCAAAAGGAGGGAGAGACCCTTCGAGATTTCATGGCCCGTTTCAACTCAACAACCATGGAAGTCCCGAATTTGAATGAGGCTATAACAATGTCAGCCTTCAAGCAAGGGCTTCGCTCGTCCAGGTTGACCTTCTCCCTAAACAAGAAACATTCGACAAGCTACAGTGAACTCCTGGCTAGGGCACAGAAGTACATCCTGGCGAAAGAACAAGCGGCCGGCCGATGTCAAGCTGAAGGACGGCTGACCCCGAAGAAGCGGAGCTATAATGCTCCCGAAGTCCGACCTCCGAGTGATAGTTGGCGGTCGGCCCAACGCCGAAGTCCGAAGCCGGGGGACTTCTCCCGAAGGTTCGAGACTTATGCATCTCTGTCCCTACCAAGAGAGAAGATCCTGATGGAGATCGAGAATGATTCCTTTTTGCAAAGGCCTCGACCGATGAGGGGCCCTCCTGCCCTAAGGAATAAAGATAGATTCTGTCAGTTCCACAGGGATCATGGGCATAGTACTGAAGAGTGCTTGCAGTAGAAAGATGCCATTGAAGACCTCATCCAGAGAGGATACCTGCGTAAGAACGTTCGACCCCATCGGGATCGGGCTGAAGCATCAAATGCCCAAAACCCTCCGGAGGAGACGGAGCTCCCCAATCAAAGACCGACTGGCAGGGATGTCAGCATGCTGCATCGGCTGTCCGGAGGAAGTTATGAGGATAGGACTGATATTGCTAAAAGGTCCCGGGGCTCCAATGCCCTCTCTTTCTCTGATGAAGATCTCCTGGAAACTCATGTTTTTGAGAACGATCCTATAGTCGTGTTGGCAGTGATTGCCAATTACGATGTAAGGAGAATACTTATTGATAATGAAAGCTCGACAGAGGTATTGCTGTATGATGCTTTTGTGATAATGAATCTATCTAGGTTCATACTGCGGGAATCCCCTGCACCGCTGACAGACTTCGGGGGCAACTCCATCTGAGTGAAGCGAGAAATAGTTCTCCTTGTGACAATCAGGACAGAGCCTTTCCAGAAAACTCTCCCCATCAATTTTATGGTAGTTTGGACGGCCTCACCTTATAATTCTATTCTGGGCCGAACGGCCCTCAACAAATTCAGAGCCATCATGTCCACTTACCATCTGTTGCCAAAATTTTTGACCCAAAGCAGGGTCGGAGTGATGAGGGGAGACCGTCGAATGGCCAGGCAATTTCTGACCATTATTAACCAACAGTCAAAAGGCCATACCACTCTGGAGCAACTTGACCCAAGAGCTGAGGCCGATGGCCTCAGCCAGCCAGGGGAAAAAATTCTGTTTGTTCCCCTTCGAAAGGATGATCCCACCAAAGTCCTTCAAATTGGAGGTTCCCTCAATGAAGACTTTAAGTCAGAACTGATTGACTTCCTTAGGAGTAACGCCGACGTCTTTGCTTGGTCTGTGTCGGACATGCATGGAATACCATCGGAGGTCATCACTCACCAGCTCAAGGTCGATCTGACCTACCGACTTGTCCGATAGAAGAAGAGAAGCTTTGCTGCCGAAAGATAAAAAGCCATTGATGAGGAAGTGAAGAAGCTCCGTGATGCCGGCTTCATCAGGGAAGTCCACTACCCCGAGTGGTTGGCAAATATGGTGATGGTGAAGAAGGCTAATGGAAAGTGGAGGATCTGTGTAGATTACACAAACCTCAACAAAGCCTGTCCGAATGACAGCTTCCCAGTACCCAAAATTGATCAGCTGGTGGATGCCATAGTCGGCCACCAGCTTCTTAGCTTTATGGATGCCTTCTTTGGCTACAACTAGATAAAGATTCATCCGGAAGATGAGGAGAAGACCGCCTTTGTCACTGACAAGGGTCTGTACTATTATTGGATGATGCCATTCGGCTTGAAGAACGTCGGTGCCACTTTTCAGAGGCTGATAAACTGAGTGTTCGAAGGTCAGCTGGGCAGGAACATGGAGGCTTATGTGGATGACATGATAGTGAAGAGTCTTCATAAGGCTGACCACATCAGGGACTTGCAAGAATCCTTTGAGGCACTCAGGGGCCATCGGATGAAGATGAACCCCACGAAATGCACTTTTGGGGTAACCTCTGGCAAGTTCCTTGGTTTTCTGGTCACATAGAGGGGAATTGAGGTGAGTCCCGACAAGATAAAGGCCATCACGGAGATGGTGCACCCGACCAATAAAAAGCAGGTGCAAGAGCTTACCGGCCGAATCACCTCTCTCAGCCATTTCATCTCCCATTCGGCTGAGAAGTCCCTGCCATTCTTCAAGACCCTGCGCCAGTCGAAGGGTTTTGTTTGGACTGACGAATGTCGATCAGCTTTCAAAATGTTGAAGGAGTACTTGAAGAACCCTCCATTGCTGGCCAAGCCAATGGAGGGGAAGCCTTTGTACCTCTATCTTTCGATGTCAAACGAAGTGATCTGCACCGTCATCATGCGAGTCGAAAAGGACGGACAGTAGAAGCCTATCTATTATATCAGCAAAGTCCTTCACAACAACGAAACAAGGTATCCCAAGATGCAAAAGTTGATATACTCTTTGGTCATATCCGCCAAGTGGCTCCGACCGTATTTCCAGGAGCAACCGATTATGGTGATGATCGACCAACCCCTTAAAGCGATCGTTCGGAGTCCGGATGATGCGGAACAAGGGGGTAGGTTTAGGGATGCTAGATGCTAGTAAGGATGCTTACGATGCAAAGGAGTTCTTTTTAGGGTTGATGAGTTTTTTTATGTTTAGGGATGCTAGGATGGATGCTTATGATGCAAGGAATTTCTTTTTTTAGGATTGATGAGTTTTTTAGTTGTTTGTCTTAGGGTTTTGATTCCCAATCACAAGCAAAGGCAAGAAATATGAAAGAAGAATAATGTAAGCTTACGCTAGCAGTTCAAAGCCCTTAAAGTGAAAACGAGAATAGGACCCCGGGATTAAGAAACCCTGGTAGGACTAGCTTGACATGCAATACCTACTTAGGAGATAGAGAGAAAGCAAACCTCACACTTCTGAAGCGTCCGGTGTAGTGATCGCTCAACTCGGCAGATGCGGCCTGGATGCCCTAGCAGTCGAACCTGTGGAAGCACTGGCTTTGGGTCGGGAGGTCGCGATGGCAAAGCTGACTGTCTCCGATGCCCGAGATGCCAGGGAGGACCTTTAGGCAAACAAAAGAAGGATCAGCGAGATGTGGAGATGCATGGAAAGGAACTAAGAGGGAGTTGAGAAGGGGCTTCGAGCTCGGTATCTGGCTGGATTCTGAAGTCGAAGTTGGAGATAACTTGGGACCTCGCACCCCGCCACATCACGAAGGACGAAGGAATGTGGCCTCACACCAATCGACGTCCAGGAGGACGAAGGACTCATGACGCCTTAGGGCGACGGATAGGTGGCCTCACACAACTCGACGTCCCTGGGGATGAAGGCAACTTTACTCAAACCTAGTCTAGGAGACAATGGTTGGAGGATAGAAAACTCAATCTCTTTTTCATTAATCATTCAATTTTTTTTTTTACAATGTTGGGGGTTGGGTCCTTTAAATAGGCACCCAAGGCCCATTTTGAAATTCAAATGCAAGAATACAAAATTTCTTTTTCTTTTTCTTGAATGGGCATGGCATGAAGCAAGGCTAGTAGGAAGGATCATGGCGCCTTGAAGTTGGAAAGAATCTTCATTGTTTTGGAAAAAGACATGAAGAGGGGCTTGTAGCATGGCTTATGTTCTTCTTCCTTCCTTTGTTGTACACCCTTTCTTTAATATAAGGCTTGACATGGGGAGTGTTAGGTGGAGGAGCCCAAGGATCTTGTCTCTTCCTTCCAAAGAGGTTGAAGCAATTTGGGAAGAAGACTTGATTGCAGGGCTTGAAGCAAGGGATTAGAATTCCCCACTTCAACTCCCATTGACTTCCACCTTGGCCGACCACCCTTGCATGGCAATGAGCTTGATAGGGGGAGGGGAAAAAGGCTAGAGCCAAGTGAAGTGGTCCTCCCCATTGGGCATCCTTGCATGCCAAGTGTGCTGCCCATATGACAAGATGTCATGGCACCATGTAGGATGCACTGGTGGGCCCTAAGCTGACTTGGCTTCTTTCCTTACTTGCTTCCAAGGAGACTAAATTTTAAGACCCACTCTTGCGATTGACCCATACTTCTAAGAGACTCAGACTGGACTCGATTTACGACTCGACTTAGTACAGGACTCAATTTGACCTAATTGGTCAAGGTACAGACTCAATTCAAAGCAAAAGACAATTACAAATTTGAGGCTTGAAGCCTTATTACAAGATACAAAGAAGTGGAACCCTAATCTGAGATCCATAGAGGGTTGAGGAGCCTCTGTCGGATCCTGGTGCCGACACCAATTCTCCCGGGGTGGGAGGAACTCGACCCTATCTAGTAAGGGTTAGTTTGGCTTTGGTACCTCTCCAAGATATCGGGGTCGATGCGCTACGAGTCCTCCCGTGTGATCCACGAGTCATCGGATTCGTGTCGGCCTTGCCATCGGACCAGGTAATGTTGATAGCCCTTGCCCCGGGTAGTGATGGCTTGGTCATCCAGGACATGCTCGATCCGCTCTCCTCGCTCAGGTATATTTGGAGGTGGACACTCAGGTTCAGGTTCACTCTCAAAAGGGAGGTCAGGCCCAAACAGCTCACTGGGTATGTTTGCGGGTTCTTTATACTCGACTAAGTCAGAGATATTGAATGTCAAGCTAATTTCATAATCCGAAGGTAATTCTAGCACATAGGCATTAGGTCCCATTCTCCTAATCACTTTAAAGGGACCCGCCCCACGAGCATGAAGCTTCTTAATGGTTCCGGGTGGAAACCATTCAGGCCAGAGCCTAATCATTACAAAATCCCTTATCTCAAACTCTTTGGCTCGCTTTCGAGAATCAGCCAAATTATTTTAAAAATTGTATTTAATGCATAATCCTAACATGATGCAAAATACAAACTCAACTATGCAATCTTTTTGAGAAAAAAATTTATTGGATTCCTAGGGTCTAAACCTAATAGACTTTTAACTCTCTAGGTTTGACCCTAGTCTGGTATGCACAAGAAAAATTATTAAGGATCCATAGCAAATGCCATAAAGTATACCAGAAGTAGAGGGCAAAAGGGATGGGCTCTAAGGAGTCACGCATTCTGGTAATCTCAATAAAAAGTAACCCCATGGCTCTAGAAATGTGAGAGGGTTCAGGGAAGGGTAGGAAATATAAATCAGAGTCTTGGGGTGGCTTATGGAAAACATAAAACAGACCTGGGTTATTCAGGATGACCTTAAAATTTGGGCATCGTTCTATAGGTGTCATATGGTCCACTTGTTCTGGTAGATCTTGGGGCTCGCTAGGGTCAATCCCACAATAAGGAAGGTCTGTTAAAGAGGATCCTGGGACCACATCTATAGTATGATGGATGTCTCCCAGGGGTGGAAGTTGACCAGGTAACTCATCAGGAACTTCATCCTCAATTTCTTTCCGAGCTTCAACCATCTCTTGAAGATGTTCTCTTTGGATCGGTTCATTAAGGGTTGGTTCCTGAACTCCTATGGAAAAGACTGGTGAATCCTTATGTTTTTTTACTAGATGTGATCCTGGCTCGGTCATTTCCTCTTCAAATTTTGTAGTGGGTTCAGGATCATTTTCCTTGGATTCCTCAATGATTTCAGCCTCAGGCCCATCTTCTACTAAACTTGACTCATAGATGCTTTCTTTCAATTCTTTAATGGGCTCAGGAGTTTGTTTCCCTAGATTTTCAATGGGTTCAACCTTCAAGTCTTCCTCAGGTTCAACAATGGGTTCGGGTATAGTTTCAGTCGGTTCATCCATAAGTAGGGCAGGGGCGATGCACTGACTAGCAAAATGCTCAGGTTTATGGCACCTATAGCTATTACCTTGGTGATCGGGTCTCCTCTGGACTTCAATAGCCTCACCCTTGTCCTCTCTACTATATTGGGGTCGATTCAGACTGGGAAGACTAAGACTGGGTCGGGCTAGGTTTGGTCGACTAGGGTCAGATCGGTTCGGGCTTGGTCGACTTGGGTAAGCCTGGCTGTAACCTTGGGTGGATCCGAGGATACGGCTCTAGTTCCTAAAGGGCTCAGGTCTTCTGTAGGTGGGAGCTCTCTGGAAATGATCACGGAGCCTAGTGGCTTCCTCTATGGGTCCTAGTCTAGCCTCTATTTGATCACATCTATTATTCAACTGGTTGCTTAATTGAGTCATGGATTGAGTTAGGGCTCCAATGTCAGCTCGCAGTTGTTCCATGGTTTCGGTAGACGGTGGAGAAGGTGGATGAAAAGAGGTTCCTGATCTAGTGCACATGTAACACACACACAGAACGGTGCTACGGTTTCCTAGACCTAGGAGATCTCTCCAAATGTGAAGTCATGAAGATGAACCTGGAAGTAATAACATGGCACCTGGCCAGGTAAGTGTAAGGTTAGTGGAGGTTCCTCTTTGCTTGCCTATACACCAATTAGAAATTGGCCAGGTAAGCAAACCAACCCACATCCCTTCGGGATTTAGTCCCTGAACCAATTGCCTAGACACCAGCTACTCAAGCACACACCAACAAGCAATCTAGCTTGGCTCAGCACTTGGGTCGACCCGACTCGTGGGTGTCCCTAGCTCACTAGAGCAGATTAAATGTCTAATCGATTTTAGTTAATGGCTAGGGTTCGATATGTCGGGTGGTGGTTTTTTGGGCTAGGGACAGGTAATGAAATCCTGACCCTATGTTAATTTGATGCCCTTAAGATAAGTTATGTGAAATGAAGCCCAATAATGACTAATGAAATGACTTAAAAAATTTTTTTCTTGTTTCTTGTGTCTTTTAGATGGGTGAATGCTAAACAAAATGCAGGAATTAAAACATGCAAGAAACAAGCTAGATGGATGAATGAATCAAAAGATAAGATGCTTGCTGAAATTTCAGACCTGAGATTTTCTCAGGTAGTATTTCGGCTTGTAGAAATTCTACAAACTGAAATAAAATCTGAGAAAATAAACAAAAATACTTTGAAATTACTGCAATCTAAAAAAATAGAATTCACAAAATTTAGATCTCTACATAGAGAAACAATCCAACGATCAAACCATATATGGATTGACCAAAATGCAGAAAATGAAACAAAATGCACTAGTCATAGCCTTGCTTTGATACCAAGAATGATGCGGAACAAGGGGGTAGGGCTAGGGATGCTAGATTCTAGTAAGGATGCTTATGATACAAAGGAATTCTTTTTAGGGTTGATGAGTTTTTTTATGTTTATGGATGCTAGGATGGATGCTTATGATGCAACGAATTTCTTTTCTTAGGGTTGATAAGTTTTTTAGTTGTTTGTCTTAGGGTTTTGATTCCCGATGACAACCAAAGGCAAGAAATACGAAAGAAGAGTAGTTTAAGCTTACGCTAGCAGTTCAAAGCCCTAAAAGTGAAAACGAGAACAGGACCCCGGGATTAAGAAACCCCGGTAGGACTAGCTCGACATGCAATACCTACTTAGGAGATAGAGAGAAAGCAAACCTCACACTTCTGAAGCGCCCGGTGCAGAGATCGCTCAACTCGGTGGATGCGGCCTGGATGCTCGAGCAGTCAAACTCGTTGAAGCACTGGCTTTGGGTCGGGAGGTCACGATGGCAAAGCTGACTATCTCCGATGCCCGAGATGCCAGGGAGGACCTGTAGACAAACAAAAGAAGGATCAGCGAGATGTGGAGATGCACGAAAAGGATCTGAGAGGGAGTTAAGAAGAGGCTTCGAGCCTGATGTCTGGCTGGATTCCGAAGTCAAAGTTGAAGATAACTTGGGGCCTCGCTCCCTGCGACGTCTCGGAGGATGAAGGAATGTGGCCTCACACCACTCGACGTCCAGGAGGACGAAGGACTCGCGATGCCCTGGAGAGACGGACAGGTGGCCTCACACCACTCGACGTCCCTGGGGACGAAGGCAACTTCACTCAAACCTAGTCTAGGAGACAATGGTTGGAGGATAGAAAACTCAATATCTTTTTCATTAATCATTCAATATTTTTTTTTTACAATGGAGGGGGTTGGGTCCTTTAAATAGGCACCCAAGGCCCATTTTGAAATTCAAATGCAAGAATACAAATTTCTTCTTCTTTTTCTTGAATGGGCATGGCATGAAGCAAGGCTAGGAGGAGGGATCATGGCGACTTGAAGTTGGAAAGAATCTTCATTGTTTTGGAAAAAGACATAAAGAGGGGCTTGTAGCATGGCTGGTGGGGACATGCAAGATGAGAATGCAACTATGCAACCCTAAAGGAGATTAGCAAAGATTAACTTAGCAATTTCTTATTTGCATATGATTAGTTCAGCATATAGTATCAAAGGAGGTCTAATGAAGAGAACTCGAACGATCAAACGTAAACCTAATTAATAAGACTATCAAAATAACAAAGAAATAGGAATAAGATTCGAACCACACAAGTTAAGCTAGGCAAATTTAATATTTCAGACCTTATCGATACTAGAACATACCTAGCATTAATCTTTCAAGTAGATCAAGATCACTCATGAAGAGACCTCCCAAATGACAAGACCATACTACAAATTGAGGGCCCTTCTTGTTTTCTGGATTATGGCAAGTAATTCCTTCCTCTTGAATTCGGAATCCCGGAGAACCCTACAACAAAGAAACCTCGAGATTAGGAACTTGGTAACATACGTTAGTCATGATATGGAGAAACTAAAGAAGAGTCGAGGAAGCATTGTTGAAGAATAATCTTGGCGCCATGGTAGATCACTTGAAATGGATTAGGCTGGCCTCCTTGTGATGGTCTTCTTGATCAACCTTGAATATTGAAGAGCTAGCTTGAGATTGGAGAAGAAGGAGAGTGTCTTAGGCGTTGGAGATGGAGGAGGAGAAAGTAGGGTTGGCGTGGGATAGGGAGAGGAATTTAGAACTACCACTTAGGCACATAGAACTCACATAGAAGAAAATTTTTATTTTTTCTTTTCCATCCTCTCTTTACAAGAAGACTAAGAGTCTTTTATAGACTATTAAGCCATTTTGAATTCAAACTACACCAAATATCATGGAGAAAAATTTGTGGAGAAAAATATGGGGCGTCCCATGAGTAGTGGAGGAAGTTGTGGAGGAGGTTGTAGCCAATTCAAATTCAAATTCCCCTTTTCTTCTCTTGGGCGGCAACCTTGGATGGTGAGGTGGCATGTGTGATGTGGCAGCAACCTTGGATGGTGAGGTGGTATGTGTGATGTGGCAGCAACCTTGGATGATGAGGTGGCATGTGTCATGTGGCATGTGGTCCCCACTTGAGGTGGCTTTGGTCTTGCTTTGGAGTATAAGTCTTGAGTCTTCTTTAGTCTTCAGATGTGGTTTGGTTTGATTATTCATGGAGGTTTGGTTTGATTCTTCATGGATTGGACTTGACTCATTTGGACCCAACTTTCAAATACAAGATTAATCATGCTGGACTAGTCCCAACATAAAATTGAAATGGACTCGAATTACATAATTATTTGGACTCAAAATTAAAGAAAGAAAAAAATTACAGGACTTTCTTTTACTCATCCAACCATAAGGACTCGGATTTGACTTGAATTGGTTGGAGTCTCTTCCTGATTCTGGTGCCCACACCAATTCTCCCGGGGTGGGAGGAACTCGACCCTATCGAGTGAGGGTTGGCTTGATAAGTTTCTAAAGCATCTGGGTCGATTTGTTGTAGGTCCTCTCGGGAAATCCAGGAGTCTTCAGATTCAGGACATCCTTGCCATCTAACCAGATAACGTTGGTAGCCTTTATTTCTAGTAGTAATGATCTGGTCATCCAAGATCCTTTCAATTCTCTTCTTTCTCTCAGGAACACTTGGTGGTGGACACTCATTTGGTGTTTCACCCTCAAAAGAAACATTAGGACCAAAAAGCTCACTAGGTATCAATGCAGGTTCTTTGTATTCTTTTAAGTCTGAAACGTTAAATGTTGAACTAATGCCATAACTTGGTGGTAATTCTAATACATAAGCATTTGGTCCAATTTTCTTTATTATTTTGAAAGGTCCGGCTCCCTGGGTATGGAGTTTCTTCATAGTTCCTGGCAGAAACCTTTCAGGTTTAAGTTTGATCATGACGGAGTCCCCTTCATTAAATTCTTTTAATCGTTTATGTGAATTAGTCATATGCTGATAGAGTTCATTGCTCGCTTGAATCTTTTGGCTAATCTCCTTATGCAATTCCCTAATATGCTGTGCATATGACTCGGCAGACTCGGACACCCGTGCATGTGTGGGTAAAGGAGCTAGGACTAAAGGCTTCCTAAGTCTATATCCATGGACCACTTCGAATGGACTTTTCCCAATAGACCTATTAACTGAGCTGTTATAGGCAAATTCAGCATGAGGAAGTAATAGGTCCCAGTTTCCTAGGTTGTCACCAACTAAGCATCTCAACAGATTTCCTAAGCTTCAGTTTACTACCTCAGTCTGGCCATTGGTTTGAGGATGATAGGCAGTAGAGAATTTCAGCTTGGTACCGAGCATGTGCCAGAGGGTTTTCCAGAAATAGCTAGTAAATTTGACATCTCTATCAGACACAATGGTTTTTGGTAAACCATGAAGCCTAACGACCTGATCGAGAAAAAACTTGGCCACCTTCGAAGCATCTAAAGTTTGAGAACAAGGAATGAAGTGAGCCATCTTGGAGAAACGATCGACAACCACAAAGACAGAATCATACTTCCTAGACGTCTTAGGGAGGCCTACTACAAAATCCATGCTGATATCCTGCCATGGACAATCAGGGACAGGTAAGGGTGTGTATAGACCGGTGTTCTGTCTTTGCTGTTTTGCAACAGCACAGATACGGCACTGAGCTACAATCTGGGCCACATTTCTTTTGAGACCAGGCCAAAAGAATTGGTCTTCTTTTGCTAAGATGGTCTTATTCCTACCAAAATGTCCTGCTAAGCCCCCAGCATGAACTTCCCAGATCAGATATTCCCTAACAGAGGTCTTATGAATACACAACTGATTTCCTCTGAAAAGGTATCCATCTAAAATGGTATAATCACTATGCTCACTAGATGGTCCTTGTTGAAGGGATCGATAGATGTCACCAAAATCAGGGCATGTAGGATATTCCTCTTTTAATCTTTCAAACCCTACTACCTCAGTGCTCACAGAATTCAACAACATTGAACGACGACTCAATGCATCAGCAACCCTATTTTCAGTTCTAGCATGATGTTTCAGTACGAACGTATAAGCTTGTATGAACTCTACCCATTTCCTGTGCCTAGGGTTCAATATCTTCTGAGAACTAAGAAACCTAAGAGCTTCATGGTCAGAAAATAGGACAAACTCTTGTGGTAGAAGATAATGCCTCCAATAACGTAATGCCTGAACTACCGCATACAGCTCCCTATTATAGGTGGAATACCTTAGTCTCGCTTCATTTAACTTCTCACTGAAATATGCTACTAGGTGATTCTCTTGACTCAAGACACCTCCAATTCCTACCCCAGAAGCATCACAAGCAACCTCGAACACTTTGGTAAAATCGGGTAACCTCAAGACGGGTGCGTGTCATTTTTTCCTTAATTGTTAGGAAGGCTTTGTTTGCTGCTTTAGTCCATTCAAAAGTTTCCTTCCTAATATAATCAGTGATTGGAGCCACTATCGTACTTAACCCTCTAATGAATCTCCTATAGAAGGTGGCTAAACCATGGAAACTACGGACATCATGGATACTCTTGGGTACAGGCCACTCTACTATTGACTTAATTTTTGTAGGGTCAGCGGACACTCCTTCAGATGTTACTACGAATCCTAGAAAGATAACTCTATGTGTTAAGAAATCACACTTCTTGATATTGGCATAGAGGCTATCCTTTCTAAGGACTTGGCAAACTTGCCTTAGGTGGGTTAAATGGTTTGCCTTAGTCTTGCTATAGATAAGAATGTCATCAAAGTAGACCACCACAAATTTCCCGATGAAAGTTTTCAACACCTGATTCATAATTCTCATAAAGGTGCTGGGTGCATTGGATAGACCGAACGGCATGACTAACCACTCATATAATCCATCTTTAGTCTTAAAAGCGGTCTTCCATTCATCTCCAGGCCTAACCCTAACCTGGTGATAGCCACTCTTTAAGTCTATCTTGGAGAAAATTGTTGATCCGGCTATCATATCTAACATATCGTCCAGTCTTGGGATTGGAAACCTATATTTGACAGTAATCTTGTTGATGGCACGGCTGTCTACACACATCCTCCAGGTACCATCTTTTTTAGAGGTTAACAAGGCAGGGACTGCACAAGGGCTTAAACTTTCTCTAACAAATCCCTTTCTAAGAAGTTCACTAACTTTCCTTTGTAACTCTTGATGTTCAGTTGGATTCATCCTATAATGAGGCAAATTAGGTAAATTCGTGCCATGAACTAAATCTATGGCATGTTGTATGTCCCTTAAAGGTGGAAGATTGTCGGGAAGATCCTCGGGAAACACGTCTTCAAAGTCTTTCAATAATTGGACCACCTCTTGAGGGTGTTCTACAGGGGTGTGGTCCATAGTTTCCTTAGCAGCTACCATCCAAATAGGTGCTCCCTCATTAATGTCTTTTTCTAATTCTCTTGCACCTATCAAATTTAATCCAATCCTTTTTTCTTTCAGGCTGCTAACTCCTCTTTTGGTGTTGTCCTTAGGCTGGGTTAAATGAATGACAATTTTCTTGCCATTGAAATTGAAAGCACAGGAATTCGATCGACCAAAAATTGTCACATCATGGTCAAACAGCCATGGCCTACCTAGGATGATGCTACTTACTCCCATAGGGAGTACATCACACCAGATTCGTTCCTGATAGGACTGAAGTTGGATTCGGACCTGACATCTCTGCTTGATTGGGATAGAAGTGGAATCGATCCAGGATACCTTATATGGATTGGGATATGGTTCAGTGGGTAATCCTAGACTCTTGGCTGCACTAGTGGAAATGGCATTGATACAGCTTCCACTATCGATCACGATCTTACAGACCTTTTCTCCTATTTTGACAAATGTGTGTAGGATGCTAGTCCTACGCCAGTCTTCCTGCTCCTTGGTCTGTGTCATGATACATCTCACAACTCCTAACACATCTGATGAGTCTACATTTTCTTCATCTCCTTCATACTCATCAGCCAAGCAATCCCCTGCTTCATAAACCTCCTCTTCATCATTCTCCAGGGGTTCTGATTCACCTTCTTCTGCCTCCCCTATATGTAAAGCTCTAGAGGGACATTGGCTCACGAAATGACCTGGTTTACGACACTTATAGCAAACTCGCTCCCTCTCACCTCGAACTTCAGGGCTCTTTCCTTTGTCTTCTCTAGGAATTGGGAGAATGGCAGGGTTGGTCCTAGGGGTTGGATTCGGGCTGGATCTTGGTCTATTGGTTGTACCAGGGACTGAACTAGGTCGACTAACAGGAGGATTAAACCTAATGGGCTTAGGTCGCCTAAATGTAGCTCTCCTTTGAAACCTCTCATAGTCCATGGCAACTTGGTATGCCTGATCTAAATCATGGAGTTCTCTCAAAAACAGTTCCCCTTTTATATCTTCATTCAATCCTGATCTAAACCTCGACAATGTGGCTGCCTCAGACTCGACTACGTTGCATCGCATTACAAACTCATCAAATTTAGCAACGTACTCAGAAACGGTCTTATTTCCTTGTGTCAATCGTTGCCACTGATCTAACAACCTTTGCTGATAAGACATAGGCAAATATTTCTCTCTAAGCTTTCTCTTCATGTCTCTCCAGGTCACTATAGGTAAGTCTTCCCTCTGCCTAGCTATGCGTTCGACATTTACCCAATACAACCTAGCCTGACGGACTAGTCTGATTTTGGCAAACTTGAATCTTCTCTCTTCAGACATATCATACCAGTCAAAATATTGATCCATGTCAGCCTCCCAGTCTATGTACACCTTAGGATCTAGGCTTCCCTCAAAGGTTGGTGCATCTAGACGTATATTCCTTAAGGCCCGATCATCCTGATCAAAAGTATCATGGCGAGGTCTTCTAGGATTTGGCTCCGGAGTGTGATCAGTATAATCCTGATGTGGCCTTCTATGAATTGGATCAGGTGTATGTTCCTGTCGTTGGGCTCTAGGGTGAACTGAAGGTAATCTGGGTGAAGGTGGTTCAGTTGGGGTCAACCTAGATTCCTCTAGGGTTCCTATCCTTTCCTCGAACTGGTCAAACCTAGCATCCAAATGGTCTATCTTCTCGATCATAGATCTCATAAGGCTTTCCATACTAGTATCCATGGATGAACTAGGTTGGGCTTGTGAAGGGTGGTAAGGTGTGCCTGACCTAGTTGTCATGCAAACAATTAGACTCAGACCCGAACTACGAGTTTTCTAAACTGGTTAGTCCAAATAAATTGAGTTGACTAGATACAATCAAATCAACAGCTACTCTCTTCCATTGGCCAGTCAGGATGTTGGTCTGTGGGAGGTTCCCCCAGCTTTCACTGGGTCCTAATTAAAAACCACAATAACCGCTTAGGCTTGAGCCACTTAACCTCTATCCTTGACACCAGCTTTCAATAATAGATGAAGAAATGGGTTGCACAAGCTTTCCCAATTGAATTGAACTAGACCTAGAGTTCCAAGCTAGTTGCCTAATCAAGGTGGCAAGCTAGATTGTAGTAACTCTATACTTGGCCAGGTTTTAGAACAAGGGAAGTGTGAGATCCTGTCTCTGGCCTACCTAGGCCCGGTGGAATTGGCCCGATAGACGGATCAGCACCCAAGCCCTTAGTCCCAATTCTAGACACCAAGTAATAGGGCACACACAATACTAGTTGACACAATGAGTTGACAATAACCCGGGCTCGACCAAATTGATGTCCCTAACCCACTAGGGCAATTAATGTCTAATCAGTTTTAGTTAGGGATTGGATCGATATGCAATTTGGTGATTTTTGGGCTAGGGACAAGTGATGAAATCCTGACCCTATGTCAATTTCATGCCCTTAATTTGATTTGTCATGAGATGCATGCAAATTTCAAATTTTAGGTGCAGAAGTAGTGTGTTGTAGTTTAAAAGTGGTGTTGATAAGTGTAGAAAAAAAGGTCAGAAAAATCTAAAAAAGTCACAGAAAACTCCTAACTTCTAGATGACATACCAGATGAAACGAAAATTCAAAATAAAATCTGTACTATTCTAGGCAGATTCTGAAATGAAGATAATGAAAAGGAACAGAACAGAACAGAAACCCTAATAACACTGATGGACTGCAGGAATTTTCATTTTTTTTGTGAATTTTTTATCAGATTGAAATTTTAAACGGTGATAAGCAACTTAAAATGGAACAGGGAAAAGAATATTCCAACAAGGAATGTGATACTTGCCTTTGGAGTTGCAGGCGGATTACAGTCAGCCTACAGAAAATACACCAAGCAGAAAAACAGAACGTGCCTAATGTAAAATTCACAAATGAAATCTAAGAAGTCCTTTGGCTTTCTTTTTCATGGGTCAATCACAATGGCACCCCGACATGCCTTAGGAGATCCCCGTGGAATGGGAAGAGAGGGTGTATAAACCCTACTTTCTCCTAAGACCGGACGGCCTGGTAACGCTCCCAATCCAAGTACTTCAAGGACTTAATGCTATGCAATCAGGAACTTATTCTACCATGCTCTGATACCAAGAATGGTGGGGACATGCAAGATGAGAATGCAACTATGCAACCCTAAAGGAGATTAGCAAAGATTAACTTAGCAATTTCTTATTTGCATATGATTAGTTCAGCATATAGTATCAAAGGAGGTCTAATGAAGAGAACTCGAACGATCAAACGTAAACCTAATTAATAAGACTATCAAAATAACAAAGAAATAGGAATAAGATTCAAACCACACAAGTTAAGCTAGGCAAATTTAATATTTCAGACCTAATCAATACTAGAACATACCTAGCATTAATCTTTCAAGTAGATCAAGATCACTCATGAAGAGACCTCCCAAATGACAAGACCATACTACAAATTGAGGGCCCTTCTTGTTTTCTGGATTATGGCAAGTAATTCCTTCCTCTTGAATTCGGAATCCCGGAGAACCCTACAACAAAGAAACCTTGAGATTAGGAACTTGGTAACATACATTAGTCATGAAATGGAGAAACTAAAGAAGAGTCGAGGAAGCATTGTTGAAGAATAATCTTGGCGCCATGGTAGATCACTTGAAATGGATTAGGCTGGCCTCCTTGTGATGGTCTTCTTGATCAACCTTGAATATTGAAGAGCTAGCTTGAGATTGGAGAAGGAGAGTGTCTTAGGCGTTGGAGATGGAGGAGGAGAAAGTAGGGTTGGCGTGGGATAGGGAGAGGAATTTAGAACTACCACTTAGGCACATAAAACTCACATAGAAGAAAATTTTTATTTTTTCTTTTCCATCCTCTCTTTACAAGAAGACTAAGAGTCTTTTATAGACTATTAAGCCATTTTGAATTCAAACTACACCAAATATCATGGAGAAAAATTTGTGGAGAAAAATATGGGGTGTCCCATGAGTAGTGGAGGAAGTTGTGGAGGAGGTTGTAGCCAATTCAAATTCAAATTCCCCTTTTCTTCTCTTGGGCGGCAACCTTAGATGGTGAGGTGGCATGTGTGATGTGGTAGCAACCTTGGATGGTGAGGTGGTATGTGTGATGTGGCAGCAACCTTGGATGATGAGGTGGCATGTGTCATGTGGCATGTGGTCCCCACTTAAGGTGGCTTTGGTCTTGCTTTGGAGTATAAGTCTTGAGTCTTCTTTAGTCTTCAAATGTGGTTTGGTTTGATTCTTCATGGAGGTTTGGTTTGATTCTTCATGGATTGGACTTGACTCATTTGGACCCAACTCTCAAATACAAGATTAATCAGGCTGGACTAGTCCCAACATAAAATTGAAATGGACTCGAATTACATAATTATTTGGACTCAAAATTAAAGAAAGAAAAAAATTACAGGACTTTCTTTTACTCATCCAACCATAAGGACTCGGATTTGACTTGAATTGGTTGGAGTCTCTTCCTGATTCTGGTGCCCACACCAATGGCTTATGTTCTTCTTCCTTCCTTTGTTGCACACCCTTTCTTTGGTATAAGGCTTGACATGGGGAGTGTTAGGTGGAGGCGCCCAAGGATCTTGTCTCTCCCTTCCAAAGTGGTTGAAGCAATTTGGGAAGAAAACTTGATTGGAGGGCTTGAAGCAAGGGATTTGAATTCCCACTTCAACTCCTATTGACTTCCACCTTGGCCGACCACCCTTGCATGGCAATGAGCTTGAAAGGGGGACGAGAAAATGGCTAGAGCCAAGTGAAGTGGTCCTCCCCATTTGGTGTCCTTGCATGCCAAGTGTGCTGCCCACATGGCAAGATGTCATGGCACCATGTAGGATGCACAGGTGGGCCCTGAGCTGACTTGGCTTCTTTCCTTACTTGCTTCCAAGGAGACTAAATTTTAAGACCCACTCTTGCAATTGACCCATACTTCTAAGAGACTCAGACTGGACTTGATTTACGACTCGACTTAGTACATGACTCAATTTGACCTAATTGGTCAAGGTACGGACTCAATTCAAAGCAAAAGACAATTACAAATTTGAGGCTTGAAGCCTTATTACAAGACACAAAGAAGTGGAACCCTAATCTGAGATCCATAGAGGGTTGAGGTGCCTATGTCGGATCCTGGTTCCCACACCACTGGATACATCCGGTCGCCTCGCCAAGTGTGCCGTCAAGCTAGGCGAATTCGACATCTCTTTCCAGCCATGATCTATCTTGAAGGATAGGTAATTGCTGACTTCATTACAAAGTGTACATGGAAATAGGAGACACCTCATATGACCGAGGCACTTGAAGCTGATGCTGTCTGTGAAGTAGAACTAGCCTGGACTCTCCATGTGGATGGAGCGACCAACCTCGCAGGCTGTGGAGCCGGACTGATCCTAGCCGACCCGGATGGGGAGAACCTGGAGTATGTATTATATTTTTTATTTCAGGTGTAAAATAATCAAGCGAAGTACGAAGCCCTCCTCGTGGGGCTACGAATCGCCAACAAACTGGGCATCAGCCAACTCAGAGTTTTCTTCGACTCCCAACTGGTGGTTAATCAAGTAAAGGTGGAATTTGAAGCAAGGGATCCGATCCTGGCAAAATATTTAAACAAGGTACAAAAGCTCATTCCTCGATTCAGATTTTTCGAAATCCTCCACATACCTCGTCTGCAGAACTCTCGGGTGGATGCTCTATCAAGGTTGGCTATGGCTGCCAATGGGACTTCTGACCGAACCTTTGTGGAGTATCTGCGGCACCCTAGCATTGCTGAAGAGTCGACCGAGGTCCACCAGGTGGAACAAGAAGTTTCTTGGATAGATCCGATCCTTACTTTCTTGGCTAAGAGAACTCTTCCGGAAGATCCAGTGGAAGCCAAGCGGGTGTGTTTGATGGCCTCCAAGTACGTCATTCTTGACAGCATCCTGTATAAGCGGTCATTCTTGCAATCGCTATTAAAGTGCTTGGGGCCGACGAACACCGACTATGCCCTTAGAGAAGTCCATGAAGGCATCTGTGGCGATCACCTCGGAGGAAGGTCCTTAGCTTAAAAGATCATCCGGTAGGGATATTACTGGCCCACCATTCAGAAGGACACATCGGACTTCGTCCGAAGGTGTGATGCGTGTCAGAGGTACTCCGTCATTCAAAGGAGACCCACTAGCGAGCTGACTCTGATCACCGCCCCATTGCCATTCGCATAGTAGGGAATGGATATCCTGGGACCCTTTCCCTCGGCCTCTGGGCAACGAAAATTTTTGCTTGTGGCCATCGACTATTTCACCAAGTGGGTGGAGGCCGAACCACTAGCACAAATAACGAAGGCCAAGATGGAGAATTTCGTCCAGAACAATATCATTTTTTGATTCGACATTCCCCGAACGATTATTACTAACAATGGAAGACAATTTGACAACTCTAAATTTCAAGATTTTTGTCAGCAATATCATGTCTCTCACCGACTCACATCGGTCGGTCATCCTTAGTTCAATGGAGAGGCAGAAGTCACCAACCGAACAATATTACACAGGCTAAAGACCTGGCTCAATGAGGTAAAGGGACATTGGGCAGAGGAACTCCATTCAGTATTATGGGCATATCGGATGACCGCCAGAGCGTCGACGGGTGAAACCCTGTTCAACCTCACTTATGGAAGTGAAGCTGTCATCCCTATTAAGACCTCTCTTCAATCTCTCCAGATTGACCCCTATGTGGTGGGGACACTTGAGGCAACAGAATAAGACAGAGGCTTTTCAACCCTCTGTAAATTGATCAATAATTTATGAGTCCATCTGTAGTAAGGGCTTAGCTCATCTGAGTCCATTTTAGTTGTTATTTGAGTATTTTGAGTTGTTATTTCAGTTCTGTACTAGTCAACTCATGTTGAGCTAGTTCAGTCCAATGCTAGTCAGCTCATGTTGAGCTAATTTTTTTTTTTTTGAGTCCTATCCAAGCATACTGAAGACTCAAGACCACATCATACAAGTAAAGACAAAGTCCAACCAGATTGAAGACATGGAAGTTTAGCCCAAGTCCAACCCAGCTTGAAGATTTGAAGACCCCAGGAGGAAAATCAGAAACCCTGATTCCTTGCAGATGCCCTCCAGATGCCCAGATTTCCTTCCAGATGCTAAAATATATTCTTAGAACAAGGAATCCATGATTTTAGAGGTCCATCTGCATCCTAGCCCAAAGAAATCAAGCCCAGGCGCCAAGCCCAAGCCCCTAAGAAGCAAGATACCAGGGAATATTCCTGCTACCTGGCTACCAGGCCACCCCAGCTTCCAGAGGCCCAAACCCACGCACTCGGGCCCCTTTGGGCCGGCCCCTTGCTGCTCTTAGAAGCCCAACACGCCTCCCTAGGCATCCTTGGAGTGTTGTCTAAGTCAAGAGAATTTTTAGAGATTTTTCTACCTAATGTTTCCTTGTTTTCTAGTTAGGGTTTGAGAGGGAAAAGGATTCTTATGTAAAGACTAATGTACCCTTACTTGGTGCCTAAGGTTAAGGGTCTATTTAAGGGACCCTAGCCTCTTGTATGAAACCTAATTTTTGATATGAATTAAAACCTTGAGTTCTTCTATTGAGTTGTGTGATACCCTACTGTGTGCATAAAGGGGTTTGTGAGAGTTTTTCTTCCCAGTGCTGCAATCATCTTCCTGCTGCCAACAAGCCTCTCAGATCCCTAGATGCCCACTCCAAAAGAAGCCTTCCCTTGCTGTTTTTCCTTTCTTTTCTTGTTCTTTTGTGAGTTTTCTAACCCCTAACAAGTCGTTTGCAGGTCCCCGAGTTCCTACAAATCCAACGACTCCAGCCAAGCCTCAATCGGACCACCGAGCAGAAAGCCGGGTATCCGTGGGTCTTTGGCTCGGTTTTCCAGGCCGCATCCATGAGGAACGAGAGATCCCTTCACTGCGATCTTCATCGGGCACTTCAAACATTGTCAGGTACACCCCCTCTACCTCCAGTCTTATTATTGTAGGAGAACTTGCCCTAACCGAGGCTTCTCAGCCCCGGCGATCCTTCTTTAGTACTTTTCTAGGTTCTAATCTGCATGCTTGGCTTCAAAAAATCATACAAAATTCTCTATAACTAATTTTGATCTAAAATTCGAGGATTAATCACCTAACCCCACACATAAAACATACAAAAAGAATTGCATGCATATTAGTCCCCCATCACTATGCCGAACCGACCAACTCCGAGTGGCGAAGGGTTGACCTAGACTTGCTTGAAGAGACTAGACTTTGGGCAAGCATGAAGATGGCGGTATGCTGTCAGAAGATGGTGAAATATTACAACTCGCGAGTCAAAGCACGAGCTTTCCAAGTCGGAGACCTGGTCCTATGGAGAACCAAAGTTTCGAGGCCGATCGAGCAAGGCAAACTTTCCCTAAATTGGGAGGGACCTTATTGGGTCGTTGAAGAGGCTCGAGCTGGCACCTATCGACTGGAATTTTTGGATGGACGATAGATGCCGCATCCGTGAAATGTAGATAACCTTCGCAAGTATTATCAATGAAGTTTACATTCCTTCCACTAATCGCCCACTTCCAAAAGTCCGACTCTAGTCGGCAAAGGCTCTAGGGCAGCCCACTTCCGAAAGTCCAACTCCGGTCGGCAAAGGCTCTAGGACAACCAACTTCTGAAAGTCCGACTCCGGTCGGCAAAGGCTCTAGGGCAGCCAATTTTCGAAAGTCCGACTCCGGTGAGTAAAGGCTCTAGGGCAGCCCATTTTCGAAAGTCCGACTCCGGTCAGCAAAGGCTCTAGGGCAGCCCACTTCCGAAAGTCCAACTCCGATCGACAAAGGCTCTAGGGCAGCCCACTTCCGAAAGTCCGACTCCGGTCGGCAAAGGCTCTAGGGCAGCCCATTTCTAAAAGTCCTACTCCAATCGGCAAAGGCTCTTGGGTAGCCCACATCCGAATGTCCGACTCCAGTTGGTAAAGGCTCTAGGGCAGCCCACTTCCGAAAGTCCGACTCCAGTCGACGAAGGCTCTAGGGTAGCCCGATCTGGAGAGCCGATGGACCGACACTTAAGATAAATTTTCTAAGCTCGTTGCTCCAGCCTGAGCTAAAATCCGATCGCTGCTTCAACTACTTCCATGTCCAGAAAGCCAATGGGCCAACACTTAGGATAAATTTCCTAAGCTCGTTGCTCCAGCCTGAGCTGAAATTCGACCAGTGCCTAAACTGCTTCTAGGTTTGGAGAGCCGATGGACCAACACTTATGATAAGTTTCCTAAGCTTGTTTCTCCAGCCTGAGCTGAAATCCATAATCAATTGTTGGTCCGGAAAGCCGATAGACCAGTACTTAGAGCAGAAATCCTTTGGGGACCTATTTTGGCCTGAGTCACTGATTTGACGCCTACCCTGGAGGTCCGACCTCCCACTCAGGTCCACTGACTGCTCCACACTTAGCAACATCTCAGAAGTGAAGACATGAGACAGTATAAAAAGTCAACAAAAAGATTTTCCATTACTTCAAAAAGTTTCTTTACAAAGACTGAAGGTCAGACCTTTACAAACAACTAGGTCTGGCCCTCGGGAGCTACATTATCTATGGATACACCGGACCCCTCGGCAACCATAGCCGCTTCGGCCTCTTCGGCCCCATCGGCTACCCCCGCCTCGCTCCTGTTGGGGCGTCCGTTCCGGTAACTTCCATGATGGCCTCCACTGGGACATCAGCCGCTCATGCAGTCGGAACCACATCGTCCAAAGCCTCTTCTTTCGCCGGCTTTGGTGGCTGGAGGAATGATAGATTGAGTTCTGGGAAGGCTGCACTGACCTTTCCCAGGCACTCATCGTATTCATAATCGAAGCCGACCATCCCGGCTTCGTTCATCTCCTTGATAAAATCCTCCGAGGATTTATATTCTATAACGGCTATCTCGCCAGCCGTCTTCAGCAGATCTTGGGCTGTCTTCAGTAAGCCCTTATATCTTTCCACCGATGCCTGATAGCCCTTTGCACGGACATAAATGTCAGCCAGATGCCCCTCCTCGACAGTTAGTCGATGAGTCAGAGTCTTGATCTTCTTCTTTTTATTCTTCAAACTGGCTTCCCGGTATGCCTTCTGGGTCAGCAGGTCCTCTAACTGCTTCTTTTGGGCCTCTGACTCGGCCCGCAGAGTGGACACTTCTGCCGCTATGGCCTTCAAGCTGAGCACCTCTTCTCTAGAAGCTGTCAGTGCCTCCTAGGCTGTGTCCCTCGCCAGCTCGACTGCTTCGGCCCTCTAGGTTAACTACTCTTTCAGATAAAGCAGCTCACCCTGTCCCTCGTCCATCAATAGGTTATCTTTGATAAGCTGCTGATAGACACACATAGTTAGAGAATTGCCATCTGTGAATTTGAAGTGAAGACAGGAAGAGTGAAACTCACTCCCAGAAGATGACGAAGAGAACTCCTTGCGGTCTCATTCACCGACCGCCCATCATTGTCGGGAGCGGCCCTTTGGAGTAGCTCCTTAGCCTCCTCAGCATTGTGCCACTTTCGGTGCTCCTCCTCCTCTTGGGTATCGCCGGCCCTCTTGTCAATAGCCGACGGCCCCTCCCCTGTAGGGGTTCCTTAGGTTGCTGGGGGGATCGTCGCAGTCGGCTCCAATGGCATGGATGAAGGGGTCGTTTCCGCCCCGGTCGACATTGAGAGTCTTTCTTATGTTGGGGCGACCGGCTGTCCGACCAAAGAGGATCGCTCGGAAGCAATTAGCCTTCGGCATTCGGTCAGAGGCATGTCATCCCCTGACTCGACTGACACCACCACGGTGGATGATTCTATCGTCCATCGTTTCTTCAGCCTTTCGGGCACTGGTTCTGCCGCCCACTTCTTCGGCTCTGATGGGGTTGGCTCTGCAATCCAAACAACCCTCCGTTGTGCTGACCGTGCCAAAAGTACAACCTGGAAAAGCCGATCTCTCACTATGACTCTCGTCCTACCTATCATCGGGTGCCGGCTGAGTCTGGCCTGGTGAAGGCTCTCCTTAAAAAGCATAAAGCCGATAAACTTTGGATCCTCTCCCTCCAATTTGTGGAAGTCAACCTCTTCGGCCCTCGAGACATTCCTTCCATTCAAAGCATTCGGTGGTGTGGCATGCATGATGAGGATGCAATCATGTGACTCTAAAGGAGATTAACCAAAATTTAACTAGCAATTCCTACTTGCATATGAGTGATTCAACATATAAGATCAAGGAGATCTAAATAAGAAACCCTAAATGCTTATACTTAAACCCAGCTAGGAGGACTATCAAATATTAAAGAAATAGGACAAGATTAGAATTCGCACACAAGTCAAGCTAGCCCTATTTAATGATCCCGATCTTAAAAGACTAGGAGTTCAAGCATTGAAATCTCAAGCACAAGGGATTCGCTCTTAAGGTTCTCAAATGAAAGATCATACCACATAAGATGGGCCATCTAACTTTCTGGTTTGTAGCAAGTAATCCTTCCTCCTGGATCTGGAACCTAGAGAACCCTGCAACAAAGAAACCAAGATGATTAGAAGCTTAATTAGAAATGAGAAGATTGATGGAACTTAAAAAGAGAGTTTGTTGGAAATGATCCTTGGCACCATGGTGGAAGCTTGTGTTGGTGCTGATCTTCTTCTTGTGAGGATGTCCTTAATTTGCCTTGAAGGAAGAGGATTGCTTGGAAGATGAAGAGTAAAAGATAAGGATTAGGAAGAAGAAATGATGGAGGAGAGGAAGAGGTTCACTTAGGCACAAAGATCCACATAGGCACATAGAAACACATAGAGAATTTCTGAAAAAAATTGTATTCATTCATCCATTTCTCTTTACAGGGGCGTCCAAGGCTTTAAATAAAGCCTCACAAATTTTGAAATTTCAAATCCCCAAACAAGTGGAGTAATATAAGGGGAGAGGGCTGATTTTCTTGCTTGAAATCCTCCTTGGCCAACTTCCTTGAATTTGAACTTGGGATGGCGCCCTCTTATGGTGAGGTGGCATGTGGTCCCCTCTTGACGTGGAATGTGGTCCCAAGTTGAGGTGGCACAAGTGATGTGGCATGTGGTCCCCAATTGAGTTGGCTTTGGTCTTGATTTGGGGTATACATTGTGAGTCTTCTTTAGGCTTGATGCTAGTTGACCCATTTGGATTGGACTAAGACTAGACCCGACATGGACTCGACTTACATGATTATTTTGGACTCAAAAGAAAGATTACAGGACCCAACATGAACTCGACTTACATGATTCTTTTGGACTCAAAATAAAGAAAGGTTACCGGACTCTCTAGTCCAACCATAAAGATTCGGAATGGGCTTGAATTGGTTGGAGTCTCTTTCTGATTCTGGTGCCCGCACCAATTCTCCCCGGGTGGGAGGAACTCGACCCTGTCGAGTGATAAGTTTCTAATATATCCGGGTCGATTTGTTGTAGGTCCTCTTTGGTGATCCAGGAATCTTCAGATTCAGGATGTCCTTGCCATCGAACCAGATAGCGTTGGTAGCCCTTATTTCTAGTAGTGATGATCTGGTCATTCAAGATCCTTTCAATTCTTTCCTTTCGCTCAGGAATATTTGGTGGTGGACACTCAATTGGCATTTCACTCTCAAGAGAAGTGTTAGGACCAAAAGGTTCATCCGGTATCCATGCAGGTTCCTTGTATTCTTTCAGATCAGAAAAATTAAATGTAGAACTAATGCCATAACTAGGTGGTATGTCTACTACATAAGATTAGGTCCAATTTTCTTTATTATTTTGAAGGGTCCGGCTCCCCGGGCATGGAGTTTCTTCATAGTTCCCGGAGGAAACCTTTCTGGTTTAAGCCTAATTATTACAGAGTCTCCTTCATTAAATTACTTTAACCGTTTATGTGAATTAGCCATATGCCTATAGAGTTCATTGCTTATTTGAATCTTCTGACTAATCTCCTTGTGCAAACCCTTAACATGCTGTGCATATGACTCAGCAGACTCAGATATTCGTGTATGTACTGGTAATGGAATTAGGTCTAAAAGTTTCCTAGGTCTGTATCCATGGACCACTTCGAATGGACTTTTCCCAATAGACCTATTAATCGAACTGTTGTAGGCAAATTCAGCGTGAGGAAGTAGTAAGTCCCAGTTTCCTAGGTTGTCGCCGACTAAACATCTTAAGAGATTTCCTAAGCTTCGGTTTACTACTTCAGTTTGGCCATCGGTTTGAGGATGATAGGCCATAGAGAATTTCAGCTTAGTACCTAACATGTGCCAGAGGGTTTTCCAGAAGTAGCTAGTGAACTTGACATCTCTATTTGACACAATGGTCTTGGGTAAACCATGAAGCTTAACCACCTGATCTAAGAAAAGCTTGGCCACTTTCGAAGCGTCTAAAGTATGAGAACACGGGATGAAGTGCGCCATTTTGGAGAAACGATCGACAACCACAAAAACAGAGTCATGTTTCCTAGAAGTTTTAGGTAGACCTACCACAAAATCCATACTGATATCTTGCCATGGACCATCAGGGACAGGTAAGGGCGTGTACAGACCGGTGTTCTATCTTTGCTATTTTGCAACAGCACAAGTCCGACACTGAGCTACGATCTGGGCAACGTTCTTCTTAAGACCAGGCCAAAAAAATTGTTCTTCTATTTCTATGATGGTTTTGTTCCTGCCAAAATGTCCTACTAAACCTCCAGCATGGACTTCCCGGATCAGAAATTCCCTAACAGAGGTCTTGGGAATACACAATTGATTTCCTTTGAAAAGGTATCCATCTAACAGTGTATAATCACTAGGCTCACTAGATGGTCTTTGTTGAAGGGATTGATAGATGTGACCAAAATCAGGACATGTGGGATATTCATCTTTCAATCTATCGAACCCTACTACTTCAGTGCTCATAGAGGTTAACAACATAGAACGGCGGCTCAACGCATCAGCAACCCTATTTTCAGTACCGGCATAATGTTTCAAAACGAACGTGTAAGCTTGTATGAATTCTACCCATTTTCCGTGCCTAGGGTTTAATTTCTTTTGAGAACTAAGGAACCTAAGAGCTTCGTGATCAGAGAACAGGACAAACTCGTGGGGTAGAAGATAATGCCTCCAAAATCGTAGAGCTTGAACTATAGCATACAGTTCCTTATCATACGTGGAATACCTTAGTCTCGCCTCATTTAACTTTTCACTGAAGTATGCTACTGGGTGATTCTCTTGACTCAAAACACCTCCAATTCCGACCCCAGAAGCATCACAAGCAACCTCAAACACCTTGGTAAAATCGGGTAACCTTAAGACAGGTGCATGTGTCATTTTCTCCTTAATTGTTAGGAAGGCCTTACCTGCTGCTTTAGTCCACTCGAAATTTCCCTTCCTAATACAATCAGTGATTGGAGCCACTATCATACTGAACCCTCTAATGAATCTCCTATAGAAGGTGGCTAAACCGTGGAAACTACGGACATCATGGATATTCTTGGGTACAGGCCACTCTACTATTGACTTAATTTTCACAGGGTCAGCGGACATCCCTTCAGATGTGACTACGAATCCTAGAAAGATAACTCTATTTGTCAGGAAATCACACTTCTTGATATTGGCATAGAGACTATCTTTTCTCAGGACTTGACAAACTTGCTTCAGGTGGGTTAAGTGGTCTGCCTTTGTTTTGCTATATATAAGTATATCGTCAAAATAGACCACTACAAATCTTCCGATAAAAACCTTTAACACCTGATTCATTATTCTCATAAAAGTGCTGAGTGCATTGGACAGACCGAACGGCATGACTAACCACTCATATAATCCATCTTTAGTCTTAAAAGCGGTCTTCCATTCGTCTCCAGGCCTAACCCTAACCTGGTGATAGCCACTTTTTAGGTCTATCTTGGAAAAAATTGTCGATCCAGCTATCATATCTAACATGTCGTCTAATCTTGGGATTGGGAATCTATACTTTACAGTGATCTTATTAATGGCACGGCTATCTATACACATCCTCCAGGTGCCATCTTTTTTAGGGGTCAGCAGAGCAGGAACTGCACATGGACTTAAGCTTTCCTTAATAAACCCCTTCCTAAGAAGTTCACCCACTTGCCTTTGCAGTTCCTGGTGTTCAGTTGGGTTCATCCTATAGTGAGGCAAATTAGGTAATGTCGCTCCAGGGATTAAATTTATTGCGTGTTGTATGTCTCTTAAAGGTGGGAGGTTATCGGGGAGATCTTCTGGAAACACATCCTCAAATTCTTTCAATAATTGGACCACCTCTTGATGGTGTTCTACAGGGCTGTGGTCCTTAATTTCCTTAGCAGCTACTACCCAAATAGGTGCTCCTTCCATGATATCTTGCTCTAATTCATTTGCACCTATTAAATTTAATCCAGTCTTCTTATCTTTCAAGCTGCTAGCTCCTCTCATGACATTATCCTTAGGCTGGGTTGGATGAATGACAATTTTCTTGCCATTGAAATTGAAAGCACAGGAGTTTGATCGACCAAAGATGGTCACTTCATGATCAAACAGCCATGGCCTGCCTAAGATGATGCTACTTACCCCCATAGGAAGCACATCACACCAGATCTTTTCCTGATAGGATTGAAGCTGGACTTGAACCTGACATCTTGACTTGATTGGTATAGAAGTGGAATCGATCCAGGACACCTTATATGGATTGGGATGTGGTACAACGGGTAATCCTAGACTTTTGGCTGCGTTAGTGGAAATGGCGTTGACACAGCTTCCACTATCGATGACTATCTTACAGACCTTTTCTCCTATCTTAACAAATGTGTGTAGGATGCTAGTTCTACGCCAGTCTTCTTGCTCCTTGGTTTGTGTCATGATATGTCTCACAACTCCTAGCAAATCTGATGAGTCTATGTTCTCTTCATCCCCTTCATACTCTTCATACTCATCAGCTAAACAATCCCCTGCTTCATAAACTTCTTCTTCACCAAACTCTAGGGGTTCTGAATCTTCTTCTTCTACCTCCCCTATATGTAAAGCTCTAGAGGGGCATTGGCTCATGAAATGGCCTGTTTTGCGGCACTTATAACAAACTCGTTCTCTTTCACCTGGAACTTCAGGGCTCTTTCCTTTATCTCCTCTGGGAATTAAGGGGGTGGTCGGATTGGGTCTAAGGGTTGGATTCGGGATGGACCTTGTTCTATTGGCGGGACTAGGGACTGAGCTAGGCCTGCTAACAGGAGGGTTAAACCTAATAGGTTCAGGTCGTCTAAATGTAGCTCTCCTTTGAAACCTCTCATAGTCCGTGGCAACTTGGTATGCCTGATCTAAATCATGGACTTCCCTTAAAAACAGTTCCCCTTTTATATCATCATTCAACCCTGATCTAAACCTTGATAAAGTGGCTGCTTCAGACTTGACTACGTTGCATCGCATCACAAACTCATCAAATTTAGCAACGTATTCAGAAACGGTCTTGTTACCCTGTGTCAATCATTGCCACTGATCTAATAACCTTTGCTGATAAGACATAGGCAGATATTTCTCTCTAAGTTTCCTCTTCATATCTCTCCATGTTGCTATAGGTAAATCTCCCCTTTGTCTTGATATGCGTTCCACGTTTCTCCAATATAACCGAGCCTGACGAACAAGTCTGATTTTGGCAAACTTAAATCTTCTCTCTTCAGACATATCATACCAGTCAAAATACTGGTCAATGTCAGCCTCCCAGTCTGTGTACACCTTAGGATCTAAGCTTCCCTCAAAGGTTGGTGCATCTAGACGGATGTTCCTTAGGGCCCGATCATCCTGATCAAAAGTATCATAGTGAGGCCTTCTAGGAGGTGGCTCTGGAGTATGACCAACATAATCCTGATGCGGTCTACTTTGAATTGGGTCAGGTGTGTGTTCCTATCGTTGGGCTCTAGGATGAACTGAAGGTAATCTGGGTGAAGGTGGTTCAGTTGGGGTCAACCTAGCTTCTTCTATGGTTCCTACCCTTTCCTCGAACTGACCAAATTTAGCATCCAAACGGTCCATCTTCTCGATCATAGATCTCATAAGGCTTTCCATACTAGTATCCATGGATGAAATAGGTTGGGCTTGTGAAGGATGGTAAGGTGTGCCTGATCTAGTTGTCATTCAAACAATTAGACTCAGACCCGAACTACGAGTTTTCTAAACTGGTTAGTCCAAATAAACTGAGTTGACTAGATACAATCAAATCAACAGCTACTCTCTTCCACTAGCCAGTCAGGAGGTGGGTCTGTGGGAGGTTCCCCCAGCTTTCACTGGGTCCTAATTAAAAACGACAAGAACCGCTTAGGCTTGAGCCACTTAACCTCTATCCTTGACACCAGCTTTCAATAATAGATGAAGAAATGGGTTGCACAAGCTTTCCCAATTGAATTGAACTGGACCTAGAGTTCGAAGCTAGTTGCCTAATCAAGGTGGCAAGCTAGATTGTAGTAACTCTATACTTGGCCAGGTTTTAGAACAAGGGGAGTGTGAGATCCTGTCTCTGGCCTACCTAGGCCCGGTGGAATTGGCCCGATAGACGGATCAGCACCCAAGCCCTTAGTCCCAATTCTAGACACCAAGTAATAGGGCACACACAAGACTAGTTGACACAATGAGTTGACAATAACCCGGGCTCGACCAAATTGATGTTCCTAACCCACTAGGGCAATTAATGTCTAATCAATTTTAGTTAGGGATTGGGTTGATATGCAATTTGGTGATTTTTGGGCTAGGGACAGGTGATGAAATCCTGACCCTATGTCAATTTCGTGCCCTTAATTTAATTTGTCATGAGATGCATGCAAATTTCAAATTTCAGGTGCAAAAGTAGTGTGTTGCAGTTTAAAAGTGGTGTTGATAAGTGCAGAAAAAAAATGTCAGAAAAATCTAAAAAACTCACAGAAAACTCCTAACTTCTAGATGACATACCAGATGAAACAAAAATCCAAAATAAAATATGTACTATTCTAGGCAGATTCTGAAATGAAGATAATGAAAAGGAACAGAACATAACAGAAATCCTAATAACACTGATGGACTGCAGGAATTTTCATTTTTTTTGTAAATTTTTTCTCAGATTGAAATTTAAAACGGTGATAAGCAACTTAAAATGGAGCAGGATAAAAAATATTCCAACAAAGAATGTAATACTTGCCTTTGGAGTTGCAGGCAGATTACAGTCAGCCTACAGAAAATACAGCAAGCAGAAAAAACAGAACGTGCCCAATGCAAAATTCACAAATGAAATCTAAGAAGTCCTTTGGCTTTCTTTTTCACGGGTCAATCACAATGGTACCCCGACATGCCTTAGGAGATCCCCGTGGAATGGGAAGAGAGGGTGTTTAAACCCTACTTTCTCCTAAGACCGGACGGCCTGGTAATGCCCCCGATCCAAGTACTTCAAGGACTTAATGCTATGCAATCAGGAACTTATTCTACCATGCTCTGATACCAAAGATTGGTGTGGCATGCATGATGAGGATGCAATCATGTGACTCTAAAGGAGATTAACCAAAATTTAACTAGCAATTCCTACTTGCATATGAGTGATTCAACATATAAGATCAAGGAGATCTAAATAAGAAACCCTAAATGCTTATACTTAAACCCAGCTAGGAGGACTATCAAAATATTAAAGAAATAAGACAAGATTAGAATTCACACACAAGTCAAGCTAGCCCTATTTAATGATCCCGATCTTAAAATACTAGGAGTTCAAGCATTGAAATCTCAAGCACAAGGGATTCGCTCTTAAGGTTCTCAAATGAAAGATCATACCACATAAGATGGGCCATCTAACTTTTTGGTTTGTAGCAAGTAATCCTTCCTCCTGGATCTGGAACCTAGAAAACCCTGCAACAAAGAAACCAAGATGATTAGAAGCTTAATTAGAAATGAGAAGATTGATGGAACTTAAAAGGAGAGTTTGTTGGAAATGATCCTTGGTGCCATGGTGGAAGCTTGTGTTGGTGCTGATCTTCTTCTTGTGAGGATGTTCTTAATTCGTCTTGAAGGAAGAGGATTGCTTGGAAGATGAAGAGTAAAAGAGAAGGATTAGGGAGAAGAAATGATGGAGGAGAGGAAGAGGTTCACTTAGGCACAAAGATCCACATAGGCACATAGAAACACATAGAGAATTTCTGAAAAAAATTGTATTCATTCATCCATTTCTCTTTACAAGGGGCGTCCAAGGCTTTAAATAAAGCCTCACAAATTTTGAAATTTCAAATCCCCAAACAAGTGGAGTAATATAAGGAGAGAGGGCTGATTTTCTTGCTTGAAATCCTCCTTGGCCAACTTCCTTGAATTTGAACTTGGGATGGCGCCCTCTTGTGGTGAGGTGGCATGTGAGGTGGCATGTGTGTAGGGTTCGGTGGCAAGGCGGAATCATAGATTTCAAAAATTTTTTTATCTTTATGAAATCTTCACCAAACCTTCAACCCAAAATCTCCTTAAAAGAATTAAAACATATAAGATGTATATATAAGATTTAATCTCAAATTAAGATACTAACCTGTATCGCAAAATCCAAACTCTGAATCTCCACCAGTTGCCCAAATGTTCACCCTCCAATGGTGATCCACACAGAAAAACAATGAAGACAACAATTTCTATTTCTTGGTTCCTTTTCTTGAATTCTTTTTCAAGAATTCAATTCTTGGACCTTTAGGCTGAAATTTTCTTTCTTGAAAATTTCTTTTTCTTCCTTCTTTCCTCTTCTTGAATTTTCTTCAAGAATTCCCTTTCTTGAGTCCCTTT
This sequence comes from Areca catechu, assembly GCA_021397845.1. Classification (NCBI taxonomy): domain Eukaryota; kingdom Viridiplantae; phylum Streptophyta; class Magnoliopsida; order Arecales; family Arecaceae; genus Areca; species Areca catechu. The sequence goes on from CM038052.1 coordinate 82,110,629, forward strand.
TCTTGAATTGAATTGGAAGAAAAATTAAGACAATCAAAGTCTTAATTCAAGAAGGAAAAGAAGAATAGATCCTTTCCCTATTCTTTCCTTTACCGTTCAAGACCTTCTTCTTATTCTTGTTTAGGGTCAGAGTTTCGACAGAGGATACCTCTGTAAGGGAAACAATGCCCAACAAGAACAAGAGGAAGGAGTATTCTGGAGAGGAAGAAAGGGAATTGGATCTCTGAACTATGTTGCGTGAAAACCCCCGAGAACCCCAACCCTATTTATAGATCTCAGAGGGGTGTCATCTCGAAACAACGCAACCCTCTGAAATCCCAGGGATCATGATCCCTCATTCCTCACGCATCCCCTCAACCAAAAATCACGATTTTCATTTTTCCGACGAGGAGAACTCTCGGAAAAACTTCAGGAAGGATCGTGACTTTTGGAGACGGATTTGCGACCGAAAAGCGATGGATCTTTTTCTTAAATTTTTCTGGCCATCAGATCCAGATCCAAGGGCGCCAGACAAGGATCTAAAATGCCCTTATTCAGAAATTTCTCCGACATTTTTTCTTCTCACGCGTTTTAAGAGAAGTCCACGTGTGTGGACTTTCTTTCTTGGCGCGCGCGGGTGAGAGAAGGGAAGGGGCGGCTTGGAGAGAAGGTCTCAGTGAATTAAATTCACTTGGGTTCAGCCATGGGTTAGCCCAATGTCCTAAAAAATAAATTGGACCTTAATCTGGTTCAATTAGAACCCAATTAAGCCCATTTCGGAACCAAATTCGAATCTGATTCGAATAGAAATTTAGTCTACAACACATGCTAGGGTGTTTATCCTGCAAACATGATTTAATTCCAAATTAAATCCTTCATCAATTTTCTTTTGTGTGTGACCCATTGGGTTCCACACCTAGCTAGCAGTAGGTCCGAGTTCTATTTGACTTAATTCGGTTAGATCTTAACTAAGCCGATTTAGGTCAACTCAAACTAGCTCGACTCGGTCAATTAGAATCTAATTCAAATTGACTGATTTGAATTACCATGACTCAATCATATACCTACAAGACAAGATTGACGTCTAGCAACGTATCATGTCTACCCGGAAGATGTGGAATTTTGGTGGAATTACCAAAATACCCTTCAGTGGTGAGTTACCGGGCAATTCAGTCCTTTGATCAACTTGCATCCCGAATATGATTATGAATATGGATACTTGTCAAATCCAATTTTCATATTCATCCCTAGCTCAATCTTTATAATGATGATTCATTAATGAACCATTAGAAAATAACTCTAATGTTCATACTTTGATCAAAGGTTTCCTGAATCCATCATTTGAAATTAGCTGGATGCTGTTCCCTCTTACTAGGGCTGATCAATTCCTTGTTGACCTACTCACAACCTCCATATACAATCCACCATAACCAGTATCACCTCGTGCATGACTCAGTGTCATGATTGATTGCGAACCAAAGTATGGATTCATGTATATAAGGTACTATGGTAGTCTCAGGTCAAAGGACCACATGCACTACTCCCACTATGAGAATTATCTATTGACAAACAGATAACGTTCCATTAGATATTCTTAATCTGGATCAATTCAGTGAACTCATTCTCTAATGAACACTCACATCCTAGTATTAGTGTCAAACACAAGTGACTGTGAGATCAGTCACCCTCATTACAAAACATATATAGGATGTGCTGATCTTGCCGGAAACATTGATCCCCAACTCAATGTCCCATCGACCAGGAATATTTTAGATTAGGGTTTTAAGGCTTTAGGTCTCACTGGTATGATCTCATCATAACCCTAGAACCATAGCCCTAATCTATGGGGTTCATCATAAAATCAAAAAGACACAGCAAATGATGAAAATAATGCCTTTATAAAATGTCAATTCATTGATTTTTGGGATCAAAATTACAATATTTCAATTGGCTTTCAGGGCACAATCTTTCAATCTCCCACTTGCACTAAAGCCAATAGCCTTTAAATCTTAACCCCATACAATCAAGGTGGCGATCAAACTCTCGCTGTGATAGAGCCTTAGTGAACGGGTCTGCTACGTTGTTCTTCGTTTCTACCCTTTTAATGCAGACTTCTTGTCTTTCGACAATCTCTCGAACGAGATGGAAGCGTCTTAGAATGTGCTTTGATTTGTGATGAGCTCTTGGTTCCTTTGCTTGAGCAACAGCCCCCGTATTATCACAGTAAAGTGATACTGGACCTTCAATCTCAGGAACTATGCCCAACTCTGATATGAACTTCTTCATCCAGACAGCTTCCTTGGCAGCTTCACTAACAGCAATGTACTCTGCCTCAGTTGTTGAGTCAGCTACAGTTTGCTGTTTAGAACTTTTCCAGCTTACAGCTCCTCCATTAAGGGTAAAAACATACCCAGATATAGATTTGCTGTCATCTGGATCTGATTGAAAACTAGAATCTGAATAAGCTTCTAGTTTAAGATCAGATCCTCTGTATATTAGAAAAATATCCTTAGTTCTTCTTAAGTACTTAAGAATATTTTTCACAGCCTTCCAATGATCCTCTCCTGGATCAGCCTGAAACCTGCTGGCTATACCTAAGGCATATGCCACATCAGGCCTAGTACACAACATAGCATACATAATAGACCCTACTGCCGAAGCATAAGGTACCGAATTCATTCTATTTCTTTCTTCAGGTGTCTTAGGAGACATCTTCTTAGAAAGATGTATGCCATGACCAATAGGTAAGTAACCTCTTTTACTTTCCTCCATGCTAAATCTTTTTAGCACTTGGTCAATGTACCTAGACTGGGATAAACCTAGCATCCTCCTAGATCTATCTCTATAGATCTTGATGCCTAGTATATAAGATGCTTCTCCCAAGTCTTTCATGGAAAACTGTTTAGATAACCATACCTTGACTGATTGTAACATTGGGATATCATTCCCAATGAGGAGTATGTCATCTACATACAGAACCAAGAAAACTATGGCACTCCCACTAGTCTTCTTGTACACACAAGGTTCATCCTCATTTTTGATAAAGTCAAATTCTTTGACTGTCTTATCAAATCGGATGTTCCAACTCCTAGATGCTTGCTTTAATCCATAAATAGATTTCTTTAGCCTACATACCTGATTAGGTTTAGTCTCCAAGACAAAACCTTCTGGCTGTGACATATAAACCTCTTCCTCAAGGAAACCATTGAGGAATGCAGTTTTCACATCCATCTGTCAGATTTCATAATCATGATATGCTGCTATAGCAAGCATGATCCGAATAGATTTGAGCATGGCAACAGGAGAAAATGTTTCATCATAATCTATTCCTTGTTTTTGTCTGAAACCCTTAGCCACTAATCTGGCTTTATAAGTTTCAACTTGGCAATCTGTCCCAATCTTTTTCTTATAGACCCATTTGCATCCAATAGGGTTAACACTCTCTGGTGCATCAACCAAAGTCCAGACTTGGTTGACGTACATGGAGTCCATTTCGGATCTCATGGCTTCCAGCCATTTGTCTGAGTCACTACTTATGACAGCATCCGTATATGTTAGAGGCTCATCATTATCAATGATTCGGGCTTCATTATTTTCAATAATGAACCCATACCTTTCAGGTGCATGTCGTACTCTATCAGACTTACGGATAGGAGTGGTGTGTTCAGGTTCTATACTAATTATGTTATGATTTTGTTGAGATGTATCTATTTGTTGAACTTCTTCAAGTTCAATATTTCTCCCACTGCCTTTTTGTAGGATGAATTCCTTTTCCATAAAAATGGCATGCCTACTAACTAAAATCTTTTGTTCAGTAGGGTGGTAGAATAGATAACCTATACTATTTTTGGGATATCCAACAAATAGACATTTTTCTGCTCTAGCATCAAGCTTTTGTCCAAAATTTCTTTTGACATAAGCTGGACATCCCCATATCTTAAGGTGCTTAAGAATGGGTTTCTTTCCCCTCCATAACTCATATGGAATACCAGATACAGATTTAGATGGTACTCTATTCAAAATATTAGCCACTGTTTCCAAGGCATATCCCCAAAAAGAAATAGGTAAGTCTGTGAAGCACATCATGGACCGTACCATATCTAATAAAGTACGATTTCTCCTTTCAGCAACACCATTTAATTATGGTGTGTAAGGTGGAGTCCATTCAGAGATGATTCCCTTTTGTTTAAGGTGATCAAGAAACTCGGTGGATAAGTATTCACCTCCTCTATCTGATCGAAGGATCTTAATACTTTTCCCCGTTTGTTTCTCTACCATACTTTGATACTCTAAAAATTTTTCAAAAGCTTCGGACTTATGTTTCATTAGATACACAAATCCGTACCTTGAAAAATCATCAGTGAATGTGATGAAATATGAGTATCCACCCTTGGCCTGAGTTGTCATAGGTCCACATACATCAGTGTGTATGAGTCCTAATAACTCTGTTGTCCTTTCATTATGTCCACTAAATGGAGTCTTGGTCATTTTACCCATGAGACATGATTCACAAGTTCCTAATGATTCATAGTCATAAGGATTAAGGAATTTTTCCTTGTATAACTTGTTAATCCTCTGCTCACTAATATGTCCAAGATGACAGTGCCAAAGTAAAGTATTGTTTACTTCATCTCTTTTTCGTTTATTACTAACATGTAGTATATTGTCATCAGAAGATAAAGTTAAGAGACCATTGCAAAATATGCCATTAAATATTATTTCATTAGAAAAACTGATTGAGTAGCCACTGCTCATTACATTCATAATATATCCTTGTTTAAGTAACAAGGGTAAAGATATGATGTTTCTAATGATTCTAGGCATAAAATAACAATTCTTTAACTCTAAAATCTTCCCAGAAGGCAGCTTCAACATATAAGTCCCTACAGCTTCTGCTTGGATGGAATCTCCTCCAGCACCGTAGAGCTAGAAGTCGCCTTCCTTCAAAACTCTAATGTTCTGTAGTCCCTGCAATGATTTGCAGATATGATGACCACAAGCAGTATCCAATACCCAAGAGTTTGAATTAGAAGTGTCTAATGACAAAATTGCATGTATCTCATACATACCTTTTGGTGCATTACTAGCACCAGGCTTCAGACTTGCAAGGTAAACCTTGCAGTTTCTTTTCCAGTGACCCGGCTTGCCACAATGAAAGCAGGTCATTTGTCCGGAGGCCTTCTTTCCTTTCTTTTTCTTGATGCCCCCTTTTGGGTTTAACCTCCTCTTGGAACCCTTTTTGCCTATTTTCTTCTTGTTTACACCATCCACAAGAAGAAGTGGAGCCTTATTTTTCTTTAAATGGCTCTCTGCTGTTTTTAACATATTCAACAGCTCAGGCAAGGAAGTGTTAAGTTTGTTCATATGATAATTAAGAACAAACTGTGAAAATGACTCTGGGAGTGACTGCAGGATTAAATCCTGATTCAGCTCCCCATCCATAACAAAACCCAATTGACCCAATCGGGTGATTAGGTCAATAACCTTTAATACATGGTCTTGTACGGATGTACCTTCTGTCATCCTTACACGGAATAACTGCTTAGATATTTCATATCTTGCAGTTCGACTATGTTCTCCATAAAGTTCTTTTAAATTGAGAAATATGGAGTTTGTGTCCATGCTATCATGTTGCCTCTGTAACTCATTGGTCATAGAGGCAAGCATTATACACTTGACAGTAAGTGAGTCATTTTGCCACGTGTTATATGTGGTCTTATCCTCTTGCGAGGCATCTTCCCCTAATGGTTCCAAGGTTGGGGTATCAAGAATATAAGAAATTCTTTCTTGGCTGAGTACTATCTTCAGGTTTCTCAACCAATCAACATAGTTTGGTCCAGTCAATTTATTTGCATCAAGAATGCTACGGAGTGAGAGTGAAGAGGCCATTTAATCTACATTAACAAACAACATTACATAAGCAGACAATCAATGTTGGCAAAACATAATTAAATTAGGACTTTAACTTAATTATGTCTCCCACTATTTTATCAAGCATCATAACCCTCAATGTGATGATCGAGAAAACCCTAATTGGTTCTCTTAGTGGGGTTGAGATCCTAATTCCTTATAAAAGACCTTGTGTGTACACAACAAATCTTATATAAGTTCAAAGGTAGGAAAACTCTTTCCAATTGTAATTCATACAATTCTCAACTTATCTTGGCCTCTAAAATATTAATAGCCTTGTGTGTACACAACAAACTATAATATTTTAGTTAAGTTAGACCCTTCATTGCTATATAGTCATGATATTAATCATAATACCCTTGTGTGTACACAACAAAGTATTATATCAAATCATTCCATAAGCATCAAATGTACCAAGCAAAAAATTATGTTAGTCACCATAAGGAAAAAAGGCCTTGTGTGTACACAACAAACCTAATATGGATCATAACATAATAATGACTTGGAATGAAGGAAGGCCATATGTAGTGAATATTACACTGAGCATATTAATCAATAATTAAGTTAATCATACCGGCCAGGTAAGTGGGAGAGTGGTGGGAGTCCCCCCGTAGCTTTCCTTAGACACCAATAAGAATTGGCCAGGTCAGTCAACGGAACCAATTAAAAACCACGTCCTCTTTACCGATCATGAACCACTTTTCCTAGACACCGAATGATAAACTAATCATATTGATTATTTTTGCTTTTGGTATATGACACTACAACTTAATATGTTGTTAAAGAGGGCTTTATTAAAACAAAGCACATTCTAGCAAATATGTGCCATAGTGTGCCATCATACTAGGACAACCATTTATCACATAATGGATCCACCATTATGCCAGGGCAACCTTATTTCAGTATGATGACTAGAAGGCTAAACATATCTCTATGCAAATTAAGGTTTAAGTGAAAACCTTAATTAGTGGCATACATCAAACACATATGCATAATTAACATAAATATGTGATTAGTGTGTCATCATACTAGGACAACCATTTACCACATAATGGATCCACCATTATGCCAGGGCAACCTTATTTCAGTATCATGACTAGATCTCTATGCATATCTCTACAACAATTAGGGTTTGAGTGAAAACCCTAATTGGTGACATTATAACAAACATATATTACATCTCATGTTACTTATATAAATATGCATCTAAAATTCAGAATATATATTTTAATCTTAATAAGGAGGCTCTGATAGCACTGTAGGGTTTGGTGGCAAGGTGGAATCATAGATTTCAAAATTTTTTTATCTTTATGAAATCTTCACCAAACCTTCAACCCATAATCTCCTTAAAAGAATTAAAACATATAAGATGTATATATAAGATTTAATCTCAAATTAAGATACTAACCTGTATCGCAAAATCCAAACTCTGAATCTCCACCAGGTGCCCAAATGTTCACCCTCCAATGGTGATCCACACAGAAAAACAATGAAGACAACAATTTCTATTTCTTGGTTCCTTTTCTTGAATTCTTTTTCAAGAATTCAATTCTTGGACCTTTAGGCTGAAATTTTCTTTCTTGAAAATTTCTTTTTCTTCCTTCTTTCCTCTTCTTGAATTTTCTTCAAGAATTCCCTTTCTTGAGTCCCTTTTCTTGAATTGAATTGGAAGAAAAATTAAGACAATCAAAGTCTTAATTCAAGAAGGAAAAGAAGAATAGATCCTTTCCCTGTTCTTTCCTTTACCGTTCAAGACCTTCTTCTTATTCTTGTTTAGGGTCAGAGTTTCGACAGAGGATACCTCTGTATGGGAAACAATACCCAACAAAAACAAGAGGAAGGAGTATTCTGGAGAGAAAGAAAGGGAATTGGATCTCTGAACTATGTTGCGTGAAAACCCCCGAGAACCCCAACCCTATTTATAGATCTCAGAGGGGTGTCATCTCGAAACAACGCAACCCTCTGGAACCCCAGGGATCATGATCCCTCATTCCTCATGCGTCCCCTCAACCAAAAATCATGATTCTCCGATTTGATTTTCGTTTTTCCGACGAGGAGAACTCTCGAAAAAACTTCAGGAAGGATCGCGACTTTTGGAGACGGATTTGCGACCGAAAAGCGACGGATCTTTTTCTTAAATTTTTCTGGCCATCAGATCCAGATCCAAGGGCACCAGACAAGGATCTGAAACGCCCTTATTCAGAAATTTCTCCGACGTTTTTTCTTCTCATGCGTTTTAAGAGAAGTCCACGCGCGTGGACTTTCTTTCTTGGCGCGCGCGGGTGAGAGAAGGGAGGGGGCGGCTTGGAGAGAGGGTCTCAGTGAATTAAATTCACTTGGGTTCAGCCATGGGTTAGCCCAATGTCCTAAAAAAATAAATTGGACCTTAATCTGGTTCAATTAGAACCCAATTAAGCCCAATTCGGAACCAAATTCGAATCTGATTCGAATAGAAATTTGGTCTGCAACACATGCTAGTGTGTTTATCCTGCAAACATGATTTAATTCCAAATTAAATCCTTCATCAATTTTCTTTTGTGTGTGACCCATTGGGTTCCACACCTAGCTAGCAGTAGGTCCGAGTTCTATTTGACTTAATTCGGTTAGATCTTAACTAAGCCGATTTAGGTCAACTCAAACTAGCTCGACTCGGTCAATTAGAATCTAATTCAAATTGATTGATTTGAATTACCATGACTCAATCATATACCTACAAGACAAGATTGACGTCTAGCAACGTATCATGTCTACCCGGAAGATGTGGAATTTTGGTGGAATTACCAAAATACCCTTCAGTGGTGAGTTACCGGGCAATTCAGTCCTTTGATCAACTTGCATCCCGAATATGATTATGAATATGGATACTTGTCAAATCCAATTTTCATATTCATCCCTAGCTCAATCTTTATAATGATGATTCATTAATGAACCATTAGAAAATAACTCTAATGTTCATACTTTGATCAAAGGTTTCCTGAATCCATCATTTGAAATTAGCTGGATGCTATTCCCTCTTACTAGGGCTGATCAATTCCTTGTTGACCTACTCACAACCTCCATATACAATCCACCATAACCAGTATCACCTCGTGCATGACTCAGTGTCATGATTGATTACGAACCAAAGTATGGATTCATGTATATAAGGTACTATGGTAGTCTCAGGTCAAAGGACCACATGCACTACTCCCACTATGAGAATTATCTATTGACAAACAGATAACGTTCCATTAGATATTCTTAATCTGGATCAATTCAGTGAACTCATTCTCTAATGAACACTCACATCCTAGTATTAGTGTCAAACACAAGTGACTGTGAGATCAGTCACCCTCATTACAAAACATATATAGGATGTGCTGATCTTGCCGGAAACATTGATCCCCAACTCAATGTCCCATCGACCAGGAATATTTTAGATTAGGGTTTTAAGGCTTTAGGTCTCACTGGTATGATCTCATCATAACCCTAGAACCATAGCCCTAATCTATGGGGTTCATCATAAAATCAAAAAGACACAGCAAATGATGAAAATAATGCCTTTATAAAATGTCAATTCATTGATTTTTGGGATCAAAATTACAATATTTCAATTGGCTTTCAGGGCACAATCTTTCAATGTGGTCCCCTCTTGACGTGGCATGTGGTCCCAAGTTGAGGTGGCGCAAGTGATGTGGCATGTGGTCCCCAATTGAGTTGGCTTTGGTCTTGATTTGGGGTATACATTGTGAGTCTTCTTTAGGCTTGATGCTAGTTGACCCATTTGGATTTGACTAAGACTAGACCCGACATGGACTCGACTTACATGATTATTTTGGACTCAAAAGAAAGATTATAGGACCCAACATGGACTCGACTTACATGATTCTTTTGGACTCAAAATAAAGAAAGGTTACCGGACTCTCTAGTCCAACCATAAAGATTCGGAATGGGCTTGAATTGGTTGGAGTCTCTTTCTGATTCTGGTGCCCGCACCATTCGGCCTCGGCTCCCTCTAGGCTGCCTTAAAGCCCCACGACTCCAGGCTATCTACGAAGAAGTATCAGAACTTCCATCCGTGAATTGCGGACGGAAGCCCCCCTAGAATCTTCCGGCCAGGGCGGGGACTGAACATCCACCACTCCTGACTTCGGATGTCCTGCTTCAGCAGGAAAAAGTTCGAAAATAGGGATACCCTAGGCTGAATATCGGCCTCCCGACAAAGGAATACGAAGCTACAAAGGACCCTAATGCTGTTCGGCGTTAGCTGGGAAGGTGTGATCCTATAGGTTTGAAGATCTGGACAAAAAAGTTATGAATTGGGAAACGAAGACTGGCTTTCAGGTGGTCTTTGTACATGGGGAGAGCTCCTAAGTTCAAAGGCCCGTTCACCCTACCCTCGTGGCTGGGGATGGTCAGGTGTAAGGTGGAAGGAATGTTATATATAACCCTAAGGTTTTCGACCCTCTCTCGAGTCATGACCGATGGGGGAAGATGGAGATGGGACTGACCTGGTTCTTTGGATCTCTAAAAGAGGCTAAAAGCAGCGCATGGAGGGAGGAGGCAAACTTCTCTTCAAGCACAAGCACGGTGAAATGTCCCTCTGGGCGCCGCTCCCCTCTTTTTATAGGCATCCGGGGACCACTTCCTAATGCATCCCCCCATGTGTCAAGATCCGACGGTTGGCGCTTCAATTCTCGAGTTGGATGGGAATCCAAAGGGATGCACAGGATCGTATCCGGCTGCAATCCGAGTGATAGTCGAAGCAACGATGGATGGGCCACTTTGGCAACCGTGCCAACCGCTCTGATGGGGCCACGTGCCCCATGTTGCATCAAGAACCCAAATGGGCAGTTGCCATGCACCATACAGGCAATAACTGCTCCCTCTATCCTCAACAACCAGGCACTGACACCTATCCCGGAGCCAAGATCGGAGCGGAAGGCGATCGAGCACAGCATGCCGAACCAGATTCGCCATCATTGGAAAGGCTGATCCACTTACTGCCATTTAATGCCCTCGCCCTTCGAGCCTACGGACTCGCTCGAAGCACAAGGGCAAGGGGGACAACCATTGTATCATGACGGCTCACCCTCAGCTATAACCGGCCCAGTCCTGCGGTCTAACCCAGCCCCCCTTTTCAGGGCCCCAACTAAGAGAGGTCCGACCCACCAGAGCAGAGGTCCGACCCACCGGAGCTAAGGTCCGAACGACCCTCTCGTGCTGGGGTACGGCCCATCGCTCTCCTTCAGTGGTCCGACCCACCGGAGCTGAGGTACGAACGACCCTTTCCTGCTGGGGTCTGGCCCATCGCTCTCCTTCAGAGGTCCGATCCACTGGAGCTGAGGTCCGAATGACCCTCTCCTACTGGGGTCCAGTCCATCTCTCTCCTTCAGAGGTCTGACCCATCAGAGCTGAGGTCCGAACGACCCTCTCCTGCTGGGGTCCGGCCCATCATTCTCCTTCAGAGGTGCGACCCACCAGAGCTGAGGTCTGAACGACCCTCTCTTGCAAGGGTCCGGCCCACCGCTCTTTTTCAGAGGTCCAACCCATAAGAGCTGAGGTCCAAATGACCCTCTCCTGCTGGGGTCCGACCCGTCGCTCTCCTTCGAGGGTTTGGCCTTCGGTCCGACCGACCGACTTCCCCATGGCCGATGTCCGACAGACGATCCTTAGCATCCACGGTATTCCAGAAGCACATTTCTTTTACTGCGGGATCCTGCTATCCCAATGGCCCTGCTCCACTACTTCCACGATGTCGCTGTATCTGCGCACCATGTGGCCACTCTCCAGATTTTTCTAGGGGCAGATCGATCTTTCTCAGCATCTCTTCTAACGGATTTTGGACTGTTCCGCACCTATATAAGGTACCCGAGGGACCCCGTTTGAAGGTAGAACAACTCTTCCATCTTCATATGCTGTTCATCCTTTGATTCCTCCATTCTATTGCCTTCAATTCTCTTGCTAACTTAAGCATCGCAGGGTCCCCGCCGGAACACCACCAGCGCCCTTGGGGACTTTGTTGGAAATTCGTCCGGGAGAAGAGCGCTCCAGCACATCCAGCCACCCCAGTCCCCGGTCCAGGAGTTGACGCCACAACAAACCTAAAGTGCAAAATTAGACTATGTAGAAATGAAAGTATGATGAAATGAATTTGCTAGAAATTCAGAAATGAATTGTTCTCAGATAGTAATCAGGCATGTAAAAAATCTACAAACTGAAATAAAATCTAAAAAAGTTCTAAAAAATATTATCAATTATGTGGAGTCCCACAAAATAAAAATCAGCAAATTCAAAGATCCCTACAAGTAGAAACAACTAAAATAACATACTATGTACCTTGATACCAAACATGTTGCGTGACTACTAAGAGAGATGATATGCATGCAAGTAATTTTCTTTTATTATTTTTGTATTTGAGGGGATTGATCGATTCTCGAATTCAAAGTAAGAATAGATTTAGAGATTTGAATAATGATAAAAGACTTTAGAATGCAGACATAGCCCCTAAGTAGTGATAAGAAAAGGACCCCGGGATTAAGAAACTCGATAGGTTTTAGTTGTAAGAAATACCAACTTAGGAGACTAGGGAGTGCAAACCTTGAAGATTCTGATGTGCTCGATGCCGAGATAGCTCACACTCGTGGATGTGGCTTGCAAGATCAAGCCTTCATCCCTGCAGATTTGCTGACTTTTTGTCCGATGGTCCCGAAGGCAAGGAAGACCGACTCCTTTGTCTGTGGCACCAGGAGGACCTGCGAGCAACCAAGTGAAGGGGTTAGAAAATAGCAAGAAGAGGGTATAAGAAAGTAAGAAGTGATGGAGAAAAGAGTTGAGGATTGTGGTCGAAAAGGCTCTTCTCGTTGGGCATCAAGGTGGATCTTCCAGGGGCATCCAAGCTTGAAGATGGATTAGTGGCTTGCGAAGGAAGAAGGTAACTCAGGACCTCTCATCCCTCAATATCCCGAAGGACAAAGGCACTCTCTCATAGATTTCCTAGTCTAAGAAGACAATGACTAAAGGAAGAAGAAATATCTCAAATTTTTTTTTCAATAAAACTATCTTTACAAGAGGGCTAGGGTCCTTTTTATAAGCACCCAAGTTCTCATTCAAATTTGAAAGAAAGGTTACAAGACTTGATTTGGGGAGGAGACAAAGGTGGGTTGTCTTCATGAGTCAAGGGGTGCCCATTTGAAATTTAAAAATTCTCCTTCATGAAGCCTTGGCCGACTTTGACTTGGTTTGCTCCTAGGTGGAATGGCTTGATTTGGTGGAGTAAAGAGAGAATGCTGTCTTCAAGAATCAAGAGGGCACCCATTTGAAATTTGAATCCTTTCTTCATGACACCTTGGCCTTGGTGGAAATGCTTGATTTAGGGAGGGAAGAGACGAAGGTTGTCTTCATTTTAATTTTGAACTCCTCCTTGGCCGATCATGATCTTTGGAGAGGCTTGATAGGTGGAGTGAGGTGGGGATGTTGTTGGCTTGGATCAAGGAGAGATTTAATGGGCATCCACATGTCATTTGAATTTGAATTTTCAGCTTGTCTTGGCCGCCCAAGGTGCTTGATGAAGTGGCACTCCCATGCCATGTGACACTCCATGAGCTGAAGTGGCACCTCCCATGCCACATGGCACTAATGATGTGGCACTCCTCATGAGTTGGCATTCCTAACCTGGCATGGAGAGGTGGCTTGCCTCATCTTCAATTTGACTTGACTTGATTACCCACTTGTGAACCCATCTTCAAACTAGCTTGTGCCCATCTTCAAATTTACTTGAGCTTGTGAACCGATTTGGCTAATTATAGGACCAATTGACCCTAACTTGACTAAATTAGCCATATTACAAGACTAAACCAAAAATTCAAACCAGCTAGATACTAATTACATGACTTGAAAGCAAATTACTTAGGCTTTAAGCCTTATTACAGGACCCAAAAGACTTAGAAACCCTATCAGAGATCCATAGAGGGTTGAGGAGCCTCGGTCTAATCTCGGTGCCCACACCAACCACCCCTTTGTTCAAATGGTGATCTTTCTCATAAGTCAACAGCAACCCTAACAGACCGTGGTAGTTAACTACTGGCTTATTCACTCTATAATGATCAAGAAAATCTAGATAGGAAGTGGAAAGAGAATTCAGAATCGCATCTTTCTCGAGCTGTTCATGCAAGGGACATCCGAGCTTGCCCAGGTGCTCAATCATCTCGATCATGTACAATACATGATCAGTGACTGAGGCCCCATCATGCATCCGCGTGTTGTAGATAGCACAAGAGACCCTAATCTGGATTGGGTCTCTTTGTGGTTTCCTCCCGCACGTCACTCCTGCCTCTCGGTCTCTGTTTTCATGATGATTCAACCCACTTGTTTATCTTCCAAGCCTGCAGTTCCCAGCTTCTTAAACTTATCAAAAGCCAGTTCAAAGGGTTTTGGTTTTATTTGGTCATCTCTCACAATGACATCCCTGCATTCACATGTTTTCTCCATCTCTGATTTCTTGGTTGAAGGTAGTGCGATGAGAGAGAGGTGAAGAATAGGGGATGTGTTAAGAAGAGGTGCAGAAAGCGAGCTTATGGGATGAATCTATGTGTGCAGTAATTTGTTCAGCATCTCGTGTTATCCTTCCATGTTTCCATTGTGTGCTCTTGGTCTCTCAATGTCATCTGGTGTCCCGAAAGACTCCTTCAACCTTTGAAGGATTTCTTTCAGCTAGGCTTTTTCAAATTTGTGACTAAACTATCGCTGCTAACATAATAAATAGGATAGTGGTCCTATCAGAGAGCCACTTCTGATAAGTGTCTCAAACCGAATCCCAAACATTGGGAGCAAGGATTTCAGGTGCCGGATCTGATATCACATACAAGATTCGTTCATGCTCCAGGACAATCCTGAGCCTTCGATACTAGCTATCGAAGTTGGCACCCTTAAGCTTCTCATTATCGAGAAGAGATTGGAGCGACAGGTTAGAAGACATATGAAAAAAAACCAAAGCTAATTAGTGTATATGAATTATTATCCTATAAACATGAACTTTAGTCTAAAGGCCCTCCCACTATATTGTTCAGATTGGTAACCTCTACCTCTGATCCGAGGAATCACTTTGATTCCTATGTGCTTACTAGAGTCCAATAAACAACACATGAGCCCAACTTTGGCCGGCCCACCCATGTACATTTAAAGGTAGGTTCTTCAACTGATTACTTCTCCAAGTAACCTCTAGTATTAAGGTTTTGCCCCAAGGTGCACTTCAATCGGCCTTTGGGCCTCCTATTGAAGGTCCCGATTAGGTCTAACCATTAACATGACAAAATTTGATGCTTCTAACTAATGAATAGTCAACCACCGTTAAGAGAGTCGCATTGAACCATCATATTAGGAACAACAATTTCAATAGCCTGATGAACACCCAATCTTTGGATATGTTGATGAACACCCAACTATTGAACCCATTACCATTCAACTTAATGGAAGGCTAAGACTCGGTCATCCCCATAACTTCATATTTTATAGACCTAATAATTTAGAGGGTTTAATCTTATTATGACAGAAGAAAAGATGAGAAGACATTAATCAACACCACTGACCACATCAGTAATCAAGGAGACCTACTCATAACTAATGATCCATGGGCACCTAAAATCAATCAAGATTGATTAACCTTGGGTGACATGGGTTAACACGAGTCAGTGAGCTATCTAATCAATTCTGATCAACCACATTGGCCAGGTAAGTGAGATCATGGGTTGGGTTCCACCATTAACCATCTTGCCTTAGACACCAACCGAGTTGGCCAAGTAAGAGGTAGCCCCAAAGAACCATGATCAAGATGTCAAATTTACCTAGACACCAATTGGTTCATCAAAGTCGATTAGACTTGTCTAAAGACTCGGGCTGACCACTAAGCCACAAATAAGGTACATTTAGATCTATGGACTTATCAATCTACCTATTAGAGAGATCTATAAAGAAGAAGTCCTAACTCAACATTTGATTAGAATGATTCTCTACATAGTTCAATGCATCTAAACTTAGGTCTAACCCAATTAAGGACCTAATAGAAGCTAACCCATGATCCTTAAGGCTTATTGAAATGACTTAAAATCTTTGAATCATATTCCTAAATTTCTTAGTCATTCAAAATGACTTAATTCTTAATTAAGTTCAATAGCCTTAATAATTTAAAACAATTTTAATTTACAAATGTAAAATAATTTTACAGTAATAAGAAATTTGAATTCACTATTTTTGTAACTTTTCATGTCAAGTGTTGACTCACCAAGAGCAAGTGTCGATACTAGGTGTCGGCACTTTGGTCGACTCAAGGCCTGAGACAGGAAGAAACCAAAACACTATATTTTCTGGGAAGCGCTCATGAGTTGACACATTCAAGGCAAAGTGTTGACTCACAAGCATAAGTGTTGACACTTCCTGGTCAAGTGTCGACACTACAACCTTCATGAGTCGACTCAATGGGTTGACTCAAGGCCTATCACAGGGCAATAACAGTGATTTCAATTCCAAAGTTTCACCAAACTTTCAATCAAATCCGATCAAGACAAAACTTTTAGATCTTATCTAAATTTGTTTTAAGATCATAATATGGGATTAAAATATTTTTAATCTACATTTTCTTTTATCTTTTCTCTTCATGAGTCAATCACAAGCGGCACCCCTACACGCCATTAGAGAGCCCATTGAATGGGAAGAGAGGGTCTTGCAGCCCTACTTCTCTCCTATGACTGGATGGCCATTATGAAGCACTCATTCCAAGTACTTTAAAAGAAAAAACATGATGTTAAAGCATGCTAATATTATTATACTACGATGAACTTGGCTCTGACACCATTGAAGGTAAAAATAGGAAAGCATATCAATAAGCATCAGCAAGGCAGAAACATGTATTTTAAAACTATTTTAAAATTAGCACCATGAAAGACTTGGTAGATCGATCAAACGATCTACCAATCTACCTGCAATAATAGGTCTAATATAATGATATAGCATGCAATAAACATCAAAAACAAGATAAAACTCAAATATATAAAGATACCTTACTGTTATACCTTTGATGGATGTAGTGGCGGTGCTCCAAGGGTTGGGAATTTTGCTCATCACAGCAAGTGTTGACTCATGCAAAATTGCTAAGTGTCGACACTTTTCAAGTGTCGACTCAAGCAAGTGTTGACACTTGGAACATGGTCAACATATTGACCTCCAGTAATGGCAAACGATTCTCAATCGTCGATCAGCCTTAAGATCAAATAAAAAACCCCAATGGTGTGTGACCCCATAGGTTCGAACACTAAGTCGATAGCACTGGAACACTTCCAGTACCAGCCAAAGTCCTAATCTAGTAATGATACCTAACGTCCGGATAGGTCAAAGATGCATAGCACCTCTCTAGAACCTCTGGCATATGATTACCGCATAATTCATCCCTTTGACCTCATAATGCTTAAGATGACCTAGGGTTCGACTGCCAACCCTAATTTGGTTTATCCAGATCGTGTCTCAACTTTACAAGTTCTGCGACTCCTCACAAGAACTACCCTGACCAAAAATTTACTAAATTGAGACACAATAAGTCATTCACTCTAAACTATTTGAATTGGTCAATTCCATCTTGATCCACCACTACTCCATAAGTACTTGACTGCACCCAGAAACCTGTCACTGGATTAGAAATCCAGGTGGTCTGGCACCAAAGTATAGTGAGTTGCTTGCAAGCTACCATGGTGAGCTCAGGTCTGAGGGACACATATACCCATATCCCTTCGCGAGCAAACCTTTGTTAGAAGGGAGCTCCAAAGATGGCCATGTTCAATGAGATGTCGCACATTTCACTTGCATGTCACACCAGTGTCTCCACACTCCTTGGTTAAGAGGACAACCAACAAATGTAACATACAATAACCTGCACTTGATACATTATCATCCTATAACAATGTATCATTTGGTTATGAATTGGTTTAAGAAATACTTGATATATCCTCTTTATATGAATAATGTAGTTCTAAGGACACCATCATATAGGAGTTCATTTCAGAAAAATGTAAATATGATGAACAACCAAAAGAATAACTTTTATTCATTAAAAATTTTATATACAATTACAAAATGGCACAACCATCTACAGCCTAGATGATTGGCTTTGTGATACAATTTCCAACATATCCATCCTGAATGTCCTCTACTAAAGAAAACCTTCAAGAAAAAGAAAAAGAAGGTGATGGTTTCTACTTGGAGCGATAGTGAGGAGTCGACTTCAACTGAAGAAGAAGAGACCACAAAAATTGCTAATTTATGTCTTATGGGTCTCGAAGATGAGGTATTGTCCCTTGAAACTCAAATTGAATTCACATTTAATGAATTAAATTCTATATTTAATAACTTATTATATGAATTTAAAGGCTGGAGTAAAGATTATAGCTTTAAAGAATTTCAATGATTCTTTACAAAAAGAAAAGGAAAAGATTTCAGAAAAGAATAATTTATTGCATAAAGAGTTAAGTGTCTTTTCTAAAAACAACAAGGCTTTGGAAATCGAGAAAAATATATATATCTTGACAAAAACAAAGCTTTGATTGATGAAAATTCTGATTTAAAAATGGTGGTTGAAAAGCTCAAGCCCTTGTTGAAAACTTTATCTTCAAACAAGCTTGAGTTAATTTTAAAAGATCAAAGAATTTCTTGAAACAAAGCTGGAATTGGTTTCAATTCTTTTAATTCAAATAGAATTTCAGCTACTACTTTTCTAACTTCAAAAGCTTTTGTTCCAAAAGGTTTATCTCAAAACCTTTTGTGTCAAATCCTTCAGTATCCATTTCTAGAGCTTCAAAGTATATTCCAAAGACATCAATTCAAAAGTCTTTTAAGCTGAATGGATTTACATCTGCATCTCATGCTTCTATATCTAGAACTTCAAAATTTATATCTTTTAAGAATTCTAGAATTGTTTGTTATGCATGTAAAGGGTTAGGACATAAGGCCTTTCAACGCAATATTCTTAAAAATGTTAAGAGTAAAGTAAGAAAGATTTGGGTTCCCAAAGGAACCACCACCACTAACCTACAAAGACCCAAGTTAGCTTGGGTACCTAAAAGAAATTCTTGATTTTTTGTAGGAATGTCTTGCAATCCACAAATTAAAGAAAAGATGGTATCTAGATAGCGGCTACTCTAGATATATGATAGGTGACAAAGTTCAATTCATCATCCTAGAAATGAAAGGAGGTATGGTTATTTTTGGAGACAATGGCAAGGAAAAAATAATCGGAATCGGTAAGATCAAAATAATCTCCTATACTTATATTGAAAATATAATGCTAGTAGATAAATTGAAGCATAATTTATTAAATATTAGTCAATTATGTGATAAAAGCTTCAAGGTTATCTTTGAATCATCTATGTATATTGTAATAAACTCTATTGATTCTAGCAACAAATTCACTGGACATAGACTTGGAAATATTTATGTGGTAGATCTTAATGATTTAGCCATGTCTAGTAATTCCAATCTGGTTATAATGAATGTTAAGACGAAGGAGTCTTATTTACTTTGGCATAGATGATTAGGTCATGCTAGCATGTATACTATTGCCATGTTAATTTTTAGGAATCTAGTTAGAGATTTGCCTAAATTTAAAGTAGACTTTGAGCATGTTTGTGATGCTTGTCAAATGGATAAATAAATTAGGGGGAGTTTTAAATCCAAAAAAATGATTTCAACTTCTAGACCCCTTGAGCTACTTCACATGGACTTAATTGGATCAACTAGGACCACAAGCCTACATGGTATGAAATATGCTGTTGTGATAGTAGATGATTTCTTTAGATTTACTTGGATTTTGTTTATTGCTCAAAAAGATTAAAATTTTAAAGTTGGTCAAAAATTTTACAAAAAAGTTTTAAATCAGAAAAACCTTTCAATAGTTTTTATTAGGAGTGATCATAGCACGGAATTTGAAAATCAATTTTTTGATGATTATTGCACAGAAAATGGCATTGATCATAACTTCTCTGCTCCTAGAACACCACAACAAAATGGTGTTGTAGCTAGAAAGAATAGAACTTTGGAAGAAATGGCCTGAACAATGTTATGTGAAGGCAATCTTCCAAGGTACTTTTGGGCAAAAGCGATAAACATTGTTTGTTATATTTTAAATCATGTTTTAATTTGCTCAATTTTAAAGAAAATCTCCTATGAGCTTTGGAATGAAAAGAAACCTAATATCAATTACTTTCATGATTTTGGCTGTAAATGCTTTGTGCTGAATAATGGTAAGGATAATCTAGGAAAATTTGATGCTAAGTCTGATGAGGCAATTTTTCTTGGTTATTCATTGCATAGCAAAGCATATAGAGTATTTAATAAAAGAACTCTAACTATAGAAGAGTCAATGCATGCTATTTTTGATGAAACTAGCCCCTCACCTTTAAAGAAAAAAGAATACATAGATAATGTTGTAGGTACACTTAAAAAGGAAATGGAAGATATGAACACACAAGAAAGACCAATCGAAGAAGGAGAAGAAATGGTAAGTAAGGATCATGCTGATCTACCAAGTGAATGGAGGTATGTAACCTCTCATCTAAGGGACTTAATTATTGGTGATCCTTCAGAAGGTGTTAGGACTAAGTTATCACATAGAGATGCACATGATTATCTAGCCTTTGTCTCATAAATAGAACCTCATAGCTTAAAGAAGCTGAAAATGACCCAAAATGGACGATGGCCACGCATGAAGAACTGAACCAGTTTGAAAGAAATAATGTATGGACCTTAGTTGATAGACCATCAGACAATCCCATTATAGGAACCAAATGGATCTATAGAAATAAGTTAGATGAATAAGGCAAAGTAATTAGAAACAAAGCAAGATTGGTAGCTAAAGGATATAATCAAGAAGAAGGAATAGATTTTGATGAAACCTAAGCACCTATAGCAAGACTAGAAGCCATTAGATTACTTCTTACATTTTCTTGCTACATGAATTTCAAACTTTTTCAAATGGATGTGAAAAGTGCTTTTTTAAATGGTTTTATATCCGAACAAGTTTTTGTAAAATAGCCACCATATTTTGAAAGTCATGCTTTTCCAAATCATGTTTTTAAACTCATTAAAGCATTATATGATTTGAAACAAGTACCTAGAGCCTGGTATAATAGACTTAGCACTTTCTTGCTTAAAAATAATTTTAATAGAGAAAATATTGATAAAACTCTTTTCATCAAAAAGAAAAATAATGATATATTAGTTATACAGATTTATATTGATGACATTATATTTGGTGCAACTAATGAAACTCTTTGTGGAGAATTTGTTAAGTTGATGCAAGGAGAATTTGAAATGAGTCTAATGGATGAACTAAACTACTTCCTTGGACTTCAAATGAAATAAACAAAGGAAGAGATCTTTATAAACCAAGCCAAATATATCAAAGAGAATATCAAGAAGTTTGGTATGGAGTCAAGCAAACAAATGACCACACACATGAGTCCTACCTATAGATTGGATAAAGATGAAGATAGCAACAACATTGATCAAAAGCTTTATTGAGGTATGATTGGATCATTGTTGTACTTAACTGCTAGTAGACCTGATATCTTGTTTGGCGTATGTATATGTGCTAGATTCCAATCTAATCCTAAAAAATCACATATGCCTGCTATTAAAAGAATTATAAGATATCAAAAAGGAACAACTAATCTAGGTCTATGGTTTCTAAAGTATTCTTCATTAAATTTAATTGGATTTTAGGATGCTGATTATGCTGGTTGTAAAATTGATAGAAAAAGTACTAGCGACACATGCCAATTTCTAGGGTTGAATTTAATCTTATGGCACTGTAAGAAACAAAACTTGATAGCACTATCTACTACTGAGATAGAGTACATTGCTATAGGGAGTTGTTGTGCACAAGTGTTATGGATTAAACAACCACTAGATGACTTTGGTGTTACACAATCTAAAATTTCTATCAAATGTGACAACACAAGTACTATAAATTTGACAAAAAATTCATTCAGCATTCAAGAACTAAGCATATAGAGATTAGACACCATTTTATTAGAGATCATGTTTTGAATGGTGAAATTGAATTAGAATTTATTCCAACTGAAAATCAACTTGCTGACATTTTCACTAAACCACTTAATTAAGATAGATTTGAAATGATTAGAGGAGAGTTAGCACTCTACGACCCAATTTAGGAAATTTCCTCAACCTAATCTCTTCAAAACTAAGAAAAAATTACCTAGAAAGCCTTCAACATCAAACCAAGATCTTTGACCATCTCTCCTTATGATTTTCTATAATTAAATTTGATTTCTAAATCTTTTTGACTCTTATGGAGAGTTGCTATTCGAGTGGACTCGAGCTACAGTGCTCAAGTCGAGCCGACTCGAATTTCTAATTAGTTTCGTAGAGCTCTACTCGAGCTGACTCAAGCGAATTTGGGCATGTCAAGTCAACTCGGATATTGGGCAAGCTATTTTTTTTTAATAGAGTCATAGAACCTTTTTCTTATTGTTTCTGCTTTTTGCTCTTGCTCAAAACTTGTGTTTCCAACTTGAACTGCACTTCCACTTGATGGAGATCTTAGAGCAGCACTGATCTCAGAGTAGTACTGATCCCAAAATAGCATCGATCTCGGAGTAGCAAAGATTTTAATAAATTAGTTTGGGATTTATCTTTTGTTTGAATTTTGAATTAGGATTTGGTTGATTAGGATTGAGATATGGATAGGCTTATCTTATCCTATCTTGTATTTGAATTTGAGTCATCCCTATCTTTTTATCCTGTATTCAAATTCAAATGAGGGTTGGACAAGTCTACAAATACCACCCTCAGTCCTTTGTAAAAATCAGTTCAGTTAATATGAGTTTTTAGGAAAGAGAGATTCTTTCTTCCACTCTGTGAGGAAAGGGTGTGAGACCCAATCCCTGGATATGATGTGAGGTCATGTCTAGTTATCCCCCTTCCCATTCCATTTTCTTAACCCCTCATGACCTTTGAGATCCATCCTAATGCCTCCAAGTATCGAGGAGGGTGGAATGCCATAGAGGTGAGAGGTCTCTTTGTTAAGGTGAGTCCCAAAGTCTATGAGATTCAAATCCCTATCTTCCATCCTTACTATTCCTTCGCCACCACTTGTAAAAAAATACAAAAAATAGTGGTACCCTAATTTAGATGACTTCTAGGCTCGCCAACGATCCTATCCCTACCCATTTGTCCCCCCCCCCAACAATTTTGGTATCAGAGCCCAGAAAATTATGGTACCTATATATTATCCCAGATTCCCTTTTATTAGCAATCCCTCCACTTCCGAGATCCCAAAAAAAAAAATCAAATCTCCCAACCAGTTCATTGCCGTCACCTACTAGCCCTCAGACCCTTAGCTCCAATCCTCCATAGCCCTCACCAAAAAAAAAAAACCCTAACGCCACCTTTGCCACTGACGAATCCCTCCTCCCCACCGGTGAGGACCTCGTCCTCCTCCCACCCAACGCCTCCCCCCTCTCCCCTCCGGTCGCTGTGCTGCCTGTTGCCTCCGCCTCCACTGCTGCGACCGCCGCCGCCTTCCCCTCCTGCACCACTCATGATCGAACTCCACCATTCCTGTTGCGACAGGCACCCCCCTCCACCATCGACCCCTCCACCGGCGGCCCCCCGGTAATGCGCTATGACCTCCTCACTCGAGCCATATGCACCAAGATCTAGCCCTCGACAATCCCAATGCCAGCTTCCTGCGTTACTCTTCCCCCCACCCTGCCCTCACTGACCACACCCTGATCCTCATCACTCCAGAGACCCGCATCACCACCCTACCCAATGGCCTCTGCATCATCACGGAGTCCACCCTCGCCTCCGCATCCTCCCCTTCCTCCTCCTCCTCCTTCCTCCATCACCGATGCCACTGCCCCCTTCTTCCAACTAGTGTTTCTTCTCCATCCCCCATCAAATTCCCATCTGATTGCCTCCCTGCCTGCTGCCAGCAGCCGCCAGCCTTCTTCCATCCAAAGACATCCATGGCTAGGTCATGACAACCACCGAGCTATCAATTCTTCTCTAGAACTGCAACCAGGATTTCGCCCATCCCTCTCTCCTCTTCTCTAATCTCCCATGGTAGCCACCGTCACCGCATCCACCACCGACCAGTCCCGTGCCTTCTTCTCCATCACCCTGCCCTTCTCTCTGCCCAATCCTCCATCCGTGCAGCCACCATAGCTAACCTCCTTGCCGCCCGCCACCATGACCCCACCTATTGCCACTGCCCAGAACTTCCTCCCAGAACAACCATCTGGAACCCCCTGCTGCCACCACCGAGAACCGCCTCCACTACCTGGAATAGCCATGGATCGCAATGCCAAGCCCAGTCATGCCATAGTCCCCTTCGTGGGATCTACCTCCGTCTGTGTGCACTTCTCCCAGCCGGCCATCGTCTTCCTCCCTGGCGCTGTCGCCTGTGAATGCCCACCAGCGACACCCCTCCATAAGCCCCTATGCTGGTTCGATCTGTGAAGAAGAAGGGGAGGGATTGCACGAACATGAATGCAATTCCCCCCTTACTGCCAACTTCACTTAAGGGATGTTGCCAAGAATTGGAGCCCAAGAGAGGGGGTGAATTGGATCTTTTAAAAAATTTAAAACAATAATGTGAAGGACTAGTGGTGCTTGTGAATAATAATTAATTCAATGCAAGAGATTGAATGCAGCAGAAATAATAAGTGAGTAGCAATAACCAAAGAGCAAAAGAGAAAGAGGGCAATCACACACAAATACAAGGTTTATAGTGGTTCGGTGCAAACCTAGCACCTACATCCACTCCCTAAGCCACCCTTGGGAATTTCACTATAATCCAAACAAGATTACAGCTGACTTGTTTTTTACAAGGCTCACAAGTCAAAACCTAAGTTGGTTTTGTCACTTAGGCTTACCAACAAACCTTAACACTTGTTTTGTCTTCGGGCTCACAAGTTAACCCTAGTTGGTTTTATCCCTTTGGCTCACCAACAAACCACAACAACCTTCTTTCAAGATACCCTTAAAAGCAAGGTCAAATCACAAGATAAAAAATAGATATATAATTTTAAAACTAAAATAAACTCTCTTCAAGAGTAGAATGGAATTTTTGAAGCTCAAGTTGATGCTTTGTCTTGACTCTTCCTTGGAATACCCTTCAAAATGCCTCTTTTGGAATGATGTAAGGATGAGCTTATAGGCTTTTTCAGGAAATCAAACTATAAAAGGCTTTTGATGTGAAGTACTTGAAAGAATATGGACTTTTTGGCTTTCGAATGGATTTCAATACACTTCAATGCACTTCTCTTTTCTTTAGAATGAGGTTGGTGGAGGTTAAATACACCAAGAACCTTCCAAAAAATGGTTTGTGACCATTAGAGCCTCGGATATAGCCGTTTGGAGCTTGAAAAGCAAGTTCTGCAAGTCAGAAAAATAGATCTGTTAGAGTTGTCAGGCTTCAAGTATCGACACTTGGCTGTCAGATGTCGACACTTGGGTGTCAGGTGTCGACATTTCATCTCTAGGTGTCGACACTTGAACTTTCAAGTATTGACACTTGTTGCACAGGTGTCGATACTTGACACAAAAATCCTTAAATGATAAAGTTCTGTATTTTCAAAATTCTCAGGCCTTGAGTCGACACTTGGAAACCTAAGTGTCGACACTTGGTGTCGATACTTGAGTTCTGGGTGTCGACACTTGGCATGCCAAGGATTTTTGTTCGTGCCAAATGCTGAAGTGTTGACACTTGACTTCCCAGGTATCGACACTTGAGTCTGAAAAGCTCAGATTCAAGTGTAAATTATCCAAAAACATAAATATAAATTTTGAAACTTATGTGAATCGTAAACACATAATAATTAAACATGTAGATGCCCTTTTTTCATGAAGAGGATGTCCAGATTTGCGAGAAATGCTCCGTGCCATGATACATAAGTTTTTGAAATTTTGAGGTACTTTCTCCCTGAAAACTCATAACTTGAAATAAACATTAGTATACAATATGCACTCAATATTTTGTTATTCATCAAAATTACTGGGTGGAGCCAACAATCTTCCCCTTTTTGATGATGACAAAACCTTGAGTAAAATAGTATTACGTTTCAAACTTCAAATGTTATAATTCATGAATATGAATGTAAGTCCATATGAGGCATAATCTTTATAGTTAGGAAGAATCAATCTCCCCCTCAATTAGATATTTCTAATTAAAATAAATTTCAAAGGTTCTCACAAGGTGGAACCACAACAATTTATGCATCTATACAATCAATACTATTACTCCCCCTTTTTGTCAATCATTAGAAAAGGGAAAAACCTCCCCCTAACAATGAGCATGGAGACAAAAAGATGGTAGAGTATCAAATATGACAGGTATTGGAACCAAAAAGACCCAAAGAGAGAATCAGAGCTGAAGAAGGTAAATTTAACCACTCAAACACAAATAATAAGCACTAAACTGAAATATATAATAGATAAGACAAGTTTTCAAAACAAAAATTTGCTAAGTCATCAGCAAGAACTGAAATATACATAAAGCATCAGAGTCATACAATAATCAGAAATATACAAATATGAACTATAAAAGACATACAACAGACATCTGTGAGGCTAATCTTCATCAGATGAAATTTTAAGACTAAAAGGAGAACTGATCCTAGATCTAGTGGCTAAGGCCCTAGGAGGTACAAAAGCTCGACGACTCCTAGTGCAGCCAGAAGAACCAAAAGTGGGTACAACCCTAGATGATCTGGTGGAAGGGGGAAGAGAAGATCAGCTGGTGTAACAAGGTCTGGTATGGAATCAACCAAGTCAGTAGGAGCAGCTGGGGTAGTGGGAGGATCGCGACTGACCACCTCAAAACCATCTGCACTACCATCACTATCACTACCACTGCCCACGATCTCTGTAGCTCTGTCCTCATCCATATCTGATTGATCACCACCATCAATTGTATCAGCATGGTCGCTCTGGTGATCGTCACCATCATCATCATCATCATCATCATCATCCGAAGATACAACTACAGGGGCTGCTAGAGGTATAAGGGATCTCAATAAGTCCTCAATACGAGTGAAGCCCTCCTCCATAGTCCTACGAATCTCAGCATGCTCCGAGATAGTATGTGCTCGAAGAGTCTCAACCTCGCTGCGTAGCTGAGTCAACTCACCCCTGATCTCAGTAAACTGCTCTCTGGTGTTCTCCTCAAAGCATAATCTAGTAGTAGGTGGCGAAGGAGCTGAAGTACCAGGAGTCGAATGCTTTGCCTGTGTCGATGGAATATCAATGGGAGGAAAAATTGCTAGCTCAGATGGTCCTGCCTCTACATCTCGAAGCTCGTCCTCCTTATCTGGCTCCTGGCCAGACTCTCTATGCACCCATCGACCTGCGACTAGTCTATACCCCATACGGTGCAAAGACCTCTAATCATAGACATGTGTGTAGTATCTCCTTGGGGATCTCCCCCTCCAGTGATACTCCACATGCTCTAAACAACCTGGTCAGTGCCATGCCGTAGGGTAAACAATGACGGTGCTGAGTCACAGCATCATGCATCTGTACTAACATCAAAGATGGAAGGTCGATCAGACTCGTCATCACCATCGCTCTCTCTCAATGATGAAGTCGAACCTTCCAGTCTTCGACAGAAGTATACGTGCCGTGATGTGGTGCAATAGACGCATCTCCAGAGATAACTAGTTCGCGGTGACTATAGATACACCACGAACATCCTCTCGCTCGAGGATATACCTAAAAGCAGCCTCTCTGTCATCCACCATAAAAACACTGAATCCCCTATGGGGGATCTCCCAAACTCTGCTCAGTAGCTCTGCAGAAGGTGAAATCTGAACACCTCTCACTATCGTAGTCCATAGAAGTCGTCGACAGTCCAACGCACCATAGAACTCCCTCACTAGATGAGGGTAGTACCTCTCTGCATAGTATAGAAGGGTACTAAACCTGCATCAGTGAGCACCTGTCGTAAGATAAAGTGGTGCCGATCAAAACACTCCAGGTCGACTCTCCTCCCAGAGGCTACTAACTTCCCTGCCATCCTCTATACAGGGGGGAACTCGGTGTGGCAGAACTACTAGCCAGTGCAAAATCAAATCTGGCCTTCGATCTCCTCTCTACACCATGACTAGGTCTCTCCCTAACTGCAAGTCTCTTCCTGGGACCCATTACAGCAAGCTGACCAAGAGAGTTTTAAAGAAGATAAGCTAAGGGAGGTGATTCACTCAGACTAGGAGCAAAGGGATTGTTTAAAAATCATTTTATAAGATGGTTTTGAAACAAACTTAAAGTTATAAAATACCAAGATAATTTTGAAAAACTAGAAACATTTTGAAGGTGAGGATTTTATAAGCTAGATAAAGTTTTTGGTTGGAAATTTTATAAGAGTAAATTTTGTAATACCAAAATACCAAAATACATGGGTTTTGGGCTTAGAACATTTAGGGTTCTACTAAAATAAAGTAATGTGGCCAAAACATTATGATGAATCACTGAAAATAATCATTAAACACTAGTTTTTAGGTGAATACCCAAATTTTTGGTTAAAAACCAATCAAAAAGTGATTTTACCCAAATTTGGATGAAATGAGTGTGGAGAACGACCTAAATCTTAAAAAACCATGAAAAAAATCATGTAAATCACTATTCCTTCAAATGGAGTTTTGGAAAACCATAAAAACTAGAGAAAATCTAGTCATAAACCAATTAATATTGGCAAATCCTAAATTTAGGTCAAAACAGTTTTAACGGTGAGGAAAAAAAATTTGAGAAATAATGTGGAATAAAGAGAAATCAGAAGAGGGAATACCTAATTTGTGTGGGGTTAAACGGGAAGAAGAGAGATTTGAATAGAGGGGGACCACTGTTGCTTGAAATCGACGGGGGAAAATAAAAATAAAACCCTCGATCGGTCTTTTAAAAATAGATTTTGTTTCACAAGTGTTGACACTTAGAATTTCTCAAGTGTCAACACTTGGTCAGGTGTCGACACTTGACAATATCCAAGTGTCGACACTTGGCCAGGAAAAAAATTTAAAAAAAAAAAATCGAAAAAATTTTCAAAAATTTAAGAAAATATTTAACAACTTTTGGGGTTCAAAGCAAGTGGTTTTGAGTGAAAAAAAAACTTAGGTATAATTAAAACTATGAGATTTCTAGGAGAATGGATCAATGACACCTAACTCTCTTCTAATCAGACAGAACCTATCCTCACTCAAAGGTTTGGTAAACACATCTGCTAACTGATCATCAGTACATACAAAATCAAGAATAACTTTAGAGTTTTGTACATGATCTCTTATGAAATGATGTCTTATTTCAATGTGTTTACTTCTTGAATGTTGCACAAGATTCTTAGATAAATTGATTGCACTAGTATTATCACATCTTATGGTGTCTTAGTTAGTTTAATGCCAAAATCTTCGAGTTGTTGTTTGATCTAAAGGATTAGAGCACAACAGCTTCCTGCTGCTATATATTCGGCTTCCACCATTGATAAAGCAACTGAATTCTGTTTCTTGCTACTCCAAGAGATCAAATTTACTCCAAGAAACTGACAGGTTTCACTAGTACTTTTATGATCAAGTTTACACCCAGCAAAGTCAGCATCAGAATAAGCAATCAATTCAAATGAAGAATCTCTAGAGTACCATAAACCAATTTCAATTGAGCCAGATAGATATCTAAGTATGCGTTTAACAGCCAAAAGATGAGACTCTTTAGGATTGACTGATATCTAGCACACATACAGACGCTAAACATGATATCTGGCTTACTGGCAGTAAGATATAATAATGAATCGATCATGCCACGATATAATTTTTGGTCAATAGATTTACCTGATTCATCCTTGTCAAGTCTACAAGTAGAGCTCATAGGAGTACCTAAAGACTTAGTGTTCTCCATCCCAAACTTCTTGAGTATTTCTTTTGTGTACTTTGCTTGGTTGATGAAGATCCCCTCTTTGGTTTGCTTTATTTGGAGTCCGAGGAAGAAATTTAGTTCTCCCATCATGCTCATCTCGAACTCACCCTGCATTAACTTTGCAAAATCATGACAAAGAGATTCATTAGTAGCACCAAATATTATATCATCTACATAGATTTGTACTACTAAGAGATCATCAATCTTTTCTTTAAAAACAAAGTTTTGTCTACATTACCTCTAGTAAAATCATTTTTGAGCAAGAAAGAGCTTAAACGATCATACCAAGCTCTAGGAGCTTGTTTCGATCCATACAAAGATTTATGAAGTTTGTAAAAATGATTTGGAAATTCAGAATTTTCAAAACCAAGAGGTTGTTCAACGTAAACCTCCTCTTCAATTAGACCATATAAAAATGCACTTTTAACATCCATTTGATACAATTTAAAATTTATAAAGCAAGCAAAAGTTAACAATAGCCTAATTGCCTCAAGTCTAGCCACAGGAGCAAAGGTTTCATCAAAATCTTGAAAGGGATATGCCCTACAAGCCAATCTATGTTGTATCTCCCAAACCATTGTAATTAACAATTTTCTAATAAAGGCATTATTTTTCATCATACGCTGTGTTTATATTATATGATGAACCCCATAGATTAGGGCTATGATTTTAGGATTATGATGAGATCATACCAGTGAGACCTAAAATCTTAAAACCTTAATCTAAAGTATTCCTAGTCAAAGGAACCCTGAGTAGGGGATCAGGGTTTTCCGGTAAGACTAGCACATCCCATGTATACTGGAAAGGGTGACTGCTCTCACAGTCACTTGTGTATGACACTAATACTGGGATGTGGGTGCTCATTGGAGAATGAGTTCACTGATATGATCCAACTTGAGAACATCTAATGGAGTCTTAGCTACATGTCAATAGAAGGTTCTCATAGTGGGAGTGGTACAAGTAATCCTTTGACCTGAGACTGCCATAAGTACCTTATGTACATGAACCCATGCTTTGGTTCAATCCTAATCATGACACTGAGTAATGCACAGGATTGATACTGGGAATGGTGAATTGGATATGTAGGTAATGAGTAGGTCAACAAGGAATCGATCACTCTTGGTAAGAGGAGATTGCATCCAACTAGTTAACAATCGGATGATGATTCAGTAAATCTTTGATCAAAGTAAAGATATTAGAGATGGTTTCTAATATCAAGATAATTGAATCATCAATATAAGATTGAGCTAGAAATAAATATAATATTGGATTTGACATATATCCATATCCATAGTTATATTTTAGGTGCAGGCTGATCGAAAGATTTAATTATAAGGTAACTCTCTACTGAAGGGTAATTTTGGTATTTCACCAGAATTTCCATATCTTCCGGGGAGACATGATACGTTGCTAGACATCAATCTTGTCTTGTGGGTTGATCAAATTCAAAGATCACATATTAGGAAGAGTCCTAATTGATCAAATCGGGTAACCCGGTTTGACCTAAATCGATTAGAAAGAGTTCTAATCAAATTAGGTCAACTTGCATTCGAACCCACTACTGGCTAGATGTGGAACCCAATGGGTCACACACTTAAGAGGATTGATCAAGAGTTTATTTATAATTAAATCATCTTTGCAGGATAATACTCTAGCAGGTGTTGCAAACCCTAGCTTCTATTCGAATCGGATTCGAATTAGGGTTCCGGATTGGTTCAATTTGGGTTCTAATTGGATCTAATTAGACCGTAATTATGAAATAGGGATTATGGCTAACCCTATTGGCTAGCCATGTAACTAGGCTAGCCTCCCCACCCACCCCTTTGCTTTTCCATGCCAAAATGCCAAGAGTCCATGCGCTTATGGACTCTTGGCACGCCATTTGGAAGAGTCCATGGCGCATGGACTCTTGGCGCGCCCCACTTAATTCTCCGATGAATTAAGATGGGGCGGCCTCCTTTCTTAAAATTAGCGCTCCACTTGTCCCCCTTTGGATGGAAATCCAATGACTGATGGGATTTTAAAAAGAAGGAAGGCGCTAACTCTTCCCGGTTGCGCGAAACAACGTCTCTTCGGAGACCGAAACATCGCGATTCCTTTTCTTCTGGAATTTCACGACTTTTCTTTTAGGAAAAGCCATGAGTTTTAATCTGGAAGGGCATGAGAAGGAGGGAAGGGGGCATGAGAAATAGGGAAGGGGCATGAGACAAAATGGAATGGTGTTTACGGAGAGTTGTGAAGACATCTCTTTGTAATCTATTTAAGGAACAGAGGTCTCGGGTGTTGGACAAATGTACGACAGAGGATTTTATTTTTCCTTTCTTTCCAGGAGACTGATTCCTCCTTAGCTTGTTTAGGACACAGAGAGTTTCCCTTTTACAGAGTTCTCTTCTCTGTTGAAACTCAAGTCTGAAACAAGAGATAGGAAGAATCTCTCGATCGGTAAAAGAAAAGAATTACTCTATTTCTATTTCCTTTACATTAAGACATTAGTGTCTTAAATCCTTCTCCTCCTTCAAGACAAGAGTTTTATTCTTAGGACAAGGTCTTAAGAAAGGGAGAGGAAGAAGAAAGAAGGAAGTAAGGAGTCCCTACCGTGAAGTTTTAAAGCCATAGTCCTCTTGAGTTCTAGGATAAGAATTCAAGTGAAGGAATTTTGAAGAAGCTAGCATCTTGATCAATCTTCTTGTGGATCACCATTGGAGGGTGGACATTTGGACGCCTGGTGAAATCAAAAGGGCATTCAACACCAAGTTTTGATTCTACATCAAAATTGGATTTAGCGTTAACAAGTTGGTGCCCTAATTCTAACAATGTAAGTTTGTATGTTATTATATGTTTTAATCCTGAATAAGGAGATCTTGGCTAAGGGATTATGGTGCAAATTTCATCATTTTGAAATTACACTTCCGCTGCGGTGCACCGGATTCCCAACAAATCTATCCCTTCCTCCTGATTGTATCCTTTGGCAACTAGCCTAGCCTTATTTCTAGTAACTACTCCATTTTCATCAAGTTTATTTCGAAAAACCCACTTTGTACCAATAATTGAAGTGCTTGAAGGCCTATGTACTAATGTCCAAATATTGTTCCTTTTGAATTGGTTAAGTTCATCTTGCATAGCATTGATCCAATTACTATCACGTTCAGCTTCCTCAATAGTTTTAGGTTCAATTTGAAAAACAAAGCTAAGTAATCATAGATATTTCTAAGGGATGATCGAGTACTTACACCTTTAGATGGATCATCGATAATTAGTTCTTTTGGGTGTCCATGAGCATACCTCCATTCTTTTGGTAATGGATCAACTATTGATGTATTTTCATCACCTTGTGCTTGATCTCCTTCAGTGTTTTGATCATTGTTCTATTCTTTGGTAAGCCCTTCATTGTTGTTTACACTTTCTATTTTCTTGCTACCTGTTTCATCAGAGAGTACATCTTCTTTTCTTGAAGATTTTTGGTTAGATTCATCAAATACCACATGTATGGATTCTTCAACAACAAGTGTTCTTTTGTTGAAGACTCTGTATGCTTTACTATATGTGGAGTAGCCTAGAAAGACTCCCTCATCTGATTTGGCATCAAATTTACTTAAATTATCATTACCATTATTAAGATGAAACAACGGCATCCAAAAACACGAAAATAACGAATTGAGGGTTTCTACCCTTCCAAAGCTCATAAGGTGTTTTCTTTAGAATCGGTCGAATTAAAACTCGATTAAAAACATAGCATGCAGTATTTATGGCTTCCGTCCAAAATATATCTAGGTAAGTCATTTTCACAAAGCATGGTGCGTGCCATTTCTTCAAGAGTTCTATTTTTTCTTTCTACTATCCCATTTTGTTGAGGTGTCCTAAGTGTAGAAAAATTATGATGAATGCCATTTTCAATACAAAATTTATCAAAATCAGCATTTTCAAATTCGGTTCCATGATCACTTCTCAAAGATATGACTGAAACACCTTTTTCATTCGAAACTCGTTTATGAAATCTAATGAATTCAGAAAAAGTTTCATCTTTATGTGCTAAGAACATGACCCATGTAAATCATAAGAATCATCTACATAACTAGACCATACTTCTTATCTCCCAAACTAGATATTCTAGTGGCCCAAAGGGTCCATGTGAAGCAACTCCAATGGTCTAGATGTAGAGATTACTCTTTTTGGTTTGAAAGAGGATTTGGTTTATTTTCCAAGTTGATATGCACTACAAATCTTGTCTTTTTCAAATTTGAGTTTAGGCAAATCCTTTATCAAGTTATTTTTGCTAAGTTTTGAAATTAAATGCATGCTTGCATATCCTAGTCTGCGATGCCAAAGCCAACTAGTTCATCGATCTGGCTTCCATTGTCACTAGGCATTGACCATTTTGATATGGAGATCATCAAGATCAACCATATAATATTGCCATGCCAATGACCAATGAACTTGATGTCATTGTCATCTAAACTAGAAACAATGCACAAGAAGATTCAAATAACTTTAAAATTCTTGTCGCAAAACTGGCTAATGCTAAGCAAGTTATGTTTCAAACCATCACATATAAGGATTATCAATATAAGAAGAGGGGTGATATGGATTTTACCAATATCGATAATTTTGGCCCTTTCCATTATCACCAAAAATTATATTGCCACCATTTCGATATTCGAGCGATGAGAACTGCTCCACATCTCCTGTCATATGCTTTGAGTAACTGCTATCAAGGTACCACATTCTTTTCTTGTTGGTTGCAAGGCATATCTACAATAAAGATCAAGTGGAGACTTAGGTACCCAAGCCATCTTGGGTCCTTTAGGTTAGTGGATTAATTCGTTTAGGAACCCAAACTTTCTTAATGTTACTTAATCTTCTTTTGTTGCACATGTAAGATTTATGCCCTTTAGTACCACATGTCTAGCAGTAATGGATGATGCAGGCACAAAGAATTTTTAAAAAGTTTTTGTTTCTTATGAGTTCTGAATCCTAAACCTGCTTTATCAAAACTGCTCTTTGGTTGTTCAAAAGCAAATTCAATTTTTCAAAACTATAAGTAATCTTTCTACAAAGGTTTTAATTTTTCAATTTCTTTTTTATATCTTTATTTTCATCCAAAATTTCTTTCCTTTGTTTTGACAAATTTTCATTTGAAAGTGAAGAACTTTTCTTTTTCAAGACTTATTTTTCTTTTGAAGTGCTACAATCTTATTATTTAATTTTCTATTTTGAAGAAGAAGGCATTCATTTTTACTTGAAAGCTTGTCATTTGTTTTGGTTAAATCCAATTTTGCTTCTTTAAATCTTTATGTTTTGATTTTAGTTTTTGAAATTCTATGACTAATTTGTCAGAAACTTCATGAAGCTCGTCAAATGTAAATTCATTTTCTGTTTCAGAACATACCTCATCATGATCAGCCATCAGACAGAAGTTTGCCACCTCCTGCTGTTCTTCCTCATAACTGGAGTCCTCACTTTCACTCCAGGTTGCCATCATGGCTTTCTTTCTCAGCTTTCTTCTCTTTTCTTGAGCAAGGGACAGTCTACCTTGAATTTTTTATATCTTTTATTTTCATCCAAAATTTCTTTCCTTTGTTTTGACAAATTTTCATTTGAAAGTGCGAACTTTTCTTTGTCAAGACGTATTTTTCTTTTGAAGTGCTACAATCTTATTATTTAATTTTCTATTTTGAAAAGAAGGCATTCATTTTACTTGAAAGCTTGTCATTTGTTTGGTTAAATCCAAATTTGCTTCTTTTAAATCTTTATGTTTTGATTTTAGTTTTTGAAATTCTATGAAATTTGTCAGAAACTTCATGAAGCTCGTCAAATGTAAATTCATTTTCTGTTTCAGAACAATACCTCATCATGATCAGCCATCAGACAGAAGTTTGCCACCTCCTGCTGTTCTTCCTCATAACTGGAGTCCTCACTTTCACTCCAGGTTGCCATCATGGCTTTTTCTTTCTCAGCTTTCTTCTGCTTTTCTTGAGCAAGGGACAGTCTACCTTGAAATGACCGGGGTTTTTGCATTCAAAACAAATGGGCCGCTCTTCCTTTCTTTTCTTTGTCCTTCTCTTTACTTGGCTCACCTTTCAGAGGTTTCTTTTTGAAGTTGAACTTTTCTTCCTTATGAACCTTCTGAATTTTCTCGCCATTAGAGCTGTCTCATCTTCTTCATCATCTTCTTCAGAGTCATCACTTGATTCTTCTCTCGCAGTAGATTTTAAAGCGATTACTTTCTTTTTTTGTTGGACTTCCACATTCTGTGTTTGAGGGAGAGCTCATAAGTCATCAGTGAGTCCAACAGTTGTTCAAGTGGAAGAGTGTTGACACTCCTTGGCTTCTTCATAGTGTTACTTTTGCATCCCAAGATGCTGGTAGAGACCTGAGAAGTTTGTTCACAAGTTCATCGTTAGAAACAATTTTTCTAGGCTTCTCATGCCATTCACAATATTTGTAAACCTAGTATACATCTCACTAATAGATTCAGTAGGTGCATTAAACATTTCATCCATATGAATAAGCATATTAACCTTGGTAGTTTTCACTTGGTGGTGTACCCTCATGAGTAACCTCAAGTGTATCCCAAATCTCCTTAGCGGAGAGAAAGTTAGATATTCTATTAAATTCACTTGGATCAAGAGAGCAAAATAATAGATCATTGCCTTAGCATTGGCTCAATTTGCTTAATGTCATTCTCATCCCAATCATCTTTCATCTTTGGAGTGAGAATGCCATAACCAACATCGTAGGCTGATGAGGACCTTTACAATTGTCCTCCACAAATTATAGTCAAGAGCTTGAATAAAATGTGCATGCATGTCTTCCATTATGTGTAGTTTGTGCCATTGAAAAGTGGGGGATGATTTGAAGCTTGACCTTCACAATACCCATTCCTATTGGGGCTGCCATGATGTTTTACTCAAGATCCTGGACCTACAAGAGAGTACCGGGAGCTCTGATACCACTTGTTGCCCAGAAATGGAGCCCAAGGGGGGTGAATTGGGTCTTTTAAAAATTTTAAAAAATATGTGAAGGACTAGTGGTGCTTGTGAATAATAATAAATTCATGTAAGAGATTGAATGCAGTGGAAAATAATATGAGTAGCAATACCAAAGAGCAAAAGAGAAAGAGGGCAGTCACATAAAAAATAAGGGTTATAGTGGTTCGGTGCAAACTAGCACCTACATCCACTCCCTAAGCCACCCTTGAAATTTTACTATAATCCAAACAAGATTATAGCTGACTTGTTTTTCACAAGCTCACAAGTCAAAACTAAGTTGGTTTTGTCACCTAGGCTTACCAACAACCTTAACACTTGTTTTGTCTTCGGGCTCGCAAGTTAACCCTAGTTGGTTTTATCCCTTGGGCTCACCAAAAACCACAACACCTTCTTTCAAGACACCCTGAAATCAAGGTCAAATCACAAGATAAAAAACATTTATATAAATTTTAAAACTAAAACAAACTCTCTTCAAGAGTAGAATGGAATCTTTGAAGCTCAAGTTGATGCTTGCCTTGACTCTTCTTGGAATATCCTTCAAAATGCCTCTTTTGGAATGATGTAAGGATGAGCTTGTAGGCTTTTTCAGGAATCAAACTATAAAAGGCTTTTGATGTGAAGTACTTGAGAGAATATGGCTTTTTTTGCTTTTGAATGGACTTCAAAACACTTTAATGCACTTCTCTTTTCTTTAGAATGAGGTTGGTGGAGGTTAAATATACCAAGAACCTTCCAAAATGGTTTGTGACCATTGGAGCCTCGGATATAGCCGTTTGGAGCTTGAAAAGCAAGTTCTGCAAGTCAGAAAAATAGATCCGTTAGAGTTGTCAGCTTCAAGTGTCGACACTTGGCTGTCAGGTGTCGACACTTGATCTCTTGATGTTAACACTTGAACTTTTAAGTGTCGACACTTGTTGCACAGGTGTCGACAATTGACACAAAATTTCTCAAATGATAAAGTTCTGTATTTTCAAAATTCTCAAGCCTTGAGTCGATACTTGGAAATCTAAGTGTCGAAACTTAGTGTCGACACTTGAGTTCTGGGTGTCGATACTTAGCGTTCCAAGAATTTTTGTTCATGCCAAATGCTGAAGTGTCGACACTTGACTTTCCAGGTGTCGACACTTGAGACTGAAAAGCTCAGATTCAAGTATAAATTACCCAAAACATAAATATAAATTTTGAAACTTAAATGAATCGTAAACACATAATAATTAACATGTAGATGCCCTTTTTCATGAAGACGATGTCCAGATTTGCGAGAAATGCTCTGTGCCATGATACATAAGTTTTTGAAATTTTGAGGTACTTTCCCCCTGAAACTCATAACTTAAATACACATTAGTATACAATATGCACTCAATGTTTTGTTATTCATCAAAATCACTGGGTGGAGCCAACAAGGGATCCTGCACCAATCTCAAAGCTCTGTAATCTTCTTCATCAGGTCCTCTCCAAGACCCTATATCAGTTCAGTTCACCAGGCCATGTTTCAGAATTGCACGGAGTTCAAAGCTACACCAATTTTGAAGCACATGATCTTTAAAGCTGCACACTCTTTAAAGTGCATAGATCTCAGAGCAAAGCTAAAAAACATTCTATAGGTCATGTGCATCCTAGAACCAGCCTACCTCGATAGAGTCAAGTTTTCCCTACCTCAGGGGAATGATGGGGATCTCAGAGCAGCACTGATCTTGGAGCAGCACTGATCTCGATGTTGCACTGATCCCAAAGCAGCATTGATCCCAGAGCAGTACCGATCCTTGAGTAGAAAAGATTTTAATAAATTAGTTTGAGATTTATCTTTGTTTGAATTATGAATTAGGATTTGGTTTGATTAGGATTGAGATATGGATAGGCTTATCTTATCCTATCTTGTATTTGAATTTGAGTCATCCCTATCTTTTTATCCTGTATTCAAATTCAAATGAGGATTGGACAAGTCTATAAATACCTCCCTCAGTCCTTTATAAAATTAATTCAACAATATGTGTTTTTTAGGAAAGAAGATTCTTTCTTCCACTCCATGAGGAAGGGTGTAAGAGCCAATCCCAGGACATGATGTGAGGTCATGTTTAGTTATCCCCCTTTTCATTCCATTTTCTTACCCCTCATGACCTTTGAGATCCATACTAACACCTCCAGTATCGAGGAGGGTGGAATGCCCTTGAAGTGAGAGGTCTCTTCGTTAGGGTGAGTCCTAAAGTCTATGAGATTCAAATCCCTATCTTCCATCCCCCTATTCCTTCACCACCCCTAATAAAAAAATATAAAAATAGTGGTACCCTAATTAGGTGACTTCTAGGCTCGCCAACGATCCTACCCCTACCTACCCATCTGTCCCCCATCACCACTCCTCCAAACCTCTATTTCAAGCACCAATTAGGACAGGCAAAAGGCATTAAGATTCGTTTGGAAAGATCATATGTGAGCTCTGTCAAGTATGTCCAAGCCAATATGCTTTCACTGGAAATGCAGTTGCTTCAAACATGATCAGTCAGATTTTTCATCCCCGGATCAACCGCTTCGACTAGGTAAGCAAACGGGATCTGATATTTTGGAACATTTGATTGAGGGGGGGGCCTCAATCTGCCTTATATTATGATGATACAATAAGAAAAGCATCAAAGAGGATAAAAGCATGCCTACCGTACGGCATGGTGTTTACGCTGCTATTCCAAGATGCTGGGATCGACATCTCCGGTGAGGTAGGCAGACCTCTACACCATTCAGATACCTACTCGGCTAAATCCCTTCAAAGGATGGGATACCATATGACAGAAGGAGTCTGGACGAAGAGATTATCAGGTTAGAGGATTGTCAGTTCATCTGATGATGATGATAATGATGAGGAGCAGATTGAGCCTCAAGCAAATGGCATAATGCCCAGCAACTGAAGATGATAATACACAGGCAAATACCAATTAGCAGGATCAAACACAAAAAGTGCATGACTATCCCAGGACTCCTGGATCCTCTACTGAACCTACTCCTAGACCTTCAATCTCTCAGGCCTTCATAATCCAGCAAATTAAAATTCTTTCAGATTCCCTAACGAGCTTCATTAGTTTGATAACTAGGCGAGCTACGTCAGTTAGTCGACACCTATCTATAGGACTTCAAGGCACAGTAGGCTTTGAAAATGGAAAGAATGCAGAGATGTCTAGACATCTTAAAGAAGGCTTCAAGCTGTCTTACTGCACCTACCTAAAATGCTTCAGCTTAGACCTGCAGGGAGCCACCGATACATCCACTTTCACCACTGCTCAGTCACCACCTTTTGTATCTACTGGATCAATTGACCCTCTTATACCTTCTGAAACTAAGGTAGAACCTCCTCCAATCAAAGCCAAACCAAAATCTAAGGGTAAACAAAAGAATAGAACACCTAAAGCCCAACTAGAATAAGATTTAGGGACCTTAGGTTTAAGCCCTTAAGGACTAAGACTTCTGATTCTGTAATAGATGTAGGTTCCTCCTCTAGTGAGGAAGAACAGTATATTGCTTCTTACTTCTTTTGAATGTTTACCTTTTGATGTAATGCTCTATCCTTCAAAGTAATGAAATACCTACATTTCTGAATTGCCTAGTGATAATGTTAGGGACACCAGGATTAGACACAGATCCCTGGATCTCATATGGTTTTTGATAAGGATTTTTTTTAGAACCTTAGTCATGTGTCATAATTTTGTAAGCAAGTAAGATTGACTCCTGTAATAAGTTGAGACTTGTTGTTTTGTCTCAACCTAGTCCAGTCCATTGAGTCCTGTATTTAAGTATGAGTCCAGTGAGAGTCTAGTTTTTGTACAAGAGAAGAGGATACCCTATTTTGAAGTTCCACCAGGCCTCACCCGGGAGGCATTTACATCAGCGTAAGAGATTTTGTTTGACACCCCAGAGCCCTAGATACCCTCCAGATGCTAGATTCCCTCTAAATGCTCTAAAATATGCCAGATGCCAGGTGCTCCATGATTCCAGGAATATACCAGAACCCCAGGCCATGAGATTCCAAGCCCAAGAGTCAAGCCCATGAGGCCCATACCAATATTCCAGGAATATACT
Organism: Areca catechu; assembly: GCA_021397845.1. NCBI lineage: Eukaryota > Viridiplantae > Streptophyta > Magnoliopsida > Arecales > Arecaceae > Areca > Areca catechu. The sequence goes on from CM038052.1 coordinate 82,151,512, forward strand.
GATACCATGGCACCCCAGCTTCTAGGACCCAAAGCCCATGTACCAATCCAAAATAGGGTAACCCTTGCTGCCCTAAAGCCAAGCCCAACTCCATATTGGTTCCCAAGCCCAAAGAGAGCCCTTGGAACAAGTCAAATGAAAAGAGAAATCCATGTAGAATAAGGAGAACTAGTTTTATTTTCATTCAAAGTGTATTCTCCTAGTCTTAAGCAAACTTGTAATCCCTCACCCTCTCTACTTTGTAATCCTATCATAACTAGGAGAGGACTTGGGGAATATCTATAAATACCCCACCCCTCCCCTCTTGTAAGCAACTTTTATTCATGATATTAAACTTTGCTGAAATTTGGTTTAGATGCTTGTGTACTTGTGTTGGTCTTGACCGAATCCTTTGCTACCCTAGCATACTTCCACGCCCTAGCTTGCTGCCATCAAAGTCTTCACATGCCCTAGAAGGAGTGCCCTAGCTACCGTCCAAGCCAAAGAGCATAATCCTACTTCTAGCTGCCAGCTTCAAACTTCTACCCTAATTTCAATCAAACCCTAGTTTCTTTACTTTGTTTATTTGCTATTTTGATTGACCTCTGATGCTTGTCGGATCCTCAATGTGTTTCACCTCCCTAGAGGAGGCTTTCCTTGCCTCCAGGACAACCCAAATCAGTTATCATATTCAAGGAAATCAAGTTTCATCATCCAGGCTCCAATCAGAGTGATGTGTGATCTATTCGTCGGAAGTTCTTCAAATCATAGATTGGTAACATCTTTCCCTTCTCTTGATATATGATTTGCTGAAGATAAGCTATCCTAAACTAAGAGTTTCTTAATTCCCAGGTCCTGACTTTCATTATCTTGCAGGAGTTATTTTGCGATCATGGTGATTCTTGCATTGCTACTTTATCTGCTAGTTCTTTGCTTAACTTTGGAATTTAGCATACAGACCTAAATTATAAAAATCACAAAAAAATTAGTTTACTATTTTCCTATATATATAGCAGTCTTAGAGTCATCATGTATTAGTTTGGTATTAGAGTGGATTTAGGATAGTTTTTATCTGTAGTAGATTCATAAACCCTAATTTCTGCATCCTGCTAGCAGCATTAGGTATCTGTTTTTTATCTGATTTTGACCACCTAGGAATTTGTTTTTTTATGAATTTTGCATTAATTGTTCTCTATCTTGTCGTATGTTTTATCATAATTTTTAGTTAATTTAGAAAAACCCTAATTTTCTATAATTTTGCATATTAGAAACCCTAACAAAAATCCTAATATTTCTGTAGCAGTCCAAAAATACTAGGATTTGAATCATCATCTGATTTTTGTTTTGCATTAAATTTTGTAGAGTTCATCCTCGCCATCCATCCTCTATTATGAAATTTTTTAAAATTTTTTTGCATCGATAACTATGTCAAAACCTGTATTATCTGAAATCCTAATTTTTGAATTCTGCTATTTCTGCATTTTGACTCAACCCAAACCTAATCAACTTCCACACACCCTAATCCCAAGCCCAATTTGTTTGCTAACCTAATCAACTCAAACATAACTTGCCACATCATAAAACACACATAAAATATTTTATTTTCTGATTATTTTAGATTATATCAGGACCATCAATTGCTATCATTTGCATTAAACTAATCTTAAGGGCACTTTCTCTATCTCAGATTAGGGTAGGAGGTCATAACCTGTCCTGGGCCCAAAATAATCTCCTTGCATTCTCATCCAAACCTTAATTAAAATTAATTAGACTTAGTTTTTCCTAGTGGGCTAGGTGATACCTAACCGGTCGGGTCCGAATTGTGTGGGCCAACTAGTGCATTTAATCTTGTGGCTATTGCTAAAATCTTGTGTCTAAGGCTGAGGGTCCAGAGTCAAACGACCTAAGTGGTGTTGTGATTTTTAATTAGGTCCCTGCGAAAGCAAGGGGGCCTCCCACACTCTACCTGGCCAAAGGAAGGATTAGTTGCTGGGTTAAGTGTAAGTTCAGCTGATCCATTCAGTTTTGGCTCTAGGTCTAGGAAACCCTAGGTTAAGCTAATCCATTTTGCATGCTTGGCTGCACCATCCCATTTTGACTGATTGTTTGATTGTATGACCACTATAATAGGAACCCAATATCAGAAGCCTAAATCCCAAACCGACTCAACCATGGATTCTAATTTTGAGGCCTTCATGAAAACTTTGACCGAATGATTTGACCGGATGGATCGTAGGTTTGACCAATCTGATACCTAAATTAATACTAAGCTTGACCAACTTATCCAATCAAGTAATCAAGCAATCCATAGTTTTGACCAAGTAGCAGATCAGTTAGAAACCCTAGGCAAGACCCATAGAGTTAAACCCTTGCCGTATAAGCCCCAGGAACCCATAGTCCCTAGATTTGAACCTAGTAGTAACCCACTATCCCTCAGTCAACTTGAACCCTATAGGATCAATACCCCTATATTGGAGCCTAATATTAGTCAGGTATCACTTAGCCAACCCTCTCTTACCATCTTATTGGTTCACCAAAAAGATATTGAAGTGGAGATATGTGAGGCTGACCCAAGCTTAGTGGACGAGTACGAGGAGGAAGAAGAGGAGTTTCCCATAGATGACCTAGGATTAGTTGACCCTAACCATACTCAGGTAGAAACCAACCAAGAATTAGTTGACCAAGTAGATAACCAAGTAGAAGACCACCCAAAATTAGTTGAACCTGACCACACCTAAGTTGAACAGGTAGTAGAAGACCAGTTAAAGGAAGAGAATCCAATTGTAAAGCCTAGTCCTGAATTTCCTGAGCTAAAAGAATTTATTAAGGACTTGATTTCTTATCAGTACCCTCAGGATGAATTCACTCTTTTGACTCCCATTGATCTCCTCCCCGAAATTAGTGACCCATTTTTCCATTATGCCAACCGAGTAGATATACCTCAACCTTATAAGGTCAACTTCATTAGTATTGAACTCATCCCTGAAACACCTTCTTATCTCTTAGTCTATCCGATCAGTTCCAACCCCTTTTCAGATTTTCTATCATATCAAACTAACCCTGAATCCACCTCAAATTTTTGCCTTTTCTTGTGTTTTCTTATATTTCTTTAACTATTTACCTGCATTATGTAAAGGTTTGCATGTTGTATTCATTCATTGCACATGTTAGGTTTGCATATTACTTTTGGTATACTTTATGACATTTGCTAGGAGTACATAGTAAATTTTCATGTGCATGCCATGATAGGATCAAACATAATGAGTCTATATTTTGTTAGGTTTTGTCCCGTAAAGTCCAATAAATTTCCTTTAATAGGGAAGTCTAGTTGAGTCTATTAGGTATTAGTCTTGAGTCCAATAAATTTACTGCCCTGAATCACATGCCTACACCTACACTACTCTCATCACAGCATTTGCATTTGGAAATTAGTCAAAAGCTGAACATAAGTAATGAACTAAATAATAACTTAGCTAATTTCCAAAGGAAAGATAAAGAATTTTATACAGAGGAATATATGATGATAAAGGAATTTTCTACTCATGAAGTTGGCCAAACCAAAATAATGAAAAGTAATGGATCCAATGCCTATGTGCCTGAGATATTACCTGATTTAGGTATTAGCTCCACCTTCATCATCTCAGATCTTATAGAGTCTAGGGAGCCAGCAGAAATACCCAACGAGCCCCTTGAGCAACTCCTTTCTTTGTGAGTGAACCCATCCCAGAGCGACCACATACACTTTGGCCTTTTGGTGAGGAAAAGATTGAGAGAACTCTGGACGATCAAGTTTCCAGTACCCAAAATAGAGATCATCAGAGGTATTTGATCTGGTGACAAGGTCAGGTAGAATCTGAGGATTTGTGGAACGCTGATGCAGATCTGCAGCGCCTCAACCCAGACCCTCCTTGAGCCAAATTGACCCTTACTTGACGGGGTCGAGTTCCTCCCGCCTCGTGAGAATTGTTGGGGACACCAAGATCAGACACAGATCCCTGGATCCCATATGGTTTACAGATTAGGATTTTTTTAGAACCTTAATCATGTGTCATAATTTTGTAAGCAAGTAAGATTGAGTCATGTAATAAGTTGAGACTAGTTGAATTGTCTCAACCTAGTCTAGTCCATTGAGTCTTGTATTTTAGTATGAGTCCAGTGAGAGTCCAATTTTTGTATAAGAGGAGAGGATACCCTATTTTGGAGTTCCACCTGACCTCACGCAGGAGCCAGAGGTATTTACATCAACTTATGGGATCTTGTTTGACACTCTAGAGTCCTAGATACCCTCCAAATGCTCTCCAAATGCCTTGATTCCCTCTAGATTCCATTCCAAATGCCAGATTCCCTCCAGATGCTCTGGAATATGCTAGATGCCAGGTGTCCCATAATTTCAGGAATATGCCAACACCCCAGGCCAAGAGATTCCAAACCCAAGAGTCAAGTTCATGAGCCCCAGAATCAAGATTCCAAGAAATATGCTGATACCAGGGCACCCCAGCTTCCAAGGACCAGAGCCCATGCACCAATCCAAAGGAGGATGCCCCTTATTGCCCTAAAGCCAAGCCCAACTCCATATTAGCGCCCAAGCCCAAAGAGAGCCCTTGGACAAGTCAAATGAGGAGAGAAATCTATGTAGAATAAGGATAACTGTTTTATTTTCATTCAAAGTGTATTCTCCTAGTCTTAAGCGAACTTGTAATCCCTCTCCCTCTCAAATTTGTAATCCTATCCTAACTAGGAGAGGACTTGGGAAATATCTATAAATACCCCACCACTCTCCCTCTTGTAAGCAACTTTTATTCATGATATTAAACTTTGCTAAAATTTTGGTTTAGAAGCTTGTGTGCTTGTGTTGGTGTTAGAGTTTTTGTGTTTCTTTGGTTATCATTATGCTTGGCTGAATCCTTTGCTGCCCTAGCATCCTTCCGTGCCCTAGCTTACTACCATCCAAGTCTTCACACACCTTAGAAGGAGTTCCCTAGCTACCGTCCAAGCCAAAGAGCATCATCATACTTCTAGCCACCAGCTTCAAACTTCTACCCTGATTTCAATCAAACCCTAGTTCCTTTACTTTGTTTATTTGCTTTTTTGATTGACCTCTGATGCTTGCAGGATCCTCGAGGTATTTCACCTCCTCAGAGAAGGCTTTCCTTGCCTCCAGGACCATCCAAATCAGTCATCAAATTCAAGGGAACCGAGCCTCATCATCCAGGCTCCAATCAGAGAGCTGTGTGATCTCTTCATCGGAAGTTCTTCAAATCACTAATTGGTAACATCCTTCCCTTCTCTTGATATCTGATTTGCTAAAGATAAGCTATCCTAAACTAGGAGTTTCTCAATTTTCAGGTCCTAACTTTCATTATCTTGCATGAGTTATTTTACGATAATGGTGATTCTTTGCATTGCTACTTTATCTGCTAGTTCTTTGCTTAACTTTGAAATTTAGCCTACAAACCTAAATTATAAAAATTATAAAAAAATTAGTTTACTATTTTTCTTGCATCTTTAGCAGTCTTAGAGTCATCCCGTATTAGATACTGAGTAGATTTGCCTAGTATTTATATCTTTGCTTTCAATCTTTTGTAATTTGTATTGAGAATTTTTGAATGAAATGAAAGCTTCTTTAACTTACTCAATGTGTTTGTGAAATGTGTTTGCGCAATACTTTGCAATGATATATTTGCTCTAATGATTTTGGTAATACATTGTCAAATCTATTTAAAAGTCAAATTATCTCAAACAATATTTTTAGTTTTCTTATTCTATTTCAAAAACCATGCTTTTTGTACTTCACAAAGAGGGAGAATGAATTTAATTGACCACCTTTTTGATTATTGACAAAAAGGGGGAGTATGTATAATTATGCATGAAAAATACATAAATAAGGGGGAGATTGATACAAATATTGTATCTTGCTTGTATCAAATATACAAATAAAGGGGAGATTGATATAAATATTGTATCTTGCTTACTTTTGCTTTGATAAACTTGCAATTTGTTCTGAATACATTAAGAAATTGCTATAACCCTGACATGATTCTGGCTAAAATTGCTTTTGACAACTGTGCACAATGATACTTATTGATTCCTTTTGGTCAAAAGCTTAGATATATAATGTTTTTCAAAGTGCTCTGATGCTCTATCTATATATAAGCTTTGATACTCTAATACATATAAGAGCTATGATACATGTATAGTTTTTTCAATATAAAAGCTCTGATACATGTCAATATTTACCTTCAAATATACTCATACATGTAAACGTAAAGTTTTTCCATGCCAGGTGTTTTGTCATCATCAAAAAGGGGAGATTATTGACCCCTTGAATGATTTTGATGATAATAAAATATCGGAGCATGCATTTGTTTTACTAACAACTCTCTAAGTGCTTTACAAGTTTTTGTTGGATGATTTCATTGCTCATTTACTACTCCTACAATCTTATCCTTGCCATGAGTTATGTTGTAAGTATCTCATGTAAATAAGAGCCCAAAGAATAAGCAAAATAAAAATCATGAAAATGGGTTACTTCTGATTGCTTTTCAAGCTTAAAATTTCTTAGAAATTGATATTAGAAGAGTTGGAGAGTTTCTTAAATGATTGAAGTGTTGGTGGATGATTTCTGGAGAAGAAAAGAGAATTCAATGTAAAACTCATCCTAGCAGACTCAAGTAAAGGGAGCCTACTCTTGTTCATGGCATGCATGAAGGTTTCTGGCATGCATATATCAAAGCTGACTCGAAAGAACCCAAGCCGACTCATCTAGTGTACCATTTCCTGAATCAGACTGGCGAGCTGACCCGAAGGAAGTCCAAGCCGACTCTATCATTCAGTCAGACATCTGAGTCGACCCTTCAGAAGTTCGAGCCGACTCCTCTAGAGTCTAGAAAGATCACTTCTGAGAGAACAGCCAGGCGAGCAAACTATAATAAAAGAGCCAACTCTTCCAGAGTGCAGTTTTGAAGACCTATGAATCCGAGCCAACTCGAACTAAGACGAGCCGACTCTTCTAGAGTAAGGAATGAGAATACTGTGAAATTGAGCTGATCTGAATGAATCGAGGTGACTTAACCAAATCTTCTCTGAGGATCCGAGTCGACTTAAGGAATCCAAGCTGACTTGAAGGTTGATTCCAAGCAGATAACAGCTAGTTCCAGAACACCATTTTTGAATTTGAAAAGTGCTCTAATGGTCAAATGTCACATCCCAATGGTATACAATGACTAAAATCACTTGAAAAGAGTACAAGATTCTATAAAAGAGTGATTGGGACAACTTTTGAATAGTTAATGCTTGGTTAATGCTTAGTTGAACATTTATTGAGCTTGTGAGCAAGAAAGAACTAAAGAGAGTATTCAAGACAGTCTTCAAGTCTTCACCAACTCCTATCTAAAGATTGAAGCATACTTTGAAGAAGTTTTAAAAGCCATTGAAGTGCATTGAAGTACAATTAAGAAGGCTTCTCTCAAGCTACATCAGCAACCATCAGACAACATATATTTGTCATTTTGTTGCTTGTTCTTTTCAATTCTTTTTCTAAATTGTTGGATTACTGGTGAGCCTAGTTTAAAAACCAAATAGGTTCTTGGTTAGCCTATGTAAAACCAAGTGTTGGGTTCTTGTTGATCCTGCTAAAATCAAGTGTTGGGTTTCTTTGCTGAGCCCAGTTTAAAAACCAAAGGGTGTTGGATTTCTTTGGTGAGCCCGGTTTAAAAACTAAAAGGTGTTGGATTTGGATTGTGATCCCGATAAAGCAATCCTATTGTATTCTTATTAGAATATAGTGAAAATTCTAAGTGATATCTTGGGTAGTGGAGGTAGGAGCTGGGGTGCTCCAAACCATTATAAACCTATTGTGTTTGCATTATGATTTTTCTACTTGCTTCTGCTTTTACTTAAATTATCTAAATCACAGCAACTAACACTTCAAAGAAGTTTTCAAATAGCACATATCTGATAAATTTTTCAAATTCCCAATTCACCCCTTCTTGGGAAAGCCACCTGGACAACATCATCTAATTACATACTTTGATGGATCAATATAAGTCCAAACAGTCATATTGATGACTATGATCCTTTTGGATTCTTGTTCAGTAGGCTATCAAAAAGCTATTTCTTTTCCTCCCTTTCTTCCATAGTTTTATGCTCTAATTTTTTTTGGTTAAAAAGCTTTTCTTCTAACTTTTTTGTAGATTCTTGTTTAGTAGGCTATCAAAAAGCTATTTCTTTTCCTCCCTTTCTTCCATAGTTTTATGCTCTAATTTTTTTTGGTTAAAAAGCTTTTCTTCTAACTTTTTTGTAGATAAGAAGTTTTCCTTGTTATTTTGTTGGGTACTAAAAGAATTTGTTATTAACTTTTTTTATAATTATACTTGCAGGTGAAGGAATTCTAGTCATATTTTGGATTGATATTTATAATTATTCATGTTCGATGGATGAAAATATATATTAGGACAATACCTTGCACACTTTCAAATTTACTTTTAATTTTTATGATTTGTTAAAATCTTTTATAATTTTTCATATTATTTTTAAATTTATTTAATCTTATATTTGTGATTTTTTTATAGCTTTGTTTTTACACTAATAACTAACCAATAGATAAGAAAATGATATGCACTCAGATTAGTGGCTTCTAATATGATATACCAAGGTTGGACAAAAGCCCTGTCTAAATAATAAGACAAGGATGAAGTCTCTCTCCAAAAGAGCTTAGCTGCTAGAGGGATTTTCTTTTTTAGGATTTTGTCTAAATAATAAGATGAGGATGAAGACTCTCTCTTTTAGAGAGCTTAGCTACTAAAGGGTGTGTTTTTTTTAGAGAATTTTTTTTTCATAAAGCACAAGGAATTGGGGGATAAATCTCGATATAGCTCTCCCGACAGGTCTCTGTCCTATCAGACCTGCCCATCAGGTAATGTTCAATGCAAGATCCCTAAAGGTCATACCAACATGGTCTCTAGAAAAATTTTTAAATTTAATCGAGTCATCCATAGAATCATGTCTCGAACCCACGATCGATTAATAGTATGGCAAGATCTCTATCAACTGGGCTACCATCTTAATGATTTTTCAAAAAAATTTTGAATACATCTGTTGGACGGTGCATCTCAAAAATCTAAATCTGGCTAAATATAATCTCTCTCTCTCTGAATTCCAAAAAAGAATAATAAATAACCTTCATCCCCATCGAACTTTGCCTTCTACTTGTTTTTTAAGCTTGTTTTTGAATACAACTATTGGATGGTGTGTTGGCATAAAGTCCTTTTTCCAACTAGGCGGAGCTATTGGATCGTAGGTCTGCTCCCTAGTTCACCTGCAAAATAAATCCCTAGCCGGAGTTACCCTGGCAAGGGACACTCCGATGCCTAAGTCAGAGATGGGCTCCAACCACAGAATGGGAAAGATTTTAAGGAGGATAAATGGAGAGAAAAAGTCTCTAAAATTTTCAGGAGTATATTGTGCCTTACTTGAAGTGTTCCCTCTTACCAATATTTATATTGAGTTGTCCAGCCAGTGGTTCTGTTCTCCCTCCTACGGTTACGATGGGGGAGTTAATTCCTTCATCTCTGTTCGCAATCATGGATGGTTACTAAATGGTTCCGGCTAGGCTGGAGATGTTGCCACTGTAGTTAATGATCATGTGTCATGGTCATGCTTTGGTGGTAGTTAAGTAGTCGATAATAATCATTGCTTGCCACGTTCATGGAGATCTGAGATAGATAAGAGATCTGTCTTCAGGTTTCTTTTTTGGGGACATGTTTGTAGCCAAATTGAAGGGATGCCTTCATCTTCGGACTCCTTTGAGATAGATTAAAGATCATGTTTTTGGCACAAGTTGAAGACTTTGTCTTTGACGTAGGCCGAAGACTGTGTCTTCGGCTGATAGCGAAGATCGTGTCTTTGGTTCATGTTGAGGGCCTTGTCCTCAACAGGGATCACAGGCTGACTCTTCGGCCGAAGTTGGGAGCTTCGACTTCGGCTTGTCCATCAGTTGTTCGGTTTCCTTCAGACACTTTGGTTTAAAGTGCATGGTTCGAGAGGAATGTCTTCGATCGGTCGAACCGGTGGCTGATCTATGCTTGAACCGACATATCCCAATAGTTGCCCTCCACTCTCAGTTTTCAAAGCGACGATCTGCTTCGAAGAGTAAGAGTATTACTGGTTTATCATTTTCCCCTGAAAAATGGTATGGCAGATAATTACAAAATCTTTGATTGGACTGTCTGCCATAACTGCCGGCTGATTCGAGGATCAGGTGATGGACAGCTGTCACCTCCTGATTGGGATATGAAAAAGGAGTGGGTGAACCAGGGTCTATCCCTCTTTTTTCTATTGTGCATCAGTTCAGCCGATCTTTTGGTTAGGATTTAGGCAGCGGTCGTGGCCTCTTCTCGTCCCTCGGATAAGAAGTGCGTTCCACCTTAGCCATTGATTTGCATGGATTATGACCTTCAGTCCATTCCATGTCCAATCAATTTAGGGCTATTTGGAATTGTGCACCCATCTCGAGCATCCGTAGCGGATTTGGGGAGATGGTTCCGTCTATCGAGATGTCGCCCTAGAGTTTTCTTGTCCTTTATGAGAAGGAGAAAAGGTATGGTTGAGGAAGCTTCTTCATCCTTGCACACCTTCAGCTTTGGCCCAGCTTTTCCTATTCTTGGCCATCGATCTTTTCCATAGGTAGAATCTTCCTTTTGTTTCTTTGTTTTTTTTTTATTTTTTAGATTGTAAGAATGAAATGAAGAAATTGATTTTCTTCTCACTTTTTTCTTTCTCTGTGAGTGGTGTATCTTAAGGCACTACGAAATGTAAACCTTTTGATATGACGAAAGCGTAGATTTTATAGAGCCATTATGGATCTGCAGAGGGGATGGGATCGATTGAGCCATCTCGCCAAATGTTTGCTGCTGATAGGGTTAGCATTGTGGATTCACTTCAGCATATTTTCAAATTTTCCATAGGGTAAGGCATATTAGCCATCCCTGTGCATCCCTATCATGATTAAGGTAGGCTGTTCAGGCCCATCTCAGCGTATCTTCGGATTTACCGTATGGTAGGTTATACGAACCATCCATGCACCTTCTTTGGTGTAAGGTATGCTGATTAGGCCCACCCTGGCATATTTTTAAATTTATCGTAGGGTAGGTTACATGAACCATCCCTGTGCCTTTGATCATTTTGGTAGCCTAATTGGGCTGTCCATCATGCTCGTCGGGCATACTGATAATGGAGTGGATCAGACTATCCTTTGCGCTTCTGGTCGATTCTTTCGATCAAACCATTGAAATCGTTGTCATTCTAATAGTACAACAGGTTCTTTAGGGTTGAATAGATTTTCACAAAAGACACTAGGGTCTGTTTATTGATAGTACTTGTGAAGATTTTGTACATTCCATGGTCAGGACAGGACTTTACCATTCAAGGTCTTGAGTAGATACATTTCTGGATGTTTGACTTCTTCAACTTGGTATGGTCCTTCCTAGTTGGGAGAAAGCTTGCCTTGCTCCATCAGCCTGGATATTTTAGTTCTTCGCAGCACCATGTCCCCTATGCGAAAAATCTGCTCCTTTACTCTGGAGTTATAATATTTGGTGACTTTTTGTTGGTATATCACTATTTCATTTGGGCCTGCAGTATGGTACTCGACAGTAGATCCAAATCAACTATTCTATAATTGGAGTTTTCAGGCTCTTTATACTTGTCGATTCTTAGAGATTGGAGAGAGACTTTGATAGGGAGGACGACTTCGGTACCGTATACCAAGTTGAACGAAGATTCACTGGTAGCTGTTCTCGGGGTCGTCCTGTATGCCCAAAGAATGGAGGTTAGCTCTTCTGCCCAAAGTCCTTTGGCAGTGTTCAACCTTATCTTCAGGCCATGGAGAATGGTTTGATTCGTCACTTCGGCTTCTCCATTGGACTGTGGATGGGCGACGAAAGTCAGCCTATGTTGCATATGGTATTGAGTGCAGAAGTCTTTAAACTTTGGATTATCGAACTACCTCCCATTGTCGATGATAATTGTATGTGGAATCCCGAACCGAAATATGATGGAGTTCCTAATAAAATTCTTGACTTTGTCCTCCATGATGTGAGCCGGTGGTTCGGCTTTGACCCATTGAGTAAAGTAGTCGATTTCCACAAGGAGGAACTTCCTCTACCCGGATACTGGTAAAAATGGGCCAGGATATCCATGCCCCATTGGGCGAAGGGCCAGGGTGTTGTCAGCTGGGTCAAATGACTCGCTGGTTATCTCTATATGTTGGCATACCTCTGGCATTGATCACATCTCCGTATGAAGTCGGCTAAATCTTTTTGAATGGAGGGCCAATAATATCCCTGGCATATTATTTTGTACACCAGAGACTTATCCCCAGGTGATCACCACATATTCATTCATGGACCTCACTTAAAGTGTAGTCAGCATCTGATGGTCCCAAGCATTTTACTAGAGGCTGAGAGAATGATCTTTTATAGAGGGTTCTGTCTAATATGACATATTGGAAAGCCATCCGGTGGATCTTTTTGGCCTATGCTTTGTCTTCTAGCAATACACCCTCATTTAAGAACTTGAGGATGGGATCCATCCAACTTGGTTCGATCTCGATTTGGTACACCTCCAAAGTTTCTTCAATTATACTTGGGGTTTTGAAATGTTTGATGAAGGTGCGACCAAGGAATTCCGGGGTGGTGGTAGCAAGTCTGGACAATGCATCCATCTGGGAGTTCTCTGATCGAGGAACATGAATGATTTCAAAAAACACCAATTGAGAAGATAAGGCTTGTACCTTTTTCAAGTACTGTACCATGGTAGGATCTCTAGCTTCATATTTCCCTTTAACTTGGTTTACCACCAACTGGGAATTCGAAAAGGCTTGGAGTCTCTGAACTCCTAAGCTCTTGGCAATCTGAAATCCTGCAAGTAGGGCTTTGAATTCGGCCTGGTTGTTCAAAGCATGAAAGGAAAATCAGAGTGCATACTCCACTGTATGCACATCTAGTTTAGCCAGTATGAGACCAGCTCCACACCTAGCAGAGTTGGAGGCTTCGTCTATATGGAGCACCCAAACAGACCCATTGATGCAGGATGAATGCTCTGATACCAAAATTGATGCAGAACAAAGAACAAAGAAGCGTATGCGGAAGTAAAATTAAGATTAATTCTTTTTTTTTTTATATATATTTCAAAAATTGGCTTCGACTCAAAGTAAAGCTAAACTACGTTGAAGGAAACTAGGTAAGGATTGAAAGCACAGTTTAGAAGAAACTAAATTATCAGAGTAGTTCAGAAGTAACGGATCGCTGGGGGTTGAGAAACTCCCAGACCTAGGATTTCGCTCTGAACTTTCAACAGAACAGAAATAGAGAGGAGAGATGGTTTACTAACCAGACAGTGATCTTCTCAGGATTTTGGTGGAAGAACTCTCTCGAGCAGATTGTTGGATCCTCGGATTCGACTATCTTCGCAATGGATCCTCCAATACTGGCCTGTGGTTTGGTCGGCTTCTCCTGGTCTCAAGATCTAGGAAAGAAGAGGAACAAGTGATGGAATTCAGAAACTCAAGAAAAGACTTTACCAGGTTGAAGAACTTGAAAGCCGAAGTTGTTGAAATCAGGATTCTCCTGGAGGCCGATCTGACTTCCTCTTAGAATTGCTGTTGACCTGAAGTATCTGGACTGGAGCTGGATGCTGGTGGCCAGCCTGGACTTGGAGAGGGTGGCCGTGAGAAGAGGAATAGACTAGGGCTTGGTGGAAAGAGAAGGGTGATGGCGGCTAGGGTTTGGGAGTGGAGTGGCTAACCTAGGGTTTGGGGTTTTGGAGATCTCTCACCTCCTCAAGGTTCCAGGGGAACCCGGATTTACTTCCTCACGGAGCTCAACACCTGGAAGCAAGTGCGGAAAAGAGAAAACACAAGTTTGCTCATAAAAAAATTTCTTTCATTCATCTGTTTGATTTCAAACTTACATGGGGGTTTAATTTATTGGCCATTACAAGAGAGTAGGGTTTTACATCTTCCCATGTGGGACTAAAGGAGGGGATCTTCAAATTAGGATATCAATTCCTACTCATATGGCCGGCCAATTAATTCCAAAGTTGATTGAAGCTTCAAAAGGAAAGTGGGTGGCGCCTCCTTGTCTTGACCTCCAAGAAATATTTTTTTCCTTCTATGTTTGGCCTTATCTGGAAGTGTTTGGGCACCTCTTAACCTTGCCCTCCAAGAGAAAATTTGTTGCCTTTTATATCTGGCTTTAGTTGGAATGATTAGGGCACCTCCTAACCTTGCTTTTCAAGAGAAATCTCCTTCCTTTCATGGCTCAACCCTTTTTGGATACCTCTTTTTCTTTCTCCCCAAGTTATGGCTCCTTCTAACTTTGTTTTGAGTATTTCTGGCAGGTAATGGGCGCCTCCTTAATTTCTCTCCAAGAGAATTTCTTCCCTTTCATAGTTTGGTTCTTTTGGGAAGTCTTGGGCCCCCCCTTGATTTGTGGACCCCTGGTGGATTTCTCCTCAATTGGCGCATGAAAGAGGGGAGCTGCTATCTGTGGTGTGGGGACCAAAGCCTGCTGGATGGAGATGTGGCGCCCCCTGGACTCAGGCATATGGCTGGGATTGTGGCGCCCACTTGCTTGGCCTTGGGAGAAAATGTAACACCCCAGGTTGAAGCCCTAGTCCACTACTGAGTCAACATGACTCAACAAAATAAAATGCAGGTAATACAGACTCAAACTAAAATTGAGTTGATCAAGTCAACCCTTATTACAAGCCAAAAATCCTAATTCTTCGGGCAAGGTTAATCAGAGATCCAGATTGAGCTCTGAAGTCTTCTTCTGAGTCTGGTGCCCGCACCAATTCTCCCAGGGTGGGAGGAACTCGACCCTGTCGAGTATGGATCAAGTTGGCTCTGGTATCTATCCAAGAGGTCTGGGTCCAATTCTTGTAATTCTTCTCGGGAGATCCAAGAGTCATCAGAATCTGGCCTTCCTTGCCAGCGAACCAGGTATCTTTGGTATCCTCGATTACGAGTAGAGATAACCTGATCATCCAGGATCTTTTCAATCTGCTCTTTCCTCACAGGCCAGTTTGTTGGTGGACACACAGGGTCAGGTTCACTCTCAAGAGCAGGATTAGGTTCAAAAGCCTCACTGGGAATCACAGTTGGCTCCCTATACTCTACTTGGTCTGTAATGTTGAAAGTGGAGCTAATGCCTAGTTCTGGAGGTAACTCGAGCACATAGGCATTGGATCCTACTCTCTTTACCACTCTAAATGGTCTAGCTCCCCTAGCATGTAACTTTCTAACGGTTCCAGGAGGAAATCGTTCAGGCCTTAACCTAATCATTACATAGTCTCCTTCGTCAAAAGTTTTGACTCATCTTTGAGAATCAGCCAACTTCTTATAAGTTTCATTACTTAAATTTATTTTGGCATGAATTTCTTTATGCAAGTCCTTTACATGCTATGCAAGTGCATCAAGAGACTTGTGTGTGTGGGCTAATAGTGAAATCAGATCAAGTGGTGTGCGAGGCTTGTATCCATGAACAATTTCAAAGGGGCTCTAGCCTATGAAACATTATATGCAAATTTAGCCCTGGGTAAATACAAATCCCAATTCCTGGTATTCTCACTCAATCAAAATCTGAGATAATGTCTTAAACTTGACTGACGATGCATTCCTAAAGAATGGACTTTATTCAAAGGAACCCTATGTCTAAACCTAACAAACTACGGCTCTCTAGGTTTGACCTTGGGTCGGAGGATGGCATGCATAGCATGAAAACTTATCATGGGTGCCTAGTAGGTGCCATAAGGTCTTCCAGAAGTAGGTGGCAAACCTAATAGGTTCTGACACGTGGTTCACTCTAAAGACTTCGACAAAGTATACTTGGATGGTGTAAGAAGCATTGGAAGTCCTAGAGAAAGGGAGAAAATATGAGGTGGAGTCTCGAATTTCCTATTGACTAAAGGTGGTGACCTGAAGGTTTGAATGGTGATCTATGAGTGTCAACTGATCATCCTTACGAAAGGAAAAGTTTGCTAATCCCAGGAATGGATCAAGAGATCGTTCGGGAAGTAGCCTAGGACATGTGATTGCAACAGTTAAAGTTTGTTCTCTAAGAAAATAATGATCCATTTTCTCAAGAATTGGATTGAAGAATGATTCATGGAAGGGCCTATGGATGATGACCTCAAGACTTGAAATTTGACATATGGGTGCGGAAAGGTATACTCTATAGAAGGGTAGGTCAATCATGCGAAGGAAGGGGTCTGGGGCCATAAGGAGGACTTCTACAGGACTGGGTGAATCAATCCGCTCAAGACAAGGATGTTCAACTGAGATTACGGGAGAGACCTTAGTGGCTGGGCATGGGACAAGGTCCAATTGTAAGAGGCTTGATTCAGTCATCCTAAGGAGAGGATCTACCATAGGGTGGGCAAACTTAAACAGTTCAGTGCAAAGATCTTCAATTGGTACTTGGGGAATGACTGTCATTAGAGGGTACGAACTAATAGCTCGGGCTAACACTATGAGTTCTTCCTGGGGGTATTTGACTAAAGGAACCTGGTTCTCACAAATCTCTTGAATTTCTGAACTAGGTCCTACCAGTTGGTTGCTTTCCAAGGTCTCCTCAGGTAAGGAACCAATAGTATCAATGTCACATTCTTCAAGTTCTTCCCCCTCATATTCATCAACTAGACTCAAGCCAGCATCATATACTTCCTCGATGCCATCTCCAATAGGTTTCGGGTCAGTGGTAATCGGGTCAACTGATTCTGGGCTTGTCATACCTAACCCTTCTTCCTCATTGGTAGGCTTGGGTTCTCCCTCATTAATGTCATCCTTAGGATTCTTACCACTTAGCTGTGCACAAGCCGGTCCTATGCATGGGCACTGACTAGATTTATGGCCTCTTTCTCCACAAAACAAACATTCTTGCGATATATGAACCTGGGTCACACTGGGTTTCAAGCTAGTAGAGACCTTACTTGGGCATGGGTGTGGATCTAAATGGTTTGATCTAGAAGACTTGGGTTGTTGAGTGACTGGTCTAGAATATTGTAAGGACCTCTCATAGACACGATCCATACTATAGATATCATGGTTAGGCTTCCTAAGGTTATGCTCGGGATCATGGTATAAGGTCCTCCTAGGCTCCTGGCATGGATGAGGTTGGGGCCTATTAAATTTTGGATCAGGGGTCCAATTTTGATGTCTACGTTTCTCAAGTACTTGGACTCGATCCCTAAGCTGGGTAAAATTCTCATGGACTTGTTCTTTACACTGGGTAACAGTAGCAGTCACATCCTGACTCAATTTGTTCATACTATCAGTAAGAGCTCTAACCATGGCCTCTAAATCAGGTTGGGTTTGACCAGGTTGGTAGGGTACTCCATTCCGGGTAGACATGATGATGCAAGCAAACACACAGAATGAGACTCAACTGAACGACTACGAGCTAACTAGACCTAGAGCCCAAACTAGATGCCCAATCAGAGTGGCAAGCTAGCTTGTAGTAACTCAGGACTCAGCCAGGCAGGTGTAAGGGGAGTGTTAGGTCCCTGAATGCCAATCCTAGACACCAATCAGAGATTGGCCAGGTAGGCGGACCAGCACACAAGCCCTTTAGGATGGAATCCATGAACCACCGTTCTAGACACTGAGTACAAAGCACACACAGAGTAACCAGACAAACTGACTCAACACTAGCCTTGACCCGACTTGTTGATGTCCCTAGCCCACTAGGGCAAATTAGGTCTAATCAATTTTTAGATTAAAGGCTTAGGTTCGAATGAAGGGGTGGTTGTTTTGGGCTAAGGAGAGGTTGTCAACTCCTCCCCTTATCTTAGATGCACAAATGCCCTTAAGATGAATTAAGAGATGAACACTCAAAAATAAATGGATGGCAGAACACAAAAACAGAGTTATAGTAATTTAATTCTCAGAAATAGCACGGAAACCAATAAATTATGAGAAAATTATGAAGATTATTCTCAATTATACTGGTTTTAGCAAAATAAAAATCACAAAATTTGGAGTTACCTGTAGTGAGAAATAATTCCTGCAACAGGGCAATTACAGGCTGAAAATAGAGCACTTCCTCGTTTACAATTCCTGCTACGAAGTTATAACCCAACGGATCCCCTACACGCCCTAGGAACCCCGTGGAATGGGAAGAGGTGGTTTGCACCTCGCTTCATTCCTAGGACCGGACATCCTGGGGAGTCTACTTCGAGCAGACAAAGTAAAAAGAGAGAGACTCAAACAAGCAATCAAAACAGAAATACTAGACAGGGCTCTGATACCAAAAATGATGCAGAACAGAAGCTCTGATACCAAAATGATGCAGAACAGAAGCTCTGATACCAAAATGATGCAGGATGAATGCTCTGATACCAAAATTGATGCAGAACAAAGAACAAAGAAGCGTATGCGGAAGTAAAATTAAGATTATTATTATTATTATTTTTATATATATTTCAGAAATTGGCTTCAACTCAAAGTAAAGCTAAACTACGTTGAAGGAAACTAGGTAAGGATTGAAAGCACAGTTTAGAAGAAACTAAATTATCAGAGTAGTTCAGAAGTAATGGATCGCTGGGGGTTGAGAAACTCCCAGACCTAGGGTTTCGCTCTGAACTTTCAACAGAACAGAAATAGAGAGGAGAGATGGTTTACTAACCAGACAGTGATCTTCTCAGGATTTTGGTGGAAGAACTCTCTCGAGCAGATTGTTGGATCCTCGGATTCGACTATCTTCGCAATGGATCCTCCAATACTGGCCTGTGGTTTGGTCGGCTTCTCCTGGTCTCAAGATCTGGGAAAGAAGAGGAACAAGTGATGGAATTCAGAAACTCAAAAAAAGATTTTACCAGGTTGAAGAACTTGAAAGCCGAAGTTGTTGAAATCAGGATTCTCCTGGAGGCCGATCTGACTTCCTCTTAGAATTGCTGTTGACCTGAAGTATCTGGACTGGAGCTGGATGCTGGTGGCCGGCCTGGACTTGGAGAGGGTGGCCATGAGAAGAGGAATAGACTAGGGCTTGGTGGAAAGAGAAGGGTGATGGCGGCTAGGGTTTGGGAGTGGAGTGGCTAACCTAGGGTTTGGGGTTTTGGAGATCTCTCACCTCCTCAAGGTTCCAAGGGAACCCGGATTTACTCCCTCACGGAGCTCAACACCTGGAAGCAAGTGCGAAAAAGAGAAAACACAAGTTTGCTGATAAAAAAAATTTCTTTCATTCATCTGTTTGATTTCAAACTTACATGGGGGTTTAATTTATTGGCCATTACAAGAGAGTAGGGTTTTACATCTTCCCATGTGGGACAAAAGGAGGGGATCTTCAAATTAGGATATCAATCCCTACTCATATGGCCGACCAATTAATTCCAAAGTTGATTAAAGCTTCAAAAAGGAAAGTGGGTGGCGCCTCCTTGTCTTGACCTCCAAGAAAATATTTTTTTCCTTCTATGTTTGGCCTTATCTGGAAGTGTTTGGGCGCCTCTTAACCTTGCCCTCCAAGAGAAAATTTGTTGCCTTTTATATCTGGCTTTAGTTGGAATGATTAGGGCACCTCCTAACCTTGCTTTTCAAGAGAAATCTCCTTCCTTTCATGGCTCAACCCTTTTTGGATACCTCTTTTTCTTTCTCCCCAAGTTATGGCTCCTTCTAACTTTGTTTTGAGTATTTCTGGCAGGTAATGGGCGCCTCCTTGAATTTCTCTCCAAGAGAATTTCTTTCCTTTCATAGTTTGGTTCTTTTGGGAAGTCTTGGGCCCCCCCTTGATTTGTGGACCCCTGGTGGATTTCTCCTCAATTGGTGCATGAAAGAGGGGAGCTGCTATCTGTGGTGTGGGGACCAAAGCCTGCTGGATGGAGATGTGGCGCCCCCTAGACTCAAGCGTATGGCTGGGATTGTGGCGCCCACTTGCTTGGCCTTGGGAGAAAATGTAACACCCCAGGTTGAAGCCCTAGTCCACTACTGAGTCAACATGACTCAACAAAATAAAAATGCAGGTAATACAGACTCAAACTAAAATTGAGTTGATCAAGTCAACCCTTATTACAAGCCAAAAATCCTAATTCTTCGGGCAAGGTTAATCAGAGATCCAGATGGAGCTCTGAAGTCTTCTTTTGAGTCTGGTGCCCGCACCACCCATGTCCTTCAAAGTTTCTTCTTCTGCTGGATGCGCTTCATCTTCGATCTTCCAGGTGCATTCAGCCAAGAAATCTGAGAGCATTTGGGCCTTCATAGCTGATTGAGACTGGAAACTAATATCGAACTCGCTTAGCTTCACAGCCCATTTAGCTATTCTTCCTGAAGTATCAGGGTATCGGATAACAGCCTTAAGAGGTTGATCAGTCAGCACCACGATGAAATAGGCATGGAAGTAAGGCCATAATCACTTTGCCGCAATTATTAAAGAATAGATCAGCTTATGCATTTTTGAATATCTCATTTCAGCATTGTGTAGGACTTTGCTGATGTAGTATATCAGCTTGTGGGAGCCGTCCTTCTCTTCGGACGAGGATTGAACTGACTGCTTCATCCGAAGCAAAAACGTATAAGTAGAATACTTTCCCCTCTTGAGGTTTAAAGAGTAGAGGTAGGGTCTCTATGTACTTTTTTATCTCTTCAAAAGCAGTACAGTAGTCTTCGATCCATTCGAAGCCTCGAGATTGTCAAAGTACTTTGTAAGAATGGGAGGCACTTCTCGACCGGCCGGGAGATGAATTTGCTTAGGAAAGCGATCCTTCCTGTCAGTTGTTATACTTTCTTCTTGCAAGATGGATGCCTCATATCTTTAAGGGCCTAGATTTTTTCAGGGTTGCTTCAATTCTCCATTTTGTAACTAGGAACCCCAAGAACTTGCCCGAAGTTATCCCGAAGGCGCACTTCGTTGGATTTAACTTTATGCATTGGCATCGTAGAGCACCAAATGATTCTTACAGGTCCTTGATGTGATCCTTTTTAAGGAGGATTTTGACGATCATGTCATCAACATTGACCTCCATGTTTCTCCCCAATTACTCTTTGAATACCTTGTTGATCAATCTTTGAAATGTCGCCCCAGTATTTTTGAACCCAAACGGCATCATTTTGTAGCAATATAGACCTTTATCTATGATGAACGTCATCTTGTCTTCATCCTGAGGATCCATTCGGATCTGATTGTATTCAGAGAAAGCATCCATGAAGCTTAGCAGCTAGTGCCCAGCAGTGGCATCGACCAGTTGGTCGATCTTTGGAAGATGAAAGCTATCTTTTGGGCAAACCTTATTGAGGTCTATGTAATCAATGCAGATCCTCCACTTGCCGTTAGCCTTCTTCACCAATACCACATTGGCCAACCACTCAGGATAATGAGCTTCTTGAATGAATCTTACCTTGAGGAGCTTGCTTACTTCTTCATCGATTGCCTTCTATCTTTCGGGGGTGAAACTTCTTTTATTCTACCGGACTGGCTTATATTCAGGAGCAACTTCCAGGCGAAGAGTAATTACTTTGGCTGGAATCACTGGCATGTTCGAAGCCGACCAAGTGAAAATATCAACATTACTTCTGAGAAAACATATCAACTTCAGTTTGGTCTTCTCGTCAAGCATGCTTCCGATCTACACGACCCTGGTAAGGTCCTCTTCAGTTAAGGGTACTGAAATGGTTCTCTCCATGGGTTCAACAGAGTTTGCAGTCGGGTCCCTCGGATCTAATTGATCCCAAGTTATAGGATCATTGGAGTGCTTGTCTTGAATCATCAAGCACTATCACACCGTTCTCTGATCTCCTTTGGCCTCTCCGACGTCATTCCCGGTGAGAAAACATACCAAGAGGTAGTAAGTTGACACTATGGTCCGAAATTTGTTCAGGGCAGGCCATCCTAGAATCATATTGTAGGTCGAAGGGGTTTGGACCACCGTAAAATTGATTGGTAGTGTCTTCTGTTGGGGTTCAATGCCGAGGGTTACAGGCAGTATTATTTCTCCCTCGACATCAACCTGGTTACCTCCGAAGCTAGTAAGAGGTATAGGAGATCTTTGTAATTTATTTTTAGGCAAACACATTCAGGAGAATGCATCGTAGATCAAGACATCGGCTGAGCTTCCATTATCAACCAAGATTTGTTTTACATTGTAATTGGCCACAACGGTCGAAATTATAATAGGATCATCGTGCGAGAGTCGAACCCCCCCAAGGTCATCGTTAGAGAAGAGAATAGCATTGTTATCTTTGAGCCGCTTCGGGGCATCGTCTTCGGCTCTTCTCCAGTTGGTAGATCGATGTATCATCCCCACATCTTCGTTGGTGGGCCTCTGATTCGGCAGTTCAACCTCTTCAGGGGCCCTCTAGGGAACTGTAGCTTTTGACCGAGGTCCTTGGCGACCAATATACCGTCCCAGGTATCCTTTCTTTATAAGATCCTTTATAGCATCTCTCAATTGGATGCATTCTTCAGTATTGTGGCCATGGTCCTAGTGGAATCGGCAGTATTTGTTCATGTTCCTTGTAGAAGAGGATGCCTTCATGGAACGTGGCCGTTGGAGATAGTTTTCTTTCTCTATCTCCAAGGGAATCTTTTCTCGAGGGAGGTTGAGGGGGGTATAGGAGTCGAATCTTCCACCTGATACTCTAGGCCAGAGACTCCATCGTCGGCCAGTAGATTTGTTGTTGTTATTGGAAACAGGGGGCCTTGTCACCTACTGTTCTTCTTCTTCGAAGGGGGCTTCCCTTCAGCTAAACATTGATTCGCCGCTTGCTCTTCAGTGAACTTCAACCATGATACGGTCAGGTAAGGAGGGCGCAGTTCACACGCCGCTATGTCGTTATGATCCCTTCGCTCCTAGATTTTTGCAATCTCCGATTTGATGGCTTTAAACTTTCCATCGTAATCGGGGAGAACTTGCTTCAACGGATTCTCCACAGGAGTAGAGTCTTTAGAAGAAGTAGAGGGAGTTGCCTTGGCCTTTTTTCTCTTTGCAAGGAATCAGTGGGCCTGGGCATTCTTGAACTTCGACCCTTAAGGGAGGGTCGAGGATGGAGGGAAAGATGGGTGGACCCCTCACGAGGGGCTCTCTTTCTTCGAGATCGAGAGCTATGTCTGGAGGTGGCTGGAGGATGCCCCACCTGAAAAGCTTTGTTCTGGAAGTCCTGAACCATCAACATGAGAGTATTGACCTGGTTCAGGAGATTCTCAAACTGTTGTTATCCCACGACAATCATGGGAGGTGGAATGTCATTTTCTATCAAGGGTCCACCCCCTTGGGAAGGAGCACGACTTGGACTTGCTGAGGCGATCTGAGTATTTCCTCTTGCCATCGAGAACTTCTTACACTTCCCATTTTTCAAGGAGGAGAGCTTAGCAACAGATTCTTAAATGTCACCCTTCCCCCTACCTGGCGTTCCAATCTGTTGGCATAGAGTCCCTTTTCCGACCGGGCAGAGCTACTAGATCGCAGGTCCGCTTCCTGGTTCACCTGCAAAACAAATCCTCGGCCGGAGTTATCCCGGCAGGGGACACTCTAATGCCTAAGTCAGAGGCGGGCTCCAGCCATAGAATGGGAAAGATTCTGAGGAGGATAAATGGAGAGGAAAAGACTCTGAAATTTTCAGGAGTATCTTGTGCCTTACCTTGAATGTCCCCTCTTACCAATATTTATATCGAGTTGTCCGGCCTATAGTTCCATTCTCCCTCCTGCGGTTACGATGGGAGAGTTAATTTCTTCCTCTCTATTTGCAATCGTGGACAGTTACTAAATGGTTCCGGCTAGGCCGGAGACGTTGCCGCTGGAGTTAATGATCACGTGTCATGGTCGTGCTTTGGAGGTAGTTAGGTAGTCAATGATAACCGTTGCTTGCCACGTTCGTGAGAATCTGAGACAGATCGGAGATCTGACTTCAGGCTTTTTTTTTGGAAAAATGTTTGTAGTCGAATTGAACGGGCATCTTCATCTTCGAACTCCTTTGAGATAGATTGGAGATCATGTTTTCGGCACAAGTCGAAGACTTTGTCTTCAACATAGGCTGAAGACACAACATAGGCCGAAGACTGTGTCTTCGGCTGATAGCGAAGATCGTGTCTTCAGTTCAGGTTGAGGGCCTTGTTCTCAGTAGGGGTCACAGGCTGACTTTTCAGCCGAAGTTGGGAGCTTCGACTTTGGCTTGTCCGTCGGTTGTTCGGTTTCCTTCATACACTTTGGTTTAAAGTGCATGATTCGGGGAAATGTCTTCGACCGATTGAACTGATGGCTGATCTGTGCTTGAACCGACATATTCCAACATGGTGCATCTCAAAAATCTAAATCTAGCTAAATATACTCTCTCTCTCTCCATGAATTCCAAAAAAGAATAATAAATAACCTTCATCCCCATCGAACTTTGCCTTCTAAGCTTGTAACCCAAAAATGAGCATAAAAAGTATCGGAACCCAAAACTGTACATACCATCTCCCCTCGCTCTCTTCACTCTGACACCCCCAAGAAAACTAGCCAAATGCTGTCCACCCTAAATCCTTTCACTCCTCCTCCTTCCCCCTCTTCTTCCTCCTCTCCAAGACCAAGACCACCGCCTCCGTCGAATCCCTCTCTCCCCCTTCCCCCGTCCCCAACTCCCCAAATCTCTTCCCACCTCTTCTCCCACCCCTCTTCGCTCCTCCTCGAGCTCTGCTCCGACCCCCGAGAGCTTCGCCAATTCCTCCCCCTCGTCATCAAGCAAGGCCTTTTCCACGAGCACATCTTTCAAACAAAGCTCCTAGGCCTCTTCTCCCGCTTCGGACACCTCCGGGAGGCGGCCCTTGTCTTTGACTCCATCGCCGACAAGACCGACGAGCTCTATCATTCCATGCTCAAAGGCCATGCCAAGCACTCTTCTCTCGACAAAGCTCTCGCCTTTTTCTGCACCATGAAGCATGCCCAGGTCCGCCCCGTGGTCTATAACTTCACTTACCTGTTGAAGAGCTGCGGCAACAATGCAGACCTCAAGAGGGGCCGAGAGATCCACTCCCAGTTGATCACTAATGGGTTCAGTTCCAATGTCTTCACGATGACTGCCATCGTTAATATGTATGCAAAATGCCGAAGAATTGATGAGGCTAGGAAGGTGTTCGATAGAATGCCAGAGAGGGACTCGGTAGCATGGAATGCTATAGTTGCCGGTTATGCACAGAATGGGTTGGCGGAGAGTGCTTTGGGGATGGTTTTAAGAATGCAGGAGGATGGGCTGGCACCTGACTCGATCACCCTTGTTTCAGCTTTGCCTTCCTGCACCAATATCGGGTCTTTGAGGATTGGGAAATCTGTTCATGGTGTTGCAGTTCGAGCTGGATTTGATTCGTTGGCAAACATTTCAACTGCTCTGGTGGACATGTATTCAAAGTGTGGGGCCATTGAAAAAGCAAGATTGGTTTTTGATAGGATGCAGCTAAAGAATGTTGTATCGTGGAACTCGATGATCGATGGTTATGGGCAGAGTGGGGATGCTGAGGTGGCGATTAGGCTGTATAAGAAGATGTTGGCTGAAGGCTTAGAGCCAACAGATGTCACCATTATGTGTGCTTTGCATGCATGTGGTGAATTAGGGGATCTTGAGGAGGGGAGGTGTGTTCATGAGATGCTAACAAGACTTGGATTGGGATCAGATGCTTCGGTTATGAATTCTCTGATCACCATGTGTTCCAAGTGTAAGAGAGTTGATCTTGCTGCCGAGATATTTGAGTTCCTGCAGGCAAAAACTCTCGTCTCATGGAATGTTATGATTTTGGGCTATGCACAGAATGGACACACTGATGACGCTTTGAGACTCTTTAGCAAAATGCAGTGGGAGAATGTGAAGCCAGATTCTTTCACTCTAGTTAGTGTAATTCTTGCACTTGCTGACTTTTCGGTCTTACGGCAGTCAAAATGGGTTCATGGCTATGCTATTAGATTGTGTTTGGATGGTAATATTTTTGTGAGGACAGCTTTAATTGACTTGTATGCAAAGTGTGGGCGTGTTAACATTGCAAGAAAGCTCTTTGATGCAACTACTGAGAGGCATGTGACGACATGGAATGCAATGATAGATGGCTATGGAACTCATGGGTTTGGTAAGTCCGCTATCAAGTTGTTGGAGGAGATGAAAAGGGGCCCTGTGAAACCTAATGACATCACATTCCTATGTGTTTTATCAGCTTGCAGCCATGCTGGTTTGGTTGATGAGGGGCACAAGTACTTTGCAAGCATGAAGAAAGACTATGGCTTTGAGCCAGGAATGGACCACTATGGGTCTATGGTGGACCTTTTAGGTCGTGCTGGTAAGCTTGATGAAGCTTGGGACTTCATCAAGGAGATGCCGATCAAACCTAGCATTAGCGTTTATGGTGCCATGTTGGGTGCTTGTAAGATACACAAAAATGTTCAGTTGGGAGAGGAGGCAGCTAAGAGACTGTTTGAGCTAGAGCCAGAAGGGGGCGGTTATCATGTGTTATTGGCTAATATATATGCAACAGCTTCTATGTGGGAGGATGTAGCTAGGGTGAGAACTATGATGGAGAAGAATGGCTTGCTGAAGACTCCTGGTTGCAGTTCTATTGATTTGAAAAATGAAGTTCACACCTTTTATTCGGGGAGTTCAAATCACCCACAAGCAAAGAGGATATATGCAAGACTAGATAGATTGATGGATGAGATTAAGGCCGTTGGCTATGTGCCTGATACTGAGTCAATACATGATGTGGAAGAGGATGTCAAAGTACAATTGCTCAACACCCACAGCGAGAAGCTGGCCATTGCATTCGGGCTCATAAACACCAGCCCAGGCACCACAATTCAGATACGAAAGAATCTCCGTGTCTGCACTGACTGCCATAATGCTACAAAATTCATATCGCAGGTGACCGGGAGGGAAATTATCGTGAGGGATATTCAGCGGTTCCATCATTTTAAGAATGGTCACTGTTCATGTGAAGATTATTGGTAGCAGGGCTTGTAGCTGTCTAAATTCTAAGAGCCGCATAATTTCATAGGTATCCTGTTGTATGGACTAATGAAAAGTTCTAGTAATTAAGCTTGTTGAGCAGTTGACAACATTCAAACAGTTGGACAACCCTGATTGGGCTATTTATAAGAAGGTGCTAATTCTTCCACGGCAAGGTTACCAAGGGGGAGTGCTGGAGAAGTCATCATGACCAAATGGATCCATATTTTAATTCACCTCAAAGCTAGAGGACCAGAGACAAAAGCTCTGCAAGTTTACTGGGGCTGATGCCCCAGATAAATTGACCGAGTGAATGTGCTTGCTGTGCACTTATGTAATCTCACAATTATATGATTTGTGCAGGTTGCTAGATGATAATATTTTGCAAAATTCTGTTATTAGATAAATAAGACTGCAAAGTTTACAATTATAATTGGCTCTAAAGAAATAGATTTTTGGATGAAGGTGACAAAATGAATAATCACAGAATTGAAATTTCAATGACCGTGGACTGAGGAAGACAAATAATGAATTGTTGAGTGTTTTGATGGAGAGTTTTTTTGGTTGGCTTTAGTTGGTGGGGCTTGATGTCCGTATTATAGCCTCAGGTGATGCTGATGCAATGAAAGCCAAGAACTGAGGCAGAGAATTCTTCCAGGTACCACAATAGTTCATGCTTTAATCCATTTGTGGATGGGTAAACTAAATTAGTTGGCGTAGAATCTCCTTTCTGATCGGATGGAGTTGTCAGATCATATGTTCGTTTTCCTGGTTCACCTGTAAAATAGATTCTTGGCCGGATATTTTCCGGCGGGGATACTCTGATGCCAAAGTCAAAGACGGGTTCCAGTAACAGAATGGAAAAGATTCTGAGAAGGGAGATGGCGAGGAAAGAAACTCTAGTAACGGGTTCTAGCAACAGAATGGGAAAGATTCCGAGGAGGGAGATGGCGAGGAAATGAATTCTAGTTTTTTCAGGGTTTCGTTGTGCTTACCTTGAGTATCCCCTTTTACCATTATTTATATCGGCTGGACCGACCTGCAGCTTCGTCATCTTTTCTACGGTTATGATGGGGGCTAATTGATTCCTCTTTGTCAATAATTGTAGGCGGTTATTGAACGATTCCGGTCAAGCCGGAAGCATTACGATTGGAGTTATTGGCCACGTGGCTGCTTCGACGTAGTTATACTTTGAAAGTGATAGTTAGGCAGCTGATTGTAACCGTTGCACCCATGTTTGTGTGGGTTTGAGATTGGTCGGAGATCTGCCTTTGGGCCTCTTCACCTAGAGTGGCCGTGGATCGGAGAGATGTCTTCGTTCCGAGATGTCTTCATCTTGAGACGTCTTCGGACCGGTACCTACGATTGAGGCCGAAGACCGTGTCTTTGGTGAGGGCCGAAGATCATGTCATCGACCGGGGCTGAGGGCCATGTCGTCGGTCGGGGCCGATGGTTATGTCTTCGGCTGAATCCGAAGATCACATTGTCACCTTGCCCATTTATCATTCGGCTTCCTCCAGGCGCTTTGGTTCGAGGTGTCTGTTCAGGAGGGAGTGCACAAATGATCGAACCGATAGTTGATTTATGCTTGAACCGACATATCCCAACAGTTGCCCTCCACTCTCAGTTTTCAAAGCAGCGATTTGCCTCGAAGAGTGAGTATCGTCGGATTGTCATTTTCCTCTGGGGAGAGGTGTGGTTAATGATTGCAAAATCTCTAATTTGGTTGCTCGCCATAACTATCGGTTGATTCGAGGATCTACCCAGGACAGCTATCATTCCCTAATTGGAGTGTGTGGAAAAGGAACGGGTCAACCAGGAGGTCGCCTCCCCTTTTTCTGCTTTGTGGCGGTTCAGCCGATCTTTTCACTGGGATTCGATGGAGGTCGTGGCCTCTTCCCGTCCCTCGGAAAAGATGTGAGCTTCATCTTCGTCGTTGATTGGTGTTACACGGATTATGACCTTCGGTCTTTTGCATGTCAAATTAGCTAGGGGCTGTTTGGAGTATCGTATCCGTTTCTGGTGCCCGTGGCGGACTCAGAGAGAGATGGTCTCTTCTATCGAGGTGGCATCCTGGAGTCTTCTTATCCCTTTATGAGGGGAATGGGAAGACTGGCTGAGAAAGCTTCTCCATCGTTATTTACTTTTACCTTTGGTCCAGCTTTTCCTACTTTCGGCTATCAGTCTCTTCCGCATGTAGGACCCTTCTATTCCCTCCTTGTTTTTTTTTCCTACCATGGCTGAGTCCATAGGAGTTCGAGTCGCTAGTGGAGGGGAGGTTGGGCCTTCCATTGGTGATGTGATGAGTCTGGAGCTAATTTCTAGCTCCATTTTGCTGGGAAGATAGTCCACCTTCGGGAGCGCTACCATGTTCCCAAAAGGTTTTTTCTGATACTTCCGATGCCTGAAGAGCGGATAAATAGGCCTCCCGCTTGGTGCATTGCTATGTATGAAGATCATTTAAAGGCTGGTCTTCATTTTCCGCTGCACCCTTTCTTCGTCAAAGTCTTTCACATGTATCAAATTATGCCCGTGCAATTGACTCCGAATAGTATTTAGAATATCTGCAGGTTCTTGGTCCTGTACCACATAGCTAACGTGAGGCCTGGGACCAATTTGTTCACTTCTCTTTTTGTCCTCAAGAGGAATTTCCACGGTCATGGATGGTGGGTTATCGGTCCTCGTCCTGGTCGCAAAATTATGAGGGACATGCCCAGTGCGATCTATGGGTGGAAGCCCAATTTTATTTTTGCCTCTTCCACCCAACCATGGGATTTCAATAGTGAGTGGAGGGAGCCACGCCTAGATGCCAATACTGGGAAGAGGATTCTGGTGGCCGATCAATCTGATTATGCCTTACTGTCTGGTTCGAAGGCCGTTTCCATCCATGAACTGTTCGAGGAAAGAAGTCTCCACCTTGCAGGGATCAGCAAATTTCCCGTGTTAGGTATAAGCGGTAGAGGTTTTTGGCTTTCCTCTTTTAGTAGCTCTATGGTCTAGTTGATTCCGTAGGGTATTTTTGTTTGAAGGTGGCAGGATGAGGCCTGACTTCAGCTGGCTTCATCAGTCTTCCAAGAGGAAGGCAGCCCAGGCTCCCCCTTTGGGATTAGAAGTCCGGAAGAAGGTTTGGGAGGATGATCCTATTAGAAGTAGAAGTGCTTCGTCCTGGAATGTCTAGAGGCTTCAAGAGGGGCTCCGCCGGCTGAATCTCTGCCAACGGTTGACTCTCCGATTCGAATTAGAGGGAGTCCTTCCCCGGTGGTTGACGCACCTTCGCCTTGCCCCCCTGCGGCTGACAGGGGCAGGCACATCAAGTCGAAGAGGAGTCTATTTGGAGGGCTCCTCCGAGTGGAGGTTGTCCTGCGGACCCCTCAGAGCTTTCCATCATGGGAGGTCTTTCTGATGGGGGACCAATATGCATGCCATTTTTTTTGTATGTTTTACATGTTGAGTTAGGTGATTAATTCCCGAATTTCAGATTAAAATTATTTGTAGAGAATTTTGTATGAATTTTTGAAGATCAGCATGCAGATTAGGACCTAGAAAAGTAGAAAAGAAGGACCGCCGGGGCTGAGAAGCCTCGGTTAGGGCAAGTTCTCCTGCAATAAAACTACTGGAGGTAGAGGGGTGTACCTGACAACGTCTATGAAGATCGCAGCAAAGGGGTCTCTCGTTCCTCGACGGATGCGGCCTGGAAAATCGAGCCAAAAACCCGCGGATACCCGGCTTTCTGCTCAGTGATCCGATTGAGGCTTGGCTGGAGTCGTTGGATTCGTAGGAACTCGGGGACCTACAAACGACTTGTCAGGGGTTAGAAAACTCACAAAGGAATAAGAAAATAAAGGAAAAACAGCAAGGGAAGGCTTCTTTTGGAGTGGACGTCCAGGGATCTGAGATGCTTGTTGGCAGTAGGAAGATGATTGCAGCACTGGGAAGAAGAACTCTCGCAAACCCCTTTATGCACACAGCAGGGTATCACACAACTCAATAGAAGAACTCAAGGTTTTCATTCATCAAAATTCTCCTCATACAAGAGGCTAGGGTCCCTTAAATAGACCCTTAACCTTGGGCTCCAAGTAAGGGTACATAAGTCTTTACATAAGAATGCTTTTCCCTCTCAAACCCTAGCTAGAAAATAAGGAAATATTAGGTAGAAAAATCTCTAAAATTTTTTTTGACTTGGTCAAGACTCCAAGGATGCCTAGGGGGGCGTGTTGGGCTTCTAGGAGTAGCAAAAGGTCGGCCCAAAGGGGCTCGGGTGCATTGGTTTGGGTCTCTGGAAGCTGGGGTGGCCTGGTAGCCATGTAGCAGAAATATTTCCTGGTATCTTGCTTCTTAGGGGCTTGGGCTTGGCACCTGGGCTTGATTTCTTTGGGCTAGAATACAGATGGACCTCTGGAATCTTGGATGCCCTTATTTATGAATATACTTTGGCATCTGGAAGGGAATCTGAGCATCTGGAGGGCATCTGCAAGAAATCAGGGTTTTCTGAATTTTCCTCCTGGGGTCTTCAAATCTTCAAGCTGGGTTGGACTTGGGCTATACTTCCATGTCTTCTATCTAGTTGGACTTGGTCTTCACTTGTATGATATAGTCTTGAGTTTTCAGTATGCTTGGACAGGACTCAAAAAAATAAAATTAGCTCAACATGAGCTGACTAGTATTGGACTGAACTAGCTCAACATGAGCTGACAAGTACAGAACCGAAATAACAACTCAAAATACTCAAATAACAACTAAAATGGACTCAGATGAGCTAAGCCCTTATTACAGATAGACTCATAAATTATTGATCAATTCACAGAGGATTGAAAAGCCTCTTTCTTATTCTGGTGCCTCAGGTGTCCCCACCAATTCTCCCGGGGTGGGAGGAACTCGACCCTGTCGAGTGAAGGTTAGACTGGCTCACATATCTCTCGAGAAGGTCTGGGTTGAGGCATTGCATGTCCTCTCGAGAAATCCACGAATCGTCCGACTCTAGCCGGCCTTGCCATCGGATCAGGAAGCGTTGATAGTCATGGCCCTGAGTCGTGATGGCTTGATCGTCCAGGATACGCTCGATCCGTTTTCCTCTCTCAGGCCAAATTTTTTTATGGACACTCTAGGTTAGGGTCACTCACAATGAAAAGGAATAGGTCCAAAGGCCTCACTAGGTAGCGCTGCCGGTTCCCTATACTCAACCAGGTCTGTAATATTGAAGGTAGAACTAATGCCCAAATCCGAAGGCAAGTCTAACACCTAGGCATTTGATCCAACCTTCTCTATCACTTTAAAAGGTCCGGCTCTACGAGCATGAAGCTTCTTTTAGGCCTAAGCCTAACCAAGATAGAATCCACTACATCAAATTCTTTGACCCTTCTTCGGGAATTAGCCAGTTGTTTTAAGATTAGTGCGGGTGGTGAACATGCTAGGCACATGCAGACTCCTAACAAATGATGCAAAGGACTCATACTGACACCTAACAGACTCGACTATGCACTCCTATCGAAGGAAATTTTATTGAACTCTTTGGATCTAAACCTAATAGATTATAGGTTCTCTAGGTTTGATCCTAGCTTGACATGCACATGAAAATTTACAGTGAACTCCTAACAAATTCCAAAGAGTATGCCAGAAGTAAGATGCAAACCTAACATGCATGATGAATGCATGCAGTATGCTAATCTCAGCTAAATACAATTTAATGATCCTAGAAATGCTGGAGGTATCAGGAAAGGGCAGAAAATAGGAAGTGGGTTCAGAATTAGTTTGGTAAGGTAGAGAAAAATGTTCAAGGTTAGTTGGATAAAGTTCGATATAAGAAGGCATGTCAGGGACTAATCCTAGACTAATGAGGTTAACCTTACGAGGTTGAGCTATATCTACAGGGTTTGTATAATGGAAGGATGGGTCGCCAATTTCGGGGAAGAGGTCCTTAATGGAAATTATAGGAGGGGACTCATCTTGAAGGTATTGATTCAAAGAGATCAGGTCCTTAATAAATTCTTCTGGTTCTTGTATTTTTGGACTAGACTCTATAATCTGTCTCTCCTCTATGGTTTCCTTAGGTAAGGCTCTAGCAGCAGTACCTAGGTTCTCTTCCTCTATTTGTTCTTCCATTATAGCTTTAGGTTGGATGTGGTCAAGGTCAACTAGCTCTGGGTTGGTTTCTACCTGGGTATCTACTGGGTAAGCTAATTCTAGGTCTACTAAAGGTGTATCCTCTTCTCCTTCATACTCATCCACTAGGCTCGCATCAGCTTCATACACTTCCGCGTTAATGTAAGCCTTGTCAATCTCAGGAATAGTTGGAGAAGGTCGGCTAGGGAAAAATTGGCTAAGTCCTAGTTTCTGATTATAGACACTAATCCTAGTAGGTTCAGGTTGCCTAAGGGGTAGTGGCTCACTACTGGGATCATATTTAGGGGTACTAATCCTATGGGGTTCAAGTTGACTAGGGAAAGCATGACTAGTACAAGATTGATACCTAGGGGTTATGGGCTCCCTAGGCTCATAAGACAAGGGTGCAGATCTATGGGTCAGGGGATTATAGGATCTGGGGTCATAGGATTTTGGGTCAACTCTATGGTCAGGTTCTAAGGATGGATCATGGTATGGAGTCCTCCTAAGGTTGGGCTCCCTATATGGATCAGGATATTGGGTTCTCCTAGGATTGGACTCCCTATATGGATTAGAATATTGGGTTCTCCTAGGATTGGACTCCCTATATGGGTCAGAGTATTGGGTTTTCCTGGGTTCAGTATCATAATAAGGGTCATGGTAAGGGGTTCTTCTAGGTTCAGTATCATAATAAGGGTCATGGTAAGGGGTTCTTCTAGGTTCAGTATTATTGTATGGGTCAGGCTAAGGGGCTCTCCTAGGTTCAATGATGGGGGACTAATATGCATGCCATTTTTTTTATATGTTTTATATGTGGGGTTGGGTGATTAATTCCCGAATTTCAGATTAAAATAAGTTATAGGGAATTTTATATGAATTTTAGAAGATTAGCATGCAGATTAGGACCTAGAAAAGTAGAAAAGAAGGATCGCCGGGGCTGAGAAGCCTCGGTTAGGGCAAGTTCTCCTACAATAAGACTACTGGAGGTAGAGGGGTGTACCTGACAACGTCTGTTAAGATCGCAGCAAAAGGGTCTCTCGTTCCTCGACGGATGCGGCCTGGAAAATCGAGCCAAAGACCCGCGGATACCCGGCTTTCTGCTCGGTGATCCGATTGAGGCTTGGCTGGAGTCGTTGGATTCGTAGGAACTCGAGGACCTGCAAACGACCTGTCAGGGGTTAGAAAACTCACAAAGGAACAAAAAAACAAAGGAAAAACAGCAAGGGAAGGCTTCTTTTGGAGTGGGCGTCCAGGGATCTGAGATGCTTGTTGGTAGCAGGAAGATGATTGCAGCACTGGGAAGAAGAACTCTCGCAAACCCCTTTATGCACACAGCAGGGTATCACACAACTCAATAGAAGAACTCAAGGTTTTCATTCATCAAAAATTTTCCTCATACAAGAGGCTAGGGTCCCTTAAATAGACCCTTAACCTTGGGCTCCAAGTAAGGGTACATAAGTCTTTACATAAGAATCCTTTTCCCTCTCAAACCCTAGCTAGAAAATAAGGAAATATTAGGTAGAAAAATCCCTAAAATTTTTCTTGACTTGGTCAAGACTCCAAGGACGCCTAGGGGGGCGTGTTGGGCTTCTAGGAGCAGCAAAAGGCCGGCCCAAAGGGGCCCGGGTGCATGGATTTGGGCCTCTGGAAGCTGGGGTGGCCTGGTAGCCAGGTAGCAGGAATATTCCCTGGTATCTTGCTTCTTAGGGGCTTGGGCTTGGCACCTGGGCTTGATTTCATTGGGCTAGGATGCAGATGGACCTCTGGAATCATGGATGCCCTTATTTATGAATATACTTTGGCATCTGGAAGGGAATCTGGGCATCTGGAGGGCATCTGCAAGGAATCAGGGTTTCTGATTTTTTCTCCTGGGGTCTTCAAATCTTCAAGCTGGGTTGGACTTGGGCTAAACTTCCATGTCTTCAATCTGGTTGGACTTGGTCTTCACTTGTATAATATAGTCTTGAGTCTTCAGTATGCTTGGACAGGACTCAAAAAAAATAAAATTAGCTCAACATGAGCTAACTAGCATTGGACTGAACTAGCTCAACATGAGCTGACTAGTACAGAACTGAAATAACAACTAAAATGGACTCAGATGATCTAAGCCCTTATTACAGATAGATTCATAAATTATTGATCAATTTACAGAGGATTGAAAAAGCCTCTGTCTTCTTCTGGTGCCTCAGGTGTCCCCACCAATTCTCCCGGGGTGGGAGGAACTCGACCCTGTCGAGTGAAGGTTAGACTGGCTCACATATCTCTCGAGAAGGTCTGGGTTGAGGAGTTGCAAGTCCTCTCGAGAAATCCACGAATCGTCCGACTCTGGCCAGCCTTGCCATCGGACCAGGAAGCATTGATAGTCATGGCCCTGGGTCGTGATGGCTTGATTGTCCAGGATACGCTCGATCCGTTCTCCTCTCTCAGGCCAAATTTGTTTGTGGACACTCTAGGTTAGGGTCACTCACAATGAAAAGGAATAGGTCCAAAGGCCTCACTAGGTAGCGCTGCCGGTTCCCTATACTCAACTAGGTCTGTAATATTGAAGGTAGAACTAATGCCCAAATCCGAAGGCAAGTCTAACACCTAGGCATTTGATCCAACCTTCTCTATCACTTTAAAAGGTCCGGCTCTGCGAGCATGAAGCTTCTTTTAGGCCTAAGCCTAACCAAGATAAAATCCACTACATCAAATTCTTTGACCCTTCTTCGGGAATTAGCCAGTTGTTTTAAGATTAGTGCAGGTGGTGAACATGCTAGGCACATGCAGACAAATGATGCAAAGGACTCATACTGATACCTAACAGACTCGACTATGCATTCCTATCGAAGAAAATTTTATTAAACTCTTTGGATCTAAACCTAATAGATTATAGGTTCTCTAGGTTTGATCCTAGCTTGACATGCACATGAAAATTTACAGTGAACTCCTAGCAAATTCCAAAGAGTATGCCAGAAGTAAGATGCAAACCTAACATGCGTGATGAATGCATGCAGTATGCTAATCTCAGCTAAATGCAATCTAATGATCCTAGAAATGCTGGAGGTGTCAAGAAAGGGCAGAAAATAGGAAGTGGGTTCAGAATTAGTTTGGTAAGGTAGAGAAAAAGGTTCATGGTTAGTTGGATAAAGTAGGATAACAGACGGGGTGTCAGGAACTAATCCTATACTAATGAGGTTAACCTTATGAGGTTGAGCTATATCTACAGGATTTGCATAATGGAAGGATGGGTCACTAATTTCGGGGAAGAGGTCCTTAATGGGAACTATAGGAGGGGACTCATCTTGAAGGTATTGATTCAAAGAGATCAGGTCCTTAATAAATTCTTCTGGTTCTTGTATTTTAGGACTAGACTCTATAATTTGGCTCTCCTCTATGGTTTTCTCAGGTAAGGCTCTAGTAGCAGTACCTAGGTTCTCTTTCTCTATTTGTTCTTCCATTATAGCTTTAGGTTGGATATGGTCAAGGTCAACTAGCTCTGGGTTGGTTTCTACCTGGGCATCTACTGGGTCAGCTAATTCTAGGTCTACTAAAGGTGTCTCCTCTTCTCCCTCATACTCATCCACTAGGCTCACATCAGCTTCATACACTTTCGCGTTAATGTAAGCCTTGTGAATCTCAGGAATGGTTGGAGAAGGTCGGCTAGCAAGAAATTGGTTAGGTTCTGGTCTCTGATTATGGGTACTACTCCTAGTAGGTTCAGGTTGTATAAGGGGTAGTGGCTCACTACTGGGTTCATATTTAGGGATACTAATCCTATGGGGTTCAAGTTGACTAGGGGAAGCATGACTAGTACTAGGTTGATACTTAGGGGTTATGGGTTCTCTAGGCTCATAGGACAAGGGTGCAGATCTATGGGTCATGGGATTATAGGATCTGGGGTCATATGATTTTGGGTCAGCTTTATGATCAGGTTCTAAGGATGGATCAAGGTATGGGGTCCTCCTAAGGTTGGGCTCTCTATATGGGTCAGGATATTGGGTCCTCCTAGGATTGGACTCCCTATATGGGTCAGAATACTGGGTTCTCCTAGGGTTGGACTCCCTATATAGGTCAGAATATTGGGTCCTCCTAGGGTTGGACTCCCTATATGGGTCAGAATATTGGGTGTTGGGTCTACTAGGCTCATAGGGTGTGGGTGCATAGGATCTATGATCATGGGATCTAGAGTCATAGGATCTGGAGTCATAAGATCTATAGGTTGTAGGTATACTAGGCTTGTAGGGAGAGGGTAAATAGGATCTATCTTCCTGGTCTATAAAATCCTGATTTAGTCTTCTAGGACTAACCTTAGGGATTGGGTCATGACGATAGGTTCTCCTAGGTTCAGCCTCAAGGTATGGATCAGGGTTTGGGGTCCTCCTAGGTTGAGGATTGTAGTACGGGTCAGGATAAGGGGCTCTCCTAGGTTCGACCTCATGGTATAGATCAGGGTTTGGGGTCCTCCTAGGTTGAGGGGAGTCAGGATCTGGCTCAGACTGTGACCCATGGGTTTTTCTTGGGGTCCCTACCCGGACTTTTAACTGATCAAACCTATTGGCACGATGGTCAATTCTATCATTGGTTTGAATACGAGACCGAGTTAACTGGGTCATCTGGATAGTTGTCTGGGCAATTTGATCAGCTAGGGCTTTTATTTGGGCTTGTAAATTTTCCATGGGTTCAGACATTTATGAAGGAGGTGGGTGATATGAAACTCCTGATCTAGTGCTCATGCAAGACTCGATCAGACCGACTATAGCTGACTAGACCTAAAGTCCAAACTAGATGCTCAATCAGGGTGGCAAACTAGCCTATAGTAACCCTGTACTCAGCCAGGCAGGTGTAAGGGGAGTGTTAGGTCCCTGATTGCCAATCCTAGACACCAATCAGAGATTGGCCAGGTAGGCGGACCAGCACACAAGCCCTTCGGGATTGAATCCCTAAACCACCGTTCTAGACACTAAGCACAAGGCACACACAGGTTAACTTGACACAGTGATCTAACACTAGCCCGGACCCGACCAGTTGGTGTCCCTAGCCCACTAAGGCAAATTAAGTCTAATTAATTTTAGGTTAAGGCTTGGGACTGAATGCAAGGGATGTGGTTTTGGGCTAAGGAGAGATGATCAAATCCTCCCCCCATCTGATATAGCAAGAGTGCCCTTAAAAGTAAATTATGCAATGATGGCAGGCAGATGAGGATGCAAATTAGGGTTTAGGTATTTTTTTTTTTTGGTATTTTTAGAAAATATGTATTTTTTTTTTTTTTGGTATTTTTTAAATAGAAGAAAACTTGCAAATCATGGCCTAATATACTGAAAATATACTAAAATTAAGAAATATGCAAAAACTCCTAAACAAAACCCTAAAACTTCCAAACTTGTCTTGCTAAAAAAAACAGAGCCAAAAATTTGCAGGCCCTATTTCGGCTCGCAGAAAATTCACAGGCTATAATAAAATATGAAAAAAATTTTAAAATTACTGTGAATTATGATAAATCTAGGAAAATAAATTTTAGAATTTTTGGAGTTTTTAACAGGGATAAATAATTAAAATGATAGAGTATATACGGACTGAAAAATTGCAGAAAACAAGCCCTAATCTAAGCTCTGATACCAAATGATGGGGGACTAATATGCATGCCATTTTTTTATATGTTTTATATGTGGGGTTGGGTGATTAATTCCCAAATTTCAGATTAAAATAAGTTATAGGGAATTTTATATGAATTTTAGAAGATTAGCATGCAGATTAGGACCTAGAAAAGTAGAAAAGAAGGATCGCCGGGGCTGAGAAGCCTCGGTTAGGGCATGTTCTCCTACAATAAGACTACTGGAGGTAGAGGGGTGTACCTGACAACGTCTGTTAAGATCGCAGCAAAAGGGTCTCTCGTTCCTCGACGGATGCGGCCTGGAAAATCGAGCCAAAGACCCGCGGATACCCGGCTTTCTGCTCGGTGATCCGATTGAGGCTTGGCTGGAGTCGTTGGATTCGTAGGAACTCGGGGACCTGCAAACGACCTGTCAGGGGTTAGAAAACTCACAAAGGAACAAGAAAACAAAGGAAAAACAGCAAGGGAAGGCTTCTTTTGGAGTGGGCATCCAGGGATCTGAGATGCTTGTTGGTAGCAGGAAGATGATTGCAGCACTGGGAAGAAGAACTCTCGCAAACCCCTTTATGCACACAGCAGGGTATCACACAACTCAATAGAAGAACTCAAGGTTTTCATTCATCAAAAATTTTCCTCATACAAGAGGCTAGGGTCCCTTAAATAGACCCTTAACCTTGGGCTCCAAGTAAGGGTACATAAGTCTTTACATAAGAATCCTTTTCCCTCTCAAACCCTAGCTAGAAAATAAGGAAATATTAGGTAGAAAAATCCCTAAAATTTTTCTTGACTTGGTCAAGACTCCAAGGACGCCTAGGGGGGCGTGTTGGGCTTCTAGGAGCAGCAAAAGGCCGGCCCAAAGGGGCCCGGGTGCATGGATTTGGGCCTCTGGAAGCTGGGGTGGCCTGGTAGCCAGGTAGCAGGAATATTCCCTGGTATCTTGCTTCTTAGGGGCTTGGGCTTGGCACCTGGGCTTGATTTCATTGGGCTAGGATGCAGATGGACCTCTGGAATCATGGATGCCCTTATTTATGAATATACTTTGGCATCTGGAAGGGAATCTGGGCATCTGGAGGGCATCTGCAAGGAATCAGGGTTTCTGATTTTTTCTCCTGGGGTCTTCAAATCTTCAAGCTGGGTTGGACTTGGGCTAAACTTCCATGTCTTCAATCTGGTTGGACTTGGTCTTCACTTGTATAATATAGTCTTGAGTCTTCAGAATGCTTGGACAGGACTCAAAAAAAATAAAATTAGCTCAACATGAGCTAACTAGCATTGGACTGAACTAGCTCAACATGAGCTGACTAGTACAGAACTGAAATAACAACTAAAATGGACTCAGATGATCTAAGCCCTTATTACAGATAGATTCATAAATTATTGATCAATTTACAGAGGATTGAAAAAGCCTCTGTCTTCTTCTGGTGCCTCAGGTGTCCCCACCATTCAACCTCTCGGTATGGATCAGGGTTTGGGGTCCTCCTAGGTTGAGAGGAATTTAGATCTGGCTCAGACTGTGACCCATGGGTTCTTTGTATGGTCTCTACACGGCCTTCTAACTGGTCAAACCTATTGGCAAGATGGTCAATTCTATTGTTGGTTTGGTTAGCAGACTGAGTTAACTGGGTAGTCATCTGAGTAGCCATCTGGGCCATTTGATCATCTAGGGCTTTTATTTGGGCTTGTAAGTTTTTCATGGGTTTAGACATTTGTGAAGGAGGTGGGTGATATGAAACTCCTGATCTAGTGCTCATACAAGACTCGATCAGACTGACTATAGCTGACTAGACCTAGAGTCCAAACTAGATGCTCAATCTGGGTGGCAAACTAGCCTATAGTAACCCTGTACTCAGCCAGGCAGGTGTAAGGGGAGTGTTAGGTCCCTGATTGCCAATCCTAGACACCAATCAGAGATTGGCCAGGTAGGCGGACCAGCACACAAGCCCTTCAGGATTGAATCCCTAAACCACCGTTCTAGACACTGAGCATAAGGCACACACAGGTTAACTTGACACAGTGATCTAACACTAGCCCGGACCCGACCAGTTGGTATCCCTAGCCCACTAGGGCAAATTAAGTCTAATTAATTTTAGGTTAAGGCTTGGGACCGAATGCAAGGGATATGATTTTGGGCTAAGGAAAGGTTATCAACTCCTCCCCCCATCTGATATAGCAAGAGTGCCCTTAAAAGTAAATTATGCAATGATGGTAGGCAGATGAGGATGCAAATTAGGGTTTAGATGTTTTTGGTATTTTGGAGAATATGTAATTTTTTTTTTTTGGTATTTTTTTTAAATAGAAGAAAACTTGAAAATCATGGCCTAATATGCAATAAATATACTAAAATTAAAAGATATGCAAAATATGCTAAACAAAATCCTAAAACTTCCAAACTTGTCTTGCTGAAAAAAAAATAGAGCCAAAAATTTGTAGGCTGTATTTCGGCTTGCATAAAATTCACAGGCCATAATAAAATATGAAAAAATTAAAAACATAACTGTGAATTATGATGAATCCAAAAAAATAAATTTCAAAATTTTTTGAGTTTTTAATAAGGAGAAATAATTTAAAAACAGAGCATATATGGACTGAAAAATTGTAGAAAACAAGCCCTAATCTAAGCTCTGATACCAAATGATGGGGGACCAATATGCATGCCATTTTTTTTTTATGTTTTACATGTTGAGTTAGGTAATTAATTCCTGAATTTTAGATTAAAATTATTTGTAGGGAATTTTGTATGAATTTTTGAATATCAGCATGCAGATTAGGACCTAGAAAAGTAGCAAAGAAGGACCGCCGGGGCTTAGAAGCCTCGATTAGGGCAAGTTCTCCTGCAATAAAACTACTGGAGGTAGAGAGGTGTACCTAATAATTTCTATGAAGATCGCAGCAAAGGGGTCTCTCGTTCCTCGACGGATGCGGCCTGGAAAACCGAGCCAAAGACACGCGGATACCCGGCTTTCTGCTCGGTGATCTGATTGAGGCTTGGCTGGAGTCGTTGGATTCGTAGGAACTCGGGGACCTACAAACGACCTGTCAGGGGTTAGAAAACTCACAAAGAAATAATAAAACAAAAGAAAAACAGCAAGGGAAGGCTTCTTTTGGAGTGGACGTCCAGGGATCTGAGATGCTTGTTGGCAACAGGAAGATGATTGCAGCACTGGGAAGAAGAACTCTCGCAAACCCCTTTATGCACACAGCAGGGTATCACACAACTCAATAGAAGAACTCAAGATTTTCATTCATCAAAATTTTCCTCATACAAGAGGCTAGGGTCCCTTAAATAGACCCTTAACCTTGGGCTCCAAGTAAGGGTACATAAGTCTTTACATAAGAATCCTTTTCCCTCTCAAACCCTAGCTAGAAAATAAGGAAATATTAGGTAGAAAAATCCCTAAAAATTTTCTTGACTTGGTCAAGACTCCTAGGATGCCTAGGGGGGCGTGTTGGGCTTCTAGGAGCAGCAAAAGGCCGGCCCAAAGGGGCTCGGGTGCATGGGTTTGGGCCTCTGGAAGCTGGGGTGGCCTGGTAGCCAGGTAGCAGAAATATTCCCTGGTATCTTGCTTCTTAGGGGCTTGGGCTTGACACCTGGGCTTGATTTCTTTGGGCTAGAATGCAGATGGACCTCTAGAATCATGGATGCCCTTATTTATGAATATACTTTGGCATCTGGAAGGAAATCTGGGCATCTGGAGGGCATCTGCAAGAAATCTGGGTTTTCTGAATTTTTCTCCTGGGGTCTTCAAATCTTCAAGCTGGGTTGGACTTGGGCTATACTTCCATGTCTTCAATCTAGTTGGACTTGGTCTTCACTTGTATGATATAGTCTTGAGTCTTCAGTATGCTTGGACAGGACTCAAAAAAATAAAATTAGCTCAACTTGAGCTGAATAGCATTGGACTGAACTAGATCAACATGAGCTGAGAAGTACAGAACTGAAATAATAACTCAAAATACTCAAATAACAACTAAAATGGACTCAGATGAGCTAAGTCCTTATTACAGATGGACTCATAAATTATTGATCAATTCACAGAGGATTGAAAAGCCTCTGTCTTATTCTGGTGCCTCAGGTGTCCCCACCACTTTCAGTTCCTGCCATAGCTAGGCGGGTACTGAAGGACATTCTACTGCCCCATGATATGGCAGTCATCCGGGGTTGGAGCCTTGCCAAGGTGTCTGATTCCGCTTTTTCCTCTTTGTTGCAGGTAGGGTCTTCATTGTTTCTTCTATGTCCAATGGGCCAT
This sequence comes from Areca catechu, assembly GCA_021397845.1. NCBI lineage: Eukaryota > Viridiplantae > Streptophyta > Magnoliopsida > Arecales > Arecaceae > Areca > Areca catechu. Next base: position 82,194,374 of record CM038052.1, read on the forward strand.
TTAGTTCGTGATCGATCTCACACCTTGTTTTATTGGTACAGCTGCTCTACGACATCACCTTCCTGGAAGAGGATCTGGGGAGCATTCACAGCCTCATTCACGATTTGAAGGAGGAGCTCCAAGTAGCCAAAGCTGAAAGGGAGGTGGTCGAGGACCTGAAGCTGTCTATGGAGAATCAGCTCACCCGTATGGATGCTGAGGTTCAGGGTCTGAAGGGTGAACTGAAAAATGCTCATTTGAAGATCTCTAAGCAGGAGGCAAAGCTAAGGAGGAAGAAGAAGCAAGTCCATTCCTTGGAGAATTCTGTAAAGGAAAGCCAGGATAAGGCCGAAGGCTTATCTAGGATGGCTGAGGAGGCGGTCAGGAGGGCTAAAGAGGCATCTTCGAAGGTCGAAGAGGCAACTCTGAAGGCCGAAGTGGCTATGAGAGAGGTCGAAGCCAAAAAGAGTAGGCAACTAAAGCCATCAAACACTTTAGAATGTCTTCAAAATTTAAGATGGAAGTAACTGAAGCAAGCATGTTCAGTTATCAGTATGGCTTCAATGACGGACTCGCTAAGGTTGGTGAGGCCTTCCCTGATCTTGACCTTTCTAGTGTCCCCGCGTATAAAAAAGAAGAAGAGATCGGGGCCCCTGTTGAGGCTGAAGAGATGCCGAGCCGAAATGAAGAAGTCCCGGTCGTAGTCGAGGAATTGGCCGTTGCCGATTTGGCAGTCTCAGTACAAGCTAAATAGAAGGTTAGGGCCGAAGGCTCCTTGGCCTTGGCCCAAATTGAGGAGATCCTCCCTGCTTAAATTGATGAGATCCCACCGTTCTGCTGACTCGAGGGCTTCCTTGGCTAAACCGTAGGGGCTCAATAGGCTTCAAGCTTTGTACTCCTTTTTCCTTTCTTGGCATGTAATTAATGGTTTCTCCTGGATTAATGAATATTTTCCTCTTTTTTTCTTTTGTGGATATTAGGGGACTCCCTAAGTATGGAGTCCTCAGACTTGACTTTGGTAGAGCCATTGACTTCAGCGACGGGCTGAGCCATACAATTCCCTTTTTTTTGTGCTTTATACTCCTTCTTTTTCCTTTCTTGGCATGTAATTAATGGTTTCTCCTGGATTAATGAATATTTTCCCCTTTATTCCTTTTTTTGGATGTTAGGGGACTCGCTAAGTATGGAGTCCTTGGACTTGACTTTGGTAGAGCCATTGACTTCAGCGATAGGCTGAGCCTTACAATTCCTCGTTGAGTTGATCCTTTTTGAACGTGGGCTCATCCCTTAGACCTTAGAATTTGTAGAGAATCCTTTATGCGAGAGAAACTTTTGGTTCATCGAGGGTTTGGTAGTCGTCATGCTGTCACCTGGAAAGAGAATGACGATCAGAGTCAAAATGACTGTGCTCGGAAAAAGGGATCATCGTGGCTGCACCCTTTTAGTGGTCCCTCTTAACATGCAATAGTTCTCCCCAGTGGTCCCCTCCAGCATGTAGATCGAGGCCCTTATTAATTATGGCAAGCGATTTGGCATGCCCAGAGGATTGTTGTAAATGAGGGTATTTGACTTGAGTTTTGATAGTCTTGATATAAGAAAGAGGGCTCTTTTGGATCGAATGTTATCTACTCCTGGCAAAGTCACTCCCAACATCATTTCCGTCTCCTTATCTCCGTGTGATTAGAAGAACATACTGTGGTATGAAGTCGGATGTAGCACAGCTCAGACGGGCGGCAAGGGGGAGGCCGGTGAGGGGCTTCCAGGTGAGGAGATCGGATCAGAGGCTGAGGTGTGTGTTGGCATTGCTGTGCATTCAGGTTGGTAGTAGCGCCCCATTCGAAATAGGTTTTTCCTCGAGGGAGGAGCCAGCCTCTCGTGGTAGAGCCGTACCGACTAGGCCATCTGGGAGATCAAGCCCACGAGACACTGGTGGGGTTCCCTCGTGTGTCGAAGATCTCAAGCTTGTAGTTCTGCCTGCGGGAGAGAGGAGTCCCGTGGGGTGTGATACACCTTCCACTGGAACTGAGAGGCGGGAGTCCGGGGATCCTTTTTCTGCCAACCTTCTTGAAATACAATAGGTAGGTTCTGGCATGTGTGTTGCCTGTCTATGCGTATCGGCCAAACTGACTTTGCATGTGCTCCTCTTTTATCAGGTTTCTCATGGCCTTTCTCTACTGGAGAGAGGCGTCTGTGAGTCCATCAGCTTCGGTGAAGACCTCCGATGTCAGGTGGTTTTAGCTGTAGTTGAGAAAGATGTTATCGAAAGACTTCGGACTATCGCATAAGATGAGTTGGGTAAGGCTGTCGCCTCCAACGTCGTCCTGAGGAGACAACTGAGGTGCTTCAGGCACAGGCGACTGATGTAGTGATTGATTTGCAGAAGAAGAGAGGGAAGGTGATCTCTCTTGAGCTGATGTTGAGGGAAAGCCTTTGCGACGCTGAGGGACTGAAGTCCCAGCAGGCCGAATTAGAAAGGAGGAGCGATGAAATGAAGACGAGTCTTTTAGTGGCCAATCAGAAGGCTGCGCAAGTCAAGGAGAGATCTTTCGAGGCTATCGAGGCTTACAAAAGCTCTCAGGCCTTCAAAGATGAAGTGCACGAAGCTACACTGGAAAGCTACCTCCTGGGTCACGTCGATTGCCTGGGCAAAGTTAAGAAACTTTATCCTAGCCTGGACTTTTCTTTGGCTACCGTTCTGGGGGATGGAACTGAAGACTTAGAGGTTCAGTCCGAAGCGGCATCAGTGTGCCCTATTGAAGGCAGTGGATTGGTCACTGGCAAAGCTTCGATCCCTAATCCTATTTCGGTTACCGAAGGGGTTGACAGAGGATAAGACTGTTGTATTTTTCATTTTTGTCAACCAATTGTAATGTCTCCTTTCTGAATGATGCTTTTTTCTCTTTGAAATAAATGAATAATTCTCTTTAAACTAGTCTCCTTTGAGTCATTCCCTTCTGGTGGATATGCAGAAGATCGACCAGTTCAGAGTCATTGTCTTCGGCTCAAGTCGAGGATAAACTTCGAGGTAAAATCGTAATGCCGTCGTACAGTCGCTGATTTCACTAGCGCGGTCAACTAGTTTAGAAAGGGCCTAACCGGTTCTTTGGACCAAGGTTAACCTCAATTAGATCGATGTTGATTATCCTCCATAATTATCTTTTTTGCATTGGTGGCTGTTTGGTAGATAGATGTCATCCCATCATTAGCGACTGGTTGGGGGACATCGAGCACATATTTTGTTGTCTGTATTGAGTGTGTTGGTATTCGAACAGTCGCGTCCCTACACGCCCTAGGTGCCGCCAAGCTCTCCTTTCTTGAAAAATGGTCATCAATGTTGTAACCGTTCGAGAGAGATTACTCCAGATTCGAAGTGCTGCCGGCTCCTATCTCCGAGAGTAATTACTGGTGACCATATTGTCCCCAGAGTGGCCATTCGGGTTTCGACGCATCTTTTTGACACGTGGTGCCCTCTGGTTTGTCTGGGGAAAGGCATGGGGCACATCTCCTATGGTCGTCCATGGGCACGAGGTCCTGTTAAATAGGACACAATTTTTTCTTTTTTGGAAGCCATCAAGGGACCTGAGGGGCAAATCCTTATTCCAAAGGTAGTCTTCCCTCTTCTTCTTAGTATATTACGAAGATGAAGTTCAACATTACGAAACTCTAAAAAATGGCCCGAAAGAGGGCCTCCAGTTCCAAAGTGGAGGGTGAGCCTAGCGGGAAGGCTCACCGAGGTGACGACGACGACCACTGGCCTGGGGACATGGCCCACCTGGAGAGGAGGGTACGGGTCCTGGAGGCCCAGTTGGAGGAAGCTAGGGCTTAGGTTGTGGAGATTGTCGTGAAGGTGAAAGAGGCCAAGGAAGAGGCGGTGAAGGCTATCACAAGATTCTTGGCATCATCAGCCTTCAAAGATGAGGTTACCGAGGCGGTCCTGGACTCTTACCATCGGGAGTTCCAGGAACATAGGGATAAGGCCTTCCGTTACAATGACTTGAAGGGCTCGGAGAACATTAGGCCCTCTTTCCCCTTCCCTAGTCATGAATATGATTCCTACTTCGAAGAAGAGTCAAAGTCCTAATCGGAAGGGAAGTCCAAAGCCTCCCCGAGCACCTCCCAGAGGCTTGACACCCCCTGCTGGCATGGAAAGGGGCTGGCGGGTGGGCCTTAAATCCTTTGATATGCCTTTCCATTGTTTGATCCCTCTTTTCTTCCTTTTTTTTTTGTAAGGACTCCCTCTATGAAATGAAAGTATCCTTTTTTTTTCATGAAAGGCATATCCTGAAACATCGTAGAACGTGAATTCTCCAGTGTGATAGCTGAGTGATGAACTTGTAGGGTCATTTAGGATTTGCCATTAGGATAGGCCCGATTAAGCTATCCCATATGTTGTTGATAGGGTGTGTGACTTGGGCTTACTTCGGCACGTCTTCGGATTTACCATAGGATATGGCATCCAGACCACTCCTGTGCCTTCTTGTTGAAGTTAAGATTGTTGGGAATTATGTCCCAAAGCCAATCGCCTAGGCTTTAGGCGGTTGAGATGGGTATTGTACTCTTTGTATGAATTAATGAATATTATTTTGGTAGCTTATCACATTCTGACATTTCCCTATAATAAACTCTTTTTCATGTGATGAAGTCCTTAGGACTACATTGACTTCAATATAGAGAGGATATATCGAGTGGTCCTTAAACTAGTTCACAACCAAAGGATATATTGTACTGGATGGCAATGTATCAAGTATAGGTTGTTGTGGTTTACATCATTTGGTTGCCTCTTGACCAAAGGAGTGTGGTGACACTGATGTGATCTGCAAGTGGGATATATGATATCTCATTGAACGTGACTCCGTGTAGTCCCTTTCTGCTAAAGGGATACTCATGATTGGATAAGGGTATATGTGTCCCTCCGACCTGAGGTCATCATGGTAGCTTGCAAGCAACTCCCTGTGCTTTGGTGCCGGACTACCCGGATTTCTAATCTGGTGATGGAAGGTTTCTGGGTATAGGCAAGTACTTGTGGAGCAGTGGTGGACCAAGATAAAATTGAGCTGTCCAAATAGTTTGGATTGAATGTCACACGGTGTCTCAATTTAGCAAATCCTCGGCCGGGGAAGTCTTAGTGAGGAGTCACTAGACTTGCGAGGTTGAGACATGTTATGGATTGACTCAGCTAGGGTTGGCAGTTTAACCCTAAGTCATCCTGAGCATTGGAGGTCAAAGGGATGAATTATACGGTAACCATATGCCAGAGGTTCGATTGATTGCTCTCGCATCTTCGACCTATCCGGACGCCGGGACTCATTGCTAGATGGTATCTTGTGCTGGTACTGGAATTGTTCCAGTGCTACCACCTAGGTTCGAATCTATGAGGTCATACGCCATAAAGGATTACTCCCTGATTCAAGTATCGATTTATGATTAGGAATCATTTCGGTAACGGTTTGATTGAGCATATTTGATTGACCCGGTTTTGGGTCGATCAGAAAATGTTCAGGTCCACCAGAAATTATTTCTTGCTGACCGGGACTTGACCAAGCCTTTCATCAATTAGATTTTGATCTAATTAGATGGTGAACCGATTTAGAACTAGTTTTGGATTTTTTGAACCGGTTATGAACCGATTTAAACACATCCACACGGTAAAAGGCTTGGGCGAACAGGGGCATCTTTTCTTCTTTGTTTCCTCGGTTTTTGGCTGATTTAAACCTCCATTTAATGGTTGTTTATTTCTTCGTTGTGAACAAACTTATTTGGATCCCAAAACTTGCTGCCACTTCGTATTCCCAGCTAGTCCCTTTGGCTCCCTTTGTACCGTTTTGAATGGTTCAACACTGTTATAAATTCTGCTAGGCAGTGTCTTTGTGATGGCTGAAAAAATGTTGAGTTGCTCTTCCTAGAGTTCTTCTTCCATCGGTGGTTTAGAGCCTAAGTTTCTTGTGAGAGATTGGGAGAGAAACTCTTCTTGATTCCTTGTTCTTTGAAGTGCTCAATCGTTGGAAGGAAGTCAAGTCTGTTTTGGAGAAAATAGCAAGAGAACAGAGCATTATGTTCTTCTCCTTCCCTTCTCCGTTTCAAGGTCTTCTAGCGACTAGCATTGTGCGAGAAGGCGGTTCAGAGGAGCCCCAGGCATGTCCCCCTCTAGAGGGCGTACCCATGAGCACCTGAGAGCTGTTGGAACTTCCATTGCTATTGTATTCTTCATTCCTCTGTGTTTGGTTGCAGGTTTGCTGAAATTGGAGAAGAGGAAGACAATAATCAAAGCAATCCAAAAGCTCTCCATTGAAGCAACTTCCTTCATGTTGTAGCCCTACTATTGGTGAAGGAGAAGAGACCAAAAGATTGGTGCATTTAATTTGGATTGCTGCTGTTGAAAGAAAGGAAAAAATCCACGTTTGCTATTGGAAGAAGAAGACTGGAATAACTTTATTCCAGTTATCCCAGCTATTCCAGATTTATCCCAGAGTTATTCCAAGCATGAATAAGGTAAATATTTCTGGTTTTATTTATCATACATGCCTAGATCTGGGTTTATAAAATTGTTTATAAATATTACACGCCATTTTTATGCCATGTTATGCCTTTACATGCATCTTGAATATGTTAGATCCTGTATGGAGTAGGTTATTTCCGCTTTTATTTTAAAAATATTTTAAAATACATACCTGCTCCCTGTGTGTTCATGCTTAGTGTAGACACTCGCAACCCCCACTTTCCTTTCAAAGATAGGTTGATTAGGCCCGCCTTAGCGTGTCTTCGGATTTACCGTAGGGTAGGTTGTGTGAACCATCCCTGCTCCTCCTTTTGAAGTTAAGGTAGGCTGATTAGGCCCGCCCTAACGCATCTTCGGATTCATTGTAGGGTAGGTTATGTGAACCATCCCTGCACCTTTGATCATTTGGCAACCTGGTTGGGCTTTTCTTTGTGCTCATCGGGCATACCGATAAGGTGAGTGGATCAGACTCACCTTTGCATTTTTGGTCGATTCCGTTGAGTAGACTATTGAGACCATTGTTGCACCACCGGCAAGGTGGGCTATTTAGACTCATTCTTGAATAGAGTTCCACAAAAATCTTTTAGCATGTTTATTGGTAATACTTGTGGAGATTTTGTACATTCTAGGGCCGAGGTAGTATGACGCTATCCAAGGTTTCGAGTCGATATGTTCCTGGATGCACAATTTCTTTTATTTGATATGGTGCTTCCCAGTTGGGGGAGAGTTTGCCTTGCTCCATTGGCATGGATACTTCGGTTCTCCGAAGCACCATGTCCCCAGTGCGGAAGGTCCGCTCTTTCACCCTAGAGTTGTAAACTTGGCAACATTTTGTTGATAGGCTACCATTTTCATTTGAGCCTAGAGCCTAGTACTTTGTAGTATATCCAAGTCCACCCTCCTGCGTTCGGAGTTCCCATGTTCTTTGTACTTGTCGATCCTCAATGATTGCAGGGTGATTTCGATGGGGATAACTACTTCGGTACCGTACGCCATATTGAATGGGGACTTGCCAGTAGCCGTTCTAGGGGTCATTCGATATGCCTAAAGAATGGAGGTCAGCACCTCTGCCCAAAGTCCCTTGGCATCGTTTAGTTGGAAAAAGGTCTTCAGACCATGGAGAATGGTCTGATTTGTCACTTCAACTTCTCCATTAGATTACGAGTGGCCGACAGATGTCAGCTTATGGTGCATATGGTACGGAGCTCAGAAGTTTTTGAATTTGGGGTTGTCAAATTGCCTTCCATTATCGGTGATTACAGTGTGCAGAATTCTGAACCAGAATATGATGAAGTTCCTAACAAAATTTTGACTTTCCCTTTTATGATGTGAGCTAGTGGTTTAGCCTCGACCAACTTGGTAAAGAGTCGATGGAAACAATGAGGAATTTCCTTTGCCCGGATACTGGTGGGAACGGGCCAAGGATGTCCATGCCCCACTGAGCGAAGGGCCAGGGAGCCCCTAGCTAAGCCAACTGACTTGCTGGCTATCTTTGGATATTGGCATATCTCAAGCACTGGTCACATCTTTGGACAAAGTTGGCTGAATCCTTTTGAATAGTGGGCCAATAGTATTCATGGCATATTATTTTATATGCCAGAGACCTCCCCCAGGTGGTCTCCACATATGCCTTCATGGACTTTCTTTAGGGCATAGTCGGTGTCCGATGGTCCAAAACACTTCAGCAAAGGTTGGGAGAATGATCTCTTGAAAAGGGTCCCATCTAAAATGATGTATTGAGATGCCATCCAGTGGGTCCTCTTGGCCTCTACCTTGTCTTCCGGTAACGTGCCCTCATTCAGAAATTTAAGGATGGGATCCATCCAACTGGATTCGATCTCGATTTGGTGCACCTCTAAAGCTTCTTCAGCTATACTTGGAGCTTTGAGATGTTCGATAAAGGTGTGACCGAGGGACTCTGGAGTGGTAGTGGCAAGCCTAGACAATGCGTCTACCCAGGAGTTCTTCGATAGGGGGACATGAATGATTTTAAAAAACTCCAATTAAGAGGATAGGGCTTGCACCTTCTCTAGGTACTGGATCATCGTAGAGTCTCTGGCTTCAAATTCGCCTTTGACCTGGTTTACCACTAGTTAGGAATCCGAGAAGATTTGGAGTCTTCGGATCCCCAAGTTTTCGGCAATTCAGAGTCCTAAAAGTAGGGCTTCATATTTGGCCTGATTGTTTGAAGCGTGAAAGGAGAATCGGAGCGCATACTCCACTGTGTGTCCATCCAGTTCGGCCAGTATGAGGCCCACTCCACATCCGGGGAAGTTGGAGGCTCCATCCACATATAGTACCCAGACAGACTCCGCATCTTTCGAAGTGACTCCTTCCTCTTCGATTGGTCGTGCTTCATCTTTGGACTTCCAAGTGCACTCAGCCAAGAAGTTAGACATTACCTGAGCTTTCATAGCTGATTGGGGCTAGAAGCTGATGTGGTGCGGGCACTAGACTCAGAAGAAGACTTCAGGGCTCCATCTGGATCTCTGATTGACCTTGCCCGAAGAATTAGGGTTTTCTAGTTTCGTAATAAGGGTTGACTTGGTCAACTCAATTTTTTTGAGTCTATATTTCCCTGCAATTTAAATTTTGTTGAGTCAAGTTGACTCAGTACAAGTCCTAGTAAGTGGTCTAGGTCTTCTCCAGGGTGCCACATTTTCTCCCAAGCGCAAGCAAGTGGGTGCCACACTCCCAGCCACACGCCAGAGTCCAGGAGGTGCCACATCTCCATCCCAGTGTCTTGGTCCCCACACCCAAGGGAGCAAGAATTTTTCTTGAAGCCAAAATCAAGGAGGCACCCCATATATACCTTAAAAGGCCAAGCTAAAGGAGGAAAGAGGCATTTCTTGGAGAGCACTTCAAGGGGGCGCCCAATCCATACCTAAAAAGACCAAAGCAAAGTTGGGAAGAGCCATGACTTGGGGAGAAAGAAAAGGAGGTGCCCAAAACAGTTGAGCCATGGAAGAAAATTTTTTTTTTGAAGAGCAAGGCTAGGAGGCGCCACCTACTTACCATTTGGAGCCACCAATCAACACTTATGGAAGCTCTTGGCCGGCCATATGATAATGATTTGATTCTACAAGCCTGTTGCCGTTCTCGTCGCCGTGCCCGCGCCTTGGATCCGTGGATCCTCCCTGACCGCCTGGCGAGGGAGCCTCCCTGGCTGCGGCAAACCTGCAAGAAGGGGTTAGAAGACCCTGGCCGGGAATCCCGGCGAGGGAGCTCCGACGGTCAAGTCAGTAGACGACGAGAAGGAACAGATTCTCCAAGACGGACCCCCTAAGGGGTTCCAGACTTAGAGAATTTACTAGTAAGAAAGGTGCTCTAGGGACCAGAAATTTGGCCGGGCCTCCTTGCCGAGCTCACGCCAAGCGATCCCCTCTCGAGACCTCGGATCTCACTCTCGGAGCGAGGCTTTTTGTCGCTGCTTCTTCCTTGTCCCCAGGCTTGTCCGCTTACCTTGTCGTCCCCAGCTTCCTTCCTTTTATCTCCTCCCGCCGTTTGCCTGTCTTCTCCTCCTGGGAGGCTCCCCTCCCCCGTCCCTTTCTCTTTCCCCTTTTCGGTGAGGAGGGCCAAGCGGCTTTCCGACCTCGTCCACCGAGCCCAACAGGGAAAAGGCAAAGACAGAAAGGGGGGGGGGGGGGGCGGCGCTGGTAAGGCGGCCGGTCAGACCTCGGGCCCAGTGAGAGCACTCTCTTTCCCAGGTGTGGGCGCCATCCATCTATGGGGCCTGTTTTGTCAGAATCGCGCCTCTCGGCTGCGGGACCTGTCGGGCCGATGCAAATGGTGTTTCGCGTGCCGCCGCCATCCGTACGGGGCGCCGTCTGTGATGCGTACGGCCCGAGGGATGACCTTGAGGCCTGCGCCTCCTACCCTGAGACCTTCTCCATACGGGTGGCCTGACATCGGCCGAGGCGGACCCGTCTCCGGGGGCCACCTGTCGGAGGAGCGAAGGATCGGCCGACCTCGGCCTAGGTGGACCCCTCCTGGGTGGACACCTAGCGAGGTGGCAGGAGGTCGCCTGGCTTCGACCGAGGTGGGCCCATCTCTAGGGGACACCTGTCGAAGGAGCGAAGGATCGGCCGACCTCAGCCTAGGTGGACCCCTCCTGGGTGGACACCTGGCGAGGTGGCAGGAGGTCGCCTGGCTTTGGCCGAGGTGGGCCCGTCTCCGGGGGCCACCTGGTGAAGGAGCGAAGGATCGGCTGACCTCGGCCTAGGTGGACCCCTCCTGGGTGGACACCTGGCGAGGTGGCAGGAGGTCGCCTGGCTTCGGCCGAGGTGGGCCCATCTCCAGGGGCCACCTGGCGAAGGAGCGAAGGATCGGCCGACCTCAGCCTAGGTGGACCCCTCCTGGGTGGACACCTGGCGAGGTGGCAGGAGGTTGCCTGGCTTCGACCGAGGTGGACCCGTCTCCGGGGGCCACCTGGCGAAGGAGCGAAGGATCGGCCGACCTCGGCCTAGGTGGACCCCTCCTAGGTGGACACCTGGCGAGGTGGCAGGAGGTCGCCTGGCTTCGACCGAGGTGGGCCCGTCTCCAGGGGCCACCTGGTGAAGGAGCGAAGGATCGGCCGACCTCGACCTAGGCAGACCCCTCCTGGGTGGGCGCCAGGCGAGGTGGTAGAGGAGCCCCGAACCGAGCTCGACTTCGGCGAGAGCAGTTTGTCTTAGGAAGTCATCTGGCGGAGTAGCCTTGCCGAGCTCGGCCTTGGCAATGTGGCGCTGACTCAGCTAGAGAAACCTCCATATGGCTCGATCATATTTGGTGGTATCTGAGCCCGGCCACGTCATCGTTACGGCCGTAACAGTTGCCCCCCAGCCCGTCATTCCGTTGGGGCATCGTAGAACAGAACGTCGGGATTAAATACAGATATGACGTGGGGAGGCGAAGATCTTGCATCATAATTGCCACGATCCTTGTCGCCGCGGCTCGATGCGCCTGAAACCCTATAGGAAGCCGCCACGCGTCAACCACTTGCCCGCAATAAATACGTCGCTTCGAGGCAGAGGCCGTTACCCTGCTAACGAGGCATCGGTGTCGGGCGTGCATCCATGTGGCGATCGCTCAGTGGCTCAGGGCGGAATGATGGGTACGACCGCTGTCGACTGAGTTTGAAAAGGAGGGGACTTTCCAGAATGAGGCCTTTCCCCTTGCTCCGTGGGCGGTTTGCTGCAGGCTAACTTCCGTTGCCCTGCGTTCGCTTGGCGTATTTTCAGTGAGTGCCTCCATCCTTCTCTAGTTCCCCTCTCTCTTTTCCTCTCTGAATCCTTGTCCTCCTCTTTGCCATGGCGTGTCATCGCTATGTCTCTTCCAATCCAGACGAGGCCGGTCCATCCCGACCGAGGACTCCATCTTCTTCCTCCTCAGAGGAGGAAACGATCCCGGAGGAGATCCACCGGCGTCTGCAACCCGGGGGTGTCACCATCGGCATCCCTAGGGGGGTCCGGTCTCCTCCGGTTGCTCCCGCTGCGCCTCTTCTTTCTCTTCCTGCTCCGCCTCTTCTTCCCGCCGGTCCCTCCGGTCATGCTTCCACCATGACCGAAGGCGATCTTTCTTTGCTCCGGGAGGCCTACGGTATCCCGGGATCAATTTGTCTATTTGTTCCGCGGCTCGGGGAGCGCGTCACCATGAGTGGCCCCGGCAGCATAGCCTTCTACGAAGACTTCTTCCTTGGGGGTCTTCGACTTCCTCTGCACCCCTTCTTCCTCTCTTTTCTCAGCCATTTCCGGCTTGTTCCGGCCCAGTTGGCTCCCAATGCCATCCGGGTCATCTTCTCCTTCATAGTCTTCTGTCACTTTCACGGGTTCGTTGCCCGTTTCTCCCTCTTCAGGGCCATGTTTACCCTGAAGAAGTACTCCACCGATGACGGCTGGTGGTATATTTTGCCCCGGCCCAGGTGTCTCCGGTTCGACCTCCCTTCTTCTATCAAGGGCTGGAAGAGCCAGTTTTTCTTCGCCTCGGTCGAAGATGTTGACTGGGCCTGGAGTGAACCGGATCGGTCTCCGAACTGGAACTCCCAGGTTGAGTCGGCGGACCAGGAGGCCTACTCCCTACTCCTGAGTGATGTGGTCCTGGCGCTCGAGGTTCTGCTTTCGGAGCAGAATCTTTTTGAGGCCGGGATCAGTCCCATCCGTGTGTCGGGTGAGATTCGGTCCTCCTTTGACTTCTGCACTCTTTTTCTTCATGATCGAGTCGGCTGACCTTCTATTCTTTTGCATTACAGGTATGAAGTTCTCACTGGAGAGCCTTCTGGAGGGCGCGGCCCAGAGAGACATCCCGGAGGTAGAAGAGCCCGCGGCCAAGAGGGCTCGTACTGAGGCGGGCCGGGAGATTGCGTCGGCGACCGCGCCAGCCCAGTGGCCACTACTCCCCCGCCCAGGTTGCCTCGGGGCGGGGCCATTGATGCCTCGGCTGCCAGACCTGGTGGCGCTGCCGTCGAGGGGGCTCCATCGCCCGAGGCACCATCCAGCGCCGGTCCCATCATCGCCGCGGCTCCGACGGTGCAGCCCATGGCCTCTGCCGGCCCGTCGATTGCGACCCTAGCTGAAGGGACAGCCACCGCCGGAGCCGACCTGACAGCTCCACCACCGGTGATCACCCACAGGTGTTCAGTCATCCGCAACAAGGGGCTCGCGGAGAAGGTCATGGAGTACGCCTCCACAGCCCGGGATCGCCGAGCTCGGGGCGGCCGGGACTATGCAGACGCCTTGCTCGGGATCCTCCCGCAGCTCTTCACGGTAAGCCCGAGCTCATTCTTCTCTGTCTTTCATGATTTTAGTGGCCTTTTATCCTAACCCGGTTGCTCTATTTGTGCAGATTGGAAATGACGTTCTCCTACTAAGGAACTTCCTCGTAGGGAACGTGAAGAGGGACGCCGAGAAGGAGAAGAAGCTCGGCAAGCTCGCAGCCGACGTCAAGGACCTCATGGAAAAGGGGGTCGAGCTGCGAGCCAGCAACCAAGCCCTCCAGACCGACCTGGCGCGCTCCGAGGGGCGGAACAAGGAGCTGGAGGCTTCTTTGTCGGAGGAGAGGCTCTCCCACCAGCGTCGCACAGAGGAGGACATGGCGGAGAGGGCTCGTCTTCAGGCCCACTCCCAGTGGCTGGAGCGCCAGCTGGAGGAGGCTTGGCGAGACGCGAACGCGGCGAAGGACCGGAGTGCGTACATCAACGGACTCCTGGAGGCCGCGAAGCAGGAGGCGCAGGAGGCCATCTCGAAGTTCCGGGCTTCCGACGAGTACACGTCGGAGGTCCGAGAGGCCACCGTGGACTCCTTCCTGAAGGGGTTCCGGATGTGTCGGGAGAAAGTAGGGGCCTTCTTCCCCGAGCTCAACCTCAGCGGGGTGGTGCTCGGAGGTAGGAGGCAAGGAGCCGAGAGCAGAGCCTCCGGTGCAGCCGACGCCACTCCTATGGCCCCGTCGACCAGCGAAGCCGTGGCTCCAGAGCAGCCTCAAGAGCCGGCCACCGCGGAAGGCGAGGATGCAGAGCTCGCGACCCCGGCGGAGGGCTCCGACCCTGCACCAAACTGAGCCACTGTCTTCTCGTCCTACTCCGTTGTCGCAGTTGTATTTCTTTTTCTTCTTCTTCTTTTTTTTTGGGGACTCCTGGCCTGTCGGGATTCCTGGCTTGCACTGCTGCTCAGATTAATGAAGACACTGTTTAACCAAGCCTCGAGTTCATCTTCTTCTCCACTCCCCCATCTCCTTTTTCTCCTTCTTTTTTTTTTTTTTTTTTTTTTTTTTTTTTTTTTTTGAGATGTTGATGTGGAGTGCTGAAACGATCGTAGGCCTGGTCCCTTCCGTTGCACAAATTGAAGGTTGGGACATCCCGGACCGCGTGGCGTCAGAGTAGGCCTTGAGCGGGTCCGTCTTTGGGATCGCCTTCATACTCGCGTGGGCGACATGGTTTCTGCCCCGCCTTTTTGGCTGAAGCCCGGGACCTCCGGACTGAACCCCGGGGCCGTAGGCTTTCTCAAGCCTTGCGCGGCTTGCCGAGCTGCTCTCTTGGCTTGCATGGGCGAACTGGGTTCTGCACCACCTTCCAGGCCGAAGCCCAGGATCTCCGGACTGAACCCCGGGGCCGCAGGCTTTCTCAAGCCTTGCGCGGCTTGCCGAGCTGCTCTCTGGGCTTGCGTGGGTGAACTGGGTTCTGCGCCACCTTCCAGGTCGAAGCCAAGGATCTCCGGACTGAACCTCGAGGCCGCAGGCTTCCTCAAGCCTTGCACGGCTTGCCGAGCTGTTCTCCGGGCTTGCATGGCCGAACGGGGTTCTGCGCCACCTTCCAGGCCGAGGCCCAGGATCTCCGGACTGAACCCCGAGGCCGCAGGCTTCCTCAAGCCTGTGCGGCTTGCTGAGCTGTTCTCCGGGCTTGCATGGCCGAACGGGGTTCTGCGCCACCTTCCAGGCCGAAGCCCAGGATCTCCGGACTGAACCTCGGGGCCGCAGGCTTCCTGAAGCCTTGCACGGCTTGCCGAGCTGTTCTCCGGGCTTGCGTGGGCGAACTGGGTTCTGTCCCACCTTCCAGGCCGAAGCCCAGGATCTCCGGACTGAACCACGGGGCCGCAGGCTTTCTCAAGCCTTGCACGGCTTGCCGAGCTATTCTCCGGGCTTGCATGGGCGAACTTGGTTCTGTCCCACCTTCCAGGCCGAAGCCCAGGATCTCTGGACTGAACCCCGGGGCCGCAGGCTTTCTCAAGCCTTGCGCGGCTTGCCGAGCTGTTCTCTGGGCTTGCGTGGGCGAACTGGGTTCTGTCCCACCTTCCAGGCCGAAGCCCAGGATCTCCGGACTGAACCCCGGGGCCACAGGCTTTCTCAAGCCTTGCGCGGCTTGCCGAGCTGTTCTCCGGGCTTGCGTGTGCGAATTGGGTTCTGTCCCACCTTCCAGGCTGAAGCCCAGGATCTCCCGATTCCTTCGGCCGTCGGCCATGATCGGTCATTCCGAGCCCAGGGCCATGCACCGGTTTTCCTTCAAAGTGAGAAGAGAGCGTTTGAAGTGAGGGAACTTTATCACGGGAGTAGGGAACCTTACATCACTGATAATACATTCTTAGGTTCGAGGCGTTCCACGTCCGGGGGAACCTGGCACCTCCCAACTCCTCCAGGTAGTATGCACCATGAGGGAGGGCTTCTGCCACCCGGTATGGTCCCTCCCAGTTGGGCGAGAGCTTGCCGCATTCCCGTGGCTGGGAAGCTTCAGCGCGCCGGAGGACCAAATCTCCGGGACGAAAAACCTTCGGCCGCACTCGGGAGTTGTAATACCTGGCCACATGCTGCCTATACGCCGCCATTCGAACTCGTGCCTTGTCCCTCGTTTCCTCGAGAAGGTCAAGGTTGAGCATCATCCTGGCTGGGTTTTCTGTCTTGTCATATTGCTCCACACGCAGCGTGGGTAGGCTGAGCTCGATCGGGATGACCGCCTCGGCTCCGAAGAAGAGGTTGAACGGGGTCTCGTCGGTAGCCGCCCTCGGGGTGGTGTGGTATGCCCAGAGGATGCTTGGGAGCTCGTCGGCCCACCTGCCCTTGGCCTAGTCCAGCCGCGTGCGGAGGCCCTGAAGAATGGTCCTGTTCATGACTTCGGCCTCCCCATTGGTCTGGGGATGCACCACCGAGGTGAAGCGATGCCTGATGCCGAGGTCGCTGCAGAACTCTTCGAACTCCCGGCAGTCGAGCTGGCGCCCGTTGTCAGTAACCACAGTGTGGGGGAGGCCGAAGTGGTAAATGATCGACTTCCAAAAGAACTTGGCGACGTTTGCCTCGGTGATCCTCGCCAAGGGTTCGGCATCGACCCACTTCGTGAAGTAGTCGATGGCCACTATCAAGAACTTCCACTGTCCAGACGCCGGCGGGAATGGGCCCAGGAGGTCCATCCCCCACTGGGCGAACAGCCAGGGAGCTGAGAGCTGGGAGATTGGGTTGGAGGGTTGTCATTGCACCGTGGTGTGATGCTGGCACCGGTCGCACTTCTTCACGAAGTCAGCGGCGTCTTCCTTCATTGTCTCCTAGAAGTAGCCCTGACGGAGGGCCTTGTACGCCAATGCCCTACCCCCCACGTGGTTCCCGCAGATGCCTTCGTGAATCTCCTGGAGCACAAGCTTGGCTTCCATGGGTCCTACGCACTTGAGGAGGGGGTAGGAGTAGGATCTTCGATACAACTGCCCGTCCATCAGGACGAACCGCATGGCTTTCTTTCTGATAAGGCGAGCCGCCTTGCGGTCCTCCGGCAGGGTGCCACTGGTGATGTATTCGGCATACTTGTCCATCCAGCTGGGTTCATGGCTGACCTGATGGACCTCCACCGGTGCCTCGAGGCTTGGGATCTCAAGGTGCTCCACGTGATCGCGGCCCAGCATCGAGTCCGGCAGGGTCACCAGCCGAGAGAGAGTGTCCGTGCGGGCGTTCTCCCTGCGGGGGATGTGGAAGATGTTGAAGCACCGGAATCTGGATGCGCCCGCCTTGACGAGCTCCATGTATTTCGCCATTTGGGGGTCATGTGTGGCATACTCCCCGGAGACCTGTCCCGCCACGAGCTGGGAATCAGTGAAAGCTTTGAGGATGGTTACGCCCAGCTCGCGGGAGACTCTCAGTCCGGCAAGAAGTGTTTCGTACTCCGCCTGGTTATTTGTCGCGGGGAATTGGAAATGGAGTGCGCATTCAGTGATGACCCCGTCGCTGTTGGCAAGGATGAGCCCAGCCCCGCTCCCGCCGGAGTTTGAGGCTCCGTCCACATGGAGGATCCAGGCATCCTCGCCGGGCTCACCGGGGCCTGTCTCTAGCAGCTGGCCTGAGGGGCCCTCCTCGGGCTCCTTGCCCAAGCCCGCACACTAGACCAGGAAGTCGGCCAGCACCTGCGCCTTCATGGCCGACCTTGGCCTGTACGTGATATCGAACTCGCTGAGCTTCAGTGCCCACTTTGCCAATCGCCCCGAAGTGTCGGGTCGGCTGAGCACCGCTTTCAGCGGTTGATCTGTCAGGACTGTGATGGGGTGCGCTTGGAAATAGGGCCTGAGATGCTGGGCAGACACTATTAGCGCAAAAACGAGTTTCTCGGGCCGAGAATACATGAGCTCCGCGTTGCGGAGAAGCTTGCTGGTATAGTACACCGACCGCTAGACTCCTTGGCCATCGGCCCGAACCAGGACCGAGCTGACGGCTTCCGGGGTGACCGCCAGGTAGAGGATGAGTTCCTCCCCCTCCTCAGGCCTGGACAGCAATGGTGGCGACGCAAGCATCTTCTTCAGCTCCTCGAAGGCCTTCTGGCATTCCTCGGTCCAAGCGAAGTCGTTCATCTTTCTCAGCACCTTGAAGAAGGGACGGCAGCGGTCTGCCGACCTGGAGATAAAGCGGCTGAGGGCCGCAACTCGACTGGTGAGTTGCTGCACTTGCTTCTTGGAGGCGGGCTGCTCCATGTCCAGGATGACCTGGACCTTCTCCGGGTTGGCCTCAATTCCTCTTTGGGTCACCATAAATCCTAGAAATTTCCTGGCGGAGATGCCAAAGGCGCACTTCGCCAGGTTCACCTTCATCTGATGATGTCGGAGGTTGCCGAACGTCTCCGCCAAGTCAGCTACATGGTTCGAATCGGGTTTGCTCATTACCAGCATGTCGTCTACGTACACTTGCATGTTGCGGCCGATCTGGTCCTTGAAAACCCTATTGATGAGATGCTGGTACGTGGCTCCAGCGTTCTTAAGGCCGAATGGCATCATTTTGTAGCAAAAAGTTCCACGGTCAGTTATGAAGGTGGTATGCTCTTCGTCCTCCGGGCTCATTCGGATCTGGTTGTATCCGGAGAAGGCATCCATGAACGATAGGAGGCGATGTCCCGAGGTAGTGTCAACCAGCTGATCGATCTTTGGAAGAGGGAAGCTATCCTTTGGGCAAGCTCAGTTGAGGTCGGTGTAGTCCACACAGATCCTCCACTTACCACTACTCTTTCTCACCATGACCACGTTTGCCAGCCAGCTGGGATACTGGACCTCCCACACAAAATCGACGGCGAGGAGCTTCTCCACTTCCTCATTGATCGCCTTCTGCCTTTCCAAGGCGAAGCTCCTCTTCTTCTGGCGGACCGGGCGGCAACTTGGGTCCACGTTTAGCCTGCACGTGATGACCTCAGGCAGGATGCCCGGCATGTCGGCTGCTGACCAGGCGAACACGTCAGCGTTCACGCGGAGGAACTCCAGCAGGCGGGTCCGTTCTTCTTCAGGGAGCTGGGCCCTGACTTGCACCATCTTCAGCGGATCCGAACTGAGGGGAAAAGTCAGTAGGCGCTCTACGGGCCCTCCCCTGGGTTCCTTGTCTCTTAGGTCGAGGTCGTCGATATCGGGGGCGAGCTCCGCACCCCGGGTGCTCGGGACCGTCTGGAGGCAGAGCGGGACTGGCTGGGTCGTCCCCTTCATCTCCCCGAGCCCGGAAGGCGTGGGGAACTGTATCAACAACCTTCTCGTGGAGATCGTGGCGTCCAGTTGGTTAAGCCCGGGATGCCCGAGAATGGCATTGTAAGGCGAAGGGAGTCTGACGACGGTAAATGTTATTAGGACGGTCGTCTGCTGGGGTGGGGATCCGGCGGTGATCGGGAGAGTGATCTCCCCTTCGACCCCCATGGAGTCCCCTGTAAAACCTACCAGGGGGGTGTGCACCGGTCTCAGCTGATCGTGGGACAAGTTCATCCGAGAGAAAGCGTCGTAAAAAAGTACGTCAGCCGAGCTTCCATTATCCACCATGATTCGATGTATAGGATGCTTCGCGATGGTCATCTCGACCACCACGGCATCGTTGTTTACATTATCATTACCCTTCCCCTCCTCGGGAGGGATTACATTCTCCGGGTTCCCGACTTCCCAGGCTCTCTTCGCCGCTCGACCGACCCCGCGTGAGATCATGCCCACGGGCTTCTCCGTTGGGCGGTTATCGATTGCAGGGATGGGCGGTAAGGTCGCGAGCGGCTGCCCCTCCGACGGGGCCTTGTTCCTGACGAACTTCCTGAGGTAGCCCCTCCTAATCAGCTCCTCGATCTCCCGCTTCAGGTTGCGACACTCCTCCGTGTCGTGACCGTGCTCGCGGTGGAACTGGCAGTACTTCGATTTGTCTCGGGTGGCTCTCGGGTTCTGAGGAGGAGGTCGGCGGAGGTAGCACTCGCCCTCGATTTCCATGAGGATCTTGGTCCAAGGTGCGAGGAGAGGGGTGAACCTCCGCTCGGGAGTGGCCTCGCCCCTCGGCCTTGGATTCGGGCGAGGGTCGGCAGATGGCCCGGGCTTCCGAGCCCCCGGGGTATCTCTCGGGGGCAGCCTCTTCAGAGTCTTCCCGTCCAACTCTCGACGGGTGCAGTCAGCCTCCTCCGCTCGGATGTACTTGTGGGCACGGAGGAGGAGCTCGGAGTACGTCCTGGGTGGCTTCTTGTCCAGGGAGTAGGTCAGGCGGGATGTCTTGAGCCCGCGCTTCAAAGCCAACATGGCGACGGGCTCGTCCAAGCTGTAGATTTCCAGGGCTGCGGTCTTGAACCGGGTGATGTAGTCCCGGAGCAGCTCCTGGTCCTGCTGGCGGATGGAGAAGAGGCTGTCCACCTCTCTCGATACCTTTCGACAAGCATCAAAGTGCACCACGAACTTTCCTTCCAGCTGATGGAAGGAGCAAATGGATCCGGGCTCGAGGCTGGTGAACCAGACTCGAGCGGCCTTCCGGAGGGTGGCCGGGAAGGCGATGCACAGAAGAGCATCGATGGCCCCCTGGACCCTCATGAGAGCTTTGTAGCTCTCCAGATGGTCCAGAGGGTCGGTGGTCCCGTCGTAGGGATCCACCTGCGGCATGCGGAACCATTTTGGGATCGGCTCCGCCTGGATTTCTTCAGAGAAAGGGGGACGGGAGTCGTAGCCCGCCGGGTCCGCCGACGAGTTCTGCAGGTCGGCGAATCGGTGGGAGAACTCTGCTAACTTGCGCTCATGCTCCTCCAGGCGCCTCTCGGCCTGGCGCCTGATGGCTTCGTCGGTGGAGTCTTCCACCGAGGCTGCGGGTGAAGGGGGCGCCGATCAGTCTCGGCACGAAGTCAGGCCTCAGCGTCGCTTGCTGCGATGCACCGTTTCGGCCTCGTCGGCCAGGGATCGCTCTCGTGATCCTCCGAACCGGAGTAGTTTCTTTTTGCAGGAGCTTGGTGGCTCCCACGGGGGTTGGAGACAGCCCTCGGATGGGATGGCCTACCCTGAATGGAGCGCAGGGTCCCACGCTGCCCCGCGGCTCGGAACACAGGGGTCCCTGGCTGTGGCTGCGTGGCCAGGGACCGCTGCTGATGCTGAAGCTGCCGGACCGCTGAGGTCAAGGTCTGCAGCTGTTGGATGACGGTCGCAAGGGGTCCGTCCATTGAGGTAGGCTGTGGTGGAAGAGGAGGGGGAGCTGGAAGCTCCCTCTCCGGGCTGTGGGCCCCTGGAGGGGAGTGAACCTCCCGCACACGGCTGGTGGACGCCTCGCGGCCATGAGTGACCACCATTATCAAAGAGCGCGATACCTGCAGAAAGTTGGCTCCAGCTAGGGTTTGGTGTCCTGCCCCCCTACCTGGCATGCCAATCTGTTGCCGCTCTCGTCGCCGCGCCCGTGCCTCGGATCCGTGGATCCTCCCTGATCGCCCGGCGAGGGAGCCTCCCTGGCTGCAGCGAACCTGCAAGAAGGGGTTAGAAGACCCTGGCTGGGGATCCCGGCGAGGGAGCTCCGACGGTCAAGTCAGTAGACGACGAAAAGGAACAGATTCTCCAAGACGGACCCCCTAAGGGGTTCCAGACTTAGAGAATTTACTAGTAAGAAAGGTGCTCTGGGGACCAGAAATTCGGCCGGGCCTCCTTGCCGAGCTCACGCCAAGCGATCCCCTCTCGAGACCTCGGATCTCACTCTCGGAGCGAGGCTTTTTGCCGCTGCTTCTTCCTTGTCCCCAGGCTTGTCCGCTTACCTTGTCGTCCCCAGCTTCCTTCCTTTTATCTCCTCCCGCCGTTCGCCTGTCTTGTCCTCCTGGGAGGCTCCCCTCCCCCATCCCTTTCTCTTTCCCCTTTTCGGTGAGGAGGGCCAGGCAGCTTTCCGACCACGTCCGCCGAGCCCAACAGGGAAAAGGCAAAGACAGAAAGGGGGGGGGGGGGGCGGTGCTGGTAAGGCGGCCGGTCAGACCTCGGGCCCAGTGAGAGTTCTCTCTTTCCCAGGTGTGGGCGCCATCCGTCTATGGGGCCTGTTTTGTCAGAATCGCGCCTCTCGGCTGCGGGACCTGTTGGGCCGATGCAAATGGTGTTTCGCGTGCCGCCGCCATCCGTACGGGGTGCCGTCTATGATGCGTACGGCTCGAGGGATGACCTCGTGGCCTGCGCCTCCTACCCTGGGACCTTCTCCGTACGGGCGGCCTGACCTCGACCGAGGCGGACCCATCTCCGGGGGCCACCTGTCGGAGGAGCGAAGGATCGGCCGACCTCGACCTAGGTGGACCCCTCCTGGGTGGACACCTGGCGAGGTGGCAGGAGGTCGCCTGGCTTCGGCCGAGGTGGGCTCGTCTCCAGGGGCCACCTGGCGAAGGAGCGAAGGATCGGCCGACCTCAGCCTAGGTGGACCCCTCCTGGGTGGACACCTGGCGAGGTGGCTGGAGGTCGCATGGCTTCGGCCGAGGTGGGCCCGTCTCCGAGGGCCACCTGGCGAAGGAGCGAAGGATCGGCCGACCTCGGCCTAGGTGGATCCCTCCTGGGTGGACACCTGACGAGGTGGCAGGAGGTCGCCTGGCTTCGACCGAGGTGGGCCCGTCTCCAGGGGCCACCTGGCGAAGGAGCGAAGGATCGGCCGACCTCAGCCTAGGTGGACCCCTCCTGGGTGGACACCTGGCGAGGTGGCAGGAGGTCGCCTGGCTTCGGCCGAGGTGGACCCATCTCCGGGGGCCACCTGGCGAAGGAGCAAAGGATCGCCCGACCTCGGCCTAGGTGGACCCCTCCTGGGTAGATACCTGGTGAGGTGGCAGGAGGTCGCCTGGCTTCGGCCGAGGTGGGCCCGTCTCCAGGGGCCACCTGGCGAAGGAGCGAAGGATCGGCCGACCTCGACCTAGGCGGACCCCTCCTGGGTGGGCACCATTTTTGGTATCATTTTTGGTATCAGAGCTTTCGTTCTGCATCATTTTGGTATCAGAGCCCTGTCTAGGGTTTCTGACTTGCTTGCATGTTTTGAGTGTCTCTCTTTTTACTTTGTCTGCTCGAAGTAGACTCCCCAGGACGTCCGGTCCTAGGAACGAAGCAAGGTGCAAGCCTCCTCTTTCCATTCCATGGGGTGTTCCTAGGGCATGTAGGGGATCCGCTGGGTTACAACTTCATAGCAGGAATTGTAAACGGGGGAAGCATTCTATTTTCAGTCTATAACTATCTTGTTCCATGAATTGTTTCTCATTGAAAGTAACTCCAAATTGCATGATTTTTATTTTGATGGAACCAGTGTAATTGAAACTATTTTACATTATTTTACTATAATTTATTGGTTTCTGTGAAATTTCTGAGAGTTAAATTACAGCAACTCTATTTCTGTGTTTCTGCAATTCAATTTTTTGAGTGATCATCTCCTAATTCATCTTAAGGGCAATTGAGCATCTAAGATAAGGGGAGGAGTTGATAACCTCTCATTAGTCCAAAACCACTACCCATTCATTCGATCCTAAGCCTAATTTTAAAACTTATTAGACTTAATTTGCCCTAGTGGGCTAGGGACACCAACAAGTCGGGTCTAGGCTAATGTTGAGTCAGTTTGTCTAGTTACTCTGTGTGTGCTTTATACTCAGTGTCTAGAATGGTGGTTCAGGGATTTATCCCGAAGGGCTTATGTGCTGGTCCGCCTACCTGGCCAATCTTTGATTGGTGTCTAGGATTGGCATTTAGGGACCTAACACTCCCCTTACACCTGCCTGGCTGAGTCCCAAGTTACTACAGGCTAGCTTGCCTCTCTGATTGGGCATCTAGTTTGGGCTCTAGGTCTAGTTAGCCCGTAGTCGTTTCAGTCGAGTCTCATTCGGTGTGCTTGCTTGCATCATCATGTCCACCCGGAATGGAGTACCCTACTAACCTGGTCAAACCCAACCTGATTTAGAGGCCATGATTAGAACTCTTACCGAAAGTATGACCAAATTGAGTCAGGATATTAATGAGGGTTTTGCCCAGTTTAGAGACCGAGCCCAGGGACTTGAGAAATGTAGACATCAAAATTGGACCCCTGATCCAAAATTTAATAGGCCCCAACCTCACCCATGCCAGGAGCCTAGGAGGACCTTATACCGTGATCCCGAGCATAACCCTAGGAGTCTATATCCATACTTGGTTGGCTCAGAAAAGGGACCCGTTAGGAACACCGAACCTTATGCACCCATTTTTGATGGAAGACAAGAGACAAATTAAGTGGGAAGAACAAATGCATCGATATTTTTAGTGCACTAACATATCGAAATTAGGACAAGTTAGGTTGGCCAAAACCAAGTTCACCAAACATGCTAGGTCGCATTGGTATGCTATTGAGCATGAGTGTTATCAAAGAAAAGAGAAAATATATACTTGGAGAGATATGAGAAGTAAGTTGAGAGATAGGTACCTAGGTAGATCCTATGAGAAAAGACTTTTAGACCAATGGTACCAATTGCGACAGGGTAATAGGCCTGTGTCTAAATATATCGAGGACTTCCAATGGTATGACATGAAATGCAATACCATTGAGACTGAAGCTCAGATCATATCGAGGTTTAGGGTTAGGTTACACCCAGACATTTATAGGAAGCTATGCCTTGAAAAGACCAATAAGTTAGATCGAGCCTACCAAGAAGCCCAAGACTATGAGTGGTCATTAAGATATAACCAATCAAGTACTTTGGACTTAAAGCCAACCTCTATCAACTTGAGTCAAGTTCCGATTGATCCGACACCCATAGTGAACCAGACTTTTGTTTGTCAATTCCCACTTGTGTCACCTCTTGACCAGAAGGATAACACTGAGAAGGAGTTAGGCATGGCCATCCCAAAATTAGTTGACCTGACCAGAGCCGTACTTAAAGAGGAATCAAAAGAGAATAGATTAGAACCTTTCAGTGAGATTGAGGAAGAAATATATGAGCCTGACATAAGTTTGATAGATGAATATGAAGAAGAAGAATTTGAGGATATCTCTCCCGATAATTCAATTAGCCAACTCCTACCTGATGGGGTTATTGAGGGGACCCCTGCCACTTAAGGAATTCAGGAGCTAACCCTAAGAGAAGACCCTTTTGAGAAAGTTTAGGAAGAGGTAATTGCACCCAATGAGAGTTTAAGTGAGAATACCCCTGAACTCATTGAGGAATCCAAAGAAGACACCCCTGAGTCAAATGTGGTAGAGAAGTGTGAAGAAGGAAGGGGTTCACAAGAATTGCCAATTGAGAAGGTCCAAGAACAAGAAAAAGACAGTAGCTTAGAAGACTTTCTAGATAAACATTCCAAAGACCTTCCTGATAACCTTCCACCTTCTAGGAGCGCCCAGCCTACCCTAGAACTTGCACTTGTAGGCCCTCCTAGAGCAAATCATGAGGTTTGGATGAGTGCACCTATAGAACAATGTCCTCATTTTAAGGTCGTCCTGAATAACCAAGGTATGTTTCTTGTTTCCTATAAGCTATCTCAAAACTCTAATTCTTATTTCCTACCCTTCCCTGAATCTTTTCATGTTTCTAGAAATATGGGATTACACTTTACTGAGATTTCTAGGTTGCAAGACTCCTTAGAACCTATTAGGTTTGCCACCTACTTATGGAAGACCTTATGGCACCTACTAGGCACCCATGATAAGTTCTCATCCTCTGCATGCCATCCTCCGACCCAAGGTCAAACCTAGAGAGCCTTAGTTTGTTAGGTTTAGACCTAGGGTTCCTTTGAATAAAGTCCATTCTTTAGGAATGCGTTGTCAGTCGAGTTTAGGACATTGACTCAGATTTTGGTTGAGTGAGAATACCAGGAATTGGGATTTGTATTTACCCAGGGCTGAATTTGCATATAATGACTTGGTCAATAGGTTTGTAGGTAAAATCCCTTTTGAGATTGTTCATGGGTACAAGCCTCACACACCTCTTGACCTAGCTCCTTTACCAGTCCACACACGAGTCTCAGAGTCTGCTAAAGTTTTTGCACAGCATATAAAAGACTTGCATAAAAAAATTCATGCCAAAATAAATTTAAGTAATGAAACTTATAAGAAGTTAGCTGATTCTCAAAGGCGAGTCAAAACTTTTGTTGAGGGAGACTATGTAATGATTAGGTTAAGGCCTGAACGATTTCCTCCTGGAATCGTTAGAAAGTTACATGCTAGAGGAGCTGGACCATTTAGAGTGGTGAAGAGAGTACGATCCAATGCCTATGTGCTCGAGTTGCCTTCAGAACTAGGCATTAGCTCCACTTTCAACATTACAGACCTAGTAGAGTACAGAGAGCCAGCTGTGATTTCCAGTGAGCCTTTTGAGCCTAATCCTGCTCTTGAGAGTGAACCCAACCCTGTATGTCCACCAACAAACTGGCCTGTGAGGAAAGAGCAGATTGAAAAGATCTTGGATGATCAGGTTATCTCTACTCGTAATCGAGGATACCAAAGATACCTGGTCCGCTGGCAAGGAAGGCCAGATTCTGATGACTCTTGGATCTCCCGAGAAGAATTACAAGAATTAGACCCAGACCTCTTGGAGAGATACCAGAGCCAGCTTGATCCATACTCGATAGGGTCGAGTTCCTCCACCCCGGGAGAATTGGTACGGGCACCAGACTCAGAAGAAGACCTCAGGGCTCCATCTGGATCTCTGATTGACCTTGCCCGAAGAATTAGGATTTTCTGGTTTTGTAATAAGGGTTGACTTGGTCAACTCAATTTTTTTGAGTCTGTATTTCCCTGCAATTTAAATTTTGTTGAGTCATATTGACTCAGTACAAGTCCTAGTAAGTGGTCTAGGTCTTCTCCAGGGTGCCACATTTTCTTCCAAGCCCAAGCAAGTGGGCGCCACAGTCCCAGCCACATGCCAGAGTCCAGGAGGTGCCACATCTCCATCCCAGTGTCTTGGTCCCCACACCTAAGGGAGCAAGAATTTATCTTGAAGCCAAAATCAAGGAGGCGCCCCATATATACCTTAAAAGGCCAAGCTAAAGGAGGAAAGAGGCATTTCTTGGGAAGCACTTCAAGGGGGTGCCCAATCCATGCCTAAAAAGACCAAAGCAATGTTGGGAAGAGCCATGACTTGGGGAGAAAGAAAAGGAGGTGTCCAAAAGAGTTGAGCCATGGAAGGAAAAATTTTTTTTGAAGAGCAAGGCTAGGAGGCACCACCTACTTACCATTTGGAGCCACCAATCAACACTTATGGAAGCTCTTGGCCAGTCATATGAGAAGGATTTGATTTTACAAGCCTAATTTGAAGATCCATCCTATTAGTCCCACATGGGAAGATGTAAAACCCTGACCTCTTGTAAAGACCTATAAAATAAACCCCTCTTGAAAGTTTTAGAGGACAACTGATGAATGAATTCAATTTATGTGTGAGCAAACTTTGTGTTTCTCTCTTCCGCACTTGTATTTAGGTGTTGAGCTCCTTGAGGGAGTAAATCCGGGTTCCCCAGGAACCTTGAGGAGGCGTGAGATCTCCAACCCCAAAACCCTAGGTTAGCCACTTCCATTCCAAACCCTAGCCGCCCTTCATCCTCTTCATTCCACCAAACCCTAGCCTACCCCATCTCTCACGGCCCCTCTCTCCAAGTAGAGGCCGACCACCAGGATCCAGGTCCAGTTCGGCTACTTCGAAGACAGAGCAAATCCCAGAGGAAGTCAGATCAACATTCCAGGAGAATCAGGATTTCAGCAACATCAGCTTTCAAGTTCTTCTATCTGGTAAATCCTTCCTTGAGTATCTGGTTCCATAACTTGTTCTTCTTCTTTCCCAGATCTTGAGTTCAAAAGAAGCCAACTCTACCAAAGGGCCAGTATTGGAGGATCCATTGCGAAGATATCTGAATCCGGGGATCCAACAATCTGCTCAAGAGAGTCCTTCCACTAAACTCTGTGAAGATCACTGCCTGGTCTGTAACCCTTCTCTTCTCTTTACTTCTGTCCTGTTGAAAGTTCAGAGCGAAACCCTAGGTCTGGGAGCTTCTCAACCCCCAGCGATCCTTTACTTCTGAACTACTATGATAACCTAGTTTCTTTAAATTGTGCTTTCAATTATTACATAGTTTCTTTCAATTTAGTTTAACTTTCCTTTGAGTCAAAGCCGACTTCTGAAAATATAAAAAAATAAAATAAAAAAAAGAAAGAATTGGTCTTAATTTACTTCCGCATCGCATCATCTCTCTTTCGTTCTGCATCATTTTTGGTATCAGAGCTTTCGTTCTGCATCATGATGTCAAACTCACTCAACTTTACGACCCATTTAGTAGCTATTCTCCCCAAAGTATCAGGACATCGGAGAACGGCTTTAAGGGGTTGGTCAGTCAAAACCACGATAGTGTGGATATGGAAGTAAGGTCGTAGTCACTTTGCCCCAATTATCAATGAGTAAATCAGCTTCTACATCCTCAAATATCTTGTCTCAGCATCGTGCAAGACATTGCTGATGTAGTAGATCAGCTTATAGGAGCCGCCTTCCTCTCTCTGGACGAGGATTGAACTGACTGCTTCATCTGTGGCAGAGAGGTATAGATAGAGTCTTCCTTCTTGAGGTTTGGAGAGCAAGGATGGGGTATCCATGTATTTCTTCAATTCTTTAAAAGCAAGGTGCAGTCCTCGGTCCATTCGAAGCCTCAGGATTGTCGGAGTACCTTGAAGAAAGGGAGGCACTTCTTAGCCGACCGGGAGATGAATATGCTCAAGGAGGCGATCCTTCCTATCAGCTACTGTACCTCCTTCTTGCAAGAAGGGTGTCTCATATCTCTAAGTGCCTGGATCATTTTGGGATTTGCCTCGATTCCTCGTTTAGTAACGAAGAATCCCAAGAACTTGCCTGAAGTTACCCCGAAGGCACACTTCATTGGGTTCAACTTTATATGGTGGCGTCGTAGGGCATCGAATGACTCTTCCATATCCTTGATGTGGTCTTCTTTAAGAAGGCTTTTGATGATCATGCCATCGACATAGGCCTCCATGTTCCTTCCTAATTATTTTTTGAACACCTTATTAATCAACATTTGAAATGTCACCTCAGCATTCTTCAGCCCAAACGGCATCATTTTGTAACAGTAAAGGCGTTTTACGGTGACGAAGGTTATCTTTTCCTCATTTTGAGGATCCATTCAGATCTGGTTATATCCGGAGAAGGCATTCATGAAGCTTAATAGCTGATGGCCCGTGATGGCGTCAACCAGTTGGTCGATCTTTTGAAGGGAAAAGCTATCTTTTGGGCAGGCATTGTCGAAGTCTGTGTAGTCAATATAGATCCTCCACTTATCACTAGCTTTCTTTACCATTACCATATTGGCTAGCTATTCAGGATAGTGTGCTTCTCGAATGAATCCTGTCTTGATGAGCTTGTTTACTCCTTTATCTATTGTCTTCTATCTTTCTGGGGCAAAGTTCCTTTTCTTTTGCCAAACCGGCTTGTGTTCAGGGGCAACTTCCAACTGATGAGTAATCACTTTGGCTGGGATCCTAGGCATATCTGAGGCTGACCAGGTAAAAAACATCAGCATTGTTTCTAAGAAAATAAGTCAGCTTCGCCTTGGTTTTCTCGTCAAGCAGGTTTTCGATTTGCACGACCTTGGTGGGGTCCTCCTTGGCTAGCTGTACCAGAATGGTTCTTTCTATGGGTTCACCAGAGTCTGTGGTTGGGTCTTTAAGATCCAACTGATCCCAAGTTGTGGGATCGTTGGATTGCTTATCCTGTGTCACGCCCCGAATCCAGCACTGGAAATGGCTACACGACTAGCCATACAAACTCAGGTTTTATCCTAGAGTTCATGCAAGGCCTAGGTACACAAGAGTCAATCATAAAACCAACACTACATAAAATATTTGCATAACAATTAAACTATTCATTTATAAAGTCAAACCACTAATTAGTATACCGATTCACAACAAACATCAGTAACTAGAATACTAACTAACTAAACAAAACTAAATGTCGATGTGTTCCATCTCATGCCCAGCCCAATCTTTGCTAAGCATCTTGAGTCTCTGAAAAAAACAAGAAGTAGGGAGTGAGCTCTACAGCCCAGTAAGGTTCCCTCACAATCACACCAGTATTAATATAAAAACTGGAAGCAGCAAGATCATAATAGTATAACAGGAAAACGTTAAAGTTTTCTATCATGCAACCAAAACCAATCACATATTAAGTATATCAAAAACCTTTCAGCACATTATATTTCCTTTATATATTTTCATTAGTTTCCTTCTTCTTTAGGGTTTTGGGCTAGCCATTGTCATGCAATGCCCATGACTGGCAACCTCACACTCAACCATGTATTCTAAGCCCATGGCCAAGCTAGCTCATGTACAAAGCCCGTGACTCTGGATGTCCTATATTTTAAACGCCCATGGCCGGCTATTCTACGTACGAAGCCCGTGGCTCCGGCAACTTCAGATCCATAGCTAGTCCAGACATCGTTATAACTTTATCCATCCACATCATCTTATCAAATCATAACATTCATAGCTTTCCAATAACTGTATCATGGTCCAACCGACATAAATAACACATCATTCATGATCCAATCCACACAAATAACACATCATTGATAACACATGGTATACCAGAACATAGCTAGTAACATCAAATTTCATGTTGTCCAACACATAAATATCAACTATTCTATGCAAATCTAGCCATGTATGCTGATGCTCATATGCCTGGATCAAATCATGTCAAAATAAATAGATATATATATACTGGTGATCAGGTCCAAAGATCCTTACCTCCTAGAGCCAATCCAAAATATCTGAATCAGTCTGTATTCGAAGCTTGCTCAATACTTTCCAGCTTATAAGGCTGTCTTCCTATAGGTACACTAACAAATTTTTTATCAATAATCCTAGGATAATTATAAACCCAAATATTTTATCCAGAATCCTTTTACGATTCACCCATAAATCCTAATCCCGTGAATTTTCTAGAATAAGACTTTTCGATCTCCCTTCCAAAATTTATATATATTTTTCCTCCTCTTTCTCTCTCCTCTTCCACTCTCCTCTTTCTCTCTCATTTTTTTTCCTTTTCTTTTTTTTCTTCTTCATGGAACCGAGGACTCCCTATTCTCTTCTTTTCTTCTATGTAAACCTTGCCCAGATCGCTTAAAATCCCCCGCTACCTGTCATAATTGCCCTCCACCTGAGTCGCACCATTGCTAGGGCCATCCGCCACCTCGTTCGCGCCCTCAGGATGGCATCCCCCCATGACAGGCAACGACACCGACGGTTGTGGCTCCTCCTTCCACTACCTCTTTGCAGACAAGGACTTCCAGTCCTTTAGTCTCCAATGGCAGAACCACCTCAACAGCAGGAGATCTGAAAACCCAATCTTCACCGGTAGCTCCATCCTCAGTGCCTTCGATGGGTACCACCGACAAAAGCTTCCCCTGCTTTGAAGAAGATGGCATAGACAACTACGACTCTAACTCTCCTTTCTTGGAAGAACTCCTTTCATCTGCCTCCACGAAAACCTCACTGAACCCACTTGCACGCTGTCGAGAGCCACCATCGAAGGTGTGCTTGATTCGGATCTGATTTGAGTCGATGAGGGGAGATATTTAAAGATAAAAATGACGGTTTCCTTATCATTTGGGGAAAAGAAACCCCATCGATCGGAGTCCTGATCCATCCCAAACACAATGTCGACAAAGTCCCTTTTCTCCACGACCCCTCCTTTGTCTTCTCCGGCAACAAACTTGACTGGATAGAGGAGAACGAAAGTCCCTTGTTCCGGTCTCTACTTCCTTCGTTCATTTTTTTTCTATGACTTGGGCTGAATTCGGCTGGGCTTGCCGACTTTGGCCCAAACCCGGGTTTCACATTCTCCCCCCGTTAAAATAATTTCATCCTCGAAATTAGCTTAATCGAGATTTTAAACTTTAAAAGTAACCAACTTTCATTTCACTCTCAAATCCTCAATTATCCTGCCTCTTAGGGTACTTGATTCTCAGGTCTAAATGTAATGAAATTATATACTAATCAAAACTTGATCTTTTCCATTCTACATTTACAATACATATCGAATTTCCTTGAACTCTTCCAAAATAATACAAATCTTTTGATGCGATTAATTATCCTTAACTTTACAAGAACATCAATGATAGTTCAAAATTTTAAATACCCAACCTTAACATTATCCTCGAGCTTTCAGATAATCAGACTCTTAAAATACTTTCGTCATATGACCTTTACATAATAAGGTGATGTAGAATTTGGTGAGGGCACCAGACTCAGAAGAAGACTTCAGAGCTCCATCTGGATCTCTGATTAACCTTGCCCGAAGAATTAGGGTTTTTTTGGCTTGTAATAAGGGTTGACTGGATCAACTCAACTTTAGCTTGAGTCTATATTACCTGCATTTTATTTTATTGAGTCATGTTGACTCAGTAGTGGACTAGGGTTTCAACCTGGGGTGTTACATTTTTTCCCAAGGCCAAGCAAGTGGGCGCCACACTCCTAGCCATACGCCTGAGTCCAGGGGGTGCCACATCTCCATCCAGCAGGCTTTGGTCCCCACACCACAAATAGCAGCTCCCCTCTTTCATGTGCCAATTGAGGAGAAATCCAACAGGGGTCCACAAATCAAGGGGGCGGCCCAAGACTTCCCAAAAGAACCAAACTATAAAAGGGAAGAAATTCTCTTGGAGAGCAATTCAAGGAGGCGCCCATTACCTGCCAGAAATACTCAAAACAAAGTTAGAAGGAGCCATAACTTGGGGAGAAAGAAAAGGAGGTATCTAAAAAGGGTTGAGCCATGGAAGGAAGGAGATTTCTCTTGAAAAGCAAGGTTAGGAGGCACCCTAATCATTCCAACTAAAGCCAGATATAAAAGGCAACAAATTTTTTCTTGGAGGGCAAGGTTAAGAGGCACCCAAACACTTCCAGATAAGGCCAAGCATAGAAGGAAAAAAATATTTTCTTGGAGGTCAAGACAAGGAGGCGCCACCCACTTTCCTTTTTGAAGCTTCAATCAACTTAGGAATTAATTGGCCAGCCATATGAGTAGGGATTGATATCCTAATTTGAAGATCCCCTCCTTTAGTCCCACATGGGAAGATGTAAAACCCTACTCTCTTGTAATGGCCTATAAATTAAACCCCCATGTAAGTTTGAAAAGAATCAGATGAATGAAACCAAATTTTTTTTGTGAGCAAACTTTGTGTTTTCTCTCTTCCGCACTTGCATCCAAGTGTTGAGCTCCATGAGGGAGTAAATCTGGGTTCCCCAGGAACCTTGAGGAGGTGTGAGATCTCCAAAACCCCAACCCTAGGTTAGCCACTTCACTCCCAAACCCTA
Source organism: Areca catechu (assembly GCA_021397845.1). Lineage (NCBI taxonomy): Eukaryota > Viridiplantae > Streptophyta > Magnoliopsida > Arecales > Arecaceae > Areca > Areca catechu. The sequence goes on from CM038052.1 coordinate 82,227,309, forward strand.
GCAGCCCCTCACCCTTCTCTTTCCACCAAGCCCTAGCATATCTCACCTCTCACGGCCTCTCTCTCCAAGTCCAGGCCGACCACCAGCATCCAGCTACAGTCCGGATACTTCAGATCCAAAGCTCTTTCCAGAGGGAGTCGAATCAGCCTTCAAGAGAATCCGGATCTCAGCGACATCAGCCTTCAAGTTTTCGAACTGGTAAATCCTTCGCCGAGTCTCTGAATCCATCACTTGTTTTTCTTCTTCCCAGATCTTGAGTCTAGGAGAAGCCGACCCAGCCACGAGACCAGTATTGGAGGATCCATTGCGAAGATAGCCGAATCCGAGGATCCAACAATCTGCCCGAGAGAGTTCTTCCACCCAAATTCTGTGAAGATCACTGTCTGGTTTGTAACCCATCTCTCCTCTCTATTTCTGTCCTGTTGAAAGTTCAGAGCGAAACCCTAGGTCTGGGAGTTTCTCAACCCCCAGCGATCCGTTACTTCTGAACTACTCTGATAACCTAGTTTTTCTAAATTGTGCTTTCAATCATTACCTAGTTTCCTTCAACTTAGTTTAACTTTACTTTGAGTCAAAGCCAATTTCTGAAATATAAAAAAAAATAAAAAAAAAAGAATTAATCTTAATTTTACTTCCGCATACGCTTCTTGTTCATTGTTCTACATCATTTTTGGAATCAGAGCTTCCGTTCTGCATCAATTTTGGTATCAGAGCCCTGTCTAGGGTTTCTGTTTTGATTGCTTGTTTGAGTCTCTCTTTTTACTTTGTCTGCTCGAAGTAGACTCCCCAGGACGTCCGGTCCTAGCAACGAAGTGAGGTGCAAACCTCCTCTTCCCATTCCACGGGGTGTTCCTAGGGCGTGTAGGGGATCCATTGGGTTACAACTTTGTAGCAGGAATTATAAACGGGGAAGTACTCTATTTTCAGCCCGTAATTATCCTGTTGCAGGAATTATTTCTCACTGCAAGTAACTCCAAATTTGGTGATTTTTGTTTTTCTGAAACCAAAATAATTGAAGCTATTTTTAATAATTTTCCTGTGATTTATTGGTTTCCGTGAGATTCCTGAGAATTAAATTACTGCAACTCTGTTTTTGTGTTTCTGCAATTCAATTATTTTTGAATGTTCAACACTTAATTCATCTTAAGGGCATTTGAGCATCTAAGATAAGGGGAGGAGTTGATAACCTCTCCTTAGCCCAAAACCACCACCCACTCATTCGAACCTAAGCCTTTAATCTTAAAATTAATTAGACCTAATTTGCCCTAGTGGGCTAGGGACATCAACAAGTTGGGTCAAGGCTAGTGTTAAGTCAGTTTGTCTAGTTACTCTATGTGTGCTTTGTACTCAGTGTCTAGAATGGTGGTTCAGGGATTCCATCCCGAAGGGCTTGTGTGCTGGTCCGCCTACCTGGCCAATCTCTGATTGGTGTCTAGGATTGGCATCTAGGGACCTAACACTCCCCTTACACCTGCCTGGCTGAGTCCTGAGTTACTACAGGCTAGCTTGCCACTCTGATTGGGCATCTAGTTTGGGCTCTAGGTCTAGTTAGCCAGTAGTCGCTTTAGTCTAGTCACATTCTGTGTGCTTGCTTGCATCATCATGTCTACCCGGAATGGAGTACCCTACCAACCTAGTCAAACCCAACCAGATTTAGAGGCCATGGTTAGAAATCTTACCGAAAGTATGACCAAATTGAGTCAGGACATGAATGAGGGTTTTTACCAATTTAGGGATCGAGTCCAAGTACTTGAGAAACGTAGACATTAAAATTGGACCCCTGATCCAAAATTTAATAGGCCCCAACCTCACCCATGCCAGGAGCCTAGGAGGACCTTATACCATGATCCCGAGCATAACCTTAGGAAGCCTAACCATGATATCTATAGTGTGGATCGTGTCTATGAGAGGTCCTTACAATATTCTAGACCAGTCACTCAACAACCCCAGTCTTCTAGATCAAACCATTTAGATCCACACCCATGCCCAAGTAAGATCTCTACTAGCTTGAAACCCAGTGTGACCCAGGTTCCTATATTTCAAGAATGTTTGTTTTGTAGAGAAAGAGGCCATAAATCTAGTCAGTGCCCATGCATAGGACTGGCTTGTGCACAGCTAAGTGGTAAGAATCCTAAGGATGACATTAATGAGGGAGAACCCAAGCCTACCAATGAGGAAGAAGGGTTAGGTATGACAAGCCCAGAATCAGTTGACCCGATTACCACTGACCCGAAACCCATTGAAGATGGCATCGAGGAAGTATATGATGCTGGCTTGAGTCTAGTTGATGAATATGAGGGGGAAGAACTTGAAGAATGTGACATCGATACTATTGGTTCCTTACCTGAGGAAACATTGGAAAGCAACCAAGTGGTAGGACCTAGTTAAGAAATTCAAGAGATTTGTGAGAACAAGGTTCCTTTAGTCAAATACCCTCAGGAAGAACTCATAGTGTTATCCCGAGCTATCAGTTCGTACCCTCTAATTACAGTCATTCCCCAAGTACCAATTAAAGATCTTTGCACTGAACTGTTTAAGTTTGCCCACCCTATGGTAGATCCTCTCCTTAGGATGACTGAATCAAGCCTCTTACAATTGGACCTTATCCCATGCCCAGCCACTAAGGTCTCTCCCGTAATCTCAGTTGAACATCCTTTTCTTGAGCGGATTGATTCACCCAATCCTGTAGAAGTCCTCCTTATGGCCCCAGACCCCTTTCTTCGCATGACTGAGCTACCCTTCTATAGAGTATACCTTTCCTCACCCATAGGTCAAATTTCAAGTCTTGAGGTCATCATCCATAGACCCTTCCATGAATCATTCTCTAATCCATCTCTTGAGAAAGTGGATCATTATTTGCTTAGAGAACAAACCTTAACTGTTGCAATCACATGTCCTAGGCTACTCCCCGAACCATCTCTTGATCCATTTCTAGGAGTAGCAAACTTTCCCTTTCGTAAGGATGACCAGTTGACACTCATAGATCACCATTCAAACCTTCAGGTCACCACCTTTAGTCAGCAGGTAATTCGAGACTCCGCCTCATATCTCCTCCCTTTCTCTAGGACTTCCAATGCTTCTTACACCATCCAAGTATACTTTGTCGAAGTCTTTAGAGTGAACCACGTGTTAGAACCTATTAGGTTTGCCACCTACTTCTGGAAGACCTTATGGCACCTACTAGGCACCCATGATAAGTTTTCATGCTCTGCATGCCATCCTCCGACCCAAGGTCAAACCTAGAGAGTCGTAGTTTGTTAGGTTTAGACCTAGGGTTCCTTTGAATAAAGTCCATTCTTTAGGAATGCATCGTCAGTCGAGTTTAGGACATTGTCTCAGATTTTGAGAGCACCAGGAATTGGGATTTGTATTTTGTCCAGGGCTGAAATTGCATTCAATGTTTCGATCAATAGGTCTATAGGCTAGAGTCCCTTTGAAATCGTTCATGGATACAAGACTCACACACCACTTGATCTGATTTCACTATTAGCCCACACACACAAGTCTCTTGATGCACTTGCATAGCATGTAAAGGACTTGCAAAAAGAAATTCATGCCAAAATAAATTTAAGTAATGAAACTTATAAGAAGTTGGCTTATTCTCAAAGGCAAGTCAAAACTTTTGACGAAGGAGACTATGTAATGATTAGGTTAAGGCCTGAACGGTTTCCTCCTGGAACCGTTAGAAAGTTACATGCTAGAGGAGCTGGACCATTTAGAGTGGTGAAGAGAGTAGGATCCAATGCCTATGTGCTCGAGTTACCTCTAGAACTAGGCATTAGCTCCACTTTCAATATTACAGACCGAGTAGAGTATAGGGAGCCAGCTGTGATTCCCAGTGAGGCTTTTGAACCTAATCCTGCTCTTGAGAGTGAACCTGACCCTGTGTGTCCACCAACAAATTGGCCTGTGAGGAAAGAGCAGATTGAAAAGATCCTGGATGATCAGGTTATCTCTACTCGTAATCGAGGATACCAAAGATACCTGGTCCGCTGGCTAGGAAGGCCAGATTCTGATGACTCTTGGATCTCCCGAGAAGAATTACAAGAATTGGACCCAGACCTCTTGGAGAGATACCAGAGCCAACTTCATCCATACTCGACAGGGTCGAGTTCCTCCCACCCCGAGAGAATTGGTGCGGGCACCAGACTCAGAAGAAGACTTCAGAGCTCCATCTGGATCTCTGATTAACCTTGCCCGAAGAATTAGGATTTTTTTGGCTTGTAAAAAGGGTTGACTGGATCAACTCAACTTTAGCTTGAGTCTATATTACCTGCATTTTATTTTATTGAGTCATGTTGACTCAGTAGTGGACTAGGGTTTCAACCTGGGGTGTTACATTTTTTCCCAAGGCCAAGCAAGTGGGCGCCACACTCCCAGCCATACGCCTGAGTCCAGGGGGCGCCACATCTCCATCCAGCAGGCTTTGGTCCCCACACCACAGATAGCAGCTCCCCTCTTTCATGCGCCAATTGAGGAGAAATCCACCAGGGGTCCACAAATCAAGGGGGCGGCCCAAGACTTCCCAAAAGAACCAAACTATAAAAGGGAAGAAATTTTCTTGGAGAGGAATTCAAGGAGGCGCCCATTACCTGCCAGAAATACTCAAAACAAAGTTAGAAGGAGCCATAACTTGGGGAGAAAGAAAAGGAGGTATCCAAAAAGTGTTGAGCCATGGAAGGAAGGAGATTTCTCTTGAAAAGCAAGGTTAGGAGGCGCCCTAATCATTCCAACTAAAGCCAGATATAAAAGGCAACAAATTTTCTCTTGGAGGGCAAGGTTAAGAGGCACCCAAACACTTCCAGATAAGGCCATGCATAGAAGGAAAAAATATTTTCTTGGAGGTCAAGACAAGAAGGCGCCACCCACTTTCCTTTTTGAAGCTTCAATCAACTTTGGAATTAATTGGCCGGCCATATGAGTAGGGATTGATATCCTAATTTGAAGATCCCCTCCTTTAGTCCCACATGGGAAGATGTAAAACCCTACTCTCTTGTAATGGCCTATAAATTAAACCCCCATGTAAGTTTGAAAAGAATCAGATGAATGAAACCAAATTTTTTTTGTGAGCAAACTTTGTGTTTTCTCTCTTCCGCACTTGCATCCAAGTGTTGAGCTCCGTGAGGGAGTAAATCCGGGTTCCCCAGGAACCTTGAGGAGGTGTGAGATCTCCAAAACCCCAACCCTAGGTTAGCCACTTCACTCCCAAACCCTAGCCGCCCCTCACCCTTCTCTTTCCACCAAGCCCTAGCATATCTCACCTCTCACGGCCTCTCTCTCCAAGTCCAGGCCGACCACCAGCATCCAGCTACAGTCCGGATACTTCAGATCCAAAGCTCTTTTCAGAGGGAGTCAAATCTGCATTCAAGAGAATCCGGATCTCAGCGACATCAGCCTTCAAGTTTTCGAACTTGTAAATCCTTCCCCGAGTCTCTGAATCCATCACTTATTTTTCTTCTTCCCAGATCTTGAGTCCAGGAGAAGCCGACCCAGCCACGAGACCAGTATTGGAGGATCCATTGCAAAGATAGCCGAATCCGAGGATCCAACAATTTGCCCGAGAGAGTTCTTCCACCCAAATTCTGTGAAGATCACTGTCTGGTTGGTAACCCATCTCTCCTCTCTATTTCTGTCCTATTGAAAGTTCAGAGTGAAACCCTAGGTCTGGGAGTTTCTCAACCCCCAGTGATCCATTACTTCTGAACTACTCTAATAACCTAGTTTTTCTAAATTGTGCTTTCAATCATTACCTAGTTTCCTTCAACTTAGTTTAACTTTACTTTGAGTCAAAGCCAATTTCTGAAATATAAAAAAAAATAAAAAAAAGAATTAATCTTAATTTTACTTCCGCATACGCTTCTTATTCTTTGTTCTGCATCATTTTTGGTATCAGAGCTTCCGTTCTGCATCAGAATTTTAATTTTTATCATCATCATCTATCTACATTGTGAATTCCTTCAATTTCTTCCAAATGAATATTTACACCTCCATTTTGAATTAAAATATATAATTCCATAAAAAAATCATGATGCCCGAACTTTGGATATACATATTTTAACATCATCCTCAAGCTTTTACACGATCTCTTTCATAGAATATTATATCACATCTTAATTCGTGCTCCCTATAATGTAGGGTACATACTGAATTTTCTTAATCTCTTCCAAATGACCATTAACATCTCAACCTCAAATTAAATACACAAATTCTTTGCCCTTGATATTTATTCCTCTTGATTAACTCTATATCATAATCAACCCACTCTATTCTTAATAAAAATTAGAAGAAGACTTAAACATTAGATATTTTCAATGGTCTATAACATTCTTTCTTCTCTTACACCTCTCCAAGACTTTACAATCAATCGTTAATCTTATAGAAACCTCGAGCCCTTCTTAAATGGAGAAATCATAATGTCAGGTGCCACAAATATTCCCGATCCAAATCAGGTAAAGGACCATCACTTCTTTATTCTAGATTTAGTGATCTCCAAAAATTCTTGTTTACTATAGTTCTCTACATCAGGGAACGCATTGAGAAAAATTGTCTGGCAACATCTATAGACTAGCCCAAGGATCATCAACATTATCTTTTCATTTATTACTTAAACTTGTTACTGAAATTCAAATCAGTACTTTCATCATAATACTTCTAAAGTTAAACTTAACATTTATGACTGATTTCAAGATAACTCAATCCACTACACTTCTACTGCGCACTTTGATAAAATTTACTAATCCATCTAGGTTCCTAGATGAATCCCTCTAAAAATTTATCTTGGTGCCAGAAAGATCCAAAATTATTAAAGTAAAGCTACTGGATCTCTTTCTCATTTACATCTCAGGTATATCATATCAAAGTTTATCTTGATCCAGTTCCCACATTGAAAGTTCTTCAAAATCTCACCATCCTTTTAAGACACCAATAACCATAGTTCGAGTCCGGATTAATCATACTTTCCTCGATAATTCAATTAGACAAAACTAATCAACTTTCCTCTAGAAAAGTTATCAAGACTTCCAGTTAATGCTCTTATGTAAAGAATTAACCATCTTATCACTCATAGAGCTATCTTACTATATCTCTTAGCATCAATTAACAAACTACTTAAAATATTATGCTTATAGGTTAAACCCATATAGATCTTCCAATACCAAATTCTTGAAAGAAAACGGTGCAGGTGGTTTGACATGATCTTACACTAGGCATGCAAATAGCTGCGAGAGCAGAATGGAGTTTAAAACTTTTTTAAAAATTCGTGCAACGGAAAACTGCTCCGCCCAGAACCTAATCTAGTCATGTTGCATGTAGGCATGTATCATGATATAAAAATATTTACAAAATATATAAATAGAAAGATCTATTTATGCATGATTAAAAAATAATTTTTCCATACCTTTATTCTGGCTGGAATAACTCTGGAATAAACCTGGAATAGGCTGGAATAGCAGGGATAAATCTATTCCAACTGTCTTCTTCCTTGGGACATTTGAACACTCTGTTTTGAGCTTGAAAAATGGCATCGGAACACCACCTTCCGGACCTCCGTTTGCTCCCGAATCAAAGCAGCAGCAAGGTGATCGAATGTTCTTCGATCTTCCACCGAAATCTACAAGGAAAACACAGTATAAAGGGTGTACAAATTCACCCAAAAGCTGCTGCCAGAAACTCTGTTGCAGAAAAAACAACAGCAAGTTTCCTTCGTTTGGGAGCAGCTGCAGCAAACTAGGCTCGTCTCTCTAGCTCCCAGGAGTAGAATGATACTCACTCTAGAGGGGAGACACACCCGGGGCTCTCGGATCCTCCTTCTCGTGCGGTGCTAGCCACTGGAAGGGAGGTTAGTCACGGTTGATAGCAGCAACAGAACTTTGCTGCAGTCCTTGGTTTGAGCACAACAATGAATAAGAGATAAGCTCTTCTTTCTCTCCCTAAAACACTCCAAAACCCAGCCCTACAAGCACCTAGTGGATTGAATGGATCAAGCTCAAATCAGCCTCTCAAAGAACAGTACCCAGAATTTTTTTGTTGCTTGCTGTTGCTCGGTGTGTCATTCGCAGAAACAGGGGCTGCTTAAACTATAAGGATAGTAGGGGAAGATGGAGAGGCCAGGGAGGTGAAGAGTCCAATCAAAGAGCTGCCATTCTCTCATTTAATCAACAATAAACAGGAGAAAATGCAGCGGGTGGTGGGAGAGGAAGAGACGACGACGTTTGGTTGTTCGACCTCTGGTGTTCTTTCCAGCAAAAGACCGTGTAAAACGGTCACGCTGAAACCAAAAAGAACACCGGTTCAAAACTGGTCCAAGCAATCCCTCGGTTCATGGATTCCTAATCCAATTAAGAGTGATTCAATCCAATTGAATCTTGTTCAAGGGATTAAAATTGGTTCACAACCAATTTAAGGCCAAAACGAACTCCGAATCAGTTCAAAACTGATTCAGAAAAATCCTGGTGCAGTCCTGGTCAACCCGGAACAATTTCCGGTTGACACAGACAAGGGTAAGACGGGAAAAGAGTGCTCAAAAAATACTGTGACCATAAAACCGAGATGATTCTTAATCGTAATCGGTATCCTAATTAGAGAGTAATCCTCTATGGCATGTGACCTCATAGGTTCGAACCTAAACGGTAGCACTAGAACAATTCTAGTACCAGCACAAGAAACCATCTAGCAATGGGTCCCGGCGTCCGGATAGGTCGAAGATGCGGGAGAAAAATATCGAACCTCTGGCATATGGTTACCGTATAATTCATCCCTTTGATCTCTAATGCTCAGGACGACTGAGATTGGGCTGCCAACCCAGACTGAGTCAGTCGACTACGTGTCTCAACCTTGCAAGCCCAGTGACTCTTCACTAGGACTACCCCGGCCGAGGATTTGCTAAATTGAGATACCGCGAGACATTCAATCCAAACTGTTTGGACAGGTCAATTCCATCTTGGTCCATCACTGCTCCACAAGTACTTGCCTGTACCCAGAAATCTTCCATCACCGGATTAAAAATCTGGGTACTCCGGCACCAAAGCACAGGGAGTTGCTTGCAAGCTACCGTGATGACCTCAGGTCAGAGGGATATTTATACCCATATCCAATTGTGAGTATCCCTTTGGCAGAAAGGGGCTGCATGGAGTCACGTTCAATAAGATATCACATATCCCACTTGCAGATCACAGTAGTGTCACCACACACATTTGGTCAAGAGGACAACCAAACGATGTGAACTACAACAACCTATACTTGATATATTGCCGTCCAGTACAATATATCATTTGGTTGTGAACAGGGTTTAAGGACCACTCGATACATCCTCTCTGTATCGAAGTCAGTGTAGTCCTAAGGAATTCATCACATGGAAAGAGTTCATTTCAAGGAAATTTAGTATGTGATGAGCTGCCAAAAATATATGATGCAGGACAAATAAAGGGATGCGATGCGGAAGTAAATTAAGATTAACTAATTTTTTTTTTGTTGTTTTTATATGTTTGTAGAAGTTGGCTTCAAATCAAAGAAAAGTTAACCTAACATTGAAAGATACTAATATGATAATTGAAAGCACAATTTTAAGGAAACTAAATTATCAGAGTAGTTCAGAAGCAACGGATCGCTGGGGGTTGAGAAACTCCCAGACCTAGGGTTTCGCTCCGAACTTTCAACAGAACAGAAATAAAGAGAAGAGATGGTTTATCTAACCAGACAATGATCTTCGAAGATTTTGGTGGAAGAACTCTCCCGAGCAGATTGTTGGATCCTCGGATTCAGATATCTTCGTAATGGATCCTCCAATACTGGTCCTTTGGAGGGTTGGCTTCTCCTGAACTCAAGATCTGGAAGAGAAGAAAAACAATTGATGGAATCAGAGAGTCAAGGAAAAGATTTACCAGGTTGATGAACTTGAAGATTGAAATTGCTGAAAACTGGATTCTCCTGGATGTTGATGTGATTTTCCTTGGAACTTGCTCTGGATCTAAAGTAGCCGGACTGGATCTGGATGAAGGTGGATGGCCTGGACTTGTAGAGAGAGAGAGGCCGTGGGAGATGGATGGAGCTAGGGTTTGATGGATTGAAAATAATGAAGGGCGGCTAGGGTTTTGGAATTTCAAGTGGCTAACCTAGGGTTTTGGATAAAGATGGAGATCTCTCACCTCCTCAAGGCTCCAATGGAACCCGGATTACCCCCTCACGGAGCTCAACACTTAGAATAGTGCGGAAGAAGAGAAACCTAGGTCACTCAACACAAGAGAATAGCAAAAAATAATTTTTCTTCATTGATTTCTTAAAGTTACAAAGAGGGGTCTATTATATAGACCTAAAATTTTCTCCAAGCTTGTACAAATTTCCATGTGGGACTAAACTCCTCCAACCTCTAGATTAGGTAGAAAATCTCCTCTCTTGGCTGACCAAGAGTTCAAAAAAATTTGGGACGGCCATAAAGGAATTTTTTTTGGAATTTTTATGGCGCCTCCTTTGGAGTTGGATTTGGATTTGGAGTCCTCTTCTTCTTATGGCATTTCTTCTTTTCTTCCACTCCAAGTTAAGCTCTTTGATTTTGATTTGAACTTCAATTGGATGTCCTTCTTTGATTTTTTCTCCAAGAGAAGTCTTTTCCTTCTTTGCTTAGACAAAATTGGCAGGTATGGGTGCCTCCTTTAAATTAGCTTCCAATTTGATTTTTTTCTTCTTTGGATGTGGGGACCATGACACTGGGATGCCTCTGTGGTGCCTCCTGGACTCTGGCATGTGCTCGGAGTGTGGCTGGGCGTGTGGCTTGGAGTGTGGCCTCCACTTGCTTGAACCTTGATTTGATTGGAAGACAAATGTGGCACCATTTTGGACCAAATTGAAACCACATCGGGACTTGCATCGAGTCAACATGACTCAACAAAATTTAAATGGTGACTCAAGAAATAAATAAACTGGTTGACCAGGTCAACCTTTATTACAAACCCTAATTTCTCGGGCAATGTCAATCAGAGATCCAAATGGAGCTCTGAAGTCTTCTTCTAAGTCTGGTGCCCGCACCAATTCTCCCAGGGTGGGAGGAACTCGACCCTGTCGAGTAAGGCTCAAGTTGGCTCTAGTATCTCTCCAAGAGGTCTGGGTCCAATTCTTGTAATTCTTCTCGGGAGATCCAAGAGTCATCAGAATCTGGCCTTCCTTGCCAGCGGACCAGGTACCTTTGGTATCCTCGATTACGAGTAGAGATAACCTGATCATCCAGGATCTTTTCAATCTGCTCTTTCCTCACAGGCCAGTTTGTTGGTGGACACACAGGGTCGGGATCACTCTCAATGATAGGGTTAGGCTCAAAAGGCTCACTAGGAATCACAGCTGGCTCCCTGTACTCTACTAAGTCTGTAATGTTGAAAGTAGAGCTAATGCCTAGTTCTGGAGGCAACTCGAGCACATAGGCATTGGATCCTACTCTCTTTACCACTCTAAATGGTCCAGCTCCCCTAGCATGTAACTTTCTAATGGTTCCAGAAGGAAATCGTTCAGGCCTTAACCTAATCATCACATAGTCTCCCTCAACAAAAGATTTGACTCGCCTTTGAGTATCAGCCAACTTCTTATAAGTTTCATTACTTAAATTTATTTTGGCATGAATTCCTTTATGCAAGTCTTTTACATGCTGTGCAAAATTCTCAGCAGATTCGGAGACTCAAGTGTGGACAGGTAAAGGGACTAGGTCAAGAGGTGTGTGAGGTTTGTACCCATGTACAATTTCAAATGGACTCTTACCCGTAGACCTATTGACCGAGTCATTGTACGCAAATTCTGCCCTTGGTAGGTATAAATCCCAATTTCTGGTGTTTTCACCAACAAGACATCTCAGCAGATTTCCTAGGCTACGGTTCACTACTTCAGTTTGGCCATCAGTTTGGGGATGATAGGCAGTTGAAAACTTAAGTTTTGTCCCTAACTTATGCCAAAGGGTCTTCTAAAAGTAACTGGTGAACCGGACATCCCTATCTGAAACGATTGTCTTAGGTAGGCCATGGAGTCTAACTATCTAATTGAAGAAAAGTGTGGCTACCTTAGACGCATCAAAGGTTTGGGAACAAGGCAAGAAGTGGGCCATTTTAGAGAATCGGTCGACTACGACACAGATAGAATCATGTCTCCTCTGGGTCTTAGGTAAACCTAACACAAAATCCATACTCACATCTTGCCAAGGACGATCTGGGACAGGGAGTGGGGTATAAAGGCCAGTGTTTTGTTTTCGCTGTTTGACAACAGCGCAGGTTAGACATCTAGCTACAATATTAGCTACATCCCTTTTCAAGCTAGGCCAGAAAAAGTGGTCTTCAATAGCTAGAATGGTCTTGTCTTTTCCAAAATGGCCGGCTAAACCTCCAGCATGGATTTCCCAAATCAAAAATTCCCTAAGAGAAGTTCTAGGGATGCAAAGCCTATTTTTGAAGAACAAAAAACCATCTACAAGGGTATAATCCTGGTGATTACTAGATGGTCCTTGAACTAGATCCTGATACACAGTTGTGAAATCTGGACAAGACTCATATTCCTCTTTGATTTGCTCAAACCCTATGACCTCAGTTCTAACAGAAGTTAATAACAGAGATCGGCAACTAAGGGCATCAGCTACCTTATTCTCAACTCCAGCCTTATGTTTCAGGACAAAAGTATAGGACTGGATATATTCTACCCACTTAGCATGCCTAGGGTTAAGCTTCTTTTGGGAGTTCAGAAATCTAAGAGCCTCATGGTCCGAAAATAGTACAAATTCCTGTGGTAGCAAATAATGTCTCCAGTAACGCAAAGCTTGCACCACCGCATAAAATTCCTTATCATAGGTAGAATACCTAAGCTTAGCATCATTAAGTTTTTCACTAAAGAATGCTATGGGATGATTCTCTTGGCTTAGGACTCCACCTATTCCTACACCTGAAGCATCACAGGCAACCTCAAATACTTTAGAAAAATCGGGTAATCTCAGAATGGGTGCCTGGGTCATTTTATCCTTAAGATCTAGGAAGGCTTTATGGGCTGACTTAGTCCAATGAAATTCTCCCTTCCTAATACAATCAGTGATAGGAGCAGCTAAAGTACTAAACCCCTTGATGAATCGCCTATAGAAGGTAGCCAAGCCGTGGAAACCTCTAACTTCATGCACATTGGTTGGCTCTGGCCAGTCTACTATGGACCTAATTTTCTCAGGATCGGCCGCCACGCCGTCAGGGGTTACTACAAAACCAAGAAAGATAACTCTACTAGTCATGAATTCACACTTCTTAAGATTACCGTAGAGTTTCTCATTCCTCAAAACTTGGCAGACTGCTCTAAGGTGGCCTAGGTGATCTGCTGGGGTCTTACTATAGATCAGGATGTCATCAAAATAGACCACCACAAATTTTCCTATGAAAGCTCTAAGTACCTGGGTCATAATTCTCATGAAGGTACTAGGGGCATTGGACAACCCAAAAGGCATAACAACCCATTCATAAAGACCATCCTTAGTTTTGAAAGCAGTTTTCCATACATCCCCGGGCCTAATCCTAACCTGATGATAGCCGCTTTTGAGATCAATCTTAGAAAAAACCATTGCACCAGCCATCATATCAAGCATGTCATCTAGTCTAGGGATGGGAAACCTATATTTGATTGTAATTTTATTGATGGCATGACTGTCAACACACATCCTCCACGTGCTATCTTTCTTTGGGGTTAGTAAGGCTGGGACTGCACAAGGGCTAAGACTTTCTCTAATAAACCTCTTCCTCAATAATTCTCCAACCTGCTTTTGCAGTTCTTCATGCTCAGATGGATTCATCCTGTAATGGGGCAAGTTGGGCAAAGTCGCTCCTGGGATTAGATCTATGGCATGCTGGATATCCCTAAGAGGTGGAAGGTGGTCTGGCAAATCCTCGGGAAAGACATCCTCAAATTCTTTTAACACAGGTTTAACTTCTTGAGGAGGCTCTGAGGGTTCCGAAGTTCTAAGTTCCTTAGCAGTCAACATCCAGATGGGTGAACCACTATGAATTTCTTGTTCTAGATCCTTAGCACTGATTAGGTTCACTCCAGTTTTCATCTCCTTAACCTTACCGGCTCCTTTAGTTACCTTGTCCTTAGGGGGAACTGAATGGATCGTAATCTTCTTCCCATTGAAACTAAAGACACAGGTATTGGATTTTCCTAAGAGGGTGGCATCATGATCATACAACCAAGGTCTTCCGAGAATTATACTGCTCACCCCCATGGGTAAGACATCGCACCAAATCTTTTCGTGATAAGATTGCATTTGGATTTGGACTTGACATCTAGACTGGATGGGTATGGAGGTAGAATCTACCCAAGAAACCTTATAGGGGTTGGGATGGGGAACTGGGATTAAGCCTAACATCTTGACAGTGCTAGTAGAGATGGCATTTACACAGCTCCCACTATCTATGATGATCTTACATACCTTATCCCCTAATTTAAGAAAAGTCTGTAGGATGTTAGTCCTACGCCAATCCTCTTGAACTAGATTCTGGGATAGGATGCATCTTACAACTCCTAATTGGTCAGATTCATTGGGTTCCTCCTCTCCTTCATACTCCTCAACCAAATTCATTCCGGCCTCATAAACTTCTTCTTCAAATTCCTCACTGGGCTCGGAATTATCATTCTCTCCCTCTTCTATGTAAAGGGATCTCCGAGGGCACTGGCTAGCAACATGACCTACCTTATGACACTTGAAACAGGCTATGGCAGTACACTGACTGGAAATGTGACCTAGTTTCTGACACTTAAAACAGGTGATATTTGAACTAGGAGTTCTCTGGGTGTCAGGTGCCTTACCTTTGTCCATGGGCCTAGGGGTAGAAGTACCCTGAAAAGGTTTACTAGGGATAACTTGGCTAGGTCCATTCCTTGGGATTGGGGCACTAACCCTAGAAGGTATAGGTCCTCTCTGAAATTTCTCAGTGTTCAGTGCAATCTGGTAGGCTTGGTCTAGATCAGTAACCTCTCTCAGAAATAGTTCTCTCTTGATATCTTCCCTCAGTCCAGCCCTAAATCAAGACAAAGTGACTTCGTGGGCTTCACTCACATCACATCTCATTAGGTATTCATCAAAAGTAGCTATGTAGTCTGAGACAGATCGGTTTCCTTGTTTCAGGTTTTGCCATTGGTCTAACAGGTTTTGCTGGTATGAAATGGGTAGGTATTTATCCCTCAGTTTTTCTTTCATACCCTGCCAAGTGGTTATGGGCTCAACATTCCGTCTCCTAGTGGTTAGCTCAATGTTCCCCCAGTATAACCTAGCTTGACGCACTAATTTCATCTTGGCAAACTTGTATTTCCTCTCCTCAGACATAGCATACCACTCAAAGTATTGATCCATCTCACCCTCCCAATCAGAATACACCTTAGGGTTCAGACTACCATCAAAAGTGGGTGCATCTAATTTGATGTTCCTGATGAACCTATCATCTCTATCTTCAGGCTCTGGGTCAGGCCTCCTATGATTAGGTTCAGGATCTCTATATAAAGGCCTTCTAGGCTCCTGATGTGGGTGAGGTTGAGGCACATTAAAATCGGGGTCAGGAGTCCAATTCCGATGTCTAGGTTCTTCAAGTACTTGGACTCGGTCCCTAAGTTGGGTAAGATCCTCATGAATTTGTGCGCTAAACTGGGCCACAGTGTTTGTCATATCCTGATTCATTTTAGCCATACTTTCAGTAAGAGTTCTGATCATGGCCTCTAAATCAGGTTGGGTTTGACTAGGTTGATATGGCACTCCGTTTCTGGTAGACATGATGATTCAAGCAAGCACACAAAATGAGACTAGACTAAATCGACTACTGGATCACTAGACCTAGAGTCCAAACTAGATGCCCAATCAGAGTGGCAAGCTAGCCTGTAGTAACTCAGGACTCAGCCAGGCAGGTGCAAGGGGAGTGTTAGGTCCCTGATTGCCAATCCTAGACACCAATCAGTGATTGGCCAGGTAGGCGGACCAGCACACAAGCCCTTCGGGACGTAGTCCCTGAACCACCATTCTAGACACTGAGTGCTAAGCACACACAGAATAACTCAGCAAACTGACTCAACACTAGCCTAGACCCGACCAATTGGTGTCCCTAGCCCACTAGGGCAAATTAGGTCTAACTGATTTTAAATTAGGTCTAGGTTCGAATGATTGGATGGTGGTTTTGGGCTAAGGAGAGGTAATCAACTCCTCCCCTTATCTTAGATGCTCAATTGCCCTTAAGTAAATTATGAGATGATCACTCCAAAAAGAATTGAATTGCAGAACACAAAAAATAGAGTTGCTGTATTTTAATACTCAGAATTTTTACCGAAATCAATAAATCACAGAAAAATTATGAAAAATAGGGTCAATTATACTGGTTTCAACGAAGTAAAAATCATGCAATTCGGAGTTTTATGCAGGGAGAAATAATTCAGACAACAGGGTAATTACGGGCTGCAACTAGATTGTCTTCCCCGTTTATAATCCCTGCTATGAAGTTATAACCCAATGGATCCCCTACACGCCCTAGGAACACCCCGTGGAATGGGAGGAGGAGGCTTGTGCCTTGCTTAGTTCCTAGGACCGGACGTCCTGGGGAGTCTACTTCGAGCAGACAAAATAAAAAGAGAACAATCAAAGCAAGCAAGCAAATCAGAAACCCTAGACTGGGCTCTGATACCAAAAATGATGCAGGACAAATAAAGGGATGCGATGCGGAAGTAAATTAAGATTAACTATTTTTTTTTTTGTTGTTTTTATATGTTTGTAGAAGTTGGCTTCAAATCAAAGAAAAGTTAACCTAACATTGAAAGATACTAATATGATAATTGAAAGCACAATTTTAAGGAAACTAAATTATCAGAGTAGTTCAGAAGCAACGGATCGCTGGGGGTTGAGAAACTCCCAGAACTAGGGTTTCGCTACGAACTTTCAACAGAATAGAAATAAAGAGAAGAGATGGTTTATCTAACCAGACAATGATCTTCACAGATTTTGGTGGAAGAACTCTCCCGAGCAGATTGTTGGATCCTCGGATTCAGATATCTTCGTAATGGATCCTCCAATACTGGTCCTTTGGCGGGTTGGCTTCTCCTGAACTCAAGATCTGGAAGAGAAGAAAAACAATTGATGGAATCAGAGAGTCAAGGGAAAGATTTACCAGGTTGATGAACTTGAAGATTGAAATTGCTGAAAACTGGATTCTCCTGGATGTTGATGTGATTTTCCTTGGAACTTGCTCTGGATCTGAAGTAGCCGGACTGGATCTGGATGAAGGTGGATGGCCTGGACTTGTTGAGAGAGAGAGGCCATGGGAGATGGATGGAGCTAGGGTTTGATGGATTGAAAATAATGAAGGGCGGCTAGGGTTTTGGAATTTCAAGTGGCTAACCTAGGGTTTTGGATAAAGATGGAGATCTCTCACCTCCTCAAGGCTCCAATGGAACCCGGATTACCCCCTCACGGAGCTCAACACTTAGAATAGTGTGGAAGAAGAGAAACCAAGGTCACTCAACACAAGAGAATAGCAAAAAATAATTTTTCTTCATTGATTTCTTAAAGTTACAAAGAGGGGTCTATTATATAGACCTAAAATTTTCTCCAAGCTTGTACAAATTCCCATGTGGGACTAAACTCCTCCAACCTCTAGATTAGGTAGAAAATCTCCTCTCTTGGCCGACCAAGAGTTCAAAAAAATTTGGGACGGCCATAAAGGAATTTTTTTTGGAATTTTTATGGTGCCTCCTTTGGAGTTGGATTTGGATTTGGAGTCCTCTTCTTCTTATGGCATTTCTTCTTTTCTTCCACTCCAAGTTAAGCTCTTTGATTTTGATTTGAACTTCAATTGGATGTCCTTCTTTGATTTTTTCTCCAAGAGAAGTCTTTTCCTTCTTTGCTTAGACAAAATTGGCAGGTATGGGCGCCTCCTTTAAATTAGCTTCCAATTTGATTTTTTTCTTCTTTGGATGTGGGGACCATGACACTGGGATGCCTCTGTGGCGCCTCCTGGACTCTGGCGTGTGCTCGGAGTGTGGCTGGGCGTGTGGCTTGGAGTGTGGCCTCCACTTGCTTGAACCTTGATTTGATTGGAAGATAAATGTGGCACCATTTTGGACCAAATTGAAACCACATCGGGACTTGCATCGAGTCAACATGACTCAACAAAATTTAAATGGTGACTCAAGAAATAAATAAACTGGTTGACCAGGTCAACCTTTATTACAAACCCTAATTTCTCGGGCAATGTCAATCAGAGATCCAAATGGAGCTCTGAAGTCTTCTTCTAAGTCTGGTGCCCGCACCAATATATTTTATTAATTCAAAGAAAAAGTACAATACTTAGCTCAACCGCCTAAACCAAGTGATTGGCTTTGGGACACAATTCCCAACAATTCTCTACTTACTATAATTCATATAAGTCATCCAACACCAATTTCTTTGCTTAAAACAACATCAGTAGTGGGTAACTAAAATATTTTCATAGATCTTAAATTTAACTTAAGTTGGACACACCTAATAACTCTCAACAATTATAAGGATGATCAAGTAGTTCAATCCAAGACTACTAACTCATCAAAGATACTACCAAAATGTGCATGGCATGCTCACCTAATATCATTGACACCAATAATTGCAAATCTATGCATTATGCTAAACACATTTTTCATTTCATAATTTCATTAATAATCCATGTACAAATTCATCGAAAGAAAATTCTCCTTCTTAATATCATAAACTCTTTCATAACCTACATCCGAAATATCTTCTTGTAAGAATCTCCAACAATTATAGGATAGACTTAGTAATCCAATCCAAACTGCAAATATAGGCTATCAATATTCTATCAAAATAATACATGCCAAGTTGTCACGATATAATCTAATCCACCAATATAGAGTGACAAACTATACATCATCCTAAACACATTTTTTTAAATATATTTTCAATCATAATCCACATACAGATTATCAAAAGCAAATCCTTTCTAATATCATTGAACTCTTTCCTAACTTATACTCTAAACATCCTATTACAACAGTCCCAAAAATTTACAATCTAACAATTAACAATAGAACTAGTATATTTTTATCACCACATCCACACTAGGTTCAAGATTCCAAAATCATCCAATTAACAAGTGAACCTACTTATTCAGCATGACCTATTAACATAACATGCTATAATACCTGGCCAGTACCCTTGATGCTTGTGTTAAACCCACTTATCAAAGGCAAGGATGCATTCCATCCAACTCTTCTATATCCATTATATGCTTACTTATCATGATTAAAAAGTACAATCATCTAGCCCTTTACATTTATCCTAAATCAATCCCATTACTTACTTTACAGGCCATATATCGTGTTTCTCTTTGGGTACTAATCATATGTCGAATCTTAAATATAGTACCTAAAGATTAGAATCCAACCTTCAAATCCATTTTCTTCCCAACTTCATATCTCGACTGGTCATGACACTAAATTTAAATACCTCTTAAATCACAGTCCATATTAATCATAACTCAAATTTCAATATCATTCGAATTGTATCTGAAGAATTTATATCATAATTTCAAGTGATCATAACTTAAATTTTGATATCATTCACATCATATCCCAATCACTTATGTCACAATCCTAAGGAATCATACTCTGACTTCAGTATTATTCGTATCATGTCCAAACTATTTATATCATAGTCCAAGTAATCATAAACTAAGGTTCAATATCATTTATATCATGTCTTAATCACTTACATTACAATCCTTAGTAAACATGAGCTAAGCTTCAATATTCCTCATGTTATGTCCCGATCACTTGTATCGTAGTTCCAAGTAATCATAACCGAAGTTTTGATATTATTATGCCATGTCCTAATAATCATCATATTATTTCCTAACTACTTATACCACTATCCTAAAATGATCATAAATCAAACTTTGAAACCATTTTATCATGTCTTACTAATCACTATATCAATGTCTTAATGATACCATTCTATCATGTCTTACTAATCACTATATCAATATCTTAATCCCATACATCACAGTCTCAAACAATCACGATCTGAATTCAATACCACTCATATCTATCATAGCACTTATACCATTATTCCATGTCATCATGACCTGAGCTCTACACTATTCTTGTCATATCCTAATAATCATTATGTCATTATTATTTTAATCACTTGTATCACCATTCCAAATGATCATAACCTAAGCTCTGATACCACTCTATCATGTCCCGAATCTAGCACCGAAAATGGCTACATGACCGGCCATACAAACTCAGATTTTATCCTAGAGCTCATGCAAGGCCTAGGTACATAAGAGTCAATCATAAAACCAATACTACATAAAATATTTGAATAACAATTAAACTATCCATTTATAAAGTCAAACCATTAATTGGTCTACTGATTCACAACAAGCATCAGTAACCAGAATACTAACTAACTAAACAAAACTAAATGTCGATGTGTTCCATCTCATGCCCAGCCCAATCTTTGCTAAGCATCTTGAGTTTGTGAAAAAAATAAGATGTAGGGAGTGAGCTCTATATATAGCCTAGTAAGATTCCCTTACAATCACACCAGTATTAATATAAAAACTGAAAGTAGCAAGATCATAATAGTATAACAGGAAAACATTAAATATTTCGAACACGCAACCAAAACCAATCACATATTAAGTATTTCAAAAACCTTTCAGCACATTATATTTTCTTTATATATTTTCATTAGTTTCCTTCTTCTTTAGGATTCTGGACTAGCTATTGTCATGCAACGCCCATAACTGGCAATCTCACAATCAACCATATATTCTAAGCCTGTGGCCAGGCTAGCTCATGTACAAAGCCCATGACTCTGGTTGTCCCATGTTTTAAATGTCCATGGTCAGCTATTCTACGTACGAAGCCCGTGGATTTGACAACTTAAGATTCATGGCTAGTCCAGACACCGTTATCACTTTATCCATCCATATCATCTTATCAAATCATAACATTCATAGCTTTCCAATAACTGTATCATGGTCCAACCCACATAAATAACACATCATTCATGATCCGATCCACACAAATAACACATCATTGATAACACATGGTATACCAGAACATAGCTAGTAACATCAAAAATCATGCTGTCCAACACATAAATATCAACTATTCTATGCAAATCTAGCCTTGTATGCTGATGCTTATATGCCCGGATCAAATCATGTCGAAATAAATAGATATATATATAATGGTGATCAAGTCTAGAGATCCTTACCTCCTAGAGCCAATCCAAAATATCTAAATCAGTCTGTATCCGGAGCTTGCTCAATACCTTCCCGCTCAGAAGGCTGTCTCCCTATATGTACAATAACAAATTTTTTATCAATAATCCTAGAATAATTATAAATCCAAATCTTTTATCTAAAATCCTTTTACGATCCACCCATAAATCCTAATCCCATGAATTTTCCAGAATAAGACTTTTCGATCTCCCTTCCAATATATATATATATATTTTCCTCCTCTTTCTCTCTCCTCTTGTTCTCTCCTCTTTCTCTCTCCTTATTTTTTTCCTTTTCTTTTTTTTCTTCTTCACGGAACAGAGGACTCCCCATTCTCTTCTTTTCTTCTCTATAAACCTCACCCAGATCACCTAAAATCAATCGCTACCTGTCGTAATTGCCCTCCACCTGAGTCGCACCATCGTTAGGGCCATCCGTCGCCTCGTTCGTGCCCTCAAGACGACATCCCCCCATGACAGGCAACGACACTAGCGACCGTGGCTCCTCCTTCCACTGCCTCTTTAACGGCAAGGACTTCTAGTCCTTCGGTCTCCAATGGTAGACCACCTCAGTAGCAGGCAATCTGAAAACCCAATCTTCATCGATAGCTCCATCCTTAGTTTCTCCGATGCGTAGCACCGATAAAAGCTTCCCCTGCTTTGAAGAAGATGGCATAGATAACGATTACTCTACCTCTCCCATCTCGGAAGAACCCCTTTCATCTGCCTCCATGGAAACCTCACTGAACCCACCTGCACTCCATCAAGAGCCACCATCGAAGGTGTGCTCGATCCGGATCTGATTTGAGTTAGCAAGGGAAGATATTTAAAGATAAAAATGACAGTTTCCTCACCATTTAGAGAAATAAAACCTCATCGATCGGAGTCCCGATCCATCTTAAACACAATGTTGACAAAGTCCCTTTTCTCCATGACCTCTCCTCTGTCTTCTCCATTTATAAATCCGACTGGATAGAGGAGAATGAAAGTCCCCTGTTCCGGTCTCTACTTCATTCTTTTTTTTTTGTGACTTGGGTCGAATTTGGTTGGGCTTGTCGACTTTGGCCCAAGCCCTAGTTTCACATCCTATATCATCATGCATTATCATGCTGTTCTCTAATCTCCCTTTGCTTCTTTGATGCCACTCTTGGTGGGGAAACATACCAGGAGGTGATAAGTTGACACTATGGCCTAAAATTTATTCAGGATGGGCCATCCCAAAATTATGATGTAAGTTAAGGGGGTTTGGACCATCGTGAAGTTAATCGGTAGTGTCTTCTATCGGGGTTCGGTGCCGATGGTTACAGGCAGTTTTATCTCACCCTCAACATTGACTTGGTTGCCTCCGAAGCTAGTGAGCAGCACAGGGGATCTTTGCAGTTTATTTTTAGGTAGGCACATCCGAGAGAATGCATCGTAAAGTAAGATGTCAGCAGAACTTCCATTATCGACTAAGATACGCCTTACATCATAGTTGGCCACATCGATCGATATTACAACAAGGTCATCATTCGGGAGTTGGACCCCTACGAGGTCATCATTGGAGAAGAGTATGGTGATGTTGTCTTTGAGTTGCTTTGGGGCATCGTCTTCGGCCCTTCTCTAGTCGATCGACTAATGCAGCATCCCCATATTCCCTTTGGTGGGCCTTTGGTTTGGTAATTCGGCTTCTTTAGGAGCCCTCTAGGATATTATGGCGTTCGACTGAGATCCTTGGTGATCGATGTACCATCCCAGGTAACCTCTCTTGATAAGATCCTTAATAGCATCTCTAAGTTGGATGCACTCTTCGATGTCATGGCCATGGTCCCGGTGGAATCGGTAATATTTGTTTTTGTTCCTCACAGAAGAGGATGCCTTCATGGGATGTGGCCACTGGAGGTAGCTTTCCTTTTGTATCTCTAGCAAGATCTTTTCTCTAGGGAGGTTGAGGGGGCTATAAGAGTCGAATCTCCTGCCCAATGCTCTAGGCCTGGGACTTCATCGCCGATTAGAATATTTGATATTATTGTTGTTGTTGGGTATGGGGGGTCTAGTCCCCTGCTGTTCTTCTTCTTTGGGAGGGGCTTCCCTTTAGCTAGCCACCGGTTCACTGCTTGCTCTTCGGTGTCACCGTACTTCTGAGCCCTTGATAGGAGCTCAGCATAGCTTGTAGAAAACTTCTTGTCCAGGGAAAAGTGAGCCTAGATGTTCAGAGCCCCTTCTTCAATGCGGACATGGCCACGTGCTCGTTGAGATTAGGGATCTCGAGCATAGCCTAGTTGAATCTGGAGATATAATCTCACAGACTTTCTCCTTCATTTGGGTGAAGGAGGAACAAGGTGTCCGTATTTTGGGACATCTTCCTGCAGGTCCTGAAATGTAAGGCAAATAATTTCTTAAGCTTAGAGAAATAATCAATGGTACCTGGACGTATGCTTGAGTACCACATCCGAGTGGCTTTCCTCAAAGTGGCTGGGAATGTGAGGCAGTACAGTACATCTGAAGCCC
Organism: Areca catechu; assembly: GCA_021397845.1. Taxonomy (NCBI): domain Eukaryota; kingdom Viridiplantae; phylum Streptophyta; class Magnoliopsida; order Arecales; family Arecaceae; genus Areca; species Areca catechu. Next base: position 82,251,055 of record CM038052.1, read on the forward strand.
CTTGAATCATCATGTAGGCTTTGAAACTGCCCAGGCGATCAAGTGGGTCAATGGTGTATCGTAGGGTTCCATATGGGGGATCCTAAAGTGCCGGGGGACAACTTCGATCATGATGCGAGAGGTGAACGGAGGATGCAGCTCGCACGCCACAAGGTCACCATGGTTCTTCTGCTCTTGGAGCTTTGTGACCTCCGATTCGAGGGCCTTAAGCTTTCCCTCATAATCAGGGTGGACTTCCATCGGCATGTCCCTCTCGGTAGTGGAGTCTTTGGAGGAAGTAGAAAGAGATTGTCTGGGCCTCTTTCCTATTCGCAATGAATTGGTTGGTCTTGGAATTCAGGAGCTTCAGCCCTCAGGGGAGGGTCAGTCATGGAGGGAAAGATGGGTGGATCTATCTCGAAGGGCTCTTTTCCTCCCTGATTGATGGCTATGTTTGGAGGTGGCTGGCGGATGCACCACCTGGAAGGCTTTATCTTGAAAATTCTGAACCATAGTCGTGAGGGCATTAACTTGGTTCAAGAGAGTCTCAAATTGCTGCTGTCCCACGACAAGCATGGGAGGCAGAATGCCATTCCCTGCCAGGAGTTCGCCCCTCTAGGAGGGAGCATGGCTTCTGCTTGTCGAGGCATTCTGAATTTTTTCCTTCATCATTAGAACCTCCTTACACTTCCCCTTTTCTAAGGAAGGGAGCTAATAGTAGATGCTTTATATACTTTCACCCCCTACCTGGCGTGCCAATCTGTTGGTGTAGAATCCCTTTTCTGATCGAGTGGAGCTACCGGATCACAGGTTCGCTCCCCTGGTTCACCTACAAAATAGATCCATGGCCGGATATTCTCCGGTGGGGGACACTTCGATTCCTAAGTCAGAGGCGGGTTCCAGTAACAGAATGGAAAAGATTCTGAGGAGGGAGATGGTGAGGAAACGAACTCTAGTTTTTTCAGGATTTTGTTGTGCCAACCTCAAGTGTTCCTCTTACCAGTATTTATATCGGCTAGCCCAGCCTATGGCTTCGTCCTCTTTCCTATGGTTACGATGGGTTCTAATTGATTCCCCTCTGCCCGTAATCATGGGTGGTTATTGAACGGTTCTGGTCAAGCCGGAGGTATTACAATTGGAGTTATTGGCCATGTCGCCACTTCGACGTAGCTATATTTTGGAAGTGATAGTTAGGCAGCCGATTATAACTGTTGCACCTACGTTCATGTGGGTTTGAGGTTGGTCAAAGATCTACCTTCGGGCCTCTTCTCCAAGAATGGCCATTGCTGGATCGAAGAGATGTCTTCATTCTGAGATGTCTTCATCTTGAGATGTCTTCATCTTGAGATGTCTTCAGATCGGTACCTACGGTTAAGGCCAAAGACCGTGTCTTCGGCTGGGGCTGAAGATCATGTCTTCAGCCGGGGCTGAGGGTTTTGTCTTCGGCTGAATCCGACGATCACATCGTCACCTTGGCCGTTAATCATTTGGCTTCCTCCGGGTGCTTTGGTTCGAGGTGTCTGGTTCGAGAGGGAGTGCACGAGCGATTGAACAGGTGGTTGATTTATGCCAGAACCGATATTTCCCAACACTAGTTATCACCTCATTTGTAATTGTTCCATTTTCCAAAATTTGGACATCATAACAAGTTCATGAATAAACATGATGGACAGATGCTAACAGAGAAAAGAATAGCTAATGGGAGGAAATTTTCTGTGGCAAAGGTAATGAATGTTCTATATTATTTTTTGTAATGTACATAGTGCATGTTTGGCAGTGCATTAGCAATACATTTGCAAGAAGTTAATTTTCTTTTTAAGAAAATATATGTCCTCTTAATTTTCATACATTTTTTTATATTAATTTTTTGTCATCTACATCAGCACTCTAACTAATATTCTCGTATCTCCATCCCATCAATATTTTTTTATCGTACTTCATAGGTAGAGTCTTTATTAATCTCCTCTATCTTCATCCTCAATTTTTATCCATGTCCCTTTTTTTTTTCTGAAATTTTCATCTCTATCCATATCTACATTCCCCTATCATACTTCTTCTACATCTCTGTACATGTTCTCTTTTTCCCGATGATAGTATTGAAGTTCGCTTATAATGTTGAAATCCGTTCGAATACCAAAATAAGCTGGAGAGGAGATGTAGATGGCTGTACTTACAATAAAATCTTAATCAAAAGTGGCTCCGGTAAAAGCCCTCCGATATTCAAGTCAGTATCTCAGATCATCCAGGGTAGAGTAAGAGTGCAAGCACATGAGAGTATGTGTAGGGTGTGTCAAGAGTACAAGCAAAAGGATGTACCTCTAGGAAGTTTGATGTGAACTCCCTTTTAAATTAAAACTCCAAGAAAATTTTGAAGAATATTTGATGTGATGGTTGGTGGACAGATAGAAATTAGATCTTCTTTTTTGTCAAGGTTGCTAAGAGGAAAGTGTCCTTGCCTTATCTAGAATATCCTCTTTTCATTAATAAGGATTTTGTCTTGTTTGCCTTCCTATCATTTGCCTTAATGGCTCCGAGAATTATGGCATGGTAGAGGGCCATGTCTCTTTAATGGCTGAGAGTGGCCTTTGATTATGGGATTTGATTATTTATCCATTATATAGAGTATACTAGAGCGAGTATCGGTGAGCCTTTCCTTTGGCCATTCAACGGTAAGTGACCAATAGCTAGGTTTTGACTCTTGTCAAAGAAATTTGGTAGCTCCGGGATTCTTTGGTACTAGAATCCTACGGAACCCAAGATTCAAAGAAACAATACATCAATTGTTCTAGGTGATCGAATGTCAATCTAGGCGAATTTGGAAGGCCAAAGATAGAATCCGGTGAAGAGTCTTGATGACCACAGGTTCACACTTGGTGGAAGGCCATCGGGTCGAAGGTTAATCCTGATGGAGCCCTAGAGGGTCGAATATGCCTTGGTATGGTTAATATGATGGCTCGGAGTCAGAATATTGCTCCTTCCCTCTATCCTAGTGAAAAAAGGTCAAATGAATAGTGAGATCCCTCTCAAAAATGTCCTAGACCAAAACTTTTTTGCTTTCATATGATTTGTAATATATCATCCCGGTGGGACGAACTTAATTATTTTGATTTGGTATATTCACACCCAAGGTACTGTAGCTTTAATACCATAAATTGGAATGATTAGTCGCAGCTCCTAACTACCCTGGCTTAGGTTCAAACAATTTCCTTATCTATTAACCTTCAAGATTAAGAGGGTGGGGTTTCTCCATATCAATGACCCCCCACTCCTTTGTTTGAATATAAAGTATTTGGGCTAAGAAGTAGCTCTAATGCTATTCCCATGGAATCTTGCAAGTCAATATCATTGGATTTTGTAATCTCAGAAAAAGGATTTGCCTAAGAAATGGCTATGTATCTAGCATTTATAAAGTCTTCTTGAAGAATGGAAAGAGTTAATATGGCTACTTCTCTTTATAAAGGAGTTTTACGGGCATCTTGGATTTGTTAGTTTTTCTACTAGTGAGGTTCCTCACTCATCAGGTGGTGATTTTTGGCAAAACAAGTGATTTCCAGTAGACTTTCTGGTGATTTAAATACTCAATGGATCTGTATGATGTTCGAGATTTATGGAGGGCAGTTTTGAAATGCCATAGGGTCAGTGCTTTGGGTAGTAATGATTTTGATCTCTCCATTGGTGTTCCCAGAGTTGAAGCATCGAGAAATAGTCCCAATGTCCTTGGTATTTTTGAGAGTCCATTATTTGCTGCAAAAAGAGTTCGAACCTTCCTTTAAGATTCTAGTGATTGTCAACTTTGCAGGGGTGAGTCCGAAGAGCATAGATGTATAGCATTTGAGGCAGTTGTTTAGATATGGAGAAGGTTTGTCATCTAAGTTACTGCTATTTTATTTTGTGTATCATCCTTCTTAATGATATGGTGCTATCTAAATCTGATGCAATTGTCTTGTCATCTATACTTTTTCATAGGGTCAGCGAAAATAGTCAAAGCAAAAGCCATCTTGATGGAAGAGAAGGTCGCTGATGATGAAAAGGAGCTTATTAAGGCCAGGACTCAGGTTGCTGAAGTAGAGGGATAGTTTTGGAAACAAAAGAAAAACACGGATGGTCTTTCCAAGAACATTGTTCATTTGGTAGTGAAGCTTGGGAAAGCAAATGCTTCCTTGGCTTTGATGCAACAAAAGATGACTGATGTGTGCCAAGGAGAGGCCTAGGCGATTTCAAATGCAGAGGCCAAAATTGTTGAGCTGGAGAAAAATCATCAAACAAAGATCCGGGATCTGAAGGTCGAAGCAAATAGCTAAATCCAATGGTTTTGAGAGGAACTTAATTTGGCTAGGGGTCAAAATGAATGGTTATGGAAGGAACTTCACCTTGCTTAGGGTCAAATATAGGGTGAAGGGTCCTCGAGACAGGATGATAAGATTCATCAAGCCGAGCAAGCTAGGAATGAAACCATGGTTGAGGCCCAATTCCTTCGGTAAGAATTGAAAGAAGAAAAGAATAAGAATGCGATTACTTTTTGATGGGTCCAAACTGCCGAAGCATGGACATGGAGGAGAACATATCCTTATAGAATTAGTTAAAGGTGGCCAGTATCACCATTGACAGCTTGAAGGATAAAGATAATGATCATCATGATGAGATCCTGAGACTGGAGGCCAAAACTTTAGCCAAAGCATGCATGGGGGCTGCTGAGACCCAGCTTTGTCATGCTGAAAGTGTTAAGGAAATGAGACACCTCGCTCCACCTTGCGGAATGCCTGGGATCTCATTGATGTTTCCATGGCCATGAAAGGAACCTCACCAGGGAAGGATTGGGGCACACCATCCACTCCCGTCGTGGAGGTGTGCCCCCATGGGGCTGTCAACGATAGAGAGAACCAGAGAGAGGGAGAGAAAGAAATCAAGAATTGGGAGAAAGAGACCTGGCTCTCTTCTTTCAACTCTCCATCGACTATCGGCTCTACACATACAAGATATATATATAGCCCTGAGTCAACATGACTCAGCCCAACAAAACTCACTCTCTCCCCCCAGGCCAACACATGAGCTCTAAACCTGTCAGAAGAGTCACTTGAACAGACCTCAAGCTGAGTTGACCAGACCATGAGTCGACTCGAACAGACCTCGAGCTGACTCAACCAAAACTCAACTTGCTGTCGACCTGCAGGAATTGACTCTTCAATAGCCCAAGCCGACTCCAACCTCAAGATCTCTAAACCCAAATCTTGAGCCTCATGGAACACCTCCAGGAAATGCTTGGCATGCCTTCTAGCACCCAAGGATCGCCTCCAGCATCCCTGCCATAGTCTCCCAAGTCTCTCCAAAGCTTGGGAGCACCATGCAAATCCCAACAATCTCCATCTTGGTGCCCCCAAGCTTTGGCAAACTTGGCAATGTCCTCAATGCACACCCTGCATAACTGCGTGTACTGACAGCACTGTATGGATATCCACACCTCTACCAATATCCTCCAGCAACTGATATCACCTAGAGACCTCTAGAATGACCACCTCCATAGCTGAAGATCCTAACTCGTATCCTGGCACCATAGATTGTTACTTTCCTTCTATCTGGCAGCTGCATCAGTATGTTCTTGGACTTCCCTGGAGAGAACCCAGCGAACCTGAACCGGCACTCGCTATAACTGGAGCTCTATTGATGGGGACATCACCAGCATGGATCTCGGAGCAAGCACGAATCATAGAGCTATACAAATCTCGGAGGATATCCAGAATAAATTAACTTGGGCTTATCTTTTTGTTTGAAATTTAAATTAGGATTTGGTTGGTTAGGATTTAGATATGGATAGGCTTATCTTATCCTATCTTGTATTTGAATTTGAATCATTCCTATCTTTTTATCTTGTATTCAAGTTCAAAAGAGGGTTGGACAGGTCTATAAATACCACCCTCAGTCCTTTGTAAAATATAGTTTAGTCAAGTTTTGGGAATGAAAATGAGTTTTAGAAAAGAGTGGTTTTTTTATTTCACTCCATGAGGAGAGGGTGTGAGGCCCAACCCAGGACATGATGTGAGGTCATGCCCAGTTATCTCCCTTCCCATCCCATCTTCTCTATCCCCTCGTGGCTTTTGAGATCCATATCTCCCTTCCCATCCCATCTTCTCTATCCCCTCATGGCCTTTGAGATCCATCCCAGCACCTCCAAGTATCGAGGAGGGTGTAATGCCCTAGAGGTGAGAGGTCTCTTCATTAGGATAAGTCCCAAAGCCCATGAGATTAAGATCCCTATCTTTCATCCCCACTATTCCTTTGCCACCCCTAAAAAAAAAATTCAAAAAAATAAAAGTACCATAATCTAGGTGACTTCTAGGCTTGTCAACGATCCTATCCTTTATTCCCCATCAATTTTGGTATCAGAGCTTAGGTTGATTAGGGTATATTTTTATTTTTATTTTTTCATTTCTAAATATTTCAGATTCATCCCTTCGTACCGATGCCGAGTGCTTCCACCACCACCTAGATCTCTCGTTCCATCGTCCCTCCTGTACTTCTCTTCCCTTCCCCTGTTCTTCGTCTTTATTCTGGCTATTATCATAAATCCGGTTCCTCTTCAAGCCATCACCGAAAACCCCAAATCCATCACCGTCGCCTCCCTACTACCCACTGCCGACACCAGTAATGCCAACGAGGCCAGAGTATCTGCCATCACCGGAGCCGCCGGTGCCTCGCTCCCCTGGGTCCTCATCTTCCTCACAACCGTCGCCATCACCATCTTCTTGGAGGCCAACATCTGCGACCTCACTGGAGAGATCACTTCCGCACCCGCTATGGCTCCTGGGCCGTCGTCACCAGCTCCACCGATGGCATCGGTAAGGCCTTTGCAGTCCAGCTAGCACGCCGTGGCCTCCACTTCATCCTCGTCGGCCGCAGCCCCAACAAGAGCTCTTAAACCATAGCTTCGTCTTCAAGCAACGATCCATCCAGAGAATTGGAGATTCATTGATGTTTTCAAGATTAGTTTAGATGGTTCGTATTCCTGCGATGAAGATTGAATTTCTGGAGGGGGTTGATCCGGAAGAAGATTTCTGTTTTGTGTGGATTTAAAAAAAGTTGAGTTGGCCAAGGGTTCTTGATTAGTGGGATTGAGATCGATTCTGATGCATGGATTTGTTTTCCTTGGTTTGTATTGCAAAGATGAGTGGTGTTTTGGATGCTGTTTTGGTTACACGTGTTCTGGCTCTTGGTAGGGAACAATTTGTTGCTTTCTGTGAACGTCACGAGGAGGGAGTTGATTCTTCTTCATAAGCTATTAGAATGTCTGTTTCCAGTGAAAAGTGGATCGATGGGCTTCAGTTCCCATCTCTGCTCTGGCCTCCGCCACAAGATGAGCAGTAGAGGCAGGCACAAATTGTGGCCAGTGAACTATCCGTGCCTCCTGATGCAGAACAAAAAAAACAAAGAAGCGTATGCGGAAGTAAAATTAAGATTAATTCTTTTTTTTATATATATATATATATATTTCAGAAATTGGCTTTGACTCAAAGTAAAGCTAAACTATGTTGAAGGAAACTAAGTAAAGATTGAAAGCACAGTTTAGAAGGAACCAAATTATCAGAGTAGTTCAGAAGTAACGGATCGCTGGGGGTTGAGAAACTCCCAGACCTAGGGTTTCGCTCTGAACTTTCAACAGAACAGAAATAGAGAGGAGGGACGGTTTACTCACCAGACAGTGATCTTCTCAGGATTCTGGTGGAAGAACTCTCTCGAGCAGATTGTGGGATCCTCGGAGTCGGCTATCTTCGCAATGGATCCTCCAATACTGGTCTCGTGGTTTGGTCGGCTTCTCCTGGACTCAAGATCTGGAAAAGAAGAGGAACAAATGATGGAATTCAGAAACTCAAGAAAAGATCTTACCAGGTTGAAGAACTTGAAAGCTGAAGTTGCTGAAATCGAATTCTCCTGGAGGCCGATCTGTCTTCCTCTTAGAATTGCTGTAGATCTGCAGTATCTGGACTGGAGTCAGATGCTGGTGGTCGGCCAGGACTTGGAGAAGGTGGCCGTGAGAAGAGGAAAAGACTAGGGCTTGGTGGAAAGAGAAGGGTGATGGCGCCTAGGGTTTGGGAATTGAGTGACTAACCTAGGGTTTAGGGTTTTGGAGATCTCTCACCTCCTCAAGGTTCCAGGGGAACCCGGATTTACTCCCTCGCGGAGCTCAACACCTGGAAGCAAGTGCGGACAAGAGAAAACACAAGTTTGCAAAAGAAAAATTTCTTTCATTCATCTGATTGTTGTAAACTTACAAGAGGGGTTTAATTTATAAGGCATTACAAGGGAGGAGGGTTTCACATCTTCCCATGTGGGACTAAAGGAGGGGATCTCAAAATTAGGGCAAATCCCTTACATATGGTCGGCCAAAATACCAAAAAATAGGATTTGGGTTATAAATGGCAGGTAGATGGCGCCACCTTGCTTGGATTTTCAAGAAAAAAATTTTCTTCCTTCCCTGGATCAACTCTTTTGGACTCCTCCTTTTCTTCCTCCCTAAGTCAAGGTCCTTCCCATCTTTGTCTTGATTGTTTTGGCAGGTAGTGGGCGCCCCTTGATGTTCTCTTCCAAGAGAAATTTCTTCCCTTCTTTGCTTGGAGCTTCTTGGGAAAGTCTTGGCCGCCCCCCTTGATTTGTGCTCTCTTGGTGGACTTCTCTTTATCTGGTGCAAGAAAGAAGGAAGTTGCCATCTGTGGAGTGGGGACCAAAAGCTGCTGGATGTGGATATGGCACCCCCTGGACTGGGAGTGTGGTGTCCACTTGCCAGGTCTTGGGAGAAAATGTAACATCCCAGGTTGAAACCCTAGTCCACTACTGAGTCAACATGACTCAACAAAATAAAATGCAGGTAATGTAGACTCAAGCTAAATTAAGTTGATCTAGTCAACTCTTATTAAAAACCAAAAAACCCTAATTCTTCGGGCAAGGTTAATCAGAGATCCAGATGGAGCTCTGAAGTCTTCTTCTGAGTCTGGTGCCCGCACCACCTCCCCTCTCCCCAAGCCGCTGCTCTCAAAGCCCCCACATCTACTGCCGCCGCTGACTGCCACCACCCCCAACCTCGATCCGACGACCCTCGCGACCGCCCGCACCCAGTGCCCATCCATTTCAAGTTTGGCTTCGCCTTCCATGAGAAGCCACCGAAACTCCTCCCGGCTGCCATTGCCCGCCTCGCAAGACACCACCGGAACCCAGTCCGAGCCGCGCCACCATGTCCCCTGTTCCCTGGTTTTTTTTTTCTCGTGGAGGAGGGAGAAGAAGCACTGCACAGTCATCAAAGCACTTTCCCATCATGATGCAGATTTCACAGCCGCACGGGTTTCAGAGTTCATGAACTTCAAAGTTGCACCAATTTCAAAGCACATGATTTTCAAAGCTACATGAGTTTCAGAGTCGCACGAAGTTCAAAGCCACTCCAATTTTGAAGCACACGATCTACAAAGCTACACACTTTTTAAAGTGCATGGATCTTAGAGCTAAGTAAAAAAAATCTACAGGTATGTGCATCCTGGAGCTAGCCTGACTCGACGGAGTTGAGTTTTCTCCACTCAGGAGAATGATGGGGACATCGCTAGCACGGATCCCAGAGCAAGCACGAATCCTAGAGCTACACAAATCTCGAAGGATATCCAGAATAAATTAATTTGGGTTTATTTTTTTGTTTGAAATTTAAATTAGGATTTGGTTGGTTAGGATTTAGATATGGATACGCTTATCTTATCCTATCTTGTATTTGAATTTGAATCATTCCTATATTTTTATCTTGTATTCAAATTCAAATGAGGGTTGGACAGGTCTATAAATACCATCCTCAGTCCTTTGTAAAAAATAGTTTAGTCAAGTTTTGGGAATGAAAATGAGTTTTAGAAAAGAGTGGTTTTTTTATTTTACTCCATGAGGAGAGGGTGTGAGGTCCAACCAAGGACATGATGTGAGGTCATGCCCAGTTATCTCACTTCCCATCCCATCTTCTCTATCCCCTCGTGGCCTTTGAGATCCATCTTAGTGCCTCCAATCCCATCTTCTCTATCCCCTCATGGCCTTCGAGATCCATCTTAGCACCTCCAAGTATTGAGGAAGGTGTAATGCCCTAGAGGTGAGAGGTCTCTTCATTAGGATAAGTCCCAAAGTCCATGAAATCCAGATTCCTTTCTTTCATCCCCACTATTCCTTCACCACCCCTAAAAAAAAAAAAATTCCAAAAAATAAAAGTACCCTAATCTAGGTGACTTCTAGGCTTACCAACGATCCTATCCTTTGTCCCCCATCATCTACCTTACACAATTTTTGCAGAGCCACACCATACTCTGCACTCTCCGCTCCACCTGGCTAAGTGCACCCCTGGCTTCCATGTAAGGATATGGTCCTCCATGCACCTCCCGCTCTGAACATGTGTCAAAACTCGCTCCACCCATGAAGCCACCTGTCATCGGTGCTCCACTTGAAACTGAAGTCCTCCTGATGTCATAGAAAGAAACCCCGAGGATAGCATCTCACGCTGCCCTGCTGATCATGACCTGAACCTCGTAACTAGTCACTGTCTCCTCGGACCCTCCTCATATCGCGGACCTCTCCGAGACCGTCTCGGATACTCTACAACCCCATAGGAACCTTCGAAACTCAGGAGCTCATCCCAACTCCTCAAATATAGCAACTGAACATAGCAAACATCACAAGTAGCTACTCCATCACATCCTAGCCTGTCCATAGGCTGCATGATGTCCGTCATGTCCCAGCCCATCTCTAGGCTACATGATGTCTACTCCATCACGTCCCAGCCTGTCCATAGGCTGCATGATGTCTAATCCATCATGTCCTAGCCTGTCCATAGGCTGCATGACATCTCTGGCACTCCCTGAGACTGTCCCTGTCTTCCTGAGCTGCCAGCCTCCATCAGCTCCAGTGACTGCATCATCACATCCCAGCCTATCCATAGACTGCATGATCATGTCCCAGACTCTACTGAAGTACCCGGGTCTCTTGAGACCTCCCTGGTGCTCCCTGAGTAGTGAGGACACCTTCACAAAATTTCAGAACTCACTGTGAATCTCGTAGGGAAGATCCAGACTCTGAACCATCCAGCAAATGCAACCCGGTAATTGTTTTCGGGTTTTAAAGTATGAAGTCTTTTGTTGCCAAACATCAAGAGAAGCTAGCAAAGGAGGGAAAATTGCACCACCGTGCAGCAGTCCCAGACTACAGATTTCATCATGATTTTGCAGATCCTGTAGATCTAGATTTTGTCAGGATTTCGCAGTCCCAGATTTCCTGCAGCCCCTTCATCCCTGCAGCCCCTTCATCCCTGCAGCCCTAGATTTTGCAGCACCAGATTTTGCAGCCATTTAAAAATTAAACTAATCTTTATATAGAGGGTTCTAGAGGGTGTTCTTGAGCCTATAAATAGGGATCGTTCTCTTGTATGAAAAAAAGAAGAAAGATATATGAAATGAAATACTATTGGAGTGCTTTCTCTAGTGCCTTTGTTACAATTGTAACATTGAGGGGTGTGAGGCCCTAACCCTGCCTTCGTTGCGTTGCAACGTCGAGGAGTGTGAGGCTCCGACTGCCTTCGCTGCACCCGCGGCGTCGAGGGGCGCAAGGCCCTATTTATCCTACCATTTTCCAGCCATCTAAGCCCCCCTATCATCCATTCCATCATCCATAATCCTCACCACCGTGCTCCAGAAGATCAAAGATTTCAAGGTCTTTCTCCGGTAACGATCCCCCGAAGGATCATTGCCAACATACATTTAGCACGATGCCACCCGTTGAGCAGCTGATTATTGATCATCTAGGCCGCATCTTCCCAGGAAGAGTGACTCTAGTGCTTTGAGAATATTTATTTACTGTTGTGTCATTTTACCTCACCTCCTTATCCTCAAGATCTGTTTTATTAATTGTTTGCATGTCCTAGATTGGGGATTTCTTAATCTCTGAGTCCTGGGTCTATTATTCTGCTCACTTAATTTTGGGGTCCAACATGAGAGGTTGTATGAGTTGATACCTTCCTTAAGTTGTTTTCTATCATCCTTGCTTGTTATGAGTCTCAATTTAATCAGATTTAAGGGTGATTTTCTTTGCATTGCATCTCTGATGCAGAACAAAGAACAAAGAAGCGTATGCGGAAGTAAAATTAAGATTAATTCTTTTTTTTTTTTTTTTTTTTATATATATATTTCAGAAATTGGCTTTGACTCAAAGTAAAGCTAAACTATGTTGAAGGAAACTAAGTAAAGATTGAAAGCACAGTTTAGAAGGAACCAAATTATCAGAGTAGTTCAGAAGTAACGGATCGCTGGGGGTTGAGAAACTCCCAGACCTAGGGTTTTGCTCTGAACTTTCAACAGAACAGAAATAGAGAGGAGGGATGGTTTACTCACCAGACAGTGATCTTCTCAGGATTTTGGTGGAAGAACTCTCTCGAGCAGATTGTGGGATCCTCGGAGTCGGCTATCTTCATAATGGATCCTCCAATACTGGTCTCGTGGTTTGGTCGGCTTCTCCTGGACTCAAGATCTGGAAAAGAAGAGGAACAAATGATGGAATTCAGAAACTCAAGAAAAGATCTTACCAGGTTGAAGAACTTGAAAGCTGAAGTTGCTGAAATCGAATTCTCTTGGAGGCCGATCTGACTTCCTCTTAGAATTGCGGTGGATCTACAGTATCTGGACTGGAGTCGGATGCTGGTTGTCGGCCAGGACTTGGAGAAGGTGGCCGTGAGAAGAGGAAAAGACTAGGGCTTGGTGGAAAGAGAAGGGTGATGGCGGCTAGGGTTTGGGAATTGAGTGGCTAATCTAGGGTTTAGGGTTTTGGAGATCTCTCACCTCCTCAAGGTTCCAGGGGAACCCGGATTTACTCCCTCACGGAGCTCAACACCTGGAAGCAAGTGCGGACAAGAGAAAACACAAGTTTGCTCAAGAAAAAATTTCTTTCATTCATCTATGATTTTTTTTCAACTTACAAGAGGGTTTAATTTATAATGCTTTACAAGGGAGAAGGGTTTCATATTTTCCCATGTGGGACTAAAGGAGGGGATCTCCAAATTAGGGCAAATCCCTTACATATGGTCGGCCAAAATACCAAAAATTAGGATTTGGGTTATAAATGGCAGGTAGATGGCGCCACCTTGCTTGGATTTTTTAAGAAAAATTTTCTTCCTTCCCTGGATGAACTCTTTTGGACTCCTCCTTTTCTTCCTCCCTAAGTCAAGGCTCTTCCCATCTTTGTTTTAGGTTTTTTTGGCAGGTAATGGGCGCCCCTTGATATGCTCTTCCAAGAGAAATTTCTTCCCTTCTTGCTTGGATTTTCTTGGGAAAGTCTTGGCCACCCCCTTGATTGGTGGTCTCTTGGTGGACTTCTCCTTATCTGGCGCATGAGAGAAGGAGGTTGCCATCTGTGGAGTGGGGACCAAAAGCTGCTGGATGTGGATATGGCGCCCCTTGGACTGGGAGTGTGGCTGGGAGTGTGGTGTCCACTTGCCTGGTCTTAGGAGAAAATGTAACATCCCAGGTTGAAACCCTAGTCCACTACTGAGTCAACATGACTCAACAAAATAAAATGCAGGTAATGTAGACTCAAGCTAAATTGAGTTGATCTAGTCAACTCTTATTACAAACCAAAAACCCTAATTCTTCGGGCAAGGTTAATCAGAGATCCAGATGGAGCTCTGAAGTCTTCTTCTGAGTCTGGTGCCCGCACCAATCTCTCATCATTTTCATGCCATCCTAGTCCATAGGCTCCCCATCATATTTGGTATCAGAGCAGGTTAGATTAGGACTTGTTCCAGTCTCTGCACTTCAGGGTTTCTTTTTTCACTTGTGACCTACCTGTAATCCATTTTAATTTCAATATAAGAGTAGTTAGTTTCTTTGTTTTGTATTTTTTTCCTTGTATCATTTTTAGTTAGCTGTCTTAGTTTAAAATTTCATCTTTAGAAAAAAATTATAAAAAAAAATTAAAATTCCTGCAAGTTGTTGCTCTCCTGTTTACTGTTTACTGTTTTTCTATATTAGTTACGTTTTCTACCTGTAATCTACTTAAATCTCTATATAAAAGTAGTTAGTTTATCTTGTTTATATTTTTTTCCTTATACAATTTTTAGTTATCTATCTTCCTTTAAAATCTCTTCCTCAGAAAAAAATTACCAAAAAAGTTAAAAATTTCTGAAATCCTCTGCTGTCAGCATGCTATTTTGCTGACTCTTCCATTTTAGTTAAGTTCCAAGACATGTTTAGAATAGCATAGGTTTTATTTGTCTAAATCCTTTAATTTGGTATGCTATTGATGTGTTAAGTGTCTACCGTGACTTTTCTAGAATTTTTGGAATTTTTTTTTTTGCACCATTAGACTAGGGTTCATTGCATGTTTCATTCCATCTCATGATAAATCTATTTAAGGGCGGCAATTTCATAACAAAGGGGAGGACGTTATTACCTCTCCTTAGTCCACAACAACCACCCTCATTTTCGAACCTAAGCCTTTAAATTTAAAATCAATTAGCAATGTACTGCTTTGCTCTAGAGAGCCATAGGGACACCAACACGGTCGAGTCAAGACTTCGAGTCTACTCCTTGTGTCAGTCTATCTTGTGTGTGCCACTATTCTTGGTGTCTAGGCTGGTGAACCTAGGGCTTGTGAGTTGGTCAGCCGTACCTGGCCAATCCCCGATTGGTGTCTAAGGTTGGCAGAAAGGGACCTTCACTCCCCTACACCTACCAGGCCAAGGATAAGGGTTACTACAGGTTAGCCTGTTGCTTGAGTTAGGCCCCAGTTGAGATTCTAGGTCTAGTTACCCTTAGTCAAATTTTCTGCTTGTGTGCTTGATTCATGTCTACTAGGGCAGGAACATCATATCAGCCCGAGACACCTATGGATAACCCTCAAGAGGCTTTACTAAGAACTATGTCAGAGCATTTTGCCCAAATGTCAGCCCAGTTATCTGCCCAATTGACCAATCACTTAGATAACCGGTTGAATCAGTTTGAGGCTAGATTGGACACCATAGAGAGAGCCCAGCAGCAGTGTTCTGAGCCCGACCCTGGCACCCCAGCTTCGATGACACACCCTAGGAGGGCTTGAAATCTTGATCCTTTCGAAGAGCCTAACCCTAGGAGAGAGAGAACTTTTGACCCATTCGAGGAACCACATCCTAGGAGGGCCCAGCAACCTGACCCATACCGAGATCATCCTCCTAGAAGACCCCATTAGGAGTTTGTTGATTTGGAGGATAGGGCTTTTAAGAGCATTAGACTAGAAGCCCCCACATTTGATGGCACCCTGGACACCAAGGTATACGTGGACTGGGAAAAGGAAATGGACCAATATTTCGAGTGGTACGAGATGACGGAGGGTAGGAAATTTAAGTTTGCAAAGCTTAGGTTAATTCGCCAAGCCCGGATGTATTGGGATACTATTAAGAGACTAATGAGGCAAAGAGGACTGGACCCCGTAGCCACCTGGGGAGAGTTAAAAGCCAGGCTTAGGGAAAAGTTCATACCTGTGTCTTTCCACCAACGCCTTTTAGATCAGTGGCATAGGTTGATTCAAGGAAACAAGAGTGCCACAGAGTATATTGCCCAGTTTGATGAGTTGGCCAAGAGGTGTGGGATGAACGAATCTGAGGCCGTGATTTTGTCTAGATTTAGGTCTAGTTTGAGAGAGGAGTTAAAGAGAGAGCTTTACTTGAGGGAGGTAAAAGATCTAGAGCAGGCCTACCAGGTAGCTAGGGATTTTGAGCAGTTCCATAGGACTCCCGCCTATCGAAAGATTGAACCCGCTAGGAGTCTATACCCTAGATCAGCCCAGCCTAATCCAAGCCGACCTTACCCTGCCCATCCAAATCTGCGTCGTCCTGACCAAAACCAGACTGACCCTAGTCTACCCGAGTCTAGTAGACCCAGTCCCAGCCGGCCTCAAGATAATAAAGGTAAATCTGTAGAGGTCCCCAGAAAACCTGGCATTTGTTTTAGATGTCACCAGCCCGGCCATTACTCCAGTGAATGTCCTACTAGATCCCTCCATATAGGTGGTTTAGAGGAAGAAGAGAACCCCGAGACTGTTCATGAGTTGGAAGAAGAAGTGTATGAGGAAGGACTGACTTTAGCAAAAGAGTACGAGGGAGATGAGGAAACCTGTGACCTCACTACCTTGTGTGGAGTAGTTAGACGTATCCTTGCCCAATCTAAGGAACAAGAAGACTGGCGTAGGACCAACATCCTACACACTTTCATTAAGTTTGGAGAGAAGGTTTGTAAGGTTATCCTAGATAGTGGCAGTTGTATCAATGCCATTTCTGCTAGCACTGTCAAGACTTTAGGGGTAACCCCAATTCCCCATCCTAGCCCTTACAAGGTGTCCTGGATAGATTCCAGCTCCATTCCCATCAAGCTCCAGTGTCAAGTCCTCATCCAATTACAGTCGTACAAGGAGAAAGTGTGGTGTGATGTGCCGCCCATGTGATGGGGAACCAATATGCATGCCATTTTTTTGTATGTTTTACATGTTGAGTTAGGTGATTAATTCCCGAATTTCAGATCAAAATTATTTGTAGAGAATTTTGTATGAATTTTTGAAGATCAGCATGCAGATTAGGACCTAGAAAAGTAGCAAAGAAGGACCGCCGGGGCTGAGAAGCCTCGGTTAGGGCAAGTTCTCCTACAATAAAACTACTGGAGGTAGAGGGGTGTACCTGACAACGTCTGTGAAGATCGTAGCGAAGGGGTCTCTCGTTCCTCGACGGATGCGGCCTGAAAAACCGAGCCAAAGACCCGCGGATACCCGGCTTTCTGCTCGGTGATCCGATTGAGGCTTGGCTGGAGTCGTTGGATTCGTAGGAACTCGGGGACCTGTAAATGACCTGTCAGGGGTTAGAAAACTCACAAAGGAACAAGAAAACAAAGAAAAAATAGCAAGGAAAGGCTTCTTTTGGAGTGGGCATCCAGGGATCTGAGATGCTTGTTGGCAGCAGGAAGATGATTGCAGCACTGGGAAGAAAAACTCTCGCAAACCCCTTTATGCACACAGCAGGGTATCACACAACTCAATAGAAGAACTCAAGGTTTTCATTCATCAAAATCCTCCTTCATACAAGAGGCTAGGGTTCCTTAAATAGACCCTTAACCTTGGGCTCCAAGTAAGGGAACATTAGTCTTTACATGAGAATCCTTTTCCCTCTCAAACCCTAGCTAGAAAATAAGGAAACATTAGGTAGAAAATATCCCTAAAATTTCTCTTGACTTGGCCAACACTCCAAGGACGCCTAGGGGGGCATGTTGGGCTTCTAGGAGCAGCAAAAGGCCAGCCCAAAGGGGCCCGGGTGCATGGGTTTGGGCCTCTGGAAGCTGGGGTGGCCTGGTAGCCAGGTAGCAGGAATATTCCCTGGTATCTTGCTTCTTAGGGGCTTGGGCTTGGCACCTAGGCTTGATTTCTTTGGGCTAGGATGCAGATGGACCTCTGGAATCATGGATGCCTTGGTATATGAATATATTTTGGCATCTGGAAGGGAATCTGGGCATCTGGAGGGCATCTGCAAGAAATCAGGGTTTTCTGAATTTTCCTCCTGGGGTCTTCAAATCTTCAAGCTGGGTTGGACTTGTGCTATACTTCCATGTCTTCAATCTAGTTGGACTTGGTCTTCACTTGTATGATATAGTCTTGAGTCTTCAGTATGCTTGAACAGGACTCAAAAAAATAAAATAAGCTCAATATGAGCTGACTAGCATTGGACTGAACTAGCTCAACATAAGCTGACTAGTACAGAACTGAAATAATCAACTCAAAAGACTCAAACAACAACTAAAAAAAGGACTCAAATGGGCTAAGCCCTTATTACAGATGGACTCAAAAATTATTGATCAATTCACAGAGGGTTGAGAAGCCTCTGCCTTATTCTGGTGCCTTTGGTGTCCGCACCAATTCTCCCGGGGTGGGAGGAACTCGACCCTGTCGAGTGAAGATCAGACTGGCTCACATATCTCTCGAGAAGGTCTGGGTTGAGGCATTGCAAGTCCTCTCGAGAAATCCACGAATCGTCTGACTCTGGCTGGCCTTGCCATCGGACCAGGAAGCATTGATAGTCACGGTCCCGGATCGTGATGGCTTGATCGTCCAGGATATGCTCGATCCGTTCTCCTCTCTCAGGCCAATTTGTTAATGGACACTCTGGGTTAGGGTCACTCACAATGAAAAGGAATAGGTCCAAAGGCCTTACTAGGTATCGCTGCCGGTTCCCTATACTCAACCAGGTCTGTAATATTGAAGGTAGAACTAATGCCCAAATCCGAAGGCAAGTCTAACACCTATGCATTTGATCCAATCCTTCTCTATCACTTTAAAAGGTCCGGCTCTGCGAGCATGAAGCTTCTTTTAGGCCTAAGCCTAACCAAGATAGAATCCACTACATCAAGTTCTTTGACCCTTCTTCGGGAATTAGCTAGTTGTTTTAAGATTAGTGCGGGTGGTGAACATGCTAGGCACATGCAGACTCCTAACAAATGATGCAAAGGACTCATACTGACACCTAACAGACTCAACTATGCATTCCTATCGAAGGAAATTTTATTGAACTCTTTGGATCTAAACCTAATAGATTATAGGTTCTCTAGGTTTGATCCTAGCTTGACATGTACATGAAAATTTACAGTGAACTCCTAGCAAATTCCAAAGAGTATGCCAGAAGTAAGATGCAAACCTAACATGCGTGATGAATGTATGTAGTATGCTAATCTCAGCTAAATGCAATCTAATGATCCTAGAAATGCTGGAGGTGTCAGGAAAGGGCAGAAAATAGGAAGTGGGTTTAGAATTAGTTTGGTAAGGTAGAGAAAAAGGTTCATGGTTAGTTGGATAAAGTAGGATAAAAGACGGGGTGTCAGGAACTAATCCTATACTAATGAGGTTAACCTTACGGGGTTGTGATATATCTACGGGGTTTGTATAATGGAAGGATGGGTTATTAATCTCAGGGAAGAGATCCTTAATAGGAACTATAGGAGGAGGCTCATCCTGAGGGTACTGATTCAAAGAGATCAGGTCCTTAATAAATTCTTCAGGTTCTTGTATTTTATGACTAGACTCTATAATTTGGCCATCCTCTATGGTTTCCTCAGGTAAGGCTCTAGCAGCAGTACCTAGGTTCTCTTCCTCTATTTGTTCTTCCATTATAGCTTTAGGTTGGATGTGGTCAAGGTCAACTAGCTCTGGGTTGGTTTCTACCTGGGTATCTACTGGGTCAGCTAATTCTAGGTCTACTAAAGGTGTCTCCTCTTCTCCCTCATACTCATCCACTAGGCTCACATCAGCTTCATACACTTTCGCGTTAATGTAAGCCTTGTGAATCTCAGGAATGGTTGGAGAAGGTCGGCTAGCAGGAAATTGGTTAGGTTATGGTCTCTGATTATTGGTACTACTCCTAGTAGGTTCAGGTTGTATAAGGGGTAGTGGCTCACTACTAGGTTCGTATTTAGGGATACTAATCCTATGGGGTTCAAGTTGACTAGGGGAAGCATGACTAGTACTAGGTTGATACTTAGGGGTTATGGGTTCTCTAGGCTCATAGGACAAGGGTGCAGATCTATGGGTCATGGGATTATAGGATCTGGGGTCATAGGATTTTGGGTCAGCTCTATGATCAGGTTCTAAGGATGGATCATGGTATGGGGTCCACCTAAGGTTGGGCTCCCTATATGGGTCAGGATATTGGGTCCTCCCAGGGTTGGACTCCCTATATGGGTCAGAATACTGGGTTCTCCTAGGGTTGGACACCCTATATGGGTCAGAATATTGGGTTCTCCTAGGGTTGGACTCCCTATATGGGTCAGAATATTGGGTGTTGGGTCTACTAGGCTTATAGGGTGTGGGTGCATAGGATTTATGATCATGGGATCTAGAGTCATAGGATCTAGGTTCATAGGTTCTAGGTTCATAGGATTTGGAGTATAAAGATCTATAGGTTGTGGGTATACTAGGCTTAGAGGATGTGGGTAAATAGGATCTATCTTCCTGGTCTACAAAATCCTGATTGGGTCTTCTAGGACTAACCTTAGGGATTGGGTCAGGATGATGGGATCTCCTAGGTTCAGCCTCAAGGTATGGATCAGGGTTTGGGGTCCTCCTAGGTTGAGGGGAATCAGGATCTGGCTCAGACTGTGACCCATGGTTTTTTTCTGGGGTCCCTACCCGGACTTTTAACTGATCAAACCTATTGGCAAGATGGTCAATTCTATCATTGGTTTGAATACGAGACTGAGTTAACTGGGTCATCTGGGTAGTTATCTGGGTAGCCATTTGGGCCATTTGATCAACTAGGGCTTTTATTTGAGATTGTAAATTTTCCATGGGTTCAGACATTTGTGAAGGAGGTGGGTGATATGAAACTCCTGATCTAATGCTCATGCAAGACTCGATCAGACCGACTATAGCTGACTAGACCTAGAGTCCAAACTAGATGCTCAATCAGGGTGGCAAACTAGCCTATAGTAACCCTGCACTCAGCCAGGCAGGTGTAAGGGGAGTGTTAGGTCCCTGATTGCCAAACCTAGACACCAATCAGAGATTGGCCAGGTAGGCAGACTAGCACACAAGCCCTTCGGGATTGAATCCCTAAACCACCGTTCTAGACACTGAGCACAAGGCACACACAGGTTAACTTGACACAGTGATCTAACACTAGCCCGGACCCGACCAGTTGGTGTCCCTAGCCCACTAGGGCAAATTAAGTCTAGTTAATTTTAGGTTAAGGCTTGGGACCAAATGCAAGGGATGTGGTTTTGGGCTAAGGAGAGGTGATCAAATCCTCCCCTCATTTGACATAGAAAGAGTGCCCTTAAAAGTAGATTATGCAATGATGGCAGGCAAATGATGCAAATTAGGGTTAGATGTTTTTGGTATTTTTTTTTGGAGAATATGTAATTTTATTTTATTATTAATTTTTTGTTGGTATTTTCTTAAAATATAAGAAAACTTGAAAATAATGTCCTAATATGCAAGAAATATACCAAAATAAAAAGATATGCAAAAGATGCTAAACAAAACCCTAAAACTTCCAAACTTGTCTTGCTGAAAAAAAAACAGGGCCAAAAACTTGTATGCTGTATTTTGGCTTGCAGAAAATTCACATGCCATAATAAAATCTACGAAAATTCTTAAAATTATTGTGAATTATTATGAATCCATAAAAATAAATTTTAGAATTTTCTGAGTTTTTATCAGGAAGAAATAATTAACATAACAGAGTATATACGGACTGAAAAATTGCAGAAAACAAGCCCTAATCTAAGCTCTGATACCAAATGATGGGGAACCAATATGCATGCCATTTTTTTTGTATGTTTTACATGTTGAGTTAGGTGATTAATTCCCGAATTTCAGATCAAAATTATTTGTAGGGAATTTTATATGAGTTTTTGAAGATCAGCATGCAGATTAGGACCTAGAAAAGTAGCAAAGAAGGACCGCCGGGGCTGAGAAGCCTCGGTTAGGGCATGTTCTCCTACAATAAAACTACTGGAGGTAGAGGGGTGTACCTGACAACGTCTGTGAAGATCGCAGCGAAGGGGTCTCTCGTTCCTCGATGGATGCGGCCTGGAAAACCGAGCCAAAGACCCGCGGATACCCGGCTTTCTGCTCGGTGATCTGATTGAGGCTTGGCTGGAGTCGTTGGATTCGTAGGAACTCGGGAACCTGTAAATGACCTGTCAGGGGTTAGAAACTCACAAAGGAATAAGAAAACAAAGAAAAAATAGCAAGGGAAGGCTTCTTTTGGAGTGGGCATCCAGGGATCTGAGATGCTTGTTGGCAGCAGGAAGATGATTGCAGCACTGGGAAGAAAAACTCTCGCAAACCCCTTTATGCACACAGCAGGGTATCACACAACTCAATAGAAGAACTCAAGGTTTTCATTCATCAAAATCCTCCTTCATACAAGAGGCTAGGGTTCCTTAAATAGACCCTTAACCTTGGGCTCCAAGTAAGGGCACATTAGTCTTTACATGAGAATCCTTTTCCCTCTCAAACCCTAGCTAGAAAATAAGGAAACATTAGGTAGAAAAAATCCCTAAAATTTCTCTTGACTTGGCCAACACTCCAAGGACGCCTAGGGGGGTATGTTGGGCTTCTAGGAGCAGCAAAAGGCCGGCCCAAAGGGGCCCGGGTGCATGGGTTTGGGCCTCTGGAAGCTGGGGTGACCTGGTAGCCAGGTAGCAGGAATATTCCCTGGTATCTTGCTTCTTAGGGGCTTGGGCTTGGCACCTAGGCTTGATTTCTTTGGACTAGGATGTAGATGGACCTCTGGAATCATGGATTCCTTGGTATATGAATATATTTTAGCATCTGGAAAGGAATCTGGGCATCTGGAGGGCATCTGCAAGAAATCAGGGTTTTCTGAATTTTCCTCCTGGGATCTTCAAATCTTCAAGCTGGGTTGGACTTGTGCTATACTTCCATGTCTTCAATCTAGTTGGACTTGGTCTTCACTTGTATGATATAGTCTTGAGTCTTCAGTATGCTTGGACAGGACTTAAAAAAATAAAATAAGCTCAACATGAGCTGACTAGCATTGGACTGAACTAGCTCAACATAAGCTGACTAGTACAGAACTGAAATAATCAACTCAAAAGACTCAAACAACAAGTAAAAAAAGGACTCAGATGGGCTAAGCCCTTATTACAGATGGACTCAAAAATTATTGATCAATTCACAGAGGGTTGAGAAGCCTCTGCCTTATTCTGGTGCCTTTGGTGTCCGCACAACCATGAGGGTTAGCAGCATCATTTTAGGATGACCCTGGCTCTATGACCATGATGTCACTCTGTTTGGCAAGTCCAACTCCTGTTCCTTCAACCACTTAGGGAAGAAGATAGTCATTAACCCAGTGCCCCCTAAGGATGAAGTCAAGAAGGGAGCTAGCTCTTTGAAAAAGAAGACATCTGGATTAAATCTGATTAGTGCCAAAGAGTTAGAAAGGGAGATTGTGGAAGGTTCACCTGTTTGGTTAGTGTCCTCCAAGGAAGTTAAGAAACCAACCTTAGAAGACCCACCTCAGGGAGTCTTGGAAGTTTTGGAAGAATTTAAGGATGTATTTCAAGATGATCTGCCCGACCAACTTCCACCCCTTAGGGACATCCAGCATGCCATTGACCTTGTCCCAGGATCCACTTTGCCTAACCTGCCCCAATACCGGATGAACCCCAAGGAACATTTAGAGCTCCATCAGCAAGTTAGTGAGTTGTTGAATAAAGGTTTTATCAGAGAGAGTTTGAGTCCTTGTGCCGTCCAAGCCCTTTTGACACCCAAAAAGGATGGCACATGGTGAATGTGCGTAGACAGTCGAGCTATTAACAAGATCACCATCAAATATCGGTTTCCCATACCTCGCCTAGATGACCTCTTAGACATGGTGGATGGAGCCACAATTTTCTCCAAGATTGACCTTAAGAGTGGCTACCATCAAGTTAGAATCCGACCCAGGGATGAATGGAAGATAGCATTCAAGACTAAGGATGGTTTGTATGAGTGGGTAGTCATGCCTTTTGGATTTTCCAATGCACCCAGCACTTTCATGAGAGTCATGATCCAGGTCCTTAGGATGTTCATCGGTAAGTTTGTGGTAGTCTATTTTGACGACATCCTGATTTACAGAAAGAATGAGAAGGACCACTTGGACCACCTTAGGTTAGTGTGTTCGGCCCTTAGGAATGACAGCTTCTATGCAAATCCCAAGAAGTGCGAGTTTCTGACCCGTAGGGTTGTCTTCCTAGGATTTGTCGTGACCCCAGAAGGAGTAGCCACTGATCCCGAAAAGATCAGGATGATAGTTGAGTGGCCTGTACCAACCTCTGTTACTAAAGTTCATAGTTTCCACGGACTGGCCACCTTTTATAGACGATTCATTAGGGTTTTCAGCACCGTTGTCTCATCCATCACTGATTGCATTAGGAAGGGAGCTTTCGAGTGGACCAAAGCTGCTGATAAAGCCTTCTTAGAGCTGAAAGAGAAAATGACCCAGGCCCACGTCCTAAGATTGCCTGATTTTTCCAAAGTGTTCGAGGTAGCATGTGATGCCTCAGGGGTAGGAATAGGAGGAGTCCTAAGCCAAGAGAACCACCCGGTAGCCTTTTTTAGTGAGAAGTTCAATGAGGCTAAGCTTAGGTATTCTACCTATGACAAGGAATTTTATGCCTTAGTACAAGCACTAAGATATTGGAGGCATTACCTTTTATCTAATGAAATTGTATTGTACTCTGATCACGAGGCATTGAGGTATCTGAGTTCCCAAAAGAAGTTGAACCCTGGATATGCTAAGTGGGTAGACTATATCCAGGCGTATACCTTTGTTTTGAAACATCGAGCGGGAACTGAAAATAAGGTAGCCGACGCCCTGAGCCGACAATCTTTACTCCTGAGCACTGTTAGAACCGAGGTTGTAGGGTTTAACCAGATTAAAGAGCAGTACGATACCTGTCCTGATTTCAGAAAGATTCACCAAGCCTTGAGTATCAGACCATCTAAGGAACACAGTCAGTATACCTTGTTAGATGGTTACCTGTTTGAGGAGAATAGGCTATGCATCCCAAGAACGTCTGTGAGGGAATTTTTGGTCTGGCAGATGCACGCAGGAGGTTTAGCTGGCCATTTCGGGAAGAATAAGACCATCCAAGCTATAGAGGAAAATTTCTTTTGGCCAAGTCTGAAAAGGGATTGGTGTAGAATGTAAAATGAAACTATGCAACCCTAATGGAGATTAGCAAATGATTAACCAAGCAATTCCCTATTTGCATATAAACAACTCAATATAAACTATCAAAGAGATCTAGTAAAGAAGCTCGAAAGATCTAACATAAACCTAGTGATCGAGACTCTCAGAATAAGAAAGGAATAGGATCAGAAGAGAACCACGCAAGCTCAGCTAGGTCTAATTTAACATTGTAGACTTAATCAACACTAGACATACCTGACATTGGCCCTTCAATTAGAATAGATTCACTCTTGAAGAGGTCTCCCGGATGACATGAACATAATACCACTGAAGGCTCCTCTTGTTTTCTGGATCTATGGCAAGTAAACCTTCCTCTTGAAGCCGGAATCTCAGAGAACCCTGCAACAAAGAAACCCTAAGATGAGTGACTTAACAAGCAATCAACTCGAGAAAAGAAAGAAGGGTGGAAGAGGCATTGAAGGAGATCCATCTTGGCGTCAAGGTGGAATGCTTGAAGTGGAGTAGGTTGGTCGCCTTGTGATGATCTTCTTGATTCACCCTTGAATGCTGGAGCTAGTTTGAAGTTATGAAAGAAGAGGAAGTCTTTGGCATTGGGAATGGATGAAGGAAAGATTAGGGTTGGCGTGGAGGAAGAGAAAGGCTAAGCTACCACATAGACACATAGAAAAAAATACATAGAAGAAAAAAATACCAACTTCATTCATTAACCATCCTTTTCACAATGGGGCATCCCATAGATTAAATAGAAGCCTTATAACATTTTTAAAATTTGAAAACCCATAGGATTAGTAGGATTACAAGGGGGGTTGGAGGATATGGTGGCATTTGTTGCTTGAAATGTGGGGAGTTGGAGGATATGGTGGCATTTGTTACTTGAAACTCCTTCAAAGCTTGACATGTGGCGCAAGGTGGGGACCACTTGATGATGTGGCGGTGTCCTTTGGAGCTCTTGACATGTGGCATAAAGTGGGGACCACTTGTTGAGGTGGCGACATCCATTGGAGCTTTTGACATGTGGCACAAGGTGGGGGTCACTTGATGAGGTGGCTTCTTCTTGTCTTGATGCTTCATGGACTCATGGATTGGGCTTGATTTAACTGGACCCAACTCTCAATTACAGGGTTAACTAAGATATTAAACTAGACCCAACATGGACTCGAAATTAACTACAAGATTATTTGGACATAAAAAAAATAAAATTACAGGACTTCTATTTTGCTACTCCAACCACAAGGACTCGGACTTGACCTAAATTGGTTGGAGTCTTTTCCTGATTCTAGTGTCCACATCAATTCTCCCGAGGTGGGAGGAACTCGACCTTGTCGAGTAGGGATTAGCCTGATAAGCTTCTAATGTATCTGGATGGATTTGTTGTAGGTCCTCTCGAGTGATCCAGGAGTCTTCAGAATCAGGACATCCTTGCCATCTAATCAGATAACTTTGGTAGCCCTTATTTCTAGTGGTAATGATCTGGTCATCCAAGATCCTTTCAATTTTCTCCCTTCGCTCAGGAACACTCGGTGGTGGGCATTCTTTTGGGGCTTCACTCTCAAAAGAAGTATTAGGACCAAAAAGCTCACCAGGTATCAATGCAGGTTCTTTGTATTCTTTTAAGTCTGAAACATTAAATGTTGAACTAATGCCATAACTTGGTGGTAATTCTAATACATAAGCATTAGGTCCAATTTTCTTTATTATTTTAAAGGTCCGGCTCCCCGAGCATGGAGTTTCTTCATAGTTCCCGGCGAAAATCTTTCAGGTTTAAATTTGATCATAACGGATTCCCCTTCATTAAATTCTTTTAACCGTTTATGTGAATTAGTCATATGCTTATAGAGCTCATTGCTCGATTGGATCTTTTGGCTAATCTCTTTATGCAATTCCCTAATATGCTGTGCATATGACTCAGCAGACTCAGACACTCGTGCATGTGTGGGTAATGGAGCTAGGTCTAAAGGTTTCCTAGGTCTGTATCCATGGACCACTTCGAACGGACTTTTTCCAATAGACCTATTACCTCAGCTGTTGTAGGCAAATTCAGCACGAGGAAGTAATAGGTCCCAGTTTCCCAGGTTTTCACCAACTAAACATCTCAACAAATTTCCTAAGCTTCGGTTTACTACCTCTGTCTGGCCATTGGTTTGAGGATGATAGGCAGTAGAGAATTTCAACTTGGTACCGAACATGTGCCAGAGGGTTTTCCAGAAATAGCTAATAAATTTAACATCTCTATCGGACACAATGGTTTTGGGTAAACCATGAAGCCTAACGACCTGATCGAGAAAAAGCTTGGCCACCTTCGAAGCATCTAAAGTTTGAGAACAAGGAATGAAGTGAGCCATCTTGGAGAAACGATCGACAACCACAAAGACAGAATCATGCTTCCTAGACATCTTAGGGAGGCATACTACAAAATCCATGCTGATATCCTGCCATGGACAATCAGGGACAGGTAAGGGTGTGTACAGACCGGTGTTCTGTCTTTGCTGTTTTGCAATAGCACAGGTACAGCACTGAGCTACAATCTGGGCCACATTTCTTTTGAGACCAGGCCAAAAGAATTGGTCTTCTATTGCTAAGATGGTCTTATTCCTATCAAAATGTCCTGACAAGCCTCCAGCATGAACTTCCCAGATCAGAAATTCCCTAACAGAGGTCTTGGGAATACACAACTGATTTCCTTTGAAAAGGTATCCATCTAAAAGGGTATAATCACTATGCTTACTGGATGGTCCTTGTTGAAGGGATCGATAGATGTTACCAAAATCAGGGCATGTAGGATACGTCTCTTTCAATCTATCAAACCCTACTACCTCAGTGCTCACAAAAGTCAACAACATGGAACGATGACTCAATGCATCGGCAACCCTATTTTCAGTACCGGCATGATGTTTCAGTACGAACGTATAAGCTTGTATGAACTCTACCCATTTCCCGTGCCTAGAGTTCAATTTCTTCTGAGAACTAAGGAACCTAAGAGCTTCTTGGTCAGAAAATAGGACAAACTCTTGTGGTAGAAGATAATGCCTCCAATAACGTAATGCCTGAACTACCGCATACAGCTCCCTATCATAGGTGGAATACCTTAGTCTCGCTTCATTTAACTTTTCACTGAAATATACTACTGGGTGATTCTCTTGACTCAAGACACCTCCAATTCCTACCCCAGAAGCATCACAAGCAACCTCGAACACATTGGTAAAATCAGGTAACCTCAAGACGGGTGCATGTGTCATTTTTTCCTTAATTGTTAGGAAGGCTTTATCTGCTGCTTTAGTCCACTCAAAAGTTCCCTTCCTAATACAATCAGTGATTGGAGCCACTATCGTACTGAACCCTCTAATGAATCTCTTATAGAAGGTGGCTAAACCATGGAAACTACGGATATCATGGATGCTTTTGGGTACAGGGCACTCTACTATGGACTTAATTTTCGCAGGGTCAGCGGACACTCCTTCAGATGTGACTACGAATCCTAGAAAGATAACTCTATGTGTTAAGAAATCACACTTCTTGATATTGGCATAGAGGCTATCCTTCCTAAGGACTTGGCAAACTTGCCTTAGGTGGGTTAAATGGTCTGCCTTAGTCTTGCTATAGATAAGAATGTCATCAAAGTAGATGATGCAGAACGAAAGCTCTGATACCAAAATTGATGCAGAACAAAAAAGATAATGCGATGCGAAAGTAAATTAAAATTAATGTATTTATTTATTTATTTATTTATATATATTTTTAGAAGTCGGCTTTGACTCAAAGGAAAGATAAACTAATGTTGAAAGAAACTAAGAAATGATAGAGAGCATAATTAAAAGGAGTGGATTATCAGAGTAACTCAAAAGTAGGATCGCTGGGGATTGAGAAACCCCCAGATCTAGGGTTTCCTCTGAGTTTCAATGAAACAGACAAAGTGAGAAGGGAAGGTTCTTGTTACCTAGCAGTGATATCTCTCGTTGCTTCAATTGGAGGACACTCTCGAGCAGATTGTAGGATCCTTGGAGACGGGGTATCTTCGCAATGGATCCTCGGATTGTAGTCCTATGGCAAGGTTGGCCTCCTTCTCGAACTCAGGATCTGGAAGAAGAAGAACAAAAGAAAAAAGAACCAGAAACTCAAAGAAAGACACTGACCTGAGGACTTAATGAAGATTGTTGGATGTAGAAGTTCCAGAGATCTTGATACTGATCTGACTCTTCTTTGAACTTGCTTTGTAGTTGAAACAGTTGATCTGAACCTGGATGCTGGTGGTCGGCCTCTATATGGAAGAGAGGGGCCGTGGGATGTAGATGGAAAATTAGGGTTTGGTGGTGGTGGAGTAGAGATGGGTGGACTAAGCTAGAGTTTTGGGGTTGGAGATCTCACACCTCCTCAAGGTTCCTAGGAAACCCGGATTTACTCCCTCACGGAGCTCAACACTTGAATACAAGTACGGAAGAGAGAAACACAAAGTTGCTCACAAAGAAATTGATTTCCTTCATCATTTTTTTATTTTTATTTTTATTTTTATTTTTTTTAAACATGACTCAACAAAATTTAAATTACAGGAAAATACAGACTCAAACTAAAATTGAGTTGAGCAAGTCAACCCTTATTACAAAACCAGAAAATCCTAATTCTTCGGGCAATGTCAATCAGAGATCCAGATGGAGCCCTGAAGTCTTCTTCTGAGTCTGGTGCCCGTACCAATTCTCCCGGGATGGGAGGAACTCGACCCTGTCGAGTATGGATCAAGTTGGCTCTGGTATCTTTCCAAGAGGTCTGGGTCCAATTCTTGTAATTCTTCTCGGGAGATCCAAGAGTTATCAGAATCTGGCCTTCCTTGCCAGCGGACCAGGTATCTTTGGTATCCTCGATTACGAGTAGAGATAACCTGATCATCCAGGATCTTTTCAATCTGCTCTTTCCTCACAGGCCAGTTTGTTGGTGGACACACAGGGTTGGGTTCACTCTCAAGAGCAGGATTAGGCTCAAAAAAGCTCACTGGGAATCACAGCTGGCTCTCTATACTCTACTAGGTCTGTAATGTTGAAAGTGGAGCTAACGCCTAGTTCTGAAGGCAACTCGAGCACATAGGCATTGGACCCTACTCTCTTCACCACTCTAAATGGTCCAGCTCCTCTAGCATGTAACTTTCTAACGATTCCAGGTGGAAACCGTTCAGGCCTTAACCTAATCATTACATAGTCTCTCTCAACAAAAGTTTTGACTCATCTTTTAGAATCAGCCAACTTCTTATAAGTTTCATTACTTAAAGTTATTTTGGCATGAATTTCTGTATGCAAGTCCTTTACATGCTATGCAAGTGCATCAAGAGACGTGTGTGTGGGCTAATAGTGAAATCAGATCAAGTGGTGTGTGAGGCTTGTATCCATGAATAATTTCAAAGGGACTCTAGCCTATAGACCTATTGGTCGAAACATTGAATGCAATTTCAGCCCTGGACAAAATACAAATCCCAATTCCTGGTGCTCTCAATCAAACCAAAATCTGAGTCAAAGCCTAGTAAAGGGTCAAGAAAAAAACTAGACTAGACTGACGACGCATTCCTAAAGAATGGACTTTATTCCAAAGGAACCCTAGGTCTAAACCTAACAAACTATGGCTCTCTAGGTTTGACCTTGGGTTGGAGGATGGCATGCAGAGCATGAAAACTTATCATGGGTGCCTAGTAGGTGCCATAAGGTCTTCCAGAAGTAGGTGGCAAACCTAATAGGTTCTGACACGTGGTTCACTCTAAAGACTTCGACAAAGTATACTTGGATGGTGTAAGAAGCATTGGAAGTCCTAGAGAAAGGGAGGAAATATGAGGTGGAGTCTCGAATTACCTGTTGACTAAAGGTGGTGACCTGAAGGTTTGAATGGTGATCTATGAGTGTCAACTGGTCATCCTTACGAAAGGAAAAGTTTGCTACTCCTAGGAATGGATCAAGAGATGGTTCGGGGAGTAGCCTAGGACATGTGATTGCAATAGCTACAGTTTGTTCTCTAAGCAAACAATGATCCACTTTCTCAAGAAATGGATTAGAGAATGATTCATGGGAGGGTCAATGGATGATGACCTCAAGACTTGAAATTTGACCTATGGGTGAGGAAAGGTATACTCTATAGAAGGGTAGGTCAGTCATGCGAAGGAAAGGGTCTGGGGTCATAAGGAGGACTTCTACAGGACTGGGTGAATCAATCCGCTCAAGACAAGGATGTTCAACTAAGATTACGGGAGAGACCTTAGTGGCTGGGCGTGGGACAAAATCCAATTGTAAGAGGCTTGATTCAGTCATCATAAGGAGAGGATCTACCATAGGGTGGGCAAACTTAAACAGTTCAGTGCAAAGATCTTCAATTGGTACTTGGGGAATGACTGTCATTAGAGGGTACGAACTGATAGCTCGGGCTAACACTATGAGTTCTTCCTGGGGGTATTTGACTAAAGGAACCTGATTCTCACAAATCACTTGATTTTCTGAACTAGGTCCTACCACTTGGTTGCTCTCCAAGGTCTCCTCAGGTAAGGAACCAATAGTATCGATGTCACATTCTTCAAGTTCTTTCCCCTCATATTCATCAACTAGACTCAAGCCAGCATCATATACTTCCTCGATGCCATCTTCAATGGGTTTCGGGTCAGTGGTAATCGGGTCAACTGATTCTGGGCTTGTCATACCTAACCTTTCTTCCTCATTGGTAGGCTTGGGTTCTCCCTCATTAATGTCATCCTTAGGATTCTTACCACTTAGCTATGCACAAGCCAGTCCTATGCATGGGCACTGACTAGATTTATGGCCTCTTTCTCCATAAAACCAACATTCTTGCGATATAGGAACCTGGGTCACACTGGGTTTCAAGCTAGTAGAGACCGTACTTGGGCATGGGTGTGGATCTAAATGGTTTGATCTAGAAGACTTGGGTTGTTGAGTGACTGGTCTAGAATTTTGTAAGGACCTCTCATAGACACGATCCATACTATAGATATCATGGTTAGGCTTCCTAAGGTTATGCTCGGGATCACGGTATAAGGTCCTCCTAGGCTCCTGGCATGGGTGAGGTCGGGGCCTATTAAATTTTGGATCAAGGGTCCAATTTTGATGTCTACGTTTCTCAACTACTTGGACTCGATCCCTAAGCTGGGTAAAATTCTCATTCATATCCTGACTCAATTTATTCATACTTTCAGTAAGAGCTCTAACCTTGGCCTATAAATCAGGTTGGGTTTGACTAGGTTGGTAGGGTACTCCATTCCGGGTGGACATGATGATGCAAGCAAGCACACCAAATGAGACTCGACTGAAACGACTACGGGCTAACTAGACCTAGAGCCCAAACTAGATGCCCAATCAGAGTGGCAAGCTAGCCTGTAGTAACTTGGAACTCAGCCAGGCAGGTGTAAGGGGAGTGTTAGGTCCCTAATTGCCAATCCTAGACACCAATCAGAGATTGGCCAGGTAGGCGGACCAGCACACAAGCCCTTCGGGATAGAATCCCTGAACCACCATTCTAGACACTGAGTACAAAGCGCACACAGAGAAACTAGACAAACTGACTCAACATTAGCCTAGACCCGACTTGTTGGTGTCCCTAGCGCACTAGGGCAAATTAAGTCTAATAAATTTAAAAATTAGGCTTAGGATCGAATGAATGGGTGGTGGTTTTGGGCTAAGGAGAGGTTATCAACTCCTCCCCTTATCCTAGATGCTCAATTGCCTTTAAGATGAATTAGGAGATGATCACTCAAAAAAAAATTGAATTACAGAAACATAGAAACAGAGTTGCTGTAATTTAACTCTCAGAAATTCTACAGAAATTAATAAATTACAGTAAAATTAAGTAAAATAGTTTCAATTATATTAGTTCTAACAAAATAAAAATCATATAATTTGGAGTTACCTGTAATGAGAAACAATTCTTGCAATAGGGTAGTTATAGACTGAAAACAGAATGCTTCCCCCATTTACAATTCCTGCTACGAAGTTGTAACCCAGCGGATCCCCTACACGCCCTAGGAACACCCCGTGGAATGGGAAGAGGAGGCTTGCACCTTGCTTCATTCCTAGGACCGGACGTCCTCGGGAGTCTACTTCGAGCAGACAAAGTAAAAAAGAGAGACACTCAAAACATGCAAGCAAGTCAGAAACCCTAGACAGGGCTCTGATACCAAATTGATGCAGAACGAAAGCTATGATACCAAAATTGATGCAGAACAAAAAAATAATACGATGCAGAAGTAAATTAAAATTAATATATTTATTTATTTATTTATTTATATATATTTTTAGAAGTCGGCTTTGACTCAAAGGAAAGATAAACTAATGTTGAAAGAAACTAAGAAATGACAGAGAGCATAATTAAAAGGAGTGGATTATCAGAGTAACTCAAAAGTAGGATCGCTGGGGATTGAGAAACCCCCAGATCTAGGGTTTCCTCTGAGTTTCAACGAAACAGACAAAGTGAGAAGGGAAGGTTCTTGTTACCTAGCAGTGATATCTCTCATTGCTTCAATTGGAGGACACTCTCGAGCAGATTGTAGGATCCTTGGAGACGGGGTATCTTCACAATGGATCCTCGGATTGTAGTCCTATGGCAAGGTTGGCCTCCTTCTCGAACTCAGGATCTGGAAGAAGAAGAACAAAAGAAAAAAGAACCAGAAACTCAAAGAAAGACACTGACCTGAGGACTTAATGAAGATTGTTGGATGTAGAAGTTCCAGAGATCTTGATACTGATCTGACACTTCTTTGAACTTGCTCTGTAGTTGAAACAGTTGATCTGAACCTGGATGCTGGTGGTTGGCCTCTATGTGGAAGAGAGGGGCCATGGGATGTAGATGGAAAATTAGGGTTTGGTGGTGGTGGAGTAAAGATGGGTGGACTAAGCTAGAGTTTTGGGGTTGGAGATCTCATACCTCCTCAAGGTTCCTAGGGAACCCGGATTTACTCCCTCACGGAGCTCAACACTTGAATACAAGTGCGGAAGAGAGAAACACAAAGTTGCTCACAAAGAAATTGATTTCCTTCATCATTTTTTTTTTTTTTTTTTTTTTTTAACATGACTCAACAAAATTTAAATTGCAGGGAAATACAGACTCAAACTAAAATTGAGTTGACCAAGTCAACCCTTATTACAAAACCAGAAAATCCTAATTCTTCGGGCAATGTCAATCAGAGATCCAGATGGAGCCCTGAAGTCTTCTTCCGAGTCTGGTGCCCGCACCAGTAGACCACCACAAATTTCCTGATGAATGTTTTCAACACCTGATTCATAATTCTCATAAAGGTGCTGGGTGCATTGGACAGATCGAACGGCATGACTAACCACTCATATAATCCATCTTTAGTCTTAAAAATGGTCTTCCATTCATCTCCAGGCCTAACCCTAACCTAGTGATAGCCACTCTTTATGTCTATCTTGGAGAAAATCGTTGATCCGGCTATCATGTCTAACATATCGTCCAGTCTTGGGATTGGAAACCTATATTTGACAGTAATCTTGTTGATGGCACGACTGTCTACACACATCCTCCAGGTGCCATCCTTCTTAGGGGTTAACAAGGCAAGGACTGCACATGGGCTTAAACTTTCTCTAACAAAACCCTTTCTAAGAAGTTCACTAACTTGCCTTTGTAACTCCTGATGTTTAGTTGGATTCATCCTATAATGAGGCAAATTAGGTAAAGTCATGCCAAGGACTAAATCTATGGCATGATGTATGTCCCTTAAAGGTGGAAGACTATCGGGTAGGTCCTCGGGAAACACGTCTTCAAATTCTTTCAATAATTGGACCACCTCTTGCGGGTATTTTACAGGGGTGTGGTCCTTAGTTTCCTTAGCAGCTACCATCCAAATAGGTGCTCCCTCATTAATGTCTTTTTCTAATTCTCTTGCACCTATCAAATTTAATCCAGTCCTTTTTTCTTTCAGGCTGCTAGCTCATCTTTTGGTGTTGTCCTTAGTCTGGGTTGGTTGAATGACAATTTTCTTGCCATTGAAATTGAAAGCACAGGAATTTGATCGACCAAAAATTGTCACATCATGGTCAAACAGCCATGGCCTACCTAGGATGATGCTACTTACTCCCATAGGGAGCACATCACACCAAATTCGTTCCTGATAGGACTGAAGTTGGATTTGGACCTGACATCTCTGCTTGACTGGGATAGAAGTGGAATTGATCCATGATACCTTATATGGATTGGGATGTGGTTCAGTGGATAATCCTAGACTCTTGGCTGCACTAGTGGAAATGGCGTTGACACAGCTTCCACTATCGATCACGATCTTACAGACCTTTTCTCCTATTTTGACAAATGTATGTAGGATGCTAGTCCTACGCCAGTCTTCCTACTCTTTGTTATGTGTCATGATACATCTCACAACTCCTAACACATCTGATGAGTCTACATTTTCTTCATCTCCTTCATACTCATCAGCTAAGCAATCCCCTGCTTCATAAACCTCCTCTTCATTATTCTCCAGGGGTTGTGATTCTTCTTCTTCTTCTACCTCCCTTATATGTAAAGCTCTAGAGGGACATTGGCTCAGGAAATGATCGAGTTTACGACACTTATAGCAGACTCGCTCCCTCTCACCTCGAACTTCAGGGCTCTTTCCTTTGTCTTCTCTAGGAATTGGAGGAATGGAAGGGTTGGGTCTAGGGGTTGGATTTGAGCTGGGTCTTGGTCAATTGGCTGTATTAGGGACTGAACTAGGTCGACTAACAGGAGGATTAAACCTAGTGGGATCTCGTCGCCTAAATGAAGCTCTCCTCTGAAAACTCTCATAGTCCATGGCAACTTGGTATGCCTATTCTATATCATGGACTTCTCTCAAAAATAATTCCCCTTTTATATCTTCATTCAATCCTGATCTAAACCTCGATAAAGTGGTTGCCTCAGACTCAACTACGTTGCATCGCATTACAAACTCATCAAATTTAGCAACGTATTCAGAAACGGTCTTATTTCCTTGTGTCAATCGTTGCCACTGATCTAACAACCTTTGCTGATAAGACATAGGCAAATATTTCTCTCTAAGCTTTCTCTTCATGTCTTTCCAGGTCGCTATAGGTAAGTCTCCCCTCTGCCTAGCTATGCGTTTGACATTTTCCCAATACAACCTAGCCGACGGACTAGTCTAATTTTGGCAAACTTGAATCTTCTCTCTTCAGACATATCATACCAGTCAAATATTGGTCCATGTCAGCCTCCCAGTCTATGTACACCTTAGGATCTAGGCTTCCCTCAAAGGTTGGTGCATCTAGACGGATATTCCTTAAGGCCCGATCATCATGATCAAAAGTATCATGGCGAGGTCTTCTAGGACATGGCTCTGGAGTGTGATCAGCATAATCCTGATGTGGCCTTCTATGAATTGGATCAGGTGTATGTTCTTGTCGTTGGGCTCTAGGGCGAACTGAAGGTAATCTGGGTGAAGGTGGTTCAGTTGGGGTCAACCTAGATTCCTCTAGGGTTCCTATCCTTTCCTCGAACTGATCAAACCTAGCATCCAAACGTTCCAGTCGCTCAATCATAAATCTCATAAGGGTTTCCATACTAGTGCCATGGATGAACTTGGTTGGTCTTGTAAAGGGTGGTAAGGAGTTCCTGATCTAGTTGTCATACAAACAATTAGACTCAAATTTGGGCTAAGAATTTCTAGACCTAGAGTATGAATTAGAGATCTAATTAAAAGGACCAACTAGCTAGTAGTAACTTACGTGACTTGGCCAGGTAGGTGGGAAGGGGAGTGGAGGTCCTGTTCTGCCAACCTTAGACACCAATCTGTGATTGGCCAGGTAGGTGGACCAACCCACAAGCCCTAATACACCAATCCTAGACACCAAGCCCGTAAGCACACACCAATTAGTGGATACAATTAACTTGACCCTAATCCGAACCCGACTCGTTGGTGTCCCTAACCCACTAGGGTGATCAGGTCTAATTGGTTTTAATTAAGGATTGGGATCG
Organism: Areca catechu; assembly: GCA_021397845.1. Taxonomy (NCBI): domain Eukaryota; kingdom Viridiplantae; phylum Streptophyta; class Magnoliopsida; order Arecales; family Arecaceae; genus Areca; species Areca catechu. The sequence continues at coordinate 82,287,710 of CM038052.1, forward strand.
AGATGATGGGTTGTGGTTTTGGGCTAAGGACAAGTGATGAATTCTTGCCCCCATGTCATATTGATGCCCTTAAGATGTTTTCAAATGAATGCAATTTTTTTTTTTTTATGAGCTGACTTAATTATTTGACTTGATTAGTTTTCAAACAATTTTAAATTCAAACTTAAATTTTAAAATTTAAATTTCAAACTTCAAGTTTCAGATTCTAGAATTTCAGAATTCAAAATTTTAAAATTTAAAATTTGAACTTTAAATTCAAAAATTTTCTGAGATTGGTTCTTGCTGGAATTTCAGTTCAGACTGAATCTCCAAGAGTTTTTCGAATGATAGAAATTCTAACAATCGAAATAAAATCTGAAAAATTGTTGAAAACTAATATGAATTATGAGGATCCCAGCAAAACAAAAGTCAGGAAATTTAGATCTGTATATAAAGAGAAATAATAAAACAACAGATCATGTACTGTAGACTATTTCAACAGGACAAGAAGATTGAAGTAGGAATTTTCATTTTTTTTGTGTTTTTCTTCTGATGATGAAATTTAATATGCTGATAACTGACTTAAAAAGGAACAATAAGAAAAATATTTCAACAAGAAATTAGTGACTTGCCTTTGGAGCTGCAGATGGATTACAGTAAGCAGATGCAAATTTTCAGTAAACAGAACCTAATCAAACAAGTGCATTGGCTTACCCAAACTTCAATCTAAAAATTCACGTCCGGCCAGGGGCTCATTATTCCCATGGGTCGTGACAGTGTAATGGAGTACACCCGCTCAGGAGGCGTGAGTTTTAGATCTTTCTTGGATTTTAAAAAAAATTAACTAGATAACAAGTATGCATGCAACATATCTAAATGCAGGAAATTATCCGACCATGCTCTGATACCAAGAATGGTGTAGAATGTAAAATAAAACTATGCAACCCTAATGGAGATTAACAAATGATTAACCAAGCAATTCCCTATTTGCATGTAAACAACTCAACATAAACTATCAAAGAGATCTAGTGAAGAAGCTCGAAAGATCTAACATAAACCTAGTGATCGAGACTCTCAGAATAAGAAAGGAATAGGACCAGAAGAGAACCACGCAACCTAAGCTAGGTCTAATTTAACATTGCAGACTTAATCAACACTAGACATACCTGACATTGGCCCTTCAATTAGAATAGATTCACTCTTGAAGAGGTCTCCCGGATGACATGAACATAATAACACTGAAGGCTCCTCTTGTATTCTGGATCTATGGAAAGTAAACCTTCCTCTTGAAGCCAGAATCCCGGAGAACCCTGCAACAAAGAAACCCTAAGATGAGTGACTTAACAAGCAATCAACTAGAGAAAAGAAAGAAGGGTGGAAGAGGCATTGAAGGAGATCCATCTTGGCGTCATGGTGGAATCCTTGAAGTAGAGTAGGTTGGTCGCCTTGTGATGATCTTCTTTATTCACCCTTGAACGCTGGAGCTAGTTTGAAGTAATGAAAGAAGAGGAAGTCTTTGGCGTTGGGAATGGAAGAAGGAAAGATTAGGGTTGGCGTGGAGGAAGAGAAAGGCTAAGCTACCATATAGACACATAGAAAAAAACACATAGAAGAAAAAAATACCAACTTCATTCATTAACCATCCTTTTCACAATGGGGCATCCCATAGCTTAAATAGAAGCCTTACAACATTTTTAAAATTTGAAAACCCATAGGATTAGGAGGATTACAAGGGGGGTTGGAGGATATGGTGGCATTTGTTGCTTGAAATGTGGGGAGTTGGAGGATATGGTGGCATTTGTTGCTTGAAATGTGGGGAGTTGGAGGATGTGGCATTTGTTACTTGAAACTCCTTCAAAGCTTGACATGTTGCGCAATATGGGGACGACTTGATGAGGTGGCGGTGTCCTTTGGAGCTCTTGACATGTGGCATAAAGTGGGGACCACTTGTTGAGGTGGCGACATCCAATGGAGCTTTTGACATGTGGCACAAGGTGGGGGTCACTTGATGAGGTGGCTTCTTCTTGTCTTGATGCTTCATGGACTCATGGATTAGGCTTGATTTAACTGGACCCAACTCTCAATTGTAGGGTTAACTAAGATATTAAACCAGACCCAACATGGACTCGAAATTAACTACAAGATTATTTGGACTCAAGAAAAAGAAAATTACAGGACTTCTCTTTTGCTACTCCAACCACAAGGACTCGAACTTGACCTGAAGTGGTTGGAGTCTTTTCCTGATTCTAGTGCCCACATCAGGGATGTTGCCCAAATTGTGGCTAGGTGCCGAACGTGCACTGTTGCAAAACAGCGAAAGCAGAACACTGGCTTGTACACCCCTTTGCCCGTTCCTAGTTGCCCTTGGCAGGATTTGAGTATGGATTTTGTGTTAGGATTACCTAGAACCCAAAGGAAACACGACTCAATCTTTGTTATGGTTGATAGATTCTCCATGATGGCCCACTTCCTACCATGCAACCAATCTTATGAAGCCTTTAAGGTAGCCAAACTATTCTTAGATGAGATAGTTAGAATTCATGGCCTACCTAAGACAATTGTGTCTGACAGAGATGTTAGGTTCACCAGTTACTTTTGGAAGACCCTCTGGCACATGTTAGGGACGAAGTTGAAATTCTCCACTGCTTACCATCCCCAAACTGATGGCCAGACTGAAGTTGTGAGCCGAAGCCTAGGAAACTTGCTTAGGTGTCTTGTAGGCGAAAACATTAAGAACTGGGACTTGCCATTACCCAAAGCCGAGTTCGCCTACAACAGTTCTGTCAATAGGATCACCAGTAAAAGCCCATTTGAGATTGTCCATGGGTACTGACCTAACAAGCCACTTGACATGATTCCCCTGCCATTGCATGCTAGGACATCCAAGTCTGCTGAATCTTTTGCACAGCATATTAGGAATCTGCATAAGGAAATCACCCAAAAAATCACATTAAGTAATGAGGCTTATAAAATACAAGCTGATTCTAGAAAGCGATTCAAGGAATTTTTTGTAGGGGATTTCGTAATGATCCGACTCAGACCAGAACGGTTTCCCTCAAGAACTATTAAGAAATTACATTCTCGAAGTACTGGTCCCTTTAAAATTATTGAGAGAGTAGAACCCAATGCTTAGGTGCTTGAATTACCTCCTGATCTAGGCATTAGCTCCACTTTCAATATTGTAGATCTAACTGAGTATAAGGAGCCAACAGTAATACCCAGTGAGGCATTCGGACCTGATCCATTACTTGAGAGAGAACCCACCATAGAGTGTCCACTAAAAAGGCCTGAGCGATGAGAGAAGATCGAGCGAATCCTAGATGATCAAATTATCAGTACTCGACGGAATGGTTATCAACGCTACTTGGTAAGGTGGCAAGGACGTCCCGAGTCGGAGGATTCATGGGTTACCCGAGAGGACCTACAATGCATTGACCTAGACCTTCTGGAAGAATATCAAAGCCGGATAAGCCTTTACACGATGGAGTCAAGTTCTTCCCACCCCAAGAGGATTGGTGAGGACACCTTCACAAAATTTCAGAAGTCAGTGTGGATCTCGTAGGGAAGATCCAGACTCTGAACCATCCAGCAAATGCAACCCAGTAATTGTTTTCGGGTTTTAAAGTATGAAGTCTTTTGTTGCGAAACATCAAGAGAAGCTAGCAAAGGAGGGGAAATTTTCCCAAATTTAAAGCATGTCATACATTTCTTAAGCCTACAAGGAAGGAAAAGTATTGTGAGTTTTAAAGCAAGAGCATGCACCACCGTGCAGCAGCCCCGGCCTTCAGATTTCATCATGATTTTGTAGATCCTGCATCTCTAGATTTTGTCGGGATTTTGCAGTCCCAAATTTCCTATAGATTTTGCAGTCCCAGATTTCCTGCAGATTTTGCGGATCCTGCAGCTCCAGATTTTGTCGGGATTTTGCAATCCCAGATTTCCTGCAGCCCCAGATTTTGCAGCTTTGTACCCATTTAAAAATTAAACTAATCTTTATATAGAGGGTTCTAGAGGGTGTTCTTGAGCCTATAATTAGGGATGGTTCTCTTGTATGAAAAAAAGAAGAAGGGATAGATGAAATGAAATACTGTTGGAGTGCTTTCTCTAGTGCCTTTGTTACAATTGTAACATTAAGGGGTGTGAGGCCCTAACCCTGCCTTCGCTGCATTGCAACGTCGAGGAGTGTGAGGCTCCGACTGCCTTCGCTGCACTCGCGGTGTCGAGGGGCGCGAGGCCCTATTTATCCTACCATTTTCCAGCCGTCTAAGCCCCCCCTATCATCCATTCCATCATCCATAATCCTCACCGCCGTGCTCTAGAAGATCGAAGATTTCAAGGTCTTTCTCTTGTAACGATCCCCCGAAGGAACCTTGCCAACATACATTTAGCACGATGCCACCCGTTGAGTAGCTGATTATTGATCATCTAGGCCGCATCTTCCCAGGAAGAGTGACCCTAGTGCTTTGAGATCATTTATTTACTGTTGTGTCATTTTACCTCACCTCCTTATCCTTAAGATCTGTTTTATTAATTGTTTGCATGTCCTAGATCGGGGATTTCTTAATCTCTGAGTCCTGGGTCTATTATTCTGCTCACTTAATTTTGGGGTCCAGCATGAAAGGTTGTATGAGTTGATACCTTCCTTAAGTTGTTTTCTATCATCCTTGCTTGTTATGAGTCTTAATTTAATCAGATTTAAGGGTGATTTTCTTTGCATTGCATCTCTCATCATTTTCATGCCATCCTAGTCCATAGGTTCCCCATCACTGAGCTACCAGCCTCCATCAATCTCTGCTGATGTACCTCCTTGGTGCTCACTGAGACCTATCCCTGGTCTTCCTGAGCTGCCAGCCTCCATCAACCTCTGCTGATGTATTCGGTCTCCCTGAGACCCACCTCCAGTCATGTGGGATACGACACCCATGTACAGCACCACCATGATCAAGGTAGCTGGAGACCTACCGATCGCTCTCCTCCACAGTGACCAAGAGCCTGGTCCACTATCGATGGAGCTACCACTCATGCACTGAAGATCTCCGGTGTGTGTCGCTCCACCTGTGCTGAACCACAGATCACCCGACCTATCAATGCTCCACAGAATAGGACCCGCAGCACTGCAACACCATCGTGAGCTACTGCACCACAGGATCCATCATCCTCGACGAGATCCACACAACTAGCAGACCTCCACACTACTCCCAACACCACGAACCTCTGTCTTCCTGGGGAGAGCCAAAGATGGAACCAACCTGCTTAAGTTGCTCACACACACGGCCACTGCACTGCGATCTCCACATCACTTATGATCTAACTCCATCACCTGATCCAACCTAGCTCAACACGAAGAGCTCAAAACATGGAATCCAACGGCGTAGATGGGACTCAAATCAGAGTTCGATTGAGCCCGAAATCACCAAAAAAATGAGTCAGCATGAATTTCAGAGTAGTGACTTAAAATGTACCGATTCACTATGAACCAACCCACCGGATCACATGAATCTCCTTGGTCCACTGCTGCCATTGCTGCTGGTCCATGGCCGAACCCGTGGACCACATACCTCCTTGGCCACCGCCGTCACCTCCGGCCATCGCCCGACATCTCCGGTGACTGTCCTGCAGCCATGCTAAGCCACCAACGACCGCCCGTGCTACCTCGCGCCATCCACGCGATCGGGAACTGCCAGCACGCCACGTTCTCATGCTTGCACCGTGTCAGCACCCGTGACTGGCGAGCCAATGCGATGCCACCGTCCGCTCCTCGCGATGCCCTGCACTGTCGTCTGCGCCCCGTGCCATGCCCATTACTACTTCGCTCCTGTGATGACCCGTACCCAGCGACATCATTCCGCCATCTTCACCTTGCACTGCCACTCCCCACTGCCACTGACGGACCCTACATTCTCTATTGAAGTTGCATCCGACTAGCCCGTGCTTGAGTCCTACACCATGCCCAGCTGTCGGTGAGTCTGCGTTCGCTACCAGCATCACCCGTGCCAATGCTGTGCCTGAGCTGGCTTTGCTATTCTGCACTAGTGACCTCTCTGGAGGAGCCGACTCCATGATGGCCGAGCCAGCTCTGCGATGCCCGAGCTGGCTCTGCGATGCCCGAGCCGGCTCTGTAATTGACACTGCTCCAGCAACCTCTGACCGAGCCGGCTCTATGATAAACGAGCCTGCTCCCTAAGATGATGAACACTTCTTTCTCTTCCTGGTAGCCATGCTTCCTACTTGGTAGCCATGCCCCTGATTGGGCATTTTCTCCTCCATCTCAACCATCGCATTTCGGTACAAGGGAAGACTGAAACTCCCTCCAATCCATGCCAACGCGATCTAGATTTTCATCCATCACTGCCGAGCCATCCATCTCTGATGAAAACATCTCCATCTCCATCAGAGATCCACAGATCTAGACCCATGACCCCCCTTAGGTCGACGATCTTCCATGGCTTTCAGATCCAAGATTTCTGAACTCTAGCCATGCCATCGCGATCATGATCACGTTCGTCGCCACCGGGCCATCCGCTAGATATCCTCTCTAGCACGATCAAGAATTCTCTCCCAATGAGGGTAGCAGTCCCTCACTTTCGATCTCATCTCTCCTACAAGATCTTCGACAGATCCATCATGCTTCTGATCTGCTCACCTCCGCGAGATCTCTGACAGATCCTTGGTGCTTCCGATCTGCACCACTGTAGCCTCCTCCAGATCTCACAACCAGAGATCTGATTCTTCTTCTCTTTTTCCTTCATGACACTGCATCAAGAAGCTCTGATACCAAATGTTGAGGAAACGAGACACCTCGCTCCACCTTACTAAATGCCTGGGATCTCATTGATGCTGCCATGGCCATGAAAGGAACCTCATCAGGGAAGGATTGGGGCACACCATCCGCTCTCGTCATGGAGGTGTGCCCCCATGGGGCTATCAACGATAGAGAGAACTAGAGAGAGGGAGAGAAAGAAATCAAGAATGGGGAGAAAGAGACCTGGCTCTCTTCTTTCAACTCTCCATCGACTATCGGCTCTACACATACAAGATATATATAGCCCTGAGTCAACATGACTCAGCCCAACAAAACTCTCTCTCTCCCCCTAGGCCAACACATGAGCTCTAAACTCGTCAGAAGAGTCGACTCGAACAGACCTCGAGCCGACTCGACCAGACTAAGAGTCGACTCAAACAGACCTCGAGCCGACTCGACCAGAACTCCAACTTGTTATCGACCTGCAGGAATCGACTCCTCAATAGCCTAAGCTGACTCCAACCTCAAGATCTCTAAACCCAGATCTCGAGCCTCTTGGAACACCTCCAGAAAATGCTTGGCATGCCTCCAAGCACCCAGGGATCGCCTCTAGCATCCCTGCCATGGTCTTCCAAGTCTTTCCAAAGCTTGGGAGCACCACGCAAATCCCAACAGGAAGTAGATCATATAAAGCCAGTTTTGAGGATTGCAAGATCATGGCAACCCAAATTATTCTAGATGCAGGAGCACATCTGCTTTGGACTCCTATCACGGTGTAGTCCATATGGTCTCTTCATATCAGCCAAGCTAATTGAGAATGAGGGCAAGAAATCTAAAATTATAACTTTTTACCTTTTTGTTTCTAACCTGTAAGACACTTTTGGAATAAATGAAATGCAGTTTTTTTATGTGTCATGATTATGTACTTTTTGAGAGTCCTTTGTTGTTCTTCAAGCATTTTTGATCCTGCTGATTTTCATTCAGTAATTCTTTTTTTTAGGACAAATAGTAGAATGATTGAAGTTCACTCCCAGTCAAATCACATTAACTTCCAAATTTTTCTTGATATGGTATGATGTTTGAGAAGACATTTCATCATGGGTAACTCAAGAAATGGAGGGCATTTATGACTTCATGATAACTCGAGGCATCACAGTGCTCGAGAGGGATACTGATTTTCCTGCACAGAAGGCAATGAGATGGTAGAACATGTTTGAGATCCTTCATTTCCAATAATCCATGGGGACATGATCTGGCCTATCGCTGGATGCTACTTGTCTTCCATCTGATGGATCAGTTTTACATTAACCGAATCTGGACCATTGGGAGGATTTTTATAAATATGGAAACCTTTGCCACCTAGTTCACTCTCTGCTTCTATGACTCTTTCTTCCTCCTCTCACTTTCTTCTCTCTCAAGTTCTTTTTTTTCCTCCCCTTACCTAGTTTTGATAAGTCTTGCTGGTGTTCATTGCAATTTGTTCCCCTTTTTCCTTGTCTAGGCTCTTCGAACTTTCATGTAGATTTGTTAGGAAACTTCCCTTTTCTTTTTGCGGTAGCTTTTACATTAGTTCCAAGGGCTCTTTGCTATTTGTTCTTGGTTTCGTGTTCCTAGAATTCTTCATACTTGCTTTTTAAAGGAATTCTTTCTAATTTATAAGTGTTTTTGTTCAATCTTAAGATGTCGATTCTGGGTGGTCCTCTAAAATGGGGGTTCATGGTCTTTAGATTATGAACTTGCCAAATCAGGGGTTTTCACCAAGGGGGTGGAAGTTGCTTCAGCTGATGAAGTATCGGTTGTTGTGGCTTTGCCATAGGGGTCGATGGATCCTGAAGGAGGATCCTCCTCAAACCCTAAAGGAGAGTTCTAGGGTACCCTGAAGAGGAACCTCTAAGGGATTTTGAGAAATTTTTTTTATTAGAAAATGTGTCCTATATCCAATCATCTAGGTTTAGATGGTTGAGCTGTTTATAATTTATACATAAATCATTAATGAAATAAAGTTATTTTTGATAGATCATTTCTTTTTACATCTTTCTTTGGACTCTTTTGAGAAGAAGTCCTTATAACTACATCAATTCGATAAAGAAGGATTTATTTAGTAGTTCTTAAACATGTTCATAACTAAATGATACGTTGTTACCTAGGACGACAATGTTTATCGAGCTTAAGTCATTGTGTGATATATGGATTAGTTGTCCTCATAACCAAGGAGTGTGGAGACACTGTTATGGCATGTAGGTGAGTGTAGGTGTACATTGCTTCATATGTGACCAACTCTGTTGAGTACTTTGCTGTCGAGAGTATCAGATAGAAGAATATGGGTATAAGTATCCCCCGACCTGAGATCACCCCGGTAACTTGCAAGCAACTCATTATACTTAGGTGCTGGACTACCTAGATTTTTAATCCAGTGATGGAAGGTTACTAGGTGTAGTCAAGTACTTGTTAAGTCAATGATGAGTCAAGATGGGATTGACTACTCCATGATGTTAGAGAAAATGCTCTATTGTATTTCAATTTAGCAAGACCTTGATCAGGGTAATCTTTGTAAGGAGTTATAGGATTTAGCAAGTTAAGACAATTTGGTTGCATTATTCAAAGTTGCCAATTAACTCTAAAATCATTATGTGTATTTTGGGTTCTTGAATGTTGCTTCACAAATATTCGACCTATCTAGATATCTGGCACCATTGCTAGATGGTTACATTAACTAGTTCAGGAATTAGTTCCTGAACTATCAGCTTAGTGTTCAAACCTATGGGGTCATGTATAATAAAAGTTTCTGACCTATCATGATGGTTGATTAATGATTAAAAATTGTTTGGCGGTAAAATTATAAATATGATGAAGAATTTGTTAGATGTATGCCTTAAAAGCCTAGTTGGCTTGATATATTATAATTTTTAGGACATGAACTTTGTACTTAATTTTTTTATTAATAAAAGGGCATTAGTTTCACTCATATTGATGTGTGATCCGGGACTAATTATGTATGCCAATTATTTTTTTGTTATTATGCATTAAGTTAGGAGTTTGTATCCCAAATTTCAAGCTAAGAAACTAAGTAATTCTAAAGAAATTTAGAAGCACAGGCATGCAGAACTAAACCCTAAATAGTGAAAGCGAAGGATCACCAAGGCTGAGAAGCCCTGGTAAGGCTAGCTCTTCTACAATATCGTAACTAGAGAGTCAATGGGGTGTACTTGGTAGTGATTTGAAGATGAACCCATGAAGAGATCGCTCGTCGCTCTCGGATGTGGCCTGGAAAATCAAGCTGAAGACCTTGCGGATCCATGGCTTTCAATCTGGTGGCCCGAAAGCTAGTCAACTGGAATCCTGGATTCGTGGAAACTAAGGGACCTGCAAGGCACCTAACAAGGGTTAGAAAAATAAGAGAAAGAGGTGAGAAGGCTGAAAGAAGAAGGGAAGGAAGGGAAGGATGAGGGGCGGCCAAGAGGTTGAAGAAGGTTGGCAGCTAGGGTTCCTTGGAGGCAGGGCGCAGGGGTTGGGATCACACATATACCCTTCACACATAATTCACACAAAAATTTGAGAAGAACTTAAGAAATTTTTCATTCATAAATTGATTCCAATATACATGAGTGGGGGATCTTTATATAGGCATACAAGCTTGGGCTCTAAGTTAGGGCATACAAGAGAATTCCTAGGTATCCTTTTCCCACTCAAACCCTAGCTAGATTACATAAAAACCTCACTCTCCCAAATAAACTGAAAAACTCTCTCCCTCTCCTTATCATGGTCGGCCAAAGGGTGGTGATCATAAGGGTGGCCGACAAAGGGAAGGTGACCATAAGGGTGTGCCAATTTCATGATGGGCCAGGGCTTCGGTTGGCCCATTTCAGTGTTGGGCAGGCTTTAAGGTTTCTCCTGTTGTCCTTTCTGGTGGGCTGATGTTGTTGTCATATGGTCTTCATTGGTGGTGATCTCAAGGTCCTTATCATGCAATCCAAGGTGGCACGTCCAAGCATGACTGGGACTCCTTGAAGTTGTCAAACTCTAGTTGGGGTCCATCAGCATCTTGAATCTTCTCTTGCTAGACTAGACTCAAAAAAAACTTACAGGACTCATAAAACTCAAAATTGGCTCAATATGAGCTGACTTAACTTACAAGACTCCAAATGGTAAATGGTTTAATTGAATTTAATTTGACTTATGCATAATCCTAATGGTATGGATGACTCTAAATATAGGACTCATATGCAGAAAGGCCCAAAACAGGACTTAAGGGCCATAATATAGACTCAAGTGGGCTAAGTGATGGGGGACTAATATGCATGCAATTTTTTTTTGTATGTTTTCTATGTGGGGTTGATTGATTAATTCCCAAATTTTAGATTAAAATAAGTTGTAGGGACTTTTATATGAAATTTAGAAGATCAGCATGCAGATTAGGACCTAGAAAAGTAGAAAAGAAGGATCGCCAGGGCTGAGAAGCCTCGGTTAGTGCAAGTTCTCCTACAATAAAACTACTGGAGGTAGAGGGGGTGTACCTGACAATGCCTGTGAAGATCGTAGCAAAAGGGTCTCTTGTTCCTCGATGGATGCAGCCTGGAAAACCGAGCCAAAGACCCGCGGATACCCGGCTTTCTGCTCGGTGTTCCGATTGAGGCTTGGCTGGAGTCGTTGGATTCGTAGGAACTCAGGGACCTGCAAATGACCTGTCAGGGGTTAGAAAATTCACAAAGGAACAAGAAAACAAAGGAAAAATAGCAAGGGAAGGCTTCTTTTGGAGTGGGCGTCCAGGGATCTGCAGGGTTTGTTGGCAGCAGGAAGATGATTGCAAACACCAGGAAGAAGAACTCTCACAAACCCCTTTATGCACACAGCAGGGTATCACACAACTCAATAGAAGAACTCAAGGTTTTAATTCAAATCAAAAGTTAGGTTTCATACAAGAGGCTAGGGTCCCTTAAATAGACCCTTAACCTTGGGCTCCAAGTAAGGGCACAGAAGTCTTTACATAAGAATCCTTTTCCCTCTCAAACCCTAGCTAGAAAATAAGGAAACATTAGGTAGAAAAAAATCCCTAAAAATTCTCTTGACTTGGCCAACACTCAAAGGACACCTAGGGGGGCGTGTTGGGCTTCTAGGAGCAGCAAGAGGCCAGCCCAAAGGGGCTCGGGTGCATGGGTTTGGGCCTCTGGAAGCTGGGGTGGCGTGGTAGCCATGTAGCAGGAATATTCTCTGGTATCTTTCTTCTTCAGGGCTTGGGCTTGGCACCTGGGCTTGATTTCTTTGGGCTAGGATGCAGATGGACCTCTAAAATCATGGATGCCTTGGTATATGAATTTTTTTTGGCATCTGGAAAGGAATCTGGGCATCTGGAGGGCATCTGCAAGAAATCAGGATTTTCTGAATTTTCCTCCTGGGGTCTTCAAATCTTCAAGCTGGGTTGGACTTGGGCTATACTTCCATGTCTTCAATCTAGTTGGACTTGGTCTTCACTTGTATGATATAGTCTTGAGTCTTCAGTATGCTTGGACAGGACTCAAAAAAATAAAATTAGCTCAATATGAGTTGATTAGCATTGGACTGAACTAGCTCAACATGAGCTAACTAGTACATAACTGAAATAACAACTTAAAAGACTCAAATAATAACTAAAATGGGCTTAGATGGGCTAAGCCCTTATTACAGATGGACTCATAAATTATTGATCAATTCATAGAGGGTTGAAAAGCCTCTATCTTATTCTGGTGCCTTTAGTGTCCCCACCAATTCTCCCGGGGTGGGAGGAACTCGACCATATCGAGTGAAGATCAAGCTGGCTCACATATCTCTCGAGGAGGTCTAGGTTGAGGTGCTGCAAGTCCTCTTGAGAAATCCATAAATCGTCCGACTCTGGCCAGCCTTGCCATCGGACCAGGAAGCGTTGCTAGTCACGGCCCCGGGTCATGAAGGCTTGATCGTCCAGGATACGCTCGATCCGTTCTCCTCTCTCAGGCCAATTTGTTAGTGGACACTCTGGGTTAGGATCACTCACAATGAAAAGGAACAGGTCCAAAGGTCTCACTAGGTATCGCTGTCGGTTCCCTATACTCAACCAGGTCTATAATATTGAAGGTAGAACTAATGCCCAAATCCGAAGGCATGTCTAACACATAGGCATTTGATCCAATCCTTCTCTATCACTTTAAAAGGTTTGGCTATACGAGCATGAAGCTTCTTTTAGGCCTATGCCTAACCAAGATAGAATCTACTACATCAAATTCTTTGACCCTTCTTCGGGAATTAGCCAGTTGTTTTAAGATTAGTATAGGTGGTGAACATGCTAGGCACATGCAGACTCCTAACAAATGATGCAAAGGACTCATACTGACACCTAACAGACTCGACTATGCATTCCTATCGAAGGAAATCTTATTGAACTCTTTGGATCTAAACCTAACAGATTATAGGTTCCCTAGGTTTGATCCTAGCTTGACATGCACATGAAAATTTACAGTGAACTCCTAGCAAATTCCAAAGAGTATGCCAGAAGTAAGATGCAAACCTAACATACGTGATGAATGCATGCAGTATGCTAATCTCAGCTAAATGCAATCTAATAATCCTAGAAATGCTGGATGTGTCAAGAAAGGGCAGAAAATAGGAAGTGGGTTCAGACGTAGTTTGGTAGGGTAGGGAAAAAGGTTCAAGGTTAGTTGGATAAAGTTCGATAAAAGAAGGCATGTCAGGGACTAATCGTAGACTAATGAGGCCAACCTTACGAGGTTGCAGTATATCTATGGGGTTTGCATAATGGAAGGATGGGTTACTAATCTCAGGGAAGAGGTCCTTAATGGGAACTATAGGAGGAGGCTCATCCTGAGGATACTGATTCAAAGAGATCAAGTCCTTAATAAATTCTTCTGGTTTTTATATTTTAGGACTAGACTCTATAATTTGGCTCTCCTCTACGGTTTCCTCGGGTAAGGCTCTAGTAGCAGTACCTACGTTCTCTTCCTCTATTTATTCTTCCACTATAGATTTAGGTTGGATGTGGTCAAGGTCAACTACCTCTAGGTTGGCTTATACCTGGGTATCTATTAGGTCAGCAAATTCTAGATCATCTAAAGGTGTCTCCTCTTCTCCTTCATACTCATCCACTAGGCTCGCATCAGCTTCATACACTTCTGCGTTAATGTAAGCCTTGTCAAACTCAGGAATGGTTGGAGAAGGTCGGCTAGTGGAAAATTGGCTAGGTCCTAGTTTCTGATTATGGACACTAATCCTAGTAGGTTTAAGTTGCCTAAGGGATAGTGGCTCACTACTGGGTTCATATTTAGGGGTGCTAATCCTATGGGGTTCAAGTTGACTAAGGAAAACCTGACTAGTACTAGATTGATACTTAGGGGTTATGGGTTCTCAGGGCTCATAGGACAAGGGTGCAGATCTATTGGTCATGGGATTATAAGATCTGGGGTCATAGGATTTTGGGTCAGCTCTATGGTCATGTTCTAAGGATGGATCATGGTATGGGGTCCTCCTAAGGTTGGGCTCTCTATATGGGTCAGGATATTGGGTCCTCCTAGGGTTGGACTCCCTATATGGGTTAGAATACTGGGTTCTCCTAGGGTTGGACTCCCTATATGTGTCAGAATATTGGGTTCTCCTAGGGTTGGACTCCCTATATGGGTCAGAATATTGGGTGTTGGGTCTACTAGGCTCATAGGGTGTGGGTGCATAGGATCTATGATCATGGGATCTAGAGTCATAGGATCTAGGTTCATAGGTTATGGATTCATAGGTTCTAGGTTCATAGGATTTGGAGTCATAAGATCTATAGGTTGTGGGTATACTAGGCTTGTAGGGAGAGGATAAATAGGATCTATCTTCCTGGTCTATAAAATCTTGATTGGGTCTTCTAGGAATAACCTTAGGGATTGGGTCATGACGATGGGCTCTCCTAGGTTCAGCCTCAAGGTATGGATCAGGGTTTGGGGTCCTCTTGGGCTCAGGATTGTAGTATGGGTCAGGTTGAGGGGCTCTCCTAGGTTCGACCTCTTGGTGTGGGTTAGGGTCTGGGGTTCTCCTAGGCTGAGCGGAATTAGGATCTGGCTCAGACTGTGACCCATGGGTATTTCTTGGGGTCTCTACCCAGACTTTTAACTGATCAAACCTGCTGGCAATATGGTCAATTCTATCATTGGTTTGAATACCAGACTGAGTTAACTAGGTCATCTGGGTAGTTATCTGGGTAGCCATCTAGGCCATTTGATCAGCTAGGGCTTTTATTTGGGCTTGTAAATTTTCCATGGGTTCAGAAATTTGTGAAGGAGGTAGGTGATATGAAACTCCTGATCTAGTGCTCATGCAAGACTCGATCAGACCGACTATAGCTGACTAGACCTAGAGTCCAAACTAGATGCTCAATCAGGGTGGCAAACTAGCCTATAGTAACCCTGTACTCAGCCAGGCAGGTATAAGGGGAGTGTTAGGTCCCTGATTGCCAATCCTAGACACCAATCAGAGATTGGCCAGGTAGGCATACCAGCACACAAGCCCTTCGGGATTGAATCCCTAAACCACCATTCTAGACACCGAGCACAAGGCACACAGGTTAACTTGACACAGTGATCTAACACTAGCCCGGACCCGACCAGTTGGTGTCCCTAGCCCACTAGGGCAAATTAAGTCTAATTAATTTTAGGTTAAGTCTTGGGACCGAATGCAAGGGATATGGTTTTGAGCTAAGGAGAGGTAATCAAATCCTCCCCCCATCTGATATAACAAGAGTTCCCTTAAAAGTAAATTATGCAATTATGGCAGGCAGATGAGGATGCAAATTAGGGTTTAGATGTTTTTTTGGTATTTTTGAAGAATATGAAATTTTTTTTTTTTGGTATTTTCTTAAATAGAAGAAAATATGTAAATCATGGCTAAATATGCTGGAAATATACTAAAATTAAAAGATATGTAAAAAATGCTAAATAAAATCCTAAAACTTCCAAACTTGTCTTGCTGAAAAAATAGAGCCGAAAATTTGTAGGCTGTATTTTGGCTTGCAAAAAATTCACAGGACATAATAAAATCTAAAAAAATTCTTAAAATTACTGTAAATTATGCTGCATCCAGAAAAACAAACTTCAGAATCTTTGGAGTTTTCATCAGGGAGAAATAATTAAAGTAATAGAGCATATACAGACTAAAAAATTGCAAAAAACAAGCCCTAATCTGAGCTCTGATACCAAATGATGGGGGACTAATATGCATGAAATTCTTTTTGTATGTTTTACATGTTGAGTTAGGTGATAAATTCCCAAATTTTAGAACAAAATTATTTGTAGGTAATTTTGTATGAATTTTTGAAGATCAGCATGCAGATTAGGACCTAGAAAAGTAGCAAAGAAGGACCGCCGGGGCTGAGAAGCCTCGGTTAGGGCAAGTTCTCCTACAATAAAACTACTGGAGGTAGAGGGGTGTACCTGATAATGTCTGTGAAGATCGCAGCGAAGGGGTCTCTCATTCCTCGACGGATGCGGCCTGGAAAACCGAGCCAATGACCTGCGGATACATGGCTTTCTGCTCGGTGGTCCTATTGAGGCTTGGCTGGAGTCGTTGGATTCGTAAGAACTCAGGGACCTGTAAACGACCTATCAGGGGTTAGAAAATTTACAAAGGAACAAGAAAATAAAGGAAAAATAGCAAGGGAAGGCTTCTTTTGGAGTGGGCGTCCAGGAATCTAGAGGGTTTGTTGGCAGCAGGAAGATGATTGCAAACACCGGGAAGAAGAACTCTCACAAACCCCTTTATGCACACAGCAGGGTATCACACAACTCAATAGAAGAACTCAAGGTTTTAATTCATATCAAAAGTTAGGTTTCATACAAGAGGCTAGGGTCCCTTAAATAGACCCTTAACCTTGGGCTCCAAGTAAGGGCACATAAGTCTTTACATAAGAATCCTTTTCCCTCTCAAACCCTAGCTAGAAAATAAGGAAACATTAGGTAGAAAAAAATCCCTAAAAATTCTCTTGACTTGGCCAACACTAAGGACACCTACGGAGGCGTGTTGGGCTTCTAGGAGTAGCAAGAGGCCGGCCTAAAGGGGCTCGGGTGCATGGGTTTGGGCCTCTGGATGCTGGGGTGGCTGGTAGCCATGTAGCAGGAATATTCCCTGGTATCTTGCTTCTTTAGGGCTTGGACTTGGCACCTGGGCTTGATTTCTTTGGGCGAGGATGCAGATGGACCTCTAAAATCATGGATTCCTTGGTATATGAATATACTTTGGCATCTGGAAGGGAATCAGGGCATCTGTAGGGCATCTGCAGGAAATCAGGGTTTTCTGAATTTTCCTCCTGGGGTCTTCAAATCTTCAAGCTGGGTTGGACTTGGGCTATACTTCCATGTATTCAATCTAGTTGGACTTGGTCTTCACTTGTATGATATAGTCTTGAGTCTTCAGTATGCTTGGACAGGACTAAAAAAAATAAAATTAGCTCAACATGAGCTGATTAGCATTGGATTGAACTAGCTCAACATGAGCTAACTAGTACAGAACTGAAATAACAACTTAAAAGACTCAAATAAAAACTAAAATGGACTTAGATGGGCTAAGCCCTTATTACAGATGGACTCATAAATTATTGATCAATTCATAAAGGGTTGAAAATCCTCTATCTTATTCTGGTGCCTTTGGTGTCCCCACCATCCCCCCTCCTTCTCCTTCAAGCCCGGGAGTTAAGTGGCCGGCATGCCTCGTCCGTCGTGTGTTGCGAAAGTGGGAAAGACTGGCTAGACCTTGCGCCAAGAGCAGGAACTTTCCTTTCGGGGCGTTGACAGTGGGCTTCTAGCCGTTTCAGGCTCTTGCCCACAAGGATTTCATTCCTCAGTTACGGGACTATGTTTAACTGATGTAAATGAGGTTTTGCATTTCACTGCAAGCCATACTGGCGCTCGGTACGGGGCACGGCATGCATCGGCTCTAGTGGCGACCTCGTGGCCCGTGTCTTTGCCTCCTCGAGGCTTTGCAGAGTAGCACAAATTTGGTCGAGGTAGACCCATCAGGGGGTGCCACTTGGCAGAGGAGCAGGGGCTGCCAGCATCGACAGCGGTGGACCCCTCCTGGGTGGATACCTGCAGAGTGGCAGAGAGGTGCTCGACTTCGATTTAGGTGGACCCGTCTCGGGGTGCCACCTAGCGAAGGAGTAGGAGGGCCCGGCTTGACCTCGGTAGAGATGACCCATCTTGAGGTGCCCCCTGGCGAGGGAGCAAGGGGCCGCTAGCTTCAGCCGAGGTGGACCCCTCCTGGGCGGATACCTGGCAGAGTGGCAGAGAGGTGCTCGACTTCGGCTGAAGTTGGCCCGTCTTGGGGCACCAGCCGGCGAAGGAGAAGGAGGGCCCACCTCGACCTCGACAGTGGTGGACCCATCTTGGGGTGTCACCTGGCAAGGGAGGAAGCGGTCGCCAGCTCCGGCCGAGGTGGACCCCTCCTGGGTGGACACCTGGCGGAGTGGCAGAGAGGTCCTCGACTTCGACCATGATGGACCCGTCTTGGGGTGCCACATGGCGGAGGAGCACAAGTTCCCGGCTCGACCTCGGCAGAGACGGACCCATCTTGGGGTGACACCTGGTGAGGGAGGAAGGGGCCGCCAGCTCCGGCCAAGGTGGACCCCTCCTTGGTGGACACCTATCGGAGCGGCAGAGAGGTGCTCGACTTTGACTGAGGTGGACTCATCTTGGGGTGCCACCTGGCGAAGGAGCGGGAGGGCCCGGCTTGACCTCGGTAGTGGTGGACCCGTCTTGAGGTTCCACCTGGCGAGGGAGCAAGGGGTCGCCAGCTCTGGCTGAGGTGGATCCCTCCTGGGTGGACACTTGGCAGAGTGGCAGAGAGGTGCTCGACCTTGGCCGAGATGGACCAATCTTGGGGCACCACCTGGTGGAGGAGTAGGAGGGCCCGGCTCGACCTCGGTAGAGGTGGACCCGTCTTGGGGTGCCACCTGGAGAGGGTGCCAGGAGCTGCAAGCTTCGATCGAGGTGGACCACTCTTAGGTGGACACCTAGTGGAGCGGCAGAGAGGTGCTCGACTTCGACCGAGATGGACTGCTCTTGGGGCACCATCTGGCGGAGGAGTAGGAGGGCCCGGCTTGACCTTGACAGAGGTGGACCTGTCTTGGTGTGCCACCAGGCGAGGGAGCAAGGGGCCGTGGTGCGGGCACCAGAATCATAATAAGACTTCAGGGTTCCATCTGGATCTCTGAATGACCTTGCCCGAAGATTAGGGTTTGTAATAAGGGTTGACCTTGTCAACCAGATTATTTTATTTCTTTGAGTTTGCATTTCATTTTGTTTAGTCATGTTGACTCAGTCTAAGTCCAAGTCAAGTCCTGGTTGGCGCCATTCCCGAGGGTGTCATTTTTTCTTCAAAGGCCAAATGCAAGTGGACGCCTGGTGTGGGCACCAGAATCAGGAAGAGACTCCAACCAATTCAAGTCAAATCCGAGTACTTATGGTTGGATGAGTAAAAGAAAGTCCTGTAATTTTTTCTTTCTTAAATTTTGAGTCCAAATAATTATGTAATTCGAGTCCATTTCAATTTTATGTTGGGACTAGTCCAGCCTGATTAACCTTGTATTTAAGAGTTGGGTCCAAATGAGTAAAGTCCAATCCATGAAGAATCAAACCAAACCACATTTGAAGACTAAAGAAGACTCAAGACTTATACTCCAAAGCAAGACCAAAGCCACCTCAAGTGGGGACCACATGCCACATGACACATGCCACCTCATCATCCAAGGTTGCTGCCACATCACACTTGCCACCTCACCATCCAAGATTGCTGCCACATCACACATGCCACCTCACCATCCAAGGTTGCCGCCCAAGAGAAGAAAAGGGGAATTTGAAATTGAATTGGCTACAACCTCCTCCACAACTTCCTCCACTCTTCATGGGACGCCCCATATTTTTCTCCACAAATTTTTCTCCATGATATTTGTTGTAGTTTGAATTCAAAATGGCTTAATAGTCTATAATAGACTCTTAGTATTCTTGTAAAAGGATGATGGAAAAGAACAATTAAAAATTTTCTTCTATGTGAGTTCTATGTGCCTAAGTGGTAGTTTTAAATTCTTCTCCCTATCCCACGCCAACCCTAGTTTCTCCTCCTCCATCTCCAACACCTAAGACACCCTCCTTCTTCTCCAATCTCAAGCTAGCTCTTCAATATTCAAGGTTGATCAAGAAGACCATCACAAGGAGGCCGGCCTAATCCATTTCAAGTGATCTACCATGGCGCCAAGATTATTCTTCAACAATGCTTCCTCGACTCTTCTTTAGTTTCTCCATTTCATGACTAATGTATTTTTACCAAGTTCCTAATCTTGAGGATTCTTTATATAGGGTTCTCCGGGATTCCGAATTCAAGAGGAAGGAATTACTTGCCACAATCCAGAAAACAAGAAGTGCCCTCAATTTGTAGTATGGTCTTGTCATTTGGGAGGTCTCTTCATGAGTGATCTTGATCTATTTGAAAGATTAATGCTAGGTATGTTCTAGTGTCGATTAGGTCTGAAATATTAAATTTGCCTAGCTTAACATGTGTGGTTCGAATCTTATTCCTATTTCTTTGTTATTTTGATAGTCTCAATAATTAGGTTTACGTTTGATCGTTCGAGTTCTCTTCATTAGACCTCCTTTGATATTATATGCTGAACTAATCATATGCAAATAAGAAAATTGCTAAGTTAATCTATGCTAATCTCCTTTAGGGTTGCATCGTTACATTCTCATCTTGCAAGTCCCCACCAACGCCACACTCCCAGGACCAGTTGGTGCCATATTTCATCCCAGTGTCCCTGGTCCCCACGCCCAAGAGGGCAAGAAAATTTTCTTCGGAGAAGTCAAGGAAGGCGCCCACAAGCTGCCAAAAGTAACCAAGCTAAAGGAGCAGGGGATTTTTCTTAGAGAGGACTTCAAGGTAGGCACCCACACCTGCCTAAAGTACCTGGCTATGAATGAAAGGAGCCTAGTCTTGGGAAGAAAGACTAGGAGATGACTATTTTCTTCCAAGAAAAAGCAAGTCATGGAAGGAAAACCCATGACTTAAGGAGAAGAACTAGGCGGTGCCCCACATACATGCCATATGAAGCCATCACCTTGCATTTGAGGCCGCCTACTCCAAGGAAAGAAGCCTGGTCGGTCAAGGAAAAGTTTTTCATGCTTAGGATGAATGTTTAGTCCCACATGGGAAGTAGTGTAATTTTGTTTGTCTTGCAAGGTCTATATATTGGACCCTTATGTAATCTTTTGATAAGAATGAGTAAATGAAACCTTTTCTTGTGTTGAGCAACCTTGTGTTCTCTTCTTCTACACTTCTTTGAGTGTTGAGCTCCATGAGTGAGTAAATCCGGGTTCCATTGGAGCCTTGAGGAGGTGAGAGATCTCCAAAGTTACCAAAACCCTGCCCCGCTTTCATCCCTGGCCGCCAACCCAAATTTCCTTTCATCATCCTAGCCGCCAACACCCAAATTCCTAAACCCTATTCCAACTTCATTCAAGGCCGCCATCTCCTTCTCCAAGCCACCGCCCACTATATCAAGCCCTAGGTCCTTTTCATCTGCAAGCCGCCGCCCTACTAGCCAAACCCTAAATCCACTCCATCTTCCACTGCCACCTCCATACTCTTCCCTCATCCTCAAAGTTCGAGCAGTCCGGAGCTATCCCAGGTAAAGGTCTCTTCCTTGAGTTTCTTACATCCTTATCTTGTTCTTCATCTTTTCTAGATCCAGAGTACGAGAAGAAGGCCAACCTTGCCATAGGACTACAATCCGAGGATCCATTACGAAGATACCCCATCTCCAAGGATCCTATAATCTGCTCGAGAGTGTCCTTCAATTGAAGCAAAGAGAGATATCACAGTCAGGTATAAAACCTTCTCTTCTCTCTTTGTCTGTTTCTTGAAAGAGGAGTAAACCCTAGGTCTGGGGGTTTCTCAATCCCCAGCGATCCTACTTCTTTATTACTCTGATAATCTACTCTTTTGAATTGTGTTTCTTTCAGTGCATATTTTCTTTCAATATTAGTTAGCCTTGTTTTTGAGTCAAGCCAACTTCTAACAAAACACAAAAAAAAAAAAAAAAAAAATAAAAAATAATCTTAATTTACTTTCGCATCGCATCATCTTATTTGTTCTGCATCATTTTTGGTATCATAGCCCTGTCTAGGGTTCTTGCTTGTTTGATTATTTTTTCGTTCTTTTTTACTTTTGCTGCCTGGAGTAGACTCCCCTGGCTGTCCGGTCCTAGGAACAAGTGAGATGCAAGCCTCCTCCTCCCATTCCACGGGGGTTCCTAGGGCATGTAGGGGTGCCGCTGGGTTATAACTTCTAGGCAGGGGTTGTAAACGGAACAAACGTTCTATTTTCTACCGGTAACTGCCCTGTTATTCAAATTGTTTCTCCTTGCATAAAATTCCAAATTAAGTAATTCTTATTTCGCTGGAACCAGTATAATTGAAATAAATTTACATAAAGTTTTCATGATTTATTAATTCTTGTAGATTTTCAGAGATCAATTTTACTACTGTTCTGCTTTTTTTATTCTCTGCAAGCTGTTTTTTTATTTGAGTGTGCATAAATTGAATCTATCTTAAGGGCACTGAAGTTGCAACATAAGGGGAGGATTGAGACCCTCTCCTTAGCCCAAAACCACCTCCCGTGCATTTGAACCTAAGCCTTTAATCTTAAAATTAATTAGACCTAATTTGCCCTAGTGGGCTTGGGACACCAACTGGTTGGGTCTAGGCTAGTGTTGGGTCAGTTTGTCTAGTTACTCTGTGTGTGCTTCGTACTCAGTGTCTAGAATGGTGGTTTAGGGATTCTATGCCGAAGGGCTTCTGTGCTGGTCCACCTATCTGGCCAATCACTGATTGGTGTCTAGGATTGGCAATTAGGGACCTAACACTTCCCTTACACCTGCCTGGCTGAGTCCCGAGTTACTACAGGCTAGCTTTCCACTCTGATTGGGCATCTAGTTTGGGCTCTAGGTCTAGTTAGCCCGTAGTCATTTCAGTTGAGTCTCATTTGGTGTGCTTGCTTGCATCATCATGTCCACCCGAAATGGAGTACCCTACCAACCTAGTCAAACCCAACCTGATTTAGAGGCCATGATTAGAACTCTTACCGAAAGTATGACCAAATTGAGTCAGGATATGACTGATACTGTTGCCCAGTTTAGGGATCATGTCCGTGAGGATCATACCCAGCTTAGAAATGGAGTCCAAGTACTTGAGGAACCTAGACATCAGAATTGGTCTCCTGACCCAGATCTTAATGTGCCTCAACCTCACCCACACCAGGAGCCTAGAAGACCTTTATACAGAGATCCTGAACCTAATCATAGAAGGCCAGACCCAGATCCTGAAGTTAGAGATGATAGATTCATCCGGAACATCAAATTAGATGCACCCACTTTTGATGGTAGCTTAAACCCTAAGGTGTATTCTGATTTGGAAGGTGAGATGTGTCCAAAAGCCAGTTGCCTGGGTTGTAGGTGGTTGTGCTCAGTATTGTATTCATTTTATGAATTAATAAAATATTATTTTTGGTAGCTCATCACATATTGTATTTCCCTGAAATGAGCTCTTTCCATGTGATGAAGTCCTTAGGACTACACTGACTTCGATACAGAGAGGATGTATTGAGTAGTCCTTAAACCCTATTCACTACCAAAGGATATATTATACTGGACGGCAATATATCAAGTATAGGTTGTTGTAGTTCACATCGTTTGGTTGTCCTCTTGACCAAATGAGTGTGGTGACACTGATGTGATCTACAAGTGGGGTATGTGATATCTCATTGAACGTGACTCAGTGCAGCCCCTTTCTGCCAAAGGGATACTCACAATTGGATATGGATATATGTGTCCCTCTGACCTGAGGTCATCATGGTAGCTTGCAAGCAACTCCCTATGCTTTGGTGCCGGATTACCCGGATTTTTAATCCAGTGACCGAAGGTTTCTGGGTTCAAGAAAGTACTTGTGGAGCAGTAATGGACCAAGATGGAATTGACCTGTCCAAACAATTTGGATTGAATGTCTCGTAGTATCTCAATTTAGCAAATCCTCGATCGGGGTAGCCCTAGTGAAGAGTCACTGGGCTTGCGAGGTTGAGACATGTAGTGGACTGACTCTGTCAGGGTTGGCAGCCCAATCTCAGTCATCCTGAGCATTAGAGGTCAAAGGGATGAATTATATGGTAACCATATGCCAGAGGTTCGATAGATTGCTCTCGCATCTTCGACCTATCCGGACGCCAGGACCCAATGCTAGATGGTTTCCTGTGCTGGCACTAGAATTGTTCCAGTGCTACCGTTTAGGTTCAAACCTATGAGGTCACATGCCATAGAGGATTACTCTCTGATCCGGATACTGATTACGATTCGAAATCATCTCGGTTTTATGGTCACATTATTTTTTGAGTACTCTTTTCCCCATCTTGCCCATGTCTGTGTCAACCGAAAATTGTTCCGGGCTGACCAGGACTGCACCAGGATTTTTCTGAATCAGTTTTGAACTGATTCGGAGCTCATTTCGGCCGCCATTGGTTGTGAACCAATTGTAATCACTTAGACCAATTTAATTGGGCTCGGACCAGTTCAATTGGATTGAACCACCACTGGGTTTAAATGGGTTTGAACAAATTTGTTTGTACCAGTTTCTTTTGAACCATTTTCACCATGTAAATGTTTACACATTGCTGGTTGGACTCCTAGCATCCCATGAGGCCAAACTACCAAGAAGACCATTCGACCGAGTGCTGTCCATCCCTTCCTCTCCTCCATCTGCTGCTGTTTAATCCCTGTTTTATGGTTGATTTAATGGGTGTAATGCAGCCTCTAGCTTTTCATCTTCCCAGCCTTTCCAACTCCCTCTCCCAGCTATTCTATTTAAACCAAAGCCCTTCTCTATTTCAGAGAACAGTGAAAAATCCAAGGGATTTCTTGGTGTTGTCTTTTCCCATTGAAAGGCTGAAAAATTCTTCCCGTTTGAGAGCATTATCCTTGCTTCCACTGAGTGCTAATAGGGCTGAGATTTGGTGTGTATTAGGGAGAGAAATAAAGCCCTTTTCCCTGTTGATTGTAGTGCTCTTTCAACCTCTACAGCAAACCTGTGTTGCTGCTACTTACCGTGACCGAAACTCCTTCCAGCGGCTAGCACCGCGCGTGAGGGTGGATCTGAGAGCCCGGGCATATCTCCCCTCTAGAGGGAGTATCCCTTTACTCCTGGGAGCAAGAGGGTTGAGCCGGATTTGTTGCTGCAGCTCCAAACGCAACGAAGAAGGTTGCTGGTGTTTCTGCAATAGAAATTCTGGCAGCAAGGTTTTGGGTGATTTGTACACCCAATTTAGCTAACTTTTCCTTGCAGATTTTTGTTGAAAATCAAAGAAGAATCGATCACCTTGTCGCCGCTTCGATTCGGGAGGAAACGGAGGTCCGGAAGTCCCCGTTTGGTCACTGTTTTCAAAATCCAAAAACAGAGTATTCAACGTTCTAGGAGGAAGAAGACTAGAATAGATTTATTCCTGCTATTCCAGCCTATTCCAGCTTTATTCCAGGGCTATTCCAGGTGGAATAAAGGTATGGAAATATTTTATTTAAATCATGTATAATTAGATTTATTTGTTAATATATTTTATAAATATTATATGCCTTGTTACAAGCCTATTTTTAATACATGCAACTTGAATAGATTAAATTCTGGGCGGAGCAGTTTTTCGCTGCGTAATTTTTAAAAATTGTTTTAAAACCCATTCTGCTCCCGTAGCTATTTGTATGCCTAGTGTAGGATCATGTCAAACCACCTGCACCCTTTTTCTTTCATTGGTATCAGAGCAAGGTTGCATGTGTAATCTATTTATGTTTGCATGTATGTAGATTAAAATTGGTTTAATCTAATGATGTATCAAAATTTCTTTTTGGAACCTAGTTGAAACCTTCACCATGACCGTGTGTCTTTGACACGATGCGGATCGTCT
Organism: Areca catechu; assembly: GCA_021397845.1. Taxonomy (NCBI): domain Eukaryota; kingdom Viridiplantae; phylum Streptophyta; class Magnoliopsida; order Arecales; family Arecaceae; genus Areca; species Areca catechu. The sequence continues at coordinate 82,313,412 of CM038052.1, forward strand.
GTGTTGGCCTCTTCAGAAGGATCCTTAAAGAATATTAAAGTTAAAAATATTTTAATTTGATGATACAAGGTTTTGGGCATGTTTACTATAGGATATAAAATATTTGTAAAATATTGTATCTTGATGCATGATGTGGTTATGTAAAAATGTTTTACATTGTGACTTAATTAAAAAATTATTTTAATTAAATCTTTGGCTTATTAAAATCTTTTAGGTTTATGAAATCTAAAACACTTGCATAAGCCATTTTGGGTTATATTGGGTTAGCTGACTAGTTGAGTCCATTACTTGGTTAGACCTAAGTTTAGTTGAACCAGATAACAAGAAGATTTAACAAAAGTTGTTTAAGGCCCTTCTTTAGAACTATCTAATAGTTAGATTAGTTTATCCGTTCATCTAAAATGGATCCAATTAGTGGCTCAGTGGACGCCCGAGTCTTTAGGCTAGTCTGATCGAGTCTGGTAAACCGACTGGTGTCGAGGTAGGTTTGGCATTGTGATCATGGTTGTATGAGGCTACCTCTTTCCTGGCCAACTTGGTTGGTGTCTAGGAAAGATGGTTAATGGCAGATACTCACCCATGATCTCACCTACCTGGCTAGTCGAGTCGACCAGAACTGATTGGAAAAGCTCAATGACAAGAGTTAACCCATGTCACCCAGGTTGATCAGTCTGACTGATCTATAGGTGCCCATGGATCATTTGTTGATTTATTTCAACCCTCCTGAAATCTGATTGATTCAGTGGGAGGATGATCCATGTCCTTGTCTTTTTCTTCTGTCATAACTAAAAATCCTCTAAAATTATTAGGTCCTTAAAAAGACTAAGTCAAGGAGTTGACAGTGTCTTAGCCTCCCATTAAGTCAGTTAGAAATGTGTCCACTAGCTTGGTGTGCATCGGCAGTTCCATAGAACGGGTGTACATCTGGCGACTGGAATTTCTATCTGATCGATGATGGTTCAGTGCAACCTCCTTAACGGGACCAGGTGGACTGGCCATAATCGGGCTTGGTCTTTAGTTAGCTGGAAGCATTGGACATGTCATTTTAATAGTTGGACCTAACCAGAGACCCGCAATAGGAGGCCCCTAGGCCGATTGGGGTGTTCTCTGGGGCAAAATAAAATACTGAAAATTGTTTAGAAAAATAATTGGTTTTCAAACCTACCTTTAGGCTTGTATGGGTGAGCTGGCCTTAGTCGGGCTCATGCGAGGCCTATTGGATTTCAGTACCCACTTGAAAAAGTGTTTTCACGGATTGGAGTTAGAGGCTACCAATCTAAAAGATTAGTGGGAAAAACCTTTAGACTAAAGTCCAAGTCTTTTGGTTAAATTATTAATTCATATACTAATTTGGTCTTATTTTCTTTTCAGATGTCTTCTAATTTATCGCTTCGGTCACTTCTCGATAACGAGAAGTTAAAGGGTCACAACTTCGATAGTTGGTATCGAAGATTGAGATCATTTTGGAGCATGAACGGATCCTCTATGTGATAACGGATCCGGCACCAGAAATCCCTCCCGCTAATGCACGAAGTACGGTCAGAGACACTTATCTGAAGTGGGTCTCTGATCGGACTACTGTCCGTTGCATTTTGTTAGCGATGATGAACGACGAGTTCAGTCACAAATTCGAGGTGGCCCAACCTAATGAAATCCTTCAAAAGTTGAAGGAATCCTTCGGCACCCCGGATGATGTAGAATGGTACAAAGTGTCTTGTGCCGTCTACAACTCCAAGATGCCGAATGGTGGTTCAGTCACCGATCATGTATTGTACATGATCGAGCTGATTGAAAAGTTAGACAAACTCGGATGCCCCTTGCACGAGCAGCTCGGCAAGGATGAGATCCTGAATTCTCTTCCCTCCTCCTATCTTGACTTTCTTGATCATTATAGAATGAACAAGCCTGCAGTCAACTACCATGGTCTTTTGGGATTGCTGCAGACTTTCGAGAAAGACCACCAACTGAATAAGGGGGTGGTGAATTAAGTTGGAGGAAGTAGAGGTCATCGTTCCTTTAAGAAAGGGAAGAAGAAAATGAATAAAAAGGAAAAGAATGTGCAGAATGCTCCTGGCCCTAGTCAGACCAGGAAGTATAAGGCTGATCAATCTTCTGTAGAGTGTTTCTACTGCAAGAAGAAGGGACACTGGAAGAGGAACTGTCCTTTTTATATTGTGTCCCTTGATCCAAACATGCCGAGGAAGCAGAAGTCTGCTGAACAAGGTATTTATATGATAAAACCTTGTAATTACTTAATTGTTGATACTGCTAACTGGGTATTGAATACTGGTAGTCCAATTCATGTTTGTAATTCGTTACAGGGACTTCAAGTTAGCAGAAGATTTGAAGATGGAGAATAGTTTTTGAGCGTCGGGAATGGAAATCGTGTTCCAGTACTGGCGGTCGGAGTCTTGCGTCTTGTCTTTGAGTCTTGTACTCTCGAACTAGTCGACTATCACTATTGTCCTAGTTTCATTATGAGCATAATCTCTGTAGGCCTTTTGGCCAATTATGATTTTGAACTATCAATAAAAGGAGATTTTTGCAATGTTATTTTGAATAACTCTGTTATAATGAAAGCTAGATTAAATAATGGCATATATGTACTATCAAGGCCTATTAGTGTAATGTACAGTTCTAGCAAACGCCCAAGATTAGATAATGTCAACGATTTGTATCTTTGGCACTATAGGCTAGGTCATATTAACCAAAATAGGATAAACAAGATGCGTGGAGATGGACTCCTCGAGGTCAGTGATTCTGAATCACTGCCCACTTGTGAATCCTGTTTATTTGGTAAAATGACCAAGTCACCTTTTACTGGAAAAGGTGAACGAGTATAGAACTTCTAAGTCTAATACATACTGATGTATGTGGACCGATGATAGTTAGTGCCAGAGGAGGATACAAATATTTCATTACTTTTACAGACGACTTTTCAAGGTTCGGTTATGTCTTTCTAATGAGACATAAGTCTGAGTCGTTTGAAATGTTCAAACGATACCGTAATGAAGTAGAAAAGCAAACTGGAAAAGGTATTAAAACCCTTCGATCTGATCAAGGTTGTGAATACTTATCTGGTGAATTTTTGGCATATCTTGAGGAGAATGGAATTCTGTCTCTGTGGACTCCTCCAGGAACACCACAGTTGAATGGTGTGTCCGAAAAGAGGAATCGAACCTTGTTGGACATGGTTCGATCCATGATGGGTTTTGCAACTCTGCCACTATCCTTTTGAGGATATGCGCTTCAGACAGCCTGTTACTTATTAAATAATGTTCCAAGTAAGTCTGTTGTCTCCACTCCGTATGAGATATGGAATGGACGTAAACCCTCAATCTCACACCTTCGGGTCTGGGGTTGTCCGGCTTACGTAAAGTATTTAGACTCAGACAAACTTAGTCCTAGGTCTGATCGATGTTTATTCATTGGTTATCCTAAGGAAATCAAAGGGTATTTCTTCTACTTGGAGAATAAACAAAATGTGTTCGTTGCTCTTAGAGATATCTTTTTGGAAAAGGAGTTCCTTGGAGAAGGAACTAGAGCCTCTAAGATTGAACTTGATGAAGTTCAGCCAATAGAAGAACCTGCACACTCTAAGGACATCATAGAACCGGCTATGATTGAATCACACCCAGAACCCATTAGGAGATCCGGTAGAATATCGTGTCAGTCGGATAGATACTACGGTTTCTTGGTCCGGGACGGCGATCCCATTGAGCTCGATGAGAACAATGAGGATCCGATCACCTATATGGATGCACTTCAGAGATTTGACTCTGAGGCATGGCTTGGAGCCATGCGATCTGAAATGGAGTCCATGGAAATCAACAATGTTTGGACATTGGTTGATCCGCTTGAAGGAATAAAACCCATCGGGTGTAAATGGATCTTCAAAAGGAAAAGGGGCGCAGATGGGAAGGTAGAGACCTATAAAGCCCGTCTGGTTGCAAAGGGGTATCGTCAACGATATGGTATCGATTATGACGAGACTTTCTCCCCTGTGGCAATGCTCAAATCCATTCGGATCATGATTGCTTTGGCAGCATATTTTGATTACGAGATCTGGCAGATGGATGTTCGAACCGTTTTCCTAAATGGGGAGCTGGAAGAGGAGGTGTATATGATACAGCCTGAAGGGTTCACATCCATAGATGAATCAAAAGTATGCAAGTTGCAGAGGTCCATTTATGGACTCAAGCAAGCGTCTCAAAGTTGGAACTTACAGTTTGATAGATGTATCAAATCGTACGGCTTCGTTAGGAACGGAGAACCATGCATCTATAAATGGGTTAATGGTTCTATGATTGTATTCCTAGTACTGTATGTTGACGACATTCTCTTAATCGGGAATGATGTCGCAGCATTACAAGGAATAAAGGTTTGGTTATCATCTCAGTTATCCATGAAGGACTTGGGTGAAGCTTCTTACATACTAGGTATGAAGATCTATAGAGATAGATCTAAGAAGCTTTTGGGACTGTCCCAGTCTACGTACATTGACACCGTGCTGAAACGGTTCAGCATGGAAAATTCCAAGAAAGGCTATCTCCTGATAGGTTCTGGAATTACTCTTTCCAAGAAGGATTATGCGACAACTCTTGAGGAAAGTGAGCGCATGAGTAGAGTTCCTTATGCTTCTGTAGTAGGCTCTATCATGTATGCTATGACTTGTACCAGACCAGACATGGCATACTCACTAGGAGTAGTGAGCAGATACCAGTTTGACCCAGGTGAGGTGCATTGGAAGGTGGTTGAAGGCCCACGTAGGCAACCCAAGAGGGGGGGTGAATTGGGTTTTATAAAACTTTTGTACTATTTAATTGATGAACTAAAGCAAGTATATGCTAATGCAATTCAAGTGCTTGTGTATTTCAAATAAATGCAGCGGAAATAATGAAATAAAAGTATAAGGAGAACAATCAAACAAACACAAAGATTTATAGTGGTTCGGTGCCAACCAAGCACCTACATCCACTCCCCAAGAACCCTTTGGGAATTCCACTAAGTTTGGTTTTATAACTTAGGCTCACCAACAACCTTTACAACTTGTTTTGTCTTCGGGCTCACAAGTCAAACCCTAGTTGGTTTCAAGGATCACCAACAACCACCCTTCGTTTTACAGGATAACCAAGAACCTAAACAACTTATTTTGTCTTCGGGCTCACAAGTAAAACCCTAGTTGGTTTCAAGGCTCACCAACAACCACTTTGGTTTTCAAGGCTTACCAAAAACCTCTTTGGTTTTCCAAGGCTCACCAAAAACCTTAAGTAAAACGATGTAAGAGCAAGTATAAATGAATACAATAAAAGCTTTCTAAAATAAAGAAAATATCTCTTTGAATCCCGTTGAGAGTTGATGAAGATCTTGTCTTCAAGTTGATGAAGCCTTTGATTGATGCATGAGGATGTGAACTTTGGATGCTTTCTTTGAAACTTGGAAGCTTGAAGGCTTGAACCACTCAACTCTTGAATCCTTGAAGAATATTCAAAAATCTCACCAAAGGATTACTTTCCCAATTGATTTTTGACGTTTATATATCCTCCCAATACTTAAATGACCGTTTATAACCGTTAGGGAAGAAAATATGATAGTTTGGAAGCAAGTTGAAGAAGTTCTGCAGCCCAGAAAACTTGCCGTTATTGTTCAAGTGTCGACACTTCACCTTCAGGTGTCGACACTTCAGGTTCAAGTGTCGACACTTCAGGTTCCAGGTGTCGACACTTTACTGAAGGAGCTTTCAGAAGTTTTCTGTTTGTCTCAGGCCTTGAGTCGACACTTCACTCTTCAAGTGTCGACACTTGATCCTCAAGTGTCGACACTTCATTTCCAAGTGTCGACACTTGCCTGTGCCATTGCTGAAACATCTTCAAATTGAAACTTTAACCTCTTCAAGTTCTTCCATATTAATTCCAAAGTCCATATACTTGATTTTCCATTAATTTAAGGACTTTTTCAATTGAAATACAAGCATTTCTTCATTCAACATGGATGAGTACTAAGATCTGAGAAATACACTTAAAACATAATTAGTACTCATATATACTTAAACATTTTGTCAATCATCAAAATCAAGACCAGAGTCAACAATCTCCCCCTTTTTGATGATGACAAAACCTTTAAGTATATGAATAAGGTAAGCTTAAAAAGATTAACAATAAGATAAACATGTAAGCTCAAAACAATAAGCACCAAGCTCCCCCTCAAAATATGATCCAAAAAATCTTCAAAAATATTTTTCAAAATATGCAAAATTTTCAAATTTTTAATATTTCTTCTTACTAATTCTTCCCTTTAGATAAAAACATTTTACATTCTTCTCCCCGTTTTGCACTTTCTATCATTTCTCAAAAGATTTTTCATGTTTATCCAATCTTCCCCTTTCATACTTAACAATTTTCTCCCACTTTTTGACATCATGAAAAAGGGTGAAAGGCAATACAAAGTGTGAATGAAGTTGAAAAGAATAACAAGTAGGTCATCAAAATCAATGAATGAAATCAAATATTTATGATATCAATTAAATATGATATAAATTGAACAAGATACCAAAGAATGTAAGCACATGCAAGAAATGATTTGATGTATATTATCCATTCGCCTTACTTGTTCATGGGATAAGGTCACAGCGGCACCCCTACACGTCATAAGAGAGCCCGTTGAATGGGAAGAGAGGGTCTTTAAGCCCTACTTATCTCCTATGACCGGACGGCCATGGTGACTAACCTAATCCGAAGCGGTTACTTGGAATTCTTTTAAAATAATTTTGATACCAATAGAATATGATACCATTTGAATGTAACTCCCCTCAAAGAATTAGATTTGAAAACAAAGAGTATCATAGCAATATAAGCAAAGCATGATATCAACAAGATATTCAAAGCATCAAATATGATAACAAATCTTTGGATGCTCCCCCTGAATGTTATTCCTCCTTTAAAAATATGCATTTATTTCAGGAATAAAATATAAAAGCTTATGCATCAAGATTTGAAAATTTTCAATATATTCATGATTTTCAAAATACAAAGCATTTATATCACTTAAAAACTTTTAGCATGATTTCAAATTCATTTTAAGATGATTTGATATCCACACAAATGCTAGAAGTAATATGATATCAAGTCTAGCTATTAGAGCAAGGGTTTGTCAATAAGCATACCTTCTTCTTAAAAGTAACCCTTAACTACTAGTTCTATACTTGATCCAAATCATTTCTAGATTATGCATAGATGCCAAAAAAAAAACATATAAATCATAGCATTTCACTTGAAATAATGTAGAAACTATATTAATCAAAATCATGTGAAGATCTAATAATCACAAGTTTGACCATGAGAGCTTGAAATCCATAAACATCAAATGGTGATGATCACAACAAATGATTATTAGTCTAAGCTTTATTCTAATCAATCAATTAAAACATTTTTCAAATCAATATGCATCTTTAAAAGTATTTTTCATGAAATACATTAATCAAAATCAAGTGAAGGTCTTACAATCATAAATTTAATCATGATAGCATGAAATTCATCAACACCAAAAAGTTCATGATCATAGCCAATGATGATAAGTCCAAACTTGATTCCAATTAACTATTTAAAATAATTTTTCAAAGTAATTGATGCAATAAAAATTAATCTACATTTTTAATTTTTGAAGGAGATGTTTAGAATTTATCAATATACATAATCCTTCCTTTTACCATTTAGTCCAAAATGTAGCTTGTCCACTTCTTTAAATTGTCTTGTACAACCTCTTTTCAAGAACTTCCTTTCTTCATGTTGGGTTGCAAGACATTCCTGCAAAACAAATTAAGTTGACATTTATGGTACCCAAACTTTCTTGGATCCTTTATGATTAGTAATTATGGTTCCTTTTGGAACCCAAACTTTTCTTAATCTAGAAGGATAAGCATTGAAACCACATTTATAAGAAGAATTGAAAGAAGCAGGAATATTGAAGTTCTTCAAAAGTTTTTGCTTCTTTTCGTCAATCAAAATATTTTTCTCATTAAAAACGTTTTCACATAAATCTTTTAAAATAACATTTTCTTTTTCTAAAAATTCTTTTCTTTAGAAAATTATTCTTTTCATTTTCAAAATATCAATCTTGGCATTTAAATCATCATTTTTATTTGCAAGATTGGTGTTGTCAAGAAAAAATGAATCTACATGCCTATTTAATTTCTTGTGCTCAATTTTTAGCAATCTGTATTCATGTACAAGATCATTAGATGCATCATGTGATTCTTTAAAGGTAAAATCATAATTTTTTTAGCACATACCTTTCTCTCATTTGCCATGAAACAAGGATGGGCAACTTCATCATCCATACTTGAATCTTCGCTATCGCTCCAAGTTGCCATCATTGCCTTGAATTTCTTTTTGGCCTTGAGAGCTATTATATTATTTTCTGTATCAGCTTCCACTATCCTTTGCCATAAGTTCAACTCATAGGTCATGAGTGAACCGATAGCTCCTCCAAAGGTAAGGTTTCTACATCTTTACCTTCTTGGATCGCCGTCACCTTTGGATCCCATGATTTTGGCAAGGATCTAAGAATTTGTTCACCAAATCAGCATTAGTATAGATTTTGCCAAGACTTTTTAATTCATTAATAATAGTCATAAATCTTGAAAACATATCAGATATAGATTCATAATACATCATTTCAAAAATTTCAAAAGAATGTATAAGCAAATTAATTTTAGTGTTCTTCACTTGAAGAGTACCCTCATGAGTAACTTCAAGTGTGTCCCATATTTCCTTCGCTGATGTGCATGTAGAAACTCTATTAAATTCATTTAAGAATAATGCACAATAAAGCAAGTTCATTGCTTTAGCATTGAGTTCAATTTGTTTAATGTCATATTCATTCCAATCCTCTTCGAGCTTTGGAATGGAAATGCCATTAACCAAAATGGAAGGAATATGAGGACCACTAATAATGGTTTTCCAAAGATGATAACTAATAGATTGAATATGGATGCGCATGCGAGTTTTCCAAAATGTGTAATTTATGCCATTGAAAAATGATGGTCTAACACTAATACCTACAAGGGTTACCATGAACTTTAGCTCAAAATCATTAGATTTTCAATCAGAGCACCGAGCTTTGATACCAATTGAAGGCCCACGTAGGCAACCCAAGAGGGGGGGGGTGAATTGGGTTTTATAAAACTTTTGTACTATCTAACTGATGAACTAAAATAAGTATATGCTAATGCAATTCAAGTGCTTGTGTATTTCAAATAAATGCAGCGGAAATAATGAAATAAAAATATAAGGAGAACAATTACACAAACATAAAGATTTATAGTGGTTCGGTGCCAACCAAGCACCTACATCCACTCCCAAGAACCCCTTGGGAATTCCGCGAAGTTTGGTTTTATAACTTAGGCTCACCAACAACCTTTACAACTTGTTTTGTCTTTGGGCTCACAAGTCAAACCCTAGTTGGTTTCAAGGCTCACCAACAACCACCCTTGGTTTTACGGGATAACCAAGAACATAGACAACTTGTTTTGTCTTCGGGCTCACAAGTAAAACCCTAGTTGGTTTCAAGGCTCACCAACAACCACTTTGGTTTTCAAGGCTTACCAAAAACCTCTTTGGTTTTTGAAGGCTCACCAAAAACCTTAAGTAAAATGATGTAAGAGCAAGTATAAATGAATACAATAAAAGCTTTCTAAAATAAAGCAAATATCTCTTTGAATCTCGTTGAGAGTTGATGAAGATCTTGTCTTCAAGTTGATGAAGCCTTTGATTGATGCTTGAGGATGTGAACTTTAGATGCTTTCTTTGAAACTTGGAAGCTTGAAGGCTTGAACCACTCAACTCGTGAATCCTTGAAGAATATTCAAAAATCTCACCAAAGGATTACTTCCCCAATTGATTTTGATGTTTATATAGCCTCCCAAAACTTAAATGACCGTTTATAGCCGTTAGGGAAGAAAATATGACCGTTTGGAAGAAAGTTGGAGAAGTTCTGCAGCCTAGAAAACTAGCCGTTACTGTTCAAGTGTCGACACTTCACCTTCAGGTGTCGACACTTCAGTTTCAAGTGTCGACACTTCAGGTTCCAGGTGTCGACACTTCACTGAAGGAGCTTTCAGAAGTTTTCTGTTTGTCTCAGGAAGTCGACACTTCACTCTTCAAGTATCGACACTTAATCCTCAGGTGTCGACACTTCATTCCAAGTGTCGACACTTGCCTGTGCCATTGCTGAAACATCTTCAAATTGAAACTTTAACCTCTTCAAGTTCTTCCATATTAATTCCAAAGTCCATATACTTGATTTTCATTAATTTAAGGACTTTTTCAATTGAAATACAAGCATTTCTTCATTTAACATGGATGAGTACTAAGATCTAAGAAATATACTTAAAACATAATTAGTACTCATATATACTTAAACATTTTGTCAATCATCAAAATCAAGACCAGAGTCAACAATCTTCCCCTTTTTGATGATGACAAAATCTTTAAGTATATGAATACGGTAAGCTTAAAAGATTAATAATAAGATAAACATGTAAGCTCAAAACAATAAGCACCAAGCTCCCCCTCAAAATATGATCCAAAAATCTTCAAAAATATTTTTCAAAATATGCAAAATTTTCAAATTTTCATATTTCTTCTTACTAATTCTTCCCTTTAGATAAAAACATTTTACATTCTTCTCCCCCTTTTGCACTTTCTTTCATTTCTCAAAAGATTTTTCATGTTTATCCAATCTTCCCCCTTTCATACTTAACAATTTTCTCCCCCTTTTTGACATGAAAAATGGTGAAAGGCAATACAAAGTGTGAATGAAGTTGGAAAGAATAGCAAGTAGGTCATCAAAATCAATGCATGAAATCAAATATTTATGATATCATTGAATATGATATAAATTGAATAAGATACCAAAGAATGTAAGCACATGCAAGAAATTATTTGATGTATATTATCCATTCGCCTTACTTGTTCATGGGATAAGGTCACAGCGGCACCCCTACACGTCATAAGAGAGCCCGTTGAATGGGAAGAGAGGGTCTTTAAGCCCTACTTATCTCCCATGACCGGACGGCCATGGTGAATAACCCAATCCGAAGCGGTTACTAGGAATTCTTTTAAAATAATTTTGATACCAATAGAATATGATACCATTTGAATGTAACTCCCCCCAAAGAATTAGATTTGAAAACAAAGAGTATCAGAGCAATATAAGCAAAGTATGATATCAACAAGATATTCAAAGCATCAAATATGATAACAAATCTTTGGATGCTCCCCCTGAATGTTATTCCTCCTTTAAAAATATGCATTTATTTTAGGAATAAAACATGAAAGCTTATGCATCAAGATTTGAAATTTTTTATATATTCATGATTTTCAAAATACAAAGCATTTATATCACTTAAAAATTTTTAGCATGATTTCAAATTCATTTTAAGATGATTTGATATCCATACAAATGCTAGAAGTAATATGTTATCAAGTCTAGCTATTAGAGCAAGGGTTTGTCAATAAGCATACCTTCTTCTTAAAAGTAACCCTTAACTACTAGTTCTATACTTGATCCAAATCATTTCTAGATTATGCATAGATGCCAAAAATAAAAACATATAAATCATAGCATTTCACTTGAAATAATTTAGAAACTATATTAATCAAAATCAAGTGAAGATCTAATAATCACAAGTTTGACCATGAGAGCTTGAAATCCATCAACATCAAAATGGTCATGATCACAACAAATGATTATTAGTCTAAGCTTTATTCTAATCAATCAATTAAACATTTTTCAAATCAATATGCATCTTTAAAAGTATTTTTCATGAAATACATTAATCAAAATCAAGTGAAGGTCTTACAATCATAAATTTAATCATGATAGCATGAAATTCATCAACACCAAAAAGTTCATGATCATAGCCAATGATGATAAGTCCAAACTTGATTCTAATTAACTATTTAAAATAATTTTCAAAGTAATTGATGCAATAAAAATTAATCTATATTTTTAATTATTGAAGGAGATGTTTAGAATTTACCAATATACATAATCCTTTTTTTACCATTTAGTCCAAAATGTAGCTTGTCCACTTCTTTAAATTATCTTGTACAACCTCTTTTCAAGAACTTCCTTTCTTCATGTTGGGTTGCAAGACATTCCTGCTAAACAAATTAAGTGGATATTATTTTGGTACCCAAACTTTCTTGGGTCCTTTATGATTAGTAATTATGGTTCCTTTTGGAACCCAAACTTTTCTTAATCTAGAAGGATAAGCATTGAAACCACATTTATAAGAAAAATTGAAAGAAGCAGGAATATTGAAGTTCTTCAAAATTTTTGCTTCTTTTCCTCAATAAAAATATTTTACTCATTAAAAACTTTTTCACATAAATCTTTTAAAATAACATTTTCTTTTTCTAAAAATTCTTTTTCTTTAGAAAAATTATTCTTTTCATTTTTCAAAATATCAATCTTGTAATTTAAATAATCATTTTTATTTGCAAGATTGGTGTTGTCAAGAGAAAATGAATCTACATGCTTATTTAATTTCTTGTGCTCAATTTTTAGCAATCTGTATTCATGCACAAGATCATTAGATGCATCATGTGATTCTTTAAAGATAAAATCATAATTATTTTTAGCACATACCTTTTTCTCATTTTTCATGAAACAAAGATGGGCAACTTCATCATCCGTACTTGAATCTTCGCTATCGCTCCAAGTTGCCATCATTGCCTTGAATTTCTTTTTGGCCTTGAGAGCTATTATTTTCTTTTCTATATCATCTTCCACTATCCTTTGCCATAAGTTCAACTCATAGGTATGAGTGAACCGATAAGCTCCTCCAAAGGTAAGGTTTCTACATCTTTAGCTTCTTGGATCGCCGTCACCTTTGGATCCCATGATTTTGGCAAGGATCTAAGAATTTTGTTCACCAAATCAGCATTAGTATAGATTTTGCCAAGACTTTTTAATTCACTAATAAGAGTCATAAATCTTGAAAATATATCAGATATAGATTCATAATGCATCATTTCAAAAATTTCAAAAGAATGTATAAGCAAATTAATTTTAGTGTTCTTCACTTGAAGAGTACCCTCATGAGTAACTTCAAGTGTGTCCCATATTTCCTTTGCTGATGTGCATGTAGAAACTCTATTAAATTCATTTAAGTCCAATGCACAATAAAGCAAGTTCATTGCTTTAGCATTGAGTTCAATTTGTTTAATGTCATATTCATTCCAATCTTCTTCGAGCTTTGGAATGGAAATGCCATTAACCAAAATGGAAGGAATATGAGGACCACTAATAATGGTTTTCCAAAGATGATAACTAATAGATTGAATATGGATGCGAATGCGAGTTTTCCAAAATGTGTAAGTTATGCCATTGAAAAATGGTGGTCTAACACTAATACGTACAAAGGTTACCATGAACTTTAGCTCAAAATCATTAGATTTTCAATCAGAGCACCGAGCTCTGATACCAATTGAAGGCCCACGTAGGCAACCCAAGAGGGGGGGGTGAATTGGGTTTTATAAAACTTTTGTACTATCTAATTGATGAACTAAAGAAAGTATATGATAATGCAATTCAAGTGCTTGTGTATTTCAAATAAATGCAGCGGAAATAATGAAATAAAAGCATAAGGAGAACAATCACACAAACACAAAGATTTATAGTGGTTCGGAGCCAACCAAGCACCTACATCCACTCCCCAAGAACCCCTTGGGAATTCCACTAAGTTTGGTTTATAACTAAGGCTCACCAACAACCTTTACAACTTGTTTTGTCATCGGGCTCACAAGTCAAACCCTAGTTGGTTTCAAGGCTCACCAACAACCACCCTTGGTTTTACGGGATAACCAAGAACCTAAACAACTTGTTTTGTCTTCAGGCTCACAAGTAAAACCCTAGTTGGTTTCAAGGCTCACCAACAACCACTTTGGTTTTCAAGGCTTACCAAAACCTATTTGGTTTTCCAAGGCTCACCAAAACCTTAAGTAAAACGATGTAAGAGCAAGTATAAATGAATACAATAAAAGCTTTCTAAAATAAAGCAAATATCTCTTTGAATCCCGTTGATAGTTGATGAAGATCTTGTCTTCAAGTTGATGAAGCCTTTGATTGATGCTTTAGGATGTGAACTTTGGATGCTTTCTTTGAAACTTGGAAGCTTGAAGGCTTGAACCACTCAACTCTTTGAATCCTTGAAGAATATTCAAAAATCTCACCAAGGATTACTTTCCCAATTGATTTTTGATGTTTATATAGCCTCCCAACACTTAAATAACCGTTTATAGCCGTTAGGAAAGAAAATATGACCGTTTGGAAGCAAGTTGCAGAAGTTCAGCAGCCCAGAAAACTAGCCGTTACTGTTCAAGTGTCGACACTTCACCTTCAGGTGTCGACACTTCAGGTTCAAGTATCGACACTTCAGGTTCCAGGTGTCGACACTTCACTGAAGGAGCTTTCAGAAGTTTTCTATTTGTCTCAGGCCTTGAGTCGACATTTCACTCTTCAAGTGTCGACACTTGATCCTCAGGTGTCGACACTTCATTTCCAAGTGTCGACACTTGCCTGTGCCATTGCTGAAACATCTTCAAATTGAAACTTTAACCTCTTCAAGTTCTTCCATATTAATTCCAAAGTCCATATACTTGATTTTCCATTAATTTAAGGACTTTTTCAATTGAAATACAAGCATTTTATCATTCAACATGGATGAGTACTAAGATCTGAGAGATACACTTAAAACATAATTAGTACTCACATATACTTAAACATTTTGTCAATCATCAAAATCAAGACCAGAGTCAGCAATCTCCCCCTTTTTGATAATGACAAAACCTTTAAGTATATGAATAGGGTAAGCTTAAAAAGATTAACAATAAGATAAACATGTAAGCTCAAAACAATAATGACAAAGCTCCCCCTCAAAATATGATCCAAAAATCTTCAAAAACATTTTTCAAAATATGCAAAATTTTCAAATTTTCAATATTTCTTCTTACTAATTCTTCCCTTTAGATAAAAACATTTTACATTCTTCTCCCCCTTTTGCACTTTCTTTCATTTCTCAAAAGATTTTTCATGTTTATCCAATCTTCCCCCTTTCATTCTTAACAATTTTCTCTCCCTTTTTGACATCATGAAAAAGGGTGAAAGGCAATACAAAGTGTGAATGAAGTTGGAAAGAATAGCAAGTAGGTCATCAAAATCAATGAATGAAATCAAATATTTATGATATCAATTGAATATGATATAAATTGAACAAGATACCAAAGAATGTAAGCACATGCAAGAAAGATTTGATGTATATTCTCCATTCGCCTTACTTATTCATGGGAAAAGGTCACAGCGGCACCCCTACACGTCATAAGAGAGCCCATTGAATGGGAAGAGAGGGTCTTTAAGCCCTACTTATCTCCTATGACCGGACGGCCATGGTGACTAACCCAATCCGAAGCGGTTACTAGGAATTCTTTTAAAATAATTTTGATACCAATAGAATATGATACCATTTGAATGTAACTCCCCTCAAAGAATTAGATTTGAAAACAAGGAGTATCAGAGCAATATAAGCAAAGCATGATATCAACAAGATATTCAAAGCATCAAATATGATAACAAATCTTTGGATGCTCTCCCTGAATGTTATTCCTCCTTTAAAAATATGCATTTATTTCAGGAATAAAACATGAAAGCTTATGCATCAAGATTTGAAATTTTTCATATATTCATGATTTTCAAAATACAAAGCATTTATATCACTTAAAAACTTTTAGCATGATTTCAAATTCATTTTAAGATGATTTGATATCCATACAAATGCTAGAAGTAATATGTTATCAAGTCTAGCTATTAGAGCAAGGGTTTGTCAATAAGCATACCTTCTTCTTAAAAGTAACCCTTAACTACTAGTTCTATACTTGATCCAAATCATTTCTAGATTATGCATAGATGCCAAAAATAAAAACATATAAATCATAGCATTTCACTTAAAATAATTTAGAAACTATATTAATCAAAATCAAGTGAAGATCTAATAATCACAAGTTTGACCATGAGAGCTTGAAATCCATCAACATCAAAATGGTCATAATCACAACAAATGATTATTAGTCTAAGCTTGATTCTAATCAATCAATTAAAACATTTTTCAAATCAATATGCATCTTTAAAAGTATTTTTCATGAAATACATTAATCAAAATCAAGTGAAGGTCTTACAATCATAAATTTAATCATGATAGCATGAAATTCATCAACACCAAAAAGTTCATGATCATAGCCAATGATGATAAGTCCAAACTTGATTCTAATTAACTATTTAAAATAATTTTTCAAAGTAATTGATGCAATAAAAATTAATCTACATTTTTAATTATTGAAGGAGATGTTTAGAATTTACCGATATACATAATCCTTCTTTTTACCATTTAGTCCAAAATGTAGCTTGTCCACTTCTTTAAATTGTCTTGTACAACCTATTTTCAAGAACTTCCTTTCTTCATGTTGGGTTGCAAGACATTCCTGCAAAACAAATTAAGTGGACATTTTGGTACCCAAACTTTCTTGGGTCCTTTATGATTAGTAATTATGGTTCCTTTTGGAACCCAAACTTTTCTTAATCTAGAAGGATAAGCATTGAAACCACATTTATAAGAAGAATTGAAAGAAGCAGGAATATTGAAGTTCTTCAAAAGTTTTTGCTTCTTTTCCTCAATCAAAATATTTTTCTCATTAAAAACTTTTTCACATAAATCTTTTAAAATAACATTTTCTTTTTCTAAAAATTCTTTTTCTTTAGAAAAATTATTCTTTTCATTTTTCAAAATATCAATCTTGGCATTTAAATCATCATTTTTATTTGCAAGATTGGTGTTGTCAAGAGAAAATGAATCTACATGCCTATTTAATTTCTTGTGCTCAATTTTTAGCAATCTGTATTCATGCACAAGATCATTAGATGCATCATGTGATTCTTTAAAGATAAAATCATAATTATTTTTAGCACATACCTTTTTCTAATTTTCCATGAAACAAAGATGGGCAACTTCATCATCCGTCCTTGAATCTTCGCTATCGCTCCAAGTTGCCATCATTGTCTTGAATTTCTTTTTGGCCTTGAGAGCTATTATTTTGTTTTCTGTATCATCTTCCACTATCCTTTGCCATAAGTTCAACTCATAGGTCATGAGTGAACCGATAAGCTCCTCCAAAGGTAAGGTTTCTACATCTTTAACTTCTTGGATCGCCGTCACCTTTGGATCCCATGATTTTGGCAAGGATCTAAGAATTTTGTTCACCAAATCAGCATTAGTATAGATTTTGCCAAGACTTTTTAATTCATTAATAATAGTCATAAATCTTGAAAACCTATCAGATATAGATTCATAATGCATCATTTCTAAAATTTCAAAAGAATGTATAAGCAAATTAATTTTAGTGTTCTTCACTTGAAGAGTACCCTCATGAGTAACTTCAAGTGTGTCCCATATTTCCTTCGCTGATGTGCATGTAGAAACTCTATTAAATTCATTTAAGAATAATGCAAAATAAAGCAAGTTCATTGCTTTAGCATTGAGTTCAATTTGTTTAATGTCATATTCATTCCAATCCTCTTCGATCTTTGGAATGGAAATGCCATTAACCAAAATGGAAGGAATATGAGGACCACTAATAATGGTTTTCCAAAGATGATAACTAATAGATTGAATATGGATGCGAATGCGAGTTTTTCAAAATGTGTAATTTATGCCATTGAAAAATGGTGGTCTAACACTAATACCTACAAGGGTTACCATGAACTTTAGCTCAAAATCATTAGATTTTCAATCAGGGCACCGAGCTCTGATACCAATTGAAGGCCCACGTAGGCAACCCAAAAGGGGGGGGGGGTGAATTCGGTTTTATAAAACTTTTGTACTATCTAATTGATGAACTAAAGAAAGTATATGCTAATGCAATTCAAGTGCTTGTGTATTTCAAATAAATGCAGCGGAAATAATGAAATAAAAGCATAAGGAGAACAATCACACAATACAAAGATTTATAGTGGTTCGGTGCCAACCAAGCACCTACATCCACTCCCCAAGAACCCCTTGGGAATTCCACTAAGTTTGGTTTTATAACTTAGGCTCACCAACAACCTTTACAACTTGTTTTGTCTTCGGGCTCACAAGTCAAACCCTAGTTGGTTTCAAGGCTCTCCAACAACCACCCTTGGTTTTACGAGATAACCAAGAACCTAAACAACTTGTTTTATCTTCGGGCTCACAAGTAAAACCCTAGTTGGTTTCAAGGCTCACCAACAACCACTTTGGTTTTCAAGGCTTACCAAAAACCTCTTTGGTTTTCCAAGACTCACCAAAAATCTTAAGTAAAATGATGTAAGAGCAAGTATAAATGAATACAATAAAAGCTTTCTAAAATAAAGCAAATATCTCTTTGAATCCCGTTGAGAGTTGATGAAGATCTTGTCTTCAAGTTTATGAAGCCTTTGATTGATGCTTGAGGATGTGAACTTTGGATGCTTTCTTTGAAACTTGGAAGCTTGAAGGCTTGAACCACTCAACTCTTGAATCCTTGAAGAATATTCAAAAATCTCACCAAAGGATTACTTCCCCAATTGATTTTTGATGTTTATATAGCCTCCCAACACTTAAATGACCGTTTATAGCTGTTAGGGAAGAAAATATGACCGTTTGAAAGCAAGTTGGAGAAGTTCAGCAGCCCAGAAAACTAGCCGTTACTGTTCAAGTGTCGACACTTCACCTTCAGGTGTCGACACTTCAGGTTCAAGTGTCGACACTTCAGGTTCCAAGTGTCGACACTTCACTGAAGGAGCTTTCAAAAGTTTTCTATTTGTCTTAGGCCTTGAGTCGACACTTCACTCTTCAAGTGTCGACACTTGATCCTCAGGTGTCGACACTTCATTTCCAAGTATCGACACTTGCTTGTGCCATAATTGTAACATCTTCAAATTAAAACTTTAACCTCTTCAAGTTCCTCCATATTAATTCTAAAGTCCATATACTTTATTTTCCATTAATTTAAGGAATTTTTTAATTGAAATACAAGCATTTCTTCATTCAACATGGATGAGTACTAAGATCTGAGAAATACACTTAAAACATAATTAGTACTTATATATAATTAAACATTTTGTCAATCATCAAAATCAAGACCAGAGTCAACAATCTTCCCCTTTTTGATGATGACAAAACCTTTAAGTATATGAATAGGGTAAGCTTAAAAAGATTAACAATAAGATAAACATGTAAGCTCAAAACAATAAGCACCAAGCTCCCCCTCAAAATATTATCCAAAAAATCTTCAAAAATATTTTTTAAAATATGCAAAATTTTCAAATTTTCAATATTTCTTCTTACTAATTCTTCCCTTTAGATAAAAACATTTTACATTCTTCTCCCCCTTTTGCACTTTCTTTCATTTCTCAAAAGATTTTTCATGTTTATCCAATCTTCCCCTTTCATACTTAACAATTTTATCCCCCTTTTTGACATCATGAAAAAGGGTGAAAGGCAATACAAAGTGTGAATGAAGTTGGAAAGAATAGCAAGTAGGTCATCAAAATCAATGAATGAAATCAAATATTTATGATATCAATTGAATATGATATAAATTGAACAAGATACCAAAGAATGTAAGCACATGCAAGAAAGATTTGATGTATATTATCCATTCGCCTAACTTGTTCATGGGATAAGGTCACAGCGGCACCCCTACACATCATAAGAGAGCCCGTTGAATGGGAAGAGAGGGTCTTTAAGCCCTACTTATCTCCTAAGACCGGACAGCCATGGTGACTAACCCAATCCAAAGCGGTTACTAGGAATTCTTTTAAAATAATTTTGATACCAATAGAATATGATACCATTTGAATGTAACTCCCCTCAAAGAATTAGATTTGAAAACAAGGAGTATCAGAGCAATATAAGCAAAGCATGATATCAACAAGATATTCAAAGCATCAAATATGATAACAAATCTTTGGATGCTGCCCCTGAATGTTATTCCTCCTTTAAAAATATGCATTTATTTCAGGAATAAAACATGAATGCTTATGCATCATGATTTGAAATTTTTCAATATTTTCATGATTTTCAAAATACAAAGCATTTATATCACTTAAAAACTTTTAGCATGATTTCAAATTCATTTTAAGATGATTTGATATCCATACAAATGCTAGAAGTAATATGTTATCAAGTCTAGCTATTAGAGCAAAGGTTTGTCAATAAGCATACCTTCTTCTTAAAAGTAACCCTTAACTACTAGTTCTATACTTGATCCAAATCATTTCTAGTTTAAGTATAGATGCCAAAAATAAAAATATATAAATCATAGCATTTCACTTGAAATAATTTAGAAACTATATTAACCAAAATCAAGTGAAGATCTGATAATCACAAGTTTGATCATGAGAGCTTGGAATCCATCAACATCAAAATGGTCATGATCACAACAAATGATTATTAGTCTAAGCTTGATTCTAATCAATCAATTAAAATATTTTTCAAATCAATATGCATCTTTAAAAGTATTTTCATGAAATACATTAATCAAAATCAAGTGAAGGTCTTACAATCATAAATTTAATCATGATAGCATGAAATTCATCAACACCAAAAAGTTCATGATCATAGCCAATGATGATAAGTCCAAACTTGATTCTAATTAACTATTTAAAACAATTTTTCAAAGTAATTGATGCAATAAAAATTAATCTACATTTTTAATTATTGAAGGAGATGTTTAGAATTTACCAATATACATAATCATTCCTTTTACCATTTAGTCCAAAATGTAGCTTGTCCACTTCTTTAAATTGTCTTGTACAATCTCTTTTCAAGAACTTCTTTTCTTCATGTTGGGTTGCAAGACATTCCTGCAAAACAAATTAAGTGGACATTTTTGGTACCCAAACTTTCTTGGGTCCTTTATGATTAGTAATTATGGTTCCTTTTGGAACCCAAACTTTTCTTAATCTAGAAGGATAAGCATTGAAACCGCATTTATAAGAAGAATTGAAAGAAGCAGGAATATTGAAGATCTTCAAAAGTTTTTGCTTCTTTTTCTCAATCAAAATATTTTTCTCATTAAGAACTTTTTCACATAAATCTTTTAAAATAACATTTTCTTTTTCTAAAAATTCTTTTTCTTTAGAAAAATTATTCTTTTCATTTTTCAAAATATCAATCTTGGCATTTAAATCATCATTTTTATTTGCAAGATTGGTGTTGTCAAGAGAAAATGAATCTACATGCCTATTTAATTTCTTGTGATCAATTTTTAGCAATCTGTATTCATGCACAAGATCATTAGATGCATCATGTGATTCTTTAAAGGTAAAATCATAATTATTTTTGGCACATACCTTTTTCTCATTTGCCATGAAACAAAGATGGGCAACTTCATCATCCATACTTGAATCTTCGCTATCGCTCCAAGTTGCCATCATTGCCTTGAATTTCTTTTTGGCCTTGAGAGCTATTATTTTCTTTTCTGTATCAGCTTCCACTATCCTTTGCCATAAGTTCAACTCATAGGTCATGAGTGAACCGATAAGCTCCTCCAAAGGTAAGGTTTCTACATCTTTAGCTTCTTGGATCGCCGTCACCTTTGGATCCCATGATTTTGGCAAGGATCTAAGAATTTTGTTCACCAAATCAGCATTAGTATAGATTTTGCCAAGACTTTTTAATTCATTAATATTAGTCATAAATCTTGAAAACATATCAGATATAGATTCATAATGCATCATTTCAAAAATTTCAAAAGAATGTATAAGCAAATTAATTTTAGTGTTCTTCAATTGAAGAGTGCCCTCATGAGTAACATCATGTGTGTCCCATATTTCCTTCGCTGATGTGCATGTAGAAACTCTATTAAATTCATTTAAGTCCAATGCACAATAAAGCAAGTTCATTGCTTTAGCATTGAGTTCAATTTGTTTAATGTCATATTCATTCCAATCCTCTTCGAGCTTTGGAATGGAAATGCCATTAACCAAAATGGAAGGAATATGAGGACCACTAATAATGGTTTTCCAAAGATGATAACTAATAGATTGAATATGGATGCGCATGCAAATTTTCCAAAATATGTAATTTATGCCATTGAAAAATGGTGGTCTAACACTAATACCTACAAGGGTTACCATGAACTTTAGCTCAAAATCGTTAGATTTTCAATCAGAGCACCGAGCTCTGATACCAATTGAAGGCCCACGTTGGCAATCCAAGAGGGGGGGTGAATTGTGTTTTATAAAACTTTTATACTATTTAATTGATGAACTAAAGCAAGTATATGCTAATGCAATTCAAGTGCTTGTGTATTTCAAATAAATGCAACGGAAATAATGAAATAAAAGCATAAGGAGTACAATCACACAAACACAAAGATTTATAGTGGTTCGGTGCCAACCAAGCACCTACATCCACTCCCCAAGAACCCCTTGGAAATTCCACTAAGTTTGGTTTTATAACTTAGGCTCACCAACAATCTTTACAACTTGTTTTCTCTTCGGGCTCACAATTCAAACCCTAGTTGGTTTCAAGGCTCACCAACAACCACCATTGGTTTTACGAGATAACCAAGAACATTAACAACTTGTTTTGTCTTCGGGCTCACAAGTAAAACCATAGTTGGTTTCAAGGCTCACCAACAACCTCTTTGGTTTTCAAGGCTTACCAAAAACCTCTTTGGTTTTCCGAGGCTCACAAAAAACCTTAAGTAAAACGATGTAAGAGCAAGTATAAATGAATACAATAAAAGCTTTCTAAAATAAAGCAAATATCTCTTTGAATCCCGTTGAGAGTTGATGAAGATCTTGTCTTCAAGTTGATGAAGCCTTTGATTGATGCTTGAGGATGTGAACTTTGGATGCTTTCTTTGAAACTTGGAAGCTTGAAGGCTTGAACCACTCAACTCTTGAATCCTTGAAGAATATTCAAAAATCTCACCAAAGGATTACTTCCCCAATTGATTTTTGATGTTTATATAGCCTTCCAACACTTAAATGACCGTTTATAGCCATTAGGGAAGAAAATATGACCGTTTGGAAGCAAGTTGGAGAAGTTCTGCAGCCCAGAAAACTTGCCGTTACTGTTCAAGTGTCGACACTTCACCTTCAGGTGTCGACACTTCTGGTTCAAGTGTCGACACTTCAGGTTCCAGGTGTCGACACTTCACTGAATGAGCTTTCAGAAGTTTTCTGTTTGTCTCAGGCCTTGAGTCGACACTTCACTCTTCAAGTGTCGACACTTGATCCTCAGGTGTCAACACTTCATTTCCAAGTGTCGACACTTGCCTGTGCCATTGCTGAAACATCTTCAAATTGAAACTTTAACCTCTTCAAGTTCTTCCATATTAATTCTAAAGTCCATATACTTGATTTTCCATTAATTTAAGGACTTTTTCAATTGAAATACAAGCATTTCTTCATTCTATATGGATGAGTACTAAGTTCTGAGAAATATACTTAAAACATAATTAGTACTCATATATACTTAAACATTTTGTCAATCATCAAAATCAAGACCAGAGTCAACAATCTCCCCCTTTTTGATGATGACAAAACCTTTAAGTATATGAATAGGTTAAGCTTAAAAAGATTAACAATAAGATAAACATGTAAGCTCAAAATAATAAGCACCAAGCTCCCCCTCAAAATATGATCCAAAAAATCTTCAAAAACATTTTTCAAAATATGCAAAATTTTCAAATTTTTAATATTTCTTCTTACTAATTCTTCCCTTTAGATAAAAACATTTTACATTCTTCTCCCCCTTTTGCACTTTCTTTCATTTCTTAAAAGATTTTTCATGTTTATCCAATCTTCCCCCTTTCATACTTAACAATTTTCTCCCCCTTTTTGACATCATGAAAATGGGTGAAAGGCAATACAAAGTGGGAATGAAGTTAGAAAGAATAGTAAGTATGTCATCAAAATCAATGAATGAAATCAAATATTTATGATATCAATTGAATATGATATAAATTGAACAAGATACCAAAGAATGTAAGCACATGCAAGAAATGATTTGATGTATATTATCCATTCACCTTACTTGTTCAGGGGATAAGGTCACAGCGGCACCCCTACACGTCATAGGAGAGCCCGTTGAATGGGAAGAGAGGGTCTTTAAGCCCTACTTATCTCCTATGACCGGACGACCATGGTGACTAACCCAATCCGAAGCGGTTACTAGGAATTCTTTTAAAATAATTTTGATACCAATAGAATATGATACCATTTGAATGTAACTCCCCTCAAAGAATTAGATTTGAAAACAAGGAGTATCAGTGCAATATAAGCAAAGCATGATATCAACAAGATATTCAAAGCATCAAATATGATAACAAATCTTTGTATGCTCCCCCTGAATGTTATTCCTCCTTTAAAAATATGCATTTATTTCAGGAATAAAACATGAAAGCTTATGCATCAAGATTTGAAATTTTTCAATATATTCAAGATTTTCAAAATACAAAGTATTTATATCACTTAAAAACTTTTAGCATGATTTCAAATTCATTTTAAGATGATTTGATATCCATACAAATGCTAGAAGTAATATGATATCAAGTCTAGCTATTAGAGCAAGGGTTTGTCAATAAGCATACCTTCTTCTTAAAAGTAACCGTTAACTACTAGTTCTATACTTGATCCAAATCATTTCTAGATTATGCATAGATGCTAAAAATAAAAACATATAAATCATAGCATTTCACTTGAAATAATTTAGAAACTATATTAATCAAAATCAAGTGAAGATCTAATAATCACAAGTTTGATCATGAGAGCTTGAAATCCATCAACATCAAAATGGTCATGATCACAACAAATGATTATTAGTCTAAGCTTGATTCTAATCAATCAATTAAAATATTTTTCAAATCAATATGCATCTTTAAAAGTATTTTTCATGAAATACATTAATCAAAATCAAGTGAAGGTCTTACAATCAAAAATTTAATCATGATAGCATGAAATTCATCAACACCAAAAAGTTCATGATCATAGCCAATGATGATAAGTCCAAACTTGATTCTAATTAACTATTTAAAACAATTTTTCAAAGTAATTGATGCAATAAAAATTAATCTACATTTTTAATTATGGAAGGAGATGTTTAGAATTTACCAATATACATAATCCTTCCTTTTACCATTTAGTCCAAAATGTAGCTTGTCCACTTCTTTAAATTGTCTTGTACAACCTCTTTTCAAGAACTTCCTTTCTTCATGTTGGTTTGCAAGACATTCCTGCAAAATAAATTAAGTGGATATTTTTGGTACCCAAACTTTCTTGGGTCCTTTATGATTAGTAATTATGGTTCATTTTGGAACCCAAACTTTTCTTAATCTAGAAGGATAAGCATTGAAACCACATTTATAAGAAGAATTGAAAGAAGCAGGAATATTGAAGTTCTTCAAAAATTTTTGCTTCTTTTCCTCAATCAAAATATTTTTCTCATTAAAAACTTTTTCACATAAATCTTTTAAAATAACATTTTCTTTTTCTAAAAATTTTTTTTCTTTAGAAAAATTATTCTTTTCATTTTTCAAAATATCAATCTTGGCATTTAAATCATCATTTTTATTTGCAAGATTGGTGTTATCAAGAGAAAATGAATCTACATGCCTATTTAATTTCTTGTGCTCAATTTTTAGCAATCTGTATTCATGCACAAGATCATTAGATGCATCATGTGATTCTTTAAAGGTAAAATCATAATTATTTTTAGCACATACCTTTTTCTCATTTGCCATGAAACAAAGATGGGCAACTTCATCATTCGTACTTGAATCTTCGCTATCGCTCCAAGTTGCCATCATTGCCTTGAATTTCTTTTGGCCTTGAGAGCTATTATTTTCTTTGTTATATCAGCTTCCACTATCCTTTTCCATAAGTTCAACTCATAGGTCATGAGTGTACCGATAAGCTCCTCCAAAGGTAAGGTTTCTACATCTTTAGCTTCTTGGATCGCCGTCACCTTTGGATCCCATGATTTTGGCAAGGATCTAAGAATTTTGTTCACCAAATCAGCATTAGTGTAGATTTTGCCAAGACTTTTAATTCATTAATAATAGTCATAAATCTTGAAAACATATCAGATATAGATTCATAATGCATCATTTCAAAAATTTCAAAGAATGTATAAGCAAATTAATTTTAGTATTCTTCACTTGAAGAGTACCCTCATGAGTAACTTCAAGTGTGTCCCATATTTCCTTCGCTGATGTGCATGTAGAAACTCTATTAAATTTATTTAAGTCCAATGCACAATAAAGCAAGTTCATTGCTTTAGCTTTGAGTTCAATTTGTTTAATGTCATATTCATTCCAATCCTCTTCGAGCTTTGGAATGGAAATGCCATTAACCAAAATGGAAGGAATATGAGGACCACTAATAATGGTTTTCCAAAGATGATAACTAATAGATTGAATATGGATGCGCATGCGAGTTTTCCAAAATGTGTAATTTATGCCATTGAAAAATGGTGGTCTAACACTAATACCTACAAGGGTTACCATGAACTTTTGCTCAAAATTGTTAGATTTTCAATCAGAGCACCGAGCTCTGATACCAATTGAAGGCCCACGTAGGCAACCCAAGAGGGGGGGGGTGAATTGGATTTTATAAAACTTTTATACTATTTAATTGATGAACTAAAGCAATTATATGCTAATGCAATTCAAGTGCTTGTGTATTTCAAATAAATGCAGCGGCAATAATGAAATAAAAGCATAAGGAGAACAATCACACAAACACAAAGATTTATAGTGGTTCGGTGCCAACCAAGCACCTACATCCACTCTCCAAGAACCCCTTGGGAATTCCACTAAGTTTGGTTTTATAACTTAGGCTCACCAACAACCTTTACAACTTGTTTTGTCTTCGGGCTCACAAGTCAAACCCTAGTTGGTTTCAAGGCTCACCAACAACCACCCTTGGTTTTACGGGATAACCAAGAACCAAAACAACTTGTTTTATCTTCGGGCTCACAAGTAAAACTCTAGTTGGTTTCAAGGCTCGCCAACAACCACTTTGGTTTTCAAGGTTTACCCAAAACCTCTTTGGTTTTCTAAGGCTCACCAAAAACCTTAAGTAAAACGATGTAAGAGTTAGTATAAATGAATACAATAAAAGCTTTCTAAAATAAAGCAAATATCTCTTTGAAGCCCGTTGAGAGTTGATGAAGATCTTGTCTTCAAGTTGATGAAGCCTTTGATTGATGCTTGAGGATGTGAACTTTGGATGCTTTCTTTGAAACTTGGAAGCTTGAAGGCTTGAACCACTCAACTCTTGAATCCTTGAAGAATATTCAAAAATCTCACCAAAGGATTACTTCCCCAATTGATTTTTGATTTTTATATAGCCTCTCAACACTTAAATGACCGTTTATTACCGTTAGGGAAGAAAATATGACCGTTTGGAAGCAAGTTGGAGAAGTTCTGTAGCCCAGAAAACTAGTCGTTACTTTTCAAGTGTCGACACTTCACCTTCAGGTGTCGACACTTCAGGTTCAAGTGTCGACACTTCAGGTTCCAGGTGTCGACACTTCATTGAAGGAGCTTTCAGAAGTTTTCTGTTTGTCTCAGGCCTTGAGTCGACACTTCAC
Organism: Areca catechu; assembly: GCA_021397845.1. NCBI lineage: Eukaryota > Viridiplantae > Streptophyta > Magnoliopsida > Arecales > Arecaceae > Areca > Areca catechu. The sequence goes on from CM038052.1 coordinate 82,341,073, forward strand.
TCTTCAAGTGTCGACACTTGATCCTCAGGTGTCGACACTTCATTTCCAAGTATCGACACTTGCTTGTGCCATTATTGTAACATCTTCAAATTAAAACTTTAACCTCTTCAAGTTCCTCCATATTAATTCTAAAGTCCATATACTTTATTTTCCATTAATTTAAGGAATTTTTTAATTAAAATACAAGCATTTCTTCATTCAACATGGATGAGTACTAAGATCTGAGAAATACACTTAAAACATAATTAGTACTCATATATAATTAAACATTTTGTCAATCATCAAAATCAAGACCAGAGTCAACAGTGGTTAAGTCCATCCTTAAGTATTTCAGAAATACTAAAAATCAATGGCTGATTTATGGAGAACCTGACTTGAAACTTGTGGGGTACTCTGACTCCAGTTTTCAGTCAGATAGAGATGACAGCAAGAGTGTGTCAGGGTTTATATTTATCCTGAATGGAGGAGCGATCTGCTGGAAAAGTTCCAAGCAGGCAACTATTGCAGACTCGGTATGCGAAGCAGAATATATTGCAGCATCAGATGCAGCAAAGGAAGCAGTGTGGTTGCGGAAGTTCCTTGGAGAGCTAGTGGTGGCACCTTCCCTTGATGGTCCTATTTTGGTTTACTGTGACAGCACTGAAGCCATTGCTCAAGCTAAGGAGCCTAAAGCTCATCACCGCACCAAGCATATTCTGCGGTGCTTCCACCTCGTACGAGAGATCGTAGAACGAGGCGACATCAAACTTCTGAAGATCGATGGAAAATAAAATCTTGCCGACCCCTACACTAAAGCCCTCGGAATTAAAGAGTTCGACTATTGTAAAAGGGAAATGGGTATTAGATACACTTCTGATTGGCTTTAGTACAAGTGGGAGTTGTTGAGAATTGTGTCCCAAAGCCAATCGCCTGGGTTATAGGCGGTTGTGCTCAGTATTATATTCATTTTATGAATTAATAAAATATTATTTTTGGCAGCTCATCACATATTGTATTTCCTTGAAATGAGCTCTTTCCATGTGATGAAGTCCTTAGGACTACACTGACTTCGATACAGAGAGGATGTATCGAGTGGTCCTTAAACCCTGTTCATAACCAAAGGATATATTATACTGGACGACAATATATCAAGTATAGGTTGTTGTAGTTCACATCGTTTGGTTGTCCTCTTGACCAAATGAGTGTGGTGACACTGATGTGATCTACAAGTGGGATATGTGATATCTCATTGAACGTGACTCCGTGCAGCCCCTTTCTGCCAAAGGGATACTCACGATTGGATATGGATATATGTGTCCCTCCGACTTGAGGTTATCACGGTAGCTTGCAAGCAACTCCCTATGCTTTGGTGCTGGACTACCCGGATTTTTAATCCAGTGACGGAAGGTTTTTGGGTACAGGCAAGTACTTGTAGAGCAGTAATGGACCAAGATGGAATTGACCTGTCCAAACAGTTTGGATTGAATGTCTCGCAGTATCTCAATTTAGCAAATCCTCGACCGGGGTAGCACTAGTGAAGAGACAATGGGCTTGCAAGGTTGAGACACGTAGTGGACTGACTCTGTCAGGGTTGGCAGCCTAATCTCAGTCATCCTGAGCATTAGAGGTCAAAGGGATGAATTATACGGTAACCATATGCCAGAGGTTCGATAGATTGCTCTCGCATCTTCGACCTATCCGGACGTCGGGACCCATTGCTAGATGGTTTCCTGTGCTGGTACTAGAATTGTTCCAGTGCTACCGTTTAGGTTCGAACCTGTGAGGTCACACGCCACAGAGGATTACTCTCTGATCTGGATACCGATTACGATTGGAAATCATATCGATTTTATGGTCACAATATTTTTTGAGCACTCTTTTCCCCGTCTTGCCCTTGTCTGTGTCAACCGAAAATTGTTCCGGTCTGACCAGGACTGCGACATGATTTTTCTGAATCAGTTTTGAACTGATTCAGAGCTCGTTTCGGCCTCCAATTGGTTGTGAACCAATTGTAATCGCTTAGACCAATTTAATTGGGCTCGGACTGGTTCAATTGGATTGAACCACCGATGGGTTTAAATGGGTTTGAAAAATTTGTTTGGACCGGTTTCTTTTGAACCATTTTCATCGTGTAAATGTTTACATATTGCTGGTTGGACTCCTAGCATCCCATGAGGCCAAACGACCAAGAAGACCATTCGACCGAGTGCTGGCCGTCCCTTCCTCTCCTCCACCCGCTGCTGTTTAATCCCTGTTTTATGGTTGATTTAATGGGTGTAACGTAGCCTCTAGCTCTTCATCTTCCCAGCCTCTCCAACTCCCTCTCCCTGCTTTTCTATTTAAACCAAAGCCCTCCTCTGTTTCAGAGAACAGTGAAAAATCCAAGGGGTTTCTGGGCGTTGTCTTTTCTGATTGAGAGGCTAAAAAATTCTTCCCGTTTGAGAGCTTTATCCTTGCTTCCACTGAGTGCTAGTAGGGCTGGGATTTGGTGTGTATTAGGCAGAGAAATAAAGCCCTTTTCCTTGTTGATTGTAGTGCTCTTTCAACCTCTGCAGCAAACCTGTGTTGCTGCTACTTACCGTGATCGAAACTCCTTCCAGCGGCTAGCACCGCACATGAGGGTGGATCTAAGAGCCCCGGGCATGTCTCCCCTCTAGAGGGAGTATCCCTTTACTCCTGGGAGCAAGAGGGTTGGTAGATCAGCGGGGTTGTCGTTAAAACACCGTGGCTATCAGTTTAAAATCCGACTTCTTAAAATATTTAAAAATGCGTAGCAAGAGGAGTCGGGTCGAATCCATAGAGAAGGCGGTGTTTAGGATTTGAAATCTTTTTGATCTTGTAAAAAAAAATTATTTAAAGTCGAAAAGTAAAAAAAAATTAAAATTCCAGGAAAAGTAAACTTGGCACTAGGATCTATTATTTAGATCCTAGCATCTACGTGCAGACAAGACGAAAGACAGGAGTAAAAAAAAATATTGCATTGATTGAAATTTAATGTCTAGATACAATGCAAAAAAAAATTAAATTAACAAAATAAGTAACAAAGATAAGAACAGATCGGCGCAGCCTCGTCGGGAAGATAGCTCCTTCCTTCGTACTCCGCGGAGCGAACTGGGCTTCCTCTGCGTCTTCTTCTTCGGATCCTGATCTCAGAGAGAGAGAAGGCTGGAAGATGGTGTAGGGACACGCTCTCCTTTGAGAAACCTCACTCCCAAAAGCCAACCCGTAACCCAAGCAATGCCCTTTACCCTGTACCTTGTCTTTTCTCCGGGATCCCTTTATCTTGCACAATGGGGTTCATTTTATAATTGACCGGAGAGGGGAGCTCATTGCACACTAGCGATGTGGGACAAAAGGAGTATCGTGACCGCTGTTGCTGCTCCGTGGAACGAGCTGGATGTTAGCCACCATCATCGGAGTAGAACCCGCCGTGCTCACCGCCCGTAGACTGCAGCGTGAGGCCCGCAAAGCCCGTGCCCATGGCGAAGAACGCTCGTTCCCATGGACTGCTTGCCTGGATCACGCCGTGACCGTGGATTGCTCGCCTGGATCACGTCGTGACCATGGAGAAGCTCGACAATGCGCGTGGAGGCTCGGCAACGCGCGTGGAGGAGCTCGGCAGCGTGGACTTGCCCGTGGAGGCTCGTGGACTTGCCCGTGGAGGCTTGGCAACGTGGACTTCCCCATGGAGTGCTCGTGAACACCACCGTGGAGAAGCTCGGCAACGTCACCGCCCTGCAGTGCCCGTGGAAATTGCTTGGCAACGCCACCGTGGAGCTCCTCCTCCGGCCGTGCGTGGAGCAGGTGGCTGCCATGGAGGGCGTGGCCGTGTGTGGAGCAGGTGGCCGCCGTGGAGGAGGTGGGTGGCCTCCTCTCATTTGCCGTCGAAAAACACCGCCACCGACCGTCAAAGTATCGCCAGAGCTTCTCCTCCGGCCAGGGACACCGCCGGCGTGCTTCCCAGCGAATTTCGGCGCCTCTGGAGGGCCGTGGTCCACGGCCTATTCCGTGCCGGTGAACCAAATGCAAAATAAAAAAAACAAGGACGGGCTGCTCCAAAAACCGTGCAGCATCAAAATATGTGCAAAAATCTTAGAAAATTCATAACTTCTTCATTTCAAACCTGATTTAAGTACCGTTTGTGTCGTTGGATTCCATAAATCAAGCTCTACCTATTGGTGGGTTTCAATCTTATTAATTTTATCAATTCCATGATCATTAATTATAATTATTAATTATTTTATTAATCATTTAAATGGGTGTGTGGTGCTTTGACTTGAAATCTATTTGTCATGAACGTACTCTAATTTCACACTTTTCAAATATATTTTTAAAATAATTAGCTTTGCAAGAAAGTCCAAATTAATTATGAAATTAGGTTATTAAAAGAATGTTAGCACCAATAATTAACTAAAATACTTAAAATAATCGTGTAAATCCAAGATTTATCACACCCCCCAACTTAAATATTGCTAGTCCCTTAGCAATGCAAAAAGTATAACTATGTGACACAAAGATCATCCTTTGCAAAAATAGATCAAGGTTTGAAAGTAAAAAGATCTAGCAAGTATCACTAATTAAGTATTGAGTTTCAGAAATAAATTTTGCAGTCAACATAATTAGAAACTTTCTTAGAGTTCATCTAAAGATCTACAGCACTTGTGTTTGTGATGACTAACTTAACATTTTGGTACTAGTTTGCAAGAACAAATGTATCTTTGATTAACACTTACTTTGGTTAATTTTCTATACATCCCTAAATTAAGCTTATGAACTGAGTTAGCTTTCACACTACCTGATTTTTTATTTTTATTTATTTTTTATTTTTTTATTATTTAATTTTTTTTTGTGCTAAGCATCCTGGCCTTCCCTTCACCGTTTGACGCGAACCTCCACACTTGACTTAGGTGCAGAGACCCGGTTACTAAGTTTAGGGCGATCCACATATACTCTATGTTTTGCACTTTTATTTCAGGTAGGTAGCTCTTTCCTCAATTCAAAAAAAAAAAATTAAATTGGGATATATATCAATTACCAGTTTTCAGTGATAATTAAGTCCTCAATTGTCCTTACAACTAATACTTACTTTGTCTCGTCAGCGTGCATGTGCAATGGAAGTGCTAATAGCCTTTAGGTGATCTAAGTAGGCCCTAAAAGTCTGACACGCTAGTCTACTTCTTGACTCGCTAACAGTCATTAGCAACACTCTCTAACTCTTATTACTTTTCCTAGTCTATCGTGCTCCAGAATAATTTTTGACATATGAAAACTTTTTTTTTTTTTAAATTTATTTATTATTTTTATTTATTATTTATTTATTATTATTATTATTATTATTTATTATTTTTTATTTTTTTATTTTTTTATTATTTTTTTTTAAAATTAAAAAAAAAAAAATATTTGTCTTGACCCCCCAACTTAAATACCATTGTCCCTAATGGTATGAAAAGAACTAAAAATGTAAAGGAATACCTGAGAAGAGGAGCTCGTGAACAATGTAGAGGCTGCAATTTTTTTTTTTTTTTTTTTTTTTTTTTAATAAAGAGTACATATTGGGTTGCCTCCCAACGAGCGCTAAGTTTAATGTCTTCAGCCAGACATAATGTAGCTCAGTTTAGTGTGGGTCAGTTAATGTTACTTGGTCAATGGTTCGATTTGTTGATATTCCTTCAATGTATGGTTTTAAACGTTGACCATTTACCTTAAAGAAGTTTCCTGACCTAGGATCATAAATTTTGACAGCACCATGTGGGAAAACTTGGTTAACAATGTAAGGTCCATCCCATCTAGATCTCAATTTTCCAGGAAATAATCGAAGCCTTGAATTAAATAACCAGACTTGTTGATTTGGCTTAAAGATTTTCCTAGAAATAAATTGATCATGAAAGGCTTTCATTTTCTCTTTATAAATACGCGAGTTTTCATAAGCCTCTCGCCTCAGTTCATCTAGTTCACTCAGTTGCAACATTCGGTTAGAACCAGCTTGCTTTAAATCAAAATTTAATTGCTTAATCGCCCAATATGCTCTATGTTCAAGTTCTACCGGAAGATGACATGCTTTTCCAAAGATCAGCCTATAGGGAGACATTCCAATGGGATTCTTGTAAGCTGTTCGATAGGCCCATAATGCATCATCTAATCGATCTGACCAGTTTCTACGATCGGGCCTAATAGTCTTTTGCAAAATGTTCTTGATCTCCCTATTGGATACTTCTACTTGGCCACTTGTTTGCGGGTGATAAGGTGTAGCTACTTTATGTGTGACCCCAGATTTTTGCAAAAGCATTCGAAATTGGTAGTTTGTGAAATGGGCACCTCCGTCACTAATGATGGCACGAGGAAATCCGAACCTAGAGAAGATATTCTTTTGAACAAACTTTATGACTACCTTATGATCATTGGTTCGTGTAGCCATTGCCTCAATCCATTTAGAAACATAATCGACAACCACCAAAATATATTCAAAACCATTAGAGGGTGGAAAGGGTCCCATAAAATCAATTCCCCAAACGTCAAAGATTTCAACTACCAAGATTGGATTTAAAGGCATCATGTCTTTTCTTGAAATATTTCCTAAGGCTTGACATTTAAGACATTCTTTGCCAAAAGTATAGGCATCCTTAAACAAAGTCGGCCAGTAAAATCCACTTTGCAAAACTTTAGCCGCAATTTTTCGACCAGAAAAATGTCCTCCGCAGGCAAGGGTGTGGCAAAAATTCAAAATACTCAGATGTTCAGATTCAGGAACACACCTACGGATGATTTGATCAGCACAGATTCGAAAGAGTTCAAGATCTTCCCAAAAGTAGTATTTAATTTGAGCAAAGAATCGATCCTTTTCATTCTTGGACCAGCCATCAGGGATTTGTCCAACCACTAAGTAGTTCACAATATCTGCAAACCAAGGGGCCTTTGCATGTGAAACTGCTAAGAGTTGTTCATCTGGAAAAGATTCTTCAATTGATGCAGGTTCACACTCTTCAACTAAAATCCTAGATAGATGGTCTGCTACAACATTCTCGGATCCTTTGTTGTCTCGAATTTCAATATCAAACTCTTGTAGCAGTAAGATCCATCTAATCAATCGTGGTTTAGCATCTTTCTTTGAGAGCAGGTATCTCAAAGCTGAGTGATCCGAATAAACCACAATCTTGGAACCTAAAAGATATGATCTAAACTTTTCCAGGGCAAACACCACGGCTAGCAACTCCTTTTCAGTAGTGGTATAATTTTTTTGGGCATCATTCAAAGTTCTACTAGCATAATAAATCACTATGGGACATTTGTTTACCCTTTGGCCCAAGACAACTCCTATGGCAAAGTCTGAAGCATCACACATGATTTCAAAAGGTAGTGACCAATCTGGGGGTTGGATGGTTGGGGCTTGGGTCACAGCTTCCTTTAGAAACTTAAAAGCCTTAAGACAATCTTCATCAAAATTGAAAGGAATGTCCTTGGCGAGCAGATTACACAAAGGACGGGAAATTTTGGAAAAGTCTTTGATGAAGCGACGATAGAATCCTACATGGCCGAGAAAAGATCGAATTTGTTTGATAGAGATGGGTGGAGGAAGTTTAGAGATCAATTCAACCTTTGCTTTATCTACCTCGATCCCTCTCTTAGATACAATATGTCCTAAAACAATCCCTTCTCGAACCATGAAATGGCTCTTCTCCCAGCTCAGAACTAAATTAGCCTCAATACATCGTTTTAAAATTTTCTTCAAATTATTGAGGCAACTCTCAAAAGATTCTCCAAAGACTGAAAAATCATCCATAAAAATTTTCAAGAAATCTCCTACCATGTCCGAGAAAATTGATATCATGCACCTTTGAAAGGTTGCAGGTGCATTACACAAACCGAAAGGCATTCTACGGAAAGCAAAGGTTCCAAAGGGACATGTGAAGGTGGTCTTTTCCTGGTCTCCTGGATAGATGGCTACCTGGTTGTATCCTGAGTATCCATCTAAGAAGCAAAAGTATTGCTGGCCAGCTAATCTTTCTAGGATCTGATCAATAAATGGTAAGGGAAAGTGGTCTTTGCGGGTAGCTGCATTAAGTTTTCTATAATCTATACAAACACGCCACCCAGTAGAAAGTCGTGTTGGCACTAAATCCCCATGGTCAGTACGGACAACCATGAGTCCAGATTTCTTTGGAACGACTTGAGTAGGACTCACCCAATGGCTATCAGAAATAGGATAAATAATACCAGCGTCTAACCATTTAATCACTTCCTTCTTGACCACTTCTTGCATGTTTGGGTTGAGCCGTCTTTGCATTTCTCTAGTAGGCTTGGCACTATCCTCAGTATAGATATGGTGCATACAAATTGATGGACTAATGCCTTTTAAATCAGCAATGGCCCAACCTATGGCCTCCCTATGTGTTTTCAGAACATCTATCAATTGGTTTTCCTGCTCAATGGTTAGGTCAGAAGCAATGATCACGGGCAGGGTTTTGTCAGGTCCTAAAAACACATACTTAAGTGATTCAGGCAAAGTTTTTAGTTCAAGTTATGGTGGGGCCTGAATCGAAGGGTGCAAAGGCTCAGTTCCTAGGTCAGGTAAGGATTCAGTTTGCATTGACCAAGGTGGTGAAGGTTGAGGTGAATCAGGTAGGGCATTTACCTCCTGGACTTGGGTTTCAGCAATAGGCTCATCATCTTCCATCAAATTGGAGGAAAATTCAGACTCAACAATCTCATCTACTAAACTAATCACAGAACAATTTTCCTCCTCTCGAGCAAACTTTGAGGCATTAAAAATATTGATTCTCACCTTTTGATCCCCAAAAGAAATGTCCATAGCTCCCGCTTTACAATTGATATTGGCATTGGCAGTGGCTAGGAATGGACGACCTAAGATTATGGGATTCTGATTTAGCTCTTGGGATGGTTCCATGTCTAGTATAAGGAAGTCTACTGGGAAATAACATTGGTTCACTCTAACTAAGACATCCTCAATCAAACCATGTGGTGTCTTGACAGATCTATCGGCTAGTTGAAGAATGACTGACGTGGGTTTTAGTTCACCTATCCCAAATTTTTCATAGACCGAGGTTGGAAGAAGGTTCACACTAGCTCCTAGGTTTAACAGGGCTCGGTCAAAGGTAATGCCTCCTATAACACAAGAAATCAAAGGAGCACCGGGGTCTTTCATTTTCTGAGGTAATTGATTCAACAAAACTGCACTTACATCCTCAGACAAAATGATTCTCTTTATGGTTCGTGGCTCACGCTTTTGGGTGCAGAGTTCTTTGAGAAATTTAGCATAAGCTGGAACGTGCTGAATTGCATCGAAGAGGGGTAAATTAATATGAACTTGCTTGAATAATTCCATTAGCTCCTCGTTGCGTGCTCCTTGCTTTTTACGGGAAAAGCCAGCTTCTAGGGTTGAAGGGAACGGGACTCTAGGTTTATAAGTCTCAGGTAATTCATCTGCTCTCTTCTTCCCTTTCTCATTTAAATCGGAACCAGTATTAGTACTAGTCCCGGGCTCAGGCTCTTCTACATGGTTAGTCTCATCTTCTAACTTCTCATTCTTGCTAGCATCAGTACTAGCCTCTCTCTCCTGGTTTTGATATGGGTCCCTAAGAATCCTACCACTTCTAAGCTCAGAAATTGCTTTAGCATTCTCAAATTGAGGGTTCTTAGGTGGAACATTAGGCTGAAGAATGAGTGGGTTGTTTCTAGGATTCGGTATTGGTTGACTCGGTAGTTGACCTGGTTCTCTCCTCATAGTAGATTCAGCTAACTGTCCTATTTGAACTTCTAACCTGGCGATAGATTGTTGTTGGGTCATGATTAATTGTTGAAGTTGATCAAACCTATCGTCGGCTAGATTGGTCTGTTGAGGAGGTTGATATGATGACTGATGATGATATGGTGGCTGATATGGTGGCTGAGCAGGCTGACTAGGCTGACCTCTATTATAGGCATAGTTTTGGTATGGGGGCCTATTTTGAAAGTTCCGTGCAGGAGGAGTTTGGGTCTGAACCTGAGTCTGTTGTGGTTTCCAAGAAAAATTAGGATGGTTTCTCCAACCCGGGTTATAAGTATTTGAAAATGGGTCATTACCTGGAGCAACCTTGAGCAGCTTGGACTTGTTCTTGGATGAAAGGTGGTAACTGTGCAACCGTAGGACATTCATTCATGTGATGGGCTGGGCTAGCACAGATAGAACAAATCTCCTGATGATTAGAGGGTGATGGGTATTGTGATGGGTGTGATGGGTATTGTGCAGGAGATTGAGATTGTTGACTGAGGGCTAGGACTTGGTCCAACTTTTGAGAAAGGAGGTCGACTGTATCTAATCTTTGGGATATTAGGTTCAAGTCGACATTGGAATTTGAATGTGTAATTTCATAAATCCCTGCCCGCTTTTGGTGAGGAATCGATCTTTCATATGAAGTCAAAGAAGCATGGTTGATCGAATTTTCACTTAGGGTTTCAAACAAGATATAGGCCTCATCCTCACTTCTACTCATGAATGCACCTCCACAAGATGCATCCACCATCTGTCTATAGTGGTCTCCTAATCCCTCATAAAAAGCTTGGACAATTTGCCACTTAGATAGACCATGATGTGGGCATTTTCTAAGGAGTTCCTTAAGTCTCTCCCATGATTCATGAATTTGTTCACCAGGAAGCTGAGCAAATCCAGTGATGGCTCGCCTCATGGTGTTGGTTCGACCTATAGGATAGAATTTCTTAAGGAACTCGTGCTGCATTTCAGCCCAAGTTCGAATTGGTTTCCATAGTGTGCCAAGCCAGTACTTGGCCTTATCCTTAAGTGAGAAGGGGAACAAGGTTAGCCTAAGGGCATCATCAGTGAAATCTTGGATCTTCACCGTAGAACAGATTTCTAAAAACTCATCTAGATGCTTATAAGGATCTTCGTTGGTATTCCCATAAAAGGAAGGGATCATCTGGATTGTGGCAGACTTGATCTCATATTGTCTAGCAGGTATTTCAGGTAAATGGATACAAGTCGATGGGTTGTAGGTGGAAGGAATAAAGTATTCCTTCATCTGTCTAGGTGGTTCTTCTGGGTTTCCAGCCATTTGATTTTTTGGTGTACTATGGATCAGCCGTTCAATTTCAGGGTTGAAGTCAACTAGGTCTGGAAATAGAGATCTTCTACCGTGCATGAAACAGTGCAACCCAATTTTTTTTTTTTTTTTTTATATATATATGATTTTTTTGTTATTTTCAAACACTTATCAAACAGATTTCTATCCTAGGCTCCCTAATTCTAGACAGCTCCTAACTTCCAAGACCGCCTTGGAGCCCTCCAAGTCAAAGACCAATTAGCTAACTGGCCAGGTAAGGGTAAGGTCGGTGGAGTTTCCCTCTTTGCTTGCCTTAGACACCAATTGAAAATTGGCCAGGTAAGCGGATCCAACCACCTTCCTTCGGACGTAATCCCTGAACCCCTTTCCTAGACACCAGTCAACCAACTAATCTTGACCCGGTCCAACTCTTCCGGGTGCCCTGTCCTATTGAGCTCGAGTTCCTTAGGGCTGACGTCTAGTTAATTTTATTTAGAAGGCTTAGGTATGCAAAATGAGGGGTGATGGTTTGTGGGCTAAGGAAGGGTATTAAACTCCCCACCTTATCTTGTTTATGGATAAGTGCCCTTAGGATGATTATGAGATTATGAAATGCAATAGGATGTCCAAAATAAAAGTTATAAACACACAAAATTAAATTAAAGCTATATATATTTTTTAATTTTATGATTAAGTTTCTAATCCTAATAAATTATGAAATGTCTAGGCGATTTTTTTTTGGATTTTGCAGAAAAGATAAATTTACCTAAATGAATCTAAAAATGAAAAAAAAAAAATTTGTTTGAAATTTGAAATTTGAATTTTTTTTTTTTTTTTTGAGATAAGAAAATAAACTAAAAAGACAAATAATTAATATGTAAAAGAGGAAAGAAAGTTTACTGATTGGGAGACTTCCTTCCTCTTCTGCTTTTCTCCCTTTTTTTTTTTTAATCTGCAAGAAAAAGAAAAGTTAGCATGGTATAAAAAAAATCAAAAAGATCAAAAACTATTATTTTAATGCCTTCCCCGGCAACGGCGCCAAAAACTTGGTAGATCAGCGGGGTTGTCGTTAAAACACCGTGGCTATCAGTTTAAAATCCGACTTCTTAAAATATTTAAAAATGCGTAGCAAGAGGAGTCGGGTCGAATCCACAGAGAAGGCGGTGTTTAGGATTTGAAATCTTTTTGATCTTGTAAAAAAAAATTATTTGAAGTCGAAAAGTATAAAAAAATTAAAATTCCAGGAAAAGTAAACTTGGCACTAGGATCTATTATTTAGATCCTAGCATCTACGTGCAGACAAGACGAAAGACAGGAGTAAAAAAAATATTGCATTGATTGAAATTTAATGTCTAGATACAATGCAAAAAAAAAATTAAATTAACAAAATAAGTAATAAAGATAAGAACAGATCGGTGCAGCCTCGTCGGGAAGATAGCTCCTTCCTTCGTACTCCGCGGAGCGAACTGGGCTTCCTCTGCGTCTTCTTCTTCGGATCCTGATCTCAGAGAGAGAGAAGGCTGGAAGATGGTGTAGGGACACGCTCTCCTTTGAGAAACCTCACTCCCAAAGCCAACCCGTAACCCAAGCAATGCCCTTTACCCTGTACCTTGTCTTTTCTCCGGGATCCCTTTATCTTGCACAATGGGGTTTATTTTATAATTGACCGGAGAGGGGAGCTCATTGCACACTAGCGATGTGGGACAAAAGGAGTATCGTGACCGCTGTTGCTGCTCCGTGGAACGAGCTGGATGTTAGCCACCATCATCGGAGTAGAACCCGCCGTGCTCACCGCCCGTAGACTGTAGCGTGAGGCCCGCAAAGCCCGTGCCCATGGCGAAGAATGCTCGTTCCCGTGGACTGCTCGCCTGGATCACGCCGTGACCGTGGATTGCTCGCCTGGATCACGTCGTGACCGTGGAGAAGCTCGGCAATGCGCGTGGAGGCTCGGCAACTCGCGTGGAGGAGTTCGGCAGCGTGGACTTGCCCGTGGAGGCTCGTGGACTTGCCCGTGGAGGCTTGGCAAAGTGGACTTCCCCATGGAGTGCTCGTGAACACCACCGTGGAGAAGCTCGGCAACGTCACCGCCCTGCAGCGCCCGTGGAAATTGCTTGGCAACGCCACCGTGGAGCTCCTCCTCCGGCCGTGCGTGGAGCAGGTGGCTGCCGTGGAGGGCGTGGCCGTGCGTGGAGCAGGTGGCCGCCGTGGAGGAGGTGGGTGGCCTCCTATCATTTGCCGCGAATCGCCGGAGCTTCTCCTCCGGCCACCGCCGGCGTGCTTCCCCGACCGCTGGAGGGCCGTGGTCCATGGCCTAGCCATGGCTGCCGGTGAACCAAATGCAAAAAAAAAAAACAAGGACGGGCTGCTCCAAAAACCGTGCAGCATCAAAATGTGTGCAAAAATCTTAGAAAATTCATAACTTCTTCATTTCAAACCTGATTTAAGTACCGTTTGTGTCGTTGGATTCCATAAATCAAGCTCTTCCTATTGGTGGGTTTCAATCTTATTAATTTTATCAATTCCATGATCATTAATTATAATTATTAAATGTTTTATTAATCATTTAAATGGGTGTGTGGTGCTTTGACTTGAAATCTATTTGTCATGAACGTACTCTAATTTCACAGTTTTCAAATATATTTTTAAAATAATTAGCTTTGCAAGAAAGTCCAAATTAATTATGAAATTAGGTTATTAAAAGAATGTTAGCACCAATAATTAACTAAAATACTTAAAATAATCGTGTAAATCAAAGATTTATCAAGGGTCGAGCCAGATTCGTTGCTGCAGCTCCAAACGCAACGAAGAAGGTTGTTTGTGTTTCTGTAACAGAAATTCTGGCAGCAAGGTTTTGGGTGATTTGTACACCCAATTTAGCTAACTTTTCCTTGCAGATTTTTGTTGAAAATCAAATAAGAATCGATCACCTTGTGGCTACTTCGATTTGAGAGGAAACGGAGGTCCAGAAGTCCCCGTTTGGTCACTGTTTTCAAAATCCAAAAACAGAGTATTCAACATTCAAGGAGGAAGAAGACTAGAATAGATTTATTCCTACTATTCCAGCTTTATTCCAGGGCTATTCCAAGTGGAATAAAGGTATGGAAATATTTTATTTAAATCATGCATAATTAGATTTATTTGTTAATATATTTTACAAATATTATATGCATTGTTATATGCCTATTTTTAATACATGCAACTTGAATAGATTAGATTCTGGGCGGAGCAGTTTTTCGCTGCGTAATTTTTAAAAATTGTTTTAAAATCCATTCTGCTCCCGTAGCTGTTTGCATGCCTAGCGTAGGATCATGTCAAACCACATGCACCCTTTTTCTTTCAAGATGGACCAGTACTTTGAGTGGTATACCATGTCTGAGGAAAGGAAGTTCAAGTTTGCCAAGATGAAGTTAGTGCGTCAAGCTAGGTTATACTGGGGGAACATTGAGCTAACCACTAGGAGACGAAATGTTGATCCCATAACCACTTGGCAAGGTATGAAAGAGAAACTTAGAGATAAGTACCTACCCATTTCATACCAGCAGAATCTGTTAGATCGATGGAAAACCTTGAAACAAGGGAACCGATCTGTCTCAGACTACATAGCCACCTTTGATGAGTACTTGATAAGATGTGATGTGAGCGAAGCCCATGAGCTCACTTTGTCTAGATTTTGGGCTGGACTTAGGGAAGACATTAAGAGGGAGTTGTTTCTGATAGAGGTTACTGACCTAGACCAAGCCTATCAGATTGCACTGAACACTGAGAAATTTCAGAGAGAACCTATACCTTCTAGGGTTAGTGCCCCAACCCCAAGAAATGGACCTAGCCAAGTTACCCCTAGCAAACCTTTTCAGGGTATTCCCACCCTAGGCCCATGGACAAAGGTAAGGCACCTAACACCCAAAGAACCCCTAGTTCTAGTATCACCTATTTTAAGTGTCAGAAACCAGGTCATATCTCCAGCCAGTGTACAGCCATAGCCTGTTTTAAGTGCCATAGGGTAGGTCATGTTTCTAGCCAATGCCCACGTAGATCCCTTTACATAGAAGAGGGAGAGGAAGAGAATTCCAGGCCCAATGAGGAATTTGAAGAAGAAGTTTATGAGGCCAGAATGAACTTGGTTGATGAGTATGAAGGAGGGGAGGAACCCACATAGTCTGATCAGTTAGGAGTTGTGAGATGCATCCTGTCCCATAGTAGAGTTCAGGAGGATTGGCGTAGGACTAACATCCTACAGACTTTCCTTAAATTAGGGGATAAGGTGTGTAAGATCATCATAGATAGTGGGAGCTATGTGAATGCCATTTTTGCTAGCACTGTCAAAATGTTAGGCTTAAACCCAGTCCCCTACCCCAACCCCTATAAGGTTTCTTGGGTAGACTCTACCTCTATACCCATCCAGTCTAGATGTCAGGTCCAAATCCAGATGCAATCCTATCAAGAGAAGATTTGGTGTGATGTCTTACCCATGTGGGTGAGAAGTATAATTCTTGGGAGACCTTGGTTATATGATCATGATGCCACCCTCTTAGGAAAATCCAATACCTGTGTCTTTAGTTTTAATGGGAAAAAGATCACAATCCATTCAGTCCCTCCTAAGGACAAGGTAGCTAAAGGACCCAATAAGGTCAAAGAGATGAAGACTGGAGTGAACCTAATTAGTGCTAAGGATCTAGCTCTAGGACCATCTAGTGATCATAAGGATTATACCCTTTTAGATGGCTTTCTTTTCTTTAAGAATAGGCTTTGCATCCCTAGAACTTCTCTTAGAGAATTTTTGATTTGAGAAATTCATGCTGGGGGTCTAGCAGGCCATTTTGGAAAAGACAAGACCACCCTGGCTGTTGAAGACCACATTTTCTGGCCTAGCTTAAAAAGAGATGTAGCACACATTGTGGCTAGGTGTCGGACCTGTGCTATTGCCAAACAGCGAAAACAGAACACCGGCCTTTATACCCCACTCCCTGTCCCAGATCGTCCTTGGCAAGATGTGAGTATGGACTTTGTGTTAGGTTTGCCTAAGACCCAGAGGAGGCATGACTCTATCTGTATCGTAGTCGACCGATTTTCTAAGATGGCCCACTTCTTGCCTTGTTCCCAGACTTTTGATGCGTCTAAGGTAGCCACCCTGTTCTTTAATGAGATAGTTAGACTCCAAGGCCTACCTAAGACAATTGTTTCAGATAGGAATGTCCGGTTCACCAGCTATTTTTGGAAAACCCTTTGGCATAAGTTAGGGACAAAACTTAAGTTTTTAACTGCCTATCATGCCCAAACTGATGGCCAAACCGAGGTAGTGAACCGTAGCTTAGGCAATCTACTAAGATGTCTTGTTGGTGAAAATACTAGGAATTGGGATTTGTACTTACCTAGGGCTGAATTTGCATACAATGACTCGGTCAATAGGTCTACAAGTAAGTGTCCATTTGAAATTGTGAATGGGTAAAAACCTCACACACCTCTTGACCTAGCCCCTTTACCAGTCCATACACGAGTCTTCGAGTCTATTGAAGTTTTTGCACAGCATATAAAAGACTTGCATAAAGAAATTCATGCCAAAATAAATTTAAGTAATGAAACTTATAAGAAGTTGGCTGATTCTCAAAGGCGAGTCAAAACTTTTGTTGAGGGAGACTATGTAATGATTAGGTTAAGGCCTGAACGGTTTCCTCCTGGAACCGTTAGAAAGTTACATGCTAGAGGAGCTGGACCATTTAGAGTGGTGAAGAGAGTTTGATCCAATGCCTATGTGCTCGAGTTGCCTCCAGAACTAGGCATTAGCCCCACTTTCAACATTACAGACCTTGTAGAGTATAGAGAGCCAACTGTGATTCCCAGTGAGCCTTTTGAGCCTAATCCTGTTCTTGAAAGTGAACCCAACCCTGTCTGTCCACCAACAAGCTGGCCAGTGAGGAAAGAATAGATTGAAAAGATCTTGAACAATCAGGTTATCTCTACTCGTAATTGAGTATACCAAAGATACCTGGTCCGCTGGCAAGGAAGGCCAGATTCTGATGACTCTTGGATCTCCCGAGATGAATTACAAGAGCTGGATCTAGATCTCTTGGAGAGATACCAGAGCCAACTTGAGCATTACTCGACAGGGTCGAGTTCCTCCCACCCCGGGAGAATTGGTGTGGGCACCAGAATCAGAAGAAGACTTCAGGGTTCCATCTGGATCTCTGAATGACCTTGTCCAAAGATTAGGGTTTGTAATAAGGGTTGACCTGGTAAACCAGATTATTTTATTTCTTTGAGTCTGCATTTCATTTTGTTGAATCATGTTGACTCAGTCTAAGTCCAAGTCAAGTCCGGGTTGGCACCATTCCCTAGGGCATCATTTTTTCTTCCAAGGCCAAATGCAAGTGGACGCCACACTCCAAGCCACACTCCCAGGATGGTGCGGGCACCAAACACAGAAAAAGACTTCAGTGCTCCATCTGGATCTCTGATTGACCTTGCCCGAAGAATTAGGATTTTCTAGTTTTGTAATAAGGGTTGACTTGGTCAACTCAATTTTAATCTTAAGTCTGTATTTCCCTGCAATTTAAATTTTGTTGAGTCATGTTGACTCAGTACAAGTCCTAGTAGTGGTCTAGGTCTTCTCCAGGTTGGTTCCATTTTTTTTCCAGTCAAGTCAAGGCCTAAGCAAGTGGGCGCCACTCTCCCAGCCACATGCCAGAGTCCAGGAGGTACCACAACTGCATCCCAGTGTCTTGGTCCCCACACCCAAGGGAGCAAGAATTTTTCTTGAAGCCAAAATCAAGGAGGCGCCCCATATATACCTTAAAAGGCCAAGCTAAAGAAAGAAAGAGGCATTTCTTGGGGAGCACTTCAAGGGGGTGCCCAATCCATGCCTAAAAAGACCAAAGCAAAGTTTGGAAGAGCCATGTCTTGGGGAGAAAGAAAAGGAGGTGTCCAAAAGAGTTGAACCATCGAAGGAAGAACCCTAAATTCAAGGAGAAGACTTAGGAGGCGCCATCTTTCTACCTTTTGAGAGGATTTTCATGACTTTTAGGGCCGCCCACTACTTGTAGGACTCTTTGGTTGGCCAAGAGGGAGAATATTTCCTACCAAAAGTATAGGCCTCGGAGTTTAGTCCCACATGGAAACTTGTATGGTTTTGATTTTTCTTATAGGTCTATATATTAGACCCCTTTTGTAACTTGAACTTATCTTATGAAATCCCTTGTTTTTTATCATAGTTTTGTTCTTTCGCACTTATTCTGAGTGTTGAGCTCCGTGAAGGAGTAAATCCGGGTTTCCTAGGAACCTTGAGGAGGTGTGAGATCTCCAACCCAAAAACCCTAGCATAGTCCACCCATCTCTACTCCACCACCACCAAACCCTAGCCTCTACACCATCTCCAAGGTTCTTCTTCCAAAGGGTGGCCGACCACCAGGACCCCCAATCCAGCCATCTTCAAGTCAGCTTCCATTGCTTCAGAGTCCATCCAGCAGATCCAGGAGAAGAAGTCCCAAATCCACAGCCTAGGAGTTCCAGATCAGCTGAAGACCTTCAGATCCCATCCTTTCTTCTACTCTGGTAACTCTCTTCCCTGAGTCTCTTGTTCCTAACCTTGTTCTTCTTCTCTCCAGGATCCAGGGTTCAAGAAGAGGCCAACTTTGCCAAGGACCATTATCGGAGGATCCATTGCGAAGATACCTTGACTCCCGGGATCCAATAATCTGCTCGAGAGAGTCTTTTTCCACCAAATGGAGAGATATCACTGCTAGGTAACAAGAACCTTCCCTTCTCACTTTGTCTGTTTCGTTGAAACTCAGAGCAAACCCTAGATCTGGGTGTTCCTCAATCCCCAGCGATCCTACTTCTGAGTTACTCTGATAATCCACTCCTTTTAATTATGCTTTCTATCATTTCTTAGTTTCTTTCAACATTAGTTTATCTTTCCTTTGAGTCAAAGCCGACTTCTGAAAATATATATAAAAAAAAATAGATTAATTTTAATTTGCTTCCACATTCCACATATCCGTTCTGCATCATTTTTGGTATCAGAGTTTTTGTCCTGCATCATTTTTGGTATCAGAGCTTTCGTTCTGCATCACAGGACCAGTTGGCGCCACATTTCATCCCAGTGTCCCTAGTCCCCACGCCCAAGAGAGCAAGAAAATTTTTTTAGGAGAAGTCAAGGAAGGCGCCCACAAGCTACCAAAAGTAACCAAGCTAAAGGAGCAGGGGATTTTTCTTGGAGAGGACTTCAAGGTAGGCGCCCACACCTGCCTAAATTACCTGGCTATGAATGGAAGGAGCCTAGTCTTGGGGAGAAAGACTAGGAGATGAGTATTTTCTTCCAAGAAAGAGCAAGTCATGGAAGGAAAACCCATGACTTAAGGAGAAGAACTAGGAGGTGCCCCACATACCTGCAATATGAAGCCATCACCTTGCATTTGAGGCCGCCCACTCCAAGGAAAGAAGCCTGGTTGGTCAAGGGAATGTTTTTCATGCTTAGGATGAATGTTTAGTCCCACATGGGAAGTAGTGTAATTTTGTTTCTCTTGCAAGGTCTATATATTGGACCCTTATGTAATCTTTTGAGAAAAAGGAATGAGTAAATGAAATCTTTTCTTGTGTTGAGCAACCTTGTGTTCTCTTCTTCCGCACTTCTTTGAGTGTTGAGCTTCATGAGGGAGTAAATGCAGGTTCCATTGTAGCCTTGAGGAGGTGAGAGATCTCCAAAGTTACCAAAACCCTGCCCCACTTTCATCCCTGGCCGCCAACCCTAATTTCCTTTCATCATCCTAGCTGCCAACACCCAAATTCCTAAACCCTATTCCCACTTCATTCAAGGCCACCATCTCCTTCTCCAAGCCACCGCCGACTATATCAAGCCCTAGGTCCTTTTCATCTGCAAGCCACCGCCCTACCAGCCAAACCCTAAATCCACTCCATCTTCCACCGCCATCTCCATACTCTTCCCTCATCTTCAAAGTTCGAATAGTTTGGAGCTATCCCAGGTAAAGGTCTCTTCCTTGAGTTTCTTATATCCTTATCTTGTTCTTCATCCCTTCCAGATCCAGAGTACGAGAAGAAGGCCAACCTTTCCATAGGACTACAATCCGAGGATCCATTGAGAAGATACCCCGTCTCCAAGGATCTTACAATCTGCTCGAGAGTGTCCTTCAATTGAAGCAAAGAGAGATATCACAGTCAGGTATAAAACCTTCTCTTCTCTCTTCGTCTATTTCTTGAAAGAGGAGTAAACCCTAGGTCTGGTGGTTTCTCAATCCCCAGCGATCCTACTTCTTTATTACTTTGATAATCTACTCTTTTGAATTGTGCATTCTTTCAGTGCATATTTTCTTTTAATATTAGTTTGCCTTGTTTTTGAGTCAAGCCAACTTCTAACAAAACACAAAAAAAGAAAAAAAAAAAAATAGTCTTAATCTACTTCCGCATCGCATCATCTTATTTGTTCTGCATCACATTTGATGGTCCGGGACGGAAAGTGGCATACGACCGCTGTTGATTGAGTTTGAAAAGGAGGGGGACTTTCCGGAAATGAGGTCTCTTCGCTTTCTCACACCTCGCTGGTGGTTGTAGTGGTCTCCCTTCATCTTCCTGGGGTCGCCATACCTTTGGTTCAAAACATTCTGGTGAGTGCTTGTGCCTTTTTCTCTTTTTCTCTTGTCTCCCAACCCCTGTGCTTGTCCTTCTTGCTTCTTCCTTTTTTATGACGCGTCGCCGTCATGTTTCTTCCAACCCAGATGAGGCCGGACCTTCCCGGCTGAGGACTCCATCGTCTTCCTCCTCGGAGGTGGAAGAGATCTCGAACGAGGTCCGGAGGCAGCTCCAACCTAGGGCCGTGACCATAGGCATCCCTAGGGTTCGTAGGTCCCCTCCCATAGTTTCTGCACATGCCATTTCTTCTCTTCCTCCTCTGGATGCCTCTTCCTCTGGTCCCTCCGGTTATGCCTTGACGATGACCAGGGACGATCTTTCTTGGACCGGGATACCTATGGGGTCCCGGATTCAATCCGTCTTTCCCTTCCAAGGCCTAGACATCGAGTAACCTCGAGTGGCCCTGGGAGGGTCGCCATTTACGAGGACTTCCTCATTTTCCCTTTCATCCCTTCTTTCTTTTGTTTCTCAGTCATTATCGTCTTGTCTTGGCCTAGTTGGCTACTAATGCCATCCAGGTCATCTTCGCTTTCATCGTCTTCTGCCACTTCCATGGGTTCGTTGCCCGTTTCTCCCTTTTCAGGGCTCTCTTCACCCTGAAACGTTACTCCACCGATGATGGCTGGTGGTATATTTTGCCCCGGCCTAGGTGCCTTAGGATTGACCTCCTTTCATCGAACAAGGGCTGGAAGAACCGCTTTTCCTTCACCTCGATCGAGGACGTCGAGTGGGCCTGGAGTGAGCCGGACCGGTCCCCGAACCAGAATTCCCACGTTGAGCTGGCAGATCAGGATGTCTATGCACAACTGCTGGGTGACGTGGTCCCAGCCCTTGATGTTTTGCTCTTAGGGAAGAATTTTATTCGAGGCAGGGATCAGTCCCATCCGGGAGTTGGGTGAGGCCCTGGATCTTCTTTCTCTACCTTCATTTTCTGCTCTGCACTTCCTTTCTTTTATACTGACCTAACTGACTTTTTTTCCTCAGGTATGAAGTTCTCCGTAGAAAGCTTGATGGAGGGCATCCTTGAGAGGGACGCTGACGAGGGGACTGAGGATCCCCCAGTGAAGAGGGCTCACATTGAGGCGAGTCGGGGGCCTGCACCCACCTCCGCCATCACCGGTCCTGGGGCAACGGCTAATGCCCCCGGGTTGCCTCGGGCACGGGCACCTGACATCCCTGTCGTTGACCTCGATAGGGTCGGGGGAGAGAGGAGGCCGGAACCCCCCTGGGTGATGCCTGCTCCAGCAGCTGTGCCGGTCATCTCCATGGTGGCCACCAGGGTTGCGGCAGCTCCACAGACGGCCGCACCGCCCGGCGAAGGGATGACCGCCCAGCCCACTACGGACGACCTCATTCCACCGCCGAGCCTCACCAGTCACTGCTCCGTGATCCGTGATCAAGGGCTCGAGGAGAGGGTGATGGAGTTTGCGAGCACCTCCTGCGAGCACCTCTCGGGACCGCCGTTTGAGGGTTGGCCGGGACTACTCTTAGGCACTGCTCGGGATCCGCCCGCTATTTTTTATGGTAAATTCCAAGCTCTGACCTTTTAATGTTCCAGTTGGATCTTACTAATATCTTGTGTCTTTTTTGATGCAGATCGGGATAGCCGTTCTCTTGCTGAGGAACTTCCTTGCCGGCTACGCCAAGAAGGACACCGAGAAGGAGGAGAAGCTCAGCAAACTCGCAACCGATGTCAAGGACCTCATGGAGAAGGGGGTTGAGCTGCGAGCGAACAACTAGGCCATTCGGGTAGACCTGGGTTGCGCCAAGGGGCACGTGAAGGAGCTCGAGACCTCTTTATCGGAGGAGAGGATCTCGAACCAGCACCGCACGGAGGAAGATGTGGTGGAGAAGACTCGCCTTAGGGCTCAGTCCCGGTCGTTGGAGCGCCGAGTCGAAATGGTCCATAAAGAGCTGAGCATAGCCAAGGAGAAGACTCTTACGTCAACGTGCTGCTGGAGGCATCCAAGAGGGAGGCATAAGAGGCCATGCTGAAGTTTCGAGCCTCCGAAGAATACGTTACGGAGGTGCACGAGGTGACTGTCGCTCCTTTCTGAAGGGCTTCCAGGTGTGCCGGGAGAAGGTGAGCTCCTTCTATCCTGAGCTCGACCTTAGCGGAGTCGTTCTGGGCGGCCGGAGGGAAGAGCCTACCGAAGGACATCCAATCAGCATTCTGACGATGCTGCCAGTAGAGAGGATGCCCCCCAGCCCCAGGAGGACGCGGCCGCATAGAAGTAGCTCTGTAGCTTCACCTCTTTCTCTTTATTTCTGCATGATAATGTACTCCTTTCTTTATCTCTCTCTCTCTTTTTATTGGGATCACCCGGCCTGTCGGGCCCCTTTTTGTAAGGAACTGTTATTAATGAAAAACCTTTTTTCCATTTACTTGTTCTGACGTGTTTGCTTTCTCTTTCTTTTCTCTTTTTCTTTGTGCATCTTTCGGACTGAACCCCGGGGCCGTAGGCTGGATTTGAGCCTTGCACGGCTTGCCGAGCTATTCTCTGGGATTTTGTAGGACCGGGACCTAAGTCTCCGAGACCTCTTTCGGACTGAACTCCAGGGTCGCATGTCAGAATTTAATTTCGTGCGACACTCCAAACTGAACTCTGGGATTTTTGTCAAAGGAGACTTCGCGCCTTCGCTGATCTTCCGCTATATCCATGCTCATCGAACCTTGAGCTGGATAGCTTTTGTCCTACGAGATGAGAGTAGGCATTTGATAAAAAAGATTTTATTGCTAAAGTTTAAGGAGCCTTACACTATTGGTAGTACATCCTCAAGTTTAAGGCATTCCAGGTCCGAGGGAATTGGGATCCACCTAGTTCCTCCAGGTAGTGCACCCCGTGGGAGAGTGCCTCCGCTACACTATAAGGGCCTTCCCAATTCGAGGAGAGCTTCCCACACTCCCGAGGTTGGGAAGCTTCAGCTCGGCGTAGCACCAAGTCTCCCTGGCAGAAGGACTTCTTTCGTACCCTAGAGTTGTAGTATCTGGCCAATCGTTGCCGGTAAGCCGCCATCCGAACTCGGGCCCGATCCCTCATTTCTTCGAGGAGGTCAAGGTTTAGTAGCATCCGGGAAGAGTTCTCCACCTCATCATATTGCTCTACACGTAGGGTCGATAGGCTGAGCTCAATTGGGATAACCGCTTCATCCCCAAAGACAAGGTTGAACGGGGTCTCATCCATAGCCGTCCTTGGGATAGTGTGATATGCCCAAAGGATGCTCAGGAGCTCTTTTGCCCACCTCCCCTTGGCCTGGTCTAGTCTTGTTCGGAGGCCTTGCAAGATGCTTATGTTCGTTAGCTCGGCTTCTCCATTTGTCTGAGGATGTGCCACTGAGGTGAAACGGTGATGGATGCCAAGGCCATCACAAAACTCCTCGAACTCCTGACAATCAAACTGGCATCCATTGTCGATGATGATGGTATGGGGTAAGCCGAAGCGGCAGATAATCAACTTCCAAAAGAACTTGGTGATATTTGCTTCCATGATCCGAGCCAAGGGATCGGCCTCGACCCATTTCGTCAAGTAGTCGATTGCCATGATCAGGAATTTTCGTTGCCCGGACGTCGGAGGAAAAGGTCTGAGGAGATCCATGCCCCATTGAGCGAACGGCCATGGGGCGGAGAGTTGAGAGAGTGGAGCAGCGGGCTGTCGTTGCACCATAGCATGTTGCTGACATCGGTTGCACCTCTTTATGAAGTCAGCTGCGTCTTCTCTGATTGTCTCCCAGAAATAACCTTTATGGAGGGCCTTATACGCCAGCATCCTGCCTCCCACATGTTTCCCACAGATGCCCTCGTGGATCTCCTGGAGCACGAGTGCGGCTTCTGCGAGTCTCAGACACTTGAGGAGCGGGTAGGAGTAGGATCTCCGATACAGTAGCCCTTCCATCAATACGAACCGTGCAGCCTTCCTCTTAATGAGGCCGACCGCCATGCGATCCTCTGGTAGGGTACCATTGGTGATGTACTCGATGTACTTATCCATCCAGCTGGGCTAGGGGTTGACCTGCTAGACCTCCATGGGCATCTTGTAGCTCGGGGCTTTGAGATGCTCAATGTAAGCGCAGCCCAATGATGAGTCCGGCAGGGTTGCAATGTGGGAGAGGGCGTCTATGCGAGCATTTTCCCTGTGAGGGATATGGGAGAAGCTGAAGTGTCGAAATCCTATCGTGCTCGTTCGTACGAGCTCCAAGTATTTCGCCATTTAGGGGTCCTGCACCTCGTACTCCCCTGAGTCCTACTCGAACACTAGCTGCGAGTCGGTGAAGACCCTGAGCCAAGAGATGCCCAGCTCGCGGGACAATCTTAGCCCCATGATGAGCGCTTCGTACTCCGCTTGGTTATTGGTAGCGGCGAACTGGAAGCGGAGCGCACACTCGGCGACGACCCCTTTATCGTTGGCAAGGACGAGTCCAGCTCCGCTCCCGTCGGAGTTTGAGGCTTCGTCGATGTGAAGGATCCAGATGTCCTCCACTGGTCCTGGCTTTAGCTACCGGTCTTGGGGGCTTTCTTCTGGCCCCTCGCCTAGGCCTACACACTCAACCAAGAAATCAGCGAGTACCTGTGCCTTCATGGCTGACCTCGGCCTGTAGGTGATGTCAAACTCGCTGAGCTTGAGCACCCAATTCGCTAGGCATCCAGACGTGTCAGGTCGACCGAGCATCACTTTTAGTGGTTGATCCGTCAGGACCGCAATGGGGTGCACTTGGAAATAAGGCTTGAGACGCTGGGCGGATACGATTAGCGCAAAAATTAGTTTCTCAGAGTGAGAATACATGAGTTCCGCATCGTGAAGGTGATGGGGGACATGTATCGAATGATGCATTTGAAGAATTAGATGGACTAAATGAAAATGAAATAGATAAACATGTAGCTATTCTACGTAAAAGAAATAGAATTATATGAAAGGAACATAAAGAAAAGAACTAGACCAGAAAAGAATCTCTCAAAGTAATTAAGAAGGGATCTTCGTGCTTAGGAAACCACACAGGTTAGGACTAGCCTACTTTCCTATTTTAGATCTGAAAGAAGATTATAAAGATGGCTATCCGGCTATTAATAATCTGAAATTCAGAAAAGGGACACTCTAGATGAAGTACTAAGAATAGCAAGGAGTTACTATAGATCTAAAGGCACCTTGTTTATGATTCCTTGGCACAATAGACCTTCACCTTGAAAACTAGTAGACCCGGGGATCCTGCATAGATACATAGTAAAATTAAAAGATTTAGGTGGAAGAATGGAGAAATGGAAGAGGAAATTAGGAATGGAAGAAATGGCTAAGATTTGGCTTTAAGTAGATCTCCTTTGGCCTCCTTTGCTTGAATCATCTTCAATTGTTGGCGTGGAGAACTCCATTATAGATGATCTCTTTTGGAAGATGGGAAGGTTGAAATTGGAGAGGCTTGAAGAGGATTCTTCAAGGGTGGCCGAATGGGATTGGAAAAGGGACTAGTAGCTTGTTTGGTTAAGTATCCTAGGTCTCACACCTACCTTCTCTCAAGGGTCTTTGGCTAGCAAAGGAAGAAAGCTTTCTTAGAAAAAAATTTCATTTCATTCATCATCTTCATTACAAGAGAATTCTAGGAGCTTTTATAAACCTTAAGCTCCTTTTCAAATTCAAAATACAACACTTTTCATGGAGAAAATCAAGGGGTGTCCCATGAAGATAGGAGTGGCCCATTCAAATTTAAATCTCCTAATTACAAGGTGGGCACCCATAAAGAGTGGAGCTTCATTCAAATTTGAAAATTCATGGTTGATGTGTCTTGGTGATGTGGCATGATTTATCCTCCAAGTTGGCATGACTTGTCTTCCAAGGTGGCATGGCGCTTTGATGATGTGGTGCTCCAAGTAGTTGGTGAAGTTGGTTGCACTCATTCTTGCTTAATTGAAGCGCAATGCAAGTAGATCTTGAACCCGACTCAATACAAAGCCAATTTAACTCTAATTGGACCCAAATTAAAATAAAACAGGACTCAATTATTCAAATAAAATAAATACAGGACTCATAGACTTATTACAGGACTTAAATTTCTAGTCTTCTATCCATAAAGAACTTGGCATTAGCTGAAGCCTCTTCCTGAGCCTGGTGCCCGCACCAATTCTCCCCGGGTGGGAGGAACTCGACCCTGTTGAGTAAGGATCAGTTTGATTGTGGTATTTTTCTAATATATCTGGGTCAATTTGTTGTAGATCCTCTCGGGTAATCCAGGAGTCTTCAGATTTCGGTCGACCGTGCCAACGAACCAGATAATTCTGATAACCCTTATTTCTAGTAGTAATCACTTGGTCATCTAAGATACATTCAATCTTGTCTCTCCGGTCTAGTGAAATTGCTGGTGGACACTCAGGTAGGGTTTCACTCTTAAAGGCAGGGTGAAGTTCAAAAGGCTCTCTCGGAATTAATGCCGGTTCTTTAAATTCTTTAAGATCAAAAACATTAAAAGTGGAGCTAATGCCATAATCAGGTGGTAACTCTAATACATATGCATTAAATCCTATTTTCTTAATTATTTTGAAAGGTCCAGCTCCCCGGGCACGCAATTTCTTCTTAGTTCCCAGTGGAAACCTTTCAGGTCTAAGTTTTATCATGACAGAGTCCCCTTCATTAAATTCCTTTATCCGTTTATGTGAATCAGCCACATGCTTATAAACTTCATTACTCATTTGAATTTTCTTACTAATTTCCTTATGTAATTCTTTAAGATGCTGTGCATATGACTCGGCAGACTCAGATACACGTGCATGTGTGGGTAATGGGATAAGGTCGATAGGTCTCCTAGGTCTATAACCATGGATAATCTCAAAGGGACTTTTACCAGTAGACCTATTGACCGAGCTGTTGTATGCGAACTCAGCATGAGGTAAAAGTAAATCCCAATTTCCCATATTCTCTCCAATAAGGCACCTTAATAAGTTCCCTAGACTTCTATTTACAACTTCAGTTTGTCCATCCGTCTGAGGGTGGTAAGCAGTTGAGAATTTTAGTTTTGTTCCTAGTATGTGCCAAAGAGTTTTCCAAAAATAGCTTGTGAAACGGACATCCCTATCTAAAACAATGGTTTTAGGTAACCCATGTAACTTAACTACTTGATCGAGAAAAAGCTTGGCTACCCTGGAGGCATCGAAAGTTTGGGAACAGGGTATAAAATTGGCCATTTTCGAAAATCTATCGACCACTACAAAGATTGAATCGTGTTTTCTAAGGGTCTTGGGCAGTCCTAAAATGAAGTCCATGCTAAGATCCTGCCATGGACAATCCGGCATAGGTAAAGGAGTGTATAACCTGGTGTTTTGTCTCTGATGTTTGGCAACCGCACATGTCCTACATCGGGCAATAATATTGGCTACTTGTCTCTTAAGGCCTGGCCTGTAAAATTTCTCCTCAATTATCAATATGGTCTTGTTTCTTCCAAAATGGCCAGCCAAACCTCCAGCATGGATTTCCCAAATTAGAAAATCTCTCAAGGAATTCTTCGGAACACAAAGCTTGTTTTCCTTAAATAAATAATCATCTAAAAGGGTGTACTCACTGTGGTCACTAGATGGTCCTAATTTCAGAGCTTGGTAAACTTCACTAAAGTCTGGACAATTATCATACTCATCCGTAAGTCTTTTAAATCCAACGACTTCAGTGCTAATCGAGTTCAGAAGCAAGGCTCTATGACTTAATGCATCGGCCACCTTATTCTCAGTTCCAGCACGATGTTTTAGGACAAATGTGTAGGCCTGGATGTATTCGACCCACTTGGCATGCCTAGGATTCAGCTTTTTCTGGGAACTAAGGAATCTAAGGGCCTCGTGATCAGAAAACAGGACAACTTCATGCGATAGTAGATAGTGCCTCCATTACCTTAAATCTTGCACTACTGCATAGAGCTCTTTATCATAGGTGGAATACTTAAGCTTGGCTTCATTTAATTTTTCACTAAAGAAAGCTATGGGATGGCTCTCTTGGCTTAAAACTCCACCTATTCCAACTCCAGATGCATCACAAGCAACCTCAAAAACCTTGGAAAAATCAGGCAATCTTAAGATAGGTGCTTGTGTTATTTTCTTCTTAACATCTAGGAAGGCCCTATTAGCAGCTTTTGTCCATTCAAATTCGCCTTTCGTAATGCAATCTGTGATTGGCGCAACTATGGTACTAAACCCTCGAATGAATCTTCTATTAAAAGTAGCTAGGCCATGAAAACTTCGTACTTCATGAATACTTTTTGGCACTGGCCACTCAATAATTGATTTGATCTTTTCAGGGTCAGCAGAAACTCCGTCAGGTGTGATAAAAAAACCTAGGAAAATGACTCTATGGGTAAAAAAGTCACATTTCTTAAGGTTTACAAAGAGACTATTTTTCCTAAGAGCTAAACAGACTTGATTCAAGTGGTCCAAATGGTCCTTCTGGGTCCTGCTATATATAAGAATGTCGTCGAAGTAAACTACGACAAACTTTCCTATAAATAATCGTAGGACTTGATTCATAATCCGCATAAAGGTACTAGGAGCATTGGACAGTCCGAAAGGCATTACTACCCACTCAAAAAGACCCTCCTTGGTCTTGAATGTAGTCTTCCACTCATCCCCTGGTCTAATCCTAACCTGATGATAGCCACTCTTAAGGTCAATCTTTGAAAATATTGTTGCTCCGGCCATCATATCTAACATGTCATCCAAACGGGGTATGGGAAACCTATATTTTATTGTGATCTTATTAATGGCACGACTATCAATGCACATCCTCCAAGTGCCATCTTTCTTAGGGGTCAGTAATGTTGGTACTGCATAGGGACTCAAACTCTCTCTAATAAATCCTTTCCTAAGGAGATCCCCTACTTGTCTTTGTAACTCTAAATGTTCGGTAGGGTTCATCCTATAGTGTGGATGGTTGGGTAGGGTGGCTCTTGGGACCAAGTCAATGGCATGCTGGATGTCCATAAGTGGTGGAAGCTGGTCAGGTAGGTCATCTGGAAATACATCCTTAAAGTCTTCTAACACTTTAGCCACTTCCTGAGGGTGTTCTTTTTGGGAAGGCTCCTGAATTTCCTTAGTGGTTAAAATCCAAACATGTGTACCCTCAGTGAGTTCTTTCTCAATTTCCTTTTTAGTGATCAAATTGACTCCCGTTTTCTTTTCCTTTAGGTGGCTTGATCCTCTCTTAACAGTGTCCTTAGGTGGTGTTGGGTTAATCACAAACTTCTTTCCTAGGTGCATGAATGAGCAAGAATTTGATCGGCCGTATAGGGTCACATCATGGTCAAATAACTAGGGTCAACCTAGGATGATACTGCTCACTCCCATTGGTAAGACATCACACCACACTTTCTCCTGATAGGACTGTAACTGGATTTGGACTAGGCACCTATGTTTGATAGGAATCGAAGTGGAGTCTATCCAAGAAACCTTATATGGAGTCGGATGGGGAACTGTGGACAAGCCTAATATTTTGACAGCACTAGTGGATATGGCATTTACATAACTCCCACTATCTATGATTATTTTACATACCTTATCCCCTAACTTGATGAATGTTTGTAGGATGTTAGTCCTACGCCAATCTTCCTGTGTCGCGTTTTGGGTAAGGATGCATCTAACTACTCCCTGGTGCGGGCACCAGACTCAGAAGAAGACTTCAGAGCTCCATCTGGATCTCTGAGTGACCTTGCCCGAAGAATTAGGGTTTTCTGTCTTGTAATAAGGGTTGACTTGATCAACTCAATTTTAGCTTGAGTCTGTACTCCCTGCAATTTATTTTTGTTGAGTCATGTTGACTCAGTAGTGGTCTAGGACTTCAACCTGGGGTGTTACATTTTCTCCCAAGGCCAAGCAAGTGGGCGCCACACTCCCAGCCACACGCCTGAGTCCAGGGGGTGCCACATCTCCATCCAGTATACTCTGGTCCCCACACCACAGATAGCAGCTCCCTTCTTTCATGCACCATATGAGGAGAAAGCAACCAGGGATCCACAAATCAATGGGGCGGCCCAAGACCTTCCATAAGAGCCAAGTTATGAAAGGGAAGAAATTCTTCTTGGAGAGAACTTCAAGGAGGCGCCCATTCCATGCCAAAAATGCCCAAAACAAAGATGGGAAGGACCATGACTTTGGGAGAAAGAAAAGGAGGAGTCCAAAAGAGTTGATCCATGGAAGGAAAGAAATCCTCTCTTGAAGAACAAAGCTTGGAGGCGCCATCTACCTTCCTTTTAAAACCCAAATCAATTTTTTTTGGAACCTTTGGCCGGCCATATGTGTATGGATTATCCTAATTTGTAGATCCCCTCCTTTAGTCCTATATGGGAAGATGTAAAATCCTACTCTCTTGTAAAGTCCTATAAATTAAACCCCTCTTGTAAATTTTAATCAATCTGATGAATGAAACCAACTTTTTTTGTGAGCAAACTCTGTGTTTTCTCTCTTCCGCACTTGCATCCAGGTGTTGAGCTCTGTGAGGGAGTAAATCTGGGTTTCCCAGGAACCTTGAGGAGGTGTGAGATCTCCAAACCCCTAAACCCTAGGTTAGCCACTCCAACTACTAAACCCTAGCCGCCCACCATCCACTTCAATCCACCAAACCCTAGCCTATCCCACCTCCCACGGCCTCCCTCTCCAAGTCCAGGCCGATCACCAGCATCCAGATCCAGTCCAGATACTTCAGATCCAGAGCAATTCCCAGAGGAAGTCAGATCAGCCTCCAGGACGATCCGGATTTCAGCAACTTCAGCCTTCAAGTTCTTCAATCTGGTAAATCCTTCCTTGAGTCTCTGATTCCATCACTTGTTCCTCTTCTTTCCCAGATCTTGAGTCCAGGAGAAGTCGACTCAGCCACAGGACCAGTATTGGAGGATCCATTACGAAGATATCCGAATCTGAGGATCCAACAATCTGCTCGAGAGAGTTCTTCTACCAAACTTTGTGAAGATCACTGTCTGGTTGGTAACCCATCTCTTCTCTTTATTTCTGTCATGTTGAAAGTTCAGAGCGAAACCCTAGGTCTGGAAGTTTCTCAACCCCCAGCGATCCGTTACTTCTGAACTACTCTGATAACCTAGTTCTTCTAAATTGTGCTTTCAATCATTACCTAGTTTCCTTCAATTTAGTTTAGCTTTACTTTGAGTCAAAGCCAATTTCTGAAATAAAAAAAAAAGAAAAGAATTAATTTTAATTTCCTTCCGCATCGCATCATCTCTCTCTTCTTTCGTTCTGCATCACTCCCAACATATCAGGCTCTATTTGTTCCTCGTCTCCTTCATACTCTTCAGCCAAATTGTCCTCAGCCTGATATACTTCCTTGACATTATCACCTAGGGGTTCTTTGGTTCCAGACTCACTTTCTTCTAATTCTCCTATGTGTAAGGCCCTAGTTGGACAATTGCTAGCGTAATGGCCTAACTTATGACATCTATAGCAAGCCACATTAGAATTTGGAGTCCTCTGAACTTCTGGTGCTTTTTCCCTATCATCTCTTTGGGTCAGAGGGGTGCTAGGGTTAGGTCAACTCGGTCGCATCTGATTTGTTCCTGGCTGCTGACTAGGTGCACTAGTTCTAGGGGCTTCGGGTTTGCGATAAAATGGTCCCCTATGAAATCTCTCGGCATCTCGTGCTACCTGGTAAGCTAGCTCTAAGTCATGGACTTCTCTTAGAAATAACTCCTTCTGGATCTCTTCTCTCAATCCTGCCCTAAATCTCGACAAAGTAACTGACTCAAACTCATCTACATTGCATCTCATTACAAATTCATCAAATTTGGCAATGTATTCGGCTACACTCTTGGTTCCCTGGGTCAATCTCTGCCACTGGTCTAGAAGTCTCTGGTGGTCGGACATAGGAAGGTACTTCTCTCTAAGCCTAAGTTTCATTGCCCTCCAGGTTACTATGGGAACATCACCTCTTTGCCTAATGAACCTCTCGACATTTCCCCAGTACAGCCTAGCCTGACGAATTAACCTAAGCTTCGCGAACTTGCATTTTCTCTCCTCTGTCATGTCATACCAATCAAAGTACTGATCCATCTCTCCCTCCCAATATATGTAAACCTTAGGATCCAGATTTTCATCGAATGTTGGTGCTTCCAATCTAATACTCCTAAGGATTCACTCATCACGGTCTGTCTGATCCTGATTGTGTCTCCTAGGGTTTGGCTCATAGACTGGATCATGGTATGCTATCCTAGGATTTGGGTCATGGACTCGATCAGGATTGGCCCTCCTAGGATTTGGCTCGAAGAAATGGTCTTGATGAAGAGTTCTTCTAGGGTTGATGGGTGTCTCAAACTCGGATTCAGGCTCTAACTCATTTTGGACTTCATGATTTCCTCCAGGGATATGAGCTTCTAATCGATCAATTCTAGCAGTGATGTGGGTTATCTGATCAGTCAAGTTTTGATTGGTCTGGGCTAATTGATCAGTTAAGTTTTGGTTCAGCCTGGTCATTTGGTCATTCAAGGATTTCATTAGACTCTCAAAGTTTTGTTCCATGGTTACACTAGATTGGGCTTGGGTTTGCTGATAAGGTGCTCCTGATCTAGTTGCCATGCACACGGACTCAACTTGGACTAGGGGTTTTGCTAGACCTAGAGTACAAATCAAATATAAGGTCAAATTGACAATCCGGGTTGTAATAACTTGGCACCTGTCCAGGTAAGTGTAAAGTTAGTGGAGGTTCCTCTTTGCTTGCCTTAGACACCAATTTAAAATTGGCCAGGTAAGCGAACCAACCCACTTTCCTTCGGGCTCTAGTCCCTGAACCATTTGCCTAGATACCAGATACAAGCACACACAAATAGGGTGTCAAAGTTGGCTTGACACTTGACTCGACCCGACCTTGTGGGTGTCCCTAGCTCGCTAGAGCAATTAAATGTCTAATCCGTTTTAATTAGGGTTGGGCTCATTATGCAAGTTGATGATTTTTGGGCTAGGGACAGGTAATGAAATCCTGACCCTATGTCAATTTGATGCCCTTAATTTTGTTTACCATGAAATGAATGCAACAAACATATGGATCCAAATTTCAGGTGCAGAATTAGTGTGTTGCAGTTCTCAAGTGATGGAAAAGTGTAATGTAACATATTCAAAAAAATTTAAAAAACTCACAAAAGATTGCTAACTTCTAGATGATATTCCATACAAAAGGAAATTTAAAAATAAATTTTATACTATGCTGAGCAGATACTGAAAACTAGATAAAAAAAATAGGACTGAACATAAATGAATTTCAGTGATAGTGATGGGATGCGAGAATTTTCATTTTTTTTGTAATTTTTTTATGAAGATGAAATTTTACATGATGATAACCAACTTAATATGGAGTAGAAAAAAAATTATTTAAATAAAAAATTAACTACTTTCATTCATACTTTTATGCAAATCTCAGTCAGCTCATTCAGAAATATAGCAAACAGAATTTAAACAAACAAAGGCATTTACATACCAAACTTCAACCTAAAAATTCACTTCCGGCCAGGGGCTCATTATTCCCATGGGTCGTGACAGTGTACTGGTGTACACCTACTCAGGAGGTATGAA
This sequence comes from Areca catechu, assembly GCA_021397845.1. Classification (NCBI taxonomy): domain Eukaryota; kingdom Viridiplantae; phylum Streptophyta; class Magnoliopsida; order Arecales; family Arecaceae; genus Areca; species Areca catechu. The sequence continues at coordinate 82,375,267 of CM038052.1, forward strand.
TTTTAGATCTAGATTGGATTTTAAAATAATAACTAAGTAGCATGTATGAATGCTATGCATGCAGAAAATTTCAGCAACCTACCTAAATGCACAAATTCAAAAGTAACCCTAACCTACCATGCTCTGATACCAAAATGATGGGGGACAGTATCGAATGATGCATTTGAAGAATTAGATGGACTAAATGAAAATGAAATAGATAAACATGTAGCTATTCTACGTAAAAGAAATAGAATTATATGAAAGGAATATAAGGAAAAGAACTAGACTAGAAAAGAATCTCTCAAAGTAATTAAGAAGGGATCTTCATGGTTAGGAAACCACACAGGTTAAGACTAGCCTACTTTCCTATTTCAGATCTGAAAGAAGATTATAAAGATGGCTATCCGGCTATTAATAATCTGAAATTCAGAAAAGCGACACTCAAGATGAAGTACTAAGAATAGCAAGGAGTTACTATAGATCTAAAGGCACCTTGTTTATGATTTCTTGGCACAGTAGACCTTCACCTTGAAAACTAGGAGACCTGGGGATCCTGCATAGATACATAGTAAAATTAAAAGATTTAGGTGGAAGAATGGAGAAATGGAAGAGGAAATTAGGAATGGAAGAAATGGCTTAGATTTGGCTTTAAGTAGATCTCCTTTGTCGTCCTTTGCTTGAATCATCTTCAATTGTTGTCGTGGAGAACTCCATTATAGATGTCTCTTTTGGAAGATAGGAAGGTTGAAATTGGAGAGGCTAGAAGAGGATTCTTCAAGGGTGGCCGAATGGGATTGGAAAAGGGACTAGTAGCTTGTTTGGTTAAGTATCCTAGGTCTCACACCTACCTTCTCTCAAGGGTCTTTGGCTAGCAAAGGAAGAAAGCTTTCTTAGAAAAAAAGTTTCATTTCATTCATCATCTTCATTACAAGAGAATTCTAGGAGCTTTTATAAACCTTAAGCTCCTTTTCAAATTCAAAATGCAACACTTTTCATGGAGAAAATCAAGGGGTGTCCCATGAAGATAGGAGTGGCCCATTCAAATTTAAATCTCCTAATTACAAGGTGGGCACCCATAAAGAGTGGAGCTTCATTCAAATTTGAAAATTCATGGTTGATGTGTCTTGGTGATGTGGCATGATTTATCCTCCAAGTTGGCATGACTTGTCTTCCAAGGTGGCATGGCGCTTTGATGATGTGGTGCTCCAAGTAGTTGGTGAAGTTGGTTGCACTCATTCTTGCTTAATTAAAGCGCAATGCAAGTAGATCTTGAACCCGACTCAATACAAAGCCAATTTAACTCTAATTGGACCCAAATTAAAATAAAACAGGACTCAATTATTCAAATAAAATAAATACAGGACTCATAGACTTATTACAGGACTTAAATTTCTAGTCTTCTATCCATAAAGAACTTGGCATTAGCTGAAGCCTCTTCCTGAGCCTGGTGCCCGCACCAGAAGGAGTTTGTTCGAGTAGTACACCGGCCTCTGCATCCCTTTGTTGTCTGTCCGAACCAGGACCGAACTGATAGCTTTCGGTGTGACCGCCAGGTACAGGAGGAGCTCCTCTCTTTCCTCTGGCCTGGAAAGTAGTGGCGGGGATGCCAATATCCTCTTCAGCTCCTCGAATGCCTCCTGGCACTCCTTTGTCCAGGCAAAGTCATTCATCTTCCTCAGCACCTTGAAAAAGGGCTAGCACCGGTAAGCAGACCTTGAGATAAATTGACTCAGGGCGGCTATCCGGCCGGTGAGTTGTTGCACTTGCTTCTTGGTGGTGGGCTGCTCCATGTCTAGGATCGTTTGGACCTTCTCCGAGTTGGCCTCTATCCCCCTTTGGGTTACCAAGAATTCCAGGAACTTCCCCGCGGAGATGCCAAAGGCACACTTCGTAGGGTTCAACATCATTTGGTGAAGTCTGAGGTTACTGAAGGTCTCCGCCAGGTCACTGACGTGGTCCGAAGTTGGCTTACTCATCACCAGCATATTTTCCATGTACACCTGCATGTTGCGGCCAATTTGGTCTTTGAAGACCTTGTTGACCAGACATTGGTACGTGGCACCTGTGTTCTTGAGGCCGAATGGCATTATCTTATAGCAGTAGGTTCCGCGGTTGGTGACGAAGGCGGTGTGCTCCTCGTCCTCCAGATGCATTCGGATCTGGTTGTATCCGGAGAAGGCGTCCATAAAAGAGAGGAGGCGATGTCCCGAAGTGGTGTCCATGAGCTGGTCGATCTTTGGAAGAGAGAAACTATCCTTCGGGTAAGCTCTGTCGAGGTCGGTGTAGTCCACAAAGATCCTCCACTTGCTGTTACTCTTCTTTACCATCACCACATTCACCAGCCAACTGGGATACTGTACCTCTTGTACAAAGCCGGCGGCAAGAAGCTTCTCTACCTCCTCATTGATGGCCTTCTATCTTTCCGTAGTGAAACTTCTCTTTTTCTGGCGGATTGGGCGGCACCTCGGATCAATCTTTAGCTGATAGGTGATGACCTCCGAGGGGATACCCGGCATGTCAGCAGCAGACCAGGCGAACACGTCGGCATTCGCCTGGAGGATGTCCAGCAAACGAGCCCGCTCATCCTTCGGGAGTTGAGCTCCTATCTGCACCATTTTCTGAGGGTCCGAGCCGAGAGAGTATGTCATTAAGCGCTCCATAGGGCCTCCCCTGGGATCTTGCACTCTTAAATTGAGGTCATCGATGTCGAAACTGACCTCGGTACTCCGGGCCCCTGGGACTGTCTGCAGATAATGTGGAATGGGTTGGGCTTTCCCTCTCATTACTTCCATCCCAGAGGTGGTAGGAAACTGTACCAGCAACCTCTTGGTGGAAATAACTACATCTAGCTAGTTGAGCCTTGGACGGCCTAGGATAGCATTGTAAGGTGATGGGAGCCTGACGATGGTAAATCTCATCATGACCGTACTCTATCGAGATGGGGATCCGGCGGTGACTGGGAGAGTGATCTCTCCTTCGACCCCCACTGAATCTCCGGTGAAGCCCACAAGAGGGGTGTGCACCGGTTTTAGTTGATTATGAGACAAATTCATTCAAGAGAAAGCATCATAAAAAAGTACATCAATAGAGCTCCCATAATCCACCATAATGCGATGTACAAGATGCTTAGCGATGGTCATCCCGACCACCACCGCATCATTATTTACATTTTCATTTTAATTCCCCTTTTCATAGGGGAGTACATTCTCCAGATCTTCCACCTCCCGGGCTCTCTTCGTCGCACGCCCTATCCCCCAAGAGATCATGCCCACCGGCTTCTCCGTGGGATGGTTGTCAATTGCAGGGACGGGGGGAAGGGCTGCGAGCAGCTGACCCTCCGATGGGGGTTCTTTTCTCATGAACATCCTGAGATAGCCCCTCTTGATCAGCTCCTCGATCTCCCACTTTAGATTGCGGCAATCCTCTGTGTCATGGCCTTGCTCACCTTGAAATTGATAATACTTTGTCTTGTCACGGATGTTCCTTCGGTTTGAGGAAAAGGTCAGCGGAGGTAGTGCTCACGCTCAATCTCCATGAGGATCTTCGTTCTGGGAGCAAGGAGAGGGATGAAGGTCCACTCCGGGGCAGCACCATTTTTTGGCTTCGGACCTGGATGGAAGTCCGCAGGTGGTCCAGGCCTCCATGTTCCAGGGACATCTCTTGGGGCTGGCTTCTTCGAAGGCTTCCCGTCTAGCTCTTGCCTGTTGCGGTCGGCCTCCTCAGCTCGGATGTATTTGTGGACGCAGAGGAGGAGCTCAGAATATGTCTTGGGGGGCTTCTTGTCTAGGGAATACATCAGACGGGAGGTCTTGAGCCCGCGCTTCAATGCCAGCATGGCGACGGGCTCGTCCAGGCTATAAATTTCTAGGGTGGTGGTCTCGAAGCGGGTGACGTAATCTCGCAGCAGCTGCTGGTATTGCTGGCGGATAGAGAAGAGGCTATCTACCTCCCTTGGCACCTTTCGGCAAGTGTCGAAGTGTGCCACAAACTTCCCTTCCAGCTGATGGAAGGAGCTGATGGATTCTGGCTCGAGGCGAGTGAACCAAACTCGAGCAGCCTTCCAGAGAGTGGCTGGGAAGGCAATGCACACGAGAGCGTTCATCGCTCCTTGGACCCTCATGAGAGCCTTGTAGCTCTCTAAGTGGTCCAAGGGGTCGGTGGTCCCATCGTAGGGATCCACCTGAGGCATGCGGAATCGATTCGGGATCGGTTCCTTTTGGATTTCCTGGGAGAATAGTGGTCGGGCATCGTTGCCCGCAGGATCAGTTGGGGAGTTCTGCATGTCAGCAAAGCGGTGGAAGAACTCCGCCAACTTGTGCTCGTGCTCTTCCAGGCGCCTCTCGGCCTGGCGCATGATGGCCTCGTCGGTGGAATCTTCCATCGAGCCGTTGGAGAAGGAGGTGCCGATTGGTCTCGGCGAGGGGCCTTGCCCTGATGGAGACTGCTGTGCTGCGCTGCTTCAACATCGTTGGCCGGGGATCGACTCTCGTGATCCACCGAACCGAAATGGTTTCTCTTCGTAGGAGTTTGGTGGCTCCCACGGGGATTGGAGACTGCTCGCGGATGGGAAGGCCTATCTTATATGAAGTGCAGGCTTCCGCGGGGGCCCGTGGCTCGAGCCACGAGGGTCCCTGGCTGGGCCTGGGTGGCCAGGGAGCCCTGCTGGTGCTGCAGCTGCAGCACAGCTGTAGTTAGAGTTTGTAGCTGTTGGACGACAGCTGCGAAAGGACCGTCCACCTAGGATGGCAGAGGAGGAGAGGGAGGAGCAGGAAGCTCCCTCTACAGGTTTCGCGGCCCCTGGGGAGAAGGAATCTCTCCTACTCGGTTGGTGGATGTTTTGCACCCACGCGTCACCACCATGGTTGGAGCATGCTTTTGCATACTGAGAGCTTGCTTGTGCTGGGGTTGCTGTTCTGCCCCCCTTCCTGGTGCGCCAATCTATTGCTGATCTTACCGCAGTGGCCTGTAGCTCGTGAGCTGGCACCGGTTCTTGAACTCTCTCACCTCGAGATCTCCAAGCTTCCGGACCTGCGAAACAAGGTCAGAGACCCGGGCTGGGGATTCCGGCGAGGGCACTCCGATAGTCAAGTTAGAGTGCGGCAAGATGGAACAGGATCTCTAAGGCTGGTTCCTGAAGGATTCCCGTGCTTAGAGGAGAAGTAGATGAAAGAAGTGTCGGGAAGAAAGAGGTTGAAGCTCGGCTTCATGCGCTGGGTTCATCGAGCTCGCGCCTGAGGAGTTCTTGGGGGTCCCAGGATCGTTCTCTCGATGTTCTCTCCCCCTTCCCCACTTACCTTTCCATCAGCTTTCTCCATCACTTTTGTACCACAGGATCGCCTTCAGTCCACGTCCCCTCCTCAGGGCTCCCCGAGATCTCTGGATCCTCCCCCCTCCTTCTCCTTCAAGCCCGGTAAGTGGCCAGCATGCCTCGTCCGTCATGTGTCGCGAAAGGGGGAAAGACTGGCAAGACCTTGGGCCAAGTGCGGGAGCTTTCCTTTCGGGGTGTTGACGGTAGGCTTCTAGCCGTTTCAGGCTCCTGCCCATAAGGATTTCATTCCTCGATTATGGGGCCCTATTTAACTGATGTAAACGAGGTTTCATGCATCACTGCAGGTCGTACTGGCACCTGGTATGGGGCACGACGCGCGTCGGCTCTAGTGGTGACATCGTGGCTCGTGTCTCTGCCTCCTTGAGGCTTTGTAGAGTAGGGCTGATTTGACCGAGGCAGACTCGTTAGGGGATGCCACCTGGCAGTGGAGCAGGGGCTGCCAGCATCGGCCGAGGTGGACCCCTCCTGGGTGGACACCTGGCGGAGTGGTAGAGAGGTGCTAGACTTTGACCGAGGTGGACCCATCTTTGGGCGCCACCTGGCAGAGGAGCAGGAGGGCCCGGCTCGACCTCGGTAGAAGTGGACCCATCTTGGGGTGCCACCTGGTGAGGGAGGAAGGGGCCGCCAGCTTCAGCCGAGGTGGACCCCTCCTAGGTGGACACCTGGCGGAGTGGCAGAGAGGTGCTCGACTTCGGCTGAGGTGGACCCGTCTTGGGGCGCCACCTAGCGAAAAAACAGGGGTGCCCAGCTCGACCTCAGCAAAGGTGGACCCTTCTTGGGGTGCCACCCGGTGAGGGAGCAAGGGGCCGCCAACTCCGGCCGAGGTGGACCCCTCTTAGGTGGACACCTGGTGGAGTGGTAGAGAGGTGCTCGACTTCGACCGAGGTAGACCAGTCTTGGGGCGCCACCTGGTGGAGGAGCAGGAGGGCTCAGCTCGACCTCGATAGAGGTTGACTCATCTTGGGGTGCCACCTGGTGAGTGGGCCAGGGGCCGCCAGCTTCGACCGAGGTGGACCCCTCCTGGTTGGATACCTGGCGGAGCGGCAGAGAGGTGCTCGACTTTGGTCGAGGTGGACCCATCTTGGGGCGCCATCTGGCGAAGGAGCGAAAAGGCCCGGCTCGATCTCGGCTGAGGTGGACCCATCTTGGGGTGCCACCTGGCGAGGGAGCAAGGGGCCACCAGCGTCGGCCGAGGTGGACCCCTCCAGGATGGACACCTAACAGAGCTGTAGAGAGGTGCTTGACTTCGACCGAGGTGGATCCGTCTTGGGGTGCCACCTAACGAAGGAGCAGGAGGGCCAGGCTCGACCTCGGTAGTGGTGGACCAGTTTTGAGGTGCCACCTGGCAAGGGATGATGCAGAACGAATGCTCTGATACCAAAATGATGCAGAACGGATATGTGGGATGCGGAAGCAAATTAAAATTAATGTATTTTTTTTTTAATATATTTTCAGAAGTCGGCTTTGACTCAAAGGAAAGATAAACTAATGTTGAAAGAAACTAAGAAATGACAGAGAGCACAATTAAAAGGAGTGGATTATCAGAGTAACTCAAAAGTAGGATCGCTGGGGATTGAGAAACCCCCAGATCTAGGGTTTGCTCTGAGTTTCAACGAAACAGACAAAGTGAGAAGGGAAGGTTCTTGTTACCTAGCAGTGATATCTCTCATTGCTTCAATTGGAGGACACTCTCGAGCAGATTGTAGGATCCTTGGAGATGGGGTATCTTCGCAATGGATCCTCGGATTGTAGTCCTATGGCAAGGTTGGCCTCCTTCTCGAACTCAGGATCTGGAAGAAGAAGAACAAAAGAAGAACCAGAAACTCAAAGAAAGATACTGACCTGAGGACTTAATGAAGATTGTTGGATGTAGAAGTTCCGGAGATCTTGATACTGATCTGACACTCATTTGAACTGGCTCTGTAGTTGAAACAGTTGATCTGAACCTGGATGCTGGTGACCGGCTTCGATGTGGAAGAGAGGGGCCGTGGGATGAAGATGGAAAATTAGGATTTGGTGGTGGTGGAGTAGAGATGGGTGGACTAAGCTAGGGTTTTGGGGTTAGAGATATCACACCTCCTCAAGGTTACTAGGGAACCCGGATTTACTCCCTCATGGAGCTCAACACCTGAATACAAGTGCGGAAGAGAGAAACACAAAGTTGCTCACAAAGAAATTGATTTCATTCATCATTATAATTCAAGAGTTACATAGAGTTGAATATATAGACATAACAAAGAAATAAAATTTCATACACTTCCCATGTGGGACTAATAGGACTAACTCACACTTTAGGCATCAAATTCTCTTCCCAAGACTCCTTCCATGAGTGGGCAGCCCAAAAACTCCAAGAAAACTTGAAAATCAGCTCCAAATGGTAGGTTATGGGGGTGTCTCCTAGTATCTCTCCATGAATCAAGGATTTTCCCTTCATGGTTTGGCTATTTTGGACACCTCCTAGTCTTGCTCCACAAGTTTAGGCTTCTTCCTTTTATGGCTTTTGCACTTTAGGAAACTTTTGGGTACCTCCTTGATTTTCTTCCCAAGACATGCTCTCTTCCCTTTTATAACTTGGATTTTTATGGAACATTGTGGGGCACCTCCTTGATCCTCTCTTCAAGAAAAATTCTTGCCATCCTGGCTTGGGTTTATCTGGAAAGAAGTTGGCTCCTCCTTGGATTGAGGTATCTTGATGGATTTCTCCTCCAAGTGGTGCATGAAAGAAGGGACCTGCTTTCTTGTGGTGTGGGGACCAAGGCACATTAGATGGAGATGTGGCACCTCCTGGACTCTGGCATGTGGCTGGGAGTGTGGTGCCCACATGCTTGGGCCTCGGAGAAAAAATTGGGCACCCTGGACCTTGACTTGATTTAATAAAAATGGCACCAACCTAGAGAAGACCTAGACCACTACTAGGACTTGTACTGAGTCAACATGACTCAACAAAATTTAAATTATAGGGAAATACAGACTCAAGACTAAAATTGAGTTGACCAAGTCAACCCTAATTACAAAACCAGAAAACCCTAATTCTTCGGGCAAGGTCAATCAGAGATCCAGATGGAGCCCTGAAGTCTTCTTCTGAGTCTAGTGCCCGCACCAATTCTCCCGGGGTGGGAGGAACTCGACCTTGTCGAGTAAGGCTCAAGTTGGCTCTGGTATCTCTCCAAGAGGTCTGGATCCAAATCTTGTAGTTCTTCTCGGGAGATCCAAGAGTCATCAGAGTCTGGGACCCCTCCTGGTATCTCTCCAAGAAGACTGCACCCAAATTTTGGTATCAGAGCCTTCGTTCTGCATCAAGGGAGCAAGGGGCTGCTAGCTCCGGCAGAGGTGGACCCCTCCTGGGTGGACACCTGGCGGAGTGGCAGAGAGGTGCTCGACTTCGACTGAGGTGGACCCATCTTGGAGCGCCACCTGGTGGAGGAGCAGGAGGGCCCGGCTCGTCCTCGACAGAGGTGGACCCATCTTGCGGTGCCACCTGGTGATGGAGCAAGGGGCCGCCAGCTATGGCCAAGGTGTACCCCTCCTTGGTGGACAACTGGCATAGTGGCCAAGAGGTGCTCGACTTCGACCGTGGTGGACCCGTCTTGGGGCGCCACTTGGCAGAAGAGCAAGAGGGCCCGGCTCGACCTCGGCAGAGGTGGACCCATCTTCGGGTGCCACCTGGCGAGGGAGCAAGGGGCCGCCAGCTCCGGTCGAGGTGGACCCCTCCTGGGTGGATACCTGGCGGAGTGGCAGAGAGGTGCTTGACTTCGACCGAGGTAGACCCGTCTTGGGGCACCACCTAGCAAAGGAGCAAGAGGGCCTGGCTCAACCTTGGTAGAGGTGGACCCGTCTTGGGGTGCCACCTGGCGAGGGGGTAAGGGGCCGCCAGCTTCGGCCGAGGTGGACCCCTCCTGGGTCGACACCTGGCAGAGCGGCAAAGAGATGCTCGACTTCGACCGAGGTGGACCCGTCTTGGGGTGCTACCTGGCGAAGGATTGAAAGGACCTGGCTTATCCTCGGTAGAGGTATACCCGTCTTGGGGTGCCACCTGGCGAGGGAGCAAGTGGCCACCAGCTTCGGCCGAGGTGGACCCCTCCTGGGTGGACACCTGCTGAAGCGGCAGAGAGGTGCTCGGCTTTGGCCGAGGTGGACCCTTTTTTGGGCGCTAGCTAGCGAAGGAGCAAAAGGTCCTGGCTCGACCTCGGCAGGGGTGACCCGTCTTGGGGTGCTACCTGGTGAGGGAGCAAGGGGCCACCAGCTTCGGCCGAGGTGGACCCCTCCTGGGTCTACACTTGGCGGAGCAGCAGAGAGGTGCTCGACTTTGGCTGAGTTGGACCCGTCTTGGGGTGTGACCTGGCGAAGGAGCCGGAATTTTGAAAGAAAAATCAACATGGCACCGACGGTGTCCAGCTGGACCTGACACACGTTCCACGTCAGTGATGTAGCCACATCAGAAGCAAAAAAACCTATTCCAGCTTTATTACCAGAAATTCTTTGATCTTTTGGAATTAACTCAAGCTTGTTAGAAGATAAAGTTAATTTTTCAACAGGCGGCTTGAGTTTTTCAACCTCCTTTTTCAGCTCATTGTTTTCTTTCAACAAACCATTGTTTTTGTCATGAAATTCGTTATTCTCAATTTTCAAAACATTACATTTTTCAGAAAATATATGAAGTTCTTTTTGTAATAAAGAATTCTTTTATGAGATTTCCTCTCTTTCTTTGAGTAAAGAATCATTGATATGCTTTAATGATCTAATCTTTACTCCTTCCTTTTTAAATTTAGATACTAGATCATGGAATGCAAAATTTAATTCTTCAAATGTAAATTTAATTTGAGTATCGAGAGAAGTTACCTCATCCAAGAAACTTATTAGACATAGATTAGCTATTTTCGTGGTCTCTTCCTCTTCAATTGAAGTGGAGTCTTCACTGTCGCTCCATGTCGCAACCATCACTTTCTTTTTCTTCTTTTTCAAAAATTTCTTTAGAAGTGGACAGTCTGGATGAATATGCCCCATTTGATTAAACTCACTTGAATCCAAAGAACAGTAAAGCAAGTTCATTGCTTTGGCATTCAATTCTCCTAATTTTATGTCGTGTTCATCCCAATCCTCTTCAGGCTTAGGGACATCCACGCCATCAACTTTAGTCATGGAGATACTTGGCTCTTTAAGAATGATCTTCCATAATTGAAAATCAATAGCTTGAATATGGATTTTCATTCATGCTTTTCAATAAGAATAATTTGTGCCTATGAAGAGCGGAGGTCTATTAATTGATTGGCCTTCTACCAGGGATGTACTAATGGGATGAGCCATCAATCTTTACTCTAGTATAATCAGAGACACTGCTCTGATACCAGTTATTGCCCAGGTGGTTACCCAAGAGGGGGGTGAATTGGGAATTTAAAAATTAATGTAAGATTATGTGCAATTAAAAATCCCTTGCAAGTGGTAGGTGATGTAACAAGATAATAAATTGCAGAAGTTAAGTAAGAGCAAGGAAGCACAACACAAACATATAAAATTTGTAGTGGTTCGGAGCAACCCAGTTCCTATATCCACTATCCAAGATACCACTTGGGATTTTCACTATATTCACACCCGAATATAGTAGGATTGTTTTACAGGATCACAATCCAAAATCTCTACACTTTGGTTTTATGGGATCACCAAAGAAAACCCAACTTTCTTTGGTTTTAAATAGGCTCACCAAAGAAACCTAACTTAGTTTTCATAGGATCACTGAGAACCTAACTTGGTTTTACCAAGATCACTAAGAACCCAACACTTGATTTTTATCAAGGCTCACCAAGAACCTATTTGTTTTTTCAACAGGTCTCACAAATAACCCAACAATTCAAAAAATGAATTGAAATAAATGCAACAAAAATGACAAACTCAATTTGTAGGATAGTTGCTAGTGCAGCTTGATGGAAGTCCACTTGAATGCACTTGAATAAGCTTTAATTACTTTAGTGGCTTCTTCAAAAGTTGCTTCAAGCTTCAAATCACAGTTGGTAAAGACTTGAAGGCTGACTTGAATGCTCTTATTCTCTTTTGCTGTTGGTAGTTAAGATATTCAATGAAGCTCTCTTCTCTTTGAAGAACTTTTTCAAAAACTATTACTTTTAGGATGTTCAAATCCTTCAAATATATGGTCTTCTATCACTTCAAGGTAGTTCTAGCCATTGTAAACCGTTGGGGAATGATTTGTGACCGTTGGAGCACATTTTGGCATTTAAAAATAATTTCTGGAATTAGTCGTTGGATACCTAAAAATGATGTTCGAGTCGGCTCAGATTTCTTCGAGTTGGCTTGGACCCATCGAGTCGATAGGTCAAGTTGCCAAATCTTCAGTGCAGTCGGCTCTTTGTCTCAGGGCACAAAACTTCACTCTGGATGAGTCGGCTCTTGATAGCTCGGGTCAGCTCGAACTTCTTTCTTTGAAAAACTTGAACTCGAGGAGTCCACTCTTTTTAGCTTTGGTCGATTCTTCTTCATAGATTCTGAAATGATCACTCTGGAAGAGTTAGCTCGATGCAGTTTGGGTCAGATCACTTTCTCAGGACTTCAAAATTAGGTCTGGCATAGTCGGCTCTTTCTGGTTCGGGTCGGCTCGCTTGGCTGTTCTCAGAAAACTTTAGAAACTGGACTCTGGAGGAGTCGGCTCGGACATAATCCAGTCGACTCGGATTCACTAGAGTCAGCTTGGTTGCCTTCGAGTCGGCTCGGATTGCTGCATTCTAGAATCCTTGCTGCGTAACAGTAAGTGGAGTCGGCTCTTCAACATGCTGGGTTGGCTCGAGTATCTTCTTCAGGATTTTTACACATAAACTCAAAGAAAAACTCTCACCAGCTTTTTACATTTTCAAGCATACCAACTCAAAATAGTTTTATGGCACACACACATACAGAAGTAACCCTTTTTACATGATTTTTTCTTAGCTTTTTCATTGGGTTCTTCATTATAAAAATAAATTACAACACAACTCAAACAAGTAACAAAGGTGTAGGAGTTGAAGTTTGAACAATTAACCCAACCTACAAAAACTTGTACAACACTTGAAGAGTTGTTAGAAATAAATATACATGCTCCAATGTTTGGTTATCATCAAAATCACTTATAGGGTCAACAATATGCAATCAATTCAAATGATGAATCTTCAGAGTACCACAGTCCAATATCTATAGTACCAGACAAGTATCTAAGTATGCATTTAATAGCCAACAAATGAGACTCTTTAGGAGCAGACTTGTTGCCCAGTAAGCAACCCAAGGGGGGGTGAATTGGGTCTCTAAAAATTTAAAGCTAAGCTTAATATAACAAGCTACAAACTTTACAAAACAAGATATACAATTCAATTGAACAAGGTACTATGATTTGAATGCAATGCTCTAAAGTAATAGTGCAGTGAAAATTAAAAGCAATGAGCAAAAATATAAAGAGCAAGGAGGGAGAGAGCAAGCAATCACAAACACCACAAGCTATAGTAGTTCGGTGCCAATAATGCACCTATATCCACTCCCCAAGATCCCCTTGAGAATTCACTATAATCACAAGATTACAGCCGATTAGTTTTTCGGGCTCACTAATCAAAACACAACTTGTTTTTACAAGGTTCAAAAGTCAAACCACACTTGGTTTTATGGGCTAACCAAGAACCTAATTGGTTTTCACAAGGCTAACCGACAACCTCCCTTGGTTTTCTGGGCTAACCAAGAACCTTAGTGGTTTTGCGGGCTAACCACCAACCTAATTGATTTTTCAAGGCTTACCAATAACCTCCCTTGGTTTTGCAATAGGCTAACCAAGAACCCTTACAATATATGAAGTTTAGAAACAAAGAACCAATGTAAGCTTTCAAAAGAAAAGCAAATAAGTCGATGTAACTCGATGTAGTGCTGCTTTGCTTTAGTTGAAGCCTTTTGAATGCCCAAGTATGAATGATCTTCAATGCTCTTAATGGCTTTGAATGCTTGGAGGCATCCTTTAGCTTGAGAGTGGTTGAAACTTGAATGAATAGGAGTTATGGCTCTTCTCACTTCTTTTCTCTTCAAACTCTTAATGGTATACAATATTCTTGTGTTTAGATTTGATTTGAACCATATAAATACCCTACCAAGGCCTTCAAACCAAAATCTAACCGTTACACTTGAAAAACTAGCCATTGGGGGCATTTGGGACAAGTTTTGCATTTAAAAAAATTAGCCGTTACTGTTGCCAGAACTCCATGTGTCGATACTTCCTCAATTGAGTCGACACATGTTCTTCTTGAGTCGACACTTAGTTTAAAATGGTCCATTCAGATTCTCTGAAAATCTTTGGTGAGTTGACACCTTAAGTCGACACCTTGCATCCATGTGTTGACACTTCAACTATTTCTTCACCTTCTGCATGTTCTGTAGCTTGAAAGTCTCAAGCGATGTGTTGATCCATGTGTTGACACTTTGAGTTGACACATAAGGTCCATGTGTCGACAATTGATTTGTGCCATTTGAAACTTTGTAGCATACCGGCCTGAGTCGACACCTCATTTTCATGTGTCGACACTTCATGTCATGTGTCGACATCTTGAGTCGACACATCTCCGAAAAATCATAGAAGATGCTGATTTTGAGCTGGAATAAGTTTCTATTTAGCTTTCATATCCATTCAACCATCTCTTGAGTATCCAAGTCTTGTTTTAAGCAATCTTATCATTCAAACTTGGTTCTTTAACATAATTGGACTTCTTCAAATTTTGTGAGCATCCTTTCAATGAAAATACACTTAAAGCAAATCATTAGTCCTCAATTTATACTTAACTATTTTGCTTATCATCAAAATCAATTAGTGGAGTCAACAATCTCCCCCTTTTTGATGATGACAAAATCCTTAAGTATAAATTGCTTTACAAGTAAAGCTTTAATAGAATTTAACAAGGTGCATAATATTTAAAGCATTAAGTAAATCAACATTACTTGCATTAAAAATATAATCATTCAAAATTGAAGTATTTGAGCTTGTTACAAAGATAGAGAGTATCAGAACTTTGTCAGAACTTTGAGCTAGATATTTATTTAAATGCATTGAGAACATGTATCATGATACTCTATAATGAAAATTCCAGCAATTAACAAGGCTCCCCCTGAATCAATGATTCATAACAACATTTGTAAGAATCTTTTCAAAACATTGAAAGAGGGGTTTCAAGAATTAAACTCACTTTGAATTTGAGCATAAAGTAAAGCTCCCCCTATTTTAAGGAATTTTGTAAATGATTTTCAGGTTTTTCAAAAATACTCAAAAATAAAAGTTACTTCCCCTTTAGTTTTAAGAAGTAAACACATTTATACTTAAATCTCACTAAATTACTTCCCCTTTTTGTTATCATTAAAAAGGTAGGAAAATAAATACAAGATATATCATAGAGTTTATAAATTCATTTTCGAAACTACTCACTCTTTTTCTTTAGGAAATACATTCAATAAAGAGTGAAGACATAGAATTATAAGAGCAATTCAAGATATAATATTCAATCTCATCAAACACAAAGATAAGTGGAATCAAAAAGTGTTTCATATATGCCAAGAACTTGTACATCAAGTACACAACAAAGGTAAAAGTACATATAAGCATAAAAGTAAATTATCTAGAAGTACATCATAATCCTAAAAATATAAAATATGTCCTAGTCCTTATCCATCAACTCATCAGAAGATGAACCGATCTCGATCGATCCTGTATCAGTGAAAGAACGAGCTCTAGGCCATCGTGATCAAAGATCTTGAAGTCTGGTCCTGGTAGGTTGAGGAGGGTTACGGCGTCCACGTCCTCTGCGATGAATATAGGTCCAACCACTAATTGAAGCAATAGAAGTAGGAGCTACATCCTCTGCAGGAACTGAACTGATCAGATCAATCAACTCAGCAACAATTGGAGCAGGTGTAGGATTAAAAGTAGGGCTTGAATCGAGATACTAAAAGCCAGGTGTATAAAACCCAAGCTCTCGAGTGACTGATGAAGTATGAAGGGTAGGACTATCAAAAGTAGGTGTAACAGCTGATGATACAGGCATATCAAGAACAACAGTGTCAGTTGTAGAAAGAATCGGTGTATCTATAATAGATATATCAATAGAGGGTGTCTGGTGCGGGCACCAGACTCAGAAGAAGACTTCAGGGCTCCATCTGGATCTCTGATTGACCTTGCCCGAAGAATTAGGGTTTTCTGGTTTTGTAATAAGGGTTGACATGGTCAACTCAATTTTAGTTGAGTCTGTATTTCCCTGCAATTTAAATTTTGTTGAGTCATGTTGACTCAGTTCAAGTCCTTGTAGTGGTCTAGGTCTTCTCCAGGGTGTCACATTTTCTCCCAAGGCCAAGCAAGTGGGCGCCATACTCCCAGCCACACTCCCAGCCATACGCCTGAGTCCAGGGGGCACCACATCTCCATCCAGTATGCTCTGGTCCCCACACCACAAGATAGCAGGTCCCTTCTCTCATGCGCCACTTAAGGAGAAAATAATCTGGGATCCACAATTCAAGGGGGCGGCCAAAACATTCCATAAGAGCCAAGCTATGTAAAGAAAGAAGCTCTTCTTGGGGAGCACTTCAAGGGGGCGGCCAAAACATTCCATAAGAGCCAAGTTATGTAAAGAAAGAAGCTCTTCTTGGGGAGCACTTCAAGGGGGCGCCCAATCCATGCCTAAAAAGTCCAAAGCAAAGATGGGAAGAACCATGACTTAGGGAGAAAGAAAAGGAGGTGTCCAAAGAGTTGAGCCATGGAAGGAAAGAAATTTTCTCTTGAAGAACAAGGCTAGGAGGCGCCACCTACTTACCTTTTGGAGCCACCAATCAACATTTTTAGAACCTCTTGGCCGACCATATGTGTGGGAATTGATTCTACTAACCTAATTTGAAGATCCATCCTATTAGTCCGACATGGGAAGATGTAAAACCCTGCTCTCTTGTAAAGTCCTATAAATTAAACCCCTCTTGTAAGTTTTAAAGATATCTAATGAATGAATCCAATTTATGTGTGAGCAAACTTTGTTTTTCTCTCTTCTACACTTGCATCCAGGTGTTGAGCTCCATGAGGGAGTAAATCCGGGTTCCCTAGGAACCTTGAGGAGGTGTGAGATCTCCAACCTCAAAACCCCAAAACCCCAAAACCCTAGGTTAGCCACTTCACTTCCAAACCCTAGCCGCCCTTCATCCTCTTCTTTCCACCAAACCCTAGCCTACCCCATCTCTCACGGCAACTCTCTCCAAGTCACGGCCGACCACTAGCATCCAGGTCCAGTCTGGATACTTCAGATTCAGAGCAAATCCCAGAGGAAGTCAGATCAGCCTCCAGGAGAATCCGGATTTCAGCAACATCAGCTTTCAAGTTCTTCAATCTGGTAAATCCTTCCTTGAGTATCTGGTTCCATAAATTGTTCTTCTTCTTTCCCAGATCTTGAGTTCAGGAGAAGCCAACTCTACCAAAAGACCAGTATTGGAGGATCCATTGCGAAGATATCTGAATCCGGGGATCCAACAATCTGCTCAAGAGAGTCCTTCCACTAACTCTGTGAAGATCACTGCCTGGTCTGTAACCCTTCTCTTCTCTTTACTTCTGTCCTGTTGAAAGTTCAGAGTGAAACCCTAGGTCTGGGAGTTTCTCAACCCCCAGCGATCCTTTACTTCTGAACTACTCTGATAACCTAGTTTCTTTTAAATTGTGCTTTCAATTATTACATAGTTTCTTTCAATTTAGTTTAACATTCCTTTGAGTCAAAGCTGACTTCTAAAAATATAAAAAAAAAAAAAAAAAGGAATTAGTCTTAATTTACTTCCGCATCGCATCATCTCTTTTGTTCTACATCATTTTTGGTATCAGAGCCTTGTCTAGGGTTTCTGACTTGGTTGCATGTGTTGAGTATCTCTCTTTTACTTTGTCTGCCCAAAGTAGACTCCCCAGGACGTCCGGTCCTAGGAACGAAGCGAGGTGCAAACCTCCTCTTCCTATTCCATGGGGTGTTCCTAGGGCGTGTAGGGGATCCGCTGGGTTACAACTTCGTAGCAGGAATTGTAAACGGGGGAAGCACTCTATTTTCAGTCTGTAACTACCCTATTGTAGGAATTGTTTCTCATTGCAGGTAACTCCAAATTATATGATTTTTATTTTGCTTGAAACAGTATGATTGAAACTATTTTACATAATTTTCCTGTGAATTATTGGTTTCCGTGAAATTTCTGAGAGTTAAATTACAGCAACTCTGTTTCTGTGTTTCTGTAATTCAATTATTTTGAGTGATCATCTCCTAATTCATCTTAAGGGCAATTGAGCATCTAAGATAAGGGGAGGAGTTGATAACCTCTCCTTATCCCAAAACCACCACCCATTCATCCGATCCTAAGCCTAATTTTAAAATTTATTAGACTTAATTTGCCCTAGTGGGCTAGGGACATCAACAAGTCGGGTCAAGGCTAGTGTTGAGTCAGTTTGTCTAGTTACTCTGTGTGTGCTTTGTACTCAGTGTCTAGAACGGTATTTCAGGGATTCTATCTCGAAGGGCTTGTGTGCTGATCCGCCTACCTGGCCAATCACTGATTGGTGTCTATGATTGGCATCTAGGGACCTAACACTCCCCTTACACCTGCCTGGCTGAGTCCCGAGTTACTACAGGCTAGCTTGCCACTCTGATTGGGCATCTAGTTTGGGCTCTTGGTCTAGTTAGCCCGTAGTCGTTTTAGTTGAGTCTCATTTGGTGTGTTTGCTTGCATCATCATGTCTACCCGGAATGGAGTACCCTACCAACCTGGTCAAACCCAACCTGATTTAGATGCCATGGTTAGAGCTCTTACTGAGAGTATGAACAAATTGAGTCAGGATGTGACTGCTACTGTTGCCCAGTTTAAAGAACAGGTCCATGAGAATTTTGCCCAGCTTAGGGATCGAATCCAAGTACTTGAGGAACCTAGGCATCAGAATTAGACACCTGACCCAGATTTTAATGTGCCTCAACCTCACCCACACCAAGAGCCTAGAAGACCTTTATACAGAGATCTTGAACCTAATCATAGGAGGCCTGACCCAGAACCTGAAGATAGAGATGATAGGTTCATTCGGAATATCAAATTAGATGCACCCACTTTTGATGGTAGCTTAAACCCTAAGGTGTATTCTGATTGGGAGGGTGAGATGGACCAGTACTTTGAGTGGTATGCCATGTCTGAGGAAAGGAAGTTCAAGTTTGCCAAGATGAAGTTAGTATGTCAAGCTAGGTTATACTGGGAGAACATTGAGCTAAACACTAGAAGACGAAATGTAGAGCCCATAACCACTTGGCAGGGTATGAAAGAGAAGCTTAGAGATAAGTACCTACCCATTTCATACCAGCAGAATCTTTTAGAGCAATGGCAGACTTTGAAACAAGGAAACTGATCTGTATCAGACTACATAACCACCTTTGATGAATACCTGATGAGATGTGATGTGAGTGAAGCCCATGAGGTCACTTTGTCTAGGTTTAGGGCTGGACTTAGGGAAGACGTAAAGAGGGAGTTGTTTCTGAGAGAGGTTACTGACCTAGACCAAGCCTATCAGATTGCACTGAACACTGAGAAGTTTCAAAGAGGACCTATGTGGTGTGGGCACCAGAATCAGGAAGTGACTCCAACCAATTCAAGTCAAATCCGAGTCCTTATGGTTGGATGAGTAAAAGAAAGTCCTGTAATTTTTTCTTTCTTTAATTTTGAGTCCAAATAATTATGTAATTCGAGTCCATTTCAATTTTATGTTGGGACTAGTCCAGCCTGATTAATCTTGTATTTGAGAGTTGGGTCCAAATGAGTCAAGTCCAATCCATGAAGAATCAAACCAAACCTCAATGAAGAATCAAACCAAACCACATTTGAAGACTAAAGAAGACTCAAGACTTATACTCCAAAGCAAGACCAAAGCCACCTCAAGTGGGGACCACATGCCACATGACACATGCCACCTCATCATCCAAGGTTGCTGCCACATCACACATACCACCTCACCATCCAAGGTTGCTGCCACATCACACATGCCACCTCACCATCCAAGGTTGTCGCCCAAGAGAAGAAAAGGGGAATTTGAATTTGAATTGGCTACAACCTCCTCCACAACATCCTCCACTACTCATGGGATGCACCATATTTTTCTCCACAAATTTTTCTCCATGATATTTGGTGTAGTTTGAATTCAAAATGGCTTAATAGTCTATAAAAGACTCTTAGTCTTCTTGTAAAGGGATGATGGAAAAGAAAAATTAAAAATTTTCTTCTATGTGAGTTCTATGTGCCTAAGTGGTAGTTTTAAATTCTTCTCCCTATCCCACGCCAACCCTAGTTTCTCCTCCTCCATCTCCAACGCCTAAGACACCCTCCTTCTTCTCCAATCTCAAGATAGCTCTTCAATATTCAAAGTTGATCAAGAAGACCATCACAAGGAGGCCGGCCTAATCCATTTCAAGTGATCTACCATGGCACCAAGATTATTCTTCAACAATGCTTCCTCGACTCTTCTTTAGTTTCTCCATTTCATGACTAACGTATGTTACCAAGTTCCTAATCTCGAGGTTTCTTTGTTGTAGGGTTCTCCGGGATTCCGAATTCAAGAGGAAGGAATTACTTGCCATAATCCAGAAAACAAGAAGGGCCCTCAAATTGTAGTATGGTCTTGTCATTTGGGAGGTCTCTTCAAGAGTGATCTTGATCTACTTGAAAGATTAATGCTAGGTATGTTCTAGTATCGATTAGGTCTGAAATATTAAATTTGCCTAGCTTAACTTGTGTGGTTCGAATCTTATTCCTATTTCTTTGTTATTTTGATAGTCTTATTAATTAGGTTTACGTTTGATCGTTCGAGTTCTCTTCATTAGACCTCCTTTGATACTATATGCTGAACTAATCATATGCAAATAAGAAATTGCTAAGTTAATCTTTGCTAATCTCCTTTAGGGTTGCATAGTTGCATTCTCATCTTGCATGTCCCCACCATTCTTGGTATCAGAGCATGGTAGAATAAGTTCCTGATTGCATAGCATTAAGTCCTTGAAGTACTTGGATCGGGGGCGTTACCAGGCCGTCCGGTCTTAGGAGAAAGTAGGGTTTAAACACCCTCTCTTCCCATTCCACGGGGATCTCCTAAGGCATGTCGGGGTGCCATTGTGATTGACACGTGAAAAAAAAAGCCAAAGGACTTCTTAGATTTCATTTGTGAATTTTGCATTGGGCACGTTCTGTTTTTCTGCTTGCTGTATTTTCTGTAGGCTGACTGTAATCCGCCTGCAACTCTAAAGGCAAGTATCACATTCCTCATTGGAGTATTTTTTTTCCTGTTCCATTTTAAGTTGCTTATCACCGTTTTAAATTTCAGTCTGAGAAAAAATCTACAAAAAAAATGAAAATTCCTGCAGTCCATTAGTGTTATTAGGATTTCTGTTCTGTTCGGTTCCTTTTCATTATCTTCATTTCAGAATCTGCCTAGAATAGTACAGATTTTATTTTGAATTTTCGTTTCATCTGGTATGTCATCTAGAAGTTAGGAGTTTTCTGTGATTTTTTTAGATTTTGCTGACATTTTTTTTCTGCACTTATCAGCACCACTATTAAACTGCAACACACTACTTCTGCACCTGAAATTTGAAATTTGCATGCATCTCATGACAAATCAAATTAAGGGCATGAAATTGACATAGGGTCAGGATTTCATCACCTGTCTCTAGCCCAAAAATCACCAAATTGCATATCGACCCAATCCCTAACTAAAATTGATTAGACATTAATTGCCCTAGTGGGTTAGGAACATCAATTTGGTCGAGTCCGGGTTATTGTCAACTCATTGTGTCAACTAGTCTTGTGTGTGCCCTATTACTTGGTGTCTAGAATTGGGATTAAGGGCTTGGGTGCTGATCCGTCTATCGGGCCAATTCCACCGGGCCTAGGTAGGCCAGAGACAGGATCTCACACTCCCCTTGTTCTAAAACCTGGCCAAGTATAGAGTTACTACAATCTAGCTTGCCACCTTGATTAGGCAACTAGCTTGGAACTCTAGGTCCAGTTCAATTCAATTGGGAAAGCTTGTGCAACCCATTTCTTCATCTATTATTGGAAGCTGGTGTCAAGGATAGAGGTTAAGTGGCTCAAGCCTAAGCGATTCTTGTGGTTTTTAATTAGGACCCAGTGAAAGCTGGGGGAACCTCCCACAGACCCACCTCCTGACTGGCCAATGGAAGAGAGTGGCTGTTGATTTGATTGTACCTAGTCAACTCAGTTTATTTGGACTAACCGGTTTAGAAAACTCGTAGTTCGGGTCTGAATCTAATTGTTTGCATGACAACTAGGTCAGGCACACCTTACCACCCTTCACAAGCCCAACCTAGTTCATCCATGGATACTAGTATGGAAAGCCTTATGAGAACTATGATCGAGAAGATGGACCGTTTGGATGCTAAATTTGGTCAGTTTGAGGAAAGGGTAGGAATCCTAGAAGAAGCTAGGTTGACTCCAACTGAACCACCTTCACCCAGATTACCTTCAGTTCATCCTAGAGCCCAACGACAGGAACACACACCTGACCCAATTCAAAGAAGACCGCATCAGGATTATGTTGATCATACTCCAGAGCCACCTCCTAGAAGGCCTCACTATGATACTTTTGATCGGGATGATCGGGCCCTAAGGAACATCCGTCTAGATGCACCAACCTTTGAGGGAAGCTTAGATCCTAAGGTGTACACAGACTGGCAGGCTGACATGGACCAGTATTTTGACTGGTATGATATGTCTGAAGAGAGAAGATTTAAGTTTGCCAAAATCTGACTAGTTCATCAGGCTCGGTTATATTGGGGAAACGTGGAACGCATATCAAGGCAAAGGGAAGATTTACCTATAGAAACATGGAGAGATATGAAGAGGAAACTTAGAGAGAAATACCTGCCTATGTCTTATCAGCAAAGGTTATTAGATCAGTGGCAACGATTGACATAGGGTAACAAGACCGTTTCTGAATACGTTGCTAAATTTGATGAGTTTGTGATGCGATGCAACGTAGTCGAGTCTGAGGCAGCCACATTGTCGAGGTTTAGATCATGATTAAATGAAGATATAAAAGGGGAACTGTTTTTGAGAGAAGTCCATGATTTAGATCAGGCATACCAAGTTGCCATGGACTATGAGAGGTTTCAAAGGAGAGCTACATTTAGACGACCTGAACCTATTAGGTTTAACCCTCCTGTTAGCAAGCCTAGTTCAGTCCCTGGTAAACCAATAGACCAAGATCCAGCTCGAATCCAACCCCTAGGCACAACCCTGCCATTCCCCCAATTCCTAGAGAAGACAAAGGAAAGAGCCCTGAAGTTCAAGGTGAGAGGGAGCGAGTCTGCTATAAGTGTCGTAAACCAGGTCATTTCGTGAGCCAATGTCCCTCTAGAGCTTTACATATAGGGGAGGCAGAAGAAGGTGAATTAAAACCCTTGGAGAATGATGAAGAGGAGGTTTATGAAGTAGGGGATTGCTTGGCTGATGAGTATGAAGGAGATGAAGAAAATGTAGACCCATCAGATGTGTTAGGAGTTGTGAGATGTATCATGACACAGACCAAGGAGCAGGAAGACTGGCGTAGGACTAGCATCCTACACACATTTGTCAAAATAGGAGAAAAGGTCTGTAAGATCGTGATCGATAGTGGAAGCTGTGTCAATGCCATTTCCACTAGTGCAGCCAAGAGTCTAGGACTACCCACTGAACCACATCCCAATCCATATAAGGTATCCTGGATCGATTCCACTTCTATCCCAATCAAGCAGAGATGTCAGGTCCAAATCCAACTTCAGTCCTATCAGGAATGAATCTAGTATGATGTACTCCCTATGGGAGTAAGTAGCATCATCCTAGGTAGGCCATGGCTATTTGACCATGATGTGACAATTTTTGGTCGATCAAATTCCTGTGCTTTCAATTTCAATGGCAAGAAAATTGTCATTCATCCAACCCAGCCTAAGGACAACACCAAAAGAGGAGTTAGTAGCCTGAAAGAAAAACGGACTGGATTAAATTTGATAGGACCAAGAGAATTAGAAAAAGACATTAATGAGGGAGCACCTATTTGGATGGTAGCTGCTAAGGAAACTATGGACCACACCCCTATAGAACCCCCTCAAGAGGTGGTCCAATTATTGAAAGACTTTGAAGACGTGTTTCCCGAGGATCTTCCCGACAATCTTCCACCTTTAAGGGACATACAGCATGCCATAGATTTAGTCCCTGGCGCGACTTTACCTAATTTGCCTCATTATAGGATGAATCCAACTGAACATCAGGAGTTACAAAGGCAAGTTAGTGAACTTCTTAGAAAGGGGTTTGTTAGAGAAAGTTTAAGCCCTTGTGCAGTCCCTGCCTTGTTAACCCCAAAAAAAGATGGTACCTGGAGGATGTGTGTAGACAGCCGTGCCATCAACAAGATTACTGTCAAATATAGGTTTCCAATCCCGAGACTGGACGATATGTTAGATATGATAGCCAGATCAACAATTTTCTCCAAGATAGATTTAAAGAGTGGCTATCACCAGGTTAGGGTTAGGCTTGGAGATGAATGGAAGACTGCCTTTAAGACTAAAGATGGATTATATGAGTGGTTAGTCATGCCGTTCAGTCTGTCCAATGCACCCAGCACCTTTATGAGAATTATGAATCAGGTGTTGAAAACATTCATCGAGAAATTTGTGGTGGTCTACTTTGATGATATTCTTATCTATAGCAAGACTAAGGCAGACCATTTAACCCACCTAAGGCAAGTTTGCCAAGTCCTTAGAAAGGATAGCCTCTATGCCAATATCAAGAAGTGTGATTTCTTAACACAGAGTTATCTTTCTAGGATTCGTAGTAACATCTGAAGGAGTGTCCGCTGACCCTGCGAAAATTAAGTCAATAGTAGAGTGGCCTGTACCCAAGAGTATCCATGATGTCCGTAGTTTCCATGGTTTAGCCACCTTCTATAGGAGATTCATTAGAGGGTTCAGTACGATAGTGGCTCCAATCACTGATTGTATTAGGAAAGGAACTTTTGAATGGACTAAAGCAGCAGACAAAGCCTTCCTAACAATTAAGGAAAAAATGACACACGCACCCGTCTTGAGGTTACCCGATTTTACCAAAGTGTTCGAGGTTGCTTGTGATGCTAGTGGGGTAGGAATTGGAGGTGTCTTGAGTCAAGAGAATCACCCAGTAGCATATTTTAGTGAGAAGTTAAATGAAGCGAGACTAAGGTATTCCACCTATGATAGGGAGCTGTATGCGGTAGTTCAGGCATTACGTTATTGGAGGCATTATCTTCTACCGCAAGAGTTTGTCCTATTTTCTGACCATGAAGCTCTTAGGTTCCTTAGTTCTCAGAAGAAATTGAACCCTAGGCACGGGAAATGGATAGAGTTCATACAAGCTTATACGTTCGTACTGAAACATCGTGCCGGAACTGAAAATAGGGTTGCTGATGCGTTGAGTCGTCGTTCAATGTTGTTGAATTCTGTGAGCACTGAGGTAGTAGGGTTTGAAAGATTAAAAGAGGAATATCCTACATGCCCTGATTTTGGTGACATCTATCGATCCCTTCAACAAGGACCATCTAGTGAGCATAGTGATTATACCATTTTAGATGGATACCTTTTCAGAGGAAATCAGTTGTGTATTCCCAAGACCTCTGTTAGGGAATTTCTGATCTGGGAAGTTCATGCTGGGGGCTTAGCAGGACATTTTGGTAGAAATAAGACCATCTTAGCAATAGAAGACCAATTCTTTTGCCCTGGTCTCAAAAGAAATGTGGCCCAGATTGTAGCTCAGTGCCGCACCTGTGCTGTTACAAAACAACAAAGACAGAACACCGGTCTGTACACGCTCTTACCTGTCCCTGATTGTCCATGGCAGGATATCAGCATGGATTTTGTAGCAGGCCTCCCTAAGACGTCTAGGAAGTATGATTCTGTCTTTGTGGTTGTCGATCGTTTCTCCAAGATGGCTCACTTCATTCCTTGTTCTCAAACTTTAGATGCTTCGAAGGTGGCCAAGCTTTTTCTCGATCAGGTCGTTAGGCTTCATGGTTTACCCAAAACCATTGTGTCCGATAGAGATGTCAAATTTACTAGCTATTTCTGGAAAACCCTCTGGCACATGTTCGGTACCAAGCTGAAATTCTCTACTGCCTATCATCCTCAAACCAATGGCCAGACTGAGGTAGTAAACCGAAGCTTAGGAAATCTGTTGAGATGCTTAGTTGGTGACAACCTAGGAAACTGGGACCTATTACTTCCTCGTGCTGAATTTGCCTATAACAGCTCAATTAATAGGTCTATTGGGAAAAGTCCATTCGAAGTGGTCCATGGATACAGACCTAGGAAGCCTTTAGACCTAGCTCCTTTACCCACACATGCACGGGTGTCCGAGTCTGCCGAGTCATATGCACAACATATTAGGGAATTGCATAAGAAGATTAGCCAAAAGATTCAAGCAAGCAATGAACTCTATCAGCATATGACTAATTCACATAAACGATTAAAAGAATTTAATGAAGGGGACTCCGTCATGATCAAACTTAATCCTGAAAGGTTTCCACCGGGAACTATGAAGAAACTCCATGCCCAGGGAGCCGGACCTTTCAAAATAATAAAGAAAATTGGACCAAATGCTTATGTATTAGAATTACCACCAAGTTATGGCATTAGTTCAACATTTAACGTTTCAGACTTAAAAGAATACAAAGAACCTGCATTGATACCTAGTGAGCTTTTTGGTCCTAATGTTTCTTTTGAGAGTGAAACACCAAATGAGTGTCCACCACCAAGTGTTCCTGAGAGAAAGGAGAGAATTGAAAGGATCTTGGATGACCAGATCATTATTACTAGAAATAAAGGCTACCAACGTTATCTGGTTAGATGGCAAGGATGTCCTGAATCTGAAGACTCCTGGATTTCCTGAGAGGACCTACAACAAATCGACCCGGATGCATTAGAAACTTATCAAGCCAACCCTCACTCGATAGGGTCGAGTTCCTCCCACCCCGGGAGAATTGGTGTGGGCACCAGAATCAGGAAGAGACTCCAACCAATTCAAGTCAAATCCGAGTCCTTATGGTTGGATGAGTAAAAGAAAGTCCTGTAATTTTTTTCTTTCTTTAATTTTGAGTCCAAATAATTATGTAATTCAAGTCCATTTCAATTTTATGTTGGGACTAGTCCAGCCTGATTAATCTTGTATTTGAGAGTTGGGTCCAAATGAGTCAAGTCCAATCCATGAAGAATCAAACCAAACCTCCATGAAGAATCAAACCAAACCACATTTGAAGACTAAAGAAGACTCAAGACTTATACTCCAAAGCAAGACCAAAGCCACCTCAAGTGGGGACCACATGCCACCTCATCATCCAAGGTTGCTGCCACATCACACATACCACCTCACCATCCAAGGTTGCTACTACATCACACATGACACCTCACTATCCAAGGTTGCCGCCCAAGAGAAGAAAAGGGGAATTTGAATTTGAATTGGCTACAACCTCCTCCACAACTTCCTCCACTACTCATGGGACACCCCATATTTTTCTCCACAAATTCTTCTCCATGATATTTGGTATAGTTTGAATTCAAAATGGCTTAATAGTCTATAAAAGACTCTTAGTCTTCTTGTAAAGGGATGATGGAAAAGAAAAATTAAAAATTTTCTTCTATGTGAGTTCTATGTGCCTAAGTGGTAGTTTTAAATTCTTCTCCCTATCCCACGCCAACCCTAGTTTCTCCTCCTCCATCTCCAATGCCTAAGACACCCTCCTTCTTCTCCAATCTCAAGCTAGCTCTTCAATATTCAAGGTTGATCAAGAAGACCATCACAAGGAGGCCGGCCTAATCCATTTCAAGTGATCTACCATGGCACCAAGATTATTCTTCAACAATGCTTCCTCAACTCTTCTTTAGTTTCTCCATTTCATGACTAACGTATGTTACCAAGTTCCTAATCTCGAGGTACTTTGTTGTAGGGTTCTCCGGGATTCCGAATTCAAGAGGAAGGAATTACTTGCCATAATCCAGAAAACAAGAAGGGCCCTCAATTTGTAGTATGGTCTTGTCATTTGGGAGGTCTCTTCATGAGTGATCTTGATCTACTTGAAAGATTAATGCTAGGTATGTTCTAGTATTGATTAGGTCTGAAATATTAAATTTGCCTAGCTTAACTTGTGTGGTTCGAATCTTATTCCTATTTCTTTGTTATTTTGATAGTCTTATTAATTAGGTTTACGTTTGATCGTTCGAGTTCTCTTCATTAGACCTCCTTTGATACTATATGCTGAACTAATCATATGCAAATAAGAAATTGCTAAGTTAATCTTTGCTAATCTCCTTTAGGGTTGCATAGTTGCATTCTCATCTTGCATGTCCCCACCACTATGCCTTCTAGGGTTAGTGCCCCAATCCCAAGAAATGGACCTAGCCAAGTTACCCCTAGCAAGCCTAATCAGGGTATTCCCACCCCTAGGCCCATGGACAAAGGTAAGGCACCTGACACCCATAGAACCCCTAGTATCATCTTTTTTAAGTGCCAGAAGCCCGGTCATATCTCCAACCAGTGCACAGCCATAGTTTGTTTTAAGTGCTATAGGGTAGGTCATGTTTCTAGCCAGTGCCCTCATAGATCCCTTTACATAGAAGAAGGAGAAGAAGAGAATTCCAGGCCCAATGAAGAGTTTGAAGAAGAAGTTTATGAGGCCGGAATGAATTTGGTCGATGAGTATGAAGGAGAGGAGGAATCCATAGAGTCTGACCAATTTGGGGTTGTGAGATGCATCCTGTCCCAGAATAGAGTTCTGGAAGATTGGCGTAGGACTAACATCCTACAAACTTTCCTTAAACTAGGGGATAACGTATGTAAGATCATCATAGATAGTGGGAGCTGTGTGAATGCAATTTCTGCTAGCACTGTCAAAATGTTAGGCTTAACCCCAATCCCCCACCCCAACCCCTATAAGGTTTCTTGGGTAGACTCTACCTCTATACCCATCCAGTCTAGATGTCAGGTCCAAATCCAAATGTAATCCTATCAAGAGAAGATTTGGTGTGATATCTTGCCCATGGGGGTGAGCAGTATAATTCTTGGAAGACCTTAATATATGATCATGATGCCACCCTCTTAGGAAAATCCAACACCTGTGTCTTTAGTTTTAATGGGAAGAAAATCACAATCAATTCAGTCCCTCCTAAGGACAAGGTAGCTAAAGAACCCAATAAAGTCAAAGAGTTGAAGACTGGAGTGAACCTAATTAGTGCTAAGGATCTAGAACAAGAAATTCATAGTGGTTCACCTATTTGGATGTTGACTGCTAAGGAACTTAGGACTCCTACACCCTTAGAGCCTCCTCTGGAAGTTAAACCTTTGTTAGAAGAATTTGAGGATATTTTTCTCGAGGATCTGCCGGACCACCTTCCACCTCTTAGGGATATCCAGCATTCCATAGATTTAGTCCCAGGAGCTACTTTACCCAACTTGCCCCATTATAGGATGAATCCATCTGAGCATAAGGAACTGCAAAAGCAGGTTGGATAATTGTTGAGGAAGGGGTTCATTAGAGAGAGTCTTAGCCCTTGTGCAGTCCCTGCACTTCTGACCCCAAAGAAGGATGGCACATGGAGGATGTGTGTTGATAGTCGTGCCATCAACAAAATCACAATCAAGTATAGGTTCCCCATCCCTAGACTAGATGACATGCTAGATATGATGGCTGGTGCAATGGTTTTTTCTAAAATTGATCTCAAGAGCGGCTATCATAAGGTTAGGATTAGACCAAGGGATGAGTGGAAAACTGCTTTCAAAACTAAGGATGGTCTCTGTGAATGGATTGTTATGCCTTTTGGGTTGTCCAATGCCCCTAGTACTTTCATGAGGATTATGACCCAGGTGCTTAGAGCTTTCATAGGAAAGTTTGTAGTGGTCTATTTTGATGACATCCTGATCTATAGTAAGACCCCTGCAGATCACCTAGGCCACCTTAGACAAGTCTGCCAAGTTTTTAGGAATGATAGTCTCTATGGTAATCTCAAAAAGTGTGAATTCATGACCAGTAGAATTATCTTCCTTGGTTTTGTAGTAACCCCTGACGGCGTGGCTGCCGACCCAGAAATGATTAGGTCCATAGTAGAATGGCCAGAGCCGACCAGTGTGCATGAAGTCAGAAATTTCCATGGCTTGGCTACCTTCTATAGGCGATTCATCAAGGGGTTTAGTACTGTAGTTGCTCCTATCACAGACTGTATTAGGAAGGGAGAATTTCAGTGGACTAAAGCAGCCCATAAAGCCTTCCTAGATCTTAAGGATAGGATGACCCAGGCACCCATTTTGAGGTTACCTGACTTTTCTAAAGTATTTGAGGTTGCCTGTGATGCTTCAGGAGTAGGCATAGGTGGAGTCCTAAGCCAAGAGAACCATCCCGTAGCATTCTTTAGTGAAAAACTTAATGATGCTAAGCTTAGGTATTCTACCTATGATAAGGAATTTTATGCGGTAGTGCAAGCTTTGCGTTACTGGAGACATTATTTGCTACCGCAAGAATTTGTGCTGTTTTCGGACCATGAGGCTCTTAGATTCTTGAATTCCCAGAAGAAGCTTAACCCTAGGCATGCTAAGTGGGTAGTGTATATCCAGTCCTATACTTTTGTTTTGAAACATAAGGCTGTGACTGAAAATACGGTAGCTGATGCCCTTAGTCGTCGATCTTTGTTATTGAATTCTGTTAGGGCTGAAGTCATAGGGTTTGAGCAGATCAAAGAGGAATATAAGTCGTGTCCGGATTTTAAGACTGTGTACCAGGATCTAACTCAAGGACCATCTAGTGATCATAAGGATTATACCCTTTTAGATGGCTTTCTGTTCTTTAAGAATAGGCTTTGCATCCCTAGAACTTCTCTTAGGGAATTTTTGATTTGGGAAATTCATGCTGGAGGTCTAGCTGGCCATTTCGAAAAAGACAAGACCACCCTGGCTATTGAAGACCACTTTTTCTAGCCTAGCTTAAAAAGAGATGTAGCACACATTGTGGCTAGGTATCGGACCTGTGCTGTTGCCAAACAGCGAAAATAGAACACCGGCCTTTACACCCCACTCCTTGTCCCAGATCATCCTTGGCAAGATGTGAGCATGGACTTTGTGTTAGGTTTGCCTAAGACCCAAAGGAGGCATGACTCTATCTGTGTTATAGTTGACCGATTTTCCAAGATGGCCCATTTCTTGCCTTGTTCCCAAACATTTGATGCATCTAAGGTAGCCACCCTATTCTTTAATGAGATAGTTCGACTCCATGGCCTACCTAAGACCATTGTTTCAGATAGGGATGTCCGGTTCACCAACTATTTATGGAAAACCCTTTGGCATAAGTTAGGGACAAAACTTAAGTTTTCAACTGCCTATCATCCCCAAACTGATGGCCAAACCGAAGTAGTGAACCATAGTTTAGGCAATCTGTTAAGGTGTCTTGTTGGTGAAAACATTAGGAACTGGGATTTGTACTTGCCTAGAGCTGAATTTGCATACAATGACTCGGTCAATAGGTCTACAGGTAAGAGTCCATTTGAAATTATGCATGGTTACAAACCTCACACACCTCTTGACCTAGCTCCTTTACCAGTCCACACACGAGTCTCCGAGTCTGCAGAAGTTTTTGCACAGCATATAAAAGACTTGCATAAAGAAATTCATGCCAAAATAAATTTAAGTAATGAAACATATAAGAAGTTGGCTGATTCTCAAAGGCGAGTCAAAACTTTTGATGAGGGAGACTATGTAATGATTAGGTTAATGTCTGAAAGATTTCCTCCTAGAACCGTTAGAATGTTACATGCTAGAGGAGCTGGACCATTTAGAGTGGTAAAGAGAGTAGGATCCAATGCCTATGTGCTCGAGTTTCCTCCAGAACTAGGCATTAGCTCCACTTTCAACATTACAGACCTAGTAGAGTATAGAGAGCCAGCTGTGATTCCCAGTGAGCCTTTTGAGCCTAACCCTGCTCTTGAGAGTGAACCCAACCCTGTGTGTCCACCAACAAACTGGCCTGTGAGGAAAGAGCAGATTGAAAAGATCCTGGATGATCAGGTTATCTCTACTCGTAATCGAGGATACCAAAGATACCTGGTCCGCTGGCAAGGAAGGCCAGATTCTGATGACACTTGGATCTCCCGAGAAGAATTACAAGAATTGGACCCAGACCTCTTGGAGAGATACCAGAGCCAACTTGATCCATATTCGATAAGGTGGAGTTCCTCCCACCCCGGGAGAATTGGTGCGGGCACCAGACTCAGAAGAAGACTTCAGGGCTCCATCTGGATCTCTGATTGACCTTGCCCGAAGAATTAGGATTTTCTGGTTTTGTAATAAGGGTTGACATGGTTAACTCAATTTTAGTTGAGTCCGTATTTCCCTGCAATTTAAATTTTGTTGAGTCATGTTGACTCAGTTCAAGTCCTAGTAGTGGTCTAGGTCTTCTCCAGGGTGTCACATTTTCTCCCAAGGGCAAGCAAGTGGGCGCCATACTCCCAGCCACACTCCCAGCCACACGCCTGAGTCCAGGGGGTGCCACATCTCCATCCAGTATGCTCTGGTCCCCACACCACAAGATAGCAGGTCCCTTCTCTCATGTGCCACTTAAGGAGAAAATAATCTAGGATCCATAATTCAAGGGGGCGGTCAAAACATTCCTTAAGAGCCAAGCTATGTAAAGAAAGAAGCTCTTCTTAGGGAGCACTTCAAGGGGGCGCCCAATCCATGCCTAAAATGCCAAAAGCAAAGATGGGAAGAACCATGACTTAGGGAGAAAGAAAAGGAGGTGTCCAAAAGAGTTGAGCCATGGAAGGAAAGAAATTTTCTCTTGAAGAACAAGGCTAGGAGGCGCCACCTACTTACCTTTTGGAAACACCAATCAACATTTTTGGAACCTCTTGGCCGGCCATATGTGTGGGAATTGATTCTACCAACCTAATTTGAAGATCCATCCTATTAATCCCACATGGGAAGATGTAAAACCCTGCTCTCTTGTAAAGTCCTATAAATTAAACCCCTCTTGTAAGATTTAAAGATATCTAATGAATGAATCCAATTTATGTGTGAGCTAACTTTGTGTTTCTCTCTTCCGCACTTGCATCCAGGTGTTGAGCTCCGTGAGAGAGTAAATCCGGGTTCCCTAGGAACCTTGAGGAGGTGTGAGATCTCCAACCCCAAAATCCCAAAACCCCAAAACCCTAGGTTAGCCACTTAACTTCCAAACCCTAGCCGCCCTTCATCCTCTTCTTTCCACCAAACCCTAGCCTACCCCATCTCTCACGGCCACTCTCTCCAAGTCAAGGCCAACCACCAGCATCCAGGTCCAGTCCGGATACTTCAGATTCAGAGCAATTTTCAGAGGAAGTCAGATCAGCCTCCAGGAGAATCCGGATTTCAGCAACATCAGCTTTCAAGTTCTTCAATCTGGTAAATCCTTCCTTGAGTATCTGGTTCAATAAATTGTTCTTCTTCTTTTCCAGATCTTGAGTTCAAGAGAAGCCAACTCTGCCAAAGGACCAGTGTTGGCTCCACCCAGTGATTTTGATGAATAACAAAACATTGAGCACATATTGTATTCTAATGTGAATTTCAAGTTGTGAGTTTTCAGGAAGAAAGCACCACAAAATTTCAAAAACTTATGGTGTATGGCACGCAATGGCACGGAGCAATTCTCACATATCTGGACATTCTCTTCATTGAAAAAGGGCTAATACTTGCTTAACTATTATGTGTTTATGCATTTATGAACTTTATTTTTGATTTCGAGGCTTTTACTCTTGATTCTGGATGTTTTCAGTCTCAAGTGTCGACACCTGGACAGACAAGTGTCGACACTTCAGCATTTGGCACGAAGAAAAATCCTTGGCACGCCAAGTGTCGACACCTAGAATTCAAGTGTCGACACCAAGTGTCGACACTTAGGTTTCAAGTGTCGACTCAAGGCCTGAGAATTTTGAAAATACAGAACTTGTTGGTTCGAGGATTTTTTGTGTCAAGTGTCGACACCTGTGCATCAAGTGTCGACACTTGAATGATCAAGTGTCGACTCCCAGAATTCAAGTGTCAACACCTGATAGCCAAGTGTCGACACCTGACAGCCATGTGTCGACACTTGCAGCCTGACAGCTCTAACGGATCTATTTTTCTGGCTTGCAGAAATGGGATTTCAAGCTCCAAATGGCTATTTCCAATGCTCCAACGGTCACAAACCATTTTTAGAAGGTTTTTGGTGTATTTAATCTCCACCAACCTCATTTTAAAGCAAGAGAAGTGAGAAGAAGTCAAGAAGAAAAAGAGAGAAGTCTATTCAAGAGCATTCAAGTCCACTCTAAAGCCAAAAAAGCCTTTATTCTCTCCAAACTTCAAATCAAAAGCCTCTTCTAGCTTGATTCCACTGAAAAAGCCTACTTGCTAAAATCTACTACATTCCAAAAGGAGGCAACTTGAAGAAGAGTGAAGTCAAAGCAATCCTTGGGCTTCAATGATTCCAATCCACTCTTGAAGAGAGTTTGTTGTAGCATTTAAATTTTATATCTGATTTGTTGTGCTTTAACCTTGCTTTCAAGGGTGTCTTGAAAGAAGGTTATTGTGGTTTGTTGGTGAGCCAAAGTGTTAAAACGAACTAGGGTTAACTTGTGAGCCCGAAGACAAAACAAGTAGTTAGGTTTGTTGGTGAGCCTAAGTGATAAAACCAACTTAGGTTTTTGACTTGTGAGCCTTGTAAAAACAAGTCAACTGTAATCTGGTATGGATTATAGTGGAATTCCCAAGGGTGGCTTGGGCAGTGGATGTAAGTGCTAGGTTTGCACCGAACCACTATATATCTTGTATTTGTGTGTGATTGCTCTTTTCTTTTTGCATTCTTTAATTAAGTTCTATTATCTTGCATCTAATTATTTGTTACTCACAAGCACCACTAGACCATTTGTTTTATTGTGTTAAATTTTTAAAAGACCCAATTCACCCCCTCTCTTGGGCTCCATTTCTGGGCAACAAGTGGTATCAGAGCGCCGGTACTCTCTTGTAGGTCCAAGGATCTTGAGTAAAAGATCATGGCAGCCCCAATAGGTATGGGTATTGTTGAAGGTCAAGCCTCAAACCGACCCCCACTCTTTAATGGCACAAATTACACATACTGGAAGACAAGCATGTGCATATTTATACAAGCTCTTGATTATAATTTATGGAGAACAATAGTAAAAGGTCCTCATCAGCCTACAATGATGATTAATGGCATTCTCACCCCTAAAATGGAAGATGATTGGGATGAGAGTGACATTAAGCAAATTGAGCTTAATGCAAAGGCAATGAACCTTTTATTCTGTTCTCTTGATCCTAGTGAGTTTAACAGAATATCCAACTGTCTCTCCACAAAAGAGATTTGGGATACACTTGAGGTTACCCATGAGGGTACACACCAAGTAAAGACCACCAAAGTCAACATGCTAATTCACACTTATGAAATGTTTAAAATGGAACCTACTGAATCTATCAGTGAAATGTATACTAGGTTCACAAACATTGTGAATGGCATGAGAAGTTTAGGAAAAATAATTTCTAATGGTGAACTTGTAAATAAACTTCTCAGGTCTCTACCAGCTTCATGGGATGCAAAGGTCACTGCAATCGAAGAAGCAAAAGATGTCAACACTCTCCCACTGGAACAACTGTTGGGCTCCTTAATGACATATGAACTATCTATCAAACAGAAGAACGGAGAGGTGGACAAAAAGAAAAAGACAATAGCATTCAAATCTACTACCAGAGAAGACTCAAGCGAAGACTCTGAAGAGGATGACGAAGAAGATGAAACTGCTATGTTGGCAAGGAAGTTCAGAAGGTTTATAAGGAAAAAGAAATTCAACTACAAAAAGAAACCTCTGAAGGGTGAGCCCAGTAAAGAAAAAGATAAGGAGAAGAAGGAGGAGCAGCCCACATGTTTTGAGTGCAAAAAGCCAGGGCATTTCAAGGTAGACTGTCCCTTACTAAAGAAAGGCAGAAGAAAGTTAAGGAAAAAGGCCATGATGGCAACCTGGAGCGAAAGTGAAGACTCCAGCTCTGAGGAAGAACAACAGGAAGTAGAAAATTTTTGTCTAATGGCCGATCAAGAAGAGGTATGCCTTGCAACCAACAAGAAGAGAATGTGGTATCTTGATAGCGGTTGCTCAAGGCATATGATAGGAGATGTGGAGCAGTTCTCATCACTCACATATCAAAATGGTGGCAATGTAACTTTTGGTGATAATGGAAAGGGAAAAATCATTGGTATTGGTAAAATCCATATCACCCTACCTCTTATATTGATAATATTTTATATGTTGATGGTTTAAAACATAACTTGCTTAGTATTAGTCAATTTTGTGACAAAAATTTTAAAGTTATTTTTGAATCTTCTTTGTGCATTGTTTCTAGTCTAGATGACAATGGCATTAAATTCATCGGTCATAGGCACGGCAATATTTATATGGTTGATCTTGATGATCTCCCTATTCAGAAAGGTCAATGTCTAGTGGCAATGGAAGCCAAGATCGATGAAGCTAGTTGGCTTTGGCATCGTAGACTAGGACATGCTAGCATGCATTTAATTTCAAAACTTAGCAAAAAGAATTTAGTAAAAGATTTGCCTAAACTGAATTTTGAAAAAAATAAGATTTGCAGTGCATGTCAACTTGGAAAATAAACAAAATCTTCTTTCAAACCTAAAGGAGTAATCTCTACATCTAGACCTTTAGAATTGCTTCATATGGACCTCTTTGGGCCTACTAGAACATCTAGTTTGGGAGGTAAGAAGTTTGGTCTAGTCACTGTAGATGATTTCTCACGTTTTACATGGGTCATGTTTTTAGCACACAAAGATGAAACGTTTTCTGAATTCATAAGATTTCACAAAAGAGTTTTAAATGAAAAAGGTGTTTCAGTAATTTCCTTAAGAAGTGATCATGGAACTGAATTTGAAAATGCCGATTTCAATAAATTCTGTATTGAAAATGGAATTAATCACAATTTTTCTGCACCTAGGACACCTTAACAAAATGGGATAGTAGAAAGAAAAAATAGAACTCTTGAAGAAATGGCACGCACCATGCTTTGTGAAAATGATTTACCTAGATACTTTTGGACGGAAGCCATAAATACTGCATGCTATATCTTAAATCGTGTTTTAATTCGACCTATTTTAAAGAAAACTCCTTATGAGCTTTGGAAGGGTAGAAAACCTTCAATCCATTATTTTCATGTTTTTGGTTGCCGTTGTTTCATCTTAAACAATGGTAAAGACAATCTAAGTAAATTTGATGCCAAATCATATGAGGGAGTCTTTCTAGGCTACTCCACATCTAGTAAGGCATACAGGGTCTTCAACAGAAGGACACTTGTTGTTGAAGAATCCATTCATGTAGTATTTGACGAAACTAACCAAAAATCTTCAAGAAAAGAAGATGTACTTTTTGATGAATCAGGTAACAAGAAGACTGAAGAAAGAAACAACAATGATGAACTTACCAAGGAACAGAATGATGATCAGAACATCGACAAAGATCAAGCACAAGGTGATGAAGATACCTCAACTGTTGATCCTTTACCAAAAGAATGGAGGTATGCTCATGGACACCCAAAAGAACTAATTATAGGTGATCCATCTAAAGGTGTAAGTACTCGATCATCTCTTAGAAATATTTGTGACTACTTAGCTTTTGTGTCTCAAATTGAACCTAAAACTATTGAGGAAGCTGAATGTGATAGTAATTGGATAAATGCTATGCAAGATGAACTTAATCAATTTAAAAGGAACAATGTTTGGATACTAGTAGATAGGCCCTCAAACACATCAATTATTGGCACAAAATGGGTTTTTCGAAACAAACTTGATGAAAATGGAATAGTAATTAGAAATAAAGCTAGACTAGTTGCCAAATGATACAATCAGGAGGAAGGGATAGATTTTGATGAAACCATTGCTCCTGTGGCTAGACTTGAGACAATTAGGCTACTATTGGCTTTTTCCTGTTTTATGAACTTTAAACTGTATCAGATGGATGTTAAAAGTGCTTTCTTGAATGGATTAATTGAAGAAGAAGTTTATGTTGAACAACCCCCTGGTTTTGAAAATTCTGAATTTCCAAATCATGTTTATAAACTTCATAAAGCTTTATATGGATTAAAACAAGCTCCAAGAGCTTGGTATGATCGTTTAAGCTCTTTTCTACTAAAAAATAATTTTGCTAGAGAAAATGTGGATAAAATATTATTTTAAAGAAAAAGAATGATGATCTCTTAGTAGTACAAATCTATGTTGATGATATAATATTTGGTGCTACAAATGAATCTCTTTGTCAAGATTTTGCAAGTCTAATGCAGGGTGAGTTCGAGATGAGCTTGATGGGAGAACTAAATTTCTTCCTCGGACTCCAGATAAGGCAAACCAAAGAGGGGATCTTCATTAACCAAACAAAATACACAAGAGAAATACTGAAGAAGTTTGGGATGGAGAACACTAAGCCATTAGGTACCCCTATGAGCTCTACATGTAGACTTGACAAGGATGAATCAGGTAAATCAATTGATCAAAAATTATATCGTGGCATGATTGGTTCGTTATTATATCTTACTGCCAGTAGGCCAGATATCATGTTTAGTGTCTGTATGTGTGCTAGATATCAGTCCAATCCTAAAGAGTCTCATCTTTTGGCTGTTAAACGCATATTTAGATATCTATCTGGCTCAATTAAAATTGGTTTATGGTACTCTAGAGATTCTTCATGTGATTTAATTGCTTATTCTGATGCTGATTTTGCTGGATGTAAACTTGATCGTAAAAGTACTAGTGGAACCTGTCAGTTTCTTGGAGTAAATTTGATCTCCTAGAGTAGCAAGAAACAGAACTCTGTTGCTCTATCTACGGCAGAAGCCGAATATATAGCAGCTGGGAGCTGTTGTGCTCAAATCCTCTGGATCAAACAACAACACGAAGACTTTGGCATAAAACTAACTAAGACACCCATAAGATGTGATAATACTAGTGCAATCAACTTATCTAAAAATCCAGTGCAACATTCAAGAAGTAAACACATTGAAATAAGACATCATTTCATAAGAGATCACGTACAAAACTCAAACATAATTCTTGATTTTGTCTGTACCAATGATCAATTAGCTGATGTGTTTACAAAGCCTTTGTGTGAGGATAGGTTCTGTCTGATTAGAAGGGAGTTAGGTGTAATTGATCCATTCTCCTAGGACTCTCTTAGTATCCTTTTAACCTTGTCCTAAAAGATCAACACTTATTATTTTAAACCCCAAGAATTTTTTTATTTTTTCCCGGATTTTCTCGAATTTTTTTGGCCAAGTGTCGACACTTGGAAAGTGTCAAGTGTCGACACCTGACCAAGTGTCGACACTTGACAAATCCGTAGTGTCGACACTTGCGAATCTGAACTATTTTAAAACGGGCCGAACGAAAGGTTTTTTGAAAATTTTCCTTCCCCAAATTTCTTGGAACAGTGGTCCCCCCTATCCAAACCCGTCTTTTCACCCTTCAATCCATCTCAAATTAGGTATTTTCCCTCTCTAATTTAGTTTTTATTTCTCTATGTTTTTAACTTTATTGTTTTTAAACCAAACAATAGTGTTTTAGGTTTTCCGAACTTTTTTCTTCAATCTAACTGGATTTTTGTGTGTTTTAGTAAATTTCTAAAACTCCATTTGAGGGAATCTTGTTTTAGATTTGTTTTCCTCGAATTTCCCTCATCTTTTTGGTGTTTTTCAACCCTTTTTCACAAAAATCACTATTTCATCAATTTTGGGCAAAATAAAATGGGTTTTCATCTAATTTAAATGTAATAAATCATTTTATTGATGATTAGGAAGGATTTCTAGTATTGCATTTTGAATATTTTCGCCTATTTGCAAAAACCCTAAATGCTTAAAACCTAAATCCCATGATTTTTTTTCTTTCTTCAAAAATAATTTTTGGGATTCAAATGTGCTCCACCCAACACAAATTTTACCTACAAATTTTACTCAAAATTTCTCATCTTGATCAAAACTTATTAATTCTGGTTTTTGAGACCAATTTAAACTCTAATCTCACCTATGGCCAGTCGTTTGTTCTGAACCTTTTTCATTCTTCCTAGTCAGTTAGCTGATATGGGTCCTAGGAAGAGACTTGCAGTTAGAGCAAGGCCTAGTCAGGGTAGTGAGAGGAGGTCGAAGGCCAGATTTGATCCCGCTCCGCAGAGCAGTTCAGCCACTCCAAGCTCCCCCCCTGCAGAGAGGATGGCAGGGAAGTCAGTAGCTTCAGGGAGGAGAGTAGATCTACACTGTTTCGATAGGCACCATTTTGGCATTAGAGAGATACTCTCAGATGCAGGTTTAGTACCCTTCTGCACCTTGTAGGAGAGAGACTATCCTCACCTGGTGAGGGAGTTTTACGGTGCCCTGGACTGTTGACGACTCTTATGGACGACATCCGTCAGAGGTATACAGATTTCATTGACTGATGAGTTGCTGAGCCGAGTATGGGAGATACCCCGGAGTGGAGTCAGTGCGTTCTCAGTTGATGATAGAGAGGCAGCTTTCAGATGCATCCTTGAGCGAGAGGATGTACGCGGTATCTCAGTAGTTACCGCGAACCAGTTATCTTTAGAGATGCGACTGCTGCACCATATTACCGCACGGATCCTTCTACCGAAGACTGGCAGATTTGATTTCATCACAGAGAGAGAGCTGATGTTGATGACCAGTCTGATCGAGAGGAGACCAGTTGACATACCGGCCTTGATGCTGTCACAGATGCATGATGCTGCCACTCAGCGCCAACACTGTTTACCATACGAGATGGCACTGACCCATCTTTTCAGAGCTTGTGGAGTATCATTGGAGGGGGAGATCCCCAAGGAGATACTGCACACAGATGTATATGATGAGAGGTCATTGCACCGCATGGGTTTCAGGATGGTTGGAGGTCGATGGGTTCGGAGAGAGTCTGGCCAGGAGCCAGATGAGGAGGATGAGATTCGAGAGGCTGAGGCTGGACCATCTGAGCCAGCAGTCCTTCCTCCAGTGGATGTACCATCGACATAGGCAGAGCACCTGTCACCTGATGCTTCAGTTCCTCCACCACCATCTACCGGATTATCCTTTGAGGAGCATGCCAGATCCCAGTTCACACAGATCAGAGGAGAGGTGACTCAGCTGCGTAGCGAGGTCGAGCTTCTACGAGCACAGACTACCTCAGAGCATGCTGAGATCCGCAGATCTATGGAGGAGGGTTTTACACGTCTTGAGGATCTTCTGAGATCACTTATACCTCCTGCTGCACCTGCTCCTGCTCCATATGATGATGATGATGATGATGATGATGATGATGATGATGATGATGACGGCGGCGATCACCAGAGTGATATACTGATATTGCTGATGGAGGTGATCATGATGTTGACCGAGCCACTAAGGTGGTAGGCACTGATAGCGACAGTGTAGGCGGAGCTGATGCTTATGAGGTGGTCAGTCGAGATCCTCCTACTACACCTGCTCCTTCTACTGCACTAGTTGACTTCATTCCGGATCCTATTGAGCCAGCTGATCATCTTTCGCCTCCTTCTACCAGATCTTCTAGGGTTGTACCCGCTTTTGGTCCTGCCGGCCGTACCAGGAGTCTTAGAGCTTTAGCACCTCCTAGGGCTTTAGCCACCAGATCTAGGATTAGTGCTCCTTTTAGTCTTGATGTTCCTTCTGATAAGGACTAGCCTCACAGATGACTGTTTCAGATCTCTTTTTATGTTTGATATATGTATGTTTCAGCTTTGTTTGTACTAAAAACTTGTCTCATATATATATGTTTGTTATACTTCAGTTTGTCATATTTTAGTTCTAATATAATGGGATATTTTAACTCTGACACAAACACAATTTCAGCTATAATATTTTCTATACTCTCTTTTTGTATACATGCTAATTGAAAGGGGGAGGTTATTTTTTATGATTGACAAAAAGGGGGAGAGAAAAAGTAATGAAAAAAAGTAATGTTAAAAAGTAATTGTTATGACGAAAAAAGTGATAATGGATGTTTAATTGTTTTTGAGAATTTGAGGACATGTATCTTGTTTAAAAGAAAAAAATGCATTATATTGATTTGAAGTTTACCTTAATAAGAAGTATCTAATTAAGGGGGAGATTGTTTCCTATTAATTAGAAAACTCATGGTTTGAACTATGTTCTCTCTTTTTCTCAAGGTTTTGTCATCATCAGAAAGGGGGAGATTGTTGGCTCCACCCAGTGATTTTGATGAATAACAAAACATTGAGCACATATTGTATTCTAATGTGAATTTCAAGTTGTGAGTTTTCAGGAAGAAAGCACCACAAAATTCCAAAAACTTATGGTGTATGGCACGCAATGGCACGGAGCAATTCTCACATATCCGGACATTCTCTTCATTGAAAAAGGGCTAATATTTGCTTAACTATTATGTGTTTATGCATTTATGAACTTTATTTTTAATTTCGAGGCTTTTACTCTTGATTCTGGATGTTTTCAGTCTCAAGTGTCGACACCTGGATAGACAAGTGTCGACACTTCAGCATTTGGCACGAAGAAAAATCCTTGGCATGCCAAGTGTCGACACCTAGAATTCAAGTGTTTGGTGTCGACACTTAGGTTTCAAGTGTCGACTCAAGGCCTGAGAATTTTGAAAATACAGAACTTGTTGGTTCGAGGATTTTTTGTGTCAAGTGTCGACACCTGTGCATCAAGTGTCGACACTTGAATGATCAAGTGTCGACTCCCAGAATTCAAGTGTCGACACCTGACAGCCAAGTGTCGACACCTGACAGCCAAGTGTCGACACTTGCAGCCTGACAGCTCTAACGGATCTATTTTTCTGGCTTGCAAAAATGGAATTTCAAGCTCCAAACGGCTATTTCCAATGCTCCAACGGTCACAAACCATTTTTAGAAGGTTTTTGGTGTATTTAATCTCCACCAACCTCATTTTAAAGCAAGAGAAGTGAGAAGAAGTCAAGAAGAAAAAGAGAGAAGTCTATTCAAGAGCATTCAAGTCCACTCTAAAGCCAAAAAAGTCTTTATTCTCTCCAAACTTCAAATCAAAAGCCTCTTCTATCTTGATTCCACTGAAAAAGCCTACTTGCTAAAATCTACTACATTCCAAAAGGAGGCAACTTGAAGAAGAGTGAAGTCAAAGCAATCCTTGGGCTTCAAAGATTCCAATCCACTCTTGAAGAGAGTTTGTTGTAGCATTTAAATTTTATATCTGGTTTGTTGTGCTTTAACCTTGCTTTCAAGGGTGTCTTGAAAGAAGGTTATTGTGGTTTGTTGGTGAGCCAAAGTGTTAAAATGAACTAGGGTTAACTTGTGAGCCCGAAGACAAAACAAGTAGTTAGGTTTGTTGGTGAGCCTAAGTGATAAAACCAACTTAGGTTTTTGACTTGTGAGCCTTGTAAAAACAAGTCAACTGTAATCTAGTGTGGATTATAGTGGAATTCCCAAGGGTGGCTTGGGGAGTGGATGTAGGTGCTAGGTTTGCACCGAACCACTATATATCTTGTGTTTGTGTGTGATTGCTCTTTTCTTTTTGCATTTTTTAATTAAGTGCTATTATCTTGCATCTAATTATTTGTTACTCACAAGCACCACTAGACCATTTGTTTTATTGTGTTAAATTTTTAAAAGACCCAATTCACCCCCCCTCTTGGGCTCCATTTCTGGGCAATAACCAGTATTGGAGGATCCATTGCGAAGATATCTGAATCCAGGGATCCAACAATCTGCTCAAGAGAGTCCTTCCACTAACTCTGTGAAGATCACTGCCTGGTCTGTAACCCTTCTCTTCTCTTTACTTCTGTCCTGTTGAAAGTTCAGAGCGAAACCCTAGGTCTGGGAGTTTCTCAACCCCCAGCGATCCTTTACTTCTGAACTACTCTGATAACCTAGTTTCTTTTAAATTGTGCTTTCAATTATTACATAGTTTCTTTCAATTTAGTTTAACATTCCTTTGAGTCAAAGCTGACTTCTAAAAATATAAAAAAAAAAAGAAAAAGAATTAGTCTTAATTTACTTCCGCATCGCATCATCTCTTTTGTTCTGCATCAGTGTCTCATTGATAGGTGTATGAATGTCAGGAGAATCAACAATAGGTAAATCAATAATAGGTATATCAATAACAGGACTAAGAATAGGAATAGGAACTAGATCTAGAGTGTGATCAACCGATCTGGGAAGAGAGGATGGATCAGGAATCGGGACAGGTGAGAAGGATGGGTCAACAATAGGGCTTGCAGGCACTTCATCCATCACCTCCGCAACTGGCTCTGACATAAGATCAATAATATCAAACCGGTTTGAGTCAGTCTCCTTATCTCCATCAATATCTCCAATAACAGTATCTCCATCTCCATCTCCAATAGTAGTCTAAACACCAGTATTAAGATCCATAATGTCATCTACTGGTGCAGGAGCAGGTACATGAACAGATATAGGAGCAATGTCTATAGCAGGAGCACTCATCGAAGATCTTGACAGTGCTGAGAGAATAGCCTAGATGCCATCACTAAGACCCATATGGCTCTCTCTTATCTCGGCACTAAATATGTCAAGATGTGTCCTCATAATGAATACATCGATCTCGATGCGTCTGACTCTATCCTCTAAGGTGTTCGAAGTACCAGGAGTCTCCGTCTAC
This sequence comes from Areca catechu, assembly GCA_021397845.1. Classification (NCBI taxonomy): domain Eukaryota; kingdom Viridiplantae; phylum Streptophyta; class Magnoliopsida; order Arecales; family Arecaceae; genus Areca; species Areca catechu. Next base: position 82,419,323 of record CM038052.1, read on the forward strand.
GTTGGCTGTGGCTGGGCTGATGTAGAAGGATCAAGCTGAGCTGGCTGTGTTGCCATCTCAGGTTGAGTCTCGTTAGGTCCATTCTCACCTGAATGAATTCACTCTTTCTCTGCTGTATCCTTATCAATATCATCTTTATCCTTGGCCTGACCTGATATCCTCCATGACCACTGACCTCGAACTAAATGAAAACCCATGCGATGCAACAACCTGATGTCATATACATCGGTATGGATCAAAGTACGATAAGGCTCATCCTGAAAGTTGACTCCATACTCCCGAAATAGTACTGTCGATCTCATGCCATACGGTAAGCAAATCGCTGGCTAGATGATGCCTCAGTAATCTGATGAACCATCAGAACAGGACGACAAATTGGCGTGCATTGAATCAGTGAGACCATCACCAGCAACTTCCGCTCGGTGATATAGTCAAAGCGACCGGTCTTCAGTAGAAGAATCCGGGAAACTATATGATGTAGCAGTCTCATCTCTGTAGACAACCTCGAAGCTAGAACAGTGGCACCCTTTAGTAAGATATCAGACTCAAAAATGCACTAGAGACCACTAACTCGGTCCATAAGGCTACCAATCACTAATCCAATCATGGGTATATTCCATACTATGCTCAGAGTCTCTGAAGTGATGGAGATATCCCATCCTCTAACCTATGCAACTGGTGTGGGCACCAGGATCCGATAGAGGCTCCTCAACCCTCTGTGGATCTCAGATTAGGGTTCCACTTCTGTGAGTCCTGTAATAAGGCTATGAGCCAAAGTAATTTTATAATTTTTAGTCTTGTACCTTGACTAATTTGGGTCAAGTTTAGGTCATGGGTCCTGTACTTATTTTTCGTTCGAGTCTGAGTTTGGATTGGGCACAAGCACAATTGAAGTCAACCTAGCTTTCAAGACCAAGTCAAGTCCTTGTGGGCCAACCAACCTCTTTCACTTGGAATGATGCAACACAGGTGCACCTAAGCCACCTATGTGGCGCCACATCAGTTGCCACGTGGGTATCCAAGGAAGGAAACAAGGAGGCACCCTCATGCATTCCACACGCCCTCTCCAGGCCTTTTTCTCTTGGGCGACCTTGGAAGGAGGAGACATCATCCCCCTCTTCCCTCCCCCACATCATGCCATGATCCATCAAAATATGGGGCATGAAGATTCTTGAAGAGACCAAGCCACAAAGCAAGCCTTCTTCCCAAAGTGTTCATGCAAGAATGGAAGGTCAAAGGACACACTCCCCTCTCCAAGCATTCATCCTTGCAAAGCCCAAAGCTCCCTCCATTTGGTCGGCCATGAATCACTCCAAAGTGGGCGTTGAAGGATCAAAGGAAGCATATCCCTTCAAGCAAGCCTCGTTCCATGTTTTCTTCCCAAAATGAGCATGCAAAAGAAAGAAGTAAAGAGGCCAATCCCCCTCTCCAAGCCCTCCCACATGCCACGCCAATCCTCTCCTCCATTTGGTCGGCCATGAAGAATCCTCCCCATCCATGTGGGTGCCATCTTTTGGGGTTGTAATTTGGGTTCAAGGGTTTTGAATTATTTTGAATTCAAATGGGCCTTGGGTGCCAATTTAAAGGACCCAATCCCTACATTGTAAAGCTATTGAATGATGGAATGAAAAAGAGTTTGAGTTTGTCTATCCTCCGACCATCATCTTCTAGACTAGGTTTGAGTGAAGTTGCCTTCATCCCCAGGGATGTTGAGTGGTGTGAGGCCACCTGTCCATCGCCCCAGGGCATCCTGAGTCCTTCATCCTCCTCGACGTCGAGGGGTGTGAGGCCACAATCCTTCATCCTCCGGGACGTCACGGGGTGCGAGGCCCCAAGTTATCTCCTTCTTCGACTTCAGAATCTAGCCGGACACTGGGCTTGAAGCCCCTTCTCAACCCCATCTTAGTCCCTTTCAGTACATCTCTCCATTTTGCCAATCCATATTTTGTTTGCCTACAGGTCCTCCTTGGCATCTTGGGCACCGGAGACAATCGGCTTTGCCATCGCGACCTACTGACCGAAAGCCAGTGCTTCCACGGGATTGACTGCTCGGGCATCCAGGCCGCATCCATCGAGTTGAGTGATCTCTGCATCAGGTGCTTCAGACATGTGAGGTTTGCTCTCTCTATCTCGTAAGTAGGTATTATGTTTCGAGCTAGTCCTACCGAGAATTCTTACTCCCGGGATCCTGTTCTCGTTTTTACTGTTTAGAAATTTGAACTGCTAGTGTAAGCTTCCATTATTCATTTCTCTTATTTCTAGTTTTTTGCTTATGATCGGGAATCAAAATCCTAAGAAAAAAAAAAGAAAACATCTAAATCTCCCTAAGAAAAACATATAAAACTCTTCAACTAAAAAAAAAAAAAAAAAAAAAAAAAATTACTTTGCATCATAAGAATCCATACTAGCATCCCTAGCCCTACCCCTACTCCACATCATTATTGGTATCAGAGCAAGGCTAGGACTAGTGCATTTTGTTTTCTTTCATTTTCTGCATTCTGATAAGCCAGTATATGGTCTGTTCATTGGATTGTTTCTCTCTGTAAAGACTTCCAAATTTTATGATTTATATTCTATTAGATTGCATTGAATTCAAAGTAATTTTTTTCTATTTTCTCAGATTTTATTTCAGTTTGTAGAATTTCTACAAGCCAAAATACTACCTGAGAAAATCTCAGGTCTGAAATTTCAGCAAGAATCTCATTTCTTGTTTCATTCATCCATCTAGTTTATTTCTTGCATTTAGGGGCACATTTTAATTCTTGCATTTTGTTTAGAATTCACACATCTAAAAGACACAAAAAAACAAGAAAATTTGAAGTCATTTCATTATTCATTTTTGTGCATCATTCTCCATAACTTATCTTAAGGGCGTCAAATTAATATAGGGTCAGGATTTCATTACCTGTTCCTAGCCCAAAAACCACCACCCGACATTTCGTACCCTAGCCATTAAATAAAATTGATTAGACGTTTAATCTGCTCTAGTGAGCTAGGGACACCCACGAAGTCGAGTCGACCCAAGTGCCGAGCCAAGCTAGATTACTTGTTGGTGTGTGCTTGAGTTGCTGGTGTCTAGGCAAGTGGTTCAGGGACTAGATCCCGAAGGGAAGTGGGTTGGTTCGCTTACCTGGCCAATTTCTAATTGGTGTCTAGGCAAGCAAGGATGAACCTCCACTAACCTTACACTTACCTGGCCAGGTGCCAAGTTACTGCTTTCAGGTTCATCTTCTTGACTTTACATTTGGAGAGATCTCCTAGGTCTAGCAAACCGTAGCAACATTTTGTTACATGTGCACCAAATCAGGAACCTCTTTTCACCCATCTTCTCCACCCTCTACCGAAACCATGGACCAACTACGAGCTGGCATTGGAGCCCTAACTCAATCCATGACCCAGTTAGGCAACCAGTTGACCAATAGACTGGATCAAATAGAGGCTAGACTAAGACCCCTAGAGGAAGCTGCTAGGCCCCGACCTGAACCCAGTCCTGAGTCCCCTCATCCCAGGAGAAACCTACAACCAGACGCTTACTTTGAGGATGACTTTGGGAGAGACCCTGACCCCTTTGTTGATACCCGTCCTAGTAGACCCAATCTGGAGGACCGTGAAGAAATGGCCCTTAGGAGCATCAAGCTTGAGGCACCCACTTTTGATGGAAGTTTAGATCCCAGGGTGTATGAAGATTGGGAGTCTGCTATGGAATAGTATTTTGACTGGTACTCTATGTCAGAAAGAGCTAAGTTTAAGTTTGCCAAGCTTAGGTTGGTTCACCAAGCTAGGTTGTTCTGGAATAGTGTTGAAAATTACATATAGTAGAAAGGTCAATTACCCATAATCGCCTGGGGGGAAATGAGAGATAAGCTTAGAAGGAAATACCTACCTGCATCCTACACCCAGAAACTGTTGGACCAATGGCAAACCCTAAGTCAAGGGAGTAAGAGTGTGGCCGATTACATCACCAAGTTTGATGAATATGTTAGGCGATGTAAGGTTGTAGAGTGACCTGAGGTAACCCTGTCTAGGTTTAGGGTTGGCCTACACCCAGACATTCAGAGAGAGCTGTATTTTAGAGCAACCAGAACCTTGGAAGAAGCTTACCAAGTTGCTAGGCTCTGTGAGCATTTCTAGAGAGCTCCCACCTACAGAAGTTCTTAGCCCTTTAGGAAACAGAACCGTATCCCTGGATCCACCCAAAGTTATAGCCAGGCTTACCCAAGTCGACCAAGCCCAAACCAAACTGACCCAAGTCGACCAAACCTAGCCCGACCGTGTCCTAGTCATCCCAGCCTGAACCGACCCCAATATAGTAGAGAGGAAAAGGGTAAGGCTATTGAAGTCCAGAGGAGACCCGATCACCAAGGTAAATGCTTTAGGTGTCATAAACCTGGACATTTTGCTAGTTAGTGCACCGCCCCTGCCCTACTCATAGATGAACTAACTTAGACTGAACCCGAACAAATCATTGAACCTGAGGAGGACGTCTATGATCCTGAAAATCAGTTGTTGGAAGAGTACGAGGGAGAGGAAGAAGTGTATGAATCTGAAGACCTTGTAGGAGTAGTCCGATGCATCCTAGCCGAAAACATAGTGCAGGAAGACTGGCGTAGGACCAACATCCTATAGACCCTGATCAAGCTAGGAGATAAGGCATGTAAGGTCATAATTAATAGTGGAGGCTGTGTTAATGGCCTTTCCTTGAGTATTGTCAAATCTCTAGGACTAACCACAGTTCCCCACCCGAACCCTTACAAAGTCTCCTGGATAGATTCAACTTCAATCTCGGTAAAATCTAGGTGCCAAATCAAGGTAAAGATGAGTTCCTATGAAGAATCGATTTGGTGTGACGTCTTGCCCATGGGTGTTGGTAGTATCATCCTAGGACGACCCTGGCTTTTCGACCATGATGCCACCCTTTATGGTCGGTCCAATACCTGTGTCTTTTTCCACCATGGGAAAAATATCACAATCAACCCAATCCAACCTAAGGACCCCATCAAGAAAGGTTCTAGTAGCCTTAAAGAGAAGAAAACTGGAGTCAACTTGATCACACCTAAGGAGCTAGAGAAAGAGATTTTAGAGGGAGCCCCTGTTTGGATTCTAGCCACCAAGGAGAGTCATGAACCAACCAACGTAGAACACCCCCAAGAGGTAGTAAAGACTCTAAAAGAATTTGAGTATGTCTTCCCGGAAGAATTACCTAATCAACTGCCACCCCTTAGGGACATCCAGCATGCTATAGATTAGGTCCCAGGATCTACTTTGCCCAACCTTCCCCACTATAGGATGAACCCCACTGAGCATCAGGAACTTCAGAAACAAGTGGGAGAGCTACTTAGGAAGGGTTTTCTTAGGGAGAGTTTAAGTTCTTATGCTATCCCTGCCCTACTTACCCCTAAGAAAGATGGGACCTGGAGAATGTATGTTGATAGCATGGCTATCAACAAAATTACAATCAAATATAGGTTTCCTATTCCCTTCCTAGATGATATGCTCGATATGATGGCCGGTGCCACTATCTTTTTCAAGATAAACCTTAAGAGTGGTTACCACCAGATTAGAATTCGACCGGGAGATGAATGGAAGATGACGTTTAAGACTAAGGATGGTCTGTTTGAGTGGGTAGTGATGCCTTTCGAGTTGACTAATGCACCCAGTACCTTTATGAGAGTCATGACCCATGTCTTGCGCGAGTTCACTGGAAAATTCTTGGTAGTATATTTTGATGACATCTTGATCTATAGCAAGACCAAAGAGGACCATCTTAACCACTTAAGGTTAGTCTGCCAAACCCTTAGGGAGAATAGCCTTTACGCCAACCATAAGAAGTGTGAATTTATGACAACTAGGGTTATCTTCTAAGGCTTTATAGTCACCCTTAAAGGAGTTTCTGTCGACCCCGAAAAGGTCAGAGCTATAGTTGAGTGGCCTGTCCCCGCTAGAATCCACGATGTTCATAGTTTCCATGGCCTAGCCACATTTTATAAACGTTTCATTCGGGGATTCAGTTCAATTATAGCTCCTATAACTGACTGCATCAAGAAGGGAGGTTTTCATTGGACTAAAGCTACAGACAAAGCCTTCCTTGAAATTAAGGATAGAATGATACAAGCACCCATCCTATGATTGCTAGATTTTTCTAAGATTTTTGAGGTTGCTTGTGATGCTTCGGGAGTTGGGATTGGTGGAGTACTTAGTCAGGAAAATCACCTTGTGGCCTTCTTTAGCGAAAAACTTAATGAAGACAAAATTAAGTACTCAACTTACGACAAAGAGTTTTATGCAGTCGTTCAAGCCCTTACGTACTGGAGGCACTACCTGGTACCCCATGAGTTTGTTCTGTTTTCAAACCATGAAGCCCTTCGATACCTGAACTCCCAGAAAAGATTGAACCCTAGGCATGCTAAGTGTGTCGAATATATCCAAGCCTATACCTTTGTGCTTAAAGATCGTGCTGGTAGTGAGAATAAGGTAGCTGATGCCCTTAGCCGTCGTGCCCTTTTGTTAAACATTGTTAGGACTGAGGTTGTAGGATTTGACAGACTTAAGGAGCAGTATGAACCTTGTCCTGACTTTAGTTAGATCTTCCAGTCTAAGCTTCAAGAACCATCTAGTGCCCATAGTGACTATACCTTATAGGATGGTTACCTTTTTAAGGGTAATAAGTTGTGCATTCCCAAGACTTCACTCCAAGATTTTTTATTGTGGGAAACCCATGCGGGAGGCCTAGCTAGTCACTTTGGGAGGGAGAAGACCACTTTAGCTATTAAAGACCAGTTCTTTTGGCCTGGCCTTAAGAAAGATGTCGCCAATATTGTCTCTAGGTGCCGGACCTGTGCTTTGGCCAAGCAGCAGAAATAGAATATTGGCCTTTACACACCCTTGCCTGTACCTAGCCACCCTTGGCAAGACCTCAGCATGGATTTTGTGTAGGGTTCCGGTGCAACGTAGCGGATGGGTAATTTTAAAAATTGAAATTAATATGCACAAAAACCCTAAAACAGGAACTCCTTAATAAGACTAGAATGTATGAAGACAAACTTTTCTATGCCAATTGAATTAAAATACCAACCTGTAATCGCTAATTCTAATTTACAAAGACTTAAAAATTGAAGATCAACGTGCTATTTGAATTCACCAGGCATCCAAGTGTCCGCCGTCCGATGGTGATCCACACAGAGCAATGATCAAGAACACTATTTTCTTGTCCAATGGTTCCTCCTATTGAGTTCTTCTTCCTAGAACTCAATTCTTCGGATTGTGGCTGGAATTCTTCCACACAAGAGGTTGCCTTCCTCTTTTTTATCTCTTCTCCTCCTTCTACTAAGACCTTGACCCTCTAAGACACTCTTGTCTTGAAGATAAGACTTTGTACTAAGGTGATTTAGGCTTGTCTTAAATTGGAGGAGAAACTAAGACAAGAATGACTTAATGTAAGAAAGAAAGAATAAAATCAGAACTCCTTTCCTTTACCGTCGGAGACTTTCGCTCTTGTTCTTGTTCAGTAGCAGAGTTTCGACAGAGATGTACTCTGCAAAGGAAACAGTGCAAGAACAAGAAAAGAGAGAAAGAGTCTTTAGGAGAGGAAGAAGAAAAAAAATTTACAGAGTTCTGATTTTCCTGACCCATTAAATAGATCTCAGAGAGACGCCCACACAACTCTCCGTGAAAAACTTCTCACGCCCTTTCTCATTTTCTCACACCCCATCCTTCCTTCTCACGGCCTTCCAGATAAATCCCATGGCTTTTCATAAATGAAAAATCATGATGTTTTTAAAATAAAGGAGTCGCGACTTTTAATCTCCGAAGAGATGTTATTTTGCGCAACGGGAAGCAACGAATGCTTTATGCCTTTCTCAAAAAAACATCAACCCTTGGATTCCAATCCAAGGGGGGACAATTGAGGCGCTAAAAGAGAGAAGGAATGCCGCCCCATCTTAATTCATCAGAGAATTAAGTGGGCGCGCCAATAGTCCATGTGCCCATGGACTCCTCCATTTGCCACGCCAAGAGTCCATTAGCGCATGGACTCTTGGCATTTTGGCATGAAAAGGATAAGGGACGGGTGGGGGGCTAGCCTAGATACCTGGTTAACCAATATGGTTAGCCATATTCTCTATAACCTCAATTAGGGTCTAATTAGATCCAATTAGAACCCAAATTGAACCAATCCGGAACCCTAATTCGAATCTAATTCGAATAGAAGCTAGGATTTGCAACACCTGCTAGAGTGTCATCATGCAAAGATGATTTAATTATAAAATTAAACCCTTGATCAATTCTCTTAAGTGTGTGACCCATTGGGTTCCACATCTAGCCAGTAGTGGGTTCGAACACAAGTTGACCTAATTTGATTAGAACTCTTTCTAATCGATTTAGGTCAAATCGGGCTTACCCGATTATGATCAATTAGGACTCTTCCTAATAAGTGATCATTCAATTTAATCAACCCACAAGACAAGATTGACGTCTAGCAACGTGTCATGTCTACCCGGAAGATATGGAAATCTTGGTGAAATACCAAAACTACCCTTCAATAGAAAGTTACCGTACAATTAAATCCTTCGATCAGCCTGCACCCAAAATCTAATTATGGATATGGATATATGTCAAATCCAATATTATATCTATTTCTAGCTCAATCTTATATTGATGATTCAATTATCTTGATATTAGAAACCATCTCTAATATCTTTACTTTGATCAAAGATTTCCTGAATCATCATTCGATTGATAACTAGCTGGATGTAATCTCCTCTTACTAAGAGTGATCGATTCCTTGTTGACCTACTCATTACCTTCATATCCAATTCACCATTCCCAGTATCAATCCTGTGCATGACTCAGTGTTATGATTAGGATTGAAATAAAGCATCGGTTCATGTACATAAGGTACTTATGGCAGTCTCAGGTCAAAGGATTACTTGTACCACTCCCACTATGAGAACCTTCTATTGACATGTAGCTAAGACTCCATTAGATGTTCTCAAGTTGGATCATATCAGTGAACTCATTCTCTAATGAGCACCCACATCCTAGTATTAGTGTCATACACAAGTGACTGTGAGAGCAGTCACCCTCTCCAGTATACATGGGATGTGCTAGTCTTACCAGAAAAAACCCTGATCCCCTACTCAGGGTTCCTTTGACTCGGAATATTTTAGATTATGGTTTTAAGACTTTAGGTCTCACTGGTATGATTTCATCATAGCCCTAATCTATGGGGTTCATCATATAATAATAAACACAGCATATGATGAAAAATAATGCCTTTATTAGAATATTGTCAAATCCAATGGTTTGGGAGATACAACATAAATTGGCTTGTAGGGCATATCCCTTTCAATCTCCCACTTACACTAAAGCCAATCTCCTTTAAATCTTCATCCCATACTCTCGAGGTGGCGATCAAACTCTCGCTGTGGTAGAGCCTTAGCGAACGGGTCTGCTACATTGTTCTTTGTACCAACTCTATTTATGTAGACATCTTGTCTTTCTACTATTTCTCGGACGAGATGGAAGCGTCTCAGAATGTGCTTGGACTTATGATGAGCTCTTGGTTCCTTAGCTTGAGCAACAGCTCCAGTGTTGTCACAGTAAAGTGGCACTTGGTTTTCAATCTCAGGAACAACACCCAACTCTGTGATGAACTTCTTCATCCAGACTGCTTCCTTGGAAGCTTCACTAACAGCTATGTATTCTACCTCTGTGGTTGAGTCAGCTACAGTATGCTGCTTGGTACTCTTCCAACTCACTGCTCCACCATTTAGGATAAAAACATATCCCGAAATGGATTTGCTATCATCAGGGTTTGATTGAAAACTAGAATCTGAATAAGCTTCTAGTTTAAGATTAGAACCACCATAAACCAGAAAAATATCCTTAGTCCTTCTCAGGTACTTAAGAATATTTTTAACTGCTTTCCAATGATCCTCTCCTGGATCAGCCTGAAACCTACTGACAATGCCTAAAGCATTGCCACATCAGGCCTGGTACATAACATGGCATACATTATGGACCCTATTGCCGAAGCATAAGGTATAAAATTCATTCTATTTCTTTCTTCAGGTGTCTTAGGAGACATCCTTTTAGAAAGATGTATGCCTTGACTCATAGGAAGATAACCTCTTTTACTTCCATCCATGCTGAATCTTTTCAGCACTAAGTCAATGTACCTAGATTGGGATAAACCTAGCATCCTCTTAGATCTATCTCTATAGATCTTAATACCTAGTATTTAGGATGCTGCTCCCAAATCTTTCATGGAAAACTGGTTTGATAGCCAAACCTTGACTGATTGTAATATTGGGATATCATTCCCAATGAGGAGTATGTCATCTACATACAGAACCAAGAAGACTATGGCACTCCCACTAGTCTTCTTATTAACACAGTGTTCATCCACATTTTTGATAAAACCAAATCTTTTAATAGTTTCATCAAAGCGGATGTTCCAACTCCTTGAAGCTTGCTTTAATCCATAAATGGATTTCTTTAGCTTGCATACTTGATTAGGTTTATTCTTTGAAATAAAACCTTCTGGCTGTGACATGTAGACTTCTTCTTCAAGGAAACCATTGAGGAATGCAGTCTTCACATCCATCTGCTAGATCTAATAATCGTTGTATGCTGCTATAGCAAGTAAAATCCAAATTGATTTGAGCATGGCAACAGGTGAGAATGTTTCATCATAATCAATTCCCTATTTTTGTCTAAAACCTTTTGCCACTAATCTAGCTTTATAGGTTTCAACTTGGCCATCAGCCCCAATCTTTTTCTTATAGACCCATTTGCACCTAATAGGATTAACACCTTCTGGTGCATCGACCAAAGACCATACTTGGCTAACATATATAGAGTCTATCTCGGATTCCATGGCTTCTTGCCATCTATCTGAATCAGTACTCAAGATAGCTTCCGTATAGGTCAGAGGTTCATCATTTTGAATGACTTGGGCTTCATTATTTTCAATAATAAACCCATACCTCTCAGGTGCCCGTGGCACTCTATCAGACCTACGGGGAGGAGTTGTGTTCTGGTTCTATCCTAACTATATGTTCTATTGATTGAGAATTGTCTATCTGTGTTTCTTGTACTTCTCCAAGTTCAATAGTTCTACCATTGCCCTTTTCTAAAATAAACTCTTTTTCTAGAAAAGTGGCATGTATGCTGACAAAAATCTTTTGTTCAGTTGGATGGTAAAACAGATATCCTCTACCCTCTCTAGGATATCCTACAAATAGACATTTGTCCACTCTAGGTTCCAACTTATGTCCAAAATTTCTTTTAACATAAGCTGGACATCCCCATACCTTAAAATATTTAAGATACGGTTTCTTTCCACTCCAAATTTCATATGGAGTACTAACAACGGATTTAGAAGGTACTTTGTTCAGAATGTAAACAACAGTTTCTTGGGCATGACCCCAGAAGGAAATGAGTAAATTTGTGAAGCACATCATGGATCGTACCATATCTAATAAGGTACGATTCCTCCTTTCAGTTATACCATTTAGCTGTGGTGTATATGGAGGGGTCCATTCAGAAAGAATTTCATTAACTTTAAGATAGTCTAAAAACTCCGTGGATAAGTATTCTCCTCCTCGATCAGACCGAAGAACATTAATACTTTTCCCGGTTTATTTTTCGACCATACTTTGATACTCCTTAAATTTATCAAAGGCTTCAGATTTATGTTTCATAAGATACACATATCCGAACCTAGATAAATCATCTGTAAAAATGATAAAATATGAGTATCCACCTCTGGCCTGAGTTGTCATTGAACCACATACATCAGTATGTATAAGTCCTAATAACTCAGTTGACCTTTCTCCATGTCCAGTAAATGGAGTCTTGGTCATCTTACCCATGAGACATGATTCGCAAGTTCCTAATGATTCATACTCATAAGGATCAAGGAATTTTTCCTTGTATAACTTGCTTATCCTAGACTCATTAACATGACCAAGTCGATGATGCCAAAGTAAAGTATCATTAAAGTCTTCGCTTTTTCTTTTATTATTGACATGAAAAACATTATCATTGGAAGAAATAGTTAAGAGCCCATTGCTAAATATACCAGAACAAACAAATTCATTAGATAACATTATCGAGCAACCAGTGCTCGTTACATCCATTACATATCCTTGTTTTAATAACAAGGGAATAGATATAATGTTCCTAATAATCTTAGGCATACAATAATAATTTTCTAACTCCAAGATCTTCCCTGAAGGCAACTTCAGAATATAGGTCCCTATAGCTTCTGCTTGGATGATATCACCACTAGCACCGTAGAGATTGTAGTCACCTTCCTTTAATACTTTAAGCTTGTGGAGCTCCTGCAAAGATTTGCATATAGGGTAACCACAAGCGGTATCCAATACCAAAGTATTTGATATAGATGAATTTAATGTCAATATAGCATGTATCTCATACATACCTTTTGGTGCATCTGATGCACCAGGCTTCACAGTTGCAAGGTAAGCCTTGCAATTCCTTTTCCAATGTCTTGCTTTGCCGCAAAAGAAATAGGTCGACTGTTTGGAGGCCTTCTTTCCTTTCTTATTCTTATTGATGCCACTCTTAGGGTTTAGCCTCCTATTAAAACCCTTTTTGCCTGATTTCTTCTTATTGGTCTTATCAAAAGAAGAAGTGGAGCCTTTTCTTTCTTAACATGGTTCTCCGCTGTCTTTAACATATTTAACAGCTCAGGCAAGGAAGTGTTCAGTTTGTTTATGTGATAATTCAAGACAAACTGAGAAAATGACTCCGGGAGTGATTGCAGGATTAAATCCTGATTCAACTCCCCATCCATGACAAAACCTAATTGACCCAATCTAGTGATTAAGTCAATTACCTTCAGAACATGATCCTAAACGGATGTTCCCTCTGTCATCCTAGCACGGAATAACTACTTAGATATTTCATATCTAGCAGTTCTGCTATGTTCTCCATAAAGATCTTTTAAATTGAGCATTATGGATTGAGTATCCATGCTTTCATGCTGTCTCTGTAACTCATTGGTCATAGAGGCTAGTATGATACACTTGACAGTAAGGGAGTCATTCTGCCACATTTTGTATGTGGCCATATCTTCCTCTATGGCATCATCCCCTAGTGGATTAAGACTAGGGGTATCAAGAATATAAGAAAGTATTTCTGAACTCAGCACAATCTTTAAATTTCTCAACAGTCCACATAGTTCGGACCAGTCAGTTTGTTGATATCTAAGATACTTCGTAGTGATAATGAAGATGCCATTTATCTATATTTAATAAAGAACAATACATAAGCAAACAACCATGAAATGACTTACATAATTAAATTAGGTCTTCAATTTAATTATGTCTCCTACTATTTTATCAAAAATCATAGCCCTCACTATGATAATCGAAAAGAACCCTGATCGGTTTTTCTTAGTGAGATTGAGATCCTAATAACTTATAAAAGATCTTGCAGAGAACACAACAATTCTTTTATAAGCTCAAAGGTAGGAAACTCTTCCAATTATATCTCATATAATTCTCAAGAAGTAACTTGGCCTCTAGAACATTATTAGTCTTGCAGAAAACACAACAAACCATAATGTTCTAGTTAAGTCAAGACCTTTTCATTTCTATACAGTCAATACTCAAATATAGTGCCCTTGCAGATAATACAACAAAGCATTATACTGAATATACTATAAGCATATCTATGCACTAGACTAGTATTATGTCAATCACCATATTAGGTCTTGCAAATAACACAACAAACCTAATGTGGTTCATAACACAATAATGATCCAGCATGAAGGAAGGCCAATATATAGTATTTTTAACACTAAGCATTTTAGTCAATATTTAAATTTAATCAAATCGGCCAGGCAAGTGGAAGAGATGTGGGAGTCCCCCCGTTGCTTTCCTAGACACCAATAAAAATTGGCCAAGTTAGTCAACGGAACCAATTAAAAATCACAATTCTCTTTGCCTTCCCAGAACCACCTTTTTAGACACCGAATGATCAATTGTACATCATGACTAGTGATGCTTATTAGTTAAATATACTAAGACTTAATATAATTTTTAAGAGGAGGGATTTATAAATTTCCAGCACATTCTTATAGAATGTATCACAATCAACATATAATTCTTATAAATAAACAAATATGTGCTAAGTGTGTCATCATACTAGGACAACCATTTACCACATAATGGATCCACCATTATGCCAGGGCAACCTTATTTCAGTATGATGACTTCAAAACTATACATATCTCTATAATAATTAGGGTTTGAGTGAAAGATCCTAAACAGTGGCATACATCAAAACATATATGCAATCAAAGATATGCTAAGTGTAGTAACATATTAGGATTTAAAAATCCTAAGATGTGACATACAAGATATCATAAATTATAGCCCTAATTAAGGAGGCTCTGATACCACTGTAGGGTTCCGGTGCAACGCAGCGGAAGGGTAATCTCAAAAATTGAAATTAATATGCACAAAAACCCTAAAATAAAAACTCCTTAATAAGACTAGAATGTATGAAGACAAACATTTCTATGCAAATTGAATTAGAATACCAACCTGTAATCGCTAATTCCAATTTACGAAGACTTAAAACTTGAAGATCAACGGGCTATTTGAATTCACCAGGCATCCATGTGTCCGCTCTTCGATGGTGATCCACACAGAGCAATGATCAAGAACACTATCTTCTTGTCCAATGGTTCCTCCTATTGAGTTCTTCTTCCTAGAACTCAATTCTTCAGATTATGGCTGGAATTCTTCCACACAAGAGGTTGCCTTCATTTCTTTTATCTCTTCTCCTCCTTCCACTAAGACCTTTACTCTCTAAGACACTCTTGTCTTGAATATAAGACTTTGTCCTAAGGGGATTTAGGCTTGTCTTAAATTGGAGGAGAAACTAAGACAAGAATGTCTTAATGTAAGAAAGAAAGAACAAAATCAGAACTCCTTCTTTCCTTTACCGTCGGAGACTTTCGCTCTTGTTCTTGTTCAGTAGCAGAGTTTCGACAGAGATGTACTCTGTAAAGGAAATAGTGCAAGAACAAGAAAAGAGAGAAAGTGTTTTTAGGAGAGGAAGAAGAAAAAAAAATTACAGAGTTCTGATTTTCCTGTCCCCTTAAATAGATCTCAGAGAGGCGCCCACACAACTCTTTGTGAAAAACATCTCACGCCCTTTCTCATTTTCTCACACCCCATCCTTCCTTCTCACGGCCTTCCGGATAAATCCCACAGCTTTTCTTAAATAAAAAATCATGATGTTTTTAAAAGAAAGGAGTCGCGACTTTTAATCTCCGAAGAGATGTTATTTCGTGCAACCGGGAAGCAACGAATGCTTTTTGCCTTTCTCAAAAAAACATCAACCCTTGGATTCCAATCCAAGGTGGGACAATTGAGGTGCTAAAAGAGAGAAGGAATGCCGTCCCATCTTAATTCATCGGAGAATTAAGTGGGCGCGCCAAGAGTCCATGCGCCCATGGACTCCTCCATTTGGCGTGCCAAGATTCCATTAGCGCATGGACTCTTGGCATTTTGGCATGAAAAGGATAAGGGACGGGTGGGGGGCTAGCCTAGATACCTGGTTAGCCAATAGGGTTAGCCATAATCCCTATAACCTCAATTAGGGTCTAATTAGATCCAATTAGAACCTAAATTGAACCAATCCGGAACCCTAATTCGAATCTAATTCGAATAGAAGCTAGGATTTGCAACACCTGCTAGAGTGTCATCATGCAAAGATGATTTAATTATAAAATTAAATTCTTGATCAATTCTCTTAAGTGTGTGACCCATTGGGTTCCACATCTAGCCAGAAGTGGGTTCCAACACAAGTTGACCTAATTTGATTAGAACTCTTTCTAATCGATTTAGGTCAAATCAGGCTTACCCGATTATGATCAATTAGGACTCTTCCTAATAAGTGATCATTCAATTTAATCAACCCACAAGACAAGATTGACATCTAGCAACGTTACCCGGAAGATATGGAAATTCTGGTGAAATACCAAAACTACCCTTCAGTAGAAAGTTACCGTACAATTAAATCCTTCGATCAGCCTGCACCCAAAATATAATTATGGATATGGATATATGTCAAATCCAATATTATATCTATTTCTAGCTCAATCTTATATTGATGATTCAATTATCTTGATATTAGAAACCATCTCTAATATCTTTACTTTGATCAAAGATTCCCTGAATCATCATTCGATTGATAACTAGCTGGATGCAATCTCCTCTTACTAAGAGTGATCGATTCCTTGTTGACCTACTCATTACCTTCATATCCAATTCACCATTCCCAGTATCAATCCTATGCATGACTCAGTGTCATGATTAGGATTGAACCAAAGCATGGGTTCATCTACATAAGGTACTTATGGCAGTCTCAGGTCAAAGGATTACATGTACCACTCCCACTATGAGAACCTTCTATTGACATGTAGCTAAGACTCTATTAGATGTTCTCAAGTTGGATCATATCAGTGAACTCATTCTCTAATGAGCACCCACATCCTAGTATTAGTATCATACACAAGTGACTGTGAGAGCAGTCACCCTCTCCAGTGTACATGGGATGTGCTAGTCTTACCGAAAAAAACCCTGATCCCCTACTCAGGGTTCCTTTGACTAGGAATATTTTAGATTAAGGTTTTAAGACTTTAGGTCTCACTGGTATGATCTCATCATAACCCTAAAATCATAACCCTAATCTATGGGGTTCATCATATAATAATAAACACAGAGTATGATGAAAAATAATGCCTTTATTAGAATATTGTCAAATACAATGGTTTGGGAGATACAACATAAATTGGCTTGTAGGTCATATCCCTTTCATTTTATGGTAGGATTACACATGGCCGCAAGGAAGCACGATTTTGTCTTTGTAGTAGTGGATAGGTTCTCCAAAATGGCTCATTTTTTACCCTGCTCCCAGACCCTAGATGCTTCTAAGGTTGCCAAGCATTTTCTGGAACATGTGGTTAAGTTACATGGCCTACACAAGACCATAGTGTCCGATAGGGATGTCTGCTTCACTAGCTATTTCTGGAAAACCCTTTGGCTCCTCCTAGGCACCAAGCTCCAATTCTCCACTGCCTACCACTCGCAAACCGATGGACAAACTGAGGTAGTCAACCGCAGCCTAGGAAATCTTCTTAGATGCTTGATAGGTGAACATACGGGAAATTGGGATCTTCTTTTACCTCGAGCCGAGTTCGCCTACAACAGCTCTGTGAATAGGACCACCGGGAACAGTCCTTTTGAAGTTGTCTGTGGATACAAGCCTAACCAACCACTTGACCTAATTCCCCTACCCATCCATGCGCATGTCTCCGAGTCCGCTGATTCACATGCACAGCATATTAGGGACATGCATAAAGAAATTAGACAAAAAATTAATATAAGTAATAACACATATAAAAGGCTGGCTGATTCCCGAAAGCGAGCAAAAGAGTTTGAAATAGGGGATTTTGTAATGATAAGGCTCCATCCTGAATGGTTTCCACCGGGAACCGTTAAGAAGCTTCATGCTCATGGGGCGGGTCCCTTTAAAGTGATTAGGAGAATGGGCCCTAATGCCTATGTGCTAGAATTACCTCTG
The DNA here is from genome assembly GCA_021397845.1 of Areca catechu. Taxonomy (NCBI): domain Eukaryota; kingdom Viridiplantae; phylum Streptophyta; class Magnoliopsida; order Arecales; family Arecaceae; genus Areca; species Areca catechu. Next base: position 82,436,948 of record CM038052.1, read on the forward strand.
GATTATGGAATTAGCTCGACATTCAATATCTCTGACTTAGTCGAGTATATGGAACCCACAAACATATCTAGTGAGCCGTTTGGGCCTGACCTCCTTTTTGAGAGTGAACCTGAACATAGGTGTCCACCTCCAAATATACCTGAGCGAGGAGAGCGGATCGAGCGTGTCCTGGATGACCAAGCCATCACTACCCGGGGCAAGGGCTATCAACGTTACTTGGTCCGATGGCAAGGCCGACCCGAATTCGATGACTCGTGGATCACACGGGAGGACTTGCAGTGCATCGACCCTGACATCCTGGAGAGGTACCAAAGCCAAACTAACCCTTACTTGATAGGGTCGAGTTCCTCCCACCTCGGGAGAACTGGTGTGGGCACCAGGATTCGACAGAGGCTCTTCAACCCTCTATGGATCTTAAATTCGGGTTCCACTTTTGTGAGTCCTGTAATAAGGCTATGAGCCAAAGTAATTTTATAATTTTTAGTCTTGTACCTTGACCAATTTGGATCAAGTTTAGGTCATGGGTCCTGTACTTATTTTTGGTTCGAGTCTTAGTTTGGATTGGGCCCAAGCCCAATTGAAGTCAACCTGGCTTTCAAGACCAAGTCAAGTCCTTGTGGGCCAACCCACCTCTTTCACTTGGAAATATGCCAACACAAGTGCCACCTCAGCCACCTATGTGGCGCCATATCAGTTGCCACGTGGGCATCCAAGGAAGGAAACAAGGAGGCACCCTCATGCATTCCACACGCCCTCTCCATGCCTTTTTCTCTTGGGAGACCTTGGAAGGAGGAGACATCATCCTCCTCTTCCCTCCCCCACATCATGCCATGATCCACAAAATATGGGGCGTTGAAGATTCTTGAAGAGACCAAGCCACAAAGCAAGCCATCTTCCATGCCTTCTTTCCAAAGTGTTCATGCAAGAATAGAAGGTCAAAGGACACACTCCCCTCTCCAAGCCTGCAACCTTGCAATGCCCAAAGCTCCCTCCATTTGGTCGGCCATGAATCACTCCAAAGTGGGCATTGAAGGATCAAAGGAAGCACATCCCTTCAAGCAAGCCTTGTTCCATGTTTTCTTCCAAAAATGAGCATGCAAACGAACGAAGTCAAGAGGCCAATCCCCCTCTCCAAGCCATCCCACACGCCACGCCAATCCTCTCCTCCATTTGGTAGGCCATGAAGAATCTTCCCCATCCATGTGGGTGCCAACTTTTGGGGTTGTAATTTGGGTTCAAGGGTTTAGAATTATTTTGAATTCAAATGGTCCTTTGGTGCCTATTTAAAGGACCCAATCCATCCATTGTAAAGCTATTGAATGATGGAATGAAAAAGAGTTTGAATTTGTCTATCCTCCAACCATCGTCTCCTATACTAGGTTTGAGTGAAGTTGCCTTTGTTCCCAAGGATGTCGAGTGGTGTGAGGCCACCTGTCCGTCGCCCTAGAGCATCGCGAGTCCTTCGTCCTCCTGGACGTCGAGTGGTATGAGGCTACAATCCTTCATCCTCCGGGATGTCGCGGGGTGCGAGGCCCCAAGTTATCTCCTTCTTTGACTTCGGAATCCAGTCGGACACTGGGCTCGAAGCCCCTTCTCAACCCCATCTTAGTCCCTTTTAGTACATCTCTCCATTTTGCTAATCCCTATTTTGTTTGCCTACATGTCCTCCTTGGCATCTCGGGCACCAGAGACAGTCGGCTTTGCCATCGCGACCTACCGACTGAATGCCAGTGCTTCCATGGGTTCGATTGCTCGGGCATCCAGGCCACATCCGCCGAGTTGAGCGATCTTTGCATCGGGCGCTTTAGACGTATGAGGTTTGCTCCCTCTATCACCTAAGTAGGTATTATGTTTTGAGCTAGTCCTATCGGGGTTTTTTGATCCCAGGATCCTGTTCTCGTTTTCACTATTTAGGGATTTGAACTGCTAGTGCAAGCTTCTGTTATTCATTTCTCTTATTTCTAGTTTTTTGCTTGTGATCGGGAATCAAAACCCTAAGAAAAAAAAAAACATCTAAAATTCCCTAAGAAAAACATATAAAACTCTTCAACTAAAAAAAAAAAAAAAAAAATTCCTTTGTATCATAAGCACCCATACTAGCATCCCTAGCCCTACCCCTACTCCACATCAGCAACCCAACCATCTAATCAATGGGCAAGTGATCCGTAGAACTCTCTCATCAACCCGGGATTGTATCTCTCACTGAGCGGACAAAAAGTAACCAACCCAGCATGTCGGATCTACTCTCCTATCCAAAAATGCTGCTGGTCTAAGAAGGAAAAGTCCACTCTGCATCCTCCAACCACTATCTTGGAGCTCATCTGGCTAGAAGGGGCAAACAGGGGTCGTGTAGGTGGATCTGAATCTCTAGACTCGTGTCGGGCCTTTGTTCTTCGCTCTTCTTCATGCTGTGACTGGCGAGGTCGGCGAATGACTTGTTTGTGAGGACCCTTTGTCAAGAATCAAAGTTTGGGCGAAGTTTTTGGTGGAAAAAGAGGGTTTCTAGGATTTAGGAGCTAAAACCTAGATAGAAATCCAACAAAAATGGCCACCAAACCTTCAAATCCGAGAAAACGACGGGTAAAAGCAAAAAAATGACAAGATGAACAGTATGCGTACCTTGAATCAGTGTGTCGGCTCGAAGGAGAATGAAATTTGGGAAAAAAATGATTCAGAAACCCCTTAAATCTCAGTTTGCCATCGGTCATGTGTCGACTCACGCATGTGTCGATACATTTTGGTGTCGACTCATGATGTGTCGACACATCAACTTAAAAATTGAAAAATCAGGAATTTCACAGATGGATCAAAATCAATTGAGATAACATTATTTGGAGTCAAATTAACAATGATTAATCATGATTTATCATAAATAAGGTTGAATCGATCCAATTTGAGTCAAATTAAGGGAAAAACTTAATCAAATGGATTGATCATCCTGAGCTTTCTTTTAATCATACAGAATCGATCTTCCAGAAGAGGTTTAGTTAAAATATCAGCTAATTGAAATTCAGTACAAATAAATTCAAGCAAAACATCATTATTTTCTACATGATCCCTAATGAAGTGATATCTAATTTCAATGTGCTTGCTCCTAGAGTGTGGAACAGGATTTTTAGCCAAGCAAATAGCACTGGTGTTAGGATATCTTTAGCCAAGTACGATCCAACCACCGGTTCAGCCGGTCGAAGGCTCACCTTTCGCACCACAAATTTTGGACCCAGGTGTTCAGGAAGAGCCGGACAACTTACGGGCAAGCCAAGGACCTTGACAAGTCTACAGCACCCGAAGATATAGGTCTACGGCACCCAAAGATATAGGTCTATGGCACTCGAAGACATGACCTTCGGGTCACATCTTTGGCTCCCGCTGAAGACCAAGTCCTTCGGCTCCTGAAAATAGAATCACCGGCCTGACCAGACTCCTGAAGACATGCTCTTCAGTTCATATGATAACATAGTCTCCAGGCTATGGCAAAGTTCTAGTTCCTGATCTATGCCGAAGACGAGATCTCCGATCCATCTCGAGAAGATCCGGAGACATGGACATTCCCAATCTGATTGTGGGAATCCCCCTAAAAGGGAAAGTCAAAGATGGATTCATGATTTGCCTCGCACGATGACAAGCATGGCTAATAATGGTAATTAACGGTTGCCATCGATGATCTCCAGGACATAATCAGGGCACGTAACTCCGGTAGCAATGTCTCCAATCTGAACCAGGTAGCAGTCCGGTCTGAAGCAGGTGAACTAGGGAGGTAAAATCTTTGACCAGATTGGATGCAGTCCTGCGATCCAGTAGCTCCAACCGGCCTGAACTGAGATTCTATGCTAACAGATTGGTGCGCCAGGTAGGTGGTGCCTTTGCTTGCTTGTTAAACTCCCCTCCCTAATAAAGGGGAAGTAAAATCTTCTAATGGTGAGAGGAAAGTGTTGGCTTTGGCTCCTTAGTTTTGATGATTAACAAAAGGTTGAGTATATGTTTCGACTACTATTTCATCTCAAGATAAAGTTTCAGGACTTAGGTTATTCAAAAAGAGTACTAAGAGTACAATGATGAAACCAAGCTTGCCTGATTTTGGAAAAGAGCTCTTCTACCTTAAACAAGATCAAATTTCTCATATTGGACCTTCTTGTTAAGAAGTAATTGACAAAAGAAACAAAGGCTTAGTGAAACTCAAGCATGGCACGCACCTCTCTAGAGTTTCAGAAAATTTCATATCAGAGGTCGACCACCAGAGGTCGACACCTTGTCAAAGGTCGACCACCAGAGGTCGACTCATGAAGAGAAGAAAAGTTCAGCAAGGCCGGCACGGCAAAATTTCAGTGGCACACTCCAGAGGTCGACAACCAGAGGTCAACACCTGTCCAGAGGTCGACACCAGAGGTCGACTCATAGCCTGAGAATTCTAACTGGGTAGAACTATGGTTTTCTAGATTTTTGCCTAAGATAAACTGGAGGTCGACTCATGAGGTCGACACTTGATCCAGAGGTCGACTCATGAGATCGACTCATGGCATAACGGCTAGTTTTTCTGAACTTTTGATTTGATTTCTAACGGCCATAAACGGCCATATTTTTTATTCTAACGGTCTTGTGGAGTAGTTTCAGCTTGAATGAGGTATTTAACCTCCACCAAACTTCAAAAAAGACAAGGAGACAAAGTGAAAAAGTTTAGAGTCAAAGTACAAAGCCTTCAATCAATTCCAAGCCAAAAAGAGTGAGAAAACTAAGAGATTCCTTAGCCAAAAGCTTTCCATCTTTGAGGAATCCAACTTTCAAGTATTTGGCATTTAGTGAGGTCCAAAGATTCCAAGAGAAAGGCTTGAAGAGTCTCTATCAAGAGCTACATCGAATTACTTTTTGCTCAAAAGGAGTTTGTCTTGTTTTATTCATTGTATTCATATTTTCTTTGTCTTAGGCTAGTTTCAAGGGAATTTGAAACTAGTGTGAGGTTTGTTGGTGAGCCAATTGATAAAACCAACTAGGGTTACTTGTAAGCTCGAAGCCAAAACAAGTGAGTGAGGTTTGTTGGTGAGCTAATTGATAAAACCAACTAGGGTTACTTGTAAGCCCGAAGCCAAAACAAGTGTGTAAGGTTTTGACTTGTGAGCCTGGTAAAACAAGTCGGCTGTAATCTAAAGATTATAGTGGAAATTCCCAAGTGGAGCTTGGGGAGTGGATGTAGGTGCTAGGTGCACCGAACCACTATACTTCTTGTGTGTTTGCATTGCTTTACTCTTTATCTTCTCTTGCTCTTTAATTGTTGTTTTATTTCATTGCTTCCGTTGCACAATTACTTGAGCACTATCACTCTTCACCTTAGAACTTGATAGCACATATATTGCTTTAATTTTTAAAATACCCAATTCACCCCCCCTCTTGGGCACCATATCTTGGCAATAATTGGTATCAGAGCACCGGTACTCTCTTGTAGGTCCAACGATCTTGAGTGAAAGATCATGGCCACCCCAATTGGAATGGGTGTAGTTGAAGGACAAGCATCAAATCACCCTCCTTTCTTTAATGGCACAAACTACACATACTGGAAAACTCGTATGCATATTTATTTACAAGCTGTAGATTATCATATATGGAGAGTAATTTCTAAAGGGCCTCATCAGCCCACTCACTTGGTTAATGGCATTATCACCCCGAAATCTGAAGAAGAATGGGATGACAATGACATCAAACAAGCTGAGTTAAATGCTAAGGCGATGAATTTGCTATTCTGTGCACTTGACCCTAGTGAATTCAACAGAATATCAAATTGTATTTCCACCAAAGAAATTTGGGATACACTTGAGGTTACCCATGAGGGTACACACCAAGTGAAGACCACAAAGGTGAACATGCTCATTCATACGTATGAGATGTTCAGGATGGAACCAACTGAAAGTATAAGTGAAATGTATACTAGATTTACCAATATAGTAAATGGTATGAGGAGTTTGGAAAAATTATATCTAATGGTGAACTGGTTAACAAACTTCTCAGGTCTCTTCCAGCTTCATGGGATGCGAAAGTAACAGCCATAGAAGAAGCCAAGGATGTCAATACTCTACCTCTCGAGCAGCTTCTTGGATCACTGATGACTTACGAGCTTTCACTAAAGCAGAAGACAGTGGACAATGACAAGAAAAAGAAAGCCATAGCCTTCAAGTCCACTACAAAGGAAGAGTCAAGTGATGAATCAGAAGAAGAAGCTGATGATGATGAGACAGCCCTTATTACAAGGAAATTCAAAAGATTCATGAGAAAGAAGAAGGGCTTCTACAAGAAAAGGCCACAAAAAGGTGATCACAATAAAGAAAAAGAGAAAGAAAAAGAAAGGGATCCACCCATCTGCTTCGAGTGCAAGAAGCCTGGACATTATAAAACGGATTGCCCTTTGCTTAAAAAGAGTCGAAGGATGTTGAGAAAGAAAGCCATGATGGCTACCTGGAGTGAGAGTGAGGACTCCAGCAGTGATGAAGAGCAGCAGGTAGTCGCCAACCTGTGTTTCATGGCCAATGAAGATAATGAGGTAAATTCTGAACATGAAATTGAATTTACTTTCAATGAATTGCATGATGCTTTTGATGATTTAGTTATGGAATATGAAAAATTAAAACTGAAAAATAAGAAATTAAGAAAGCTAAATCTTGAGCTTACCAAAAATTCAGAAATGTTTTCAACTGAAATTGAAGATTTAATTCAAGAAAACAAGAAATTAACTGAACATGTAAAGACCTTGAAAAATGATAAAGATAATCTCTTAAAAGAAAATGATTCTTTGAAAAATAATAGAAGTCTTAAAACTAATGAGAAAATTGAAAAATAAAACAAAGAACTATTGCTTCAAAACAAGAATTACAAAGAAGAGTTAGAAAAAGTAAAACCTTTTGTAGAAAAGTTTACTTTTAGTTCAGAAAAATTAAGCATACTTTTAAATAGTCAACATGCAGTGTTTAACAAAGCTGGACTTGGATTTAAGCCACACAATCAGCAAAAACTTTACAAAAACTTTTTCATACCTGCATCTTCTAATATTACCAGCTATGCATGTGGTAAGTTAGGACATAAATCATATATTTGTAATAGAAGAAAATTAAATACCTTTGGAAAGATTTGGGTTCCAAAAGGAACCAATTTGACTAACCCTAAAGGACCCAAGATGACTTGGGTACCTAAAGTTTCAACTTGATCAATTTTTGCAGGTGTGCCTTGCAACCAAAAATAAAAGAAGATTGTGGTATCTGGATAGTGGTTGCTCAAGGCACATGACTGGGGATGTGAAGCAATTCTCATCACTAGCAGCTATTGATGGTGGAAACGTTACTTTTGGTGATAATGGAAAAGGCAAAATCATCGGAATTGGTAAAATCCATATCACCCCTAATGCTTATGTAGATAATGTATTATTTGTTGATGGCTTGAAGCATAATCTTTTTAGCATTAGTCAGTTTTGTGATAAGGGTTTTAAAGTAATTTTTGAATCATCTTTGTGCATGGTATCTAGTCTAGATGTCGATGGCATCAAGTTCACTGGTCATAGGCATGGAAACATTTACATGGTTGATCTTGATGATCTAGCCATGGAAAGTGGTCAATGCCTAGTGGCTAAGGAAGCCAAGGCAAGTGAAACTAGTTGGCTTTGGCATCGTAGGCTAGGGTATGCTAGTATGCAGTTGATTTCAAAATTAAGCAAAAAGAATCTTGTAAAAGAATTGCCAAAACTCACATTTGAAAAAGATAAGATTTGTGCTGCATGTCAATTTGGAAAACAAACTAAATCTACTTTCAAACCTAAAGGAGTAGTATCTACTGCTAGACCCCTTGAATTATTGCATATGGACCTCTTTGGACCAACCAGAACAACTAGTTTGGGAGGTAAAAAATATGGGCTAGTAATTATAGATGATTACTCACGATTTACTTGGGTAATGTTTTTAGCTCATAAAGATGAAACGTTTTCAGCTTTTGTTAAATTTCATAAAAGGGTTTCAAATGAAAAAGATCTCACTATTGTTTCTTTGCGTAGTGATCATGGAACTGAATTTGACAATCATGATTTTGAAGCTTTTTGTAATGAAAATGGCATTAGTCATAATTTTTCTGCACCTAGGACACCTCAACAAAATGGGGTGGTAGAAAGAAAGAACAGGACACTTGAAGAAATGGCACGCACAATGCTTTGCAAAAATGATTTACCTAGATATTTTTGGGCAGAAGCCATTAATACTTCCTGTTACATTTTAAATCATGTTTTAATTCGACCTATTTTGAAGAAAACACCATATGAGCTTTGGAAAAATCGAAAACCGAATCTTAAGTATTTTCATGTATTTGGTTGCCGCTGTTTCATATTAAACAATGGCAAAGACAATATCAGTAAATTTGATGCAAAGTCAGATGAGGGTATCTTCTTAGGATACTCTACTTCTAGCAAGGCATACAGGGTCTTCAACAGAAGAACTCTTCTGGTTGAAGAATCAATTCATGTAGTGTTTGATGAATCTAACGAAAAATCTTCTAGAAAAGAAGATTCTATTGATGATGAAACAAGTACAAAGAAGCTTAAACAATTGACAATCAATGAAGATGAGCCCAAAGGAGATGATGATCAAGAAAATCAAGATCAAACTCAAGAGATCAATGCAACTTCACCAAAACCTTTACCTAAAGAATGGAGGTATGCACACGGATACCCCAAAGAGCTAATTATTGGTGATCCATCAAAGGGAGTAAGTACACGCTCTTCTATTAGAAATGTTTGTGATTATTTAGCTTTTGTATCTCAGATAGAGCATAAGTCAATTGAAGAAGCTGAAAAAGATTGTAACTGGATTAATGCTATGCAAGATGAACTAAATCAATTTAAAAGAAATAACGTTTGGACTTTAACTGAAAGACCCCTTAATGTTTCTGTAATTGGCACAAAATGGATTTTTAGAAATAAACTTGATGAACATGGTATTGTAACTAGAAACAAAGCTAGACTTGTTGCTAAAGGCTACAACCAGGAAGAAGTGATCGACTTTGATGAAACCTTTGCTCCTGTTGCTAGGCTAGAAGCAATTAGACTTTTACTTGCTTTTGCTTGTTTTATGGATTTCAAGTTATTTCAAATGGATGTTAAGAGTACTTTTTTAAATGGATTTATTGAAGAGGAAGTTTATGTTGAACAACCTCCTGATTTTGAAAATCATGAATTCCCTAACCATGTTTTTAAATTGCATAAAGCACTGTATGGTTTAAAGCAAGCTCCTAGAGCTTGGTATGATAGATTAAGTTCATTTTTGATGAAGAATGATTTTTCTAGAGGTAATATAGATAATACATTGTTTTTGAAAAAGAAAAATGATGATCTCTTAGTAGTACAAATCTATGTAGATGATATTATTTTTGGTGCTACTAACGAATGTCTTTGTCAAGAATTTGCAAAGTTAATGCAGAGTGAGTTCAAGATGAGCATGATGGGAGAACTCAACTTCTTCCTCGGACTCCAAATTAAGCAAACCAAAGAGGGGATCTCCATCAACCAAGCCAAGTACACAAGGGAAATATTGAAAAAGTTTGGGATGGAGACTACCAAACCAATAGGTACCCCTATGAGCTCTTCATGTAAATTAGACAAAGATGAATGTGGTAAATCAGTAGACCAAAAATTATATAGAGGCATGATTGGTTCATTGCTATATCTAACTGCCAGTAGACCAGATATAATGTTTAGTGTTTGTATGTGTGCACGTTTTCAGTCTGCTCCTAAAGAATCACATCTCTTAGCTGTAAAACGTATATTTAGATACTTATCTGGGTCAATCAAAATTGGTCTTTGGTACTCTAGAGAGTCATCATATGAATTAATTGCATATTCTGATACTGATTTTGCTGGGTGTAAACTTGATCGTAAAAGTACTAGTGGAACTTGTCAATTCCTAGGAGTTAATTTGATTTCATGGAGCAGTAAGAAACAGAATTCGGTTGCTCTATCTACGGCAGAAGCCGAATATATAGCAGCTGGAAGCTGTTATGCTCAGATTCTATGGATCAAACAATAACTCGAGGACTTTGGCATCAAACTAACTAAGACACCCATAAGATGTGATAATACTAGTGCAATCAATTTAACGAAAAATCCTGTACAACATTAAAGAAGCAAACATATTGAAATAAGACATCACTTCATAAGAGATCACGTTCAAAACTCTAATGTGTTGTTAGAATTTATTTGTACTGATTATCAATTGGCTGATATATTCACAAAACCATTGAATGAAGATAGATTTTGTATGATCAGAAGAGAACTGGGAGTCATTGATCCTTTTGCTTGAAACTCTTCAATTTTCATCAAAAATTCCTCAAAAATGATTTATAAATTCTCAATATGTTTAAAGGTTATTTTTCTAAATTTTATCAATTTTTTTAATTTTACAGAATTTTATTTTGGATAATTTATTGTTGGAGGTCGACACTTTAATTTTCGGAGGTCGACACTAGAGGTCGACCCCTAAGGTTTTTGGAGGTCGACACTTGAGGTCGACCTCTAAAAATTTTTAGAGGTCGACACTTGAACGGAAATCTCCTTTTTTAAAAACCCGTCCGCAAGCCACACTTTCTCCATTTCTTTCCATTTCTCCTTCGTGTGGTCCCCCTCCAACTTTCCTAAACCTCTAAACAGTGGATTTCCAACCTTCTCCTTCATCTTTTTGGGTAATCCTCTCCTCTCCTCTTGTTTTCCTTGGAACCAAACCATTTTTTTTGACCGTGTTCTTGGTTTTGGACAACCGAAAGCTTTTGCATCTATCTACCCTCAAATCTCGGTTGTTTTTCAATTGAAATCACTTCTTTCCTTCCTCCGTTTCTTATATTTTCTCCTTTTACTCTCGATTTTCTCCATTTTCACAAACCCTATCTCACCATTTCACCATTTCCTCTTTTTCTCAAACCGTGAACCTCTCTTTCCCTCTCTTCTCTTGGTTCCTTTCCTCTTAGCCTTGCTTTATCGTACTTCTCCCTAATTTACCCCTCTTCCTTCCATATGGGTCCAAGAAAGCACTTGGCAGTAAGGAAAAGGAGATTGGAACAAGGCCAAGGTAGCACTGAGCGACGAAGAAAGGTCAGACATGAGCGTGAGCCGACCCCAGAGCCACCTGCACCAGTGCCAGCCAGCTTAGTATGGAAGAGCATTGCGAGTGGGAGGCATGTGGATATACCTTTCTGGGATCAGCATCACTTTTTTATAGGAGATGTGCTGAGAGATGCAGGTCTGGTTCACTTCTGCACGATGACTGAGAGATTCTACCCAGACCTCATCAGGGAGTTCTATGGATCCATGGCCACTGATGGCATTGGATGGTCAGCTACTGTACGTGGGATCGAGATTCCAGTGACACCGGAGGTCATCAGTCGAGTTTGGAGGATTCCACTTCATGGCACTGCTGCCACTTCGATCAGCGACAGAGAGCATGCCTTCAGATGTATTCTAGAGCATGAGGATGTTAGCGGCATTTCCACAGTAGCCGCTAACCAGTTTTCACTGGAGATGAGAGTGCTGCATCATATCATCGCCCGTATCTTGATTCCAAAGAGTGGGAGATTCGACTTTATCACTGAGCGTGAGCTGGTGTTGATGGTGTCCCTGAGACAGCGGACTCCCATCAACCTTCCCATGATCATGCTTCAGCAAATGGGTGAGGCAGCATCTCACAGGAGACTAGTTCAGCCATATGGTATGGGGCTGACACAGCTATTCAGGGAGCATGGTGTTTCATTTGATGGTATACCCTTCAGTCAGCTGCAGCATACTGATACATATGGAGAGAAATCCCTGCATAGGATGGGATTTCGACTGATTGGTGACCGTTGGGTGCGACGAGAGTCTGGCCAGGAGCCAGATGAGGAGGATGAGATCCGAGCAGCTGAGGCAGGGCCTTCAGAGCCTACTGATCATGGTACACCTCCTCGTCCAGCACCAGAGTCAGAGACTGCGGAGCCTGAGCCATTCACGCCACCACCCTCATCAGCTCCAGCACCTACTGCTACTGCTACACCACGGAGGACTACAGCGAGGATATCGAACTTTGAGCAGAGAGTGACTGACCACATTTCAGAGGTCCGGACAGAGATTACTGGTGTATGACAGGAGCTACATGATCTGCGGATACACACAGATATGCGCATTGGAGCTCTCTCAGCTAGTGTAGATGCAGGATTCTGATAGATCCTCAGCCTACTGAGATTAGCACTGCCACCAGGGACTGTAGATCTGATAGTATCTCCTCCACATTCTGATGATGATGTTGATGATGGCTCCAGTGGATACAGTGATAGTGATGGAGATCAGCCTGGAGCAGGTAGCTCTGATGTTCCACCTGCAGATCCGATTCCAGAGATTCCCCTTCTACTGATCCTCCTTCTACTGATCTTCCCAGTACAGATCCTCCTGCTACAGATGTGCCAGTAGATACTGAGCTTACTGAGTCACTTTTTGAGACTATTACAGGGATTCTGGATGATATAGATAAGCAAACAGAGACAGATATTGATGATCCCACTGCTTATGAGCTAGTCAGCAGGCACACTCCAGCTCAGTCTACTCAGCATACTGATCCATCTACTCCTTCTGCTACTGCCTCAGTCAGGATACCTGTGGAGCCTTTTCCTCGGACCTATAGATCTCGTAGGACTACCCCTAGGTCTGGTCCCTCTCTGAGGACTCGGAGTCTCACTCATAGGACTCCAAAATCCTCATCTAGGATCTCGGCTCCTATCTCTTTTGATATACCTTCCGATGAGGAGTAGCCTCATAGATTTACTTGATGTATGTTGTACTTAGTTTGCTTTGTATGAACTGATGTATCAGTGTTTTGTGCTTACTATGTAAGCAATTTTGTAACTGAATACATTTATATACTTATCTACTTTGTGATATTCTACTGTCTGATACCAGCTCTCAGCATTTATCTATTTAAACCCTCAAGTTAGAATGTTTTTGTTATATTGAATGCACAAATTGAGGGGGAGCATGTATTTTATGCAACTAAATACTTCATTGTAATGGAACATAAGTTTCCTTAATATATCTTTCACTACAAAAATGGACTTTTTGATTCTTGACAAAAGGGGGAGTAGAGTATAAGTAAAGTATATATGAGATTCTCATGACTCTTTCTTATGAGTAGAATATGTATATATAGTATGTATATATGGTTCTTATGATTCTTATGACTCTTTCATGGAGTAGAGTATAGTAAAGTATATATGATTCTTATGAGTAAAGCTTGTATGTCTCTAATCTTTTTGACTCATGAGAATGTTTTCACAAAAAGAAAAAAGTAAATGAAAAGTAAAATCTTTTTGACTCTTGAGAATGTTTTCACAAAAAAAGTAGATGAAAAGTAAAATTTTTATGGTATACTCATGCATGTAAGGATTCTTTGAAAATTTTTATTATTGCTATATTTTGCTTTTGGACTTAATTGCATATATACTCAAGGTTTTGTCATCATCAAAAAGGGGGAGATTGTTGGCTTTGGCTCCTTAGTTTTGATGATTAACAAAAGGTTGAGTATATGTTTGGACTAATATTTCATCTCAAGATAAAGTATCAGGACTTAGGTTATTCAAAAAGAGTACTAAGAGTACAATGATGAAACCAAGCTTGCCTGATTTTGGAAAAGAGCTCTTCTACCTTAAACAAGATCAAATTTCTCATATTTGACCTTCTTGTTAAGAAGTAATTGACAAAAGAAACAAAGGCTTAGAGAAACTCAAGCATGGCACGCACCTTTCTAGAGTTTCAGAAAATTTCAGATCAGAGGTCGACCACCAGAGGTCGACAACTTGTCAAAGGTCGACCACAAGAGGTCGACTCATGAAGAGAAGAAAAGTTCAGCAAGGCCGGCACGACAAAATTTCAGTGGCACGCTCCAGAGGTCGACCACCAGAGGTCAACACCTGTCCAGAGGTTGACACCAGAGGTCGACTCATAGCCTGAGAATTCTAACTGGGCAGAACTATGGTTTTCTGGATTTTTGCCTAAGATAAACTGGAGGTCGACTCATGAGGTCGACACTTGATCCAGAGGTCGACTCATGGCATAACGGCTAGTTTTTCTGAACTTTTGATTTGATTTCTAACGGCCATAAACGGCCATATTTTTGATTCTAACGGTCTTGTGGAGTTGTTTCAGCTTGAATGAGGTATTTAACCTCCACCAAACTTCAAAAAAGACAAGGAGACAAAGTGAAAAAGTTTAGAGTCAAAGTACAAAGCCTTCAATCAATTCCAAGCCAAAAAGAGTGAGAAAACTAAGAGATTCCTTAGCCAAAAGCTTTCCATCTTTGAGGAATCCAACTTTCAAGTATTTGGCATTTAGTGAGGTCCAAAGATTCCAAGAGAAAGGCTTGAAGAGTCTCCATTAAGAGCTACATCGAATTACTTTTTGCTCAAAAGGAGTTTGTCTTGTTTTATTCATTGTATTCATATTTTCTTTGTCTTAGGCTAGTTTCAAGGAAATTTGAAACTAGTGTGAGGTTTGTTGGTGAGCCAATTGATAAAACCAACTAGGGTTACTTGTAAGCCCGAAGCCAAAACAAGTGTGTAAGGTTTTGACTTGTGAGCCTGGTAAAACAAGTCGGCTGTAATCTAAAGATTATAGTGGAAATTCCCAAGTGGAGCTTGGGGAGTGGATGTAGGTGCTAGGTTCACCGAACCACTATACTTCTTGTGTGTTTGCATTGCTTTACTCTTTATCTTCTCTTGCTCTTTAATTGTTGTTTTATTTCATTGCTTCCATTGCACAATTACTTGAGCACTATCACTCTTCACCTTAGAACTTGATAGCACATATATTGCTTTAATTTTTAAAATACCCAATTCACCCACCATCTTGGGCACCATATCTGGGCAACAGAAAGACTTAGCTCGCCTCTACGAGCTGAAGTCATGCTCCATCCCAAGGAGGAGCACCCCCAGCAGAGAATAAACTCCCACTTCTCACCATGATTATGGAACGACAGTAGTTTGAAGCCCTCCTGAACCAAGTCTCCAACCTCACGACGATAGTTCTGGACTTTCAACACAGAGCCTTTCCGATGGGAAACCCGCCGGCAACCTCTAGACAAAGCTCGCGATCCCGGAGGAAGAAAGCCCCTCAAGAGGGGTCCACACACACTTCTCATTGTCCTCGGCCCTCTCTTGAAGGCCGAAGTTCAGAAATACCTAGGCACCCTGATCCTCCCCAGAAAGGGAAAAGGCCTAGGGAAACTTCTTCACCATCTTCCGAAGATTCTACTTCTATAGCGGAAGTACCCAAGCAAACCATCACTGATTACGATGGAAAGTTCAAGGCCATCGAATCGAAGATGGCAAAGATCCGGGAGTAGCAGGGCACAATGATGCTGTAGTATGTGATCTGTGTCCTCCCTACACCGACCGTATCATGGCCGAAGTTATTCCTCCATACTTCAGGGTTCCCCAGATGGAATCCTATGATGGCACCTCTGCTCCTTATGATCATTTGGATAGTTTTAAGGCCCATATGATGATTCAAGGAGCCTCTGATGCGATGTACTGCCTTGCATTCCTAGCCACTCTAAAGAAAGATGCTCGGATGTGGTACTCCAGCATACGCCCAAGTACCATCAATTCTTTCTCCGAGTTAGGGAAATTATTTGTCTTGCATTTCAGGACTTGTCGCAAGACCCCCCGGAACACGGACACACTATTCCTCCTTCACCAGAATGAAGGAGAAAGCCTGCGAGACTACATCTCCAGGTTTAATGCGGCCACACTTGAGATCCCTGATCTCAATGAGCATGTGGCCATGTCAGCATTGAAGAAGGGGCTTTGCACATCCAGACTAACTTTCTTTCTAGATAAGAAGTTCCCTAAAAGCTATGCTGAGCTGCTCACAAGAGCTCAGAAATATGCCAATGATGAAGAGTAGGCGGCAAATCGATGACTGATCAAAGGGAAGCCCCCTTCAAAGAAGAAAAATAATAGGGGACAGGGTCCCCCAATCTCCAACAACAATAAATATACTGACCGCTGAAGGAGTCCCTCCAAGCCCAGAGCATTGGGTGGAAGATTCGACTCCTACACCCCCCTTAAACTCCCTCGAGAAAAAATCCACATGAAAATTGAGAAAGAAAACATTCTCCAGCGGCCCCGTCCCATGAAGGCATCCTCTTCCGTACGGAATAGGATCAAATACTTCCGATTCCACCGGGACCATGGACACAACACTGAAGACTGCATCCAACTGAGAGATGCAATTGAAGATCTCATCAAAAGGGGGTATCTTGGGTGGTATATTGGTCACCAAGGATCTCGGTCTGAAGCTACTGTTCCCCAACCAACTCTTCAAGAGGTCAAACTATTGAATCAAAGGCCTACTAATGGAGGTGTTTGGATGATACACCGACCTACCAACTGGAGAAGAGACGAAGACGACATCCCGAAGCGACTCAAGGACAACAATGCCATTCTCTTCTCCGATGATGACCTTGCGGGAGTTCGGATCCCGCACAACGACCCTATTATAATCTCGGGCATTGTGGCCAACTATGATGTACAATAGATTTTGGTTGATAATGGAAGTTCCTCCTTGTAGCCATCAACTACTTCACAAAGTGGGTCGAAGCCGAACCATTAGCCCAAATCATAGAAGGCATTGTTGAGAATTTTGTTAAAAATTCCATCATCTTTCGGTTCGAGATTCCACATGCAATAATCACTGACAAAGGGAGATAGTTTTATAATCTGATGTTTAAGGACTTCTGTGCTCGGTACCATGTTCAACACCGGCTAACTTTCGCTGCCCACCCACAGTCCAATGGAGAAGATGAAGTAACTAATCAGACAATTCTCCATGGCCTGAAGACAAGGTTGAACGCCGTCAAGGGACTTTGGGCCAAAGAGCTGACCTCCATTCTCTGGGCATACTAAACTACCTAAAGGATGGCTACCAGCAAATCTTCGTTCAACCTAGCATACGGTACCGAAGCTATACTTCCTATCGAAGTCTCCCTCCAGTCTTTAAGAATCGACAACTATGAAGAGCCTGAAAATTCCAAACATAGAAGGATCGACCTGGATTTGCTGCCAAGCACCAGGTTTTAGGCCCAGACAAGAATGGCAATGTACCAGCAAAAGGTCATCAAATATTATAACTCTAGAGTGAAGAATCAAATCTTCTGCACAGGGGACATGGTATTGCGAAAGACAGAAGAGTCCAGGCCAGCGGAACAAAGCAAACTTTCTCCCAACTGGGAAGGTCCATACCTGGTTGAAGAAGTCATACGTCCAAGAACATATCGACTCAAGACCCTAGAAGGAAAAATTCTGTCCTGGCTATGGAATGTACAAAATCTTCACAAATACTATCAATGAAATGACTCCTACATTTCTTGTGCAAATTTGTCCAACTCTACATGGCCTGTTACATCAACAAAATGACAATGACCTGAATGGCACGATCTGAAGAATCTACCAACGGTGCAAAGGATAGTCTGATCCACTCACCTTATTAGCATGTCCGACGAGCGCAACGGATGGCCCCATTGGGCCACCAAAAGGATCAAAGGCACAGGGATGGTTCAAGCAACCTACCATATGGAAAATCTGAAGACATGCCGGGGTAGGCCTAACCAGCCTATCTTATACTGAAGAAGGCGCAGGGATGGTTTTTATAGCCTACCCTATGGAAAATCTGAAGACATGACAGGGCGGGCCTGAACAGCCTACCTTGATAATGATAGAAATGCACTCGGATGGCACAGACGCCCTATCCAATGGTAAACCTGAAAACATGCTTGAATGAACATACGTTGTCCTTCCTGTCATCAACAAACACTCATAAGACAGTCTAGCCGATCTCATCTCTCCTTCATAAATAATAAATGGTCTGAGAAATCTATGGCCGGGATGAAGCACACTCATCATCAAGCAGAATCCCAACCAAAAGATTGGTTGAACCGCCATACAGTGAAAAAAGAAAGGACGGTCCCCAAGCTGCCCGCTCTTTTCTTCTCCAATCAAAAAATGACAACTGTCCACCGCTGCATCAAATCAGCTGGCAGTTATGATGGACAGTCCAATCAGAGATATTTACGATCATCCACTACACTATCCCACAGAAGGAAAATGATAAAATCATTGATACTCTCACTCTTCGAGGCAAACCTTTGCTTCGAGGACTGAGAGTGGGAAGGCAACTGTTGGGATATCTTAACCCATGTACGATCCAACCACCTGTTCAACCGGCCGAAGTGTCACCATTTGAACAACAAATTTTGGACCTAGGTGTTCAGGAAGAGCCGGACAACTTACAAGCAAGCCAAGAACTTTGGCGAGTCTACAGCACCCGAAGATACGGGTCTATGGCACCTGAAGACATGACCTTCGGGTCACATCTTCGGCTCCCGCCGAAGACCAAGTCCTTCGGCTCCTGAAAATAGAATCACTAGCCTGACTTGACTCCCGAACACATGCTCTTCGGTTCATATGATAACATAGTCTCCGGGCTGTGGCAAAGTTCTAGTTTCTGATCTATGCTGAAGACAGGATCTCCGATCCATCTCGAGAAGATCCGGAGACAAGGACTTTCCCAATCTAATTATGAGAATCCCCCTAAAAGGGAAAGTCAAAGGTGGATTCATGATTTGCCTCGCACCATGACAAGCGCGGCTAATAATGGTAATTAACGGTTACCATCGACGATCTCCGGGACACAATCAGGGCGCGTAACTTCGGTAGCAACATCTCCAGTTTGTGTGGAACCGTTCGGTGACAAGCCATGACTGCGGATCATGGGGAGGAATTAACTCTCCATAATATCCACTGAAAGTAGAACGGAACCGCAGGCTGGATGACTCCTTATAAATAACGGTAAGAGGGAATGCTCGAGGTAAGAGGCATAATACACATCAAAAATCTCAGTCTTTTCCCTCCATTTATTCTCACCTTCCCCATTCCATGGCTGGAGCCCACCTCTGACTTAGACATCGGAGTGTCCCACGCTGGAGCAACTCTGGCAAGGATTTTGTTTTGCAGGTGAACCAGGGTGCGGTCCTGCGATCCAGTAGCTCTGACCGGCCTGAACCGGGACTCTACGCTAACAACTGGTATTATCATATTTAATATGAGTTCTAGCCAACTTGATTCCAAAGTCTTCAAGTTGTTACTTAATCCACAAGATTTGAGCACAACAACTTCCTGCTGTAATATACTCAGCCTCAGCATGGATAGTGCAACCGAAGTTTGTTTCTTGTAAACCATGAGATTAAGTTAACCCCAAGAAATTGGCAAGTTTCACTAGTACTCTTTCTATCTAATCTACAACCAGCAAAGTCTGCATCAGAATATCCAATCAATTCAGCAAAAGAATTTCTAGAATACCACAAACCAATACTAATAGTACCAGACAGATATCTAATAATGTGCTTAATAGTCATAAGATGTGATTCTTTAGATTCAGACTGATATCTAGCACACATGCAAATACTGAACATAATATTTGGTCTACTAGTAGTCAGATATAGTAAAGAGCCTATAATTCCTATGTATAACTTCTGATCTACAGATTTACCATGTTCATCTTGATCAAGTTTACAGGAGGGGCTCATAGGCATACCTATTGGTTTAGTAGTCTCCATCCCATACTTTTTGATAATTTCCCTTGTATACTTACCTTAGTTGATGAAGATACCATCTGAAGTTTGCTTGATCTGGAGTCTGAAAAAGAAGTTTAGTTCACCCATCATACACATCTCGAACTCACCCTGCATAAGCTTAGCAAACTCTTGACAAAGAATTTCATTAGTAGCACCAAGGATAATATCATTAACATATATTTGCACTACTAATAAATCATTATTTTTTTTTTTTCAAAAATAGAGTCTTATCAATATTTTCTCTAGAAAATTCATTTTCAATAAAAAATTTGCTTAACCTTTCATACCATGCTCTAGGTGCTAGCTTCAATCCATAAAGTGCTTTGTGTAATTTGAAAACATAGTCAGGATGTGCATGATTTTCAAATCCAGGTGGTTGTTCAACAAAAACCTTTTCAGATATAAAATCATTTAAGAAAGCACTTTTAACATCCATTTAAAATAACTTAAAATTCATAAAACAAGCAAATGCTAATAGCAGTCTAATTGCTTCAAGTCTAGCAACAGGAGCAAAAATTTCATTAAAGTCAATCCCTTCCTCCTGATTGTAACCTTTAGCAACTAGCCTAGCTTTATTTCTAATAACAACATCATTTTCATCTAATTTATTACTAAATACCCATTTAGTGCCAATGATTGAAACATTAGATGGTCTTTCAATAAGTGTCCAAACATTATTTCTATCAAATTGTATTAGTTCCTCTTGCATAGCATTGATCCAATTAGAGTCTTTTTCATCTTCTTCAAAATATTTAGGTTCTACTTGAGATACAAAAGCTATGTAATCATATTCATTTCTAATAGAAGCTCGAGTTCTTATCCCTTTCGATGGATCACCTAAGATTAATTACTTAGGATGTCCATGAGCATACCTCCACTCCTTAGGTAGATCTTGATGCTTTGAAGTGTCATATTCTTTCTCATCCTTGTCTTATTCTTCTTCACTTGGTTGAACTTGATCATTCTGTGTCAGCTTATGAAGTTTGTCAGCACCTGCACATTCATCAGATGTATCCTCTTTTCTCGAGGACTTATTAGTAGTTTCTTCAAATATAACATGTACTCACTCTTCTACAACCAAAGTTCATTTATTAAATACTCTATATGCCTTGCTTGATGTAGAGTATCTGATAAGGGATAGATTGGGTTAGGATCGTTGGCGAGCCTAGAAGTCACCTAAATTAGGCTATCATGCTTTTTTTTAGAATTTTTTAGGTAAAGGGTGGCGAAGGAATAGTGGGGTTGGAAGACAGGGTTTGGAACTCATGGACTTTGGGACTCACCCTAACGAAGAGACCTCTCACCTTTAAGGCATTACACCCTCCTTGATACTTGGAGGCGCTAGGATGGATTTCAAAGGCCACGAGGAGATAGAGAAGATGGAATGAGAAGGGGATAACTGGGCATGACCTCGCATCATGTCCTGGGGTTGGGCCTCACACCCTCTCCTTATGGAGTGAAAAAAAAAATCCACTTTTTTCAAAAACTCATTTTCATTCCCAAAACTTGACTAAACTTCAAAAACTTTTCTTTTTACAAAGGACTGAGGGTGGTATTTATAGACCTATCCAACCGTCATTTGAATTTGAATACAGGAAAAAAAGATAGAGATGATTCAAATTCAAACACAAGATAGGATAAGCCTATCGATATCTCAATCCTAACTAACCAAATCCTAATTCAAATTTCAAATAAAAGATAAATTCTAAATTTATTCTAGATATGCTCCGAAACTCGTGCGTCTCCAAGATTTGTGCTTGCTCCAGGATCCATGCTGGTGAGGTCTCCATCATTCCCCTGAGATGGGGGAAACTCGGCTTAGTCGTGTTAGGCTGGCTCTAGATGCACATAACCCAATTTAAAGTAAACAGGATTTATTCCAAGCTGGAATAAATTCGGGATATATGTGGAATAGCTAGAATAGCTAGAATAGCTATTCCGATCTTCTTCAATAGCCGCTCAACAATTCGACTTGCACGCTTCTTGGAACAAGAGTTTTGAAGCTTCATGGGGGAGGAGATCGGAGGTGTAGACAGCTTTGGGCGGACTGGAGGAAGGAGATCCGGCGATGGGGAAGGACCGGAGAAGGAGATCCGACGATGGAGAAGCCAGGAGGAGGCTTACGGACGGGCTTCTTTGGACAAGTGAACAGGGGCTTCGTGGAACAGGGGATCTAGGCAGCTCTTGGTGGAGTGGTGGCTCGAAGAAGATGATGAAGGCGGGGAGGTTGGGCTTCGGTGGAGATCGACCGGGCAGACGTCTGGCATGGTCACTAAGATGCGAGGACCAAGGGGGTAGAGAAGATGTGCCTGGTTCAGGCAAGCACTCCGTGGAGGGAAGCTGGGGCTGTTGACGGCGTCGCGACGGACTGGAGGTGGGACGCCTGGCGACGAGAGGCCGGAGGAGGGAGGTCCGATGATGGAAGATGGAGGAGAGGGTATATGGCTTCGTGAAGACCCGAGGAGGTGCCGTTGGTGCTCTGGAGGACCGGGTGAGGGTTCATGGATGATCGAAGATCGGAGGAGTCGGCTTCAGAGGAGGAGTAGCAGCCGAGCAACCATCCGAAACGAAGCAGGGGAGAACTCGGGAGCAGGGGAGGTGAGCCGGGTTTGGAGATGACTGGGTGAGGGTGGTTGGGTGACGGTGGACCAGGATGAAGCTCGCGGGCAGCAGGAGTCCAGGGGGGGGACTTCCGGATGGTAGGTGATGGAGGGGTTCTCGGACAATGGGATCTGGAGGAGGGAGGCATGGGAAGACCAGGGAAGGTCGTCTGGTGTTGGGCGATGGAAGACCGGGAAAGGATGGTTTGGCGGCTCGGGGTCGTGTGGAAGAACACCGAGGGACGGGAGCTTCTTTGATGACGGAGTGATGCTCGGGGAAGACGGATGGGAGAACAATGGGATGATGCATGATGGGATCGACTACATGGAGCACCCATGGGCGGCCAGCAGATGAAGGCGAAATTGCTACCGTGGGGGCACCGATCTGATAAGCTTTGGCCGTTGTGATCGGCTGTTTCTGTTTACAGGCTGAAGAGACTGGTGGCAAACAGGGAGCAGGGGAGATCCGACGTGGAGGTGACCAAGGGGTGCTGGACCGGGTGGAAGATGGAGGATGCGGATGATGAGGGCTGGTAGGAGAGAAGGGAATACGGGGTACCCTAATTTTTTTTTTTTGAGCTCGATACCATAATTGATGGGGGACAGATGGGGTTAGGATTGTTTGCGAGCCTAGAAGTCACCTAAATTAGGGTACCATGTGTTTTTTTTAGAATTTTTTAGGTAAAGGGTGGCGAAGGAATAGTGGGACTGGAAGACAGGGTTTGGAACTCATGGACTTTAGGACTCACCCTAATGAAGAGACCTCTCACCTCTAAGGCATTACACCCTCCTCGATACTTGGAGGTGCTAGGATAGATTTCAAAGGCCACAAGGAGATAGAGAAGATGGAATGGGAAGGGGAATGGGAAGGGGATAACTGGGCATGACCTCACATCATTTCCTGGGGTTGGGCCTCACACCCTCTCCTCATGGAGTGAAATAAAAAAATCACTTGATTTTTTTCTAAAACTCATTTTCATTCCCAAAACTTGACAAAACTCCAAAAACTTTTCTTTTTATAAAGGACTGAGGGTGGTATTTATAGACCTATCCAACCCTTATTTGAATTTGAATACAGGATAAAAAGATAAAGATTATTCAAATTCAAACACAAGATAGGATAAGACTATCCATATCTCAATCCTAACCAACCAAATTCTTATTCAAATTTTAAATAAAAGTTAAATTCTAAATTTATTCTAGATATGCTCCGAAACTCGTGCGGCTCCAAGATTTGTGATTGCTCCAGGATCCATGCTGGTGAGGTCTCCATCAGTATCCTAAAATGATACCTTCATCAGACATGGCATCGAACTTTCCAAGATGATCTTTTCCATTATTTAAAACAAAACACTTACAACCAAAAACACGAAAACATTTCAAAGTTAGTTTTCTTTGGTTCCAAAGTTCGTATGGAGTTTTCTTTAAAATAGGGCGTATCAAAACTTGATTTAAAACATAATAGGCTGTATTAATAGCTTCAGCCCAAAAATACATTGGCAAATCATTTTCACAAAGCATAGTGCGTGCCATTTCTTCTAAAGTATGATTTTTTCTTTCTACCATCCCATTATGCTAAGGTGTCCTAGGTGCAAAAAAATTGTATTCAATACCTTTTTCATTGCAAAAGTTTTCGAAATCTTGATTTTCAAATTCAGTTCCATGATCACTACGAATACAAATAACTGAAACACCTTTTTCATTTGAAACTTTTCTATAAAACTTTACGAATAAAGAAAATGATTCATCATTATGTGTTAAAAAGAAAATCCAAGTAAATCTCGAAAAATCATCCGCAATGACTAATCCATATCTCTTGCCTCCTAGACTTGATGTTGTAGTTGGTCCAAAGAGATCCATATGGAGTAGTTCAAGTGGTCTACTAGTAGTTACAAATCCTTTTGGTTTAAAAGAAGTTTTGACATGTTTTCCAAATTGATATGCTTGGCAAATTTTATCTTTTTCAAAACAAAGTTCAGGTAAATCTCTAACTAAATTCTTTTTACTAAGTTTTGAAATAAGGTATATACTAGCATGCCCTAGCCTTCTATTCCATAACCAACTAGTCTCTTCCTTAGTAGAATTCATTGCAACAAGGCATTCTCCATTTGGCAAAGATAGATCATCTAGGTCTACCAAATAAATATTTCCATGCCTTTTTCCAATGAATTATACTCCAGTTAAATCCGGACTAGAAATCATGCAATATGATGATTTGAAAACTACCTGATAACCTTTATCGCAAAACTGACTAATGTTTAAAAGATTATGCTTTAAGCCATCTACTAAAAGTACATTACTAATACTATTAGAAGGAGTTATGTGAACCTTACCAATACCAATGATTTTTTCTTTACCATTGTCACCGAAGGTCACACTCCTTCCATTCAAAGCTTCAAGAGAAGCGAATTGCTTTACATCTCCAGTTATGTGCCTTGAGCAACCACTGTCAAGATACCAAATTCGTTTGTTTTCCTTGGTTGCAAGACACACTTGCAAAAAGATCAAGCTTTGTTCTTAGGTACTCAAGCAAACTTAGGTTCTTTAGGGTTAGCTTTCAAAATGGTTCCTTTTGGAACCCACACTTTACGAAAAGACATGATTTTTCTAAAAATGCATTGTTATGATTTATGTCCTATTTTTTTGCAAGTAAAGCAAGTAATACTAGATGATGCAGGCATAAAAAAGTTTTTGAAATACTGTTGTTGTTTCTGTGGTTTATATCCTAAACCTGGCTTATTAAAAACTGCTCTTTGATTGTTTAAAAGCAAATTCAACTTTTCTGAGCTATAAGTAAATTTGTCAACAAAAGGTTTGATTTTTTCAAGTTTATTTTTGCTATTATCATTTTCAAGTTCTAAATTCTTTTTTTTCTTTAAAAGCTCATTGTTAGAAATAATATTTTTAGATCTTTTTAAAACTTCATTTTCTATAGCTAAAGCATTATTTTTCTTTTCTAAAACATCTAGTTTAGATTTCAAAGAACTAAGATCATTTAGTAAAGAATTGTTTTCTAAAAAAAAACTGTTTGCATGCTTTTTCAATTTCTTATTTGTAGATAAAACTAACCTATAATCATGCATTAATTCTTCAAAGGCATTTCTAAGTTCATCAAAAGTAAAATCAGTTTCAGAGTTGGAACATACCTCTTCATTGTCCTGATGTGCCATGAAGCAGTGATTTGCAACTTTAGTCTGCTCTTCTTCTGAACTGGAGCCTTCGTTGTCACTCCAAGTGGCCATCAAACTTGTAATGTCCCAGCTTTTTGCACTCGAAGCATATCGGTACTTCCTTCTCCTTTTTTTTTTTCTTTTCTTTCTCTTTTTCTTTTCCCTATTCCTCATATTGGTATTTCCTTTTGTAGGGAAACTTCCTCCTCTTCATGAATCTTCTAAACTTTCGTGCAAGGAGGGCTTCTTCACCTTCTTCTTCTTCTTCATCTTCGGACTCATCAATCAAGGATTCTTCTTGAATATTTGACTTGAAAGCAATCCCCTTTTTCTTCTTATCAAGGTCCATAGATTTTTGTTTCATATTGAGCTCATAAGTCATGAGTGATCCCACTAGTTGCTCAATAGATAGCTTGTCCACATCCTTTGCTTCTTGAATTGCAGTCACCTTTGGATCCTATGACGTTGGAAGTGACCTAAGAATTTTTTCACAAGATCAGCATTAGATATGACTTTACCAAGACTTCTCATAACATTTATAATATTTGTAAAACATGTATACATATTAGTAATAGATTCGTTTGGTTCCATCCGGAACATCTCATATGTGTGCACCAACATATTGACCTTAGTGATCTTCACTTGATCGGTACCCTCATGGGTAACTTCAAGTGTGTCCCATATTTCTTTGGCGAACATGCATATAAATATCCTATTAAACTTACTAGGATCTAATGTACAATACAAGAGAATCATTGCCTTAGCATTGATCTCGGATTGTTTAATGTCATTTTCATCCCAATCCTCTTCTAGTTTTGGGATGGAAACACCATTAATCACTACTGAAGGAAATTGAGGACCCTTATCAACTACTCTCCATAAATTGTAATCTTTAGAATGCATATAAATTATCATCCTAGTTTTCCAATAAGTATAATTTGTTCCATTGAAAAATGATGGTCTATTTGAGGCTTGTCCCTTAACTACACTAGTACCAAATAGGGCTGACATAGATTTTTACTCAAGGTGGTAAAGCCTATACACTTAGAACAGGGCTCTGATACCACTTGTTGCACAGTAAGTAACCCAAGAGGGTGGGTGAATTAGGTCTCTAAAAATTTAAATCTAAGCTTAATATCACAAGTTACAAACTTTACAAAACAAGATATGCAATTCAATTGAATAAGGTACTATGATTTGAATGTAATGCTCTAAAGTAATAGTGCGGC
This sequence comes from Areca catechu, assembly GCA_021397845.1. Classification (NCBI taxonomy): domain Eukaryota; kingdom Viridiplantae; phylum Streptophyta; class Magnoliopsida; order Arecales; family Arecaceae; genus Areca; species Areca catechu. The sequence goes on from CM038052.1 coordinate 82,463,608, forward strand.
GGAAATTAAAAGCAATGAGCAAAAATATAAAGAGCAAGGAGGAAGAGATCAAGCAATCATGAACACCACAAGCTATAGTGGTTCGGTGCCAACAATGCACCTACATCCACTTCCCAAGATCCCCTTGCAAATTCACTATAATCACAAGATTACAGCTGATTAGTTTTGCGGACTCACTAATCAAAACCTGACTTATTTTCACAAGGTTCACAAGTCAAACCTCACTTCGTTTTACGGGCTAACCAAGAACCTAATTGATTTTCACAAGGCTAACCAACAACCTCCCTTGGTTTTTCTGGCTAACCAAGAACCTTAGTGGTTTTACGGGCTAACCACTAACCTAATTAGTTTTCTAAAGCTTACCAATAACCTCCCTTAGTTTTGTAATAGGCAAACCAAGAACCCTTACAAGATATGAAGTTTAGAAATAAAGAATCAATGTAAGCTTTCAAAAGAAAAGTAAATAAGTCGATGTAGCTTAATGTAGTGTTTCTTTGCTCTTGTTGAAGCCTTTTGAATGCCCAAGTATGAATGATCTTCAATGATCTTGATGGCTTTGAATGCTTGGAGACTTCCTTTAGCTTGAGAGTGGTTAAAACTTGAATGAATAGGAGTCATGGCCCTTCTCTCTTCTTTTCTCTTCAAACTCTTAATGGTATTCAACATTCTTATGTTTAGATTTGATTTGAACCATACAAATAACCTCCCAAGGCCTTAAAACCGAAATCTAGCCGTTATTCTTGAAAAACTAGTCTTTGGGGGCATTTGGGATGAGTTCTGTATTTGAAAAAACTAGCCGTTACTGTTGCCAGAACTCCATGTGTCAACACTTCTTCAGTTGAGTCGACACATAAGGTCGACACATGTTCTTCTTGAGTCGACACTTAGTTCAAAATGCTTCATTCAGATTCTATGGAAATCTCAGTTGAGTCGACACATTCTTAGTTGAGTCGACACCTTGAGTCGACAACTTGCATCCATGTGTCGACACTTCAACTATTCCTTCACCTTCTGCAAGTTCTGTAGCTTGAAAGTCTCAAGCGATGTGTTGATCCATGTGTTGACACTTTGAGTCGACACATAAGGTCCATGTGTCGACACTTGATTTATGCTATTTAAAACTTTGTAGCATACCGGCCTGACTCGACACCTTATCTTCATGTATCGACACTTCATGTCATGTGTCGACACCTTGAGTCAACACATCTCTGAAAAATCACAGAAGATGTTGATTTTGAGCCGGAACTAGTTTCCATTTGGCTTTCACATCCATTCAACCATCTTTTGAGTGTCCAAGTCTTGTTTTGTGCAATCTTATCTTTCAAACTTGGTTCTTTAACATAATTGGGCTTCTTCAAATTTTGTGAGCATCCTTTCAATGAAACACACTTAAAGCAAATCATTAGTCCTCAATTTACACTTAACTATTTTGCTTATCATCAAAATCAATTAGTAGAGTCAACAAGACTGGTATCTTGCACACCTACAAACATTGGACATTATATCTGGCCTACTTGCAGTTAAATATAGCAATGAACCAATGATACCTCTATATAGCTTTTGGTCTACACTTTTACCTAATTCATCTTTATCAAGTTTACAAGAGGTGCTCATAGGCATAACTAATGATCTGGTATTCTCATTCCAAACTTCTTTAATATTTATTTTGTATACTTAGATTGGTTGATGAAGATCCCTTCATTTGTTTGCTTGATTTAGAATCCAAGGAAGAAATTTAGCTCTCCCATCTTGCTCTTCTCGATGGTGGGGGCACCAGGATCCGACACAGATTACTGGGCCCTATCTAGTTTACTGATTAGGATTTTCTTGAATCCTTAATAATGTGTCATGTTTTGTAATAAAGTCTTGTAATAAAGTTAGTCCAGTTGAGAGTTTTAAAGTTAGCTCAGTTGAGTGAGTCCTGTAATAAGTTGAGTTATCTCAACCAGTCAAATTGAGTCCTGTAATTTGAGTCTAGTACAAGTCCAGTTATATAAGAGGAGGAGCATCAGTCAAAGCCTTCACCAGGCCCTAGAGTAAAGCAAGCCCAAGCCCATATGAAGATTCCAAGAACCAAGATACCCGGGGAATATTCTACGCACCCCAGCCCAGGGTTTCTAGCCCACTAGGAGGCCCAGTACCCAAGCCATTCGGAGGCCACCCAAGCCCAATAGAGGATGTCCCTTGCTGCCCTATGTACAAGCCCAATCCCACCTTGGCATCCAAGCTCAATGAAAGGTCTTGACCAAGTCAAAGGAGGACAAGAAATCCAATTCAAACAAGGAGATCAAGTTTAATTCCCATTCAAATTGTATTCCCCTAGTTTTAAGCAAACTTATAATCCCTCTCCCACTCTACTTTGTAATTCTATTCTAACAAGGAGAGGACGTGAGGAACATCTATAAATACCCCATCCCTCCCCCTATGGTAAGCATCTTTTATTCATGAATGAAACTCTGTTGAACTTTTGTCTTACGATTGTGTTCTTGTGTTGAGGTGTGTGAGTGTTATTTGAGAGCCCTAGCCCTTCTAAACCCTAGCCATCCCAAAGATCCTTAATTCAAGCCTTAAGATGCCTAGGAGAAGAAGCCCTAAGCCATCCCAAGCAAGGAGCTTCTTCCCTATCCAGGCCGCCAGCTCCAATCTGCCCTATTTCCTTCCTTTCAAACACTAGTTCTTTCTTTTTGCTTTCTTACTTGTTCCTTTGCTAACCTCTGATGCTTGCAGGATCCCCGTGGTATTTACCTCCAAGGAGGAGGCCCTCTTTGCCTTTTTGAATGATCCTAGATAGCTGCCCGAACTGAGAAACTGAAGGCTTGTCTTCCAGGTGACAATCCCGAGTGCTGTGTGACCCCTTCACCGATAGGATCTTCGCATCGGTGCTTGGTAAAATCCATCCCCCTCCTAATTTCTGATTTGTTGAAGGTATGCTATCCTAACCAGGGGTTTCTCAATCTCTGAGATCCTTTCTTTTGTTATTTTGCATGAGCTCAAATGTGGGTAGGTTTGATCTTGTCATTAATAGTTTACCTGCTGCACTTTACTTGATTTCGGGACATTAGCCTACAAATTAAAATTCTAAAAAATTATAAAAAAATTAGTTTCTATTTTCCTTCGATCATGGTAGTCTTAGGATCATCCAGCATCACTTGAACTCTCCCTACATTATCTTTGCAAACTCTTGACAAAGACGTTCGTTAATAGCACCGAATATGATGTCATTGACAAAAACTTGTACTATTAAGAGATTATCATTCTTCTTTTTCAAAAATAATGTATTATCTACATTTCCTCTTGAAAAATTATTTTTAAGCAGAAATGAACTCAATCTATCATACCAAGCTCTTGGAGCTTGTTTCAAACCATACAAAGTTTTATAAAGATTAAAAACATGATTGGAAAATTCATGATTTTCAAAACCAGGGGGCTAATCTACATAAACTTCTTCTTCAATAAATCCATTTAGAAAAACACTTTTGACATCCATTTGAAATAGTTTAAAATTTATAAAATATGCAAATGCTAACAATAGTCTAATTTTATTGAGTCTAGCAACGGAGCAAAGGTTTCATCAAAATCAATCCCTTCCTCCTGATTGTATCCTTTGGCAACTAGCCTAGCTCTATTTCAAGTAACTAATCCATTTTCATCAAGTTTATTTATGAAAACCCATTTTGTACCAATTATTGAAACATTAGTAGGTCTTTCAACTAAAGTCCAAACATTATTTCTTTTGAATTGATTTAGTTCATCTTGCATAGTATTTATCCAATTATAATCATTTTTAGCTTCTTCGATAGATTTTGGTTCTATTTGAGAAATAAAAGGTAAATAATCACATACATTTCTTAATGAGAAATGAGTGCTTACCCTTTTCGATGAATCACCAATTATAAGTTCTTTGGGGTGTCCATGAGCAACCCCATTGATGGGGATATCGACTAGCCAGAACCTGAAGCCCAGCCCAGTCCAGAACCTGAAGCAGCCCAGCCCAGAACCTAGTTTCCATACATTGTTTTAGAATTTATTTTTATCATTGTTCCAAGATTTAGTCGGATTATTTTATTTTTAATAGTTTGAATGTATTAGGATTAAGGTTGAGGTATCTCAAGGATATCCGATATCTTAGATTAGCCTATTTATAGTTGTTTTATTGATCAAATAAAATGAGATGAAGAAATTTGGGATGAGAAAAACATAACTCTTAGTTAAGGAGAGGGTGCATCACTCCTGGTTAAGGAGAGGGTGCTGATGCCCTACATGGTTACTCTGGTTAGGAGTGGGTGCTGAAGCCTGGGTGGGGAACCCAACCATGATTTTTATTTTTTTCTTCCTAAGTTTTTCTATCGGTCTTTCTTCTTCATCTTTATCTGCATTCTCTCTCTTTCCCCTCTCTGTTTCCTTTCTCCTGAATTAACCACTGAGCCATCCCGACTGGAATCGCCCGAGCACCATCTGGTCACCAATCTTGCCAGAGGCCAACAACCCCTCCTTTTGATGTCTACAACATCACCGCCGAGACTGCCATCACCCGGATCTGCCCGAACACTAGCCGACTTGCCCACACCCGTGCTGGAACCGCTGGGCCTATAGCAATATCGCACCCGTGGCATCATGCCCTCCAAGATGCGGCTGAAGTTTCCACCTGGCCTCCTTTTATCGGTCTGGCCAACCTAGATAGGGGCCGTGGTCATCCTCTCCACCCATTGCCTCCTGTGAGGCTTCCTATCTCTGCCCATGAAGTCTCCTTAGCCACCGGCCTTCTTCTGTCTAGAGCTCCACAGCCAACTTCTCCACCTCACTCATCTTCGGCCATTTTGTCTTCGAATCTGGCATCATCCCCTCCAAGCCCGGCCAATCGCTCCATCAGTTTGTTCATCTCTGGTGTTAGTCACCCCTATTTCAAATCCCATGCCACCGAATCGTCCTTCTCCCAGCCATGCCACCATCCATCGGTCATGCCACCCCATCTCCGACAACGGCTCCTTCGGGAACACCAACGAAAGTCTTGTCGAAATAACCCTCTAAATTTCCTCCCTGGGTTGGCATGAACGTGAAAGCAAGGAAAGGAGCTGCATGCTTCTCAAAGCAAAGTCGCCCCTCTCTTTGTCAACTTCAGGTTTAAGCAGGAAATAGAAAAAAAGGGTGAACAAAATAGAAAAAAATAGAGAAAAAATTAAAGGAAAAAAATGAAAAAAATAGAAAAAAAAGAAGGGGTTTATTTGAATAAAAAATTTTTAGGGAAAATAATTTGGATCAGTTTGAACTTAGCCTAGTGTGGTCATTTCTTAATGACCAACGATCCTACCCTTCCTAAAATAATTTTGATCGGGGGTTGTCCCGCATCATTTTTGGTATTAGAGCTAGGTTAGGTTAGGTTTGTCATCTTTATTTAATTGCATTATTTGTATTAAAAAAAAGAAAAAGAAAAGAGTCAGCAGGTTGTGCTTCCTAGAGCTAGATCTTCTGAAGCTTGACTCGACAGAGTCGAGTTCTCCCAACCTCAGGGGAATGATCAGGACATCGACTAGCCAGAACCTGAAGCCCAGTCTAGAGCCTAAAGCAGCCTATCCCATCCCATAACATTATGTAGCCCAACCCAGAACCTGAAGCCCAGCCCAGATTCTGAAGTTAGCCCAGCCCAAACCCTAAAGTCCTAGATCCTAAAGTCAATGCAGCATATATCCTGTAGCAGCATGGATCCCAAAGCAGCACTAATCTCAGAGCACATCCAAATAAAGATAAGTGTAATTTTTTTATGGGTGTATGAGGGATTGGGATATCTCAAAATTTTAGGATTCGTTTTCGTATGTTGTTTTAGAAATTATTTTTATCATTGTTTTAGTATTTAGTTTGATTATTTTATTTTTGATAGTTTGAATGTATTAGGATTAAAGTTAAGGTATCTCAAGGATATTGAATAACTTAAATTAGCCTATTTATAGTTATTTTAACGATCAAATAAAAGGAGACGAAGAATATTTGAGATGACAAAAATAGAAACTCCTGGTTAAGGAGAGGGTGCATCACTCATGGTTAAGGATAGGGTGCTGATGCCCTACATGGTCACATGGGTTATAAGTGGGCGCTGAAGCCTGGTGGGGACACAACCATGGTTTTTATTTTTTTCTTCCTAAATTTTTCTATCAGTCTTTCTTCTTCATCTTATCTGCATTCTCTCTCTTTCCCCTCTCTATCTCCTCCCAAATTAACCACCGAGCCATCACGATCGGAACCCCCTGAGCACCATCCAGTCATTGATCTTGCTAGAGGTCAACCACCCTTCCTTCTGACATCTTCGACATCGCCACCGAGACTGCCATCACTTGGATCCGTCCGAACACCAGCCAACTCGCCCACGCCCGTGCTGGAACCACCGGGATTATAGTTGTATCTTGCCCATGGCATCGTACCCTCCAAGACATGGCTGAAGTTTCTGCCCGGCCTCCTCTTCCAATCGATCCGGCCAACCCAGATAGTGGCTCGTGGCCATCCTCTCTGCCTGCTTCCTCTAGTGAGGCCTCCTATCTCCGCCCGTGAAGTCTCCTCAACCATTGGCCCTCTTCCATTTGGAGCCCCATAGCCACCTTCTCCACCTCACTCATCTCCGGCCATTCCTTCTTCGAATCAGGCATCATCCCTTCCAAGACCGACCGATCGCACCATCAGTTTGTTCATCAAAAGCATCAGTCTCCCCTATTTCAAATCCCACGCCATCAAATCACCCTTCTCCCAGCCATGCCATCATCCATCGACCATGCCACCCCGTCTCTGGCGACGGCTCCATCGAGAACGCTGATGAAAGTCCCGCCGGAACCACCCTCTAAAGTTCCTCTTTGGGTTGGCACAAATGTGAAAGCAAGGAAAGGAGCTGCACGCTTCTCAAAGTAGAGCCGCCCTTCTCTTTGATGACTTCAGGTTTAAGCAGGAAATAAAAAAAGGGTGAAAAAAAGAAAAAATCAGAGAAAAAAATGAAAAAAATATGAAAAAAAGAGGGCGTTTATTTGAATAAAAAGTTTTTGGAGAAAATATTTTGGATCAGTTTGATCCTAGCCTAGTGTGGTCATTTCTTAATGACCAACGATCCTACCCTTCCTAAAATAATTTTGATTGGGGGTTGTCCCGCATCATCCATTCTTTAGGTAATGGGTTAGGTGTAGATGAGTCACCAACTCCTTTTACTTGTTCCCTTTCATTGTTTTGATTGTCATCTTGCTCCTTGGAAGCCTCTTCATTGTTGTTCACTTTTTCAGTTGTTTGAATGCCTATTTCATCATCAAGAACATCTTCTTTTCTAGAAGATTTTTGATCAATCTTATCAAACATAACATAGATAGATTCTTCAACAAGAAGTGTTCTTCTGTTGAAGACCTTGTATGCCTTGCTAGATGTAGAGTAACATAAAAAAATACCCTCATCAGACGTGGCATCAAATTTGCTTAGATTATCCTTGCCATTGTTTAAAATGAAACAACAGCATCCAAAAATATAAAAATACTTAATTGAAGGTTTTCTACCTTTCCATCATAAGGTGTTTTCTTTAAAATAGGCCAGATTAAAACATGATTTAAAACATAGCAAGCATTGTTTATGGCTTCTGCCCAAAAATATCTAGGCAAATTATTTTTGCAAAGCATGGTGTATGCCATTTCTTCAAGAGTTCTATTTTTTCTTTCTACTGCCCTATTTTGTTGAGGTATCCTAGATGTAGAAAAGTTATGATGAATACCATTTTCACTACAAAACTTTTCAAAATCATGATTTTCAAATTTCGTACCATGATCACTTCTTAGAGAAATAATTGAAACACTTTTTTTATTTGAGGCTATTTTATGAAGTTTAATGAATGCAGAAAAGGTTTCATCTTTATGAGCTAAGAACATGATCCATGTAAAACGTGAGAAGTCATCTGTAATAACTACACCATACTTCTTACCTCCCAAACTAGTTATTCTAGTAGGTCCAAAGAGGTCCATATGAAGTAATTCTAGGGGTCTAGATGTTGAGACAACTCCCTTAAGTTTGAAAGAAGATTTAGTTTATTTTCTAAGTTGGCAAGCACTACAAATCTTATCCTTTTCAAAACTATGTTTTGGCAAATCTTTTATGAGATTCTTTTTGTTAAGTTTTGAAAGCAAATGTATACTTGCATGTCTTAGTCTATGATGCCAAAGCCAACAAGTTTCATTGATCTTGGCTTCCATTGCCACTAGGCATTGACCATTTTGCACTGGAAGATCGTCAAGATCAAACATATAAATATTGCCATGCCTATGACCAATAAATTTGATGCCATTGTTATCAAGACTGGAAACATGGCACATGAAAGATTAAAAAATAACTTTAAAATCTTTATCACAAAACTGGCTAATACAAAGTAAATTATGTTTTAAACCATCAACAAAAAGAACATTATCTATATAAGTAAAAGAGGTGATATAGACTTTATCAATCCCAATGATTTTGCCCTTTCCATTATCACTGAAGGTTACATTTCCACCATTTTGATATTCAAGAGAAGAGAACTGCTCCACATTTCCAGTCATGTTCCTTGAGCAACCGCTATCAAGGTACCACAATCTTCTTTTGTTGGTTACAAGACACACCTATAATAATAAATCAAGTTAAGACTTTAGGTACCCAAGTCATCTTGGGTCCTTTAGGATTAGTGGATATGGTTCCTTATGGAATCCAAACTTTTCTAACTTTATTTAATTTCGTTTTTTTACACAAATATAATTTATGTCGTACGTTGCCACAAGAATAACAAGTAATGGAAGATGAAGCAGGCAAAAAGAAATTCTTAAAAATTTTTTATTATTTCTATAGTTTAAAACCTAATCCCGCTTTGTTGAAAATTGCTCTTTGATTATTTAAAAGCATATTGAGTTTTTCAAAACTATAAGTAAACTTTTCAACAAAAGGTTTTAATTTTTAAAGCGCATCCTTGTACATCTTTTTTCTTGCAAAAGTTCTTTGTTTTGTTTAGCAAAATTTTCATTTTCCTTTTCAAATCTTCCTTTTCTTTTTCCAAAAAGATATTTTTATCAGTTAACTTCTTATTTTCTTGAAGCAAACAATCATTTTCAATCAAGGAATTATCACTTGTTTTAATCAATTCCAAATTTTGTTTCTTTAGCCCTTTGTTTTTCATTTTTAGTTATTGATACTCAATAACTAAATCATCAAAAACATCATGAAATTCTTCGAAAGTAAATTCATCTTCAAGTTCAGATTTTACCTCATCATCATTAGCTATTAAACAAAAATTGGCGACTTCTTGTTGCTCTTCATTTGAAATCAAGTCCTCGCTCTCACTCCAGGCGGCCATCATTGCTTTCTTCTTTAGTTTCCTTCTGCTCTTGTTGAGTAAGGGGCAGTACATCTTGAAGTAGCCAGGTTTCTTACATTCAAAATAAGTAGGTTGCTCCCTTTCTTTCTCTTTTTCTTTTTCTTTACTAGGCTATCCCTTTTGAGGCTTTTTCTTAAAATTATACCTTTTCTTTCTCATGAACCTCCTAAACTTTCTTGAGATGAGAGCCATTTCATCTTCATCATCTTTCTCATCGGAATCATCACTTGTATCTTCTCTGATTATGGACTTGAATGATATGGTCTTCTTTTTCTTGTCATTGTCTGTAACCTTTTGTTTCAATGATAGCTCATATGTCATTAGAGATCCTAGAAGCTACTCAAGAGGTAGTGTGTTGACATCCTTAGCTTCTTCTATGGCTATCACTTTTGGATCCCATGATGAAGGAAGTGACCTGAGAATTTTATTCACTAATTCAACATTAGAAATGACTTAACCCAAGCTTCTCATGCCATTCACAATGTTACTAAATCAAGTGTACATTTCACTAATAGATTCAGATGGTTCTATTCTAATATTTCATATGTATGAATGAGCATGTTAACTTTGGTAGTCTTCACTTGATGTGTACCCTCATGGATAACTTCAAGTGTGTGCCATATTTCTGTAGCGAAGAGATAATTTGAGATTTTATCGAACTCACTTAGGTCTAAAGCATAAAACAGTAAATTCATAGCCTTAGCATTAAGCTCAACTTGCTTAATGTCATTCTCATCCCATTCATCTTCCAACTTGGGAGTGAGAATGCCATTAACCAAGGTGGTAGGCTGATGTGGACATTTAACAATAGTTTTCCAAATATTATAATCAATGGCTTGAATATAAATGTGCATGCATGTTTTTCAATTTGTATAATTTGTGCCATTAAACATGGGGGGATGATTTGAGGCTTATCTATCAATAATTCCAACATCGATTTGGGCTACCATTTAGATCTTTGACTCAAGATTGTTAGACTTATACGCTGAGTACCAAGCTCTGATACCACTTGTTGCCCAGCATAGCAACACAAGAGCGGGGGTGAATTGGATTTCTTTAAATAACTAAAGCAGATATGTGCTGAAATTAATGTGTTTGTGAAGCAATGCAAGTGTGCACCAAATGAATAAGATGCAATGCTAAGAGTATAAGTAGTAAATGTAGAATAGCAAAGAGCACACATACAAACATAAAGGTTTATAGTGGTTCATTACACACCAAGCACCTACATCCACTTTCCAAGCTACCCCTTAGAAATTTCACTATAATCAACCTAGATTACAGCCAACTTGTTTACAATAGACTCACAAGTCAAACTGATGGGAAGAAGAAATGAAAAAAAATGCTTTATGAGATGAAGGAATGAGACTAAATATTCTAAAGGAGATTAGTTAAAGATCAATCTAATTAATTTCTTAAGCATATGGCTAATCGAACTATAATGACTAGGAATTTAATGAACACAACTCAATATGATTAAACGCAAATCTAGAGTGGACTAAACAGAATAATAATGATCTACCATAGTAAATTAACCATCTAAATTAAGCTAGTCCTACTTTTTTAATAATCCAAACCCTAAGAAGTTAGGGATTACCTGACCTTGATCAATCCAAAGGATTTCTCTCAAGGTAAGTTCTAGGATGACCAAAATACACCACTTGGTGGCTCACTCAGCATTCTGGGTTCTGGCAAGAAGTTCCTTCTTCTAAAGTCTGGATTCCGGAGGCCCTGTCACAAAGAAACCTGGGATTAGAAACAAGCTAAAGAACTCAAATTAAAGAAGGGAAGAATGATGGGTTGAGGGATGGATGAAGGCTTCTTCTTCTTGAGGGAATCGACTCCTTTCTGATTCCTAGGGTTGGAGAACCGGCTCCTTGCTTGATCACTTGATTCTTGGCTTGATTTCTTCTTGAACTTTGATGCGAACTTGATCTTCTTTGAGAGATGCAATGGAAAGAAAGTGTTTGAAGTGGAGAAAAGAGGAGGAAGAGGAAGAGAGAAACAAGGTCACATAGACCTAAAAGAAACCTAGGCACAAAGCCAAAGAGGGGCACATAGCCAAGACCTTCACATAGAAGAAAGAGCTTTTTTTTTTCATTCATTTATCAATCTCCCACATTTCTCATGCCCAAGGCTTTTTAAAGACTTACATTTGAATTCAAACTAACCTAATTTGGTGGAGGATATCATGGGGAAGTTACATGGAATAAGGAGAGAATTGTGGGAATAGGTTTGATATGATTTGGAGGAGTGGTCCCCCCTCACTTTGGCCGACCACCCTTGCTTTGGAGAGCTTTGGTCGGCCAAGCATGAATTTAAATTCAAATGACATGCTAAGGCTTGACTTGGTTGACCATCTTCAAAAACTTGGACTTGGTGATTTGACCTCCTTCTTGATTTTGACAATTTGACCATCTCCATGACTTTGGACTTTGACTAATTGACTTTCTTCAAGAATTGGCTCCTTGGGACTTGATTAAGAGTCAGCTCCTTTAGTGGTGAGGTGTCTGATGAGGTGGCAAGAGTCGGCTCCAAGGTGGTGGTGATGTGCCTTCAAGAGTCGGCTCTAGGGTGGTGATGTGTCTTCAAGTGTGGGCTCCATTGGTGGTGAAGTGATGAAGTGGTACTTTGAAGCCCGAGTTGCTTCTTGATAAGTCTTCAAAAGTGAGTTGACTGGATTGACTGACCCAACAGCGGACTAACCTGTCCTTGATTACATTTATTTTGAAATAAAATATTGACATGATTTGTTACTCCAACCATAAGGACTTTTGGATGGGTTGAAGTCTTTTTGTTAACCTGGTGCCCACACCAATTCTCCCAGGGTGGGAGGAACTCGACCCTGTCGAGTGATATGTTTCTATTATATCCGGGTCGATTTGTTGCAGGTCCTCTCGGGTGATCCAGGAGTCTTCAGATTCAGGACGTCCTTGCCATCGAATCAGATAGCGTTGGTAGCCCTTATTTCTAGTGGTGATAATCTGGTCATCCAAGATTCTTTCAACACTCTCTCTTTGCTCAGGAATATTTGGTGGTGGACACTCATTTGGGACATCACTCTCAAAGGATACACTAGGACCAAAAAGCTCATCAGGTATTGGTACAGGTTCCTTGTATTCTTTGAGGTCAGAAATATTAAAAGTAGAACTAATGCCATAACTAGATGGTAAATCTACTACATAAGCATTAGATCCAATTCTCTTTATTATTCTGAAGGGTCCGGCTCCCCGGGCATGGAGTTTCTTCATTGTTCCGGGTGGAAACCTCTCTGGTTTGAGTTTAATCATTACTAAATCCCCTTCATTAAATTCTTTAAGCCGTTTATGTAGATCAGCCGTATGCTTATAAAATTCATTGCTTGTTTGAATCTTTTGGCTAATCTCCTTATACAAGTCCTTAAGATGCTGTGCATATGATTCGGCGGATTCCGACACCCGTGCATGTGCTGGTAATGGGACTAGATCTAAAGGTCTCTTAGGTTTATATCCATGGACCACTTCAAATGGACTCTTCCCAATAGATCTATTGACTGAGCTATTATAAGCAAACTCAGCACGAGGAAGTAAAAGATCCCAGTTCCCTAAGTTTTCTCCAACTAAACACCTCAATAGATTACCTAAGCTTCGGTTTACAACCTCGGTTTGGCCATCAGTTTGAGGGTGATAGGCTGTAGAGAATTTCAGTTTGGTACCTAACATGTGCCAGAGGGTTTTCCAGAAGTAACTGGTGAACTTGACATCTCTATCTGACACAATGGTTCTAGGTAAACCATGAAGCTTAACGATATGATCCAAGAAAAGTTTGGCCACTTTTGACGCATCTAAAGTCTGAGAACACGGAATAAAGTGCGCCATCTTAGAAAATCGATTGACAACCACAAAGATAGAATCATGTTTCTTGGGAGTTCTAGGGAGACCTGTCACGAAATCCATACTAATGTCTTGCCACGGACCTTCAGGGACAGGTAAAGGTGTGTACAAACCAGTGTTTTGTTTTTGGTGCTTTGCTACCGCACAGGTTCGACACTGGGCTACTATCTGGGCAACATTCTTCTTAAGACTAGGCCAGAAAAATTGATCCTCCATAGCCAAGATGGTTTTGTTTCTACCAAAATGTCCAGCTAATCCTCCAGCATGGGCTTCCCAGATCAGAAATTCCCTAACAGAAGTTTTGGGAATGCACAGCCTATTTTCCTTGAAAAGGTATCCATCTAATAGAATGTAATCGCTATGTTCACTAGACGGACCTTGTTGGAGGGAGTGATAGATATGACCAAAGTCAGGGCATGTAGAATACTCACTCTTCAACCTATCAAATCCTACTATCTCAGTCCTCACAGTATTCATCAACATAGATCGACGGCTTAATGCATCAGCAACTCGATTCTCAGTACCGGCACGATGTTTCAGAACGAACGTGTACCCTTGTATGAACTCTACCCATTTCCCGTGCCTAGGGTTCAACTTCTTCTGAGAACTAAGGAACCTAAGAGCTTCATGATCAGAAAATAAAACAAATTCCTGCGGTAAAAGGTAGTGACGCCAATAGCGTAAAGCTTGTACTACCGCATATAGCTCCTTATCATAGGTTGAATACCTTAGTCTCGCATCATTCAACTTCTCACTAAAGAATGCTACTGGGTGATTCTCTTGACTTAAAACTCCTCCAATTCCAACCCCAGAAGCATCACAAGCGACCTCAAATAATTTGGAAAAATCCGGAAGCCTTAAAACAGGTGCTTGTGTCATTATCTCTTTAATCATTAGGAAAGCTTTATCAGCCGCTCTAGTCCATTCAAAATTTCCTTTCCTAATGCAATCAGTGATGGGTGCCACTATCGTACTGAATCCCCTAATAAACCTCCTATAGAAAGTGGTTAGACCATGGAAACTACGTACTTCATGGATGTTCTTGGGTACAGGCCATTCTACTATGGATTTGACTTTCTCTGGGTCAGCTGACACTCCTTCAGAAGTAACTACAAATCCTAGAAAGATGACTCTATGTGTGAGGAAGTCACACTTTTTGATATTGGCATAGAGGCTATCTTTTCTAAGAACTTGACAAACTTGGCTCAGGTGATCTAAGTGGTCTGCCTTGGTTTGGCTATATATAAGGATATCATCAAAATAGACCACAACAAATTTTCCTATGAAGGCTTTCAACACCTGATTCATGATCCTCATAAATGTGCTGGGTGCGTTGGAAAGACCGAATGGCATGACTAACCACTCATATAATCCATCTTTAGTCTTGAAAGCGGTCTTCCATTCATCCCCAGGTCTAACTCTAACCTGATGATAGCCACTCTTTAAATCAATTTTGGAGAAAATTGTTGCTCCGGCTATCATATCTAACATGTCGTCAAGTCGTGGGATCGGGAACCTATACTTCACCGTAATCTTATTGATGGCTCGGCTATCTACACACATCCGCCAAGTACCATCCTTCTTAGGGGTTAACAATGCGGGGACTGCGCAAGGACTTAGACTTTCCTTAATAAACCCCTTCCTAAGTAATTCCCCAATCTGTTTCTGCATTTCCTGATGTTCAGCTGGGTTCATCCTATAGTGAGGCAAATTAGGTAAAGTTGCCCCGGGGACTAAATCTATGACATGCTGTATGTCCCTTAAAGGTGGAAGGCTATCGGGAAGATCTTCGGGAAATACGTCCTTATACTCTTCTAATAATTGGACCACCTCTGGAGGGTGTTCTATAGGTGTGTGGTCCTTAACCTCTTTTGCTGCTACCACCCAAATAGGTGCTCCCTCTTGGATATCTTGTTCTATTTCTTTTGCACCTATCAGATTTAATCCAGTTTTCTTTTCCTTCAAGCTACTGGTTCCTCTCCTGACATTGTCCTTAGGCTCTTTTGGATGAATGACAATTCTCTTGCCATTAAAATTGAAAGCACAGGAGTTTGACCGACCAAAGATGGTCACATCATGATCAAACAGCCATGGCCTGCCTAAGATGATGCTACTTACTCCCATAGGAAGCACATCACACCAGACCTTATCTTGATAGGATTGAATTTGGATTTGGACTTGGCACCGTAGCTTGATTGGAATAGATGTAGAGTCTATCCAGGATACCTTATATGGATTGGGATGTGGTACAACGGATAACCCTAAACTCTTTGCTGCACTAGTGGAAATGGCGTTGACACAGCTTCCACTATCTATCACAATCTTACAGACCTTTTCCTTAATTTTGACAAATGTTTGTAGGATGTTAGTCCTACGCCAGTCTTCTTGTTCTTTGGTCTGTGTCATGATACACCTAACGACTCCTAGTAAATCTGATGAGTCCAAATTTTCCTCATCTCCCTCATACTCATCAGCTAAGCAATCTTCTGCTTCATACACTTCTTCGTCACCATTCTCTAAATGCTCTAAGCCTTCTTCCTCTACTTCACCAATGTGTAAAGCTCTAGAGGGACACTGACTCATATAATGACCCGGTTGACGGCACTTATAACATACTTGACTTGTCCTACCTTGACTTTCAGGCCCTTTTCCTTTATCTTCTCTAGATGGGGTGGCTGAATTGGGCCTAGGAATTGGATTTGAGCTGGACCTAGGCTTAGCTGTGGGAGTAGGAACCGAACTGGGTCTACTAGCAAGTGGACTGAACCTAGAGGGCTCTGGTTTCCTAAAAGTAGATCTCCTCTGAAATCTCTCATAGTCCATGGCAACCTGATATGCCTGCTCTAAATCATGGACTTCCCTCAAAAATAATTCCCCCTTGATGTCTTCATTCAGCCCTGATCTAAACCTAGACAAAGTGGCTGCCTCCGACTCGACCACGTTGCACCGCATGACAAACTCGTCAAATTTGGTGACATACTCAGAGACGGTTTTGTTTCCTTGTGTTAACCGTTGCCACTGATCTAGTAATCTCTCTTGATAAGACATGGGTAGGTATTTTTCTCTAAGTTTTCTCTTCATATCTCTCCATGTGCTTACCGGTACATCTCCCCTCTGTCTAATCGTGCGCTCTACATTTCCCCAATGTAGTCTAGCCTGTCGAACCAGCCTGATCTTAGCAAATTTGAATCTCCTCTCATCTGACATGTCATACCAATCAAAATACTGGTCCATGTCAGCCTCCCAATCTATATACACCTTAGGATCTAAGCTTCCTTCAAAAGTTGGTGCATCTAGACGGATGTTCCTTAAGGCCCGGTCATCCTGATCGAAATTTTCATGGTGATGCCTTCTTTGATTAAAGTCAGGGGTGTGATCATCAAAATCGTGTTGTGGCCTTCTATGGGTTGGGTCAGGAGTGCGTTCTTGCCGTTGGGCTCTGGGATGGTCTGGAGGTAATCTGGGAGATGGTGGTTCAGTTGGAGTTAACCTAGCTTCCTCTAGGACCCCTATTCTATCCTCGACCCGATCAAGCTTAGCATTCATTGTAGCCATTTGCTCTATCATAGACTTCATGAGACTCTCCATATTAGGGTCCATGGACGAACTTGGTTGATCTTGTGAACGGTGGAATGGTGTTCCTGATCTAGTGGTCATGAAAATGATGCACTCGAACGACTATGGCTCCTAGACCTAGAGCACAAGTTAAGAACCCAATTGAAAGACTAACTAACCAGTAGTAACTTATATCACTTGGCCAGGTAGGTGGAAGGGGAGCTGGAGATCCCTGAATACCAACCTTAGACACCAATCAGAGATTGGCCAGGTAGGTGGATCAAACCACAAGCCCTTACACACCAATCCTAGACACCAAGTTAATAAGCACACACTAACTAGCTAATACAATCAACTTGATTTCTAATTCGAACCCGACCTGTTGGTGTCCCTAACCCACTAGGGTATTAGGTCTAATTGATTTTAATTAAGGATTGGGTTCGAATGATGAAGGGAGGTGGTTTTTTGGGCTAAGGACAGGTAATTACTTCCTGACCTTATGTTAATTTCATGCCCTTAGATAGCTTAATCATGAAATGAATGCATGACTAAATTACTGATGCAGAGTGGTGTGTTGCAGTTCGAAAGTGATGTTGGAAGGTGCAGTAAAAAACGTCAAAAAAATTTGAAAAAAATTAATGAGAACTCCTAACTTATAGATGTCATACCAGGTGAAGCAGAATTTCAAAATAAAATCTAGACTGTTCTAGGCAGATCCTGAATAAAGGCACTAAAAGCTCAAGAACAGAACAGAAAACCTAATGACACTATCGGACTGCAGGAATTTTCATTTTTTTTGTAATTTTTTTCTGAAGCTGAAATTTTAAACGGTGATAAACAACTTAAAATGGAACAAGAAAAAAAAATATGTCAAAGAAAAATGCACTACTTGCCTTTGGAGCTGCAGGCGGATTACAGTCAGCCTACACCTAATTACAGCAAGCAGGGAAAAATCAGACTTACATAGAATTCTTCTATGTAGTCCAAAGCAATGACCAAGATAGGACAACCTTACACTATAAGGATCCACCTTATAGTAGGACAACCTGATTTCATCTTGGTTTTGCAATGCAAGGGTTGGCTATAATCTTATAGCACCAAAGATAAATCGATGCAAACCCTAAACACAGATATGCCCTAATCAACCTGCTCTGATACCAAAAATGATGGGAAGAAGAAATGAAAAAAAATGCTTTATGAGATGAAGGAATGAGACTAAATATTCTAAAGGAGATTAGTTAAAGATCAATCTAATTAATTTCTTAAGCATATGGCTAATCGAACTATAATGACTAGGAATTTAATGAACACAACTCAATATGATTAAACGCAAATCTAGAGTGGACTAAACAGAATAATAATGATCTACCATAGTAAATTAACCATCTAAATTAAGCTAGTCCTACTTTTTTAATAATCCAAACCCTAAGAAGTTAGGGATTACCTGACCTTGATCAATCCAAAGGATTTCTCTCAAGGTAAGTTCTAGGATGACCAAAATACACCACTTGGTGGCTCACTCAGCATTCTGGGTTCTGGCAAGAAGTTCCTTCTTCTAAAGTCTGGATTCCGGAGGCCCTGTCACAAAGAAACCTGGGATTAGAAACAAGCTAAAGAACTCAAATTAAAGAAGGGAAGAATGATGGGTTGAGGGATGGATGAAGGCTTCTTCTTCTTGAGGGAATCGACTCCTTTCTGATTCCTAGGGTTGGAGAACCGGCTCCTTGCTTGATCACTTGATTCTTGGCTTGATTTCTTCTTGAACTTTGATGCGAACTTGATCTTCTTTGAGAGATGCAATGGAAAGAAAGTGTTTGAAGTGGAGAAAAGAGGAGGAAGAGGAAGAGAGAAACAAGGTCACATAGACCTAAAAGAAACCTAGGCACAAAGCCAAAGAGGGGCACATAGCCAAGACCTTCACATAGAAGAAAGAGCTTTTTTTTTTCATTCATTTATCAATCTCCCACATTTCTCATGCCCAAGGCTTTTTAAAGACTTACATTTGAATTCAAACTAACCTAATTTGGTGGAGGATATCATGGGGAAGTTACATGGAATAAGGAGAGAATTGTGGGAATAGGTTTGATATGATTTGGAGGAGTGGTCCCCCCTCACTTTGGCCGACCACCCTTGCTTTGGAGAGCTTTGGTCGGCCAAGCATGAATTTAAATTCAAATGACATGCTAAGGCTTGACTTGGTTGACCATCTTCAAAAACTTGGACTTGGTGATTTGACCTCCTTCTTGATTTTGACAATTTGACCATCTCCATGACTTTGGACTTTGACTAATTGACTTTCTTCAAGAATTGGCTCCTTGGGACTTGATTAAGAGTCAGCTCCTTTAGTGGTGAGGTGTCTGATGAGGTGGCAAGAGTCGGCTCCAAGGTGGTGGTGATGTGCCTTCAAGAGTCGGCTCTAGGGTGGTGATGTGTCTTCAAGTGTGGGCTCCATTGGTGGTGAAGTGATGAAGTGGTACTTTGAAGCCCGAGTTGCTTCTTGATAAGTCTTCAAAAGTGAGTTGACTGGATTGACTGACCCAACAGCGGACTAACCTGTCCTTGATTACATTTATTTTGAAATAAAATATTGACATGATTTGTTACTCCAACCATAAGGACTTTTGGATGGGTTGAAGTCTTTTTGTTAACCTGGTGCCCACACCACAAACCCAAAGTTGGTTTTCTTAATTAGGCTCACCAACAACCTTTACTCAAGCCAACCTAGACTTGGATCTCAATTCAAGGCTTGGAAGGGCCTAATACCTAGTTTCAAATACCCTTCAAACTAGTATAATAAATGAAATCTAAGATACAAATATAAAGCATAAGCAAACTCTCTCATAGAGTGGAATATGGAAGCTTTGAGGCTCTTGATGATTGCTTGAGTTGTCTTCTCTTTGTAATCACTTCAAAGACTACTTTTGGAATGCTGAAATGAAGGCTTGTAAGCTTTTTCAGTAGATTCTTCTTTTTTGCTCTCTTTTTGACTTTGGAAGTGAAGTTCTCAAGAAATGTCTTATCTCTTGTGAGTTAGTTATTCATGAATGAGCTTGGTAAAGCTTAAATACTTCAAAAAATTTTAAAAAATGATTTAAGATCGTTGGTGGAGCAAAACTAGCCTTTGGAGACTTGAAGGATTCAAATATGACTCTCAGAAAATATAGCCATTATAGCTGTCAGAACTCGTGAGTCAACACTTGACATCTGTGAGTCGACACTTGAGTCTTCATGAGTTGACACTTGGATGAGCATGAGTCGACTCAAGGCATAAACATCTAAAAAATCAGGGTTCTATCCATTTTCTATTCTCAAGCTATGGGTCGACACTTGAACCATGTGAGTCGACACTTAAGTCTCCTTAGCAGACACTTGACAGAAAATACCTCAGAATGCATAGTTCTATACCTTCAATTTTCTCAGGCCATGAGTCAACATTTTGTTTCTATGAGTCGACACCTAACTTTTATAAATCGACACCTGATTTTTGTGAGTCGTTACTTGGCATGCCAAAGGAATTTCTATGTGCCAGCCTCCTGAAGTGTCGACACCTTGCATGCCATGAGTCGACACTTGACTCTACCACTTGACAAAAACTTGTGCCAACCTTCAAAATTCAAAATGTTCTTCAATGAAACTTCAATATAGTTTTTGTAAAGCTCCGATTGATCCATGTTGAGCAGATATGCCATTCTTGAAAAATAATTTATTCAAGAAGGTGGTATTGAGAGGTTAATTGAGCTCGATGAGAAAGTCTCTGAAGAGCAACCAGTTGTAGATCATATCAAACCCAGTCAACCAATTCACATAAATGCTCTTCCATCTTGTAGGTCTATTAGAGTCTCCAAACCTCCTGAAAGGTACTTGGATATGCTTATAGAGGATATAAAGAAAATATTTCTTATTCGGGATAAGGATCAATTAATTGATCCTAAGACTTATGATGAGGCAATGTCAGACATCGACTCCAAGAAATGGTTGAATGCTATGAAGTTAGAAATTGAATCAATGCATTCTAACCATGTATGGTCCTTAATTGATCTACTAGAGGGTATTGTACCTATTGGTTGTAAATAGATCTATAAAAGAAAAATAGGTGCAGATGGTAAGGTAGAGACCTTTAAAGCTATGTTAGTGGTGAAAGGGTATAGTCAACGTGAAGGCATTGACTATCATGACACCTTTTCATCAGTAGCTATGTTGAAATCAATCCATATATTGCTTGCAATTGCAGCATATTATGATTATGAGATATGGCAGATGGATGTGAAAATTACGTTCTTGAATGGATATCTTGAAGAATATATCTATATGGAGCAGCCTTTGGGTTTCACTTCCAATGATGAAGATCAAATAGTCTACAAGCTGTATAGATCAATCTAGGTATTGAAGCAAGCTTCTCAGAGTTGGAATACTCATTTTGATGATGCAATCAAATCATTTGATTTTATCAAGGATGAGGATGAGCCATGTATTTTTAGGAAGGCAATTGGGAGGGCGGTGACATTCCTCGTACTGTACATGGATGACATCCTCCTTATTGGGAATGAATTTCCATGTTGACTTCGATTAAAAGTTGGTTATCTAAAGAATTCTCTATGAAAGACTTAGGTGAAGCATCTTATATTTTGAAAATTAAAGTCTATTGAGATAGATCTAATCGGATGCTTGGCCTTTCATAAAAATTGTACTAAAGGAAGTGCTGAAAAGGTTCAGCATGGAGAACACTAAAAGAAGATTGTTATCTCTTTGGCATGGCATTAATCTCTCCCATAAAATGTGTCCTAACATATCTAAAATGATTCAATGCATGAGCAAGATTCCATATGCTTTTGCAATAGGAAGCCTTATGTATGTCATATTGTGTACTCAACCTGATATAGCTCTTTTTGTGAGTGTCATGAGCAGATATCAGTCGAATCTAGGTGAAGAACACTGGATAGCTATGAAGAACATTCTTAAGTACTTAAGAAGGACTAAAGATTTGTTCTTAGTTTTTGGAGGGAGTTCAGAATTAGGGATAAATGGATATACAGACTCAGACTTTATATCTGATCCTGATGATAGGAAGTCTATATCGAGGTTTGGGTTTTTGTGTAATGGTGGGGCAACTAGTTGAAAAAGTTTCAAGCAGCCCATCATAGCAGATTCAACAATGAAAGTAGAGTACATCACTGCCTCTAAAGCTACAAAAGAAACCTTCTAGTACGAAAAGTTCATTGCTGAGCTTGGAGTGATGCCATCTAATGCCATCCTCATATATTATGACAATAATGGTGCAATAGCTCTTGCTAAGGAGCTCAGGTCTCACTAGAAGTCTAAGCATATTGAGCGGTGATTTCATATCATACGTGACTATCTCGAGAAGAAGTATATTGAGGTGTGAAGAGTAGACTCCACAAACAACCTGAAAGACCTACTGACTAAGCCTCTGAGCTAGCAAAAGGTTGAAGTCCACCTTGAGAAGATGGGACTTAGATGTGTAGCCAATTGGCATTAGTGTATGTGGGAGATTGTTAGATGTATGCCCTAAAAGCCTAGTTGGCTTGACACATTATAGTTTTTACGGCATGAACTTTGTACTTAATTTTTCTTATTAATAAAAGGACATCAGTTTCATTCATATTGATGTGTCTATGAATCGTCCATGGAGTTAATGTGTAATGACACATATTCTTAAGAGTTGAGAATTTGAGGCATGTGTCTTTATAGATTAACTTTTAAAAGCTCTCGATTGTTGGAATATCATGAGGACAGTGATTGATCCATTAAAATTGGTGCACAGATTACTTTCCTTTTTGGATAGATGAGTCTCTGACCTACAGTGTGGTGACACTGGAGTGAGAGTGCAGGTAGTTGATAGAGATCAATGGTACTAAGCATGACCAAGTATAGGAAGTTATACAGATGACTACTCACTCATCAATAACTTCCTGATGCTATAGTTGTGTGAATAGTTCTTTGACCTAGAGTGCTCAGCTACTCATAATAAGGTTGCTATAGTTTGACAGCACAAATACATGGTTCCTATCCATTCGGGATCTTGTGGTGTTCGTTGGCTATAGTAAGTTTATTGTAGGAGTTTGGTGTTCAATTGTAGGGATCTATTAGCCTTAATAGTAAGGAACAATCCTATGCAGCTTAATGTGACTAAGTCCAGAAGTCTATTGCCATAGCATGGTGATAATGAAAAGGATGTTTTCATTAGTATCACAATTTAACTTGAGTCGATTAAGTTAAGCATATGACTGATGGGTTTGACGAGTATCCATAACCAACATCATGTCAGGATTTTTGATAGAGAAACTGAATCACATGGTAACTACACCTAAGAATTCCAATCTTATTCTATTGGATTGCCACTACATATTGATAGGTGTCATTGGTGGATTGTGAGCCCATTAGGATCATGCTCGGATCGATGATCATAATTAGGTTGAGCAAAAATTGTTCCTATCCATCAAAAGAAGTTTCGATGAT
Organism: Areca catechu; assembly: GCA_021397845.1. Taxonomy (NCBI): domain Eukaryota; kingdom Viridiplantae; phylum Streptophyta; class Magnoliopsida; order Arecales; family Arecaceae; genus Areca; species Areca catechu. The sequence continues at coordinate 82,486,864 of CM038052.1, forward strand.
GTATAATAGAGATTATAGCATGTCTCATTACCATACAGGATAGGACCTGAGGGGCCACACATATTAAGAGCTTAAATAACCAATTAGCAAATCAAAATGTTATTAAAATTGGCTATTTTAGTATATTTGGACCTAATTTAAATGTTACAATTAATAAATTATGGATTAATTATTAATTGAATTAAATTAGATTTAATTTAATTGAGTTAGACTCAATTAATTGATCCTAATTGAGTTGGGTCTATAGCCTTTTCGAAATGGTTCGATCGGATTTAAAATTGGCTTCGATTTAACTGTCAAATCAATTTATTTGGACCATGACTTAGAGTCCAATTGGATGGGAATCTCTCTCCTTATCTCCCCTTATCTCTACATGCCATGGTGGGCCCCAAGTGCTTTATGCGACAAAGAGGAGTGGTCATGAAAAATAGATGGGTGCAAAAGATGTTTCGGCATGAATGAATTAAGAGAGGGAGGAGTCCTCTTCTACTCCTCTTAATTTTCAACCAGTCTAAATTGAACATCGATATTTTACCTTGGAGGGGTGGGAGAATTAAATTATAAAAGGGAAGATGGGATGCCCGACCAATACAATTTATTTTTGGAATGAAAAGCTTCTCTCTTGGGCATGATTTTCCTCTTGGGTGTCATCTACAAAGAGTCACTCTCTTAGGGTGCCAAGTTTTTCTCTCCCTTTTATTTGTTTTCTCCTTCCTTGTGTGAGACCTAGAGAGATATTCTACAAGAGAAAAAAAAAGAAAGCGGTCCTACATCTTGCAAATCTCAGTTTGCAAGATAGAAGCAAGTTCAAGAAAAGCCGGTCCAGATTTGGATCGACATGGTTTTTTAAGTGACTGATTTGCTGAAAGAGGAGAGGGCTGCAAGGATTTAGTAGTCCGATACTCTCTACAACTCAATTATGTGAGCTCTATGTGGATACCAGTAGAGATTGGGTGATTGCGTTGCTCCGGTAGAATCCCTGTTTCAATAGCAGATCGACACATTTTTCAAAGCAAGCCAAGATAGCGATCCAAGTATGTTTTATATTCAAAATAATTTTATTTTTAGATCTGATATTTTTCTCATATATGACAGCATGTTAGAGATTTATGATGAATAAATTAGATTTATTTAGAAATTGCATCATTAGATATAAAATAATTTTTATATCTACTTCCACTACATCAAGCTTTTGATGCCTAATCGATTGCAATATACTGTTCTTGGAAGAAATCTAACAGAATTATCCTTGCACAAATATTATAAATTATAAATTAATTAATTATTAATTAATTATAGAAGAATTAATTAATAACTAGATTGCTAATTGACTTAGTTTGATTTAGTAAAGAGGTTTAGGTCAAGTCTAATTGAATTTTGTTCAATTAGATTCACCCGATTAGGTTATTCGATGACCTAATCACTAAGAAATCTTTAATTTCTATTTGATTCAAACTTGGGCCTGATTATTTATTAATTTAATTAGGGTTTAATTAAGACCAATGAGACTTAATTAGATTAGGTTCAAGGTATTTAAATAGTTCAAACTAAATTAAATTAGGATTGAGATCAATTTTGACCAAGTCAAATTAAGAATCCCAAATAGCATTGACTTTTATTGTTCCCATTTAATTCTTCATGCAAACTCGAAATGTTGCATATGATTTCTCATGCCAAAATGAAGATTTCTCATCCTCCCTTCTTCTAGATTGATAAGGATAAGTTTTGTTTGAGTTTAGATAAGTTTTGGATTTAATTTGAAGGACTTTGAATGGGAATAAAACTCCTTGTCCAAGTTAAACTCTAACATTTATCCTAATCCATTATTGTCAGCAATTTTAATATGAATTCAAAATAAAATGTGTGATGAGAAGAGCTCCCTTTACCAATGATTTGAGGAATAAATTACCATGAAAATAATTTTTAGAAATTGGGTGGGGTGTGGAATCATATGTTAAGACTAGTCAAACTTGGTATACGCTTCCTAATCTTATCCAAGTCCCTTTAATTATATTTTAATCCACATGCCATTTTTTCCTAGAATGCTTTTGGGATTGTGCAACCAAAGTGGCTTTAAATTAGCATGAAATCTGATGGGATTAATTGCTGAAAAAATTATGAGGTGGACATGAGTTCTTCATTGGCATGAGAAACCTATTTTGGGTGCTAGAGTTGAAGGAAGAAGAAAAATAAAAGAAAAATAGTAGAAAGGGGTTTCTTGTTTTGATTTTCTTCCTCCTTGATCTAGACCTCTTCACTCTATTCTTGGATTTCTTGGAAGGCTTATGAATGTTCAAAAAATAAATTATTTTCAGCCATCCAATGGCCTTCAAACGGATCTAGTAGTCCGGGAGGTTAATCACATCAGGATTTCGTGTGGATAATTTATAGAGGCCGAACATCCTATGTAGCTACAAAGTGATGTGGAGAGCCCTTACCATCTGCCATCAATAGCAGTGATCATCAACCCATGATTAGGTATGAAATTAGATTTCATATTATTTATAGATTAGATCTATAGTATGCATCGGGTAGATCAATATATGCTGATTTTGTTTTCTATACTGCATATCATGTTACGATCTTGCTTAAGATTTATTAGAATTATTATAAAATATATATATATTTTAAAATAGTTTTAAAATAGATATACTTTTAGTATAAATTATAAAAAAAATCATTCATGAAACTCCAAGCCATTACCAGCAATGGTATTAGAGTGATAGGTTTTCATAACATGATATATAGATGTAGAACCTTGTATGTTAGATGTAATCTTCATCTGAGTAATAACTTTGGATTGGGTTGATCATCATGACCATTCAATCATAGAAGAAAAGTGGGATTTAAAGGCCCTCTCTTCCCATTCAATGGGGTCTCTTATAGCATGTAGGTGTGCCACTTGTTATATGAAATGAACAAGTGATGTAAAAAAAAATCATTGAGATTATTTCTATAATTAAATCTATTTTTTAGAAATTTAATCTTCATTAATATACTATTTTTAATTTGAAATTAATGTATTAGGATTTGTTATTATATTTAGAACATGAAACATAAAATTAATTTTAGCATAAGACTATATCGTATAGTTAAGATCTAAAAGTATTTAATGTATATGTGATGCATATAAATTATTTAGATCTAAAATTTAGTAAAATTAATCTTGATTAATAGCTGGAATTAAGAGGTCTAAGATTATATTTAGAATTATGAATTAAACATCTAATCATATTTCATAAATCATGGGCTTTGGATTAGCTTGAATCTGATCAAATAACTATGTTAGACATAGATTTATAATTTAGAATAATATGAACCTAATAAAGAATTGGATTTAATCTAACCAAAAGTTGATTAGAATCAAATCAAGTTTTTCTCTAGATCAAATCTATAGTAACAGGTTGATCAAGTCTATATTATAATAAATGGACCTGATTATGGCTTGGCAGTCAGACCTGAGTCCTTAGGCTAGTCTAATCAAATCTGATGAACTAATTAGTGTCTAAGGTAAGTATGGCATTTTGATCATGGTCATTAATTGGGGCTATCTCTTACCTAGCCAATTTGTTTGGTGTCTAAGGAAAGAGGTTAATAATGGAACCCTTCCATTGATCTCACTTACTTGGCCAATGTGGTCAATCAGAATTCGATCTATAGTTCATTGATTCGAGTTAACCCATGACAGTAAAGAAGATTAGTTTAACTAATCTAGGTGCCCTTAGACTAATGTGATTCTATCCTTGTGACTTGATGAAGTCAATGGGAGGATTCTTGATTAGTCCTTGTCTTTTTCTCTTTTCTCTAATTAAATTCTCTAAAATATTGGGTCCCTTAAGTGACAAAATTATAGAGATAAATAAATCATGGCCTCGTATTAAGAGAGTGATAATGAGTTTAATAGTTAAGATGATCACTGAAGGTCCAAAGACCTGGTGCTCATCGACTATTGAAATTATTATTCATATTATGATGGCTTAGTCCTTTTTAAATGATGGTCAAGTTGGCTAGCCAAAGTTAGGCTTGGGCATTGTTGGCTATAAGCACTAAGTCCTGTCATGTTAATGGTTGGACCTAACTAGGATTTTTAATGGTAGCCCAAAGGCTTATTGATTAGTTCCTGGGGTAAAATTATTATCATAATTTTTTTAGAAAAAAAATTGGATAAGAACATACCTTTAGATGCACATCGATGAGTCAACCAAAGTTGGGCTCATGTGCAGTCTATTAGATTCTGGTATGTGCTTAGGAATTGATACAATTACTTGAGTTGGAGGTAGAGGCTACTAATTGATCAAAAATAGTGGAAGAACCTTTGGTCAAAAGTCTAAGTCTTTAGGATTAAATGATTCATATATTAATTAGATCTTATTCTCTTTTCAAATTAATATAGCCATTACTTTATCACTCCATTCATAGCTAGATAATGAAAAATTAATGGGACTTAATTTTGATAGCTGGTATCAAAAGCTAAAAATAGTCTTGGAGCATGAACATATTTTGTACATGCTTATAAATCCGACACCAAAGGAGCCTGTTTAGAACTCTTATGGTGCAGTCTGAGACATTTATCAAAAGTGGCTTTGTTGGCCAGGGATGATGATGCAACCCAAGAGGGGGGCTAAATTGGACTTTAAAATTTTTTTGCAATACTTCAAATAATGTGCCAATTCAAAGCATGAGTTTGTGAGCAAGATAATAATGTGCAGTGGAAATAATGAAATATTACAAGAATAAAAGCAATCACAAACACATGAAGATTTATAGTGGTTCGGTGCACTCCAAGGCACCTATATCCACTTTCCATGTTTTCCTTGGTAATTTACTATAATCACCAAGATTATAGCCAAATTGTTTTCCGGGCTCACAAGTCAAAATCCCTTGGTTTTCACGGGCTAACCAAAAATCCCTTGGTTTTGCGGGCTAATCAAAAATCCCTTGGTTTTGCGGGCTAACCAAGAATCCCTTGGTTTTCATGGGCTCACCAAAAATTTCTTGGTTTTACGGGCTCACCAACAACCTAGTTGGTTTTACGGGCTTACCAACAACCTATTGGTTTTACGGGCTCACCAACAACCTTGATGGTTTTCTGGGCTAACCAACAACCTAACTTATTTTCACGGGCTCACAAGTCAAAACCTTTGTTGGTTTTCATCACATAGGCTTACCAACAACCTAGATACTAGTTTTAATTCTATTAAAATTAGTAAGCAACACAAGTACAAATTCAATAATGAAAATATGAAAGCTTTCTTACAAAAAGCTGATTTGTCTTTGAAGTACTTGATTGTTGTTGTTGAGCTTCTCTCCATGTTGTAGAAGCTTCAATGGATGCTTGAAGATGCCACTCTTGGAAGCTCCCTCTTCACTTTGAATCCTTAGAGGCTCAGCACTGTCAATATTGAATCCTTAAAAATCCTTTACATATTTTTTCTTGTAAACCAAAGGATTTATCATTCAAACCATGGATTTTCTCCTTCTCCAAGAGCTTGGTGGTGTATAAATAGCCCTTCATACCTTTTTGACCTTTTATGACCGTTGGAGGAGAAAATATAGCCGTTGGAGCCAAGTTCGGAAAGTTCTACACTTCAGAAAAACTAGCAGTTACAGCAAGTGTCGACACTTGATCTTCGTGAGTTGACACTTCATTTTCTTTAGTTGACACTTGACCAAAAATATCTTCTGAAGTCTTCTGCTCTGCACTGTGAGTTGACACTTCATTTGGTGAGTCGATACCTTGAGTCGACACTTCAATTTTTTACATTTGACCAAACCTCTGAAATTACCATGTTCTGTATCCTATTTGGTCTCAGGTCTTGAGTCGACACTTCACTATTCATGATTCAATACTTGAGTCGATACTTGAATTTCATGAGTCGATACTTGGCTGCATTAGTGCTGAAATTTTTTCAAAATTAAATCTTGAGTACCTATATCTGATTTACACACCGAATGCACAATTAGTACTCAAATACACTTAAGTATTTTATCATAATTAAAAATTAGAGTCAACAAGCTTAGTGAACAAATCATGATCTATTGTATTATGCAAGCATCCATGAATGACAAATAGAATCATAATTTTATGAATGCTCAGTTGAAGGATATACTTCAAGTGTTGAAAGAATCCTTCAATACTCTTGATAATGTTGAAAGGTACAAAATGCCTTGTGTCATTTTCAACACAAGGATAAGGGAAGGGGCCTCAATCACTGATCATGTATTATACATGTTCGTTATGATTGAGTGCTTAGGTAAACTTGGATTTTTCCTGCATGAACAGTTGGAAAAGGATATGATCTTTAATTCTTTATCAAAATCCTATATTGACTTCCTTGATCATTATATAATAACAAGGCTTGTAGTAAACTACCATGGTTTATTGGGGTTACTACATACCTATAAGAAGGATCATCAACTCCATAAGGGATTGGTAAATGTACTGGGAAGATCGCTAAGACATCATTTCTTTAAGAAAGAGAAGAAAAAAAAGAAAAAGGTGCAAAGTGCTCCAGTGACTAAGCTAGGTCAGACCAAGAAGTTGAAAGTAAACTAAACTCAAGCTGAATGCTTCTACTACAAGAAGCATGGACACTAAAAGAGGAATTGTTCTCTTTATATTACCTCATTGGACCCGAACATGCCAAGGAAGAAGAAGAACCGGCAAGGTATTTCTGGATAAGGAGCTTATATGATAACACCTTATAATTTTTCTATTTATAATATTACTACTGGGTATTAGGTACTGAAAACTTTATTAATATTTGTAATTTGTTGCAGGGACTTCAAGTCAGTAGAAGATTCAAAATTGGCAAAAAATTTTTGAATGTTGGGGATAAAAGATCTATTCCAATTCTAGTTTTAGGAATTTTCTAAAATTGTTTTTAATTCTAGTATCATTGTTTTAGGTGATTGTCACTATTATCTAATTTTTTAATGAATGTGATCTTTGTAAGCATTTTAGCCAAAAATAGTTATCATTTATCAATAAAAGATAGTTATTATGATATCATTTTGAATGGTATTACTATAATGCATGGACAATTGAAGAATGACATTAATATTTTATCACAGCCTATGAATGTAATGTACACATCCAATAAATGTCCTAGGATTAAAAATATGTCTGATGTCTACCTTTGGCATTATAGGCTAGGTCATATTAACAAGAATAGGATAAACATGTTATCTAAAGAGAGAATCCTTGAGGTCAATAATTTTGAATCACTACCAACCTACAATTCCTGTCTTCTTGGAAAGATGATTAAGTCACCTTTACTAGAAAGGGTAAAAGAGCCATTGAGGTTCTGAGTCTAATACATACTGATGTATGTAGACCCATGAATACTTTAGCCATAGGCGGATATCACCACTTCATCATGTTTACTAATGACCTATCGAGGTATGGGTACATTTACTTGATGAAACATAAGTCGAAGTCATTTGAGATGTTCAAACAATTTTGTAATGAAGTAGAGAAATAAACTAGTAAGTATATTAAAATCCTTCGATCTAATCGAGGAAGTTAATATCTTACCAATAAATTTATGAATGATTTGGAAGAGAATGAAATACTCTCACAATCAACTCCTCCTGGGACATCATAGCATAATGGAGTGTCTAAAAGGAGGAATCAAATCTTGTTAGACATGGTTCGATCCATGATGTGGTTTGCAAGTCTGGATATCTCCTTCTAGGGATATGCATTAAAGTTAGCCTGTTATATTCTGAAGAAAGTTCCTAGCAAGCATATAAATAAAACTCCATGTGAAATATGAACATGATGTAAATCAATACTCTCATACCTTAGGGTATGATGATATCTAGCTTATGTCAAACATTTAAAAATAGAAAAGCTTGGACCTAGGTCTAATAGGTGTATATTTATAGGGTACTCGAAAGAAACTAGGGGTTATTTATTCTACCTTACTGATGAATACAAAGTGTTTATTAGAATAAGACAGTCTTTTTGGAAAGAAAGTTCCTCGGTGAAGGAACTAATGCCTCTATGGTTGAACTTAAAGAAGTTCGATAGGTAGAAAAATTGACACAATTAACCAAACCAACTCAATCATATCCAGAGCCTATTATGAACCTTAAGGAGATCTAGTAAGGTACTGTGTCAACAAAACAGATACTATAGTTTCTTGGTTCGGGATGGTGATCCTATTGAACTTGATAAAAATAATGAGGATCTGATCACCTACATGAATGCGATGCAGAGTTTCGACTCTAAGAAATGGCTTGAAGCCATGACATTTGAAATGGAGTCCATGAAATTCAATGATGTATGGACACTCATTGATCTACCTAAAGGGATAAAACTCATAGGATATAAGTTGATTTTCAAAAGAAAAAGGGGCATAGAAAGGAAGGGGATACTTATAAAGCTCGTCTAGTTGTCAAGGGATATCGCCAATATTATAGTATTGACTATGACAAGATGTTTTTGCTTGTGGCAATACTCAAATCTATTAAGATCATGCTTGTGATAGCAGCACATCTTGATTATGAAATCTAGCAAATGGATGTAAACAAAAATTTCCTAAATGGAGAGCTAGAAAAAGAGATGTATATAATATAGCTTGAAGAGTTTACATCCATAGATAAAACATTGGTGTGCAAGCTTTAGAGATCCATTTATGGATTGAAGCATGTATCTCGGAGTTGGAATATGCATTTTGATTAGATGATAAAAACATATAGCTTCATTAAGAATGGAGAAGAGCCCTGCATATACAAATAGGCTAATGGTTCAATTATAGTTTTTCTTGTTTTATATGTGGATGATATTCTCTTAATCAAGAATGATATTCCTACATTTTAAGGAATAAAAGTATAGTTATCTTCTCAATTCTCTATAAAGGACTTGGAAGAAGCATTCGACATCCTTGGAATGAAGATCTATAAAGATAGACCAAAAAGGTTGCTAGGGTTCACCCAGTCCATATATATTGAGACTATTTTGAAGTGGTTCAGCATGGTAAATTCCAAGAAAGGCTATCTCCTGATAGGCCATAGAATTAATCTCTCAAAAAAGGATTGTCCGACAAGTTCTTAAAAGAGAGAGCATATGAGTAGGATTCCATATGCATCGGTAGTGGGATCTATCATGTATGCTATGACATGTATGAAAACATATGTGACATACTCACTAGGAGTAGTGAGTAGATACCAATCTGATCTAAGTGAGAACCATTGGAAGGTCATAAAAATCGTTCTTAAATATTTGAGAAATACTAAGGACCAATGGCTTATTTATGAAGATTCTGACTTGAAACTAGTCGGTTATATTGACTCGAGTTTTTAATCAAATAGGGATGACAACAAGAGTGTGTCAGGTTATATTTTTATCCTGAATGGAGGTGCTATATGCTCGAAAGTTTGAAGCAGCAAACTATGGCTGATTAAATTTGCAAGGCAGAGTATATCGCGGCATTTGATGCTACAAAGGAAACTATTTATTTGGCTATGGAAGTTCATCACCGAGCTTGGAGTGGCACCCTCCATTGATGGCCTAGTTTCCATATATTATGATAGCACTAGGGCTATAGCGTAAGCAAAAGAGCCAAAAGCTCATCAGTGGACCAAGCATATTCTACATCGCTTTTACTTTGTCCAAGAGATATTGGATCGAGGTGACATTGACCTTCAGAAGAACGATGGAAAGGAGAACTTGGCTGACTCATATACTAAAGCCCTTAGAATCATAGAGTTTGATGAGTATAAGTAGAAGATGGGTATTCGGTATTGATGTGGTACATTTGCTGACATGGGGTCTTGTTGGTGGCCATGCTGGCAAAGTCCCCGCCACTTGAACATGGTGGCTGATATGGTACAATTGCTAACATGGAGTCTTGTTGGTGGCCACGTTGGCAAAGGATCCACCACCTAGACATGGTGGCCAAGTAAGGAACCAAGTCGAGCTCTCCTATCGAGGTCAGCTATCAGCTGGAGTCATGCTCATAGGGTGAGCCCTCCATCTGAGGTCAACTCCCGGCCAGGGCATACTTAGCTGCTAAGGCAAGCCTTCCTGTCGAGGTCAGCTCCCAATCGAGGTTGTGCTCATAAGGCAAGCATTTCGTCTGAGGTCAGCTCCCAGCTGGGGTCATGCTCATGCTGCCAAGGCGAGCCCTCTTGTCGAGGACAACTCTCAGCTGGAGTCATGCTCATAGGGCAAGCCCTCCATCTGATGTCAGCTCTCAGTTGGGGTCGTGCATATGCTACCAAGGCGAGGCCCCTATCGAGGTCAGCTCCTAGCCGGGGTCGTGCTTATTGGGTGAGCCCTCCATCTGAGGTATGCTTGATGCGAGATATACCTAGGACTGATGAAAAATAGTAAATCTATTTTTTTTGTATTTTTTAGACATTAATTTAGTTTCTAAATATCCAAAAATAAGTAAAGAATCAGCATAAAGACTAGTAATGCTTTAAACTATCATACCCGCAAAAACTCATGCAGAATAATAAATAGCTAAGACCTGAGAATTGAGAAATTCTTGGTTTAGGATAGTGTACCTATCATCGGATCAGAACAAAGTAGGGGGAAGGCTTTTACCAGGTAGAGATTGTAGTTTCTTTGATGAAGAGATCTCTTAGCCTTAGGGTGGCGCCCGGAAGAGCAAGCCTTTAGTTCCCGAATCTGAAGGTGTTATGGACCCGATCTGAAGGCAAAGAAAGCCTCCTAGGGGGAGGGGGAACACCTCGGGGATCTGCAAAACATCAAGGTTAGGCATGAATCAGGTAATCAAAGAAAAACTAACAAGATAAAACAAAGAAAGGGATTAGGGCAAAGGGCTGGCAGCAAGGAAGCAGGAAGAGCTCTTGATCTGGGCATCTTCAAGGCTACATTTCTTAGGTGTGGCTGATGCTTGGAGATCTAATTTGCTACTTGGGGCATGGAGTATTGCAATGATAGAGGTCAGCCAACACAAGAGAACAAAAACTAGATCCCAAAAATAAAAACATAAGAACACCAATCTTAAACACAATTCAGCAGAGTTTAATTCATATGAGTTGATTGATTACAAGAAGAAGAGGGGTGGGGTATTTATAGAGTCCCATGCCCTCTCCTAAAGGGATTACAAGTCTTCTCCTTGTTAGAATAGGTTTACAGAATTTAAGTGGGAGAAAGACTACAAAATACACCTAGAACTAGGATTACAAGGTTGACTAGAATAAGTACTTGATTTCCTCCTTCCATTAGAATTCTTCTTCTTAGCTTGGACCAAGTTAACCTCGAGGACGTGTTGGGCATCATGCGGGGTAGCAAGGGTTGGCCAAGGATGGGTTGGGCAATTGGGCTTTAGGTCCTAGAGGCCTGGGATGCTTGGAGCAGGAATATTCCAGGTATCTTGGTTCTGGGTTGGAATATACCTGGAATCTTGGTTCTTAAGGGCTTAGGCATGGTGCCTGGGCTGATTTCTCTTGGGTTAGGATGTAGATGGACCTCTGGATTCATGATGTGACCTGGTCTAGGAATATACTCTGGCATCTAGAGGGAATCTGGGCATTTGGAAAGCATTTGGAGGGCATGTGGGCATCATGCAGGGATCTTGGACCCTGGGATGGCATACAAGGTCCAATTGGCTGATGTGAAGACCTCTGGCTCCTGGATGAGGCCTGGTGGAACTCCAAAATAGGCTATCCTTTCTTCTTGTAGAAAAACTGGACTCTCACTGAACTCATACTTTAATACATGACTCAATAGACTGGACTAGGTTGAGACAAATCAACTAGCCTCAACGTATTATAGGACTCAATCTAATTTGCTTACAAAATAATGATACATGACTAAGGTTCTAAAAAAAACCCTAATCAGCAAACCATATGGGATCCAGTGATCTGTGTCTGATCTTGGTGTCCCCACCACTACTCCTGGCCAGGGTCATGCTCATGCCGGCAAGGTGAGCCCTCCTGCCAAGGTCAGCTCCCTATCGGAGTTATGCTCATAGGGCGAGCCCTTAGTCTAGTGTCAGCTCCCTGCCAGGGTCATGCTCATACCACCAAGGTGAGCCCTCTTGCCAATGTCAGCTCTCAGTCAGGGTCATGCTCATAAGGTAAGACCTCCGTTTGAGGCCAGCTCCCGACCGGGGTCTCGCTCATGTTGCTAAGATAGGGCCCCCCTAATGCAGGGCTCCCCCTGTCCCGCGAAAGCTGTAGTTCCCGCCAATGGCATGAGGGGGAGGAGGATCAATAGAGATTCAAATCCTGACAAAGAGGGACCTGGCAACCCATGACCTTTGGGAGGTGGCACACATCCTGTAATAACTACAGGCTCTGCAGTGCACCACCTACATGACCTGCACGATGCAACCCCCGAGGACATAAAAACATGTACCTTTCCTAGAAGGGTATTTCATCAAAGCCCCAGGCCCAACGATACTTCAACGGTTCCCCGTAGAATGGGAACATGCTACCATGGTTCAGGGCTTAGAGGCATGGCGCCCAACCCTCCCATGGGAAGTTACACCATCAGAAGGATAAGACTTGCCCGACAGAATGGCGACACCAAGCAACCGAAAACCCTTCCAGAAAATGAACCTAGAAATGGACAACTAGAAGAAGTCGCAGACCTGGTTTGGGCCACCCCACACATATAAAATTAGAGAGGGGAGGCAAGTAAGAAGGTAAGTAAGCAAACAGAGTGGGAAAAGGGGCAAGGAATCACTCGATTGAACTTCCCAAGCTCTCTCGTTTCCCCTAACCCATCTTCGTTCCATTTTTCACCCTCTACGTGGAGAGTTCCCAAGCTCTCCACCATAGAGGTTCTATTTTCCTTGATCATCGAAGTGTCCCCACTAGAAACCCTAGCCCTGGTCTCCTCTATTTTACAGGTCAGCCCACCAAGGAGTTGACCGAAAGAGAGGACCAAGTGCCTTGCGAGAACCCGACATGTCAGAGATACAGGCCACGGTGATCTTGGTGGCAACAAATTGGCGCACTAGGTAGGGGGCAAAAGGACTGATTGGTTTGAAACTATGTTTTCCACTACTAGAGAGGCATCCAAGAAAACCCATGGTCCGATGGTGACCACACAAGCATGCGAAGTCTCCACTGGTCACACGGGAGAGCCCCCTCATCGTGGAAACTAGTGCCCGGAGAGGGGGCTTCCCGCTCCCCAATTGCCTCCTCCGATGGACTGCCAGATCACCGAACTGGCCCAGCAGGTTCATGCCCTAGCTGCGGCGATGCCTCAACTTCATCAAAGGCACCGATCCCTGGAGACCCAGCAGCAACCAGGGACCCTCGCATCCCGTGCTGCTGATCCCCACACTAGCCTATGGTCCTTCTGGGAGGGGCCACTGCATGCAGGCTCCCACCCACGAGGATCCCATCAGACGGTCGGGAGGAAGCCACAGCATGATCTGACCGTCATGGAGAGTTTCTCCCCGATCTCGGACCATGGTGTGCCCTCGCACTAGTGATGCTAGTGTGGCTAGGAACATGGGTGAGAGTTCCTCCACTCTGACCCTCCTTCACCCCCGACATTCTTTGTCGATACGTCCACTGATGAGGCCATCCACTATCAAGTGGAGAAGCACCTCGAAAAACATTAATGCAAGCTAGCAGACCTAGCCTGACGATTTATGAAAGCTCAGGGCTCTCCTAGCGAGCCCGCGGGTTACAACATTCATCCTTCTTTCTTCCAAAGAGTCCACGAAGAACCGATCCCCAACTGGTTCCGTATGCCATAGGTCGATCCCTATGACGGGATGACCGATCCTCTAGATCACCTATAAAGCTACAAGATCCTTATGAGGGTCTAGGGAGCTATCGATGCTCTCCTCTGCGTCACCTTCCTGGGTATCCTATGGAAGTCCGCCCGAGTTTGGTTCTCCAAACTTGAGTCCGAGAGTATCTATTTCTTCTCCCAGCTGGAGTGAAAGTTTGTAGCACACTTCGATGCATGCCAAAAGGTACCACACGAGGCCAATAGCCTCTTCTCGATCTGATAGCAGGACTGAGAGTCCCTCTAGTTGGTTCATCTGGGTGGTCAATTGGGCATTCATCTGGTTCATCTGGGTGCTCAATTAGGCGTTCATCTAGTACATCTGGGTTAACTATTCAATAATGGCCCTCAGTTGGGCACCAAAATCGTTGTCCATGGTTAAGCTGGGTTAGGATTTAGACTGATGGTACTGGACTCCTGACCTGGTGGTCATGCACTCAATCAAACATAGGATTATGATGCAGTCAAGCACACAAGGGTTAACACGTTCTAGAGTTTGCTAGCCCTAGAGTCAAAGTTGAATGGGTCAACTCAACTTACACCCAACTCAATAACTAATCCTTTCACTAGTCAGGTAAGAGGTGGGGTGGTGGGAGGCTCCCCCTGCTAGTCACAGGGTCCTAACTAAATCCACCAGTCCACTTAGGATGTTTGCCTCTAGTCTTTTAGCCTTAGACTCCAGTTTCCAGTAATAGTTGGAGGATTGAGTGCACTAGTGCACCCACAAAACTCGAACCCGACCTGTTGGTGTCCCTAAATCAATTAAGTTGCTAGTTAATTTTAAATTAGGCTTAGGTACGTATGCAAAGTTGATCATTTTGGGTCCAGGATGGTGAAAAAATCCTACCATAATCTGACAGAGGAAATTGCCCTTAAGATTAGGTTAGATGCAGATGATGCACAATCAATGTATCCCAAATGCAATCTAATAACAAGAAACAGAGAATAATTTTTTTTTTTGTCTTTTCATAAGGTGGCAACTTAATGTCAAGTTGGTTAAGTGATCAATCAAAATTGTCTTGGGTTGGGTGGGGTTTGGTAGTTGATTAGGTTTAGTCAAGTCAAGTATGCAGGAACAGCAGAAATTGAGATTTTTGGTTCTACATTGATGTAGGGATTAGCATTGATTTCAGAGTATAAAAAATCTAAAAAAATTGCATACAGAAGGGTTATGTGTGAGGATGCTTTCTACCAAATTTTGTTCAAATAAAAAATAGTTTGATGATGCAAAGACCAAGGGTTTCAAACTAGATGTAGGATTTTCAGAAAAATAAATTTCAGGTTTTTTTTTTAGGATGCAGATTTTAATTTTTTTTATATCTGTAAAAATTAAGAAAAAATTCAGAAAAAACAAAGGACTCAACATAGATGATGTGATGCAAATTTCAGGGAAAGATATCTTGAAAATAAAAGAAAATTAGACCTATATCCAGACTACTAGTGCAGGTTCAGCATGTAGAAATTTTTGTTAGGTTTTTTTTTTCATGCAGGTTTCACCCTGTTTTCAGATCATAAAAATTCCACGAAAATTACAGAAAACAAAGGATTAAACAAAGATTAATTACCGTGAAAATTAGGAAAAAATAGAAATATTTGATGGGGGAAATAGTCCTATGTTTTGACTAGGTTTGCAAGTTTCAGCATGCAGAAATTCTACCAATGATGCAAGAACATGCCCTAATCCTAAGCTCTAATAACAAAATTGATGAGGGACAGGATTCTATCATGAGGCATGATGAGGATGCAGAGGAGAAATAGTAGGGGCACCAGGATCAAACACAGATTACTGGGCTCTATTTGGTTTACCTAGCCATGTGTCAAATTTTGTAATCAACTAGAATTGAGTCTTGTAATAAGTTGAGGTTAGTTGATTTGTCTCAACCATCAACCTAGTCATTATTTTGAGTCCTGTATATCAGTTATGAGTCTAATATGAGCTCAATTTTTGTACAAGAGATGAGGTTACCATATTTTGGAGTTCTTCCAGGCCACATCCATGAGTCAAAGGCCACTACATCAGCCCATTGGATTTTGTGTGACAACCCAGGATCCAAGATACTTCCGGAAACCCTGATTCCTTCCAGATGCCCACCAGATGCCCAGATTTCCTTCCATATGCAAAAGCATGTTCTTAGAATAGGGAACCCATGATTTCAGAGGTCCACTTGCATCCAAGCCTAAAGAAATCAAGCCCAAGTGCCAAGCCCAAGCCCTTAGGAAGCAAGATTCCAGGGAATATTCTTGCTACCAGGATAATAGGCCACCCTAGCATCCAAAGGCCCAAACCTATGCACCCAAGTCCCTTTGGGCCAGCCCCTTGCTGCTCCTAGAGGCCCAACATGCCCCCCTAGGCATCCTTGAAGTGTTGACCAAGTCCAAGAGGTGTCCTTGAGTGGAATAGTCAAAGCATGAAGGAAAAAGGAGAAGACTAGGCCAATTCCTAACCTAATTGGGATTTGTTTTTCTAACATAGCTAGGAAAGGACTTGTATTCCAATTGAGAAGAGGACCTGTAACCCATGTATAACCATAGTTAGTGAGGGTAAGGGAACTCTATAAATATCCCACCCCTCCTCCTCTTGTAAGCATCTCTTTCTTATGAATACAATTTGCTGAAATTTGAGTTATTGCCTTGTGTTGGTGTTTTGTTTTGGTTCTTTGGTTTATGTTTTTGTGCTTGGACGAATTCCTTGCTGCCCTAGCTTCCTTCCACGCACTAATTCACTACCATCCAAGCCTTCAAACATCCAAAAAGGAGTTCCCTAGGCTGCCAAGCAAGGAGATCTTCAACAAGCTTCGAACAGCCATCTTCTAACCCTAATCCTGATTCCTTTCAATCCATAATTCATTTTCTTATTTTTTAATTGTTGTTTTGATTAAACCTGATGCTTGTAGGATCCCCGAGGTGCTTCCCCTCCCTAGAGGAGGCCTTCTTTTCTACCCAGACTGCCTAGATCTGCCATCAGATTCAAGGGAAACAAGGCTTCTTCTTCCAGGCTCCGATCAGAGTTGTGAGTGATCTCTTCTGCTACTGAATTTCAATCTCTGACTGGTAAGAAACCTTCCCTTCTTTTATTATCTAATTTAATGAAAAAAAGCTATCCTAAACCAAAAGTTTCTCAACTCTTGGATCCTGGTTCTTTCATTAGTTTGCATGAGTTCGCCTGCGACCCGATGATTCTTTGCATTGCTAGACTTTCCTCTAGTTTTTGCTTTATTTTGAGAATCTAGCCTGCAAATAAAATTATAAAAATCACAAAAAAAATTATTTTACTATTTTCCATGTATGTTTAGTAGTCTTAGAGTCATCCCATATCAGTTTGTTATCATAGCAGGTTTAGGATAGTTTTATTATTTGCATTGCATTCATAAACCCTAATTTCAGCATTCTATCCACTGCAATAGGTATCATTTTTGGATCTATTTTTGACTATCTAGGAATTTTATTTTTTAAAAAAATTTGCATTAATTTTTCTCTGCTGAGTCCACTATTTAATCAAGATTTTTAATTAATTTTAAAGAAAAATTAAATCATTAAAATTTGGCATAGTAGGAACCCTAACAAAATCCAGATAATTTCTATAGCAGTCCAAAAAAACCCTAAGTTTTCATTAACATATGATTTTTGTTCTACATGAAATTTGGTAGTTTTAATCAACACTATCCATCCTTTGTTTCAGATTTTTTTGGTTTTTTTATGCACCATGATCTATGTCAAATTCTGTATCATTTGATCCCTAATTTTTCTGATTTATGCTATTTCTGTATACTTAACTCAACCTAAACTAATCAACTTCCAAAACCCCCAATCCCAAGCCAAACCTTGTTTGCTAATCCTAGTAAACTTAAACTTAACTTGACATCTCATAAATTAATTAAAAATTATTTTATTTTCATATTATTTTAGATTGCATCAGGACCATTGATTGTTCATCATCTGTTAATCTAATCTTAAGGGCAATCTATATAACATCTGGGCAGGAGGTCATAACCTATCCTGGGCCCAAAATAACCACTCAGCATCTCCACCCATGCCTTAATTCAAATCAATTAAACCTAATTTGCCCTAGTGGGCTAGGAGACATCAACAGGTTAGGTCCGAGCTATGTGGGCCAACTTGTGCATTTAACCTTTTAGCTATTACTGAAAGCTGGTGTCTAAGGCTGGGGGTCCAGAGTCAAACGACCTAAGTGGTGCTATGGTTTTTAATTAGGTCCCTGCGAAAGCAGGGGGGGCTCCCACACTCCCACCCCCTACCTGGCCAATGGAAGGATTAGCTATTGGGTTATGTGTAAGTTGAGCTGACCCACTCAGTTTCTGGCTCTAGGTCTAGGAAACCCTAGATTATACTAGCCTTTTCTCTCTTTTTGCATGCTTGGTTGCATCATTTCATTTTGATTATTTGATTTATTGTATGACCACTAGATTAGGAACCCAATATCAAAAGTCCAAACCTCAACCTAGCCCAACCATGAATCCCACTTTGGAGACCATCCTAGCACAGCTTACCTAAATAAACCAATCCAATACCCAAACCCAAGCCCAGCTTGCCCAGTTAACTATCCAAATGAACCAAGCCAATGTCCAATCTCAAAATCAGCTTACTCAAATAGACCGTAAGTTTGACCAATCCAATACTAAGCTTGACCGAATGAACTATAGGTTCAACTAAGTAGGAACCCTAGGCAAGACCCATAGAGCTGAACCCCAGGAACCCATAGTCCCTAGATATGAACCTAGTAGTAACCCATTATCCCTCAGTCAACCTGAACCCTATAGGATTAATACCCCTAGATTTGAACCCATAACCTTTAAATCCATAACCTATAAACCCATAACCCTTAGTTTACCCACCCCTGTTACCCCAGACCCTAGTCAATTTTCCATTAGCCAAACCCCTCTTACCACCCCATTGGTTCACCAAGATGACTTAGAAGAAGAAATATATGAGGCTGACCCAAGTCTAGTAGATGAGTATGAAGATAATGAGTCTGTTGAAGATCTAGAAGACTACCCTATAGAAGACCCAATGTTAGTTGATCTAGTAGAAACCCAGGTAGAAACCAATCCAATGTTAGTTGAATCAATAGATACCCAGGTAGAAGCCACCCTAGAATCAGTTGACTCTGACCATACCCAAATAGTAACCAATCTAGATTTAGCTAACCTTAACCATAATCAGTTACTGGCCGACCCAGAGTTAGATAACCCAGATCACACCCAAGCTACAATAGAAGAGCAATTAAAGGAGACTTTAGAAGAAGATCCAATTGTAGAGCCTGATCCTGACTTTTCTAAGCCAAAAGAGTTTATTGAGGACTTGGCTTATCTCACCCAGTACCCTCAAGATGAAGTCACTTCATTGAACCCAATTGAAGATCTTTTTCCTGAAATTAGTGACCCATTCTTCCATAAGGCAAATCTAGTAGATAGACACCAACCCCTTAAGGTCAACCTTATTAGTTTAGGATTAATCCCTGACACCCCTTCTTACATCCTTGTCTATCCAATCAATCCCGAACCCTTTTCCTGCCAGACTAACTTCGAGTCCACCTCATATTTTTTGCCTTTTCTTGAGTTTTCTTATATTTCTTTAACCATTCACCTGCATCATGTAGAGGTTTGCATGTTGCATTCATTTATCACCCACGTTAGGTTTGCATATTACTTTTGGTATACTTTGTGGCATTTGCTAGGAGTACATAATAAATTTTCATGTGCATGCCATGATAGGATCAAACCTAAAGAGTCTATAACCTGTTAGGTTTTGTCCCTTGAGTCCAATAAAATGTCCTTTAATAGGGATGTCTAGTCGAGTCTATTAGGTATTAGTTGACTCCAATAAATGCATAACCAGAATTACATATCTACACCTGCACTATCCTTTCATAACATATGCATATGGAAATTAGTCAAAATTTGAACAAAACTAATGAACTAAAAAACAACTTGGCTAATTCTCAAAAGAGATAAAGATTTTTGCAGGGGATTTTATAGTTTAAAGAATTTTCTGCTCGCGAAGCTGGCCCATCCAAGATAATGAATGTCTGTGGACCCAATGCCTATGTGTGTGAGATACTACCTGATTTAGGTATTAGCTCTACCTTCATCCTCTCAGATCTTATATAGTTTAGGGAGCCACCAGCGATACCTAGCAAGCATCTTGAGCCTATCACTCTCTTTGAGAGAGAACCCATCCAAGAGTGTCCACATATAATTGGCCAAATAGTGAGGAAAAGATTGAGAGAATTCTAGACGATAAAGCCATATGTAACCAAAATCATGGCTATCAGAGATACTTGGTCCAGTGGCAAGGTCGGCCAGAATCTGAAGACTCGTGGATCACCCGTGAGGATCTGCATTGCCTTAACCCAGACATACTCGAGCACTATGAGAGCCAAGTTATCCCACACTCGTCGGGGTCGAGTTCCTCCCACCCTGGGAGAATTGGTGGGGGCACCAGGAACAGACAAATTATTGGGCCCTATTTGGTTTACCTAGCCATGTGTCAAATTTTGTAATCAACAAGAATTGAGTCCTGTAATAAGATGAGGTTAGTTGATTTGTCTCAACCCTCAAGCTAGTCATTATTTTGAGTCATGTATATCAGTTATGAGTCCAATATGAGCTTAATTTTTGTACAAGAGAGGAGGTTGCCATATTTTGGAGTTTCACCATGCCACATCCAGGAGTTAGTGGCCACCATATCAGCCCATTGGATTTTATGTGACAACCTAGGATCCAAGATGCTTTCGGAAACCCTGATTCCTTCCAAATACCCTCCAAATGCACAGATTCCCTTCCAGATGCCAGAGCATATTCGCAGAATAGGGCACAATGATTCCAGAGGTCCACCTGCATCCAAGCCCAAAGAAATCATGCCTAGGTGCCAAGCCCAAGCCCTTAAGAAGCAAGATTCCAGGGAATATTCCTGCTACCAGGCTAACATGCCACCCTAGCTTTCAAAGGCCCAAACCCATGCACCCAAGCCCCTTTGGGCCGGCCCCTTGCTGCTCCTAGAGGTCCAACATGCCTTTCATGGCATCCTTGAAGTGTTGACCAAGTCCAAAAGGTGTCCTTGAGTGGAATAGTCAAAGCATGAAGGAAAAAGGAGAAGACTAGGCCAATTCCTAACCTAATTGGGATTTGTTTTTCTAACCTAGCTAGGAAAGGACTTGTATTCCAATTGGGAGGATGACTTGAAACCCAAGTGTAACCATGGTTAGTGAGGGCATGGGAACTCTATAAATACCCCACCCCTCCCCCTCTTGTAAGCATATCTTTCTTATGAATACAATTTGCTGAAATTTGAGTTATTACCTTGTGTTGGTGTTTTGTTTTGGTTCTTTGGTTTGTGTTTTTGTGCGTGGACAAATTTTTTGCTGCCCTAGCTTCCTTCCACACCCTAATTCACTGCCATCCAAGCCTTCACACATCCAAAAAGGAGTGCCCTAGGCTATCAAGCAAGGAGATCTTCAACAAGCTTCGAACAACCATCTTCTAACCCTAATCCTAATTCTTTTCAATCTATAGTCCTTTTCTTATTTTTCAATTGCTGTTTTGATTAACCTTGACACTTGTAGGATCCCTGAGGTGCTTGCCCTCCCCAAAGGAGGCCCTTTTTGCTGCCCGGACCGCCCAGATCTGCCATCAGATTCAAGGGAAACAAGGCTTCTTCTTCCAAGCTCTGATTAGAGTTGTGAGTGATCTCTTCTGCTACTGAATTTCAATCTCTGACTGATAAGAAACTTTTCCTTCTCTTATTATCTGATTTTATGAAGAAAAGCTATCCTAAACCGGAAGTTTCTCAACTCTCGGGTCCTGTTTATTTCATTAGTTTGCATGAGTTCTCCTGCGACCCGATGATTCTTTGCATTGCTAGACTTTCCGCTACTTCTTGCTTTATTTTAGAAATATAGCTTGCAAATAAAATTATAAAAATTATAAAAAAAAAATTTTACTATTTTTCATGCATGTTTAGCAGTTTTAGAGTCGTCCCGCATCACACCGTGCATGTAAGCATCCTCCGGTTGTACGGTAGTCGACATGGCAGCACGTTATGGGGCCCAGGATCTAACAAGGCTTAACTCGTGCTGTGCATGTGGGCGGTGTGTTGCAGAGCTGGCATTGTTGGTAGTTCAGGTACCACCTTCTGGAGGTTACAGGTGGACAGGGACCTTCATGCCATGATTTGAATTCTTGTTGATCCTTCCCTCCTTCATTGCTGGCGAGAATTCTGGCCTTTGTATGGTAGGGAAGGACCTCCCAAAGGGAGGTCCACCTTTGGCAACATGGGCAGACCCCAACAGAGTGCTGACCTCGGCAAGAAAGCTTGCTTTGTGAGCTTAACCCTGGTGGGAGCTGACCTCGGTTGGATGGCTCGCTTTCTAAGCTCGACCCCGGTTGGGAGTTGACCTCAGCAGGAGCGCTCACTTTCTGAGCTCGACCCTGACTGGGAGCTAGCCTCAACCTTCCATCCAGGTGGCAGTCCCCACCCGTGCAGCTGACAACTGGTAGCTATGTAGGCTCCAGGTCAGTGGATGTTGCCACATCACCTTGAAACCAGTTGATAAAAAGTCGACTGATTTGTGAGAAAGCTGCTTTGTTATCGAAGCACTGATATGAGTGGAGCGATCTCTTCTACGACATCCAAAGTATCATTGCTAGGTAAGACTAACCCATCCCATCTCACTTTTTCTGATGTGTTGAAGTTGAGCATGATCCTAATAGGTGTTTCTTAATCATAGGATACTTCTTTTCCTTTTACTTTGTTAGATTCATCTTTGTGGGTAGAACTAGTCTTTACCTAAAACCCTAGCTTGTTTCTGATCTTTTTTTGGGAATCAAACCATCTAAAATCTAAAAATATTTCTTTCATATAATCTGAAATTTCATCATGTCCATCAATAGCATATTTATCCCGCATCCATCTAGTTCGTCCCTCATTAGAATTTTATGCAATAGTTCAAGCCCTGGGATATTGGAGACATTACCTACTACCATAGGAGTTTGTTTTGTACTCTAATCATGATGCACTCTGATACCTTAATTCCCAAAAGAAACTGAACCCTAGGCATGGTAAGAGGGTAGAGTATATTCAAGCTTACACTTTTATTTTTGGTGCGGACACTAGAGGCACCAGAATAAGATAGAGGCTTCTCAACCCTCTACAAATTACTTAGTAGTGTTTGAGTCTATTTATAATAAGGGCTTAGCCTAATTGAGTTATCATTTTCATTATTTGAGTCCTGTACCAATCAGCTAATGTTGAGCTAGTTTTCTATCTAAGTCCTGTATATGTTAGTCGATGTCCAGTGAAGACTCAGTACAAGTGAAGACCAAGCCAGTGCAAGTAAAGATCAACCAAGCTTGAAGTTATGAAGACCATGGAAGGCCAAGTAGAAGAGATCAGAAGCCCAGAAGCCAAATCGGAAGCCCTGGAGCCCTAGACCATAGCTTGAAGCAAACTGGGCCAACCAAGGCCAAGGAGAGGAGTTAATTGGTGCCATCACCCTATGGTCACCACCATTGGTCGGCCACCTAGGGTCACCTCCCTTGGCCGAACAAGGCAAGAGAGAGAGGGAGTACATTATGGGAAATCAAATCCTAGACCTACCATGTATTCTAGCTATGGTTTGGGTGGGATACAAATTCCTAGGAAAAGTCTATTGTATCCTTGGGGGCCAAGTTAGAGAGTATATTTAAGAGACCCTATTCTCTTGTATGAAGGCACTTTTTTTGAATGAATATAGCTGAGTTTTCCATCTGCTGTGTGCTAAGGGGATTCTGTGTGAACCCCTCCTCTTCTCATGTCCTGTGCCCAGTCTCTAGCAGCCATCCACCTCTCCAAGCCCTGGTTGCCCTACGTCACACTCTTCTTCTCCTTGTTGTTTTAACTTCGTTCTTTCATCCTTGCTTAGTTTTCTAACCCTTGATAGGCTATTTGCAAGTCCCTTAACTTCTACGAATCCAACGACTCCGGCCGGGTAGCAATCGAATCACAGGGTTGAAAGCAAAGAATCTGTGGGTCACCGGCTTGATCATCCAAGCCACATCCGGGAGCGAGAGCGATCCCTTCATCTACGATCTCCATCAGGTGCATCAACCATTGTGAGGTACATCCCCTCTACTTGTCAGTAGCATTTTTGAAGGGGAACTAGCCCAAACGCGACTTCTTAGCCTCGATAGTCCTCTTTCTTATTGCTTTCTTTAGGTTCTACTTTGCATGCTGTAGTTTCTTACTTACATAGAATTCTCTACTTAGGTTCTTGGTCTGTTCTTCAATAATTAAATACATCACTTAATCTTTAAAAATTATAAAAATAATTATGCATGCATTTTAGTTTCGCATCATTTGGTATCAGAGCTTGTTTAGGCTCAGTTCTCTTTGTATATTCGGATCAGGTGCTTCACCATGGCTGTCGGTCATAGGAGACAAGTAGGGCTGCAAGACCCTACTTTCCCAATCTACAGGATCTCCTATGGTATGTAGGGGTGCCACTGTGATTTGACCCCTGAAAAAGAAAACAAAGAGTTATTAGGGTTTTTTCATATCGGCCTACTCAGTACATAGCCTGCTTTCTTAATTGTTTCTACCAGTATATAACTCAGAATAATCTAAAATTTATTTTGTTGAGTACCGTATAATTGAAAATAATTTTTAGAGTTTTTTCAAGAATTCTTTCGATCTGTAGATTTTCTTCCAATCAAAATACTACCTGAGAATAGTTCTACCCTGTTTTTGGTAACAAAGTCAATTTCATCAAGTTTAAGGTTGTTTTAGTATAATTTTTGCATATCTTAAAATTTTGGCATGTTTCTTGCATATTAGGTAATTTTTTTCAAATTATCTTTTTGTTTAAAAAATACCAAAACAAAAAAAAAAATTACATATACTTCTAAAATACCAAAAAATACTTAAAATCCTAATTTGCATTTTCATCTTCCTGCCATCATTGCATAATTAACTTAAAGGCATCAATATCCAAGATAAGGGAAGGAGGTCAATACCTTTCAATAGCCCAAAAAAATCACATCCCTTGCATTCGGTCCCAAGCCTGATTTAAAAGTAACTACACTTAATTTGCCCTATTGGGCTAGGGACATCAACAGGTCGGGTTCAACCATTATAGAATGGCTAGTGCACCCAATTCATTTCCTATTTCTGGATGCTGGTATTTAGGCTAGAGGTACAATGTTTGTTAGATGTATGCCCTGAATGCCATGTTGGCTTGACACATTTTAGTTTTAGGGCATGAACTTTGTACTTAATTTTTCTTACTATGTAAACGGGCATTAGTTTCATTCATATTGTTCTTGTGTCTATGAATCATCCATGGAGTTAATGGACAATGACACATATTCTCAATAGTTGAGAATCTGAGGCATATGTCTTTATAGATTAACTCTTAAAGGCTTCCGATTGTTGGAATATCACGAGGACGGTGATTGATCCATTAAAATCGGTGCACAAATCACTTCCCTTTCTGGGTAGATGAGTCTCTGACCTATAGTGTGGTGAGACTGGAATGAGAGTACAGGTAGTTGATAGAGATCAACGGCATTGAGCATGACCAAATACAGGAAGTTATATGGATGACTACTCACTCGTTGATAACTTCATGATACTGTAGTTGTGTGAATAGTTCCTTGACCTAGAGTGTCTCAGCTACTCACAATAAGGTTGTTATAGTTTGACAGCACAATCACATAGTTCCTATCCATATGGGACCTTGCTGTGTTCATTGGTTATAGTAATTTTATTGTAGGAGTAGGGAGTTCACTTGTAGGGATCTATCAACCTTAGTAGTAAAGTATAATCCTATGCAAGCTTAATGAGACTAAGTCTAAAAGTCTATGGCCATAGCAGGGTGATAATGAAAAGGTGTTTTCATTAGTATCACAATTGGACTTGAGTTGATTAGGTTAAGCATATGACTGATTGGTTTGACGGGTATCCTAACCTGCATCATGTTGGGATTTTGATAGGGAAACCGAATCACATGGTAACTACACCTAGGGCTTCCAATCATATTCTGCTGGATTGGTACTACATACTGCTAGGTGTCACTAGTGGATTATGAGAGTCCATTAGGATCATTCTCAGATCAATGATCCTAATTAGGGTTGAGCTGAAATTATTTTAGTCCATCGAAAGGAGTTTCGATGATGTATAATATAGATTATAGCATGTCACATTACCAGACAGGATAGGACCTGAGAGGTCACACACATTAGGAGCTCAAGTAACCAATCAGCAAATCAATTTGGACCTAATTGTAAGTGTTATAATTAATATTTGACCTAATTATAAATATTACAATTAATTTATTATAGATTAATTTTTAATTAATTTAAATTATATTTAATTTAATTTAGTTATGCTCAATTAATTAATCTTAATTGATTCAGGTCAATGCCCACTTCGAAATGGTTCGATCGGATTTAAAATCGGCTTCAGTTTGATTGTAAAATCATTATATTTGGACCAAGACCTAGAGTCCAGTTAGACTGGGACTCTCTCTCTTTGTCTCCCCTTCCCTCCACATGCCAAAGTGGTCCCCCATT
The DNA here is from genome assembly GCA_021397845.1 of Areca catechu. NCBI lineage: Eukaryota > Viridiplantae > Streptophyta > Magnoliopsida > Arecales > Arecaceae > Areca > Areca catechu. The sequence continues at coordinate 82,513,162 of CM038052.1, forward strand.
TATTTTCTGCGACAAATGAAGGTTGGGGCGTGAATAGGTGGGCGCTAATATGATTTGGCGTGAAGGAAATTAAGAGAGTGAAGAGTCCTTCTCTTCCACTCCTCTTAATTTTCAACCGGTTGAAATTGAAACACCGGTATTTTGTTTCAATTAAAGGAGGAGACTTTTACCATGAAATAAATATAAACGGGAAGAGAAATGGTTGGCCGAACTTAATACTTCTCTTTTGGCATGAATTATTTTGGACATCATCTCTCTTGGGCATCTTTTCTCTTGAGAATCTCTCTCCTGGCGCACAGTATTCTTCTCCCTTCTGGTTTATTTCTTTCTTGAGATCTTCAAGAGTATTGAGAGGTCTTCTACATAAAGGAAAGAAGAGGGAAAAGGATCCAAGGTCTTGCAGATCTAAGATTGCAAGATAGAAGCCGAAAGCCGGTCCAGATTCGGATCGGCATAGTTTTTAAAGTGGAAGATTTGCTAAAAGATGAGATGGTTGCAAGGATCTAGCAGTTCGATGCCCTCTATGGCTCAGTTGCAAGAGCTTTGTTTGGATACCAGCAGAGGCCGGGCAGTTGCGTGGCTCCGACAGAATCCCGACTTTTAAGTAACGGATCTACATGCTTTTCGGAGCAAGCCCGGATAGCGATCCAAGTAAGTATTTTATAATTAAAATAATTTTTATTTTAGATCTAATATTTTTCTCATATAATTCAGCATGTTAGGAATTTTTGATAAATAAATTAGATTTATTTATGATTTGCATGATTGGATATAAAATCATTTTATATTTGCTTCCACTGGTCAGGCTTTTGATGCCTGATTTTATGCAACATACTTTTCTATTCCTGAGAGAATTCCAACAGTGGTATCAGAGCCATGGTTCTCTCTTTAACATGCATGCATGAGAATTTGATATGAAAAATAATCAGATCAGATAGATAATTATGATTGTATTAGATCTATGTTGAACAAGAGATTGTTCTAGCATAGAATTTTATGTTTTAAAAAATTATTTTTGAAATTAAAATCATAATTTTTAGATCTGAAATTAAATTTAATAATCTAAAATTAAATTGATCAAAGGTTGCACAAAGTGACATAAGGTTGTCCTACTATAGGATTTACTCTCTATAGTGCAATGGTTGTCCTATTTTGATGTCTACCGATTTTGAAAAAGGATTTTCAAAATGATTTTGATCGGTTTATGATTATTGATATTGAGCTATGCGATGCACCAATTTAGGGTTTAGATCTTAAATGTGATTCATGATTATAAGCCATTAAAATCAAGCACTTGAATCTTATTTTAAAATTGATTTGATCTAGAAAATCAAATTAGGTGCAAGCGGGTTTGGGTTAAACAAATTAGGTCTAGTGATTGGGCTGCGTGATTAGGGCTTGATTAGATCAACTAGTAACCCTAATATGATTTCAAGCAAGTGACTTAACCTAATCGGATAATGATTAGGGTTAGGTCAATTGTGCTCAAAATTGTTTTTAGATGTAGTCTGGTCAGTTCGATTCACGATAGTGAATCGATAAGTTAAGACCTAATTTGGCTCAATGATGAGTCCAGATCATTAGATGACCGAATTAAACCTTATTAGTCAACTGGTGTCTAAGGAAGGTTTCAATCATGGTTTGCTAATTGGGGCTAACTCTTACTTAACTAATAAGTTTGGCGGAAAGAGGGTATATTGGCAGAACCCTCCCATGGATCAAACTGACCTAGCCAATTTAGTTGATTAAGTTTCAAAAGGGTCACTTTTGATTTGAGTTCACCCATGCTAACTATTTTTAGTCAAACATGAGATTGTGCTGACTGAATGTAATTAGTCAAACATGAGATTGTTTTGACTTAATGTAATTGGTTAGTCATGATTTGGCTAATCAATTTATAAGAGACCTGAACCTAAGCTCCCAATAAATATTAAGTCATAGGTCTTCCAGCATTGTAGGTGTGCTGGTGTCCTACTAGTGTAGATTATTCTCAGCTGGTTACAGTGGTCTAGTTGCATCGGGAAGACATAACCACCCTATTAGGCATGAGTGTTGCTAGGCACTGATGGGGTTGGGCCTAATAAACGGGCACGTTCAGGGACTCAATGATGGCTTTGTCTAGCAGGAATGGTGGGTATGACTTAACTAATGATTGGATCAATAAACATGCACATTGAGGTTCCATGATTTAGAGACCAAGAGCTGCAATTTGTATTAGATACATTGGATAAGAGTTGGCCACTTATTGGTGTAGCGTGTTACCAATAACCGAATACGGTGAGGTGTCGCACATCAATGGGACCATAGCACCCACTATAAACCTAGAGTCGCAGGGTTTTCACACATCTACAGGGAGTGTGAGAGATCCGAGAAAATAGTAGGAGTTCTAAAATTATTTCTTAAAGACCCAATAATAATTTTATGATTAAGTATTATCACCCAGGTGGCTTTTCCCAAGAGGGTGATGAATTGAGAATTACAAAATTTTTGCAAGTATGAGCATAAGTAATTCCTTTTAGTGGTTAGGTGCTGTGTTAATCAGAGAATGAATGCAGATGCTAGAAAGTAAATCAAACACAAAACAAACAAAGCAGGTTTATAGTGGTTCGGAGCAACCCAGCTCTTACGTCTGCTACCCAAGTACACCACTCGAGATTTTCACTATATCCCCCAAATCAGAATACAGTTGGATTATTTTACAGGCTCACAATCCCAACCTCTACACTTTGATTTTTGAAATAGGGCTCACCAAAGAAACCGACTCTAGGTTTTCACAGGCTCACCTAGAACCTCTACACTTTGGTTTTTAAATAGGCTCACCAAAGAAACCTCTACACTGTGATTTTTAAAGGCTCACCAAAGAAACCTATTTAGTTTTTACAACCGGGCTCACCAATAACCCAAATATTCTAAAAGATAGAATAAACAAGTAACAATAAAGACAAACTCTGTTGTCTGGGTGGTAGCCAATGCAGCTCGAGTGAAGATCCACTGAATGCTCTTCAATGTACTTCAATAGCTTCCTTGCTTTCCTTAAAAGATGCTTCAAGATTTTGGTAAGAGTTGTTGCAGGCTTGAAAGCAGACTTTAAAGCTCTAGTGCTCTCTCTTCACTTCAATAAATGTTCAATAAATGCTCAATAATTCATTAGTCTCTTCAAAGATGTTCTCATACATTATTTATAGAGACTTCAACTGCCTTCCCCTGATTTTGAACGTTGTAGACCATTGGGAGGTGACAGGTTACCGTTGGAGCACTTTTGGAATTCAAAAACTGAGAACTGGAACTAGCCGTTGGAGGTGACGCCGTCATTCCAGTCGGCTCCGGCAAACTTCTAGTCGGCTCGGACCAAGTTTGGGTCGACTACGCTGAGTGCCAGTCGGCTAGCTTCCACAGTTAAGAAAATACCTTACTTTGGACGAGTTGGCTGGGCTGAATCCCAGTCGGCTGGAATCTCAGAGGCTCTTAGATCAATCTCAACCGAGTTCTGGACGAGTCGGCTAGGTTGAATTCCAGTCGGCTCAGATTCTTGAGAATCTTAGAACGTTCTCAATCATGTTCAGGACGAGTTGGCAGGGCCTTGGTGCCAGTCGGCTAGATTTGCATGCCAGAGAACTTCTTTCTTATGCCAGTGCCAGAGTCGGCTGGGTCCTCCATCCAGTCGGCTCGAAAGTGGTTCTTCAGCCAGATCAACTTCAAACTTCCAGAACACTTGACCAATGCTTTGAAGTCTTCTTCAAGGACTTCTTACAATAAATTCAAAAAAAACTGAAGCTTGAAAGACTACTAGAAGTAACTCTTAAACTTGATTTTAATAGAAAATTTTTTGTAGGGTTCTTTTTTACAAGATTCTAAATACTTTACAACAAAACACAAAACATTAAAGATTGTAAGATTAGAAAGTATGTCAATGTAGTTGTCCTACAAAAACTTGTTAATCATTTGAAGAGTTGTTAGATAACCAAATGTATGCTCCAATGTTTTGTTATCATCAAAATCAGTTATAGGTCAACAGTCTCCCACTTTTTTATGATGACAAAATACAGGGCATGAAAAGAACCTAATCTATTCACAAGTATGTAAGCATTTACATTTGTTTGACAATTCATAAAATCAACTGTAATCTTAAATGTATATCAGTATGCGCTATAAAGTTATGCACAAGGTCAAATTCATAAACTGCAAATATCAGAGAATGATTACTTGTATGTATCAAGCAGCATTAAGTATCGACGGATAAATATAATAAGTAAAGAGCATCATAGTAATCATTGAAGCATGTAAATTAAACATATATATCTCCGCCTTTTTATAAAATTTCTAGACAAAATGAATTTTCTCTATGTTCTCTCCCTTTAACATTCATTTGAACATTTTAACAGAATAATATGCAAGAGATCATTCAGAAATGCCTTAAAAAACTCCCCCTGTCTACTTTACTTTAGTAGTTTTATTGCAATTCATTAAGCTTTTCCTTTCATGCACTCTATGATTCTCCCCGTTTTTGTCATCAATTCAAAATGGTTAAACAGATAAGCTCAGAATTTTAAATAGATTAAGAAAGTTTTAAGATTTGTTTAAGATAATTTCACTTTCTCAACTTAGAGAGAGAATTTTTATTAAAATGAAGAGTGTAAACAAGATAACACATATACACACATTACACAGTGATCAAAACGTTGTTAATTTCATTTCTATCAAAAAGGTGTTCAGTACATCAATCATTACAAAAGTTTCAAAAAGCATTCAAAATGTACTGAAACTATAAAATGTCTACTCAGAGTCATCTCTGGGAACATTGGCACCTTGCCAAGAAGTGGGTCTAGGTGATCGACTAGATGAAGCATGAGGAGGAGGAGCCCTAGGGTGATGAGAGGTACTAGGCCTGGTCCTAGCTGTGACCTCCAGTGATTTGACAGTACCACAGATAGACACCATCTCCATCCAAATTGCTCCCAGCTGTTGCTCCAGGTCCTTGAGGCAAACTGGCACTTTGTTTACTGCCTCCTTCATCTCACCAATTTCTTTCTGCATATATATGAGCTCCGAGGCTTGGACATTGGCGAAAGCTTCAGCTGATCCTCAAAGTCTGCCAAGCTTCGACCTGATGATCCTGATACCTCTAGTGTAATCATTAGCCATACTTCTTGTATCAATAATAGTTCCTAAATTGCCTCTAAGTTCCTTCAATTCAGTTTGATATTCATTTAGTGTAGTGTTCACAGACTTTAAAATTGCTTCAGAACTTGAAGAGATACAATTCAGAATTGGTTGAAGTTCTATCTGAGAAGTTGATCTTGAAGCTTCCATAGCTTCAACCTTTCCTTGTAGACTTGACACCTGCTCTTCCAATCTGTCCAATCTGCTGTCCACTAACTGTTTCAAATCACTAAAAAAAGAAGTTATTGTACCTGTCAGTGAATCTGTCAAGCTTCTCATCTGTTCTTCAATTTGAACATGAAGGATAGGAGGTTGTGGTGCTACAGTAGGATAGTCGGGTAAAGTAACATCAGTTGCAGGCAAGTCAAACTCCGGTGCAGGCAAATCAAACATAGTGCAGGCATATCAAACATAGGACAAGGTGCTCTAGTCTCCTCAATGGCAGCAGGCTCGGATACAAGTGCTTCATGCTCATGTACTGGTGTAGAAGAAGTTCCAGCTGCTTCTATATTTTCTTCCTCTTCTTCTTCTTCACTACTACTTGAGCTGCCTATAGCCCTTTCATTTGTACCTTTCTTTCTCCATACTCTTTTCACTTGTAAGTATCCCATTCTCTCTAGAGTATTGGATGTGTAAACATCTGTGTGATGCAATTCTAATCCATCCTCACCATCTAAACTGACTCTATTAGATTTAAACAAGATGGTAAGCATCATTCTATATGGTAGACTTGATTTAGCCTTTCAAACAGTTTCTTTCATTTGCATGATTATAATGTATGGAAGATTTATAGGATTTCTCTCTAAGATGTGCTCCATAAGGCATAAATCTCTTTCACTTACCCAATCGAATCTACCGGTTCTTTGCAAGAAAATTCTACAAAAATTTTTTTGAAGTAATCTCATTTCTAGTGACAAGGTGTTAGCAAAAACTATACCAATACCTCCAACATTTTCTTTGTTCAGTATAGTGGTTAGAGTCTTCTCTCTATTGTCAGTTACTAAAAACTTTACTCCCTCTAAAGGTAAGTCCAATATCCCTTGTAGAAATTCCTCATTGACTTTTATCCTCTTTCCTTTAATAGTGGACTCCACATGATTAGTTCCCAACCTTAAGTTTTCATAAAAATTTCTAACAAAAGTGGGATAGGTCTTCTCATTCAAAGAACAAAATTTTCTCCACCCTTGATCTACGATTGAATCTCCTATTTTTAACCCAATGCCTTTAATAAACTCAAAATTAATACGCCGGTCGGAGGTTACCAGATGCATAGATATTAAAGGCACATGGCTAGGAGCGGTAGGAGCATCTCTTGTGGCGTCCTCTGTAAATTCTTCACTGTGGACGGTGCTACTTGGCTCTTCTTGCATCCTTTTGGACATTCTTTCCTTTTCAACAGTTGGAGCAACCCTAACGGAGCGTTTACCTGTCGCACGCTTGGGTGCCATTGCTAGGAAAGATGGAAAATTGGAAGATTGGAGTCCTTGGATGGGAGAAGGAAGTCTTTGGAGTAGGTTTTGGAGATGAATGACGCGTTAGAGAAGACAACAAAAAGGAAAATTGGTTCGGTGAAGGGTTTATAACCCAAGGCAAAACACATCGGCACGGAATTCCAGTCGACTCGAGTAGCCTTAAAAAGGCTCAAGTCAGCTTGGCCAGAACTCTCCTAAAACCAATAGAAGATCTAGTCGACTCAAAACTGCTCGAGCCGGCTAGGCTAGAACAAGTACAAAACTCGCAGAAAATCCTGTCGACTCGAACAGAGAAAATAAGGTTTTGAAGATTCTGAACAAAAACCAGAAGGATTTTGAAGAGAATTTCAAAAGAAATTAAGGGTCAATAAAATTAAATAAATTGAGGAGGTTCTCTAGATAATATTTACTTAAACCTGAAGGAATTAGGTTAGAGAATCTAAAAAGGATCACAAAGTCTTAATTCACTCCTAATTATCTCAAATCTATCTTAATTGAGTGGCTTAGTAAATATGTCAGCTAATTGATCTTCAGTAGGCACAAAGTCAAGCACAATATTACCATTAGAAACATGATCTCGAATAAAATGATGTCTAATTTCAATATGCTTGGTTATAGAGTGTTGAATTGTATTCTTTGTCAAATTGATAGCACTTGTGTTATCACATTTAATTAGAATTTTAGATTGTGATACACCAAAGACTTCTAGTTGTTGTTTAATCCATAACACTTGAGTACAACAACTACCAGCAGCCATGTACTCAGCCTCAGCTGTGGATGAGACTACGGAGTTTTGCTTCTTATAGTGCCATGAAATTAAATTCAACCTTAGAAATTGGCATGTACTGCTAGTGCTTTTTCTATCTATTTTACAACCAGCATAATCAGCAATAAGGAATCTAATCAAATTCAGAATAGAATGTTTAGAGTACCAAATTCTTAAATTACTTGTTCCTTTCAAATATTTAATTATTCTTTAATAGCAAGCATATGTGTTTCTTTTAGAGATGACTGAAATCTAGCACATATACATCACTATATAATATGTCAGGTCTACTTGCAGTCAAGTACAATAAGTATCTGATCATACCTCTATATGGCTTTTGGTCAACATTGGATCCATTCTCATCTTTGTCTAATCTGCAAGCTAGGCTCATGGGTGTGCTCATTGATTTGCTACTCTCCATACCAAACTTTTTGATGATTTTCTTGATGTATTTGGCTTGGTTGATGAAGATGCCTTCCTTTGTTTGTTTTACTTGAAGTCCAAGGAAGTAGTTCAGCTCGCCCATTAAGCTCATTTCAAATTCTCCCTGTATAAGCTTAGCAAATTCTTTACATAGAGATTCGTTAGTTGCACCAAAAATGATGTCATCTACATATATTTGTACAACTAAGATGTTATTATTTTTCTTTTTGATAAATATAGTTTTGTCTACATTACCTCTTGAAAAATCATTTTCAATTAAGAAAGTGCTAAGTCTATCATACCAGGCTCTAGGTGCTTGTTTCAAACCATACAATGCTTTGTCCAATTTGAATACATTGTTTGGAAAAGTGTGATTTTCAAAACCTGGTGGTTGTTCCACAAAAACTTGTTCAGAGATAAAACCATAAAGAAATACACTTTTTACATCCATTTGAAAGAGTTTAAAGTTCATGTAGCAAGCAAATGCAAGTAGTAATCGAATGGCTTCTAGTCTTGCTATGGGTGCATAAGTTTCATCAAAATCAATACCTTATTCTTGGTTATATTCCTTAGCCACTAATCTAGCTTTGTTCCTTATAATGTTTCCTTGCTCGTCTAATTTATTCCTATAGACCCATTTTGTTCCTATTATTGGATGGTCTGTAGGTCTATCTACAAATGTCCAAACCTTATTTCTTTCAAACTGGTTCAATTCTTCATGCATTGCCATCATCCAGTTTGGGTCAGTCACAGCCTCTTCTAAGCTATGGGGTTCTATTTGTGATACAAAGGATAGGTAATCATGTGTATCATTATGTGCAGCCCTAGTCCTAACACCATGTGAAGGATCTCCTATTATTAATTCTTTAGGATGAGATGTAACATAACTCCAGTCCCTTGGTAGATCAGTGTGATCCTTACTTACCGTTTCTTCTCCATCTTGAGTGTCTTTTTCTTGAATACTTAAGTCATCCATTCCTTTTTGCAATGTACCTGCATCATTATCTATGCACTCTTCTTGTCAAGAAGGTGTAGGGTTAGTTTCAATAAATACAACATGAATTGACTCTTTAACTGTAAGAGTCCTTTTATTAAAACCCCTATATGCTTTGCTGTGTAAAGAATAACCTAGGAAAATTGTATCATCAGCTTTAGAATCAAATTTTCCTAAATTATCTTTTCCATTGTTATGCACAAAGCATTTACATCCAAACACATGAAAATAACTAATATTGGGTTTTTTGTCATTCCAAAGCTCATAGGTGGTTTTCTTTAAAATATGACGGGTCAAAATGTGGTTTAAAATATAACATGCAGGTTCACTTCTTCTATCCAAAAGTACTTTGGAAGATTGCCTTCACACAACATTGTGTGAGCCATTTTTTCCAATGTCCTATTTTTCCTCTCTCCAACACCATTTTGTTGAGGTGTTCTTGGAGCGGAGAAGTTGTGATCAATGCCAAATTCAGTACAATAATCTTCAAAAATTGATTTTTAAACTCAGTTCCATGATCACTTCTAATTGAAATCAAAAATAAGTTCTTTTGGTTTGAAACCTTTTTATGAAATTTCTAAAAACATGAAAAGTTTCATCTTTCGAAGCAATGAACAAAACCCAAGTAAATCTTGAAAAATCATCTACTATCACAAGAGCATATTTCATTCCCCCTAGGCTTGTGGTCCTAGTAGGTCCGAAAAGATCCATGTGAAGTAGTTCAAGAGGTCTTGCTGTAGAACTATATTCTTTGATTTAAAACTCCTCCTAGTTTGTTTACCAATTTGGCAAGCGTCACAAACATGATATAAATCAACTTTAAACTTAGGCATGCCTCTAACAAGATCTTTAAAAATTAATTTGGCAATTGTATGCATGCTAGCTAGACCTAATCGTCTATGTCATAGTAAGCATGACTCTTTGGTCGTAGCATTCATTGCAACTAGACTATGGCTACTAGACATGACAAGATTATTAAGATCTACCACATAGATATTCCCGAGTCTATATCCAATAAATTTATTGCTAGAATCTAAAGAGTTAGTTACTATACACATAGAAGACTCAAAGACAACCTTGAAGCCTTTATCACACAATTGACTTATACATAAGAGATTATGCTTCAATTTGTCTACTAGCAAAACATTTTCAATAAAAGTGAAGGGAGTTATTTTGATCTTACCAATACCGATTATTCTCCCTTTGCCATTATCTCCAAAGGTGACCATACCTACTTCTTTCATTTCAAGGGTGATGAATTGGTCCTTGTCACTCATCATATGTCTTGAGCAGCCACTGTCCAAGTACCACCTTTTCTTCAATCTTTGGGCTGCAAGACATTCCTGCAAAACAGTCAATGAATTCTTTTAGGTACCCAAGCTATCTTGGGTCCTTGCAGGTCAGCAAAGGAGGTTCCTTTGGGAACCCAAATCTTTCTTATTTTCTTAATGACATATCTAAAATTATTGCATTCAAAAGCTTTATGTCCTATTCTTTTACAAGTATAGCAAATAACTTTAGAATTTTTGATAAAACCAGAATTTGATGTTTTGAAAGTTGAGCACTTGATGCAGATTTTGAAGTTTTGAAATGTATGCATTTTGCTCAAATTCTTAGGAATATATAATAAAGACTTTGAAATAGAAACAGTTTTTGGTGTGGCTGAAACTTTTTGAGATAAGGCATTTTGAACAGGTATTTTGGATTTCACAAAAGTAGTTGCTGAAATTCTATTCATAAAAGAAGTGTTGAAACCAATTCCAGTTTTATTTCCTGAAATTCGTTGTTCTTTTAAAATTAGCTCAAGATTATTTGAAGATAAAGTGAGTTTTTTAACCAAATGCTTGAGTTTTGTAACCTCCTTTTTCAATTGATTATTTTTAGAAAGCAAATCATTGTTTTTCTTTTCACATGAAAGTTTTTTATTTTTCAGCTTTTCAAATTTTTCAGAAAAGTCATGCAATTCTTTTTGTATTAAACTATTCTTTTCTGAAATTTTATCCTTTTGTTTGAGTAAAGATCATTCATATTTTTCAATGTTTTTATCTTTACTCTAGCTTTCTTAAATTTAGAAAGTAAGTCATTAAAAGCATAATTTAATTCATCGAAAGTAAATTCAGTGCAATTATTAGGGTATGTTACCTCATCTTCAAGACCCATTAAGCAGAAATTTGTGGTCTTGGTGGTCTCTTCTTCTTCGGATGATGATGAGTCTTCACTGTCGGACCATGTGGCAACCATGGCTTTCCTTTTTTTCTTTTGTCTGAAGGATTTCTTCAACAATGGACAGTCTAGACATATGTGCCCCAGTTTCATGCATTCGTAGCACGTGGGGACTACCTCTTTATCATTCTATCTATCCTTTTCCTTTTCCTTTCCATAATCCTTCCTATAAAATTTTTGGTTATACCTTCCTTTCTTTCTTCCCATATATTTTCGGAATCTCCTCATAACCATAGCGATGTCCTCATCTTCTAAGTCATCATTGGTGGAGGTGCTTTCTTCTTCAGATTCTTCATCATCCCTCTTTAAATCAGAAGCAGCTTTGAAGGCTATTATCTTCTTTTTCTTCTGCTCATCTTCCATTCTATGTTGATTTATCAGCTCGTGGGTGATGAGTGATCCCAGCAGTTCATCCAGCATCAATGTGTTAAGATCTTTGGCTTCCTGGATTGCAGTTACTTTGGGATCCCATTTGTTGGGCAAAGAACGAAGGATCTTCTGAACTAGATCTGCATTAGAGTATACCCTGCCAAGCCTCTTTAAAATATTAATAATATCTATAAATCTAGATAACATGGCAGAAATTGTTTCAGAAGGTTCCATTTTGAACAATTCATAATTATGAACTAATATATTTATCTTTGAGGTTTTCGCTTAGGAAGTTCCCTCATGGGTCACTTCGAGTTTATCCCAGATTTCCTTTGCTGAAGAGCAAGTGGAAATTCGATTGAACTCATTTGCATCCAAAGCATAATATAATAAATTAATTGCTTTGACATTCAATTCCCCATCTTCATGTCATGATCATCCCAGTCCTCTTCAGGCTTAGGGATGTCCACTCCATCAACTTTAATTATGCGAATGTGTGGCCCTTTCAAGATGACCTTCCACAATTGAAAATCTACAGCTTGTATGTAAATTTTCATTCGTGCTTTCCAATATGAATAATTAGTGCCTGTGAACAGTGGAGGTCTATTTGTTGATTGGCCTTCGGCCAAGGATGTACTCATGGGATGAGCCATCAATCTTAACTATAGTAATCAGAGACACTACTCTGATACTAGCTATTGCCCAGGTGGCTTTTTCCAAGAGGGGGTTGAATTGGGAATTATAAAATTTTTGCAAGTATGTGCACAAGTAATTCCTTTTAGTGGTTAGGTGCTATGTTAATCAGAGAATGAATGCAGAAGCTAAAAAGTAAATGAAACACAATATAAACAAAGCAGCTTTATAGTGGTTCGGAGCAATCCAGCTCCTACGTTCACTACCCAAGTTCACCACTCGGGATTTTCACTATATCCCCCAAACCGGAATACACTTGGATTGTTTTACAGGCTCATAATCCCAACCTCTACACTTTGGTTTTTGAAACATGGCTCACAAAAGAAACCCACTCTAGGTTTTCACAGGCTCACCTAGAACCTCTACACTTTGGTTTTTAAATAGGTTCACCAAAGAAACCTCTACACTCTGGATTTTAAAGGCTCACCAAAGAAACCTATTTGGTTTTTACAACCGGGCTCACCAATAACCCAGATATTCTAAAAGATAGAATAAACAAGCAACAATAAAGACAAACTCTATTGTTTAGATGGTTGCTAATGCAGCTCGAGTGAAGATCCACTGAATGCTCTTCAATACACTTCAATGGCTTCCTTGCTTTCCTCAAAAGATGATTCAAGCTTCTAGTTAGAGTTGTTGTAGGCTTGAAAGCAGACTTTAAAGCTCTAGTGCTCTCTCTTCACTTCAATAAGTGTTCAATAAATGCTCAATAATTCATTAGTCTTTTTAAAGATGTTCTCATATCTTATTTATAGAGACTTCAACTACCTTTCCATGATTTTGAACATTGTAGACCGTTGGGAGGTGACAGGTTACTGTTGGAGCACTTTTGGATTTCAAAAATTGAGAACTGGAACTAGCCATTGGTGGTGACCCCGTCATTCCAATCAGCTCAGACAAACTTCGAGTCGGCTCGGACCATGTTCGGGTCAACTGGGCTGAGTGCCAGTCGGCTAGCTTCAACAGTTGAGAAAATACCTTACTCTGGACGAGTCGGCTAGGCTGAATCCCAGTCGGCTGGAATCTCAGAGGCTCTCAGACCATTCTCAAACGAGTTCTGGATGAGTCGGCTGGGTTGAATTCCAGTCGGCTCGGATTCTTGAGAATCTCAGAACATTTTCAATCAAGTTCGGGATGAATCGGTTGGGCCTTGGTGCCAGTCGGCTGGATTTGTATGCCAGAGAACTTCTTTCCTGTGCCAGTGCCAGAGTCGGCTGGGTCCTCCATCCAGTCAGCTTGAAAGTGGTTCTTCAACCAGATCAACTTCAAACTTCCAAAACACTTGACCCATGCTTTGAAGTCTTCTTCAAGGTCTTCTTACAATAAATTCAAGAAAAATTGAAGCTTGAAAGACTACTAGAAGTAACCCTTAAACTTAATTTTAATAGAAAATTTTTTGTAGATTTCTTCTTTACAAGAATCTAAATACTTTACAACTCAACACAAAACATTAAAGATTGTAGGATTTAGAAAGTATGTCAATGTAGTTGTCCTACAAAAACTTGTCAATCATTTGAAGAGTTGTTAGATAACCAAATGTATGCTCCAATATTTTGTTACCATCAAAATCACTTTAGGGGTCAACAATCTCCCCCTTTTTGATGATGACAAAATAGTGGGCATGAAAAAAATCTAATCTATTCACAAGTATGTAAGCATTTATATTTGTTTGACAATTTATAAAATCAACTGTAATATCGAATGTATATTAGTATGCACTATACAGTTATGCACAAGGTCAAATTCATAAACTGCAAATATCAGAGAATGATTGCTTATATGTATCAAGCAGCATTAAGTATCGACTGATAAATATAATAAGTAGAGAGCATCAAAGTAATCATTGAAGCATGTAAATTAAACATATATATCTCCTCATTTTTATAAAATCTATTCACAAGTATGTAAGCATTTACAATTGTTTGACAATTTATAAAATCAACTGTAATCTCAAATGTATATCAGTATGCACTATACAGTTATGCACAAGGTCAAATTCATAAACTGCAAATATCAGAGAATGATTGCTTGTATGTATCAAGCAGCATTAAGTATCGACTGAGAAATATAATAAGTAGAGAGCAACAAAGTAATCATTGAAGCATGTAAATTAAACTTATATATCTCCTCATTTTTATAAAATTTCTAGACAATATGAATTTTCTCTATGTTTCTCCCCCTTTTACATTCATTTGAACATTTTAACAGAATAATATGCTAGAGATCATTCAGAAATGCCTTAAAAAACTCCCCCTGTCTACTTTACTTTAGTAGTTTTATTGTAATTCATTAAGCTTTTCCTTTCATGCACTCTATGATTCTCCCCCTTTTTGTCATCAATTCAAAAAGGTTAAACAAGTAAGCTTAGAATTTTAAATAGAATGAGAAAGTTTTAAGGTTTGTTTGAGATAATTTCACTTTCTCAACTTAGAGAGAGAATTCTTATAAAAAAGAAGAGAGTGTAAACAAGATAACACATATACACACATTACACAGTGATTAAAAAGATGTTCATTTCATTTCTATCAAAAAGTGTTCAATACATCAATCATTACAAAAGTTTCAAAAAGCATTCAAAAAGTACTAAAACTACAAAATGTCTACTCAGAGTCATCTCTGGGAACATTGGCACCTTGCCAAGAAGTGTGTCTTGGTGACCGATTAGATGAAGCATGAGGAGGAGGAGCCCTAGGGTGATGAGAGGTACTAGGTCTTGTCCTAGCTGTGACATCCAGTGATCTGACAGTGCCACAGATAGACACCATCTCCATCCAAATTGCTCCCAGCTGTAGCTCCAAGTCCTTGAGGCAAACTGGCACTTTGTTTACTGCCTCCTTCATCTCACCAATTTCTTTCTGCATAGATATGAGCTCCGAGACTTGGACATTGGCAAAAGCTTCAGCTGATCCTCGAAGTCTGCCAAGCTCCGACCTGATGATCCCGATACCTCTAGTGTAATCATCAGCCATACTTTTTGTATCAACAATAGTTCTTACTTTGCCCTTAAGTTCCTTCAATTCAGTTTAATATTCATTTAGTGTAGTGTTCACAGACTTTAAAATTGCTTCAGAACTTGAAGAGATACAATTCAGAATTGGTTGAAGTTCTATGTGAGAAGTTGATCTTGAAGCTTCCATAACTTCAACCTTTCCTTGTAGACTTGACACATGCTCTTCCAGTCTATCCAATCTGCTATCCACTGACTGTTTCAAATCACTAAATAAAGAAGTTATTGTACCTGTCAGTGAATCTGTCAAGATTCTAATCTATTCTTCAATCTGAACATGAAGGATACGAGGTTGTGGTGTTGCAGTAGGATAGTCAGGTAAAGGAACATCAGCTGCAAGCAAGTCAAACTCCGGTGCAGGCAAATCAAACTCCATTGCAGGCATATCAAACATAGGAGAGGTGCTCTAGTCTCTTCAGTGGCAGCAGGCTCAGATACAAGTGACTCATGTTCAGGTACTGGTGTAGAAGAAGTTCCAGCTACTTGTATATTTTCTTCCTCTTCTTCTTCTTCACTACTACTTGAGCTGCCTATAGCCCTTTCATTTGTGCCTTTCTTTCTCCATACTCCTTCCACATGGAAGTATCCCATTCTCTCTAGAGTTTTCGATGTGTAAACATCTATGTGATGCAATTCTAATCCATCTTCATCATCCAAACTGACTCTATTAGATTTAAACAAGAGGGTAAGCATCATTCCATATGGTAGACATGATTTAGCCTTTCGAACAGTTTCTTTCATTTGCATGATTATAATGTATGGAAGATTGATAGGATTTCTCTCTAAGATGTGCTCCATGAGGCATAAATCTCTTTCACTTACCCAATTGAATCTACCGATTCTTTACAAAAAAATTCTACAAATAAAATTATGAAGTAATCTCATTTCCAGAGACAGGGTGTTAGCAAAAACTGTACCAATACCTCCAACATTTTCTTTGTTCAGTATAGTCCTCAGAGTCTTCTCTCTATTGTCAGTTACTAAAAACTTTGCTCCCTCTGAAGGTAAGTCCAATATCCCTTGTAGAAATTCCTCATTGACTATTATCCTCGTTCCTTTAACAGTGGACTCCACATGATTAGTTCCCAACCTTAAGTTTTCATAGAAACTTCCAACCAAAGTGGGATAGGTATTCTCATTCAAAGAAAAAAATTTTCTCCACCCTTGATCATTGATTAAATCTCCTATTTTTAACCCAATGCCTTTAATAGACTCAAAATTAATACGGCGGCCAGAGGTTACCGGGCGCGTAGACATTGAAGGCACATGGCTAGGAGTGGTAGGAGCATCTCTTGTGGCATGCTCTACAAATTCTTCACTGTGGACGGTGCTACTTGGCCCTTCTTGCCTCCTTTTGGACCTTCTTTCCTTTTCAACAGTTGGAGCAACCCTAACGAAGCGTTTACCTGACACACGCTTGGGTTCCATTGCTAGGAAAGATGGAAAATTGGAAGATTGGAGTCCTTGGAAGGGAGAATGAAGTCTTTGGAGCAGGTTTTGGAGATGAATGACCCGTTAGAGAAGACAACAAAAGGTAAAATGGTTCGGTGAAGGGTTTATAAGCCAAGGAGAAATACATTGGTGCAAAATTCCAGCCGACTCGAGTAGCCCTAAAAAGACTCGAGTTGGCTCGGCTAGAACTCTCCTAAAATCAATAGAAGATCTAGTCGACTCGAAACTGCTCAAGCTGGCTAGGCTAGAACAAGTTCAAAACTCTTAGAAAATCCAGTCGACTCGGATTAAGATCCAGTCGACTCAAATAGATAAAATAAAGATTTTGAATAAAAACTAGAAGGATTTTGAAGAGAATTTCAATAGAAATTAAGGCTCAATAAAATAGAATAAATTGAGGAGGTTCTCTAGATAATATTTTCTTAAACTTGAAGGAATTAGGTTAGAGAATCTAAAAAGGATCGCAAAGTCCTAATTCACTCCTAACTAGCTCAATTCTATCTTGATTGAGTGGCTTAGTAAATATGTCAGCTAATTGATCTTCAGTATGCACAAAGTCAAGCACAATATTACCATTAGAAAACATGATCTCTAATAAAATGATGTCTAATTTCAATGTGCTTGGTTCTAGAGTGTTGAATTGGATTCTTTGTCAAATTGATAGCACTTGTCTTATCACATTTAATTAGAATTTTAGATTATGATACACCAAAGTCTCCTAGTTGTTGTTTAATCCATAACACTTGAGCACAACAACTACCAGCAGCCACGTACTCAGTCTCAGCTATGGACGAGGCTACGGAGTTTTGCTTCTTACAGTGCCATGAATTTAAATTCAACCATAGAAATTGGCTTGTACCGCTTGTGCTTTTTCTGTCTATTTTACAACCATCATAATCAACATCAGAGAATCCAATCAAATTCAGAGTAGAATGTTTAGAGTACCAAATTCCTAAATTACTTGTTCCTTTCAAATATTTAATTATTCTTTTAACAGCAAGCATATGTGTTTCTTTTGGAGATGACTGAAATCTAGCACATACACATACATTATATAATATGTCAAGTCTACTTGCAGTCAAATACAATAAGGATCTGATCATACCTCTATATAGCTTTTGCTAAACATTGGATACATTCTCATCTTTGTCTAATCTGCAAGCTGGGCTCATGGGTGTGCTCATTGATTTGCTACTCTCCATACCAAACTTTTTGATGATTTCCTTGATGTATTTGGCTTGGTTGATGAAGATGCCTTCCTTTGTTTTACTTAAAGTCCAAGGAAGTAGTTTAGCTCGCCCATTAAGCTCATTTCAAATTCTCCCTGCATAAGCTTAGCAAATTCTTTACATAGAGATTCGTTAGTTGCACCAAAAATGATATCATCTACATATATTTGCACAACTAAGATATCATTATTTTTCTTTTTGATAAATAGAGTTTTGTCTACATTACCTCTTGAAAAATCATTTTCAATTAAGAAAGTGCTAAGTCTATCATACCTGGCTTTAGGTACTTGTTTCAAACCATACAATGCTTTGTTTAATTTGAATACATGGTTTGGAAATGTATGATTTTCAAAACCTGGTGGTTGTTCTACAAAAACTTGTTCAGAGATAAAACTATTATAAAATTTACTTTTTATATCCATTTGAAAGAGTTTAAAGTTCATGTTGCAAGCAAATGCAAGTAGTAATCGAATGGCTTCTAGTCTTGCTACAGGTGCATAAGTTTCTTCAAAATCAATACCTTTTTCTTGGTTATATCCCTTAGCCACAAATCTAGCTTTATTCCTTATAATGTTTCCTTGCTCATCTAATTTATTCCTATAGATCCATTTAGTTCCTATTATTGGATGGTTAGTAGGTCTATCTACAAGTGTCCAAACCTTATTTCTTTCAAACTAGTTCAATACTTCATGCATTGGCATCATCCAGTTTGGGTCAGTCTCAGCCTCTTCTAAGCTATAGGGTTCTATTTATGATACAAAGGCTAGGTAATCATGTGCATCCTTATATGCAGCCCTAGTCCTAACACCATGTGAAGGATCTCCTATTATTAATTCTTTTGGGTGAGATGTAACGTACCTCCAGTCCCTTGGTAGATCAGTGTGATCCTTACTTACCGTTTCTTCTCCATCTTGAGTGTCTTTGTCTTGAATACTTAAGTCATCCATTCCTTTTTACAATGTACCTGCATCATTATCTATGCACTCTTCTTGTCTAAAAGGTGTAGGGTTAGTTTCAATAAATACAACATGATTGACTCTTCAACAATAAGAGTCTTTTTATTAAAAACCCTATATGCTTTGTTATGTAAAGAATAACCTAGGAAAATTGCATCATCAGCTTTAGAATCAAATTTTTCTAAATTATCTTTTCCATTATTATGCACAAAGCATTTACATCCAAACACATAAAAACAACTAATATTGGGTTTTTTATCATTCCAAAGCTCATAGGGGGTTTTCTTTAAAATAGGACGGATCAAGATGCGGTTTAAAATAAAACATGCAGTGTTCACCGCTTCTGCCCAAAAGTACTTTGGAAGATTGCCTTCACACAACATTGTGCGAGCCATTTCTTCCAATGTCCTATTTTTCCTCTCTACAACACCATTTTGTTGAGGTGTTTAAGGAGCTGAGAAGTTGTGATCAATGCCAAATTCAATACAATAATCTTTAAAAAATTGATTTTCAAACTAAGTTCCATGATCACTTATAATTGAGATCAATGATAAGTTCTTTTGGTTTGAAACCTTTTTATGAAATTTTCTGAAAACATGAAAAGTTTCATCTTTCGAAGCAATGAACAAAATCCAAGTAAATCTTGAAAAATCATCTACTATCACAAGAGCATATTTCATTCCTCTTAGGCTTGTGGTCCTAGTAGGTCCGAAATGATCCATGTGAAGTACTTCAAGTGGTCTTGTTGTAGAAACTATATTCTTTGATTTAAAACTCACCCTAGTTTGTTTACCCATTTGGCATGCATCACAAACATGATTTAAATTATCTTTAAACTTAGGCATGCCTCTAACAAGATCTTTAGAAATTAATATGGCAATTGTATGCATGCTAGCATGACCTAATCGTCTATGCCATAGTAAGCCTGACTCTTTGGTCTTAGCATTCATTGCAACTAGACTAGGGCTACTAGACATGGCAAGATCATTAAGATCTACCACATAGATATTCCCGAGTCTATGTCCAATAAATTTTTTGCTAGAATCTAAAGAGTTAGTTACTATACACATAGAAGACTCAAAGACAACCTTGAAGCCTTTATCACACAATTAACTTATACTTAAGAGATTATGCTTCAATTTGTCTACTAGCAAAACATTTTCAATAAAAATGAAGGGAGTTATTTTGATCTTACCAATACTGATTATTCTCCCTTTGCCATTATCTCCAAAGGTGACCATACCTACTTCTTTCATTTCAAGGGTGATGAATTGGTCCTTGTGGTGCGGGCACCAGACTCAGAAGAAGACTTCAGAGCTCCATTTGGATCTCTGATTGACATTGCCCGAGAAATTAGGATTTGTATTAAAGGTTGACCTGGTCAACCAGTTTATTTATTTCTTGAGTCACCATTTAAATTTTGTTGAGTCATGTTGACTCGATGCAAGTCCCGATGTGGTTTCAATTTGGTCCAAAATGGTGCCACATTTGTCTTCCAATCAAATCAAGGTTCAAGCAAGTGGAGGCCACACTCCAAGCCACACGCCCAGCCACACTCCGAGCACACGCCAGAGTCCAGGAGGCGCCCCAGAGGCATCCCAGTGTCATGGTCCCCACATCCAAAGAAGAAAAAAAATCAAATTGGAAGCTAATTTAAAGGAGGCGCCCATACCTGCCAATTTTGTCTAAGCAAAGAAGGAAAAGACTTCTCTTGGAGAAAAAATCAAAGAAGGACATCCAATTGAAGTTCAAATCAAAATCAAAAAGCTTAACTTGGAGTGGAAGAAAAGAAGAAATGCCATAAGAAGAAGAGGACTCCAAATCCAAATCCAACTCCAAAGGAGGCGCCATAAAAATTCCAAAAAAAATTCCTTTATGGCCGTCCCAAATTTTTTTGAACTCTTGGTCGGCCAAGAGAGGAGATTTTCTACCTAATCTAGAGGTTGGAGGAGTTTAGTCCCACATGGGAATTTGTACATGCTTGGAGAAAATTTTAGGTCTATATAATAGACCCCTCTTTGTAACTTTAAGAAATCAATGAAGAAAAATTATTTTTGCTATTCTCTTGTGTTGAGTGACCTAGGTTTCTCTTCTTCCGCACTATTCTAAGTGTTGAGCTCCGTGAGGGGGTAATCCGGGTTCCATTGGAGCCTTGAGGAGGTGAGAGATCTCCATCTTTATCCAAAACCCTAGGTAAGCCACTTGAAATTCCAAAACCCTAGCCGCCCTTCATTATTTTCAATCCATCAAACCCTAGCCCCATCCATCTCCCATGGCCTCTCTCTCTCTACAAGTCCACGCCGTCCACCTTCATCCAGATCCAGTCCGGCTACTTCAAATCCAGAGCAAGTTCCAAGGAAAATCACATCAACATCCAGGAGAATCCAGTTTTCAACAATTTCAATCTTCAAGTTCATCAACCTGGTAAATCTTTTCCTTGACTCTCTGATTCCATCAATTGTTTTTCTTCTCTTCCAGATCTTGAGTTCAGGAGAAGCCAACCCGCCAAAGGACCAGTATTGGAGGATCCATTACGAAGATATCTGAATCCGAGGATCCAACAATCTGCTCGGGAGAGTTCTTCCACCAAAATCTGTGAACATCATTGTCTAGTTAGATAAACCATCTCTTCTCTTTATTTCTGTTCTGTAGAAAGTTCGGAGTGAAACCCTAGGTCTGGGAGTTTCTCAACCCCCAGCGATCCGTTGCTTCTGAACTACTCTGATAATTTAGTTTCCTTAAAATTGTGCTTTCAATTATCATATTAGTATCTTTCAATGTTAGGTTAACTTTTCTTTGATTTGAAGCCAACTTCTACAAACATATAAAAACAACAAAAAAATTAGTTAATCTTAATTTACTTCCGCATCGCATCCCTTTATTTGTTCTGCATCATTTTTGGTATCAGAGCCCAATCTAGGGTTTCTGATTTGCTTGCTTGCTTTGATTGTTCTCTTTTATTTTGTCTGCTCGAAGTAGACTCCCCAGGACGTTCGGTCCTAGGAACTAAGCGAGGCCCAAGCCTCCTCCTCCCATTCCACGGGGTGTTCCTAGGGCGTGTAGGGGATCCATTGGGTTATAACTTCGTAGCAGGGATTATAAACGGGGAAGACAATCTAGTTGCAGCCCGTAATTGCCCTATTTTCTGAATTATTTCTCCCTGCATAAAACTCTGAATTGCATGATTTTTGCTTCGTTGAAACCAATATAATTGACCCTATTTTCCCTAATTTTTCTGTGATTTATTAATTTCGGTAAAAATTCTGAGCATTAAAATATAGCAACTCTATTTTTTTGTGTTCTGCAATTCAATTCTTTTTGGAGTGATCATCTCATAATTTACTTAAGGGCAATTGAGCATCTAAGATAAGGGGAGGAGTTGATTACCTCTCCTTAGCCCAAAACCACCATCCAATCATTCGAACCTAGACCTAATTTAAAATCAGTTAGACCTAATTTGCCCTAGTGGGCTAGGGACACCAATTGGTCGGGTCTAGGCTAGTGTTGAGTCAGTTTGCCGAGTTATTCTGTGTGTGCTTAGCACTCAGTATCTAGAACGGTGGTTCAGGGATCCATTCCCGAAGGGCTTGTGTGCTGGTCCGCCTACCTGGCCAATCACTGATTGGTGTCTAGGATTGGCAATCAGGGACCTAACACTCCCCTTACAACTGCCTGGCTGAGTCCTGAGTTACTACAGGCTAGCTTGCCACTCTGATTGGGCATCTAGTTTGGACTCTAGGTCTAGTGATCCAGTAGTCGATTTAGTCTAGTCTCATTTTGTGTGCCTGCTTGAATCATCATGTCTACCAGAAACGGAGTGCCATATCAACCTGGTCAAACCCAACCTGATTTAGAGGCCATGATCAGAACTCTTACTGAAAGTATGGCTAAAATGTATCAGGATATGACAAACACTGTGGCCCAGTTTAGCACCCAAATTCATGAGGATCTTTCCCAACTTAGGGACCGAGTCCAAGTACTTGAAGAACCTAGACATCGGAATTGGACTCCTGACCCCAATTTTAGTGTGCCTCAACCTCACCCACATCAGGAGCCTAGAAGGCCTTTATATAGAGATCCTGAACCTAATCATAGGAGGCCTGACCCAGAGCCTGAAGATAGAGATGATAGGTTCATCAGGAACATCAAAATAGATGCACCCACTTTTGATGGTAGTCTGAACCCTAAGGTGTATTCTGATTGGGAGGGTGAGATGGATCAATACTTTGAGTGGTATGCTATGTCTGAGGAGAGGAAATACAAGTTTGCCAAGATGAAATTAGTACGTCAAGCTAGGTTATACTGGGGGAACATTGAGCTAACCACTAGGAGACGGAATGTTGAGCCCATAACCACTTGGCAGGGTATGAAAGAAAAACTGAGAGATAAATACCTACCCATTTCATACCAGCAAAACCTGTTAGACCAATGGCAAAACCTGAAACAAGGAAACCGATCTGTCTCAGACTACATAGCTACTTTTGATGAATACCTAATGAGATGTGATGTGAGTGAAGCCCACGAAGTCACTTTGTCTAGATTTAGGGCTGGACTGAGGGAAGATATCAAGAGAGAACTTTTTCTGAGAGAGGTTACGGATCTAGACCAAGCCTACCAGATTGCACTGAACACTGAGAAATTTCAGAGAGGACCTATACCTTCTAGGGTTAGTGCCCCAATCCCAAGGAATGGACCTAGCCAAGTTATCCCTAGTAAACCTTTTCAGGGTACTTCTACCCCTAGGCCCATGGACAAAGGTAAGGCACCTGACACCCAGAGAACCCCTAGTTCAAATATCACCTGTTTTAAGTGTCAGAAACCAGGTCACATTTCCAGTCAGTGTACTGCCATAGCCTGTTTCAAGTGTCATAAGGTAGGTCATGTTGCTAGCCAGTGCCCACGGAGATCCCTTTATATAGAAGAGGGAGAGAATGATAATTCCGAGCCCAGTGAGGAATTTGAAGAAGAAGTTTATGAGGCCGGAATGAATTTGGTTGAGGAGTATGAAGGAGAGGAGGAACCCAATGAATCTGACCAATTAGGAGTTGTAAGATGCATCCTATCCCAGAATCTAGTTCAAGAGGATTGGCGTAGGACTAACATCCTACAGACTTTTCTTAAATTAGGGGATAAGGTATGTAAGATCATCATAGATAGTGGGAGCTGTGTAAATGCCATCTCTACTAGCACTGTCAAGATGTTAGGCTTAATCCCAGTTCCCCATCCCAACCCCTATAAGGTTTCTTGGGTAGATTCTACCTCCATACCCATCCAGTCTAGATGTCAAGTCCAAATCCAAATACAATCTTATCACGAAAAGATTTGGTGCGATGTTTTACCCATGGGGGTGAGCAGTATAATTCTCGGAAGACCTTGGTTGTATGATCATGATGCCACCCTCTTAGGAAAATCCAATACCTGTGTCTTTAGTTTCAATGGGAAGAAGATTACGATCCATTCCGTTCCCCTAAGGACAAGGTAACTAAAGGAGCCGGTAAGGTTAAGGAGATGAAAACTGGAGTGAACCTAATCAGTGCTAAGGATCTAGAACAAGAAATTCATAGTGGTTCACCCATCTGGATGTTGACTGCTAAGGAACTTAGAACTTCGGAACCCTCAGAGCCTCCTCAAGAAGTTAAACCTGTGTTAAAAGAATTTGAAGATGTCTTTCCCGAGGATTTGCCAGACCACCTTCCACCTCTTAGGGATATCCAGCATGCCATAGATCTAATCCCAGGAGCGACTTTGCCCAACTTGCCCCATTACAGGATGAATCCATCTGAGCATGAAGAACTGCAAAAGCAGGTTGGAGAATTATTGAGGAAGGGGTTATTAGAGAAAGTCTTAGCCCTTGTGCAGTCCCAGCCTTACTAACTCCAAAGAAAGATGGCACGTGGAGGATGTGTGTTGACAGTCGTGCCATCAATAAAATTACAATCAAATATAGGTTTCCCATCCCTAGACTAGATGACATGCTTGATATGATGGCTGGTGCAATGGTTTTTTCTAAGATTGATCTCAAAAGCGGCTATCATCAGGTTAGGATTAGACCCGGGGATGAATGGAAAACTGCTTTCAAAACTAAGGATGGTCTTTATGAATGGGTTGTTATGCCTTTTGGGTTGTCCAATGCCCCTGGTACCTTCATGAGAATTATGACCCAGGTACTTAGAGCTTTCATTGAAAAATTTGTGGTGGTCTATTTTGATGACATCCTGATCTATAGTAAGACCCCAGCAGATCACCTAGGCCACCTTAGAGCAGTCTGCCAAGTTTTGAGGAATGAGAGACTCTACGGTAATCTTAAGAAGTGTGAATTCATGACTAGTAGAGTTATCTTTCTTGGTTTTGTAGTAACCCCTAACGGCGTGGCGGCCGATCCTGAGAAAATTAGGTCCATAGTAGACTGGCCAGAGCCAACCAATGTGCATGAAGTTAGAAGTTTCCACGGCTTGGCTACCTTCTATAGGCGATTCATCAAGGGGTTTAGTACTTTAGCTGCTCCTATCACTGATTGTATTAGGAAGGGAGAATTTCATTGGACTAAGTCAGCCCATAAAGCCTTCCTAGATCTTAAGGATAAAATGACCCAGGCACCCATTCTGAGATTACCCGATTTTTCTAAAGTATTTGAGGTTGCCTGTGATGCTTCAGGTGTAGGAATAGGTGGAGTCCTAAGCCAAGAGAATCATCCCATAGCATTCTTTAGTGAAAAACTTAATGATGCTAAGCTTAGGTATTCTACCTATGATAAGGAATTTTATGCGGTGGTGCAAGCTTTGCGTTACTGGAGACATTATTTGCTACCGCAGGAATTTGTACTATTTTCGGACCATGAGGCTCTTAGATTTCTGAACTCCCAAAAGAAGCTTAACCCTAGGCATGCTAAGTGGGTAGAATATATCCAGTCTTATACTTTTGTCCTGAAACATAAGGCTGGAGTTGAGAATAAGGTAGCTGATGCCCTTAGTCGCCGATCTCTGTTATTAACTTCTGTTAGAACTGAGGTCATAGGGTTTGAGCAAATCAAAGAGGAATATGAGTCTTGTCCGGATTTCACAACTGTGTATCAGGATCTAGTTCAAGGACCATCTAGTAATCACCAAGATTATACCCTTGTAGATGGTTTTTTGTTCTTCAAAAATAGGCTTTGCATCCCTAGAACTTCTTTTAGGGAATTTTTGATTTGGGAAATCCATGCTGGAGGTTTAGCCGGCCATTTTGGAAAAGACAAGACCATTCTAGCTATTGAAGACCACTTTTTCTGGCCTAGCTTGAAAAGGGATGTAGCTAATATTGTAGCTAGATGTCGAACCTGCGCTGTTGCCAAACAGCGAAAACAAAACACTGGCCTTTATACCCCACTCCCTGTCCCAGATCATCCTTGGCAAGATGTGAGTATGGATTTTGTGTTAGGTTTACCTAAGACCCAGAGGAGACATGATTCTATCTGTGTCGTAGTCGACCGATTCTCTAAAATGGCCCACTTCTTGCCTTGTTCCCAAACCTTTGATGCGTCTAAGGTAGCCACACTTTTCTTCAATGAGATAGTTAGACTCCATGGCCTACCTAAGACAATCGTTTCAGATAGGGATGTCCGGTTCACCAGTTACTTTTGGAAGACCCTTTGGCATAAGTTAGGGACAAAACTTAAGTTTTCAACTGCCTATCATCCCCAAACTGATGGCCAAACTGAAGTAGTGAACCGTAGCCTAGGAAATCTGCTGAGATATCTTGTTGGTGAAAACACCAGAAATTGGGATTTATACCTACCAAGGGCAGAATTTGCGTACAATGACTCGGTCAATAGGTCTACGGGTAAGAGTCCATTTGAAATTGTACATGGGTACAAACCTCACACACCTCTTGACCTAGTCCCTTTACCTGTCCACACTCGAGTCTCCGAATCTGCTGAGAATTTTGCACAGCATATAAAAGACTTGCATAAAGAAATTCATGCCAAAATAAATTTAAGTAATGAAACTTATAAGAAGTTGGCTGATACTCAAAGGCGAGTCAAATCTTTTGTTGAGGGAGACTATGTGATGATTAGGTTAAGGCCTGAACGGTTTCCTCCTGGAACCGTTAGAAAGTTACATGCTAGGGGAGCTGGACCATTTAGAGTGGTAAAGAGAGTAGGATCCAATGCCTATGTGCTCGAGTTGCCTCCAGAACTAGGCATTAGCTCTACTTTCAACATTACAGACTTAGTAGAGTACATGGAGCCAGCTGTGATTCCTAGTGAGCCTTTTGAGCCTAACCCTATCATTGAGAGTGATCCCGACCCTGTGTGTCCACCAATAAACTGGCCTGTGAGGAAAGAGCAGATTGAAAAGATCCTGGATGATCAGGTTATCTCTACTCGTAATCGAGGATACCAAAGGTACCTGGTCCGCTGGCAAGGAAGGCCAGATTTTGATGACTCTTGGATCTCCCGAGAAGAATTACAAGAATTGGACCCAGACCTCTTGGAGAGATACCAGAGCCAACTTGAGCCTTACTCGACAGGGTCGAGTTCCTCCCACCCTGGGAGAATTGGTGCGGGCACCAGACTCAGAAGAAGACTTCAGAGCTCCATTTGGATCTCTGATTGACATTGCCCGAGAAATTAGGATTTGTATTAAAGGTTGACCTGGTCAACCAGTTTATTTATTTCTTGAGTCACCATTTAAATTTTGTTGAGTCATGTTGACTCGATGCAAGTCCCGATGTGGTTTCAATTTGGTCCAAAATGGTGCCACATTTGTCTTCCAATCAAATCAAGGTTCAAGCAAGTGGAGGCCACACTCCAAGCCACACGCCCAGCCACACTCCGAGCAGATGCCAGAGTCCAGGAGGCGCCACAGAGGCATCCCAGTGTCATGGTCCCCACATCCAAAGAAGAAAAAAAATCAAATTGGAAGCTAATTTAAAGGAGGCGCCCATACCTGCCAATTTTGTCTAAGCAAAGAAGGAAAAGACTTCTCTTGGAGAAAAAATCAAAGAAGGACATCCAATTGAAGTTCAAATCAAAATCAAAGAGCTTAACTTGGAGTGGAAGAAAAGAAGAAATGCCATAAGAAGAAGAGGACTCCAAATCCAAATCCAACTCCAAAGGAGGCGCCATAAAAACTCCAAAAAAAATTCCTTTATGGCCGTCCCTAATTTTTTTGAACTCTTGGTCGGCCAAGAGAGGAGATTTTCTACCTAATCTAGAGGTTGGAGGAGTTTAGTCCCACATGGGAATTTGTACAAGCTTGGAGAAAATTTTAGGTCTATATAATAGACCCCTCTTTGTAACTTTAAGAAATCAATGAAGAAAAATTATTTTTGCTATTCTCTTGTGTTGAGTGACCTAGGTTTCTCTTCTTCCGCACTATTCTAAGTGTTGAGCTCCGTGAGGGGGTAATCCGGGTTCCATTGGAGCCTTGAGGAGGTGAGAGATCTCCATCTTTATCCAAAACCCTTGGTTAGCCACTTGAAATTCCAAAACCCTAGCCGCCCTTCATTATTTTCAATCCATCAAACCCTAGCCCCATCCATCTCCCACGGCCTCTCTCTCTCTACAAGTCCATGCCGTCCACCTTCATCCAGATCCAGTCCGGCTACTTCAAATCCAGAGCAAGTTCCAAGGAAAATCACATCAACATCCAGGAGAATCCAGTTTTCAGCAATTTCAATCTTCAAGTTCATCAACCTGGTAAATCTTTTCCTTGATTCTCTGATTCCATCAATTGTTTTTCTTCTCTTCCAGATCTTGAGTTCAGGAGAAGCCAACCCACCAAAGAACCAGTATTGGAGGATCCATTACGAAGATATCTGAATCCGAGGATCCAACAATCTGCTCGGGAGAGTTCTTCCACCAAAATCTGTGAAGATCATTGTCTGGTTAGATAAACCATCTCTTCTCTTTATTTCTATTCTGTTGAAAGTTCGGAGTGAAACCCTAGGTCTGGGAGTTTCTCAACCCCCAGCGATCCGTTGCTTCTGAACTACTCTGATAATTTAGTTTCCTTAAAATTGTGCTTTCAATTATCATATTAGTATCTTTCAATGTTAGGTTAACTTTTCTTTGATTTGAAGCCAACTTCTACAAACATATAAAAACAACAAAAAAAATTAGTTAATCTTAATTTACTTCCACATCGCATCCCTTTATTTGTTCTGCATCACCTTGTCACTCATCATATGTCTTGAGCAGCCACTGTCCAAGTACCTCCTTTTCTTCAATCATTGGGCTGCAAGACATTCCTACAAAATAGTCAATGAATTCTTTTAGGTACCCAAGCTACCTTGGATCCTTGTAGGTCAACAGAGGAGGTTCTTTTGGGAACCCAAATCTTTCTTATTTTTTAAGGACATTTCTAAAATTATTGCATTCAAAAACTTTATGTCCTATTCTTTTACAAGTATAGTAAACAACTTTAGAATTTTTCATAAAACCAGAATTTGATGTTCTGAAAGTTGATGCACTTGTTGCAGATTTTGAAGTTTTCGAAATGTATGCATTTTTGCTCAAATTCTTAGGAAAATATAATAAAGATTGTAAAGTAGAAACAATTTTTGGTGAGGCTGAAACTTTTTGAGATAAGGCATTTTGATCAGGTGTTTTGGATTTCACAAAAGTAGTTGCTGATATTCCATTCATAAAAGAAGTGTTGAAACCAATTCCAACTTTATTTCCTAAAATTCATTGTTCTTTTAAAATTAGCTCAAGCTTATTTGAAGATAAAGTAAGTTTTTCAACCAAAGGCTTGATTTTTGTAACCTCCATTTACAATTCATTATTTTCAGGAAGCAAATCATTGTTTTTCTTTTCACATGAAAGATTTTCATTTTTCAGCTTTTCAAATTTTTCAGAAAAGTCATGCAATTCTTTTTATAATAAATTATTCTTTTCTGAAATTTCATCCTTTTGTTTGAGTAAAGAATCATTCATATTTTTCAATATTTTTATCTTTGCTCCAGCTTTCTTAAATTCAGAAAGTAAGTCATGAAAAGCAGAATTTAATTCATCGAAAGTAAATTCAGTGCAATAGTTAGGGGATGTTACCTCATCTTTGAGACCCATTAAGCATAAATTTGTGGTCTTGGTGGTCTCTTCTTCTTCAGATGATGATGAGTCTTCATTGTTGGACCATGTGGCAACCATGGCTTTCTTTCTTCTTTTGTCTGAAGGATTTCTTCAACAATGGACAGTTCGGACGTATGTGCCCGGCTTCTTGCATTCGTAGCACATGGGGACTACCTCTTTATCTTTCTCTCTGTCCCTTTTCTTTTCCTTTCCATAATCCTTCCTATGAAATTTTCGATTATACATTCATTTCTTTCTTCTCATAAATTTTCTGAATCTCCTCACAACCATAGGAATGTCATCGTCTTCTAGGTCGTCATTGGAGGAGGTGCTTTTTTCTTCAGATTCTTCATCATCCCTCTTTGAATCGAAAGCAGCTTAGAAGGCTACTGTCTTCTTTTTCTTTTGCTCATCTTCCGTTCTGTGTTGCATTATCAGCTCGTGGGTGATGAGTGATCCCAACAGTTCATCTAGCATCAATGTGTTGAGATCTTTGGCTTGCTGGATTGCAGTTACTTTGGGGTCTCATTTATCAGGCAAAGAATGAAGGATCTTCTGAACTAGATCTGCATTAGAATAAACCCTGCCAAGAATCTTTAAACCGTTAATAATATTTGTAAATCTAGAGAACATGACAGAAATTATTTCAGAAGGTTCCATTTTGTATAATTCATAATTATGACCTAATATATTTATCTTTGAGGTTTTCACTTGGGAAGTTCCCTCATGGGTCACTTTGAGTTTATCCCAGATTTCCTTTGCTGAAGAGCAAGTGGAAATTTGGTTGAACTCGTTTGCATCCAAAGCACCATATAATTAATTCATTGCTTTGGCGTTCAATTCTTGCATCTTCATGTCATGATCACCCCAGTCCTCTTCAGGCTTAGGGATGTCCATGCCATCAACTTTAATTGTGGGAATGTGTGGCCCTTTCAAGATGACCTTCTATAATTGAAAATCTACAGCATGTATGTAAATTTTCATTCGTGCTTTCTAATATGAATAATTAGTTCCTGTGAATGTGGAGGTCTATTTGTTGATTAGCCTTCGGCCAAGGATGTACTTATGGGATGAGCCATCAATCTTAACTTAAGTAATCAGAGACACTACTCTGATACCAGCTATTACCCAGCTGGCTTTTTCCAAGAGGGGGGTGAATTGGGAATTACAAAATTTTTGCAAGTATGTGCACAAGTAATTCCTTTTAGTGGTTAGGTGCTCTATTAATCAAAGAATGAATGCAAAAGCTAAAAAGTAAATCAAACACAACACAAATAAAGCAGGTTTATAGTGGTTCAGAGTAACCCAGCTCTACGTCCACTACCCAAGTTCACCACTCGGGATTTCTACTATATCCCTCAAACCAGAATACAGTTGGATTATTTTACAGGCTCATAATCCCAACCTCTACTATTTGGTTTTTGAAATAGGGCTCACCAAAGAAACCCACTCTAGGTTTTCATAGGCTCACCTAGAACCTCTACACTTTGGTTTCTATATAGGCTCACCAAAGAAACCTCTACACTCTAGTTTTTAAAGGCTCACCAATGAAACCTATTTGGTTTTTACAACCAGGCTCACCAATAACCCAAATATTTTAAAAGCTAGAATAAACAAGCAACAATAAAGACAAACTCTGTTATCTGCGTGGTTGGCAATGCAGCTCAAGTGAAGATCTACTGAATGCTCTTCAATGCACTTCAATGGCTTCCTTGCTTTCCTCAAAAGATGCTTCAAGCTTTTGGTAAGAGTTGTTGCAGGCTGGAAAGCAGACTTTAAAGCTCTAGTGCTCTCTCTTCGCTTCAATAAGTGTTCAATAAATGCTCAATAATTCATTAGTCTCTTCAAAGATGTTCTCATACCTTATTTTTAGCGACTTCAACTGCCTTCTCTTGATTTTTAATGTTGTAGACCATTGGGAGGTGACAGGATACCATTGGAGCACTTTTGGAATTCAAAAACTGAGAACTGGAACTAGCCGTTGGTGGTGACCTCATCATTCCAATCGGCTCGGACAAACTTCGAGTCATTTCGGACCATGTTCGGGTCGACTGGGCTGAGTGCCAATCGGCTAGCTTCCATAGTTGAAAAAATACCTTACTCTAGACGAGTTGGCTGGGCTGAATCTCAGTCGGCTGGAATCTCAAAGGCTCTCAGACCATTCTCAACCGAGTTCTGGACAAGTCGGCTGGGCTGAATTTTAGTCGGCTCGGATTCTTGAGAATCTTAGAATGTTATCAACCATGTTCTGGATGAGTCGGCTGGGCCATGGTGCCAGTCAACTGGATCTGTGTGACGGAGAACTTCTTTCCTGTGCCAGTGCCAGAGTCGGTTGGTTCCTCCATCCAGTCAGCTCGAAAGTGATTCTTCAGCCAGATCAACTTCAAACTTCCAGAGCACTTGACCTGTGCTTTGAAGTCTTCTTCAAGGACTTCTTACAATAAATTCAAGAAAAATTGAAGCTTGAAAGATTACTAGAAGTAACCCTTAAACTTGATTTTAATAGAAAATTTTTTGTAGGGTTCTTCTTTACAAGATTTTAAATACTTTACAACTCAACACAAAACATTAAAGATTGTAGGATTTGGAAAGTATGTCAATGTAGATGTCCTACAAAAACTTGTCAATCATTTGAAGAGTTGTTAGATAACCAAATGTATGCTCCAATATTTTGTTATCATCAAAATCACTTTAGGGGTCAACAAGTATAAAGCATCTATTTTGAATCTTCTACTCTTGTAGTTAAACATGTCTGCTTCAAATCCCTTAGTCTGTATTCTAGAGACAAACTGACTAGTAGGCCTTAATTTAAAGATTGGTTGAGAAACTTCAAAATTGTTTTGAGTTCTGAGAAGTTGGGCTATGTGCTTGACCAGGAACCCCTTGTCTTACCTAACCATCCAAATGCTCGTCAAATGACTGCATATGTTTAATGGATGGAAGATGATAATATGTTTAAGTATTATATGTTTGCCTAAATGTCAAATGAATTGCAGAGCCAACAAGAGGATATGTCAACTACAAAATCAATTTTGATTCACCTACAAGAGTTATATGGTGAACAAAGTAGGATTGCATGCTTCGAAGTGTCAAAAAGGCTTTTCAACAACACGATGCGTGAAGGGGAGTCAATGCATGATCATTGTTTGACAATGATCAAGGATATTGAACAACTTGTGAAGCTGGGCATTCCTATTCACAAGGAGATTCTGGTGGATTTGATCCTCCAGTCCTTGACTAGTTTATATGCTCAATTTGTAATGAACTAAAATATGAACAAGTTAAATTATACTTTGCTTGAATTATTGAACATGCTGGTAAGTATTGAGGGGACCCTAAAGAGGTCAAAGGGCCATGTTTTCTCTGTGGATCAGTCTTCCTCCAAAAGAAAGTCTACTTGGAAGAAGAAAAAACCTACTAAAAAGCAGAAGAAGGAGAACAAATAGAAGAAGAAGGACACCCCCAAGAAAGCCAAGGTTAGCAAAGGGAAATGTTTCCTCTATAACACAGATGACCACTAGAAAAAGAATTGTCCTCTCTACCTGGAAAGCCTAAAGAAACACAAGGAGGATGTGCCTTCTGAAGGTAAGCCTATACTCGTTATTGAATCTAACCTAACGGTTTCATCTACTTCCAGCTGGATTTTAGACTCTGGCTTTAGTGCTCATATATGCATTTCAATGCAGGGTCTGGAAAGAAGTAGAATGCTGAGAGAAGGTGAGATGGTCCTACATGTCGAAAATGGAGCAAAAGTTGTTGCTCAAGCTGTTGAATCATATTCTTTGGTGTTACCTTTAGGGTTTAGATTTGTTCTTAGTGACTGTTATTTTGTGCCTGGAGCTAGCAAAAATTTGATTTTTGTCTCTGTGGAAAGATTTGAATTTATATTCAATAAAGACTTTTGTAGTATTTATTTCAGAAATAAATTGGTTGCAAAAGCTATTTTAATAGACAATATCTATCATTTGCATGCCGATACATCTTTGAACATTAACGAGAAAATTAAAATGAATGTCATAGGATATAAACGTCCTAGAGATGACCTAAATGATAAATTTGTGTGGCATCTAAAGATCGGTTATATAGGTGAGGACAGATTAACAAACTAAAAAGGGATGGGATCTTTGATTCAGTTAATTCTGAATCATACCTACCTTGTGAGTCATGTCTTCAAAGCAAAATGACTAAGTTACCCTTTGTAGGACATGGGGAGAGGGCCACAAAATTACTTGCCCTGGTACATACTGATGTGTGTGGTCCATTTGATGTGCAGTCTAGGGGTGGTTTTTACTACTTCATAACCTTTACTGATGATTGTTCATGGTATGGTTATATGTTTCTTATGAGACACAAATCTGAAGCTTTTGAAAAGTTCAAGGAATTCAGACATGAGGTAGAAAACAAACAGGTAAAATCCTTAAGGTCCTTCGATCAGATTGGGGAGGAGAATACTTTAGTAGAGAATTTTTAGGTTATCTTAAGGACAATGGCATAGTCTCACAATGGACTCCACCAAGTATGCCTCAACTTAACGGGGTGTTTGAGAAGAGAAACATGACATTATTAGATATGGTTTGATCCATGATGAGCTTCACTGACTTGCCTTTATTTCTTTAGAAAGATGCCCTACAAACTTCAATTTATATTCTAAATAGGATTTTATCTAAATCTATTCCTGCTACACCATATGAGATTTGGCATGGTAAGAAACCAGTCTTGCTCATTTCAAGATTTGGGGATGTCCAGCTTATGTCAAAAGACTAATGGCGGATAAGTTGGAATCTAGATCTGTGAAAGCTCGGTTTATAGGATATTCTAAAGAAACTTTAGGATATTACTTTTACCTTCCAAAAGATCATAATGTGATTGTGAGCAGACATGCCACATTTCTTGAAAAATAGTTTATTTAGGAAGGTGGTAGTGGGAGGTTGATTGAGCTTGATAAGAAAGTCTAAAGAGTAGCCAGTTGTAGAACAAATCGAACCTAATCATACATTACACGTAAATGCTCTTCCACCTCGTAGGTCTATTAGAGTCTCCATACCTCCTGAAAGATACTTGGGTATGCTTACAGAGGATATAAAGGAAATGTTTCTTATTGGGGACAAGGATCAATTGATTGATCCTAAGATTTATGATGAGATGATGTCAGACATCGACTCCGAGAAATGGTTGAATGCTGTGAAGTCAGAAATTGATTCAATGCATTCTAACCAAGTTTGGTCCTTATGGATCCACCAGAGGGTATTGTATCTATTGCTTGTAAATTGATTTACAAAAGGAAAATAGGTGCAGATGGTAAGGTAGACACCTTTAAAGCTATGTTGGTGGCGAAAGGGAATAGTCAACATGAAGGCATTGACTATCATGATACCTTTTCACCAGTAGCTATGCTGAAATCCATCCGTACATTAGATGCAAATACAGCATATCATGATTATGAGATATGGTAGATAGATGTTAAAACTGCATTCCTAAATGGATATCTTGATGAAGATATCTATATGGAGCAGCCTTTGGGTTTCACTTCCAATAATGAAGATCATAAGGTTTGCAAGCTGCATAGATTAATCTATAGATTGAAGCAAGCTTCTCAAAGTTGGAATACTTATTTTGATAATGCAATCAAATCATTTGATTTTTTCAAGAATGAGGATGAGCCATGTGTTTACAGGAAGGCCAATGGGAGGGCAGTGACATTCCTCGTATTGTATGTGGATGACATCCTCCTTATTGGGAATGATATTCCCATGTTGACTTCGGTCAAAAGTTGGTTATCTAAGGAATTCTCTATGAAAGACTTAGATGAAGCATCTTATATTTTTGGAATTAAGGTCTATAGAGATAGATCTAATCGGATGCTTGGCCTTTCAAAAAAATTGTACATAGAGGAAGTGCTGAAAAGGTTCAGCATGGAGAACTCTAAAAGAGGATTGTTACCTCTTCGGCATGGCATTAATCTCTCCAAGAAAATACGTCCTAACATACCTGAGGAGATTCAATGCATGAGCAAGATTCCATATGCTTCAGCAATTGGAAGCCTTATGTATGTCATGTTGTGTACTCGACCTGATATAGCTCTTGCTGTGAGTGTCACGAGAAAATATTAGTCGAATCCAGGTGAAGAACACTGGATTACTGTGAAGAACATTCTTAAGTACATGAGAAGGACTAAAAATTTATTCTTAGTCTTTAGAGGAAGTTTAGAATTAGGGATAAAGGGATATACAGACTCAAACATTATATCTGATCCTAATAATAGAAGGTCTACATCAGGGTCTATGTTTTTGTGCTATGGTGGGGCAACTAGTTGGAAAAGATCCAAGCAGCCCATCATAGTAGATTCAATAATGGAAGCAAAGTAC
This sequence comes from Areca catechu, assembly GCA_021397845.1. Lineage (NCBI taxonomy): Eukaryota > Viridiplantae > Streptophyta > Magnoliopsida > Arecales > Arecaceae > Areca > Areca catechu. The sequence goes on from CM038052.1 coordinate 82,549,324, forward strand.
ATCGCTTCCTCTGAAGCTGCTAAAGAAGCCTTCTAGTACAAATAGTTTGTTGCAGAGCTTGGAGTGATGCCATCCCCATATATTATGACAATAATGGTGCAATAGCTCTTGCTAAGGAGCTCAGGTCTTACTAGAAGTCTAAGCATATTGAGCGGCAACTTCATATCATATGCGACTACCTCGAGAAGAAATATGTTGAGGTGCGATGAGTAGACTCTACAGACAACATGGCAGATCCACTGACTAAGTCTCTGAGCCAACAGAAGGTTGAAGTCCACTCTAAGAAAATGAGACTTAGATATGTAGCCAATTGGCTTTAGTGCATGTGGGAGATTGTTAGATGTATGCCCTGAAAGCCATGTTGGCTCGACCATTTTAATTTTAGGGTATGAACTTTGTACTTAATTTTCCTTATTAATTAAAAGGGCATTAGTTTCGTTCATATTGTTGTGTCTATGAATCGTCAATTGAGTTAATGGACAATGTCACATACTCTCAAGAGTTGAGAGTCTAAGGCATGTGTCTTTATAGATTAACTCCTAAAGGCTCCTGATTGTTGAAATATCACAGGGACAGTGATTGATCCATTAAAATCGGTGCACAGATCACTTCCCTTTCTCGGTAGATGAGTCTCTGACCTATAGTGTAGTGACACGGGAGTGAGAGTGCAGGTAGTTGATAGAGATCAACGATACTGAGCGTGACCAAGTACAGGAAGTTATATGGATGACTACTCACTCGTCGATAACTTCCTGATACTGTAGTTGACCTAGAGTGTCTCGGCTACTCATAATAAGGTTGCTGTAGTTTGACAACACAATCACATGGCTCCTTTCCATACAGGACCTTGCGGTGTTCGTTGGCTGCAGTAATTTTATTGTAGGAGTAGGGTGTTCACTTGTAGTGATCTATCAGCCTTAGTAGTAAGGTATAATCCTATGCAACATTAATGAGACAAAGTTGAGAAGTGTATGGCCATAGCAGGGTGATAACAAAATGGTGTTTTCATTAGTATCACAATTGGACTTGAGTCGATTAGGTTAAGTATATGACTGATGGGTTTGACAAGTATGCATATCCAACATCATGTTGGGATTTTGATAGAGGAAGAGAATTACATGATAACTACAACTAGGAGTTCCAATCTTATTCTGCTGGGTTGCCATTACATACTCTAGGTGTCTTTGGTGAATTATGAGAGCCCGCTAGGATCATTCTCAGATCGATGATCCTAATTAAGGTTGAGTTGAAATTGTTTCAGTCCATCAAAAAAAGTCTCGATGATGTATAATGAAAATTATAGCATGTCTCATTACCAGACAGGATAGGATCTGAGGGGTCAAACACATTTGCAGCTCAAGTAACCAATCAGCAAATCAATTTGGACCTAATTGTAAGTGTTACAATTAATATTTGACCTATTTGTAAAAGTTAAAATTAATTTATTTTGGAATAATAGTTAATTAATTTAAATTTTATTTAATTTAATTGATTTAGACTCAATTAATTAATATCAATTGATTTGGGTTAATGTCCACTTCGAAATGGTTTGATCGGATTTAAAATCGGCTTCAATTTGATTGTAAAATTATTATATTTGGACCAAGACCAAGAGTCCAGTTAGACTGGGACTCTCCCTCTTTGTCTCCCGTTCCCTCCACATGCCAAAGTGGGCCCCCATTTATTTTGTGCGACAAATGAAGGATGGGGCATGAATAGGAGGGTGCTAATATGATTTGGCATGAAGGAAATTAAGAGAGGGAAGAGTCCTTCACTTCCACTCTTAATTTTCAACCGGTTGAAATTGAGATACCGGTATTTTGTTTCAATTAAAGGAGGAGACTTTTACCATGAAACAAATATAAAAGGGGAGAGAAAAGGGTGGCCGAACTAAATACTTCTCTTTTGCCATGAATTATTTTGGGGATCATCTCTCTTGGGCATCTTTTCTCCTGAGAGTCTCTCTCCTGGTACATAGTATTCTTCTCCCTTCTAGTTTATTTCTTCCTTGAGATCTTCAAGAGTGTGAGAGGTCTTCTACATAAAAGAAAAAAAAGAAAAAAGGGTCCAAGGTCTTGCAAATCTAAGATTGCAAGACAAAAGCCGAAAGCCGGTCTGGATTCAAATCGGCATAGTTTTTAAAGCGTGCGATTTGCTGAAAGAGGAGAGGGTTGCAAGGATCTAGAAATCCATTGCCCTCTACGACTCGGTTGTGAGAGCTTCATGTGGATACCAGCAGAGGCCTGGCGATTGTGCAGCTCTATCAGAATCCCGACTTTTCAGTAGCTGATTTGCATGCTTTTTAGAGCAGGCCGGATAGCAATCCAGGTAAGTATTTTATGCCTTAAATAATTTTTATTTTAGATCTAATATTTTTCTCATGTTATTCAGCATGTTAGAAATTTATGATAAATAAATTATATTTATTTATGATTTGCATGATTATATATAAAATCATTTTTATATCTGCTTCCGCTGGTCAGGCTTTTGATGCATGTTTTATGCAACATACTTTCCTGTTCATGGGAGAATTCCAATAGTGTCAAACAACCTAAGCAGATCGGTGGTTCCTTAATTGGGTCCCTACGAGAGCAGGGGGCCTCCCACCATCCCACCTCTTACCTGGCCAGTTGAAGGACTAGGATTTGAGTTGTGTGTAAGATGAATCTACCCATTCTGATTGGGCTCTAGGTCTAGGCAGCTGTAGTCGAGTCAGTGTTGAGTCTTGCCTGTGTACTAGATTAGGAGCTTCATATCATCCACCACCACCACAACTGGCTGAATCCATGGATAATCTTGAAGCCCAGATTAAAGCCCATACCGAGCAGGTAGCCCAATCTTTCACCCAGGTGAATCATTCTTTGACATATGAAAGAGCCCGTAGGACCCATGCTAAATTTAGATCGCCTAGGCCCAGTACCTTTGATCCAGGAGCTTATCATCATGATCTTTCCCTTGAGTCCAACCACAGAATCCCATACCCATACTTGGTGGACCCAGAGGAAAGACCTGTTAGACACACCCAACCCTATGCACCCACTTTTGATGGAATCCTAGATCCTAAGTTATATATTAATTAGGAAGAAAGAATGGATCAGTATTTTGAGTACACTCAGATAACAAAGTTAGGAAAAGTTAGAATGGCCACACGTAAGTTAATCCGACATGCTAAGCGATATTGGGAAGATATTGAGGATAAATGTTATCAACGGGAAAATGAAATACTTACTTGGAGATCAATGAGAAGTAAGTTGAGAGCAAATTACCTAGACAGATTTTATGGGCACCAACTTTTAGAGCAATGGTACAATTTTAGACAAGGTAATAAGACTGTGCCTGAATACATTGACCAATTTAATGTGTTTATTACGAGATGCAACATAGTTGAACCTGAGTATAAGATTATATCGACGTTTCATGCTGGCCTTCGTAGAGACATCCAGGGAGAATTATTTCAATGGGAAATTCATACTCTAGAGGAAGCTTATCTGATTGCTAGGGAATTTGAGTCTTATCAAAAGGAATTCATAGGGAGCCAACCTAAGCCCAGCATGATTAGCACCTCTAGACCAATTCTTTGGCAAAGTCCTTCAAACTAGCCTACTACTCCTATCCCATTAGTTTGTAAGGAAAAGACCCCTGAACCCATTAATGACCTTGAGGAAGAACCCATCATAAAGATATATGAGGCTGACATAAGTTTAGTAGATGAATATGAAGGAGAAGACTTTGAGGAGGATCACTCTAGTACCTTGCCTGAGTTAACCCTAGGCAAAGATGAAATTGTAGAGCCTAGTCCTGAAGTAATAGAATAATAGGAAATTAGTGAGGACTTGGTTCCTATAAGTCAATACCCTCAGGAAGAGCCCACTCCTTTAGCCTCAACCCTAGACCTCATTCAGTATCCTCATGAAGAGTTCATTCCTCCAACCCCAGTCGATGACCTTTTTCTTGAGCTAATTAAGTCATCCTTTCTTAAAGACCTTGCACTTGGAATGACCAAATTCTCCATCCTTCAAGTGGACCTTATGTCACCCATAAATCAAAGTTCAAATCGTAAGGTCATCCCTAGTAACCAAGGTCTATTTCATGTTTCCAATAGATTACCCCAAGACTCCGATTCTTATTTCCTACCCTACCTTAAGGCTTCTAATGTTTCCCAAACATTCCAATTGCACTTTGTTGAGGTCGTTCGGTTACACCAATTCTTTGAGTATGTTAGGTTTGCGACCTACTTTTGGAAGACCTTATGGAATTTGCTAGGAGTCCATTGTAAATTCTTATGTGCATACCATACCTGGGTAAGACCCAGAGAGTCTATAGTCCGTTAGGTTTAGGCCCCTAAAAACCAATAAAATTTCTTTCGATAGGAATGCGTAGTCGAGTCTGTTAGGTGTTAATTTGAGTCCTTTGCATCACCTGTTAGGAGTTTGCATATGCCCAGCATGTCCACAACTGCACTGAACACCGTACAACATCTACATCTGGATATTAGCAATTAGAGTAATTTAAGTAATGAAATATCTAACAAACTAGCTAATTTCAAATAAGGGCCAATGGATTCGATGTAGGGAATTCTATCTTGGTTAGGCTTAGGCGTAAAAAGAAGCTTCATGCTCGCGGAGCCAAACCTTTTTGAGTGATGGAGAAGGTTGGACCAAATGCCTATGTGTTAGATTTGCCTCCAGATTTTGGCATTAGTTCTACCTTCAATATCGCAGACCTGGTTGAGTATAAGGAACCGACAGTGATACCCATTGAGGCCTTTGGACCTACTCCTTCCATTGTGAGTGACCCTAGCCCAGAGTGTCCACCAATTATTTGGCCTGAGAGAGGAGAATGGATTAAGCATATCCTGGATGATCAAGCCATCACAACTTGGGGCTACGGCTATCAATGCTACCTGGTCCGATGGCAATGCCGGCCAGAGTCAGACAATTCATGAATTTCTTAAGAGGATTTGTAGTGCCTCAACTCAGACCTTCTCAAGAGATATGAGAGCCAGTGTGATCCTTACTCGATAGGATCGAGTTCCTCTTATCCCGAGAGAATTAGTACAGACACCAGAGGCACCAGAATAAGACAGAGGCTTCTCAACCCTCTATGGATTACATAGTAGTGTTTGAGTCTATTTGTAACAAAGGCTTAGCCTAATTGAGTTGTCATTTTCATTATTTGAGTCCTGTACCAGTCAGCTCATGTTGAGCAAGTTTTCTGTCTGAGTGCTGTAAATGTTAGTCGAAGTCCAGTGAAGAGTCAGTACAAGTGAAGACCAAGCCAGTGCAAGTAAAGATTAACCCAGCTTGAAGTTATGAAGACTATGGAAGGCCTAGTAGAAGAGATTAGAAGCCTGGAAGCCAAATCGAAAGCCTTGGAGCCTTAAAACGCAGCCTAAAGCAAACTAGGCCAGCCAAGGCCTAGGAGAAGAGTTAATTGGCGCCATCACCCTATGGTCACCACCATTGGTCGGCCACCTAGGGTCACCTCCCTTGGCCGACCAAGGCAAGAGAGAGAGGGAGTAATTTAAGGGAAATCAAATCCTAGACATACCATGTATTATAGCTAGGGTTTGGGTGGAATTCAAATTCCTAGGAAAAGTCTATTATATCCTTACTTGGGGGCTAAGTTAGAGAGTCGATTTAAGAGACTCTATTCTCTTGTATGAAGGCACTTGTTTTGAATGAAAACAACTAAGTTTTCCATCTACTATGTGCTATCTGTTGTGTGATAAGGGGTTTTTGTGTGAACCCCTCTTCTTCTTCCTTGTGTCGTGCCCAGTCTCCAGCCGCCATCCACCTCTCCAAGCCCTGGCCGTCCCACATCAAACTCTTCTTCCCCTTGCTATTTTAACTTTGTTCTTTCATCCTTGCTTTGTTTCCTAACCTTTGATAGGCTATTTGTAGGTCCCTCGACTTCTAGGAATCCAACGACTCAAGCTGGGCAGTGATCGGATCATAGGGTTGAAAGCCGAGAACCGCGGGTCACTGGCTTGATCATCCAGGCCACATCCAGGAGCGAGAGTGATCCCTTTATCTATGATCTTTATCAGGCACATCAACCATTGTCAGGTACACCCCCTCTACTTTCCAGTAGCATTCTTGAAAGGGAACTAGCCCAACCGAGACTTCTCAGCCTCGGCGATCCTCTTTCTTATTGCTTTTTTAAGGTTCTACTTTGCATGCTATAGTTTCTTACTTACATATAATTCTCTATTTAGGTTCTTGGTTTATTCTTCGGGAATTAAATACATCACTTAATCTTTAAAAATTACAAAAATAATTATGCAAGCATTTTAGTTCCGCAGTTTTGAAACACCGTGATGGTATTGAAAATAAGGTTGCTGATGCCCTTAGCCATCAATCCATGCTCTTGAATACTATTAGAACTGAAGTCATAGGATTTGATAAACTGAAAGAGAAATTTGAGACCTTTCCCAACTTTAGTAAGATCTATCAATCTGTGAAACAAGGACCGTCTAGTTCTCCTAGTGAGTATACCCTTCAAGATGGCTACCTCTTTAAGGACAACAAGTTATGTATTCCCACGACTTCCCTTAAAGAATTTCTAGTTTGGAAAACCCATGCAGGAGTTCTAGTCGGTCATTTTGATAGGAACAAGACCATTCTAGCAGATGATGACTAGTTCTATTGGCCAAGTCTTAAAAGGAACATTGCATAGATTGTGGCTTGATGTCAAACTTGTGTGTTGCCAAATAGTAGAAGCAAAACACTGGCATTTACACCATATTACCTATGCCCGATTGTCCTTGGAAAAACCTTAGTTTGGATTTCGTGTTAGGATTGCCTAAGACATAGAGGAGACATGATTAAATCTATGTTGTGGTTGATAGATTTTCCAAGATGGCTCATTTCATACCCTATTCCCAAACCATTATGCCTCAAAGCTGGCCAAACTTTTCTTAGAAGTAGTTAGGTTACATGGCCTACCAAAAACCAATATATCTGATAGGGTTGTCCGATTCATGAGTTATTTTTGAAAAATCCTCTGGCACATATTAGGAACTAAGCTCAAATTTTTCACCTCCTAACATAGAAAATTGGAACCTTTTGTTACCTAGAGTTGAATTTGCCTACAACAGTTCTGTTAATAGGTCCACAGATAAGAGTCCATTTGAGATTGTCCATGGTTATAAGCCTAATAGACCCACAGACCTAATTCCTTTGCCCATACATGCACAAGTTTTTAAGTCAGCTGAACATTTGTATAGAATGTTAGAGCTCTGCATAAGGAAATTAGCAATAAGATTAGTTTGAGCAATGATACTTATAAAAACATGGCTAATTCCCCAAAAAGAGTTAAAAAATTTGCTGAGGGAGATTATGTGATGATTAGGCTTATGCCTGAGCAGTTTCCTCCAGGGACTATGAAAAAGTTACATGCTCGTGGAGCTAGACCCTTCAAAGTGATAAAGAAAGTTGGACCTAATGTCTATATGCTCGAGTTACGACCCGAATTTGGCATTAGCTTAACCTTCAATATCTCAGACCTAGTTGAGTATAAGGAGCTAGTAATGATACCTAGTGAGCCTTTTGGACCTGATCCTATCCTTGAGAGGGAACCCGTACCTGAGTGTCTACCAATAAATTTACTTTGGAAAGGAGAAAGGATTGAGCGTATCCTAGATGACCAATCTATTACTACCCAGAACAAAGGCTACCAATGTTATCTGGTTCATTGGCAAGGTCGACCAGAATCTGAGAATTCGTGGATCACTCGAGAGGATCTGCAGCACATTGACCCAGATCTATTAGAGCAGTACTAGAGCCAAATTGACCATTGCTCGACAGGGTCGAGTTCCTCCCATCCTAGGAGAATTGGTGCGGGCACCAAGATCAAAAAGAGGCTGCACCAAAGTCAGAGCTCTTTATGGATTGCCTAGGCATTTGAGTCCATTAGTCCTGAGTCAATTAAGTCCTGTAATAAAGCTGAGTCAATTGAGTCCATTTGATAAAGTTGAGTCCATTTGTTTTCATCTGAGTACAGTCAAGTGAGTCCATCTTGAGTCTTGAAATTTTGATTTCTTTCATTTGAGTCAAGTCCAAGAGGAGAGCCATTGGACCCCACTTACACCTAAATAGAAGATTTTATGGACCACCTCCACTGAACCCCACTCAAGCAAGGATAGAAGATTTCATGCACCACCTCCACTGGTCCCTCTAAAGCAAAAAAGTAAGTGGAGACTTCATGCGCCACGTCCCCTGGTCCCCACTCAAGCCATCCCAAGCATACAGGGAGTCAAATTGGCACCCTCCTTTTCCCACTCAAACCACCCAAAGTAAAGGAAGAAACCAAGTGGGTGCCCCCTTTTTCTTCTCTCCTTATTTCCATGTATAACCAGCAAAGATGGAAATTTTGTGACACCACCGCCTTTTTCTCTTTATTCCATGTATACAATCCAACTTTGAAAGGGAGTCTAAGAGGATGGGGTGAATTATAAATACCCCTCCTCCCTCTTGTAAGACATAATTTTTGATGAATGAAAGAATCTCTTCTTCTTGTTTTCTTATGCTCTTGAGCGTTGACACTCCATGAGGGAGAGGGTGAGAGGCCCAACACTTATTCCAATTTCCAAGCCCTAGCCGCCATCTTCAAGCACCCTAGCCCAGACACCAAGGTTCTAACCTCCAAACCCTAGCTACCATATTCAAGGCAAACAAGTCCCTTCTCCATGCCAAGTAGCCGAGCACTTCTCCATGCCAAGCACCTTAGCATCCTCTTCTGCCTCCTTTCTACTCCCAACTGTTTCCTCCATATTTTTCATACATCACAGATCTCTAATCCTTGGTGTTTGCAGGATCTCTCAGGTGCCATGATCCTCAAAAGATGTCCTCCTTGCCTTTAAACTATCTGAAGAAATGCCAGAACATCTGGTAAACGACTTCTTCTTCTAGGCGCTAGTCCCAAGAGTTGTGTGACCCAACTAGCAAGAAAAAAACAATCATTGCCAGGTATGCAAACACATCCCTTCTCACACGTTCTGATTTGTAGAAGAAGTGTATGTTCTAATTAGTGGTTTCTCAACCCTAGGATCCTATTCCTTATTACTTTGTTGAATCTTAATATGCGGGTAGTTACTTTGATCTTTGTGTGATCACCCTCTATCTATTCTTAATCTTTTTGGGAATTAAAACTTTGTAAAATCTAAAGTCAATTGCTCTCTAAATCTAAAAATTGCCTTATGTTAATCTCTCACATGATAACATCCCGCATCAAGTTCCAACATTTTTGTGAGGAGTGTGGCATCAAAAGGCACTTCTTGGTCAAAGGGACTCCTTAGCAAATAGTGTGATCGAGAGAATCAACCAAACCCCTATGGAGAAGGCAAGATGCATGAGGTTGTAGGTAGGGCTTCCTAAGGTGTTTTGGGTTGATATAGTTGACACAACCTGCTATTTGGTCAATCGATCACTGCATACAAAGTTTGATGGTGATATTCTAGAAGAGAGATGGTTTGGAAAGAGGATTGGGATTCACCATCCATGGGATTTTGGGTGCACGATGTATGTGCACATCGGTGCTGGTGAGCGTAGTAAGTTGGATGCCAAATCAAAGAAGATGGTGCTCTTATGGTATCCATGAAGAGTCAAGGGGTACAGGATGTGGGATCCCTAGGAGAAGAAGGTCATCATCAGTAAGGATGTGACCTTTGATGAGAGATAAGTTCTCCAAAGTTCAGGTGGCACGGAGGAGTAGCAGGAGGTCCAGTAAGGAGTGCTGGATAGCTTACCTTATTTTCTATTTTGCTACTTGTAGGTGCATTTGAAAGATTGGACATTTAGGTGGAGCACTCTTAGAGGGTGCCTACACATGTGGAGAAAGCTTAGATAGATGATCGAGGCCAGGAGGACCAACGGGAGCAGGCTGGACCTAGGAGAAATACCGGGGTTATGCTACACAAGCCCTAGAGGACCATCAAGCAACCTGACCGATATGGCTTCGGGGAGATGGTGTCATATGCCCTGGTGATAGACAATGGAGACCAATATACCTATGAGTAGGCTATAGAGAGCCTAGACAAAGAGAGGTGGGTCCAGCAATGTTCAAGGAGATGCAGTCTCTCCACAAGAACAACATATGGCAGTTGGTGCAGTTGCCATGGGGGAAGAAACCCATAGGGTGAAAATGGGTTTACCAATGCAAAGAGAGACCTTTTGATGCAGGATGACTCTAAGACTGCTAAACATACATGAAAAATAGCAAAATATTTTTTTTGTAATTTTTATAATTTTATTTGTAGGCTAGATTTCCAAAATAAAGTAAAAACTAGCGAAAAGACTAGCAGTGCAAAGAATTATTAGATCGCAGGCAAGCTCATACAAAGTAATGAAATATCCAGGACCTGAGAGTTGAGAAACTCCTGGCTTAGGATAGTTTATCTTCATCTAAATCAGATAATAAGAGAAGGGAAGGTTTCTTACCAGTCAGAGATTTGAATTCAGTGGTAGCAGGGATCACATGCACTCTGATCGGAGCCTGGAAGAAGAAGCCTTGTTTTCCCTTGAATCTAAAGGCTGATTTGGGTGGTCCGGGCAGCAAAGAAGGCCTCCTCGGGGAAGGGGAAGCACCTCGTGGATCCTACAAGCATCAGGGTTAATCAAAACAGCAAATAAAAATAAGAAAAGGAACTATGGATTGAAAGGAATCAAGATTAGGTTTAGAAGATGGCTCTTTGGAGCTTGTTGAAGATCTCCTCAGTTGGCGGCCTAGCGCACTCCTCCTTGGACGTGTGAAGGCTTGGATGGTAGTGAGTTAGGGTGTGGAAGGATGCTAGGGCAGCAAGGAATTCGTCCAAGCACAAGAACACCAACCAAAGAACCAAAAGAAAATACTAGCACAAGGTAGTAACTCAAAATTTCAGCAAATTGTATTCATAAGAAAGAGATGCTTACAAGAGGTGGAGGGGTGGGGTATTTATAGAGTTCCCATGCTCTCACTAACCATGGTTATTGGTGTGGACACCAGAAGCCGAAAGAAACTTCACTCCAACAAGGTTAGCCTTATCCCAATTTGGATCGAAGATAATTAGGTTACCTTGTATCCTTTAGTTCAAAAATATTTTATTTTCAAGAGTCATTTCCTTTTCAAGAGTCCTGTAATTAATTTTGAGTTTCAAATCAAGAGTGTTTATTGAGTCCTGTAATTACTTTTAAAATTTCATTTCCTGTAAGTCCATTTCAAGTTTTAAAGTCTAGGTCAGCTAAGTCTAATTCAGTTGAGTTAAGTCCAATCAAGTCTTAAAGCCATGAAAGCCAGCAACAAGACTCAAATTCTAGACCCCAGAATTTGACCACATGAAGAAGAGAAGACACATCAACCAAGCAAGAGAAAAGGACCATCAACTAGGACCACTGGGCGCCACATGTCATTCTTATCCAAGTAGAAGACCACCTCACCATGCCACGTCATCAGGTGCCACTTCACCAGCCACCTCATCACCCTTTGGGTGCCAACAAGGGAGATTCAAATTCAAGGAGGTTGGCCACATCCCTCCAAGTCCTCCACCAAATCCTCCAACCCCCCCCACATCCCTCCAAACTCTCCACCAAATCCTCCAACCCCCCTTGTAATCCTCCTCGATTTGGAGAGTTTTTAAATTTCAAAAGCTAGCTTTGTGAGGCTATTAAAAGCCTTGGACGCCCATTGTAAAGGAGATTGATTTTGGAAATGAATGAAGTTTGAAGTGAAGTTGTCTTGAGTTTTATGTATGAAATTTTTCCTATCTTCTTCTTCCACGCCCAAAGCCACTCTCTTCCCTAGCAATTCATCATCCAAGCTCAAGGCAAAGGCATTGGAGTCGGCCAGATCTTCTCAATTATCTTTTCTTTGTTCACAAGTTCTCCCATCCCTTCTTTATGTTTGCATCCTTCAACCTTAACTTTGATCTTCATTGCAGGGTCCTTCGAAGTCCTTGAGTTGTGAACAGGGTTTCCCTTGATAATGAACCAACAAGCTGAAGCCCAAGTCCAGGGTTCTGATCACTGTTATCCAAGTTCTCCAGTCCAGAGCATCAGTAGTTTCAAGTTTTGAATCATAGGAAGGTTGGAAAACTCATCAAGGTATGTTCTCAATCATTAGCCCCTATTGTCTAGATCTTCTTCCTTCTTAGTTTTAGAGTTGTGTCTAATCAAGTAATAGTCCCTTTTCATATAATCCTTAAATCTTATTAAGATGAGTACAATGCTAAGTATAATTAGGTTTCATTGCTCTACAAACCCCATATTCAAAACATTAATCATATGCGTACCGCATCAAATTGGTATCAGAGCATGGTTGCATTAGGGTAGAATAGTTTTCTTTAAATCCAAGAAAGATCTAAAATTCACGCCTCCTGAGCGGGTGTACTCCAGTACACTGTCATGACCCATGGGAATAATGAGCCCCTGGCCGGACGTGAGTTTTTAGATTGAAGTTTTGGGTAAGCCATTGCACTTGTTTGATTAGGTTCTGTTTTCTAAAAATTTGCATCTATTTACTGTAATCCGTCTGCAGCTCCAAAGGCAAGTCACTAATTTTTTATTGAAATATTTTTTTTCTTGTTCCTTTTAAGTCCGTTATCACCATATTAAATTTCATCATCAGAAAAAAATTATAAAAAAAATAAAAATTTCTGTAGTTCGACACTATCATTAGGATTCTGTTCTGTCCTTTTTATTTATCTTCATTTGTAGGATCTTCTTAGATTAGTATAGATTTTAGTTTTAAAATTCCTTTCATATACATTGAAACATATAAGTTAGGAATCTTCTGTGAATTTTTCAGAATTTTTGGATATTTTTTTCATCACGTTTTCTACACCACTTTCAAATTGCAACACACTTCTGCAGCACCTTTGCATTTCATTCATCTCATGAGAAATCAAATTAAGGGCATCAATTTGACATAGGGTCAGGGTTTCATCACCTGTCCCTAGCCCAAAAAATCACCAACCAGAATATCGATCCCAGCCCGTTAATTAAATTGAGTAGAACGTTAATTGCCCTAGTGGGTTAGGGACACCAACAAGTTGGGTTCAGGTTAGGGTCAAGTTAACTGTGTCAGCTAATTGGTGTGTGCTTATTGGCTTGGTGTCTAGGATTGGTGCATCAGGGCTTGTGATTTGGTCCACCTACCTGGCCAATCTCAGATTGGTGTCTAAGGTTGGCAATCAGGGACCTACACTCCCCTCCACCTACCTGGCTAAGTCCCATAAGTACTACTAGCTAGTTGGTTCACTTAATTAGACTTCTAATTTGTGCTCTAGGTCTAGGAAACCTTAGCTCGAACTTGAGTCCATTTGCATGCATGACAACTAGAGCAGGGACACCGTATTCACCAATCCATGCCCAGTCAAGTGTAGCCATGGACCAAAACTTAGGGAATTTGATCAAAGGCCTAAATGATCAAGTGGCCCAACTGACTAAGAGTTTAACTGAGCAATTGGCCCAAACAAATCAGAATGTGGCACAAACCAACCAAGACATGAATGAGCAGTTAGCCCACATCACTACTAGGTTGGATCAGTTAGAGGCTAGAACCCCTGAAAGCAATCATGAAGCCCAGACTGAGCCTGAGCCAAGTCTTGCACCTGAACTCGAGACCCCATTGAACCCTAGAAGGATTCCATATCAAAACCCTCTCTACAAAACAAACCCTAGGAGAGCTCCCCAAGATCAGTTTTATGATCCAATTCCTAGAGGACCCCACCATGGTCAAACCATCGAGCCCAACCCAAGGAGATTCCATCATGAGCCTAACTATGAACCCAATGTCAGGAGACCCACCCCAATTCACTTTGATCAAGATGACCGAACCATGAAGAACATTAGGCTAGAAGCTCCCACCTTTGATGGAATTTTAGATCCAAAGATCTACATTGATTGGGAAGGTGAGATGGACCAGTATTTTGACTAGTTTGAGATGAGTGAAGAGCGCAAGTGTAAGTTTGCAAAGCTTAAACTTGTGCGCCAAGCTAGGTTATATTGGGGAAACATTGAGAGACTCACTAGACAGAGAGGTGATGTGCCCATAGTGACCTTGCGAGCTATGAAACTTAGGCTTAGGGAGAAATACCTTCCTATGTCCTACCACCAAAGACTCCTAGATCAATGGCAAAGACTTACTCAAGGAAATAGGAGTGTCGCAGAGTACATAGCGAAGTTTGACGAATTCGTTATGAGGTGCAATGTTGATGAATCTGAGTCGGTGACCTTGTCTAGATTTAGAGCCGGACTGAGGGAAGAAATTCAAAGAGAATTGTTCATGCGAGAGGTACATGACTTAGAATTGGCCTATCAAATAGCTAGGGATGCTGAGAGATTCCATAGAGGTCCAGTCTATCGTAGGCCCGAAGCCCCTAGGACTAGTGCACCTTATCAGCAGTCAGGATCCAATCAGCCTAGATTCAATCGACCCAATCCTAATGTGCCTGTGACCCGTAGAGATGACAAGGGAAAAACACCTGAGACCCAAAGAACTCCAAACGCATGTTTCAAGTGTAACAAAGTGGGTCACTATTCTAGCAACTGTCCTAATAGAGCCCTACACATAGGCGAAGTAGAAGAGGAAGCCGTAGAATCCCAAGGTGAATTTGAGGAGGAAGTATACCAGGCAGATGAGAACTTGGCTGAAGAGTATGAGAATGAGGAAGTCCTGGTAGATCAAGATCTATTAGGAGTGGTTAGGTGTATTCTCACCCAAGCTAAAACCAAAGAAGATTGGCGTAGGACTAGCATCCTATAGACATTCATTAAGATAGGTGAGAAAGTATGCAAAGTCATTTTAGATAGCGGTAGCTGTGTCAATGCCATATCCACCAACATAGTTAAAAACCTAGGATTGCCCACCGTACCCCATCCTAATCCCTATAAGGTATCCTGGATAGACTCAACCATGATTTTCATTAAGTCTAGGTGCCTAGTAACCATTCAGATCCAATCTTACTTGGAGAAAGTATGGTGCGATGTACTTCCAATGGGAGTAAGTAGCATAATTTTAGGCCGACCATGGTTGTACGATCTTGACGTAACACTCTATGGTTGTTCTAATTCATGCTCGTTTACTCATAATGGAAAGAAGATTGTAATCCATTCTTCTCCACCTAAGAACCCCATTAAGAGAGGATCAAGCCAATTGAGTGATAAGAAAAAGGGGATAAACGTGATCACTGCTAGAGAAATGGAGAAAGAAATTAACAATGGGTCACCTGTTTGGATTTTGACCATTAAGGATCATCAAGAACCTCTTTCAAAAGAACAACCTCAAGAAGTCAATGAAGTGCTAGAGGAGTTCAAAGACGTGTTCCCCGATGACTTGCCCGACCAACTCCCATCTCTTAGGGATATACAACATGCGATAGACTTAGTCCCTGGAGCAACCCTACCGAACCTTCCCCATTATAGAATGAACCCTACCAAGCACCAAGAATTACAACGCCAAGTAGGAGAACTCCTAAAGAAAGGATTCATTAGGGAGAGTTTGAGTCCATGCGCAGTCCCAACCTTACTTACCCCTAAGAAAGATGACACATGGAGAATGTGTGTTGATAGTCGTGCCATAAATAAAATCACAGTGAAGTATAGGTTTCCCATCTCCCGCTTGGATGATATGTTAGATATGATGGCCGGTGCAACTATATTTTCTAAGATTGACCTGAAGAGCGGCTATCACCAAGTTAGGATCAGACCAGGGGATGAATGGAAGACTGCCTTTAAAACTAAGGACGGATTATTTGAATGGGTAGTCATGCCTTTTGTGTTATCAAACGCCCCTAGCACTTTTATGCGAATCATGAACCAAGTCCTACGAGCCTTTATTGGAAAATTTGTTGTTGTTTACTTTGACGACATACTTGTCTATAGTAGGACTAGAGAAGATCATCAACAACATCTGAGACAGGTATGTTTAGCACTTAGGAAAGATAACCTCTATGCCAATCTAAAGAAATGTGCTTTCATGACTACTAGAGTTATCTTCCTAGGATTTGTTATGACCCCTGAAGGAGTATTCGCTGACCCTGAGAAGGTTAAGGCAATTGTAGAGTGGCCAACACCCAATAATATTCACGAAGTAAGAAGTTTTCATGGCCTCGCTACGTTTTATCGAAGATTTATTAGAGGGTTTAGCACCATAGTTGCTCCTATCACGGATTGTATTAGGAAGGGCCACTTTGAATGGACGAAGTCAGCTGATAAGGCCTTCCTTCACATCAAAGATAAGATGACCCAAGCACCAGTCTTAAGACTACCCGATTTTTCTAAGGTCTTTGAAGTAGCATGCATGCTTCGGGAGTAGGTATTGGTGGAGTTCTGAGTCAAGAGAACCATCCCGTAGCATTCTTTAGTGAGAAATTGAATGAAGCCAGGAAAAAATACTCCACATATGATCGGGAGCTTTATGCGGTAGTGCAAGCATTAAGGTATTGGAGGCATTATCTCCTACCGCAAGAATTTGTTTTATTTTCAGACCATGAAGCCCTTAGGTTTTTGAGTTCCCAAAAGAAACTAAACCCTAGGCATGCCAAATGGGTAGAGTACATCCAATCCTATACGTTTGTCCTAAAGCATCAATCAGGAACCGATAATAAGGTAGCTGATGCCCTAAGTCGTAGAACGTTACTTTTAACTTCAGTCAGTACTGAAGTCATAGGTTTTGAAAGACTTAAGGAGCAGTACGAAACCTGTCCAGATTTTGGTGAAATTTATCAAGTTTTGCGTCAAGGACCATCTAGTGATCATAGTGACTATACCCTTCTAGATGGTTATCTTTTTAGAGAGAATAGGCTTTGCATCCCAAGAACCTCCTTAAGAGATTTTTTAGTTTGGGAGATACATGCGGGAGGTTTGGCTGGCCACTTCGGACGAAACAAGACTATCTTGGCTGTTGAGGAACAATTTTACTAGCCAGGTCTTAAGAAACAAGTAGCAAACCTTGTAGCCCGATGTAGGACATGTGCTGTTGCAAAGCAACAAAAGAATAATACCGGGCTATACAATCCATTACCTGTACCTGAGTGTCCATGGCAGGATCTAAGCATGGACTTTGTTCTAGGATTACCCAAGACCATTCGAAAACATGATTCAATCTTTGTGGTGGTCGACCGGTTTTCAAAAATGGCCCATTTCATACCTTGCTCCCAAACTTCCGATGCCTCTAGGCTAGCCAAACTCTTTCTTGATCAAGTAGTCAGACTCCACGGGTTAGCAAAAACCATTATTTCTGATAGGGATGTCCGCTTCACAAGTTACTTTTGGAAAACCCTTTGGTACCTATTAGGAACCAGACTGAAATTCTCCACTGCCTACCATCCCCAGACTAATGGACAAACCGAGGTTGTAAATAGATGTCTAGGAAACTTGCTGAGATGCCTAGTGGGAGAAAGTCTAGGGAATTGGGATTTGTTATTGCCACGTGCTGAATTCGCTTACAACAGTTCGGTCAATTGATCTACGGGCAAAAGTCCCTTTGAGATAGTCCATGGTTGCAAGCCTAGGAAGCCTTTAGATCTAATATCACTACCTATTCACACACGAGTCTCTGAGTCTGCTGAGTCTTTTGCACAGCATGTCACAAATCTACATAAAGAAATCAGTAATAAGATCAACCCGAGCAATGAAACTTACAAACACTTAGCTGACTCACATAAGAGGGCTAAAGAATTCTGTGAAGGGGATTATGCGATGATTAGGCTCAACCCTGAACGGTTTCCCCCTGGAACCATAAAGAAGCTGCATGCCCACGGAGCCGGACCTTTTAAGATCTTAAAGAAAATAGGGCCTAATGCATATGTTTTGGAACTTCCACCTGATATGGGTATTAGTACAACCTTCAATGTTTCAGACCTAGTAGAATATGAAGAACCACTACTAATACCTAGTGAGCCTTTTGAGCCAGAAACTTTCATTGAGAGTGAACATATTTCCGAGTGTCCACCACCAACCTTACCTGAGCAGAGAGAGAGGATTGAGAGAATCCTGGATGACAAGATCATTACTACTAGGAATAAGGACTATCAGCGATACCTGGTTCAATGGCAAGGTCGACTTGAGTCCGACAACTCTTGGATTACTTGAGAGGACCTGCAAAGACTTAACCCAGACTTGTTCGAGCATTACCAGGGCAAAACTGAACCATACTCGACTGGGTCGAGTTCTGCCCACCCCAGGAGAATTGGTGTGGATACCAGAAGCCGAAAGAAACTTCACTCCAACAAGGTTAGCCTTATCCCAATTTGGATCGAAGATAATTAGGTTACCTTGTATCCTTTAGTTCAAAAATATTTTATTTTCAAGAGTCATTTCCTTTTCAAGAGTCCTGTAATTAATTTTGAGTTTCAAATCAAGAGTGTTTAATGAGTCCTGTAATTACTTTTAAAATTTCATTTCCTGTAAGTCCATTTCAAGTTTTAAAGTCTAGGTCAGTTAAGTCTAATTCAGTTGAGTTAAGTCCAATCAAGTCTTAAAGCCATGAAAGCCAGCAACAAGACTCAAATTCTAGACCCCAGAATTTGACCACATGAAGAAGAGAAGACACATCAACCAAGCAAGAGAAAAGGACCATCAACTAGGACCACTGGGCGCCACATGTCATTCTTATCCAAGTAGAAGACCACCTCACCATGCCACGTCATCAGGTGCCACTTCACCAGCCACCTCATCACCCTTTGGGTGCCAACAAGGGAGATTCAAATTCAAGGAGGTTGGCCACATCCCTCCAAGTCCTCCACCAAATCCTCCAACCCCCCCACATCCCTCCAAACTCTCCACCAAATCCTCCAACCCCCCTTGTAATCCTCCTCGATTTGGAGAGTTTTTAAATTTCAAAAGCTAGCTTTGTGAGGCTATTAAAAGCCTTGGACGCCCATTGTAAAGGAGATTGATTTTGGAAATGAATGAAGTTTGAAGTGAAGTTGTCTTGAGTTTTATGTGTGAAATATTTCCTATCTTCTTCTTCCACGCCCAAAGCCACTCTCTTCCCTAGCAATTCATCATCCAAGCTCAAGGCAAAGGCATTGGAGTCGACCAGATCTTCTCAATTATCTTTCTTTGTTCACAAGTTCTCCTATCCCTTCTTTATGTTTGCATCCTTCAACCTTAACTTTGATCTTCATTGCAGGGTCCTTCGAAGTCCTTGAGTTGTGAACAGGGTTCCCCTTGACAATGAACCAACAAGCTAAAGCCCAAGTCCAGGGTTCTGATCACTGTTATCCAAGTTCTCCAGTCCAGAGCATCAGTAGTTTCAAGTTTTGAATCATAGGAAGGTTGGAAAACTCATCAAGGTAAGTCCTCAATCATTAGCCCCTATTGTCTAGATCTTCTTCTTTCTTAGTTTTAGAGTTGTGTCTAATCATGTAATAGTCCCTTTTCATATAATCCTTAAATCTTATTAAGATGAGTACAATGCTAAGTATAATTAGGTTTCATTGCTCTACAAATCCCATATTCAAAATATTAATCATATGCGTGCCGCATCAGTTATACTTGGGTTACATGTCCCCTTTCCAATTGGAATACAAGTCCTTTCTTAGCTAGGTTGGAAAAACAAATCCCCGTTAGGTTAGGAATTGACCTAGTCTTCTCCTTTTTCCTTCATTCTTTGACTATTCCACTCAAGGACACCTCTTGGACTTGGTCAACACTTCAATGATGCCTTGGGGGGCATGTTGGGCCTCTAGGAGAAGCAAGGGGCCGGGCCAAAGGGACATGGGTGCATGGGTTTGGGCCTTTGGAAGATAGGGTGGCCTGTTAGCCTGGTAGCAGGAATATTCCTTGGAATCTTGCTTTTTAAAGGCTTGGACTTGGCACCTGGGCTTGATTTCTTTGGGCTTGGATGCAGGTGGACCTCTGGAATCATGGGTGCCCTATTATGAGAATATGCTCTGGCATCTAGAAGGGAATCTGGGCATCTAGAGGGCATCTGGAAGGAATCTGGGTTTCTAGAAGCATCTTGGATCCTGGGTTGTCACACAAAATCCAATGGACTGATGTAGTGGCCTCTGACTCCTGGATGTGGCTTGATGGAACTCTGAAATAGGGTAACCTCCTCTTTTGTACAAAAATTGGGCTTATAATGAACAAATAACTGATGTACAGGACTCAAAATACCGACTAGGTTTAGTGTTGAGACAAATCAACTAACCTAAACTTATTACAGGACTCAATTCTAGTTGATTACAAAATTTGAAACATGGCTAGGTAAACCAAATAGGGTCCAGTAATCAGTGTCTGATCCTGGTGCCCCCACCACCTTTGGAACAAGGATGCATTATATACAAAGCTCATTTGGTTGCCAAAGGTTACTCACAGAGAGTAGGAATAGACTTCAGTGAGGTTTTCTCTCCTATCATTTGGCATACTTCCGTCAGGGTACTGCTAAGCATCGTAGCAGCTCAGGACTTGGAGCTAGAGCAGATGGATGTCAAGATGAAATTTTTCCATTGACACTTAAAAGAGAGCATCTACATAGAGTAGCCACCATGTTAGTTTTCATGGAGTCCATTTCAGATTTCATGGCATCAAGAATTTGTCAGAGTCTTTACTCTTGACAGCTTCCATATTGGTCAAAGGATCATCATCTTGAATGATACTAGCTTCATTGTCATTACTAATGTCAAAACCATATCTAAGAGTTGCATACCGCACTCTCTCTAACCTATGGAGAGGAGGTATGTGTTGTGGTGGTAACTTATTAATAGGTAGTCATGGTTGAGGAATTTAAGGTTGATTGTCTATAGGAGTAGGTTGATGATCTTGTACTTCATTAAGTTCAAGTATCCTCCACTGCCTCCTTGGATAAATTCCTTTTCCAAGAAAGTTGTATGCCTACTAACAAAAACCTTTTATTTAGTAGGATGATAAAAGAGGTATCCAATACCTTCTCGAGGATAACCTATGAACCTACATTTATTAGCCCTTATATTCAGCTTATGTCCAAATACATTTCTAACTTAAGTTGAGCTACCCCAAATCTTAAGATATTTAAGACTTGGTCTTTTACCTTTCCATAATTCATATGGAGTGCTAGCTACTAATTTTGATAGTACTCTATTTAGTATATAAGCAGCAGTCTCTAGGGCATAAACCTAGAAGGATACAGGAAGATCAGTGAAGCTCATCATGGATCTTACTATATCTAACAAGGTACGATTCCTCCTTTATGCTATACCATTTAATTTTGGTATATATGAAGGTGTCCATTCTGAGAGAATGCCTTTGTCCTTAAGATGACTAGAAACTCACTAGATAAGTATTCTCCTCCTTGATTTGATCAAAGAATTTTAATACTCTTTCTAGTTTGTTTATCAACCATACTTTGATACTCTTTGAATTTATCAAAGACTTTGGATTTATGTTTCATAAGATATATATATTGAAACATAGATAAATCATCAGTAAAGGTGATGAAATAAGAGTATCCTTCTCTAGCTTGAGTTGACATGGGTCCACATAAATCTATATGTATTAACCCTAATAATTCAGTTGCCCTATCTTCATAACTAGTAAATGGGATTTGGTCAATTTTTCCATAAGATAGGATTCACAAGTTCATAATGATTGATAATCATAAGGATCAAAGAATTTATTATTGTATAACTTGTTTATCCTAGACTCACTAATATGACCTAATCGACAATGCCAAAGAAAGTGACATTAAAATCTTCTTTCATTCCTTTCTTATTTTTAACAATTAAAACTTCATCATTAAGTGAAAGAACTAAAAGACTATTAATAAATAAATTAATCCTAAAAAACTAATTAGAATGAGATATAGAGCATCCATTGCTCTTTATATTAATTTTGAAATCTTGTTATAATAACAAGGGTATAGAAATAATATTTCTAATAATATTTGGAACATAGTAACAGTCTTTCAGTTCTAAAATTTTGCCCAAAGGCAATAACAATAGATAGGAGCCCACAGACTTGCATATATGAGATCCACATGCTGATGCGGGACTAATATGCATGCTATACTTTTTGTTTGTTTTATATGTTGGGTTAGGTGATTAATTCCCAAATTTTAGATCAAACTTAATTGTAGGGAATTTTGTATGAATTTTTGAAGCCAAGCATGCAGATTAGAACCTAGAAAAGTACTAAAGAAGGATCGTCGGGGCTGAGAAGCCTCGGTTAGGGAAAGTTCTCGTACAATATAAAGACTAGAGGTAGAGGGGGTGTACTTGATAACGTCTGAAGTGCCCGGTGAAGATCGCAGTAAAGGGATCTCTCGTTCCTCGATGGATGCGGCCTGGAAAACTGAGCCAAAGATCCGCGGATACCCGGCTTTCTACTCGGTGGTCCGATTGAGGCTTGGCTGGAGTCATTGGATTCGTAGGAACTTGAGGACCTGCAAACAACCTGTTAGGAGTTAGAAAACTCAGAGGAAATCAAGAAAACAAAGAAAAATAGCAAATGGAAGAAAGTTTTGGAGGGGGCTGGAAGGATGGTTGGCGGTAAGAAGATGGTAGCAAACACCGGAAAGAAGAACTCTCAAACCCCTTTTTGCACACAGCAGGGTAATTACACAAAATAATATAAGAACTCAAGGTTTATTTCATATCACAAATCAAGTTTAATATAAGAGGCTAGGGTCCCTTAAATAGTCCCTTAACCTTGGGCCCCAAGTAAGGGTACTTTAGACTTTACACAGGACTCCTTCTCCCTTTCAAACCCTAACTAGGAATACAAGGCAACCCAAGTAGAAATCCCTAAAGCACCTGGACTCCCTCTCCTTGTCTTGGTCGGCCAAGGGGGTGACCATAAGTGGCCGACCAAGAGGAGGGTCATCCTAAGAAGTGGCGCCCTATTTCCTTCCTGGGCCTCGGTTGGCCCAATTTCCTTCCAGCTGGTCCAGGGCTTCAGGTTTGTGCTGTTTTAATTTCTCCTCCTGGGATCTTCAAGTCTTCAAGTTGGGTTGGACTTGGGCTCAACTTCCATGCGTTCAATCAGGTTAGACTTGGTCTTCACTTGTATGATGTGGTCTTGAGTCATCGATATGCTTGGACAGGACTCAAAAAAAAATAAAATTAGTTCGACATGAGCTGACTAATACTGAATTGAACTAGCTCAAAATAAGTTGACTAATACAGGACTCAAATAAAAAGAACTCAGCTGGACTAAGCTTTATTACAGTGGACTCAAATATCAATTAAGTGATCCGCAGAGGGTTGAGATGCCTCTGCCTTATTCTGGTGCCTTTGGTGTTCCCACCAATTCTCTCGGGGTGGGAGGAACTCGACC
Organism: Areca catechu; assembly: GCA_021397845.1. Lineage (NCBI taxonomy): Eukaryota > Viridiplantae > Streptophyta > Magnoliopsida > Arecales > Arecaceae > Areca > Areca catechu. Next base: position 82,572,558 of record CM038052.1, read on the forward strand.
CTATCGAGTGAAGATCAGACTGGCTCACATATCTCTCGAGAAGGTCTGGGTTGAGGCATTGGAAGTCCTCTCAAGAAATCCATGAATCGTCTGACTATGGCTGGCCTTGCCATCAGACCAGGAAGCGTTGATAGTCACGGCCCCGGGTCGTGATGGCTTGATATCCAAGATATGCTCGATCCGTTCTCCTCTCTCAGGCCAATTTGTTAGTGGACACTCTAGGTTAGGGTCACTCACAACAGGAGGGGATAGGTCCAAAGGCCTCATTAGGTATCGCTGCCGGGTCCTTATACTCAACCAGGTCTGTAATATTGAAGGTAGAATTAATGCCCAAATTCGAAGGCAAATCTAACACCTAGGCATTTGATCCAATCCTTCTCTATCACTTTAAAAGGTACGGCTCTACGAGCATGAAGCTTCTTTTAGGCCTATGCCTAACCAAGATAGAATCTACTACATCAAATTCTTTGACCCTTCTTTGGGAATTAGCCAGTTGTTTTAAGATTAGTGCGGGTGGTGAACAGGTTAGGCACATGCAGTCTCCTAACAAGATGATGCAAAAGGACTCAAACCTATACCTAACAAACTCGACTAAAGAGGTTTATTAGGTCTTAACTACCACTTGGGCATGGGGCATGAGTCATGGTTGATGGATGACATGCAGAAGAAAATTTGCTAGTAACTCCTAATAAGTGCCAGAGGGTCTGCCAAAAGTAGGTAGCAAATGGGATGGGCTCTATGGATCCTTGCAACCTAGTAACCTCAACAAAATGTAACCTAATAGTTCTAGACACATGAGAAGACTCAGAAAAGGGTAGGAAATAGGAAGTGGATTCAGAATTAGTCTGGTAGTGTGGAGAAAAAGGTTCTAGGTTAGTTGGATAAAGTAGAATAAAAGAAGGCATGTCAGGGATTAATCATAGACTAATGAGGCTAACCTTACGGGGTTGCGGTATATCTATGGGCAAGAAAAGGTCCATGCTATGGAAGGATGGGTCAACAATTTCTAGGAAGAGATCTTCAATAGGAATGGCAGGAAGGGATTCATCCTGAGGGCAATTGGTTAAGTAAGCCAAATCTTCAATAAAGTCTTCTTGTTCATAGAATTTAGGAATTCTACAATTAGATCATTTTCTAGTATTTCCTCAGGTAAAATCCTAGTATCAGATTTCTCTTCCTCTAATTGTTCTTCCACTATAGCTTTAGGTTGGATGTGGTCAGGGTCAACTAGCTCTGGGTTGGTTTCTACCTGGGTATCTACTGGGTCAGCTAATTCTAGGTCTACTAAAGGTGTCTCCTCTTCTCCTTCATACTCATCCAATAGGCTCGCATCAGCTTCATACACTTCGGCGTTAATGTAAGCTTGTCAATCTCAGGAATGGTTGGAGAAGATCGGCTAGGGAAAAATTGGCTAGGTCCTGGTTTCTGATTATGGAGACTAATCCTAGTAGGTTCAGGTTGCCTAAGGGTAGTGGCTCACTACTAGGCTCATATTTAGGGGTACTAATCCTATAGGGTTCAAGTTGACTAAGGGAAACCTGACTAGTACTAGATTGATACTTAGGGGTTATGGATTCTCTGGGCTCATAGGACAAGGGTACCGATATATGGGTCATGGGATTATAGGATCTGGGGTCATAGGATTTTAGGTCAGCTCTATGGTCAGGTTCTAAGGATGGATCATGGTATGGGATCCTCTTAAGGTTGGTCTCCCTATATGGGTCAGGATATTGGGTTCTCCTAGGGTTGGACTCCCTATATGGGTCAAAATATTGGGTGTTGGCTATACTAGGCTCATGGGATATGGGCTCATAGGTTCTAGAGTCATAGGATTTGGAGTCATAAGATCTATAGGCTGTGGGTATACTAGGTTTATAGGGAGTGGATGGATAGGATCTATGTTCATAGGTTTCGGGTATCTAGGGTAAAGGTGGCTCAGGTTTTGATCTAGTCTGGGTCCTACGGGTTTTCTCTTGGATTTCTAGTCGATTGTCTAGAATATAAAACCTATGGTTCATTTGGTCCATGGATTGGGCTAGCTGCTCAGTAAAGGTTTAATTTGGGCCCGAATCCCGGACTCCATGACTAGACTGTGCTGGATATGAACTAACGGGCTCCTAATCTAGACTGGACATAGGCTGATGGCCTAATGGGCTCCTAATCTAGTGCTCATGCAAGACTTGATCAAACCGACTACAGCTGACTAGACCTAGAGTTCAAAACTAAGGGCTCAATCAGAGTAGCAAGCTAGCCTATAGTAACCCTGTACTCAGCCAGGCAGGTCTAAGGGGAGTGTTAGGTCCCTGATTGCCAATCCTAGACATCAATCAGAGATTGGCCAGGTAGGCAGACCAGCACACAAGCCCTTCGGGATGGAATCCCTAAACCACCATTCTAGACACCAAGCACAAGGCACACACAGGTTAGCTTGACACAGTGATCTGACACTTAGTCCGGACCCGATCAGTTGGTGTCCCTAGCCCACTAGGACAAATTAAGTCTAATCGATTTTAAGTTAGGCTTGGGATCGAATGCAAGGGAGGTGGTTTTTGGCTAAGGAAAGGTAATGACCTCCTTCCCTTATCTGGCATAAAGAGATTGCCCTTAAAGTAAATTATGTAATGATGGCAAGCATATGAGGATGCAAATTAGGGTTAGAGGTTTTTGGTATTTTTGGAGAATATGTAACTTTTTTTTTATATTTTGGTATTTTTTTAAATAGAAGAAAACATGCAAATTATGGCTTAATATGCAGGAAATATACTAAAATTAAAAGATATGCAAAAAAATGCTAAACAAAACCCTAAAACTTCCAAACTTGTCTTGATGAAAAAATAGAGCAGAACATTTATAGGATGTATTTTGGCTTGAAAAAATTCATAGACCGAAATAAAATATAAAAAATTCTATAAAAATACAATGATTTTATGTTGAATCCAAAAAAATAAATTTCAGAATTTTTGGAGTTCTGAGCAGAATGAAATAACTAAAATAACTGAGTATATATGGACTAAAAAATTATAGAAAACAAGCCCTAATCTAAGCTCTGATACCAAATGATGCGGAACTAATATGCATGCAATTCTTTTTATTTAATTTATATATTGGGTTAGGTAATTAATTCCCATATTTTAGATCAAAATTATTTGTAGGGAATTTTGTATGAATTTTTGAAGCCAAGCTTGCAGATTAGAACCTAGAAAAGTACTAAAGAAGGATCGCCGGGCTGAGAAGCCTCGGTTAGGGCATGTTCTCCTACAATATAAAGACTGGAAGTAGAGGAGGTGTACCTAACAATGTCTGAAGCACCCAATGAAGATCATAGTGAAGGGATCTCACGTTCCTCGGTGGATGCGGCCTGGAAATCGAGCCAAAGACCCGCGGATACCCAGCTTTCTGCTCGGTGGCCCGATTGAGGCTTGGCTGGAGTCGTTCGATTTGTAGGAACTCGAGGACCTGCAAACAACCTGTCAGGGGTTAGAAAACTCAAAGAAAATCAAGAAAACAAAGGAAAATAGCAAAGGGAAGAATGTTTTGGAGGGGGCTAAAAGGATGGTTGGCGGCAAGAAGATGGTAGCAAACACCGGGAAGAAGAACTCTCAAACCCCTTTATGCACACAGCAATGTAATCATACAAAACAATATAAGAACTCAAGGTTTATTTCATATCAAAAATTAAATTTCATACAAGAGGCTAGGGTCCCTTAAATAGACCCTTAACCTTGGGCCCCAAGTAAGGGTACTTTAGACTTTACATAGGACTCCTTCTCCCTTTCAAACCCTAACTAGGAATACAAGGCAACCTAGGCAGAAATCCCTAAAGCACTTGGACTCCCTCTCCTTGTCTTGGTCGGCCAAGGGGGTGACCATAAGTGGCCGACCAAGAGAAGGGTCATCCTAAGAAGTTGCACCCTAATTCCTTCCTGGGCCTGGGCTGGCCCAATTTCCTTCCAGCTGGTCCAGGGCTTCAGGTTTGTGCATGTTTTTAATTTCTCCTCCTGGGATCTTCAAGTGTTCAAGCTGGGTTGGACTTGGGCTCAACTTCCATGTCTTCAATCAAGTTGGACTTGGTCTTCACTTGTATGATGTGGTCTTGAGTCTTCGATATGCTTGGACAGGACTCAAAAAAAAATAAAATTAGCTCGACATGAGCTGACTAATACAGGACTCAATTAAAAACAACTCAACTGGACTAAGCTTTATTACAGTGGACTCAAATATCAATTAAGTGATCCACAGAGGGTTGAGAAGCCTTTGCCTTATTCTGGTACCTTTGGTGTCCCCACCACATGCAGTATCCAATACCCATGAATCAGAAGATGAAGTATTCAATAACAAGTTAGTTTGTATCATGTACAAACCATTTGATGCTCTACCAGCATCATGCTTCATACTAGCAAGATATGAATTTTAGTTCTTCTTCCAATGTCCTGCTTGCCATAGTAGAAATAGGTTTTATCAATAGAGGGCTTCTTTGCCTTCTTCCTCTTTTGGTTGCTTTACTTAGGGTTCCACTTTCTCTTTGAACCTTTTTTCATTACTATTTTTTTCTTCCCATCAGTTAGATGAAAATGAGCCTTGTCCCTATTAAAATGGCTCTTAGCTATCTTAAGCATATTAAGCAGCTCTGGGAATGAAAGGTTCAATTTGTTCATGGGTTAGTTCATGACAAATTGAGAGATGGAATCAGGGAGTTATTACAAGATCAAGTCTTGATTAAGCTCTCAATCTATAACTAATCCTAATTGACCTAATCAAGTGATTAACTCAATCATCGTTAGTACATGGACTTGAATAGATGAGCTCTCACTCATACATGCTTGGAACAATTGCTTCAATATTTCATATCGACCAACCCTGCTTTGCTCTCTAGAAAGCTCTTTCAAATTGAGCAGTATGGACTGAGGTTCCATATCTTCATGTTGTCTTTATAATTCATTACTCATAAAGACCAACATAATGCACTTGATAGTTAAACTATCTTTCTACCATGTTTTATATATGGTCCTTTTCTCCTTCGAAGCATCATCTCCAATTAGATCTAGACCAGGAGAATCGAGGATGTAGGATACTTTCTCTTGAGTAAGACAATTCTCAGGTTCCTTAACCAATCTAAATAATTAGGATCGGTCAACTAATTGACATCTAAAATATCCTGTAGTGATAAAGTAGAAGCCATAATATTAATCTATATAAATAAAGACAATGTATAAGCATACCACTCAAGATGATATACATAATTAGATAAGGACTTATCAATCTAATTATGTCTCCCACTATTTTATATGAATACCATAGCCCTCACCTATGGTAAGCGAGAAACCTTAACAAGATTTCTTTAGTGGGGTTAGGATCCTAATTCTTCATAAATGCCTTCTATTTATACAACAAGTAGTTATGAGTTCAAGGATAAAAAATTTTCTTTTCTATTTGCAACCCATGCAACTCTTAACATGACAGCTGTCTCTAAGACACTTATAATCTTGTATTTATACAACAAATAATAATATCATAGTTTAGTCAGACCCTTCATTTCTATATAGTCACGATTGAATAATGTTGCCCTTATGTTTACAAAGCAAACAACATCAATAATCATGCTATAAAGCATTAGATGCACCAGATAAATTTTACATCAAACCCTATAGTCGGTCATGTGTTACATAACAAACCTACTATAGTTTTGACATAAATTTGGCTTAGCATAAAGGAAGGCAATTAGTTATACTTTAATCAATTAGCATTTCCAAATCTAGGTCTAAATCATTCAAATTGGCTAGGTAAGTAGGAGAAAGGTGGGAGGCCCCCCATGCTAGCCTTTGACACAAAAAATTTTTGCCAGGTAAGTAATGGATCCAATTAAAAACCACATTCTCTTTACCTCTCTAGAACCACTTTCCTAGATACCAATTGATCAATCAAATTATAAATGGATTTGTGTTATGACTTTATAATACTATGACTAAATATAATTTTTAAAGATGGCTTTTATGGTCTCACGCACATCCTAATTCTACAAGCTATCTAACAGACATACAACAACATCATATGTGCCAAGTGTGTCATTATTCTAGGATAACCTTATAATATTGTAGACATTCATCACTATGTTAGGTAACCTTATTTCAGAATGATGACTGAATAATCTAAAATTTTTCTATGTTGATTAGGGTTTAAGTAAAACCCTAAATGGTGGCATACATCAATCAACATATGGTACAACAATTATGCTAGACATAATCGTCCAAACATTTCAATATTAATTGAATAAATCAAGGTGGCTCCGATACCACTTTTGGGTTATGGTTATGCAGCTGAAGACCGGATTTTAAAATTTAATCCTTGAAATCCTAGTCAACTGAAACCCTAGACCCAAGACTCCCTTGATTATATCAATTAATAAGATAAAATATTAAGAAATAGAAAAGTACCTATAATACTAATATCATTTATTCCACTAGGCACATAAGCATATTCCCTTCAGAGGAGATCAACACAGGAACTATATCAAGGAAATTCTCCTCTTTCTTTTTTGACTATTCTTGGTAGCCTTTCTTCTTTCAGTAGCCTTTTCTCTCTTTTAGGGCCTTTTTTCTTTCGAAGAGTATCTCAAAATCTCTTTGAAAACTCTCTTACTATCCTATAGTCTTTTCTAATTCTCTTCCTAAATCTTTATCTTAAAATGGTGGACCTATCTAAACATAAAAGACTTGTGGTGTGGACACCAGAATAAGACAGAGGCTTCTCAACTCTCTGTGGATTACTTAGTCACATTTGAGTCCATTTGTAATAAAGACTTAGTCCATTTGAGTTGTCTCTTTTTTCTTACTTGTGTCCTGTACTAGTCAGCTCATGTTGAGCTAGTCATTTTTTGGAGTTCAGTACATGTCCAGTAAAGACTCATATAAGTGAAGACCAAGCCAGCCCAAGTGAAGACCAAGCCAGCCCAAGTGAAGACCAACCCAACTGTAGCTATGAAGACCATGGAAGGCCTAGGAGGAGAAATCAAAAGCCTAGGTGAAGAAATCAGAAGCCTGGGAGACAAATACGAAGCCCTGAAGCTCTGGACTGTAGCCTGAAATAGATTGGGCTAGTCAAGGCCCAGGAGAAGAGCTAGGGTGCCACATGCTTATGGTCACCTTCTCCTTGGTCGACCACTTAGAGTCACCCCTCTTGGCCAACCAAGGCAAGTGAGAGGAGAGAGTTTTGTGGGATTTTTCTACCTAAACCTACGATGTATTCTAGCTAGGGCTTGGGTGGGAATAGGATTCCTAGGTGAAGACTATTGTATCCTTACTTGGGGTCCAAGTCTAAGAGTCTATTTAAGAGACTCTAATCTCTTATATCAAGGTACTTTTCTTCATGAAATAATATTGAATTCCTCCAATTGCTATGTGCTACCTGCTGTGTGCTAAAAGGGATTCTATGCGAGCCCTACTTCTTCCTAATATTCTGCACCCTTCTTCTAGTCGCCATCCTGCTCTCCAAACCCTAGCCACCCTCTTCAAACAACCTCTTCCCCTTGCTGTTTTCCCTTTCTTACTTCATCCCTACTATGTTTTCTAACCCTTGGAAGCTTGTTTGCAGGTCCCCCGACTTTTATGAATCCAATAACTCCAGCCGGGCCACAATCGGAGCACTGAGCAAAAAGCCGAGAATCTGCAGGTCTCCGGCTTGATTTTCCAGTCTGCATCTAGGATCTAGAGCAATTCCTTCACATACGATCTGTACCAAGCACATCAACCATTATGAGGTACGCCCCCTCTACCTGCCAGATGCTTTATTGAAGATGAACTAGCCCAACCGAGACTTCTCAGCCTCGGCGGTCCACTTTCTTATTGCTTTAGGTTCTACTTTGCATGCTTTAGCTTCTTGTTTTGCATAGATTTTCCTACTTATATTCTTGGTATATTTTTTGTGATTTAGATTCACAACTTATCCTAAAATATACAAAAATATATTTGCATGCAATTTTAGTTCCGCATTATTTGGTATCAGAGCCTGTTTGGGCTCAATTCTCTTTGGATATTCGGATCGACTGCTTCACCATAGCCATCCGGTCATTGGAGACCAGTAGGGCTATAAGACCCTCATTTCCCAATCGATGGGATCTCCTATGGAGTTAGGGGTGCCGCTGTGAATTTACCCCTGAGCAAGAACACAAAGAGTTCCTTTAGGATTTTTTATTTTTGGCCTTCTCAGTATATACCCTATTTTTTTAATTGTTTCTGCCCATAGAAAACTTAAAAAATTTTGAAATTTACTTTTTGGATTTTTAGTAATTCAAACTAATTTCTAGAATTTTCTAATGAATTATTTAGATCTATAGATTTTCTCCCAGCCGAAACATTGCCTGAAAATAGTTTTGCTTTATTTTGGAAGCAAAGCTGATTTTGAAAAGTTTAGGATTTTTTTAGTATAACTTTTGTATATCATTAATTTTGGCATGTTTCCTGCATATTAGGTCATAATTTTGCATGTTTCCTGCATATTAGGTCATAATTTTCAAGTTATCTTTCTATTTAAGAAAATCCCAAATAAAAAAAATTTTACATATACTCAAAACTCCAAAAAAATTTCTAAACCCTAATTTGCATTTTCATCTGCCTGCCATCATTGCATAAATTACTTTAAGGGAACTTTCTATATGTCAGACAAGGGGAGGATTTGATAACTTCTCCTTAGCCCAAAACCACAACCCTTGCATTCGGTCCCAAGCCTAATTTAAAACCAATTAGACTTAATTTGCCCTAGTTGGCCAGGGACACCAATCGATTGGGTTTGATCATTGTGGGATGACTAGTGCACCAAATTCATCTCCTATTACTGGATTCTGGTGTCTAGGCTAGAGGTACAGTGTTAAACGACCTAAGCAGATCAGTGGTTCCTTAATTGCATCCCTATTAAAGCAGGGGGGCCTCCCACCATCGCACCTCTAACCTGGCCAAATTGAAGGACTAGGATTTGAGTTGTGTGTAAGTTGAGTCAACCCATTCTGATTGTGCTCTAGGTCTAGGCAGCTGTAGTCGAGTCAGTGTTGAGTCTTGCATGAGCACTAGATCTGGAGCATGATATCATCCACCATCTCCAGCTTTGGTTGAACCCATGGATAACCTTGAAGCCAAGATTAATGCACTCACTGAGTAGTTAGCCCAATCCTTATCCCAGGTGAATACCCAGATAACTCAGTCCAATACCCGAATCCAAAATAGACTTGACCACATAGCCAATAAGTTTGATCAGGTATAGGACTATATAGGGACCTTAGAGAGAACCCATGGGTCACAGTCTGAACTAGATCCTGAATCACCTCCCCATCCTAGGAGAACCCCTCACCATGACCCTTACTATGAGGCTGACCCTAGGAGGACCCCAAACCCTGATCACTACTTTGAGGCTGAACCTAGGAGAGCCCATCATCATGACCCAGTCCCAGAGGTTCGTCTAAGGAGACCCAATCAGGACTTCATAGACTAGGAGGATAGAGCCTACAAGAACATAAGGTTAGAAGCCCCCACTTTTGATGATTGTCATGATCCTAAGGTCTATATAGATTGGGAGGGAGAAGTTGATCAATATTTTGAGTGGTATGATATGTTGGAGGAGCATAAGTTTAGGTTTGCCAAGCTTAAGTTGGTCCGGGAGGCCCGGTTATATTGGGCTAGTGTTGAGAGAACTCTTAGACTAGGAGGTTATGAACCCATAGTCACCTGGAGGGCCATGAAGGGTAAGCTTAGAGGAAAATACGTTCCTACCTCATATCGTTATGGTTTAATGGATCAGTGGCAGCGATTGAATCAGGGTAGTAAGAGCGTAGATGCGTACATCGCAAAATTTGATGAGTATTCCATGCGATGTGACATAAATGAGTATGAGGATGTTGTTCTGTCTATGTTTAGGGCTAGTTTGAGAGATGATTTAAGAGGGAGCTCTATCAAGAGAGGTTAGGGACCTGGACCATGCCTATCAGATTGCTAGGAATTATGAGCGTTTCTAGAGAGGGCCGGTCTACCGAAAACTAGAGCCCACTAGATACCCTAGTCAATACCGAGGAGCTAGCCAGTCCCACCAGAGCCGACCCAGCCCTAGCCGACCTAATCCAAGTCTACCCAATTGAGTCACCCTGACCCGAGTCGACCCTAGCCTAGTACTCCTTTGACCCATAGAGATGATAGAGGTAAATCTATAGAGGTCCAAAGGAGTCCCAATCCCCAGAAGACCTATTTTAAATGTCGGAAACTAGTCCACTTTGATAGCTAGTGCTCAGTTAGTGCCCTACACTTAGGTGACCTAGAGGAAGAGGAGCCTGAACCCGTAGTTGAACCTAAGGGAGAAATCTATGAGGATGATGTCTAGTTGTTGGATGAGTATCAAGGAGAGGAAGAGATACCTGTTGCCAAGGTGGCTATCCAAGAGGGGGTGAATTGGGAATTCAAAAAATTATGCAGAATAATGTGCAATTAAAAATCTATTAGGAGGTGTTAGGTGCTGTGGTAAGATAATAAATTGCAGAAGCTAAATAGAGTCAAATAAGCACAACACAAACATACAAAATTTATAGTGGTTCTTAGCAACCCAACTCCTACGTCCACTACCCAAGATACCACTTGAAATTTCTACTATATTCATACCCGAATACAGTAGGATTTTTTTACAGGATCACAATCCAAAACCTCTACACTTTGGTTATAATGGGATCACCAAAGAAAACCCAACACCTTTTGATTTTGAACAGTCTCACAAAGAAACCCAACTTAGCTTTCATAGGATCACCAAGAACATAGCTTGGTTTTACTAGGATCACCAAGAACCTGACACCCTTTAGTTTTGAACAGTCTCACCAATGAAACCCAACTTGGTTTTCATAGGATCACCAAGAACCTATTTGGTTTTTCAATCGGGCTCACCAATAACTCAAACAATTCAATAAAATGAATTGAAATAAATGCAACAATAAATGACAAACTCAATTTATTGGATAGTTACGGGTACAGCTTGATAGAAGTCCATTTGGCTTGCACTTGAATAAGCTTTAATTGCTTCAATGGCTTCTTCCTAAATTGCTTCAAGCTTCAGATGAGAGTTGGTGAAGACTTGAAGTCTAACTTGAATGCTCCTGTGCTCTTCTTCTTGTTGGTAGGTAAGATATTCAATAAGGATTTCAAAACATTGAAGAACTCTATAATACTTGCTTCAAGGAAGTTCAAATCCTTCAAATATAAGGTCTTCCATCACTCTAAGGAAGTTCTTGCCATTGTAGACCTTTGGGAAGTGATTTGTGACCGTTGGAGCACTTTATGGCATTCAAAAAGAAATTCTGGAACTAGCCGTTGGATACCTGAAAGCGATACTCGAGTTGGCCTGGATTCCTTTGAGTCAGCTCGGATCCTTCGAGTCGATAGGTCGAGTCCAAATCTTTAGTGCAGTTGGCTCTTTATCTTATGGTGCAAAACTTCACTCTAGATGAGTCAACTTTTGATAGCTTGGGTCGGCTCGATCTTCTATCTTTAAAAAACTTGAACTCGAGGAGTCGGCTCTTTTCAGCTTGGGTCGGCTCTTCTTCTCAGGTTCGGAAATATCACTCTTGAAGAGTCAGCTCGATGTAGTTCGGGTCAACTCACTTTCTCAGGTCTTCAAGATTAGGTCTAGCAAAGTTGGCTCTTTCTAGTTCGGGTCACCTCGCATGGCTGTTCTCAGAAATCTTCAAAAACTGGACTCTGGAAGAGTCAGCTCGGACATATTCTAATCGACTCAGATTCACTGGAGTCAGCTTGTTTGCCTTCGAGTCCACTCGGATTGCTGCGTACCAGAATCCTTGTTACGTGCCATGAAGTGGAGTCGGCTCTTCAACATGCTCGGTCTACTCGAGTAACTTCTTCAGAATTTTTACAATTGAACTTATAGAAAACTCTTACCAACACTCTTACATTTTTCAAGCAAACCAACTCAAAATAATTTAAGGCACACACAAACAGAAGTAACCTTTTTTACATGAGTTTTTTCTTAGCTTTTTCATTGGGTTCTTCTTTACAAAATCAAATTACAACACAACTCAAACAAGAAACAAAGATGTAGGAGTTGAAGTTCGAACAAATAAACCATCCTACAAAAACTTGTAAAACACTTGAAGAGTTGTTAGAAATACATGTACATGCTCTAATGTTTGGTTATCATCAAAATCACTTATGGGGTCAACAATCTCCCCCATTTTGATGATGACAAAACACTAGGCATGAAAAATTCTTTGCACTTACATGTATAAAAGTATTTGAAAGTAAATATTCACACGTATTGGAGCTAACTAAATTTGTAAATAAGTATCAGAGCTCAAGAGATGATATCATTGTATATCATCAAGGTATTAAACTTTTCATGCTTCATAATATTATAGTTAGCACAAAACATGGAGTATCAGAGTTTTGAAAAGAATATGACTGAATTAAGATTAATTTGTAGAGCAATAGTAATCAAAGCAAAACCATTCAAGAGAATCTCCCCCTTTCTCTAGGTTTTGAAGTAATTAAGAAGTTAGGTCCAATTGAATACTATCACATTTGTGCTCCCCCTTTTTCATTCTTTTTAAGCACTTTAAGAATAATTGGTAGGAAGCTCAATATAGATATCAAAAATTTTCATGATAATTCCATCATTAATATTGATACTATTCTCACATTCTCCCATTTTTCTTTTCTCCCCCTTTTTGTCAATCAATCAAAAAGGTGATTTCAAATAAAGGTTAGATTTTGAAATAGATTAAGAAAGTATTTAATATTTGTTTTAGATAATTTCACTTCTTAAATTGAAAATTCTAATTAAAAATTCATGATAGTTGTACCAAAGCATTGAAAGAATAACTCATCATAATAAAAGATATTCCATTTCATTGATAGATATGTCATAAAAGGTGTGAAAGAAGTACATTCATTTAGTAAAGGATAAAAAGTAGAGCATTCATACATTAAAAAGTGAGAAGTACAAAGATGTGATCAAAATAATAAAAAGACTAACTGTTCTAAACAACCTATTCTTCTTCACTAAAAGAAAAGGAACCTACCTCTATAACCTTATCAGAAGTCTTAGTTTTCAGGGGTTTAAACCTTAAATCCCTGAATCTAGTTCTAACAGGGGCTCTAAAAGTCTTAGTCTTCTTGGTTTTTGTCTTCTTCTTGTTTTCAACAGGTTTGGGTTTGATTGAGGGTGGATCCGATGAAGGAGTAGGAGCAGGAGTCTCAAGTGACTCCTTGAAGATCTGTACAGGAGTATCTTCAGTAGTGACTATTTCCTTCTTAGATTGCAGTAAGATACTTCTGATTTCTTCTTTAAAATCCTTCATTTCATGTTCCATTCTTTCTTTGTGAAGCTTCTGTTTAGATCTCATTTCCTGCAAGCTGATATTAACTGTGTTTCTTATTTCATCAATTGCAGAATTCATGTGATCTGTCAATGAGTTTGATATTGTTTCCATCTTCTGAAATATTAGGTTCTTAAGGTTAGATGGAGTAATCATTGTACCATCAAATCTTTCTTCAACAGTATTAGCTTCATCATCTTTTGAAGAAGTAGTAGCAACCTGACTGGACCTTTCATAATCCATATTCATTCTTGTAGTTTGTAACCCATTCTTTTCAGTGAATTGGAGGAATAAGTGTTAGAGTGATGTAGAGGCTTGCCTATCTCATTGGTTAAGTCAACACCAGCTTATTCAAATAGTAGAGAAAAAACCATACCGTAGGGTAGGCAAGATTTAACTTTTCTAGCTACTTCAGTCATTTGAATCATCATTATGTAGGAAAGGTTGAGAGGCTTTTCTTCAATCAGATGTCCCATAAAAGTCATGTATTTTTCGCTTACCCAGTCAAAGTGACCGATTCTGGGAAGAAAAATCTTACTGACCATATTGTGAAGAAGCCTCATTTCCTTCGACAGTAAGTTGGCCTGTACATGTTGAACGGAGCTCGCATCTTCCTTTTCCAAAATGAGTTTTAGATTGTGTTATTTGTCTAGTAGGATAAGCTCAGTGGCACCGTCTGTTGACATTTGAACAAAATTTCTCAACTTTTCTTCATCCATAATTACTTTCACTCCCTTAACAGTTGATTCCAAATGATACTCTTTAAGAACTATATTTTCATAAAAATTCGTACCAATGAGGGGTAGGTTAAGATGTCCAAAGAATAGAAGTGCTTCCAACCCTGGCTTTCTATCCATCTTTCGATCTTCATTTGCATTTCTTCTAAAAAGGTAAAATCGATCCTTCTTCCACAAGTGACAGGCCGGTTGGCCATTGATATAATCTGTCTAGGAAGAGAAGGAGTTTCTTCTAACTGTTGCTCAGTGGTAGACCTTTTCCTCTTTACTCGTTTTCTTCTTGCTTCTTCACTACGGGTTCTTGATTCACCTACTTGAAGAGTCTTCTTTGCAGATCTTCGTGAAGCCATTGCAGTGAGATTTAGGAAATCAAGGATCTGGGAATGGTTCTTGAGAGATTGGTAAAGGTTGTTGGTGGAGTAGGGTGAGTTTGAACTGAAAATAGAGAGAGTTAAGTTTAAAAAAAAATTGCACGGAACTATTTAACCAGCGAATTCCCAACTTTTGAATCAGCTCGCCCAACCCTAGAACATCTGAGTCGGCTCGACCAAAGCGAACTCAGATAAATCTGAACACCGTGTCGGCTAGGCAAAATGTCAGGTTGACCTAGTCGGCTCGACCAGAGCAATATCAGAAAACTCAGATATTCGAGCCAGCTCGACCAGAGCAAAAATGCTCGAGTCGACTCGAACAAAATCTTTCCACCGAAAATGAAATGATTCAGAGATTGAATTCGATGTAATGCAAGTTCAAGGAAAGTTTTTCAATAAACATGAATAGTTGTAGGAGGTTTCCAAAATAATTTTTCCTTAGTTTTTGAAGGAAATTATGTTGTCTAAATCTAGAAAGGATCAAAAAGCCCTAATTCTCCTCTAAGCAATTCAAATATATCATGATTTAGCCGCTTAGTAAAGATGTCAGCTAATTGCTTCTCAGTAGGGATAAATTTTAATTCAATGTCACCATTCAAAACATGGTCTCTAATAAAATGGTGTCTAATTTCTATATGTTTAGTCCTAGAATGCTGAATAGGATTTTTGGTCAAATGTATAGCACTTGTGTTGTTACACTTGATTGGTATTTTGCATTGTGTAACACCAAATCCTTGTAGCTGTTGTTTAATCCATAATACTTGAGCACAACAACTCCCTGCAGTGACCAAGTTTTGTTTCTTGCAATGCCATGAGATTATATTCAATCCTAGAAATCGACATGTGCCGCTAGTGCTTTTTCTATCAACTCTACTACCAACATAATCAGCATCTAAAAATCTAATTAAATTCAAATATGATTCTTTTGAAAATCAAAGACCTAGATTACTTGTACCATTCAAATATCTTAGTATTCTTTTAATAGCAAGCATACGTGTTTCTTTAGGATTACATTGAAATCTAGCACATACACATATACTGTACAAGATATCTGGTCTACTTGTAGTTAAATATAGTAAGGATCTGATCATACCTCTATATAGCTTTTCGTCAATATTGGATCCATTCTCATCTTTGTCCAATCTGCAAGATGGGTTCATGGGTGTGCTCATTTGTTTACTTGTCTCCATACCAAACTTCTTATTTATTTCCTTGGTGTATTTGGCTTGGTTGATGAAGATTCCTTCCCTTGTTTGCTTTACTTGAAATCCAAGGAAGTAGTTAAGTTCACCTATTAGGCTCATTTCAAATTCTCCCTGTATTAGCTTAGCAAAATCTTCACAAAAACTTTTATTAATTGCACCAAATATAATATCGTCAACATAAATTTGTACAACTTATATGTCATTGTTTTTTTTGATGAAAAGGGTTTTATCAATATTTTCTCTTGAAAAATTATTTTCAATCAAGAAAGTGCTAAGTCTATCATACTAGACTCTAGGGACTTGTTTCAAACTACATAAAGCTTTATTGAGTTTAAACTAATGGTTTGGAAAAGCATGATTTTCAAAACCCAGTGGTTGTTCTACAAAAACTTGTTTGGAGATAAAATCATTTAAAAATGCACCTTTTACATCCATTTGAAAAAGTTTAAAATTCATGTAGCAGGCAAATGTAAGAAGTAATCTAATGGCTTCTAGTCTTGCTATGGGTGCATATGTTTCATCAAAATCAATACCTTCTTCTTGACTATATGGTGTGGAATAGGGCTAGGGATGCTGGTATGGATGCTTATGATGCAAAGGAGTTTTTTTATAGTTGAAGAGTTTTAGATGTTTTTCTTAGGGTTTTGATTCCCGATCACAAGCAAAGACTAGAAATAAGAGAAATGAATAACAAAAGCTTACACTAGCAGTTCAAATCCCTAACTAGTGAAAATGAGAATAGGATCCCGGGATTAAGAAACCCCGGTAGGAATAAGCTCGAAACACAATACCTACTTAGGAGATAGGGGGAAAACCTCACACATCTGAAGTGCCCGATGCAGAGATCGGTCAACTCGGCGGATGCGGCCTGGATGACCGAGCAGTCGAACTCGTGGATGCACTGGCTTTCGGTCGGATGGTCGCGATGGCAAAGCAGACTATCTCCGATGCCCGAGATACTAGGGAGGACCTGTAGGAAATCAAAGTAGGGATTAGCAAAATGGAGAGACGTATTGAAATGGACTAAGATATGGTTGAGAAGGGGCTTTGAGCCCAGTGTCCGGCTGGATTCCGAAGTCAAAGAAGGAGATAACTTGGGGCCTCGCACCCCGTGACGTCCCGGAGGACGAAGGATTGTGGCCTCATACCACTCGATGTCCAAGAGGACGAAGGACTTGCGACGCCCTGGGATGACGGAAAGGTGGCCACATACCACTCGAGGTCCTTGGGGACGTAGGAAACTTCACTCAAACCTAGTCTAGGAGACAGTGGTTGGAGGATAAATAAAACTCAAACTCTCTTTTTTCTTTCAATCATTCAATTCCTTTACAATGGAGGGATTGGGTCCTTTAAATAGGCACCCAAGGCCCATTTGAATTCAAAACAAATTAAACCCTTGAACCCAAATTACAACCCAAAAATTGCTGCCCACATGGATGGGGAAAGATCTTCATGGCTGACCAAAGGGAGGAGGGGATTGGCATGGCATGTGGGCGGGCTTGGAGAGGGGGATTGGCCTTTTGACTTCCTTCTTTGCATGCTCACTTTGGGAAGAAAACAAGGAGCAAGGCTTGCTTCAAGGGATGTGACTCATTTGGGTTTCTTCCACGCCTAGTTGGAGTGAGTCATGGCTGACCAAGGAGGGAGCTTTGGGCGTTGCAAATTTGAGGGCTTGGAAAGGGGAATGTGCTCCTTGACTTTCCTCTCTTGTGTGACTACTTTGGGAAGAAGACTTGGAAGATGGCTTGCTTTGTGGCTTGGTCTTTTCAAGAATCTTCAACGCCCCATTTATTGATGGATCATGGCATGATGTGGGGGAGAGAAGAGGGGGATGATGTCTCCTCCTTCCAAGGTCGCCCAAGAGAAAATGGTATGGAGAGGGCATGTGGAATGCATGAGGGCGCCTCCTTGTTTCCTTCCTTGGATGTCCAAGTGGCAATTGATGTGGCACCACATAGGTGGCTGAGGTGGCGCCTATGTTGGCATCTTTCCAAGTGAAAGAGGTGGGTTGGCCCACAAGGAACTTGACTTGGTCTTGAAAGCCAGGTTGACTTCAATTGGGCTTGGGCCCAATCCAAACTCAGACTTGAACCAAAAATAAATATAGGACCCATCACCTAAACTTGACCCAAATTGGTCAAGGTACCAGACAAAACAAACTTAGACTAGGTACATGACTAAAAATTATAAAATTACTTTGGCTCATAGCCTTATTACAAGACTCACAGAACTGGAACCCTAATTTGAGATCCATAGAGGGTTGAGGAGCCTCTGTCAGATCCTTGTGCCCACTCCAGTTCTCTCGGGATGGGAGGAACTCAACCCTGTCGAGTAAGGGTTAGTTTGGCTTTGGTACCTCTCGAGGATATCGGGGTCGATGTGCTGCAAGTCTTCCCGTGTGATCCACGAGTCATCGGATTCGGGTTGGCCTTGCTATCGGACCAAGTAACGTTGATAGCCCTTGCCCCGGGTAGTGATGGCTTGGTCATCCAGGACATGCTCGATCTGCTCTCCTCGCTCAGGTATATTTGGAGGTGGACACTCAGGTTTAGGTTCACTCTCAAAAGGGAGGTCAGGCCCAAACGGATCACTAGGCATGTTTGAGGGTTCCCTATGCTCGACTAAGTCAGAGATATTGAATGTCGAGCTAATTCCATAATCCAGAGGTAATTCTAGGACATAGGCATTAGGGCCCATTCTCCTAATCACTTTAAAGGGACCAGCCCCACGAGCATGAAGCTTCTTAACGGTTCCCAGTGGAAACCGTTCAGGCCGGAGACTAATCATTACAAAATCTCCTATTTCAAACTCTTTTGCTCACTTTCAGGAATTAGCCAGCCTTTAATATGTGTTATTACTTATATTAATTTTCTAGCTAATTTCTTTATGCATGTCCCTAATATGTTGTGCAAGTGAATCAGTGGACTCGGAGACACGTGCATGGATGGGTAGGGGAATCAGGTCAAGTGGTCGATTAGGCTTGTATCCATAGACAACTTCAAAAGGACTCTTCCCGGTGGTCCTATTCACAGAACTGTTGTAGGTGAACTTGGCTTGAGGTAAAAGAAGATCCCAATTTCCTGTATGTTCGCCTAACAAGCATCTAAGAAGGTTTCCTAGGCTATGGTTGACTACCTCCGTTTGTCCATCGGTTTGCGGGTGGTAGGCAGTGGAGAACTGGAGCTTGGTGCCTAGGAGGTGCCAAAGGGTTTTCCAAAAATAGCTAGTGAAGCGGACATCCCTATCGGACACTATGATCTTGGGTAGGCCATGTAACATAACCACATGTTCCAGAAAAAGCTTGGCAACCTTGGAAGCATCTAGGGTCTGGGAGCAGGGTATAAAATGAGCCATTTTGGAGAACCTATCCACTACTACAAAGACAGAGTCGTGCTTCCTTACGGTCTTGGGTAATCCTACCACAAAATCCACACTGAGGTCTTTCCAAGGGTGACTAGGTACGGGCAAGGGTGTGTAAAGGCCAGTATTCTATTTCTGCTGCTTGGCCACAGCCCAAGTCTGGCACCTAGAGACAATGTTGGTGACATCTTTCTTAAGGCCAGGCCAAAAGAACTGGTCTTCAACAGCTAAAGTGGTCTTCTCCCTACCAAAGTGACCAACTAGGCCTCCCGCATGGGTTTCCCACACTAAAAAATCTCGGAGTGAAGTCTTAGGAATGCACAACTTATTACCCTTGAAAAGGTAACCATCCTGTAAGGTATAGTCACTATGGGCACTAGATGGTTCTTGAAGCTTAGACTGGAAGATCTCACTAAAGTTAGGTCATGATTCATATTGCTCCTTAAGTCGGTCAAATCCTACAACCTCAGTCCTAACTGTGTTTAACAAAAGGGCATGACGGCTAAGGGCATCAGCTACCATATTCTCAGTACCAGCATGATGTTTAAGCACAAAGGTATAGGCTTGGGTATACTCGACCCACTTAGCGTGCCTAGGGTTCAATCTTTTCTAGGAGTTCAGGTATTGAAGGGCTTCATGGTCTGAAAACAGAACAAACTCATAGGTTAATAGGTAGTGCCTCCAGGACCTAAGGGCTTGGACGACTGCATAAAACTCTTTATCGTAAGTCGAGTACTTAATTTTGGCCTCATTAAGTTTTTCGCTAAAGAAGGCCATGGGGTGATTTTCCTGACTAAGTACTCCACCAATCCCAACTCCCGAAGCATCACAAGCAACCTCGAAAACCTTAGAAAAATTTGGCAATCTTAGGATGGGTGCTTCTATCATTCTATCCTTAATTTCAATGAAGGCTTTGTCTGCAGCTTTAGTCCATTGAAAACCTCCCTTCCTGATGTAGTCAGTTATAGGTGCTACAATTGAACTAAATCCTCGAATGAAACATCTATAAAATATGGCTAGGCCATGGAAACTACGTACATCGTGGAGACTAGCAGGGATAGGCCACTCAACTATAGCTCTAACCTTTTCGGGGTCGGCAAAAACTCCTTTAGGGGTAACTACAAAGCCTAAGAAGATAACCCTAGTTGTCATAAATTCACTCTTCTTAGGGTTGGCGTAAAGGCTATTCTCCCTAAGGGTTTGGCAGACTAACCTTAAGTGGTTAAGATGGTCCTCTTTGGTCTTGCTATATATCAGGATGTCATCAAAATATACTACTAAGAATTTTCTAGTGAGCTCGCGCAAGACTTGGGTCATGACTCTCATAAAGGTACTGGGTGCATTAGACAACCCGAAAGGCATCACTACCCACTCGAACAGACCATCCTTAGTCTTAAATGCCGTCTTCCATTCATCCCCGGTCGAATTCTAATCTGGTGGTAACCACTCTTGAGGTCTATCTTGGAAAAGATAGTGGCACCGGCCATCATATCGAGCATATCATCCAGGCGAGGAATAGGAAACCTATATTTGATTATAATTTTGTTGATAGCCCTGCTATCAACACACATTCTCTAGGTCCCGTCTTTCTTAGGGGTAAGTAGGGCAGGGACGGCACAGGGACTTAAACTCTCCCTAAGAAAACCCTTCCTAAGCAACTCTCCCACTTGTTTCTGGAGTTCCTGGTGTTCAGTGGGGTTCATCCTATAGTGGGGAAGGTTGGGCAAAGTGGATCCTGAGACCAAATCTATAGCATGCTGGATGTCCCTAAGGGGTGGCAATTGATCAGGTAATTCTTCCGGGAAAACATCCTCAAATTCTTTTAGAGTCTGAACTACCTCTTGGGGGTGTTCTACGTTGGTTGGTTCATGACTCTCCTTGGTGGCTAGAATACAAATAGGGGCTCCCTCTAAAATCTCTTTCTCTAGCTCCTTAGGTGTGATCAGGTTGACTCTTGTTTTCTTCTCTTTAAGGCTACTAGATCCTTTCTTGACGGGGTCCTTAGGTTGGATTGGGTTGATTGTGATCTTTTTCCCCTTGTGGAAAGAGACACAGGTATTGGATCGACCATAAAGGGTGGCATCATGGTCGAAAAGCCAGGGTCGTCCTATGATGATACTACCCACACCCATGGGTAAGACGTCACACCAAATCGATTCTTCATAGGAACTCATTTTTATCTTGATTTGGCACCTAGATTGATGTAGAACAGAGAGCTCTGATACCAAAAATGATGCAGAACAAAGAACAAAGAAGCGTATGCGGAAGTAAATTTAAGATTAATTCTTTTTCTTTTTTTTTTTATATTTCAGAAATTGGCCTCGACTCAAAGTAAAGTAAACTAAGTTGATGGAAACTAGGTAAGGATTGAAAGCACAATTTAAAAGAAGCTAAGTTATCAGAGTAGTTCAGAAGTAACGGATCACTGGGGGTTGAGAAACTCCCAGACCTAGGGTTTCGCTCTGAACTTTCAACAGGACAGAAATAAAGAGAAGATATGGTTTACCAACCAGACAGTGATCTTCATAGAATTTGGGTGGAAGAACTCTCTCGAGCAGATTGTTGGATCCTCGGATTCGGCTATCTTCGCAATGGATCCTCCAATACTGGCCTCGTGGCTGGGTCGGCTTCTCCTGAACTCAAGATCTGGGAAGAAGAAAAAACAAGTGATGTATTGATGTAGAACAAAAAAACAAAGAAGCGTATACGGAAGTAAAATTAAGATTAATTCTTTTTTTTATATATATATATATATTTCAGAAATTGGCTTTGACTCAAAGTAAAGCTAAACTATGTTGAAGGAAACTAAGTAAAGATTGAAAGCACAGTTTAGAAGGAACCAAATTATCAGAGTAGTTCAGAAGTAACGGATCGCTGGGGGTTGAGAAACTCCCAGACCTAGGGTTTCGCTCTGAACTTTCAACAGAACAGAAATAGAGAGGAGGGACGTTTTACTCACCAGACAGTGATCTTCTCAGGATTCTGGTGGAAGAACTCTCTCGAGCAGATTGTGGGATCCTCGGAGTCGGCTATCTTCGCAATGGATCCTCCAATACTGGTCTCGTGGTTTGGTCGGCTTCTCCTGGACTCAAGATCTGGAAAAGAAGAGGAACAAATGATGGAATTCAGAAACTCAAGAAAAGATCTTACCAGGTTGAAGAACTTGAAAGCTGAAGTTGCTGAAATCGAATTCTCCTGGAGGCCGATCTGGACTGGAGTCGGATGCTGGTGGTCGGCCAGGACTTGGAGAAGGTGGCCGTGAGAAGAGGAAAAGACTAGGGCTTGGTGGAAAGAGAAGGGTGATGTCGGCTATGGTTTGGGAATTGAGTGGCTAACCTAGGGTTTAGGGTTTTGGAGATCTCTCACCTCCTCAAGGTTCCAAGGGAACCCGGATTTACTCCCTCGCGGAGCTCAACACCTGGAAGCAAGTGCGGACAAGAGAAAACACAAGTTTGCTCAAGAAAAATTTCTTTCATTCATCTGATTGTTGTAAACTTACAAGAGGGGTTTAATTTATAAGGCATTACAAGGGAGGAGGGTTTCACATCTTTCCATGTGGGTCTAAAGGAGGGGATCTCCAAATTAGGGCAAATCCCTTACATATGGTCGGCCAAAATACCAAAAAATAGGATTTGGGTTATAAATGGCAGGTAGATGGCGCCACCTTGCATGGATTTTCAAGAAAAAATTTTTTTCCTTCCCTGGATCAACTCTTTTGGACTCCTCCTTTTCTTCCTCCCTAAGTCAAGGTCCTTCCCATCTTTGTCTTGATTGTTTTGGCAGGTAGTGGGCACCCCTTGATGTTCTCTTCCAAGAGAAATTTCTTCCCTTCTTTGCTTGGAGCTTCTTGGGAAAGTCTTGGCCACCCCCCTTGATTTGTGCTCTCTTGGTGGACTTCTCTTTATCTGGTGCAAGAAAGAAGGAAGTTGCCATCTGTGGAGTGGGGACCAAAAGCTGCTGGATGTCGATATGGCGCCCCCTGGACTAGGAGTGTGGCTGGGAGTGTGGTGACCACTTGCCAGGTCTTGGGAGAAAATGTAACATCCCAGGTTGAAACCCTAGTCCACTACTGAGTCAACATGACTCAACAAAATAAAATGCAGGTAATGTAGACTCAAGCTAAATTAAGTTGATCCAGTCAACTCTTATTAAAACCAAAAACCCTAATTCTTCGGGCAAGGTTAATCAGAGATCCAGATGGAGCTCTGAAGTCTTCTTCTGAGTCTGGTGCCTGCACCAATTCTCCCAGGGTGTGAGGAACTCGACCCTGTCGAGTAAGGATCAAGTTGGCTCTGGTATCTGTCCAAGAGGTCTGGGTCCAGCTCTTGTAACTCTTCTCAGGAGATCCAAGAGTCATCAGAATCTGGCCTTCCTAGCCAGCGGACCAGGTATCTTTGGTATCCTCGATTACGAGTAGAGATAACCTGATCATCCAGGAACTTTTCAATCTGCTCTTTCCTCATAGGCCAATTTGTTGGTGGACACACAGGGTCAGGTTCACTCTCAAGAGCAGGATTAGGTTCAAAAGCCTCACTGGGAATCACAGTTGGCTCCCTATACTCTACTAGGTCTGTAATGTTGAAAGTGGAGCTAATGCCTAGTTCTGGAGGCAACTCGAGCACATAGGCATTGGATCCTACTCTCTTTACCACTCTAAATGGTCCAGCTCCCCTAGCATGTAACTTTCTAATGGTTCCAGGAGGAAACCGTTCAGGCCTTAACCTAATCATTACATAGTCTCCTTCGTCAAAAGTTTTGACTCGCCTTTGAGAATCAGCCAATTTCTTATAAGTTTCGTTACTTAAATTTATTTTGGCTTGAATTTCTTTATGCAAGTCTTTTATATGCTGTGCAAAAACTTCGGCAGACTCAGAGACCCGTGTGTGGACTGGTAAAGGAGCTAGGTCAAGAGGTGTGTGGGGTTTGTAACCATGCACAATTTCAAATGGACTCTTACCCGTAGACCTATTGACCGAGTCATTATATGCAAATTCAGCTCTAGGTAAGTACAAATCCCAGTTCCTAATGTTTTCACCAACAAGACACCTTAGCAGATTGCCTAAACTACGGTTCACTACTTCGGTTTGGCCGTCAGTCTGGGGATGATAGGCAGTTGAAAACTTAAGTTTCGTCCCTAACTTATGCCAAAGGGTTTTCCAGAAATAGCTGGTGAACCGAACATCCCTATCAGAAACAATGGTCTTGGGTAGGCCATGGAGTCGAACTATCTCATTAAAGAACAGGGTGGCTACCTTAGACGCATCAAAAGTTTGGGAACAAGGCAAGAAATGGGCCATCTTGGAAAATCGGTCTACTACAACACAGATAGAGTCATGCCTCCTCTGGGTCTTAGGCAAACCTAACACAAAGTCCATGCTCACATGTTGCCAAGGACGATCTGGGACAGGGAGAGGGGTATAAAGGCCGGTGTTCTGTTTTCGCTGTTTGGCAACAGCGCAGGTCCGACACCTAGCCACAATGTGTGCTACATCTCTTTTTAAGCTAGGCCAGAAAAAGTGGTCTTCAATAGCCAGGGTGGTCTATCTTTTCCGAAATGGCCAGCTAAACCTCCAGCATGAGTTTCCCAAATCAAGAATTCCCTAAGAGAGGTTCTAGGGATGCAAAGCCTATTCTTAAAGAACAGAAAGCCATCTATAAGGGAATAATCCTTATGCTCACTATCATCTCTATCCTCAGGCTCTGGGTCAGGCCTCCTATGATTAGGTTCAGGATCTCGGTATAAAGGTCTTCTAGGCTCTTGGTGTGGGCGAGGTTGAGGCACATTAAAATCTGGGTCAGGAGTCCAATCCCGATGCCTAGGTTCCTCAAGTACTTGGACTCGATCCCTAAGCTGGGCAAAATTCTCATTCATATCCTGACTTAATTTGTTCATACTCTCTATAAGAGATCTAACCATGGCCTCTAAATAAGGTTGGGTTTGACCAGGTTGGTAGGGCACTCCATTCCGGGTAGACATGATGCAAGCAAACACACAAAATGAGACTCAACTGAACGACTACGGGCTAACTAGACCTAGAGCCCAAACTAGATGCCCAATCAGAGTGGCAAGCTAGCCTGTAGTAACTCAGGACTCAGCCAGGCAGGTGTAAGGAGAGTGTTAGGTCCCTGAATGCCAATCCTAGACACCAATCAGAGATTGGCCAGGTAGGCGGACCAGCACACAAGCCCTTCGGGATGGAATCCCTGAACCACCGTTCTAGACACTGATTACAAAGCACACACAGAGTAACCAGACAAACTGACTCAACACTAGCCTTGACCCGACTTGTTGATGTCCCTAGCCCACTAGGGCAAATTAGGTCTAATCAATTTTAGACTAAAGGCTTAGGTTCGAATGAAGGGGTGGTGATTTTGGGCTAAGGAGAGGTTATCAACTCCTTCCCTTATCTTAGATGCTCAAATGCCCTTAAGTTGAATTAAGAGATGAACACTCAAAATTAAATGAATTGCAGAACACAAAAAAAATAGAGTTGCAGTAATTTAATTCTCAGAAATTTCACGAAAACCAATAAATCATGAGAAAATTATGCAAATTTTTTTAAATTATACTGGTTTCAGAAAAACAAAAATCATTGAATTTGGAGTTACCTTCAGTGAGAAATAATTCTTGTAACAGAGCAATTACGGACTGAAAATAGAGCACTTCCCCGTTTACAATTTCTGCTACGAAGTTGTAACCCAACGGATCCCCTACACGCCCTAGGAACACCCTGTGGAATGGGAAGAGGAGGTTTGCACCTCGCTTCGTTCCTAGGACCGGGCGTCCTGGGGAGTCTACTTCGAGCAGACAAAGTAAAAAGAGAGGGACTCAAACAAGCAATCAAACAGAAACCCTAGACAGGGCTCTGATACCAAAAATGATGCAGAACAAAGAACAAAGAAGCGTATGCGGAAGTAAATTTAGGATTAATTTCTTTTTTTTATTTTTTTTTTTTTTTTTATATTTCAGAAATTGGCTTTGACTCAAAGTAAAGCTAAACTAAGTTGAAGGAAACTAGGTAAGGATTGAAAGCGCAGTTTAGAAGAAACTAAATTATCAGAGTAGTTCAGAAGTAACGGATCGCTGGGGGGTTGAGAAACTCCCAGACCTAGGGTTTCGCTCTGAACTTTCAACAGAACAGAAATAGAGAGGAGAGTTGGTTTACTAACCAGACAGTGATCTTCTCAGGATTTTGGTGGAAGAACTCTCTCGAGCAGATTGTGGGATCCTCGGAGTTGGCTATCTTCGCAATGGATCCTCCAATACTGGTCTTGTGGTTTGGTTGGCTTCTCCTGGACTCAAGATCTAGGAAAGAAGAGGAACAAGTGATGGATTTCAGATACTCAAGAAAAGATTTACCAGGTTGAAGAACTTGAAAGCTGAAGTTGCTGAAATCAGGATTCTCCTGGAGGCCGATCTGACTTCCTCTTAGAATTGCTGTAGATCTGAAGTATCTGGACTGGAGCTGGATGCTGGTGGCCGGCCTGGACTTGGAGAGGATGGCCGTGAGAAGTGGAATAGACTAGGGCTTGGTGGAAAGAGAAGGGTGATGGCGGCTAGGGTTTGGGAGTGGAGTAGCTAACCTAGGGTTTGGGTCTTGGAGATCTCACACCTCCTCAAGGTTCCAGGGGAACCCGGATTTACTCCCTCACGGAGCTCAACACCTGGATGCAAGTGCGGAAGAGAGAAAACACAAAGTTTGCTAAAAAATAATTGGCTTCATTCATCTGATTGATTTAAACTTACAAGAGGGTTTAATTTATAAGGCTTTACAAGGGAGTAGGGTTTTACATCTTCCCATGTGAGACTAAAGGAGGGGATCTACAAATCAGGAAAAATCATACACATATGGTCGGCCAAAGTACCAAAAAAATTTGATTTGGGTTATAAAAGGCAGGTAGATGGCGCCTCCTTGTATGGATCTTCAAGAGAATTTTTTTCCTTCCATGGATCAACTCTTTTGGACTCCTCCTTTTCTTCCTCCCTAAGTCAAGCTCCTTCCCATCTTTGTTTAGGATTTTTTTGGCAGGTAGTGGGTGCCTCCTTGAAGTTCTCTCCAAGAGAATTTCTTCCCATCTTTACTTTGGTTCTCTTGGGAAAGTCTTGGCCGCCCCCTTGATTTGTGGACTCTTGGTGGATTTCTCCTCATCTGGCGCATGAGAGAAGGAAGCTGCTATCTGTGGAGTGGGGACCAAAGGCTGCTGGATGTAGATATGGCGCCCCCTGGACTCAGGCGTATGGCTGGGAGTGTGGCTGGGAGTGTGGTGTCCACTTGCTTGGTCTTGGGAGAAAATGTAACACCCCAGGTTGAAACCCTAGTCCACTACTGAGTCAACATGACTTAACAAAATAAAATGCAGGTAATGTAGACTCAAGCTAAATTGAGTTGATCTAGTCAACTCTTATTACAAACCAAAAACCCTAATTTTTTCGGGCAAGGTTAATCAGAGATTCAGATGGAGCTCTGAAGTCTTCTTCTGAGTCTGGTGCCCGCACCAATTCTCCCAGGGTGGGAGGAACTCGACCCTGTCGAGTATGGATCAAGTTGGCTCTGGTATCTCTCCAAGAGGTTTGGGTCCAACTCTTGTAATTCTTCTCGGGAGATCCAAGAGTCATCAGAATCTGGCCTTCCTAGCCAGCGGACCAGGTATCTTTGGTATCCTCGATTACGAGTAGAGATAACCTGATCATCCAGGAACTTTTCAATCTGCTCTTTCCTCACAGGCCAGTTTGTTGGTGGACACACAGGATCGGGATCACTCTCAATAACAGGATTAGGTTCAAAAGGCTCACTGGGAATCACAGCTGGCTCCCTGTTCTCTACTAGGTCTGTAATGTTGAAAGTAGAGCTATTGCCTAGTTCTGGAGGCAACTCGAGCACATAGGCATTGGATCCTACTCTCTTCACTACTCTAAATGGTCCAGCTCCTCTAGCATGTAACTTTCTAATGGTTCCAGGAGAAAACCGCTCAGGCCTTAACCTAATCATTACATAGTCTCTCTCAACAAAAGTTTTGACTCGTCTTTGAGAATCAGCCAACTTCTTATAAGTTTCATTACTTAAAGTTATTTTGGCATGAATTTCTTTATGCAAGTCCTTTACATGCTATGCAAGTGCATCAAGAGACTTGTGTGTGTGGGCTAATAGTGACATCAGATCAAGTGGTGTGTGAGGCTTGTATCCATGAACAATTTCAAAGGGACTCTAGCCTATAGACCTATTGATCGAAACATTGAATGCAATTTCGGCCCTGAACAAAATACAAATCCCAATTCCTGGTATTCTCACTCAACCAAAATCTGAGTCAATGTCCTAAACTCGACTGACGATGCATTCCTAAAGAATGGACTTTATTCAAAGGAACCCTAGGTCTAAACCTAACAAACTACGGCTCTCTAGGTTTGACCTTGGGTCGGAGGATGGCATGCAGAGCATGAAAACTTATCATGGGTGCCTAGTAGGTGCCATAAGGTCTTCCAGAAGTAGGTGGCAAACCTAATAGGTTCTGACACGTGGTTCACTCTAAAGACTTCGACAAAGTATACTTGGATGGTGTAAGAAGCATTGGAAGTCCTAGAGAAAGGAAGGAAATATGAGGCGGAGTCATGAATTACCTGCTGACTAAAGGTGGTGACTTGAAGGTTTGAATGGTGATCTATGAGTGTCAACTGATCATCCTTACGAAAGGAAAAGTTTGCTACTCCCAGGAATGGATCAAGAGATGGTTCGGGAAGTAGCCTAGGACATGTGATTGCAACAGTTAAAGTTTGTTCTCTAAGCAAATAATGATCCATTTTCTCAAGAACTGGATTGAAGAATGATTCATGGAAGGGCCTATGGATGTTGACCTCAAGACTTGAAACTTGACATATGGGTGCAGAAAGGTATACTCTATAGAAGGGTAGGTCAGTCATGCGAAGGGAGGTGTTTGGGGTCATAAGGAGGACATCTACAGGACTGGGTGAATCAATCCGCTCAAGACAAGGATGTTCAACTGAGATTACGGGAGAGACCTTAGTGGCTGGGCATGGGACAAGGTCCAATTGTAAGAGGCTTGATTCAGTCATCCTAAGGAGAGGATCTACCATAGGGTGGGCAAACTTAAACAGTTCAGTGCAAAGATCTTCAATTGGTACTTGGGGAATGACTGTCATTAGAGGGTACGAACTGATAGCTCGGGCTAACACTATGAGTTCTTCCTGGGGGTATTTGACTAAAGGAACATGATTCTCACAAATCTCTTGAATTTCTGAACTAGGTCCTACCACTTGGTTGCTCTCCAAGGTCTCCTCAAGTAAGGAACCAATAGTATCGATGTCACATTCTTCAAGTTCTTCCCCCTCATATTCATCAACCAGACTCAAGCCAGCATCATATACTTCCTCGATGCCATCTTCAATGGGTTTCGGGTCAGTGGTAATCGGGTCAACTGATTCTAGGCTTGTCATACCTAACCTTTCTTCCTCATTGGTAGGCTTGGGTTCTCCCTCATTAATGTCATCCTTAGGATTCTTACCACTTGGCTATGCACAAGCCAGTCCTATGCATGGGCACTGACTAGATTTATGGCCTCTTTCTCCACAAAACAAACATTCTTGAGATATAGGAACCTGGGTCACACTGGGTTTCAAGCTAGTAGAGACCTTACTTGGGCATGGGTGTGGATCTAAATGGTTTGATCTAGAAGACTTGGGTTGTTGAGTGACTGGTCTAGAATATTATAAGGACCTCTCATAGACACGATCCACACTATAGATATCATGGTTAGGCTTCCTAAGGTTATGCTCAGGATCACGGAATAAGGTCCTCCTAGGTTCCTGGCATGGGTGAGGTTGGGGCCTATTAAATTTTGGATCAGGGGTCCAATTTTGATGTCTACGTTTATCAAGTACTTGGACTCGATCCCTAAACTAGGAAAAACCCTCATTCATGTCCTGACTCAATTTGGTCATACTTTCGGTAAGATTTCTAACCATGGCCTCTAAATCTGTTTGGGTTTGACTTGGTTGGTAGGGTACTCCATTCCAGGTAGACATGATGATGCAAGCAAGCACACAGAATGTGACTAGACTAAAGCGACTACTGGCTCACTAGACCTAGAGTCCAAACTAGATGCCCAATCAGAGTGGCAAGATAGCCTGTAGTAACTCAGGACTCAGCCAGGCAGGTGTAAGGGGAGTGTTAGGTCCCTAAATGCCAATCCTAGACACCAATCAGAGATTGGCCAGGTAGGCGGACCAGCACACAAGCCCTTCGGGATGAAATCCCTGAACCACCGTTCTAGACACTGAGTACAAAGCACACACAGAGTAACTAGACAAACTGACTCAACACTAGCCTTGACCCGACTTGTTGATGTCCCTAGCCCACTAGGGCAAATTAGGTCTAATTAATTTTAAGATTAAAGGCTTAGGTTCGAATGAGTTGGTGGTGGTTTTGGGCTAAGGAGAGGTTATCAACTCCTCCCCTTATCTTAGATGCTCAAATGCCCTTAAGATGAATTAAGAGATGAACACTCGAAAATAAATGGATTGCAGAACATAAAAATAGAGTTGCAGTAATTTAATTCTCAGAAATCACACGGAGACCAATAAATCATGGAAAAATTATGAAAATTAGTTTCAATTACACTGGTTTCAGAAAAACAAAAATCATTGAATTTGGAGTTACTTAAACTGAGAAATAATTCCTACAATAGGGCAATTACGGACTGAAAATAGAGCACTTCCCTGTTTACAATTCCTGCTACGAAGTTATAACCCAACGGATCCCCTACACGCCCTAGGAACATCCCGTGGAATGGGAAGAGGAGGTTTGCACCTCGCTTCATTCCTAAGACCGGACGTCCTGGGGAGTCTACTTCGAGCAGACAAAGTAAAAAGAGAGACTCAAACAAGCAATCAAAACAGAAACCCTAGACAGGGCTCTGATACCAAAAATGATGCAGAACAAAGAACAAAGAAGCGTATGTGGAAGTAAATTTAAGATTAATTCTTTTTCTTTTTTTTTTTATATTTCAGAAATTGGCCTCGACTCAAAGTAAAGTAAACTAATTTGATGGAAACTAGGTAAGGATTGAAAGCACAATTTAAAAGAAGCTAAGTTATCAGAGTAGTTCAGAAGTAACGGATCGCTGGGGGTTGAGAAACTCCGAGACCTAGGGTTTCGCTCTGAACTTTCAACAGGACAGAAATAAAG
Organism: Areca catechu; assembly: GCA_021397845.1. NCBI lineage: Eukaryota > Viridiplantae > Streptophyta > Magnoliopsida > Arecales > Arecaceae > Areca > Areca catechu. Next base: position 82,603,782 of record CM038052.1, read on the forward strand.
AGAAGAGATGGTTTACCAACTAGACAGTGATCTTCACAGAATTAGGTTGGAAGAACTCTCTCGAGCAGATTATTGGATCCTCGGATTCGGCTATCTTCACAATGGATCCTCCGATACTGGCCTCGTGGCTGGGTCGGCTTCTCCTGAACTCAAGATCTGGGAAGAAGAAAAAACAAGTGATGTATTCAGAGACTCAGGGAAGGATTTACCAGTTCGAAGAACTTGAAAGTTGATGTCGCTGAGATCCGGATCCTCTTGAAGGCTGATTCGACTCCCTCTGGAAAGAGCTTTGGATCTGAAGTACCCAGACTGTAGCTGGATACTGGTGGTCGGCCTGGACTTGGAGAGAGAGGTCGTGGGAGGTGGAATAGGCTAGGGTTTGGTGGATTGAAGTGGATGGTGGGCGGCTAGGGTTTTGGAGTAGAAGTGGCTAACCTAGGGTTTGGATTTTGGAGATCTCACACCTCCTCAAGGTTCCTGGGGAACCCGAATTTACTCCCTCACGGAGCTCAACACCTGGATGCAAGTGCGGAAGAGAGAAAACACAAAGTTTTGCTCACAAAAAAATTTGGTTTCATTCATCTGATTTTTAGAACTTACAAAGGGGTTTTAATTTATAGGACATTACAAGAGAGTAGGGTTTTACATCTTCTCATGTGGGACTAAAGGAGGGGATCTTCAAATTAGGATTATAGGATCAATCCCTACTCATATGGCCGTCTAAAAAAATTCCAAAGATGATTGAGGCATCAAAAAAGGAAAGTGGGTGGCGCCTCCTTGTCTTGACCTCCAAGAAAAATATTTTTTTCCTTCTATGCTTGGCCTTATCTGGAAGTGTTTGGGTGCCTCTTAACCTTGCCCTCCAAGAGAAAATTTGTTTCCTTTTATATCTAGCTTTAGTTGGAATGATTAGGGTGCCTCCTAACCTTGCTCTTCAAGAGAAATCTCCTTCCTTCCATGGCTCAACCCTTTTTGGATACCTCCTTTTGATGCAGAACAAATAAAGGGATGCGATGCGGAAGTAAATTAAGATTAACTAATTTTTTTGTTGTTTTTATATGTTTGTAGAAGTTGGCTTCAAATCAAAGAAAAGTTAACCTAACATTGAAAGATACTAATATGATAATTGAAAGCACAATTTTAAAGAAACTAAATTATCAGAGTAGTTCAGAAGCAACGGATCACTGGGGGTTGAGAAACTCCCAGACCTAGGGTTTCGCTCCGAACTTTCAACAGAACAGAAATAAAGAGAAGATATGGTTTACCTAACCAGACAATGATCTTCATAGATTTTGGTGGAAGAACTCTCCCGAGCAGATTGTTGGATCCTCGGATTCAGATATCTTCGCAATGGATCCTCCAATACTGGTCCTTGGCGGGTTGGCTTCTCCTGAACTCAAGATCTGGAAGAGAAGAAAAACAATTGATGGAATCAGAGAGTCAAGGGAAAAATTTACCAGGTTGATGAACTTGAAGATTGAAATTGCTGAAAACTGGATTCTCTTGGAAGCTGATGTGATTTTCCTTGGATCTTGCTCTGGATCTAAACTAGCCGGACTGGATCTGGATGAAGGTGGATGGCCTGGACTTGTAGAGAGAGAGGCCGTGGGAGATGGAAGGAGCTAGGGTTCGATGGATTGAAAATAATGAAGGGCGGCTAGGGTTTTGGATTTTTAAGTGGCTAACTTAGGATTTTGGATAAAGATGGAGATCTCTCACCTCCTCAAGGCTCCAATGGAACCCGGATTACCCCCTCACGGAGCTCAACACTTAGAATAGTGCGGAAGAAGTGAAACCTAGGTTACTCAACACAAGAGAAAAGCAAATATAATTTTTCTTCATTGATTTTTTCTCCAAGAGAAGTTCCTTTCCTTCTTTGCTTAGACAAAATTGGCAGGTATGGGCACCTCCTTTAAATTGGCTTCCAATTTGATTTTTTTCTTCTTTGGATGTGGGGACCATGACATTGGGATGCCTCTGTGGCGCCTCCTGGACCCTGGCGTGTGCTCGGAGTGTGGCTGGGTGTGTGGCTTGGAGTGTGGCCTCCACTTGCTTGGACCTTGATTTGATTGGAAGACAAATGTGGCACCATTTTGGACCTTGATTTGATTGGAGGACAATTACGGCACCATTTTGGATAAAATTGAAACCACATCGGGACTTGCACCGAGTCAACATGACTCAACAAAATTTAAATGGTGACTCAAGAAATAAATAAAAATAAATAAACTGGTTGACCAGGTCAACCTTTATTACAAACCCTAATTTCTCAGGCAATGTCAATTAGAGATCCAAATGGAGCTCTGAAGTCTTCTTATGAGTCTGGTGCCCGCACCAATTCTCCCGGGGTTGGAGAAACTCGACCCTGTCGAGTAAGGCTCAAGTTGGCTCTGGTATCTCTCCAAGAGGTCTGGGTCCAATTCTTGTAATTCTTCTCGGGAGATCCAAGAGTCATCAGAATCTGGCCTTCCTTGCCAGCGGACCAGGTACCTTTGGTATCCTCGATTACGAGTAGAGATAACCTGATCATCCAGGATCTTTTCAATCTACTCTTTCCTCACAGGCCAGTTTGTTGGTGGACACACAGGGTCGGGATCACTCTCAATGATAGGGTTAGGCTCAAAAGGCTCACTAGGAATCACAGCTGGCTCCCTGTACTCTACTAAGTCTGTAATGTTGAAAGTAGAGCTAATGCCTAGTTCTGGAGGCAACTCGAGCACATAGGCATTGGATCCTACTCTCTTTACCACTCTAAATGGTCCAGCTCCCCTAGCATGTAACTTTCTAACGGTTCCAGGAGGAAACCGTTCAGGCCTTAACCTAATCATCACATAGTCTCCCTCAACAAAAGATTTGACTCGCCTTTGAGTATCAGCCAACTTCTTATAAGTTTCATTACTTAAATTTATTTTGGCATGAATTTCTTTATGCATGTCTTTTACATGCTGTGCAAAATTCTCAGCAGACTTGGAGACTCGAGTGTGGACAGGTAAAGGGACTAGGTCAAGAGGTGTGTGAGGTTTGTACCCATGTACAATTTCAAATGGACTCTTACCCGTAGACCTATTGACCGAGTCATTGTACGCAAATTCTGCCCTTGGTAGGTATAAATCCCAATTTCTGGTGTTTTCACCAACAAGACATCTCAGCAGATTTCCTAGGCTACGGTTCACTACTTCAGTTTGGCCATCAGTTTGGGGATGATAGGCAGTTGAAAACTTAAGTTTTGTCCCTAACTTATGCCAAAGGGTCTTCCAAAAGTAACTGGTGAACCGGACATCCCTATCTGAAACGATTGTCTTAGGTAGGCCATGGAGTCTAACTATCTCATTGAAGAAAAGTGTGGCTACCTTAGATGCATCAAAGGTTTGGGAACAAGGCAAGAAGTGGGCCATTTTAGAGAATCGGTCGACTACGACACAGATAGAATCATGTCTCCTCTGGGTCTTAGGTAAACCTAACACAAAATCCATACTCACATCTTGCCAAAGACGATCTGGGACAGGGAGTGGGGTATTAAGGCCAGTGTTTTGTTTTCGCTGTTTGGCAACAGCGCAGGTTCGACATCTAGCTACAATATTAGCTACATCCCTTTTCAAGCTAGGCCAGAAAAAGTGGTCTTCAATAGCTAGAATGGTCTTGTCTTTTCCAAAATGGCCGGCTAAACCTCCAGCATGGATTTCCCGAATCAAAAACTCCCTAGGAGAAGTTCTAGGGATGCAAAGCCTATTTTTGAAGAACAAAAAACCATCTACAAGGGTATAATCCTAGTGATTACTAGATGGTCCTTGAACTAGATCCTGATACACAGTTGTGAAATCCGGACAAGACTCATATTCCTCTTTGATTTGCTCAAACCCTATGACCTCAGTTCTAACAGAAGTTAATAATATAGATCGGCGACTAAGGGCATCAGCTACCTTATTCTCAACTCCAGCCTTATGTTTCAGGACAAAAGTATAGGACTGGATATATTCTACCCACTTAGCATGCCTAGGGTTAAGCTTCTTTTGGGAGTTCAGAAATCTAAGAGCCTCATGGTCCGAAAATAGTACAAATTCCTGCGGTAGCAAATAATATCTCCAGTAATGCAAAGCTTGCACCACCGCATAAAATTCCTTATCATAGATATAATACCTAAGCTTAGCATCATTAAGTTTTTCACTAAAGAATGCTATGGGATGATTCTCTTGGCTTAGGACTCCACCTATTCCTACACCTGAAGCATCACAGGCAACCTCAAATACTTTAGAAAAATCGGGTAATCTCAGAATGGGTCCCTGGGTCATTTTATCCTTAAGATCTAGGAAGGCTTTATGGGCTGACTTAGTCCAATGAAATTCTCCCTTCCTAATACAATCAGTGATAGGAGCAGCTAAAGTACTAAACCCCTTGATGAATCGCCTATAGAAGGTAGCCAAGCCGTGGAAACTTCTAACTTCATGCACATTGGTTGGCTCTGGCCAGTCTACTATGGACCTAATCTTCTCAGGATCGGCCGCCACGCCGTCAGGGGTTACTACAAAACCAAGAAAGATAACTCTACTAGTCATGAATTCACACTTCTTAAGATTACCGTAGAGTCTATCATTCCTCAAAACTTGGCAGATTGCTCTAAGGTGGCCTAGGTGATCTGCTGGGGTCTTACTATAGATCAGGATGTCATCAAAATAGACCACCACAAATTTTCCTATGAAAGCTCTAAGTACCTGGGTCATAATTCTCATGAAAGTACTAGGGGCATTGGACAACCCAAAAGGCATAACAACCCATTCATAAAGACCATCCTTAGTTTTGAAAGCAGTTTTCCATTCATCCCCGGGTCTAATCCTAACCTGATGATAGCCGCTTTTGAGATCAATCTTAGAAAAAACCATTGCACCAGCCATCATATCAAGCATGTCATCTAGTCTAGGGATGGGAAACCTATATTTGATTGTAATTTTATTGATGGCACGACTGTCAACACACATCCTCCACGTGCCATCTTTCTTTGGGGTCAGTAAGGCTGGGACTGCACAAGGGCTAAGACTTTCTCTAATAAACCCCTTCCTCAATAATTCTCCAACCTGCTTTTGCAGTTCTTCATGCTCAGATGGATTCATCCTGTAATGGGGCAAGTTGGACAAAGTCGCTCCTGGGATTAGATCTATGGCATGCTGGATATCCCTAAGAGGTGGAAGGTGGTCTGGCAAATCCTCGGGAAAGACATCCTCAAATTCTTTTAACACAGGTTTAACTTCTTGAGGAGGCTCTGAGGGTTCCGAAGTTCTATGTTCCTTAGCAGTCAACATCCAGATGGGTGAACCACTATGAATTTCTTGTTCTAGATCCTTAGCACTGATTAGGTTCACTCCAGTTTTTATCTCCTTAACCTTACCGGCTCCTTTAGTTACCTTGTCCTTAGGGGGAACTGAATGGATCATAATCTTCTTCCCATTGAAACTAAAGACACAGGTATTGGATTTTCCTTAGAGGGTGGCATCATGATCATACAACCAAGGTCTTCCGAGAATTATACTGCTCACCCCCATGGGTAAGACATCGCACCAAATCTTTTCGTGATAAGATTGCATTTGGATTTGGACTTGACATCTAGACTGGATGGGTATGGAGGAAGAATCTACCCAAGAAACCTTATAGGGGTTGGGATGGGGAACTGGGATTAAGCCTAACATCTTGACAGTGCTAGTAGAGATGGCATTTACACAGCTCCCACTATCTATGATGATCTTACATACCTTATCCCCTAATTTAAGAAAAGTCTGTAGGATGTTAGTCCTACGCCAATCCTCTTGAACTAGATTCTGGGATAGGATGCATCTTACAACTCCTAATTGGTCAGATTCATTGGGTTCCTCCTCTCCTTCATACTCCTCAACCAAATTCATTCCGGCCTCATAAACTTCTTCTTCAAATTCTTCACTGGGCTCGGAATTATCATTCTCTCCCTCTTCTATGTAAAGGGATCTCCGTGGGCACTGGCTAGCAACATGACCTACCTTATGACACTTGAAACAGGCTATGGCAGTACACTGACTGGAAATGTGACCTGGTTTCTGACACTTAAAACAGGTGATATTTGAACTAGGGGTTCTCTGGGTGTCAGGTGCCTTACCTTTGTCCATGGGCCTAGGGGTAGAAGTACCCTGAAAAGGTTTACTAGGGATAACTTGGCTAGGTCCATTCCTTGGGATTGGGGCACTAACCCTAGAAGGTATAGGTCCTCTCTGAAATTTCTCAGTGTTCAGTGCAATCTGGTAGGCTTGGTCTAGATCAGTAACCTCTCTCAGAAATAGTTCTCTCTTGATATCTTCCCTCAGTCCAGCCCTAAATCTAGACAAAGTGACTTCGTGGGCTTCACTCACATCACATCTCATTAGGTATTCATCAAAAGTAGCTATGTAGTCTGAGACAGATCGGTTTCCTTGTTTCAGGTTTTGCCATTGGTCTAACAGGTTTTACTAGTATGAAATGGGTAGGTATTTATCTCTCAGTTTTTCTTTCATACCCTGCCAAGTGGTTATGGGCTCAACATTCCATCTCCTAGTGGTTAGCTCAATGTTCCCCCAGTATAACCTAGCTTGACACACTAATTTCATCTTGGCAAACTTGTATTTCCTCTCCTCAGACATAGCATACCACTCAAAGTATTGGTCCATCTCACCCTCCCAATCAGAATACACCTTAGGGTTCAGACTACCATCAAAAGTGGGTGCATCTAATTTGATGTTCCTGATGAACCTATCATCTCTATCTTCAGGCTCTGGGTCAGGCCTCCTATGATTAGGTTCAGGATCTCTATATAAAGGCCTTCTAGGCTCCTGATGTGGGTGAGGTTGAGGCACATTAAAATCAGGGTCAGGAGTCCAATTCCGATGTCTAGATTCTTCAAGTACTTGGACTCGGTCCCAAAGTTGGCTAAGATCCTCATGAATTTGTGCGCTAAACTGGGCCACAGTGTTTGTCATATCCTGATTCATTTTAGCCATACTTTCAGTAAGAGTTCTGATCATGGCCTCTAAATCAGGTTGGGTTTGACCAGGTTGATATGGCACTCCGTTTCTGGTAGACATGATGATTCAAGCAAGCACACAAAATGAGACTAGACTAAATCGACTACTGGATCACTAGACCTAGAGTCCAAACTAGATGCCCAATCAGAGTAGCAAGCTAGCCTGTAGTAACTCAGGACTCAGCCAGGCAGGTGTAAGGGGAATGTTAGGTCCCTGATTGCCAATCCTAGACAACAATCAGTGATTGGCCAGGCAGGCGGACCAGCACACAAGCCATTCGGGAAGGAATCCCTGAACCACCGTTCTAGACACTGAGTATAAAGAACACACAGAGTAACCAGACAAACTGACTCAACACTAGCCTTGACCCGACTTGTTGATGTCCCTAGCCCACTAGGGCAAATTAGGTCTAATCAATTTTTAGATTAAAGGCTTAGGTTCGAATGAGTGGGTGGTGGTTTTGGGCTAAGGAGAGGTTATCAACTCCTCCCCTTATCTTAGATGCTCAAATGCCCTTAAGATGAATTAAGAGATGAACACTCAAAAATAATTGGATTGCAGAACATAAAAATAGAGTTGCAGTAATTTAATTCTTAGAAATCTCACAGAAACCAATAAATCACAGGAAAATTATAAAAAAATAGTTTCAATTATACTGGTTTCAACAAAACAAAAATCACCAAATTTGGAGTTACCTACAGTGAGAAATAATTCCTGTAACAGGATAATTACGGGCTGAAAACAGAGCAGTTCCCCGTTTACAATTCCTGCTACGAAGTTATAACCCAACGGATCCCCTACACGCCCTAGGAACACTCCGTGGAATGGGAAGAGAAGGTTTGCACCTCGTTTCGTTCCTAGGACCGGACGTCCTGGGGAGTCTACTTCGAGCAGACAAAGTAAAAAGAGAGAGACTCAAACAAGCAATCAAAACAGAAACCCTGATAGGGCTCTGATACCAAAAATGATGCAGAACAAATAAAGGGATGCGATGCGGAAGTAAATTAAGATTAACTAATTTTTTTTGTTGTTTTTATATGTTTGTAGAAGTTGGCTTCAAATCAAAGAAAAGTTAACCTAACATTGAAAGATACTAATATGATAATTGAAAGCACAATTTTAAGGAAACTAAATTATCAGAGTAGTTCAGAAGCAACGGATCGCTGGGGGTTGAGAAACTCCCAGACCTAGGGTTTTGCTCCGAACTTTCAACAGAACAGAAATAAAGAGAAGAGATGGTTTACCTAACCAGACAATGATCTTCACAGATTTTGGTGGAAGAACTCTCCCGAGCAGATTGTTGGATCCTCGGATTCAGATATCTTCGCAATGGATCCTCCAATACTGGTCCTTGGCGGGTTGGCTTCTCCTGAACTCAAGATCTGGAAGAGAAGAAAAACAATTGATGGAATCAGAGAGTCAAGGGAAAAATTTGCCAGGTTGATGAACTTGAAGATTGAAATTGCTGAAAACTGGATTCTCCTGGAAGCTGATGTGATTTTCCTTGGATCTTGCTCTGGATCTGAAGTAGCCGGACTGGATCTGGATGAAGGTGGATGGCCTGGACTTGTAGAGAGTGAGAGGCCGTGGGAGATGGAAGGAGCTAGGGTTCGATGGATTGAAAATAATGAAGGGCGGCTAGGGTTTTGGATTTTTAAGTGGCTAACCTAGGGTTTTGGATAAAGATGGAGATCTCTCACCTCCTCAAGGCTCCAATGGAACCCGGATTACACCTTCACGGAGCTCAACACTTAGAATAGTGCGGAAGAAGTGAAACCTAGGTTACTCAACACAAGAGAATAGCAAAAATAATTTTTCTTCATTGATTTTTTCTCCAAGAGAAGTCCCTTTCCTTCTTTGCTTAGACAAAATTGGCAGGTATGGGCGCCTCCTTTAAATTGGCTTCCAATTTGATTTTTTTCTTCTTTGGATGTGGGGACCATGACACTGGGATGCCTCTGTGGCACCTCCTGGACCCTGGCGTGTGCTCGGAGTGTGGCTGGGCGTGTGGCTTGGAGTGTGGCCTCCACTTGCTTGGACCTTGATTTGATTGGAAGACAAATGTGGCACCATTTTGGACCTTGATTTGATTGGAAGACAATTGCGGCACCATTTTGGATAAAATTGAAACCACATCGGGACTTGCACCGAGTCAACATGACTCAACAAAATTTAAATGGTGACTCAAGAAATAAATAAAAATAAATAAACTGGTTGACCAGGTCAACCTTTATTACAAACCCTAATTTCTCGGGTAATGTCAATCAGAGATCCAAATGGAGCTCTGTAGTCTTCTTATGAGTCTGGTGCCCGCACCACCTTTTCTTTCTCCCCAAGTTTTGGCTTTTTCTAACTTTGTTTTGAGTATTTCTGGCAGGTAATAGGTGCCTCCTTGAAGTTCTCTCCAAGAGAATTTCTTCCCTTTCAAAGTTTGGTTCTTTTGGGAATGTCTTGGGCCGCCCCCTTGATTTGTGGACCCCTGGTGGATTTCTCCTCAATTGGCGCATGAAAGAAGGGAGCTGCTATCTGTGGTGTGGGGATCAAAGCCTGCTGGATGGAGATGTGGCACCCCCTAGACTCAGGCATATGGCTGGGAGTGTGGCGCCCACATGCTTGGCCTTGGGAGAAAACGTAACACCCCAGGTTGAAACCCTAGTCCACTACTGAGTCAACATGACTCAATAAAATAAAATGCAGGTAATATAGACTCAAGCTAAAGTTGAGTTGATCTAGTCAACCCTTATTACAAGCCAAAAAAATCCTAATTCTTCGGGCAAGGTTAAACAGAGATCCAGATGGAGCTCTGAAGTCTTCTTCTGAGTCTGGTGCCCGCACCATAGATTTTACTGGGATTGAAGTTGAATCTATCCAGGAGACTTTGTAAGGGTTGGGGTGGGGAACTGTGGCTAGTCCTAAAGATTTGACTATAGTCAAGGAAAGGGCATTAACACAGCTTCCACTATCAATGATGGCCTTACATGCCTTATCTCCTAGCTTGATCACGGTTTGTAGTATGTTTGTCCTACGCCAGTCTTCCCGCACTACGTTTTGGGCTAAGATGCATCGGACTACTCCTACAAGGTCTTCAGATTCATACACTTCTTTCTCTCCCTTGTACTCTTCCAACAACTGATTTTCAGGATCATAGACTTCCTCCTCAGGTTCAATAATTGGTTCGGGTTCAGTCTCAGTTGGTTCATCTTTGAGTAGGGCAGGGGCAGTGCACTGACTAGCAAAATGACCAAGTTTATGACACCTATAGCATTTACCCTGGGGATCGGGTCTCCTCTGGACTTCAATAGCCTTACCCTTTTCTTCTCTACTATATTAGGGTCGGTTCATGCTGGGACGACTAGGACTGGGTCGAGCTAGGTTTGGTCGACTTGGGTCAGCTCGGTTTGGGCTTGGTTGACTTGGGTAAGCCTGGCTATAACTTTGGGTGAATCCAGGGATACGACTCTGGTTCCTAATGGGCTCAGGTCTTCTGTAGGTGGGAGCTCTCTAGAAATGTTCACAGAGCCTAGCAACTTGGTAAGCTTCTTCCAAGGTTCTGGTAGCTCTAAAGTACAGAGCTCTCTGAATGTCTGGGTGTAGGCCCGCATTAAAACTAGACAGGGTTACCTCAGGTGACTCTACAACCTTACATCGCATAACATATTCATCAAACTTGGCGATGTAATCGGCCACACTCTTACTCCTTTGACTTAGGGTTTGCCATTGGTCCAACAGTTTCTGGGTGTAGGATGTAGGTAGGTATTTCCTTCTAAGCTTATCTCTCATTTCTCCCCAAGCGGTTATGGGTAATTATCCTTTCTGCTCTATGTAATTTTCAACGCTATTCCAAAACAATCTAGCTTGGTGAACCAAACTAAGCTTGGCAATCTTAAACTTAGTTCTTTCTGACATAGAGTACCAGTCAAAATACTGTTCCATAGCAGACTCCCAATCGTCATACACCCTGGGATCTAAACTTCCATCAAAAGTGGGTTCCTTAAGCTTGATGCTCCTAATGGCCCTTTCTTCACGGTCCTCCAGATTGGGTCTCCTAGGACGAGTATCAACGAAGGGATCAGGGTCTCTCCAAAATTCATCCTCAAGGAAAGGGTCTTGTTGCAGGTTTCTCCTGGGATGGGGGGACTCAGGACCGCCTTCAGGTCGGGGCCTAGCAGCTTCCTCTAGGGGTCTTAGTCTGGCCTCTATTTAATCAAGTCTATTGGTCAACAGGTTGCCTAATTGGGTCATGGATTAAGTTAAGGCTCCAATGTCAGCTTGAAGTTGGTCCATGGCTTCGGTAGGGGGTGGAGAAGGTGGGTGAAAAAAGGTTCCTGATCTAGTGCACATGTAACACACACACAGAACGGTGCTATGGTTTGCTAGACCTAGGAGATCTCTCCAAATGTGAAGTCAAGAAGATGAACCTGGAAGTAGTAACTTGGCACCTGGCCAGGTAAGTATAAGGTTAGTGGAGGTTCCTCTTTGCTTGCCTAGACACCAATTAGAAATTGGACAGGTAAGCGAACCAACCCACTTCCCTTTGGGATCTAGTCCCTGAACCACTTGCCTGGACACCAACTACTCAAGCACACACCAACAAGTGATCTAGCTTGGCTCGGCACTTGGATCACAAGAGTAGATTAAGCGTCTAATCAATTTTAGTTAATGTCTAGGGTTCGAAATGTCGGGTGGTGGTTTTTGGGCTAGGGACAGGTAATGAAATCCTGACCGTATGTTAATTTGATGCCCTTAGGATAAGTTATGGAGAATGATGCACAAAAATGACTATTGAAATGACTTAAAATTTTCTTGTTTTTTGTGTCTTTCATATGTGTGAATGCTAAACAAAATGCAAGAATTAAAATATGCCCCTAAATGCAAGAAATAAGCTAGATGGATGAATAAAGCAAGAAATGAGATGCTTGCTGAAATTTCAGACCTGAGATTTTCTTAGGTAATATTTTTGCTTGTAGAAATTCTACAAACTAAAATAAAATTTGAGAAAATAGAAAAAAATATTATGAATTCAATGCGATCTAACATAATAGAAATCATGAAATTTGGAGATCTCTACAGAGAGAAACAATCCAACAATCAGATCATATACGGGCTAACCAAAATGCAGAAAATGAAAGAAACAAAAAAAAAATTTCACTAGTCCTAGCCTTGCTCTGATACCAAAAATGGTGTGGAATAGGGCTAGGGATGCTGGTATGGATGCTTATGATGCAAAGGAATTTTTTTTATAGTTGTAGAGTTTTAGATGTTTTTCTTAGGGTTTTGATTTCTGATCACAAACAAAGACTAGAAATAAGAGAAATGAATAACAGAAGCTTACACTAGCAGTTCAAATCCCTAAATAGTGAAAATGAGAATAGGATCCTGGGATTAAGAAATCCCGGTAGGACTAAGCTCGAAACACAATACCTACTTAGGAGATAGGGGGCAAACCTCACACGTCTGAAATGCACGATGCAGAGATCGATCAACTCGGTGGATGCAGCCTGGATGCTCGAGCAGTCGAACCCGCGGATGCACTGGCTTTCGGTCGGATGGTCATGATGGCAAAGCAGACTGTCTCCGGTGCCCGAGATACCAGGGAGGACCTGTAGGCAATCAAAGTAGGGATTAGCGAAATGGAGAGACGTATTGAAAAGGACTAAGATAAGGTTGAGAAGGGGCTTCGAGCCCGGCGTCTGGCTGGATTCCGAAGTCGAAGAAGGAGATAACTTGGGGCCTCGCACCCCGCGACGTCTCGGAGGATGAAGGATTGTGGCCTCACACCACTCGACGTCTAGGAGGATGAAGGACTTGCAATGCCCTGGGTGATGGAAAGGTGGCCTCATACCACTCGACATCCTTGGGGACGAAGGCAACTTCACTCAAACCTAGTCTAGGAGACAGTGGTTAGAGGATAAATAAAACTCAAACTCTCTTTTTTCATTCAATCATTCAATTCCTTTACAATGGAGGGATTGAGTCCTTTAAATAGGCACCCAAGGCCCATTTGAACTCAAAACAAACTAAACCCTTGAACCCAAATTACAACCCAAAAAATGGTGCCCACATGGATGGGGAAAGATCTTCATGGCCGACCAAAGGGAGGAGGGGATTGGCGTGGCATGTGGGCGGGCTTAGAGAGGGGGATTGGCCTTTTGACTTCCTTCTTTGCATGCTCAATTTGGGCAAAAAACAAGGAGCAAGGCTTGCTTCAAGGGATGTGTCTCCTTTGGGTTTCTTCCACACCTAGTGGGAGTGAGTCATGACCGACCAAGGAGGGAGCTTTGGGTGTTGCAAATTTGAGGGCTTGGAAAGGGAAATATGCTCCTTAACTTTCCTCTCTTGTGTGACTACTTTGGGAAGAAGACTTGGAAGATGGCTTGCTTTTGTGGCTTGGTCTCTTCAAGAATCTTCAACGCCCCATTTATTGATGGATCATGGCATGATGTAGGGGAGGGAAGAGGGGGATGATGTCTCCTCCTTCCAAGGTCGCCCAAGAGAAAATGGTATGGAGAGGACGTGTGGAATGCATGAGGGCGCCTCCTTGTTTCCTTCCTTGGATGCCCAAGTGGCAACTGATGTGGCGCCACATAGGTGGCTGAGGTGGCGCCTATGTTGGCATCTTTCCAAGTGAAAGAGGTGGGTTGGCCCACAAGGAACTTGACTTGGTCATGAAAGCCAGGTTGACTTCAATTGGGCTTGGGCCCAATCCAAATTCAGACTTGAACCAAAAATAAATACAGGACCCATGACCTAAACTTGACCCAAATTGGTCAAGGTACAAGACTAAACAAACTTAGACTAGGTACATGACTAAAAATTATAAAATTACTTTGGCTCATAGCCTTATTACAAGACTCACAGAAGTGGTACCCTAATATGAGATCCACAAAGGATTGAGGAGCCTTTGTCGGATCCTGGTGCCCACCCCACTATATCCTTTAGCCACTAATTTAGCTTTATTTCTAATGACATTTCCTTGTTCATCTAATCTGTTCCTATAGGCCTATTTAGTTCCTATAATTGGTTGGTCTTTAGGTCTATCAATTAATGTCCGAACCTTATTTCTTTCAAACTGGTTCATTTCATCATGCATAGCCATCATCCAGTTTGGATCTTTTTCAACTTCTTCTAAGGTATGAGGCTCTATTTGAGATACAAAAGCTAGGTAGTCATGTGCAGACTTAGTCCTAATACCTTGTGAAGGATCACCAATAATTAATTATTTAGGATGGGAAGTAGCATACCTCCATTCTGTTGGTAAATCAGTATAATCCTTACTTACCGTTTCTTCTCCTTCTTCATTTGGTTTTTCTTGAATACTCATGTCTTCCATCTCCTTTTGAATTGAACCTACATCATTATCTATACAAACTTCTTTCTTAGAAGGTGAAGGGTTAGTTTCATCAAAGATAACATGCATTGATTATCCAATAGTAAGAGTCCTTTTATTAAATACTCAATATGCTTTGCTATGTAGTGAATAACCAAAGAAAATTGCTTCATCAGATTTAGCATCAAATTTTTCTAGATTATCCTTACCATTATTAAATACGAAGCATTTACATCCAAATACATGAAAGTAATTGATGTTAGGTTTCTTTTTATTCCAAAGCTCATAGGGGATTTTCTTCAAAATAGAACGGATCAAAACACAGTTTAAAATATAATAAGCAGTGTTCACCGCTTCTGTCCAAAAGTACCTTGGAAGATTACCTTCATAAAACATCATTCTGACCATTTCTTCCAAAGTCCTACTTTTTCTCCTTACAACACCATTTTGTTGTGGTGTTCTATGAGCAAAGAAGTTGTGATCAATGTCGTTTTTAGTACAATAATCATCGAAAAACTAATTTTCAAATTCAGTGCCGTGATCACTCCTAATTGAAATTATTGAAAGATTTTTCTGATTTGAAACCTTTTGGTAAAATTTTTGAAATACTTTAAAGGTTTCATCTTTATGCGCAATAAATAAAACCCATGTAAATATAAAAAAATCATCTACAATTACAAGGGCATATTTCATACCTCCTAGACTTGTGGTCCTAGTTGGTCCAAATAAGTCAATGTGAAGTAGTTCTAGAGGTATATAAGTTAAAATCATATTTTTTGATTTTAAATCTCCTCCTAGTTTGTTTACCCGTTTGGCATGCATCACAAACATGATCAAAGTTTACTTTAAACTTAGACATGCCTCTAACTAGGTTTTTAGAAATTAACTTGGCAATAGTATGCATGCTAGCATGTCCTAATCGTCTATGCCATAATAAGCAAGACTACTTGACATGGAAAGATCATTAAGATCAACCATGTAAATATTTCCGAGTCTATGTCTAATGAATTTGTTGCTAGAGTCAAGAGAGTTAGTTACTATATACATAGATGATTCAAAGATAACTTTGAAGCCCTTATCACAAAGTTGACTAATACTCAACAAATTATGCTTCAATTTATCTACTATCAATACATTTTCAATGAAAGTACACGGGGTTATTTTGGTCTTACCAATTTTGATTATTTTTCCCTTGCTATTGTCTCCAAAAATAACCATACCTCCTTTCATTTCTAGGATGATGAATAGTTCTTTGTCACCCATCATATATCTTGAACAGCCACTATCGAGATACCATCTTTTTTTCAATTTCTGGGCTACAAGACATTCCTGCAAGATAATCTAGGAGTTCTTTTAGGTACCCAAGCTAACTTGGATCCTTGCAGGTTAGCAGAGGTGGTTCCTTTGGGAACCTAAATCTTTCTTGATTTGTTATGGACATTTCTAGTAATTTTATAATTGAAAACATTATGTCCTAGTTCTTTGCAAACAAAACATCTAATTCTAGAATTTTGAAAGATTTATGCTTTGAAATTATGGATTCATGAGATGCAAAAATAGTAGGTTTTGTAATTGAATTTTTTGGAACATACAAGGTAGGTTTTGAAATGGAAGTAGAACCTTTAATCATAAAAGCTTTTTGAGAAGTAAACTTAGGAACAAAATCCTTTTGTTTCACAAAAGTAGTTGCTAAAATATAATTTGAATTTGAAGCATTAAAATCTATTCCAGCATTATTGCCAGAAATCTTTTATTCTTTAAGAATCAACTCAAGCTTGTTAGAAGATAAAGTTAGTTTTTCAACAAGTGGCTTGACTTTTTCAACCTCCTTTTTCAACTCAAGATTTTCATTCAATAAAATCTTGTTTTTGTCATGGTAAGCATTATTTTCAGTTTTCAAAACATTATAGTTTTCAGAAAGGACATGAAGTTCTTTTTGCAATAAAATGTTCTTTTCTGAAATCTCATCCTTTTCTTTGAGTAAAGAATCATTGATATGGTTTAATGATCTAATCTTTACTCTTGTCTTTTTAAATTCAGATAAGAGATCATGAAATGAAGAATTTAACTCATCAAATTTAAATTCAATTTGATTATTGGAGGAAGTTACCTCATCCTCGAGACCCATTAGACATAAGTTAGCTATTTTCATGGTCTCTTCTTCTTCAGTTGAAGTGGAGTCTTCACTATCGCTCCATGTGGCAACCATCACTTTCTTTTTCTTCTTTTTGAAAATTTTTTTCAGCAATAGACAGTCTGGATGAATGTGCCCCAGTTTCTTATATTCATAGCAGGTGGGGACTTTCTCTTTTTCTTTATCTTTGTCCTTGTCCTTTTCCTTGGAATGTTATCCTCGTTTAAGGAATTTTTTGTTGTATCTTCCTTGCTTCTTTCCCATAAACTTTCTGAATCTCCTCAAGACCATTGTAATGTCTTCACCTTTTAGATTGTCTTCGGAGGAGGTAGATTCATCTTCAATCTCTTCATCATTCTTTGATTCTAATGCAGCCTTGAATGCAATAGTTTTTTTATTTTTTTGATCATCATCCATTCTGTGCTGCATGGCTAATTTATGTGTGATGAGAGAACCCATTAGTTCATCCATGGATAGAGTGTTTAAGTCTTTAGCTTCCTGGATGGCAATAACTTTAGGGTCCCATTTATCCGAAAATGATCTCAGTATTTTCTGTACCAAATCAGCATTTGAATATACCCTGCCAAAACTTTTCAAACTGTTAATAATATCTATAAATCTAGTGTACATGGCAGAGATATTTTCATTAGGCTCCATTTTAAACAAATCATAGTTATATACTAAAAGATTAATATTTGAAGTTTTTACTTGAGAAGTTCCTTCATGGGTCACCTCAAGTTTATCCCAAATTTTCTTTGGTGAAGAGCAAGTGAAAATTCGATTAAACTCGTTTGAATCCAAAGCACAGTACAAAAAGTTCATGGATTTGGCATTCAATTCACCTAATTTTATGTCGTGTTCATCCCATTCCTCTTCAGGCTTAGGGACATCCATGCCATCAATTTTAATCATGGAAATATGTGACCCTTTAAGAATGACCTTCCATAATTGAAAATCAACAGCTTGAATATAAATCTTCATTCTTGCTTTCTAATATGAATAATTTATGCTTGTGAAGAGTGGAGGTCTGTTGGTAGATTGGCCTTCCGCCAAGGATATACTCATGGGATGAGCCATCAATCTTTACTTGTGTAATCATAGACACTACTCTGATACTAGTTGTTGCCTAGGTGGCTACCCAAGAGGTGGGTGAACTAGGAATTTACAAAATTATGCAAAATAATGTGCAACTAAAAATCCCTTAGGAGGTGTTAGGTGTTGTGGCAAGATAATAAATTGCAGAAGCTAAATAGAGTCAAATAAGCACAACACAAACTCACAAAATTTATAGTGGTTCAGAGAAACCCTACTCCTATGTCCACTACCCAAGATACCACTTGAAATTTTTACTATATTCACACCTGAATATAGTAGGATTGTTTTACAGGATCACAATCCAAAACCACTACACTTTTGTTTTAATGGGATCACCAAAGAAAACCCAACACCCTTTGGTTTTGAATAGGCTCACCAAAGAAGCCCAACTTGATTTTCATAGGATCACTAAGAACCTAACTTGGTTTTACCAGGATCACCAAGAACCCAACACCTTTTGGTTTTGAACAGGCTCACCAAAGAAATCCAACTTGGTTTTCACAGGATCACCAAGAACCTATTTGGTTTTTCAACCGGGCTCACCAATAACTCAAACAATTCAATAAAATGAATTGAAATAAATGCAACAATAAATGACAAACTCGATTTGTCAGATAGATGACGGTGCAGCTTGATAGAACTCCACTTGGCTTGCACTTGAATATGCTTTAATTGCTTCAGTGACTTCTTCCTAAATTGCTTCAAGCTTCAGATGAGAGTTGGTGAAGATTTGAAGGCTAACTTGAATGCTCTTATGCTCTTCTTCTTGTTGGTAGGTAAGATATTCAATAAATCTTTCAAAACTTTGAAGAACTCTTTAATACTTGCTTCAAGGAAGTTCAAATCCTTCAAATATAAGGTCTTCCATCACTCCAAGGCAGTTCTAGCAATTATAGACCGTTGGGAAGTGATTTATGACCGTTGGAGCACTTTTTGGCATTCAAAATAAAATTCTAGAACTAGCCGTTGGATACCTGAAAGCAATACTCGAGTCAGCTTGGATTCCTTCGAGTCGGCTCAGATACTTCGAGTCGATAGGTCAAGTCACCAAATATTCAATGTAGTTGGCTCTTTGTCTCAGGGTGCAAAACTTCACTCTGAACGAGTCGGCTCTCGATAGCTCGGGTCAACTCGAACTTCCATCTTTGAAAAACTTGAACTCAAGGAGTCGGCTCTTTTTAGCTTGGGTCAGCTCTTCTTCTCAGGGTCTGAAATCATCACTCTGGAAGAGTCGGCTCAATGCAATTCGGGTCAGCTCGCTTTCTTAGGTCTTCAAGATTAGGTCTAGCAGAGTCAGCTCAGATTCACTAAAGTCGGCTCGGTTGTCTTCGAGTCGGCTCGGATTGCTGCGTACTAGAATCCTTGCTGCATGCTATGAAGTGGAGTCTGCTCATCAACATGCTGGGTTGGCTCAAGTAAATTCTTCAAGATTTTTACAATTGAACTTAAAGAAAACTCTCACCAACACTCTTACATTTTTCAAGCAAACCAACTCAAAATAATTTAAGGCACACACAAGCAGAAGTAACCCTTTTTACATAAATTTTTTCTTAGCTTTTTCATTGGGTTCTTCTTTACAAAATCAAATTACAACACAACTCAAGCAAGAAAAAAAGATGTAGGAGTTGAAATTTGAACAAATAAGCCATCCTACAAAAACTTGTAAAATACTTGAAGAGTTGTTAGAAATACATGTACATGCTCCAATGTTTGGTTATCATCAAAATCACTTATGGGGTTAACAGTACCTGAGTCTGAGAACCTGTTAGGTGTGGTTAGGTGCATCTTGACACAAACCCCAGTTAAAAAAGATTGGCGTAAGACTAACATCCTACAAACATTTGTTAAGATAGGGGATAAGGTTTTTAAGATCATTATAGACAATGGGAGTTGTATCAATACCGTCTCTGCCATTACAGTCAAATCCTTAGGGTTGACCACAGTTCCGCATCCTAGCCCCTATAAGGTTTCTTGGATAGATTCCACCTCCATCCAGGTCAAGTATGTGTGCCAAATCTTAGTTAAACTGCAAACCTATGAGGAAAAGATTTGGTGTGATGTCATTCCCATGGAAGTAAGTGGTATCATTTTAGGTCGACCTTGGCTTTTTGATCATGATGCAACCCTGTATGGTCAAACCAATGTCTGTGCTTTTAGCCACCATGGGAATAAGTTTGTTATCCATCCAACTCCACCTAGAGACCCTGTCAAGAGAGGTTCTAGTAGCCTTAAGGACAAGAAACCAGAAGTTAATCTGATTAAGGCTAAGGAGTTAGAGAAAGTGATTATTGAGGGTAGTCCTATTTGCATCTTGACCACCAAAGAAATCCATGAGCCGATCCAAAAGGAACACCCTCTAGATATTGTTGAGGCTCTTAAAGAATTTGCGGATGTCTTTCCTGATGATTTACTTGATCAATTACCACCCCTTAGAGACATCCAACATGCCATTGACCTAGTCCCAGGAACCACTTTACCAAACCTTCCTCATTATAGAATGAACTCCAATGAGCATCAAGAATTACAGAAATAAGTGGGAGAGTTGCTTAGGAAAGGTTTCATTAGGGAGAGCTTGTGTCCATGTGCAGTCCCTGCTCTGCTGACCCCTAAGAAATATGGTACTTGGAGGATGTGCATAGATAATAGAGCCATCAACAAAATAACTATGAAGTATAGGTTTCCCATCCCCCGATTGGACGACATGTTAGACATGATGGCCGGTGCTAAAGTTTTCTTAAAGATAGACCTCAAGAGCGGCTATCATCAGGTTAGGATTAGACCTGGGGATGAGTGGAAGACCGCATTCAAGACTAAGGATGGCCTATTTGAGTGGGCTGTAATGCCTTTTGGCCTTTCAAATTCACCAAATACATTTATAAGGATTATGACCCAAGTCCTGAAAGAATATACTAGAAAGTTTGTTATGGTTTATTTTGATGACATCTTGATCTATAGCAGGATTTAAAAGGACCACCTTAGTCACCTTAGACTGGTTTGCAAGACCCTTAGGGAGAATAGCCTCTATGCCATCTTTAAGAAATGTGTGTTCATGACACATAGGGTTATCTTCCTAGGTTTTATTGTCACCCCTGAGAGAGTTTCTACGGATCCTGAAAAGGTTAGGGCAATTGTTGAGTGGCCTGTACCCAGTAGTGTCCACGATGTGCATAGTATCCATAGCCTAGCAGCCTTTTACAGGAGATTTATTAGGGGTTTTAGTACAGTCATCGTACCTATAACTAATTGCATTTGGAAAGGTACATTTCAGTGGACCAAAGCAGCTGATACGGCCTTCCTAAAGCTTAAGGATTAGATGACCCATGCACCCATTCTTAGATTACCTAATTTCTCTAAGGTATTTAAGGTTGCTTGCGATGCCTCGGGAGTACGAATAGGTGGGGTACTATGTTAAGAGAATCACCCTGTAGCCTTCTTTAGTGAAAAGCTGAAAGTGGCTAAACTTAAATACTCTACCTATGACAAGGAATTTTACACGGTAGTCCAGGCCCTTAGATATTGGAAACATTACATACTGCCGCAGGAGTTTGTCTTATTTTCTGACCATGAGGCACTCCGGTTCCTAAACTCCCAAAAGAAACTCAACCCATGACATGGTAAATGGATCGAGTACATTCAAGTATACACCTTTGTCTTGAAACACCATGCCGGAATAGACAAGAAGGTATCAGACGCCCTTAGCCATAGGTCTTTGCTTTTAGGCTCAGTTAGCACCCAAGTCATAGGGTTTGATAGGTTAAAGGATGAATATAAAACCTGCCCAGACTTTGGTGACATTTACCAAACCTTTAGGCTAGGACCAACCAGTACCCATAGTGAGTATACCATTCAGGATAGCTACCTTTTCCAAAATAATAGACACTATATACCTAGAACTTTCCTTAGAGAATTCCTAATTTGGGAGACCCATGCTAGAGGTTTAGCTGATCACTTTGGTAGGAATAAGACCATCTTAGCAATAGAAGACTAGTTCTTTTGGCCAGGTTTAAAAAGGCATGTTGCTCAGATTGTATTCAGGTTTAGAACTTGTGCTGTTGCAAAACAGTAGAAGCAAAACACTAGTCTCTATACACCTTTACCAGTGCCTGATCGCCCTTGGCAGGACCTAAGTATGGACTTCATATTAGGATTACCTAAGCCCTAGAAGAGACATGATTCTATCTTTGTAGTGGTTGACAGGTTCTTTATGATGGCTCACTTCATTTCATGTTCCTATGATGCATCTAGAGTAGCCAAGTTTTTCTTAGACAATATGGTTAGACTCCATGGCCTACCCAAGACCATCATATCTGATAGGGATGTTAGGTTCACCAGTTATTTTTGGAAAACCCTTTGGCACCTGTTAGGGACCAAGCTTAAGTTTTCTACAGCCTACCACCCCCAAATAGATAGCCAAACCGAAGTGGTGAACAATAGTTTAGGAGACCTCCTTAGATGCCTGGTAGGTGAACACATTGGAACTTGGGATCTATTGTTGCCTAGAGCAGAGTTTGCCTACAATAGCTCAGTGAATAGGATAACAGGAAAGAGTCCTTTTGAGATAGTCCATGGGTACAAGCCTAATCGCCCCATTGATCTGATTCCTTTACCTATCATGCACGAGTCTCAGAGTCTGTAGAATCATTTGCATAGCATATTAGAGACTTGCATAAGGACATTAGACAAAAAATAAACCTAAGTAACCAAACATATAAGAAATTGGCTAATTCCTGAAGATGGGCCAAGGAATTGGATGTAGGGGATTCTGTCATGATTAGGCTTAGGCCTGAGCGATTCCCACCCAGGACCGTTAAGAAGCTTCATGCTTGTAGAGCTAGACCTTTTAAAGTGATAGAGAGGGTTGGACCAAATATCTGTGTTAGATTCGCCGTTGAATTTGGGCATTAGTTCTACCTTCAATATCGCAAACCTGGTTGAGTATAGGGAACTGGCAGCAATACCTAGTGAGGCCTTTGGACCTATTCCTTCCATTTAGAGTGACCCTAGCCTAGAGTGTCCACTAATAAATTGGCCTGAGAGAGGAGAACGGATCGAGCGTATCCTAGATGATCAAGCCATAACAACCCGGGGCCGTGGCTATCAATGCTACCTGGTCCGATGACAAGGCCGACTAGAGTCGGACGATTCATGGATTTCTTGAGAGGACTTGCAGTACCTCGACCCAGACATTCTCGAGAGATATATAAGCTAGCCTGATCTTCACTCGACAGGGTCGAGTTCCTCCTACCCTGGGAGAATTGGTGTGGACACCAGAGGCACCAGAATAAGTTAGAAGCTTCTCAACCCTTTGTGGATTACTTAGTCGCATTTGAGTCCATTCGTAATAAAGGCTTAGTCCATTTGAGTTGTCTCTTTTTTCTTACTTGAGTCCTGTACTAGTCAGCTCATGTTGAGCTAGTCATTTTCTAAAGTTTAGTACATGTCCAGTAAAGACTCATACAAGTGAAGACCAAGCTAGCCCAAGTGAAGACCAACCCAACTGAAGCTATGAAGACCATGGAAGGCCTAGGAGGAGAAATCAAAAGCATAAGAGAAGAAATCAGAAGCCCGGGAGACAAATCCAAAGTTCTGAAGCCCTAGACCGCAGCCTGAAGCAGATTGGGCTAGTCAAGGCCCAGGAGAGCTAGGGTGCCACATGCTTTTGATGACCTCCCCTTGGTTAGCCAATTAGAGTCACCCCTCTTGGCCAACCAAGGCAAGTGAGAGGAGAGAGTTTTGTAGGAATTTTCTACCTAAACCTACCATGTATTCTAGCTAGGGTTCGGGGGGGAATAAGATTCCTAGGTAATGACTATTGTATCCTTACTGGAGGCCAAGTCTAATAGTCTTTTTAAGAGACTCTAATCTCTTGTATCAAGGTACTTTTATTCATGAAATAATATTGAATTCCTTCAATTGCTGTGTGCTACCTACTGTATGCTAAAAGGGTTTCTATATGAGCCCTTCTTCCCGGTGTTCTGCACCCTGCTTCCAGCCGCCATCCTGCTCGCCAAACCCTACCCACCATCTTCAAACAATCTCTTTCCCTTGCTATTTTTCCTTTCTTACTTCATTTCTACTATATTTTCTAACCCTTATAAGGTTATTTACAGGTCCCTCAGCTTCTATGAATCCAACGACTCCAGCCAGGCCGTAATCGGAGCATCGAGCAGAAAGCCAAGAATCCGCGGGTCTCCAGCTTGATTTTCTAGACCGCATCCGGGAGCGAGAGCAATCCCTTCACATACGATCTTCACCAGGTGCATCAACCATTGTCAGGTACACCCCCTTTACCTACCAGATGCTTTATTGAAGATGAACTAGCCCAACTAAGACTTCTCAGCCTCGACGGTCCACTTTCTTCTTGCTTTAGGTTCTACTTTGCATGCTTTAGCTTCTTGTTATGCTTAGATTTTCCTACTTAGGTTCTTGGTCTGTTCTTCGAGATTTAGACTCACAACTTTACCTAAAAAATATAAAATATATTTGCATGCAATTTTAGTTTCGCATCAACTTGTTTTGACAAGGGAAGGAAGAGAGTTTTTAGGATAAACTTCAGATGCTTTGGTTTCAATCAACAAAGTTTTTAAATAAGAAGAGAAGAAGTACCTACGATATCCTTTCATCAGTACCTAATCTAATATTTAATATATTAGATAAGATCCTTTAAGCAGAAGGTGTCTTTTGGTAGAAAGTTGCAAAGTGAAACATTATTTCATTAAAATTTTTAAGCCAAGAGTTGCTTATCGCAACTCTTCAAAAAAAATTAATAATTAATCATTAATTTTAGAATTAAAGACTTGGTCCAACACCCTAACATGCATATAAAATAGAAAGGCTTATCTAGAAAAAGGTGATTGATAAGCAGAAGGACTCTAGCCCATCCCATGCACCATATTGTCCAAGCATCGCATCGCTTCATGAAATCATGCCTATTATTATATATTTTGACCAATCAAATCCAGTCAAAATAGGCATCTGTTAGAAAGGATAATGGCTAAGTGATGCGGGACAGGGATTGGACTGGATCGCTGCCGAGCATGAAAGTCACCAGATATTAGGATTTGCAGAGGAGGAAAGAAGAGGGTGCAGGGTTAAGAAAAATACTGGGGTTCACATAGATTCCCCAAGAAGAACAAGCACATAGCAAATTGGCTCACATAGATGCCCTAGAAGAACAAGCACATAGCAAAGGGGCTCACATAGATGCCCTGGGCTCACACAGATGCCCAAAATCAGGGATCACACAGAAACCCTGGGAAGTTTTGAGAAGGGATCATACAGATACCCTAGGATCACACAGATCCTTCACACAGAACAATAGAAATTTTATTCATCCATCCTCCCCTCTTACAAAAGGCTGAGGGTAGTATTTATAGATTTTCCAACCCTCATTTGAATTTGAATACAAGATAAAATGATAAGAACGAATCAAATTCAAATATAAGATAGGATAAGATAAGCCTATCCATATATCAATCCTAACCAACCAAATCCTAATTCAAATTTTAAACAAAAGATAAATCCTAAATAAATTTATTCTAAAAATGCTTCAAGATATGTGCCACTCCAAGAATTATGCTTGCTCCAAGATCCATGCTTGAGATGTCCCCATCATTCCCCTAAAGTGGGGAGAATTCGACTCCTTCGAGTCAGGCTCAGCGGGAGTGGATGGAACCGAAACCAATCAAAAAGGGACTCCAAGGCTGGGTTCACCCATTTTTATTTTATTTTTTTATTTTTTTTCAATTTCTTTTCTTTTTTTCATCTCTGCACTAAAACCTGTGTAGCTTTGAAAGCCGTGTAGTGCTAAAATCCGTGCTACTCCAAAAATCATGCTGCTCAAAAAAAAATGTGCTGGTTGAAGCCGGCAACCGTGAAGGGCATTTGCCTTCACGTTCGTACACGGGACTTCATCTTCTCCATGGTCCGATGAAGGGTGGAATAGAGCCTCCGACGAGAGGCAGCGATCGGATCGACTGTCTCCGGTTGCAGGCAGAGTAGATGGACGGCCGACGGGGAGCATGGCAGAATTTCGATGGGGCATCGCATGGAAATGCGACACAGGGTTTTCCAGCAGTTGGGGCCGCGGGCGGTGGTGGGGGAACGCATCCTGGGCCTCGGTGGTGGCGTCAGGCCATGCCTGATCTGTGGGGGTGGCGGCACCGGGACGGGCGCGAGCGGCGCCCCTGGCCTGGCGTCGACTTGCACGGGGGCCGCATGATGGCGGGCACCCATGGGAGCTGGGGGAAATCCGAGCATAGGGCGGGGCTGAGGAGATGGCGACGCGGTTGAAGCAGGCCGGATCGGACCTGTGGGGGGGAGGAGGCCGAGGCGGGAACTTCGGCCGCGGCTTGTTCCGGTGACTGGCGGTGGCATCGTGATGTTGGGCTCAGTCCCGATGCTCTGTTGCACATCTCGGTTCGCCATGGGAGAGAGCGAGCGAGATGAAGGGGATCTTCCAATGGGCTCTCCGGTTGGGAAGGGTGGCGATGGGGCTCGGATGCCAAACGGCCATCGTCATTTGGAAAGGGAGGCCGCGAGGCTGGTGGGACGGGCGGCACAGTGGGGATCTCCGCTTCGTCATCTTCCTCCTTATGTTTGATCCCTGATCCTTACCGTTGGATGAGGTGTTGATGACATAGATATCGAACCTGCAGATGAGCTGTTGGGGCAGGAGGAAAAGGCAGTGGAGGATGCAGATCTGGCTGACGGCGGCATCCCTGGTAATCGAAACAGGAGGTTGCACAGGATGCTTGACGGTGGTTTGATAACAGGCTCAGGGATGAAGAAGAAGAAACCCTAATCCTCAGCTCTGATACGACTTGATATGGGACAGGGATTGGACTGGATCGCTGGCGAGCATGAAAGTCACCAGAGATTAGGATTTGCAAACAAGGAGGAAAGAAGAGGGTGCAGGGTTAAGAAAAATACTGGGGTTAACATAGATTCCCCAAGAAGAACAAGCACATAGCAAAGGGGCTCATACAGATGCCCTAGAAGAACAAGCACATAGCAAAGGGGCTCACATAGATGCCCTGGGCTCACACAGATGCCCAAAATCAGGGATCACACAGAAACCCTAGGAAGATGGAGAAGGGATCATACAGATACTCTAGGATCACACAGATCCTTCACATAGAACAATAGAAATTTTATTCATCCATCCTCCCCTCTTACAAAAGGCTGAGGGTGGTATTTATAGATTTTCCAACCCTCATTTAAATTTGAATACAAGATAAAAAGATAAGAACGAATCAAATTGAAATATAAGATAGGATAAGATAAGCCTATCCATATATCAATCCTAACCAACAAAATCCTAATTCAAATTTTAAACAAAAGATAAATCATAAATAAATTTATTCCAAAAATGCTTCAAGATATGTGCCACTCCAAGAATTATGCTTGCTCCAAGATCCATGCTTGAGATGTCCCCTCACTAAGGCTTGTCACCAAAAAGGTGATTTAATTGCAAAATGACTCATGGTCCTTCTGCGCCACTTAAAAATGCATATGATAATATGGGTGCCAAGAGTCCAAAGCCCTTGGGACTCTTGGTTAAATCAATAGATAAAGTCTATAAAATCAGGATAACTCCCAATTTGGCTGTCCCACTTAAGGCTCAACCCAATTAAGGTCCCACTCAAATTAGTTAGCCTAAATAGCAAGCATTTAAACCCTATATAATTAGGTTAGGAGTTAGGCTAGCCGACATATGCTAGTCTATAAATACAAATAAAAATATAAATGACTTTCTTGATTAATTCTTTATAGTGTGTGACTCTTTTGACTCCTTATCTAGCTAGCAGTAGGTCTAGGTTTATGTTGATTTAGTTAAATTAAAAATTAACTAATCGAATTAGGTTAAATCGAGCAAACCCTAGCTACCAATTTGAAACATCTTTCAAATTGACTCATGAATTGAATCGATTTAATTCATGATAACCTATAAGACATAATTGATGTCTAGCAATATGTCATGCCTAACTAAAGGTGAGAAATTTAGTTAAAATTATCAAAATATCCTTCAGTGGCAAGTTACCATGTAATTCAATCATTCGATCTTCCTTTATCTCGAATAATTGATGGGTATGGAAAATTATCAAACTCTTAAACTTTATTCATTTAAACCTCAAATCACTAATGAAGACTCAATTGATGAAAGATTAGAATTTCTTTTCTAATTTCATCCTGCTTTGGTCAAAGACTTCATGAGTCATCATTTGATGAGATTGCATGGGATAAATACTCCTCTTATTAGGAGTGATCTATTCCTTGTTGACCTACTCATAACCTTCATACACAATTTACCATATCCATGAACATCCCATACAAGACTAAGTCATTAATGAGTGTGAACCAAAACATAGATTCAAGTGTATAAGGTACCATGGTGATCTCAGGTCTAAGGATCACTTGCACAACTTCCGCTAAGAGAATTATCTTTTGACAAGTAGGTAAGACTTCCATAAGATATTCTTATCACGGATCAATTCAATGAACCCATACCTTGATGAGCACCTATATACTTGTATTAGTATCCTACACAATTGGTCGTGAGACCAACCACTCTCTTCATCGAGCATATATAGGATATGCTAGTCTCTTCGGAAACATCAATCCCTGACTTGATAATCCTATGACTAGGAGTATTTTAGATTATGATTTATAAGATGTTAGGTCTCACTATTATGAACTCCATCATAATCCTAAAATCATTGCCTAGCTTATAGGGTTCATCATAATCTTAAAAGAAAAAAGTATAAGATAATATATGATGAAAGAAAATACCTTTTATTAATATCATAAATGAGTCAAGATAATTGTATAGATAAGTCCCTATTTCATAAAAAAATATGATTAGCTTTTAGGCCACTATTATTTCAAAAGGAACACGTCGATCACCCCATCAAGTTGTAGATTAGATGGATGAGAGTGTTCCTCCTGATATATAGTTGACTTTGATCCAGATTGACTCCAAATTTGATTGAGAGAAAGCCCTTGATGAGCTCTATAAAAGGGGCCCAAGCAATAGTCTAGGCATCAATTCCACTAACAAAATTCTATTTTATTTTTCCTCTTGCAATTAGTTTAAGCTTTAAAAATGAGAGAGAGAAGAATAAAGAAAAGAGATTGTTCAGGGAAGGAGGTGCTATGCAAAGCACCGAGTCTCCAAGAAGATGTATCCAGGAGCCATGCTCGACTGAGGTATAGTCTAAGGAAAGTACAAGTTTCCATACTTTAGTTTTGTATTTGTTATCTCTATGCTATGTGATCAAATAAAGCTTTAAATTCTTTTTACTCTTTCCTATTTGATTTACTAAAATTAATTATCTAGGTGGGATGGATCATGATCCTAACACGATATGGTCCATGCTCAATAGAGCTAATTAATTATAGGATTTTCATCTAATTATCTTGTTAGGATCTTTTCAACTCAATCGTTGGATAGCCTATACACGGAAACGAGCCATGATCCTGATAAGATATGATTCGTACTTGACAAGATAGTCTATCCTAATAATTAGTTTGAAGGATTCTGAAATAATTATGGACTTTGATTGCTTAGGTTAGAATATATACATGACTTGTATTTATGATTACCTGGAAACCCAAAGATATCTTTTTATCATATATATCCCTCGATCTCATATTTAATTTAAATTGATTAGTTTTAACTAAACCATCAACTCACTTTCAAAAATCAAATATTCATTTTCTTCTTTACTTTTTTTATGAAATAATTACCTTGATCCCCGAGGATATGATCTTTACTCATCCTAGCTATAGTAGTGAGTTAGGTTTTATTTTTGACCACCTACGATAGCAATCAAATTTTGGCACCATTAGCAAGGATCAAGGCATGATTATTTAATAAAAATAAAAAAAATTATTTTAGTTTTTGCTCTCTTTAGTGTCATTACCTTTTTTTAGTTTCCTTAATTATTCAATTTTCTTATTTTCTTTTAATTTTAAAAAAATTACTTTCCTTCTTTTCATAAATCAACTCCTAACCTAATTAACTTTTTCTTTTAATTAAACTAGCTTTAATAACCTAAAAGAAAATAAAATGACACCTTTTCAAAAAGCTTAATTAATTTAAAGAAATAAATAATAAATTTTAAAAACTTTCTAACTTTTTTATATACCTTGTTTGACTTGCATTGCATTCTCATAAAACATCTTAAGGGCATAACCCTAAACAACATAAAGTGGGGATTTCATTACCCTTTCTTGGCCCACAAACCATCACCTTTTATACTGCATAACCCAAGATTTAAATCTAAAATCAATTAGAGATTGGCCCCTAAGGATTTTCAAGCCCACTAGGACAAGGGACCCTAAGGGTTGGACTAGCTCAGAAATAACTAGTTAACTTGTGTCTAGGAAAGGGGTTCAAGGATGATACAGCCCTGAAGGAAGGTGGTTCTTTAATTGGTTCCGATGTTTGACCGAGTAAATTTATTTGGCATCTAAGAAAAGCAACAGGGGATCCCCATTGACCTTACCCTTACCTGGCCAGTGGCTAGTTAGTATCTTACTTCGAAAGCTCAAAGGCAACCTCTATATTTATAAGCTATCTAGAGATAGGTTAACCCTAGAATAGAGAGTCCATTGTTTGATGACCAGTTTGCTAACAAAATTTTAACCTAATTAAACAATCCTTCTCTATCATCTATAGATTTAGGATCCTCTAGGGCTCTCATCATTAGAATTCTTCTCTCTCTTCTTTTTTTCTCTTCTCTTAAAAAAATGAAAAAAAATTCTTGATAAGATAAAATGATGATTAGTCAGATACATTCTAAACCATACAAGATTAAATGATCAAGGATCCCATTGAATGGCCCAAAAGTCTAATGGATTATTGGTACCTAGATCCTATTAAATGATCTTAAACACTACAAGATTACTGGTACAAGATTGACTCTGTTCAACCATCTAGAATTAGATCCCAAGCTAACAACTTTATGACTTGATCCTAATAGATTGATATGAACTCTAATTTCATGAGATTCAAAGATGCATACAAGCATATAAAGGAACCAAAAGACACTAAATTAGCATCTATGATCTGTAGGACTGAGGAAGTCCTAAAACATAAAGGATATACCCAATTACACCATGTGCCAGCACCTATGTGCATGAAATGCGACTCACCAGACCATGTTGTAGAGGAATGTCCTTATTTGATGCACCCAATTTGATGTGGCATTATTGCTGATGTGCAACCTATGACGGCCCCAGTTAGCGGTCGCACTGGTGGAAATGCCACCTGAATGTGGTGACTGAATGAAGATCTGGAGTCGAGTCACCCCCATGCCTGGAGTGCGCTCATGCGTTCCGAAGTGGAGCCCCTGGACAGGATTGCACTCCCGCTGATGAGGACATCAGATCAGACATAAACTTCAAATTCGATTTATTTTCTAAGTCATGTGTTTGTCAATTTTGAGTCCTGTAATGGAATTTATTTTTGAATCCTATAATATAGTGAGTCAGTTGGATTCACTAAGTCCATTGAGTCCTGTCATTTAAGTTCAGTTGTTTTAGTTTAGTCAAGAGTTGTGTGTGTTTCATTTAAGAGGAGAAACCAATGGACCCACACTCAAGTCACTAACCCAACATCTGGACTCCCTTCCTGTCGCCCAAGCTCTAGAAGAGATGGTGCCCTAGCATACCAGGCCATAGGCACCTCAAGCCCACAAGCCTACATGTTGAATGGCGCCCATTCCATATCCAAAAAAAAGTGGTGCTCGGTTCCAAGCCCTCAAGCCCATGGTGCCCTTCCCTCCCATGCCCACTACAATTGGCGCCCAAGCCTTTGACCCAGTCCAACCAATTTGATGA
Source organism: Areca catechu (assembly GCA_021397845.1). Lineage (NCBI taxonomy): Eukaryota > Viridiplantae > Streptophyta > Magnoliopsida > Arecales > Arecaceae > Areca > Areca catechu. The sequence continues at coordinate 82,635,199 of CM038052.1, forward strand.
ACCAAATCTTCAAGAACATCTTTGTTCTCGATCATGAATGAACATCCTGATCAACAAAGCAATTATGGAAGCGTATCACCAGGTTGTGGATGACCATCTGCCAGCAATCTCAATTGAAGATCACGATAGGATTCAGGTCAGTGAAGATCAAGAACACCAAGAATGGGAGAAGAGAAAATAGAGAAATTTTCATGGGAGAAAGGGATTTCCACTTTCAAGAAGTTCGTTACACCATAACAATCATCTAACGAGAATACAATATATATACCTTGGTCACACGTGCCCGAGATCACAAAAAACTCTCCCAACTAGCATCGTTCAAAAATAGTTCACCCGTCATCCGAGTCGACTCAAATCCATTCGAGCCGACTCGTCCAAATTGCAGGTTTCCTGACCGTGCATCCGAGCCATCTCAAATCCATTCAAGCTGACATGTCCAGACTGCAGGTTTCCTGAGCGTGCATCCGAGCCGACTCAAATCTATTTGAGCCGACTTGTCTAGTCCATAACCACCTGTTCTGAGATGTGCCAACCAATAGAGTCGACTCTTATCACAAAAGAGCCGACCCTAAGACCCAGACTTACCAAAATTGAGCCTAAACACCTAGGACTCATACCAGACTTAACCCTAGCCCTAGACACATCATGGAAAACCATGATAGACCAAATCAACACATGTACATTGACCTAACTAGCCATGAATGCACCACTCAAGACTCAACAATCTCCATCATGGTGCTTTAAGGCTACATATGCCAGACTCCTCAAACCTATTAACCATATACAAGAGTAGAAGCTACCCTTGGTAGAGCCATTGTAAGTGCATCCGCCTGGTTCTCCATTATATGAACCTTCACCAACACCACTTCTCCTTCCTCTACCATCTCCCTGACTATGTGGTACCTCACATCTATATGCTTGGTCCTAACATGATAGACTAAGTTCAGTGTCAAGTGTATGGCACTCTGGCTATCACTGTGCAGGACCACCATACACTGTTTCACCCCCATTTCAGACACTAGCCTTCTCAGCCATAGTGCTTCCTTTGTAGCTTCAGTAATCCCTATATACTCTACTTCTATTGTAGACAAAGAAGTAATAGGTTGAAGGGTTGATCTCCAAGAAACCAGTCCATCATACATGCAGAAGAGATAACCTGTTGTAGACCTCCTTGTATCAAGATCATCTGCATAGCTTGCATCATCAAACCCTTCCAAAGGACCTGAATCCTCACATGATTATATGGAGTGCCATCCATGTCCTTCAGGATGCCCACCAAATACCAGTACATGTCTTTGAGTTCCTTGCAAATATCTCAAAATCCACTTCAATGCCTTCCAGTGTTCCTTCCCATGATTAGCCATGTACCAGCTCACCTAGCTTACAGCATATGCTCCGACCTGCAACAAACCATAGCATATATCAAACTACCCACTGCATTGCCATATGGAACTCTTTCCATGTACTCTCTCTCCTCCTCTGATTAGGGGCACTATTTTTTCGAGACAAAAAAATGCCCTAGAAAAGGTGTTTTGATGCGGGACGGCTGAGACGTAACCTGATTTATTGGGTAAACAGGAGAAACACCAAAACAAACTAGGACCATGGGAGGGCTAAGAAGCCTCCCGGGACTATGGTGAACTGACACTAAAACCCTAAAATAGAATATCTCTTTTGGTTTTCAATTTTTCTAGGTGGAGGAACATGGAATGGAGGATAGGAAACATGGACACTCTAGGACCAGGGACTCATCTTCATGGAGAGACGTCGCACCTCTAGGGCATCTCACCCACCCCACTACATGTAGTCTAGGGCATCCCACCCATCTCACTACACGCGGAGCCTAGGGCATCCCACCCAAATTGCTACCTGGGGCCGTAAAGAAATATCTCTAAGACCTAGAGGGGGACTCGATGGAAAGGGGGATAACTAGGGCCTCACGCCCCTCGACGCTCACATGCGAGTGAAGGAAGTGGGGTCTCGCATCCCTCGACATCCGCAGGTGAAGGAAAGACGGGCCTCAGCCCAGAACCAGAACCAATGGCTGAACCAAAAATTTCATTCAATTTCTTATTACAAGGGGGAGGGGGCACCTTTATATAGAAAAACCAAAACCCTCAGTTACTTAGCCTACAAGAAATCCATAAAAGAAAAATAAATTACATCAAAAACTGTGCTATATCAATATTGGTGCTGATTTGCTTTGAGAAGCATGTGATTTGCTCTGAGAAGCATGTCGACTTGATGATATGCTCTAGAAAGCATACTGCTCTGAATACTGGGATGCTCTGAAATCCATGCAAACTCTAATTCACGGTCTGGACAAGGAGGGAACCAACTCCGGCGGGGCACCAGTGAACGGTCGGAAAGCAGGCGGTGGACGGGGCCGGCAGACGCTGAGCGGCGGACGGCTGGTGGTGGGCTGCAGGCGAGGCAACATAAGGGAATGGCATGGCATGCTAGGCGTGTCGTTTGGTCTTCCATGGCATGGGAACTCCTGGGCGCCGGTGAGTCATCCGGCAGTCGGGCCTTGGCCGGTGGACGGCGGGGCGACGGGACGGTGGCAGGCTGGCGGCGACGGCAGTGTCAGGTGGTCGCATCACATGGATGCACGGGGCGGACGGACGCCTCCTGCATCCGTTCGTCTTCCCACGGGCGTGGACAGCGGCGGACCCCAATGGCGGCTGGGCGGGGGCCGACGGGCGGTGGGAACTATGGCGGGCATCAGGTCGGCGGTGGAGCTGGGTGGCACGTCCGCAGGTCGACGGATGGACGCCTCTCGCATCCGTTCGTCTTCTCATGGGTGTGGGCGGTGGTGTCGGCTTCTCTGATGAGGTTGGGGGTCACGAGCATTGATGACGGTCCAGCGGGGATGGCCTGGGGTCGGGCAGCCCTGATCTTGTGCCGGAGGGGACGGAGGCTAAGGTTTGGAAGATGTTTTTAAAACTCACGGGAGAAGATTGAATAGAGGGAATAGGAGAAATAAAAAAAATCCGAGAAAATAAGAAAAAATAGAAAAAGAACCTTGACTTGCCCTGGATCCCCATCATTCTCCTCGACCACGAAGAACTCAACTCCGTCAAGTTTGAAAAATGGAGCATACCCTAATCCACAACTCGCTCTGATACCAAACTAATGCGGGACGACTGAGACGTATCCTGATTTATTGGGAAAACAGGGAAAACACCTAAACAAACTAGGACTGTGGGAGGGCTAGGAAGCCTCTTGGGACTAGGGTGAACTGACACTAAAATCCTAAAATAGCATATCTCTTTTGGTTTTCAATTTTTCTGGGTGGAGGAACATGGAATGGAGGATAGGAAACATGGACACTCTAGGACCAGGGACTCACCTTCACGGAGAGACGTCGCACCTCCAGGGCATCTCACCCACCCCACTACATGTAGTCTAGGGCGTCCCACCCATCTCACTACACGCGAAGCCTAGGGCATCCCATCCAAATCGCTACCTGGGGCCGTAAGGGAAAATCTCTAAGACCTAGAGGGGGACTCGATGGAAAGGGGGATAACTAGGGCCTCGCGCCCCTCGACGCTTGCATGCGAGCGAAGGAAGTGAGGTATCACACCCCTCGACACCCGCAGGTAAAGGAAAGACCGGCCTCAACCCAGAACCAGAACCAATGGCTAAACCAAAAATTTCATTCAACTTCTTATTACAGGAGTGGAGGGGGCCCCTTTATATAGAAAAACCAAAACCCTCAGTTACTTAGCCTACAAGAATCACAAAAAAGGAAAATAAATTACATCAAAAACTATACTGCATCAATATTGGTGCTGATCTACTCTGACAAGCATGTCGGCAGAGCGTGTTGGCTTGATGATCTGCTCTAGAAAGCATGCTACTCTGAATACTGGGATGCTCTGAAATCGATGCAAACTCCAACTCACGGTCTGGATAGGGAGGGAACCAACTCCGTCGGGGCACCAGCAGATGGCCGGGAAGCGGGCGGCGGACGTGGCTGGCGGACGGTGGATGGCTGGTGGCGGGCTACAGGTGAGGTGACACAGGGGAATGGCACGGCATGCTGGGCATGTCGTTTGGTCTTCCATGGCATGGGAACTCCTGGGCGCTGGCGAGGCCTCCGACGGCAGGTGGGTGGCGGCGGCGGCGTTAGGCGGCGGGTGGCGGCGTCATATGGATGCACGGGGCGCACGGACACCTCCCGCGTCTGTTCATCTTCCCACGGGCGTGGGTGGTGGCGGACCCCACCAGCAGCCGGGTGGGGGCCGACGGGCGGCGGGAATAATGACGGGCAGCAGGCCGGCGGTGGCGCATGGTGGCACGGCCGCAGGTGGGCTGACGGATGCCTCCCGCATTCGTTCGTCTTCCCACGGGCGTGGGTTGTGGCGTCGGCTTCTTCGGAGAGGGTGGGGGCCGGCGAGCGTCGACGGCGGTCTGGCAGGGACAGCCGCGGGTCGGGCGGCCCGGATCTGGGGCCGGAGGGGACGGAGGCTAGGGTTTGGAAGATGTTTTTAAAACTCATGGGAGAGGATATTATAGTGTAGGAATAAATTAGGAATAAGATCGAGATAAAGATGGAATAGTAGGAATAGGTAGAATAGCGGGAATAGGAGAAATAAAAAAATTCGAGAAAATAAGAAAAAATAGAAAAAGAACCTGGACCTGTCTTGGATCCCCATCATGTTTCCACAGGTTTGGCCTTTTCCATCCCAAACCTCTCGAGTACCCTTTTAATGTACCCACCTTGTGACAAATGGAGTATTCCTTTGCACCTATCTTTACAAATCTCCATTCCAAGGATTTTTTAAGATGATCCCAAATCTTTCATCTCAAATTCCTGAGATAATGCTCTCTTCAGCCCTTTCACAACTGTGATACTTCTGCTGGCTATCAACATATCATCCACATATAGAAATATATACAGAGCATCCATAGTATCCACATTCTTCATATAAACACAATGATCATGTTCACATCTGAGAAAACCAAGGCTCAAGATAAATGTATCAAATTTGTGATACCACTGACGAGGTGATTGTTTCAATCCATACAATAACCTCTGAAGTAGACATACCTTGTTCTCTTGTCCAATCTCAATGAAGCCATCAGGTTGCTTCATATAGATTTTCTCTTTCAGCCTTCCATGTAGAAAGGCTGTCTTCACATCCATCTGCTCTAATTCTAAATTATGTTTTGCCACCAAAGACGACAACACCCGAATTGAAGTATGGCATACCATAGGAGAAAACACTTCTGTATAGTCAACTCCTTCCCTCTGTAAGTATTCCTTTGCTACCAATCTTGCCTTGTATCTTACTCCACCTTTCTCTGAAGGTAATGATTTCTTAGTAAACACCCATTTGGAGCTAATATCATGAGCATCTTTAAGTAGATCCACCAGCTGCCATGTCTGATTCCTCCTGAGAGATTCCATCTCTTCCATCATGCCTTGCATCCATGACTCTTTATCAGGACTTTCCATGGCTTCTACAAAACTTTCTGGATCTTCATTCACAGATATAAGAGCATATTAAATTGCTTCATCCATGCCATATCTAACCGACTTTCAGATTATGCATTGAGGCTTATGCAATGCCACTCCCCTTGAACTGTCCTGCAAGTCTACTATTTGTGGCTCCTCCTGCACTTTCCTTTGAATAGCTGATTCTTCTTGCCTCTCCTTCACTCCTGGAGAATCTTTCCTATCCAACTCCACCTCAACTGAGACTCCATTTCCAGCTGATGTTGAAGACATATCCTCCACCTGTGATGGGCTCTCACTACTGTTCATCTTATTGACTACATTTCCTGTTGCAGTCCTTGTTTTCACCAAGATGCTCCTCTCATCAAAAATGACATCCCTACTAATCACCACCTTTTGAGACCGTGGATCCGACAGTAGGTAACCATTGACACCTTGTGGATACCCTATAAAGATCATTTTCTTTGACTTAGGATCCAGCTTACTTCTTTCAGTTGCCTCCACATGAACATAAGCCGGGCAACCAAAAACTTTCAGGTGGCCAAGCTCCACCTTCTTCCCACTCCAAGCTTCTTCTAGAAGTCCACCATCCAACTTGAAGTGAGGGGACCTATTTATGAGAAAACATGCCAGAGTAATAGCATCACCCCAAAAAGTTTTCGGTAGTGATGACTGCAGCCCCATACTCCTTGCCCTCTCCAATAGTGTCTGCTTCATCCTCTCTGCGACACCATTCTGCTGTGGAGTCATCCTTACTGTGTAATGGCGTTTGATACCATTTTCTTCATAGTAACTCCTAAACTCTGTACTCGAGTACTCCCTGCCATTATCAGTCCGAAGGCACTTTACATGTCTTCCTATCTCCTTCTCTACCTCAGATCTCCGAGCTTTAAACTGGGTGAACACATCTGATTTTTCTCTCATCAGATACACCCACAGTTTCCTAGAGAAGTCATCAATGAAGGTAACAAAATACCTTGCTCCACCTTTGGATAAAACAGGTGCTAGTCCCGATACATCTGAGTGCACCAAATCCAGCACTCCTTCACTTGGCTTGGTACAAACAACAAATTTCACTCTATGTTGTTTACCAAAAATACACGGCTCATACAGGTCATTTCCATCCTTTTTCAAAGCTGGGATGTTCCCTCTTCTGCTTAACTTCGTGAGCCCTCGGTTACTTACATGACCCATTCGATAGTGCCACAGTTTATATTTCAAATGTTCCTCCTATGCCACTGCAAGCACTTCAGCACTATCACTTATCACCGAGCCTTCTATCCTATATAGTTTATTGCTCAGTCTTCTTCCTCTCATTACCACCAAAGCTCCCTTGGTAATTCTCAAACATCCACTACCAGGTTGGCAACTAAAAGCATATCCCTGCTCTTCCAAGTAGCCCAAAGAAATCAAATTCTTTTTCAATTCAGGTACATGTTTGATATTTGATAGAGTCCTTATCACTCCATCATACATCCTCACCCTAATAGTGCCTATTCCGACTACCATACAAGGGTGACCATCACCAAAACTTACACTACCTCCATTTGACTTGTCATAGGTGTAAAACCAATCCCGATGTGAGGTATAGTGGTATAAGCATGTAGAATCCAAAATCCAGGTATTCTCCCAATCCACTGATCCATCTGATACAACCAAGACTCCTCCATTGCTTTCCAAAGCATTAGCACCACTAGTGTTGGCTCTCCCCTTTTCCATCTTCCAAAGAGAACAATTCTTCCTGATATGCCTAAGTTGACGACACTTGTAGCATTTCATACTTTTGTAATTCTGAGACTGAGATTTGCTCTTGGACTTTTCCCTAGTTCTTTTCTTGGGTCTTCCTTGCCTCTCATTCACAGCAAGAACCTTTGAATTAGGATTACCTTTACAGATCTTTTTCCTTTGCTCATTGGATTTGAGCACACCAACAACCTCTTCATAGTTTAGGGTATTCCTTCCCATAGACCAAGGTTGTTATGAGACCATCATATGATCCAGGGAGTGAACACAGCATGAACAATGCTCGATCCTCCTCATCTATCTTCACATCCAGACTCATCACTTCAGAGCAAACCTGATTGAACCTCTGAATATAAGCAACTAGGTCTCCTCCTTCAAGCATTCTCAAGCTATATAATTGCTTGTTCAGCCATAGCTTGTTAGTCATGTTCTTTCCCATGTATGTGTTCTCTAGTCTTCTCCAAAGAACTTTTGCAGTGGTCTCTGAACACACCTCAGGTAAAACCTGATCAGCCAAACACATCCTAATGGTGTTGAAAGCAATCTCTTCTAAATCTTCCCATTCTTCAACACTAATCTTTTTCAGTCTTTCATTAACTAAGACCTTGTAGATTCTCTGTTGAACCAGCAAATCTTTAATCCTTTGCTGCCATAGGGTGAAGTTTTCCTTGCCATCGTACTTCTTAAAATCTACTATGAACCCACTTGATGCCATTACCACAATCATGAATTCAAGAGATATGAAAACTGTACCTGCAAGAAGCCATACTTCCAACCCTCTGATCTTGAGATCTTCCTTCCATGAACCTTGCTCTAATACCAAATGTAGAGAATTTGACTCCAAATCCAACTAGATTTGATGAACCAAATCTTCAAGAATAGCTTTGTTCCCGATCTAGAATGAACACCCTGATTAATAAAGCAATCGCGAAAGTGTATCACCAGGTTATTGATGACCATCTGCCAGCAATCTCAATTGAAGATCACGGTAGGATTCAGGTCTGTGAAGATCAAGAACACTAAGAATGGGAGATAAGAAAATAGAGGAATTTTCATGGGAGAAAGGGATTTCCACTTTCAAGAAGTTCGTTATACCATAACAATCCTCTTACAAGAATATAATATATATACCTCGGTCACACGTGCCCGAGATCCCAAAAAACTCTCCCAACTGGCACCAATCAAAAATAGTTCACCTATCATCCGAGCTGACACAAATCCATTCATGCTGACTTGTCCAGACTGTAGGTTTCCTGACTATGCATCGAGCGGACTCAAATCAATTTGAGCCGACTCGTCCAGACTACAGGTTTCTTGATTGTGCATCCGAGCTGAATCAAATCCATTCAAGCCAACACATCCAATCCAAAACCACCTGTTCTGAGACATGCCAACCAACAGAGTCGACTCTTACCATAGAAGAGCCAACCCTAAGACCCAGACTAACCAAAACTGAGCCTAAACACCTAGGACTCACACCGGACTCAACCCTAGCCCTAGGCACATCATGGAAAATCATGATAGACCATATCAACACATGTAAATTGACCTAACTAGCCATGAATGCACCACCTGAGACTCAACAATCCAGGCGGTAGAAGATTGGCATGCCAGGAAGGGGGGATAAGAGAAATGCTATTGACTATGGAAGGTCTGGTTGCAAGTCCCACACTGAAAGGACACCTGTGGACATCTACGGCCTCATGGTGACAATACATGCACCTAAGGCTTCCATCAACCGCGCAGGGGCCCCCCTCACCATGGGACCCATAGAGCCCCGATGGGGAGCTCCCCACTCCACTGCCACCACCTCCGAGGGATCCCCAAATCACCGCACTTGCCCAGCAAGTCCATGCCTTCACTACAGCAGTGTACTAGCTCCATCAGCATCTCCAATCATGGGCAACTTAATAGCAACCAAGGCGACTGCTGGCCCACGCCACCGACCCCCATACCAACCTACGGTTCTTCTAGGAGGGGCCATTACATACGGCCTCCCACATATGAGGAGACCATCAGGTGATCGGGGATAAGTAGTAGGATGACCCAACCGATCACAAGAGTCGCTCCACGACCTCGGACCATGGTGCATGCTCGCACCGATAGCACCGATATGGCTGGGAACTCAGGCGAGAGTTCCTCCACTCCATGCCCCCTTCACCCTTAATAGCCTCCACCGAAGGGTCCATAGACGAGGCCATCCATCGTCAGGCACAAAGGCACCATGAAGAGCAAGAGCGCAAGCTAGCTGACCTGTCCCATCAATTTGTCAAGATTCAAGGCTCCCCTAATGAGCCCATGGGCTACAACACCCATCCACCCTTCTCCCATAGAATCTAAGAGAAATCAATCCCTATCCAAATCCACATGCCCCAGGTTGATCCCTATGATGGGATAGTCGATCCCTTGGACCACCTGGAAAGTTACAAGGCCCTTATGAGTGTCTAGGGGGCCATCGATGCTCTCCTCAAAATTGCCTTCCCAGCTATCCTCCGGAAGGCTACTCGAGCTTGGTTCTCTAGACTTGAGTCAAAAAGCATTGATTTTTTTAGATAGCTAGAGAAAAATTTTGTGGTGCACTTTGATGCATGCAAAAAGGTTCCACGTGAAATCGATAGTCTCTTCTCGATCTGCCAGTAAGATCAAAAGGCCCTCTAAAACTGTGTCCTGGTTTAAAGCCGCCACCTTGGAAATCTATCATCTCGATGAGACAGTCACCATACTGGCCCTAAAGAGGAGACTTAGGACCTCCCGCTTCACCTACTCGCTCGATAAGAAGCCTCCAAAGACTTACTTGGAGCACCTCTTCCAAGCCCACAAGTACATCCATGCAGAGGAGGCCGACCATACTAGAAGGAAGCTAGATGGGAGGCCATTGAAGAGGCAGGCCATCAAGGACACATCTAGCCCCCCGACCTCGAAGGCTATGCCAGCCCCACAGTCGGGGGCCAAGCCCAAAGTCGACCCTACCAAGGTAGAAAAGTTCACTCCTCTCCTCATCTTGAAAGCAAAGATCTTGATGGAGATCGAGGATGAGTGCCTCCTACATCATCCTCTTTCACTGAGGCCATCTGAAGGATGCGATAGATCCTATAACTGCCACTTCCATCAAGACCACGACCATGACACTAAGCAATGTCACCACCTAAAGAAGGAGATAGAAGACTTGATTAAGCACAGCTATCTTGGGAAGTATATGGAGGGAGGAGCTACTCCAGTAGCCTTGAATGAAGAGCCCTACTGCTCACCATCGACAACCACCCCACTAAGAAGCAGGTGGGAATGATCTCCTAGGGGGCAGGGAGAAGCTCGAAGAGGACTAAGGTAGAGAGGGAAGTGATGATGTACTCTAGACTCCTGCATGAGAGATGAGCTGGCTAGGGTAGATGATCCAAATAATGATGCTATCATCTTGGAAATGATGATAGCTAAACATCCAGTAAAACGAATCATGGTTGATAATGGAAGCTCTGCTGATATCCTTTTTTATGATGCTTTTACAAGGATGAACTTGTCCACTGACCAAATAAAATCAATATTCATGCCCTTAGTGGGCTTCACCAGGATTTGATCGAAGTTGAAGGAGACATTATACTCCCATTAACTTCCAGAATGCCACCACGGTAGACTACTATGTTGACAACATTTATCGTTGCGAGGCTTCCCTCACCTTACAATGCTATCCTGGGGCATCGTGAACTCAATCTGCTGGATGCTACCATCTCCACTAAGCATCTCCTCATCCAGGTCCCCACTTCTTGGGAGACTAGAGAGATGAGTGGGTCCCGATAACTAGTCCAGCACTGTCTACAACCATTTCAGGACCGCGAGGGCCCAGCCAGAGCCCAGCCATTGACCAACCGAGCATGATAGAGCTAGAGCCAAAGGGCAGCCCGTTGAGCCCCTGGTGTCTATTCTTCTGGGAGAGGATCCCATGAAGATCGTGCATGTGAGAGCCCTACTGCCCAAGTAGGAGAGGTCCCGTCATCTCAACTTCTTGTAGGCCAACATGGATGTCTTCGTCTGGACTGCAGTAAACATGCCTGGGTCCCACCAGAAGTAATCACTCAAAAGCTAAATGTCGACCCCAATAGCTACCCAGTCTGGCAGAAGAAGTGGAGTTTTGCCCCATAGAAGGTGATTAACGAGGAGGTCAAAAAGCTCCTCGCAATAGGATTCATCCACAAGGTATGGTATGCTGACTAGCTTGCTAATACAGTGATGATCAAGAAAGCTTCTAGAAGTAGAGGATCTGCATGGACTATACTGACCTTAACCGGCCATGCTCGAAGGATAGCTTCTCGCTTCCCAAGATTGACCAGCTGGTGGATGCGATCTCGGGCTACAAGCTTCTTAGCTTCATGAATGCATTTTCTGGATAAAACCAAATTCAAATGCACCTAGAGGACGAGGAGCACACGATGTTCATGACTGATAGAGGTATGTACTATTACAAGATGATGCCATACAACCTCAACAATGCAGGGGCCATGAACTAGCACCGATCAATAGGATCTTCAAAGACCATATCGATCACAACATGCAGTTCTACATCGATGACATGCTTGTCATGAGTGGCTAGGAGTCAGACCACATCGCATTCCTGGTAGAAGCGTTTGACAACATCCACCACAACCAGATGAAGCTAAGCCCTGCCAAAAGCACATTTGGTATTGTGATGGAAAAATTTTTGGGATTCATGGTCACCCAAAGGGGGACAGTGGTGCGGATACCAGAGGCACTATAATAAGACAGAGGCTTCTAAAACCTCTATGGATTCCTTAATAGTGTTTAAGTCTAATTTGTAATAAGGGCTTAGCCTATTTGAATTGTCATATTCATTATTTGAGTCCTATACTAGTCAGCTTATATTGAGCTAGTTTTCTTTCTGAGTCCTGTAGATGTTAGTCCAAGTCCAATGAAGACTCAATACAAGTGAAGACCAAGCCAGTATAAGTGAAGACCAACCCAACTTCAAGTTAGGAAGACCAACCTTGCTTGACGTTATGAAGACCATGGAAGGCTCAGTAGGAGAAATTGGAAGCCCTGGAACCCTGGAGAGCAGCTTGGAGCCTTGGATTATAGACTAAAGCAAACTAGGATAGCCAAGGCCCATGAGAGGAACCAAGGGTGCCACTTGCTTATGATTACCACCCCTTGGTTGGCCACTTAGGGTCACCTACCTTGGTTGACCAAGGTATGAGAGAGAGGGAGAATTTGAGGGAAAGAGAGCTACTGACCTACCATGTATTCTAACTAGGATTTGGGTGGGATTCAAATTCTTATGAAAAGACTTTTGTATCCTTACTTGGGGGGCATGTTTATGAGTCTATTTAAGAGGCTCTCTTCTCTTATATAAAGGAAATGGTGGGGACACCAAAGGCACCAGAATAAGATAGAGGCTTTTCAACCTTGTATGAATTGATCAATAATTTATGAGTCCATCTGTAATAAGGGCTTAGCCCATCTGAGTCCATTTTATTTGTTATTTGAGTCTTTTGAGTTGTTATTTCAGTTCCGTACAAGTCAGCTCATGTTGAGCTAGTTCAGTCCAGTGTTAGTTAGCTCATGTCGAGCTAATTTTATTTTTTTGAGTCATGTTCAACCATATTGAAGACTCAAGACCACATCATACAAGTGAAGACAAAGTCTAAACTGATTGAAGACATGGAAGTTGAGCCCAAGTCCAACCCAGCTTGAAGATTTGAAGACCCCAGGAAGAAAATTCAGAAAACCTTGATTCCTTGCAGATGCCCTCTAGATGCCCAGATTCCCTTCCAGATGCCAAAATATATTCATATACCAAGGCATCCATGATTTTAGAGGTCCATCTGCATCCTAGCCCAAAGAAATCAAGCCCAGGCACCAAGCCCAAGCCCCTAAGAAGCAAGATACCAGAAAATATTCCTGCTACCTGGCTACCAGGCCACACCAGCTTCCAGAGGCCCAAACCCATGCGCCCGAGCACCTTTGGGCCAGCCTCTTGCAGCTCCTAGAAGCCCAACACGCCCCTCTAGGCATCCTTAGAGTGTTGGCCAAGTCAAGAGAATTCTTAGTGATTCTTTCTATCTAATATTTCCTTATTTTCTAGCTAGGGTTTGAGAGGGAAAAGGATTCTTATGTAAAGACTTATGTGCCCTTACTTGGAGCCCAAGGTTAAGTGTCTATTTAAAGGACCCTAGCCTCTTGTATGAAGGGAGATTTTGATATATGAAATAAACTTTAAGTTCTTCTATTGCTTTGTGTGATTACCCTGTTGTGTGCATAAAGGGGTTTGAGAGTTCGTCTTCCGGTGTTTGCAATCATCTTCCTGCCGCCAACCATCCTTCCAGCCCCCTCCAAAACTTTCTTCCCTTTGCAATTTTTCTTTGTTTTCTTCATTTCCTCTATGTTTTCTAACCCTTGATAAGTCATTTGCAGCTCCTCGAGTTCCTACGAATCCAACGACTCTAGCCAAGCCTCAATCGGACCACCGAGTAAAAAGCCGGGTATCCACGGGTCTTTGGCTTGATTTTTCATGCCACATCCGTCGAGGAACGAGAGATCCTGGTGCGGGCACCAGACTCAGAAGAAGACTTCAGGGCTCCATCTGGATCTCTGATTGACATTGCCCGAAGAATTAGGGTTTTCTGGTTTTGTAATAAGGGTTGACTTGGTCAACTCAATTTTAGTTTGAGTCTGTATTTCCCTGCAATTTAAATTTTGTTGAGTCATGTTGACTTAATACAAGTCCTAGTAGTGGTCTTCTCCAAGGTGCCACATTTTTTCCCAGGACCAAGCAAGTGGGCGCCACTCTCCCAGCCACACGGCAGAGTCCAGGAGGCGCCACATCTCCATCCAGTGTGCCTTGTTCCCCACACCACAAGAAAGCAGGTCCCTTCTTTCATGCTCCACTTGGGGGAGAAATCCATCAAGATACCTCAATCCAAAGAGGAGCCAACTTCTTTCCAGATAAAACCAAGCCAGGATGGCAAGAATTTTTTTTGAAGAGAGGATCAAGGAGGTGCCCCACAATGTTCCATAAAAACCCAAGTTATAAAAGGGAAGAGAGCATGTCTTGGGGAGAAAATCAAGGAGGCACCCAAAAGTTTCCTAAAGTGCCAAAGCAATGAAAGGAAGAAGCCTAAACTTGTGGAGCAAGACTAGGAGGTGTCCGAAAGAGCCAAACCATGAAGGGAAAATCCTTGATTCATGGAGAGATACTAGGAGACACCCCATAACATGCCATTTGGAGCTGATTTTCAAGTTTTCTTGGAGTTTTTGGGCTGCCCACTCATGGAAGGAGTCTTGGGAAGAGAATTTGATGCCTAAAGTGTGGGTTAGTCCTATTAGTCCCACATGGGAAGTGTATGAAATTTTATTTCTTTGTTATGTCTATATATTCAACTCTATGTAACTCTTGAAAAAATGATGAATGAAATCAATTTCTTTGTGAGCAACTTTGTGTTTCTCTCTTCCACACTTGTATTCAAGTGTTGAGCTCCGTGAGGGAGTAAATCCGGGTTCCCTAGGAACCTTGAGGAGGTGTGAGATCTCCAACCCCAAAACCCTAGCTTAGTCCACCCATCTCTACTCCACCACCACCAAATCCTAATTTTCCATCTACATCCCACGGCCCCTCTCTTCCACATAGAGGCCGGCAACCAGCATCCAGGTTCAGATCAACTGTTTCAACTACAGAGCAAGTTCAACGAAGAGTCAGATCAGTATCAAGATCTCCGAAACTTCTACATCCAACAATCTTCATTAAGTCCTCAGGTCAGTGTCTTTCTTTGAGTTTCTGGTTTTTTTTTTTGTTCTTCTTCTTCCAGATCCTGAGTTCGAGAAGAAGGCCAACCTTGCTATAGGACTACAATCCGAGGATCCATTGCAAAGATACCCCGTCTCCAAGGATCCTACAATCTACTCGAGAGTGTCCTTCAATTGAAGCAACGAGAGATATCACGGTCAGGTATAAAACCTTCTCTTCTCTCTTCGTCTGTTTCTTGAAAGAGGAGTAAACCCTAGGTCTGGGGATTTCTCAATCCCCAGCGATCCTACTTCTGAGTTACTCTGATAATCCACTCCTTTTAATTATGCTTTCTGTCATTTCTTAGTTTCTTTCAACATTAGTTTATCTTTCCTTTGTGTCATAGCCGACTTCTGAAAATAAATAAATAAAAAAATACATTAATTTTAATTTGCTTCCGCATTCCATATTTTCGTTCTGCATCAATTTTGGTATCAGAGCTTTCATTCTGCATCAATTTTGGTAACAGAGCTTCCGTTCTGCATCAGATCCCTTCTCTGCGATCTTTACTGGGCACTTCAGACATTGTCAGTTACACCCCCTCTACCTCCAGTCTTTATATTGTAGGAGAACTTGCCCTAACCAAGGCTTCTTAGCCCCGGCGATCCTTCTTTAGTACTTTTCTAGGTTTTAATCTGCATGCTTGGCTTCAAAAATTCATAAAAAACTCCCTACAACTAATTTTGATCTGAAATTCAGGAATTAATCACCTAACCAACCCCACATATAAAACATACAAAAACAATTGCATGCATTTTAATCCCGCATTATTTGGTATCAGAGCTTATATTAGGGCTTATTTTCTACAATTTTTTAGTCTGTATATGCTCTATTATTTAAATAATTTCTCCCAGATGAAAACTCTAAAATTCTGAAATTTATTTTTCTGGATTCACTCTAATTCACAATAATTTTTAGAATTTTTTCAGATTTTATTATGGCCTGTGAATTTTCTGCAAGCCAAAATATAGCCTATAAATTTTCAGCTCTGTTTTTTTTCAGCAAGACAAGTTTGGAAGTTTTAGGGTTTTGTTTAGCATTTTTTGCATATCTTTTAATTTTAGTATATTTCCTGAATATTAGGCCATAATTTGCAAGTTTTCTTCTATTTAAGAAAATACCAAAAAAAAAAATTACATATTCTCCAAAAATACCAAAAACATCAAAACCCTAATTTGCATCCTCATCTGCCTGCCATCATTGCATAATTTTCTTTTAAGGGCACTCTTGCTATATCAGATGGGGGGAGGATTTGATCACCTCTCCTTTGCCCAAAACCACATCCCTTGCATTCGGTCCCAAGCATTAACCTAAAATTAACTAGAGTTAATTTGCCCTAGTGGGCTAGGGATACCAACTGGTCAGGTCCGGGCTAAGTGTCAGATTATTGTGTCAAGCTAACTTATGTGTGCCTTGTGCTCAGTGTCTAGAACGGTGGTTTATGGATTCAATCCCGAAAGGCTTGTGTGCTGGTCCGCCTACCTGGCCAATCTCTGATTGGTGTCTAGGATTGGCAATCAGGGACCTAAGACTCCCCTTACACCTGCCTGGCTAAGTACAGGGTTGCTATATGCTAGTTTGCCATCCTGATTGAGCATCTAGTTTAGACTCTAGGTCTAGTCAGCTAAAGTCGGTCTGATCGAGTCTTGCATGAGCACTAGATCAGGGGTTTCATATCACCCACCTCCTTCACAAATGTCTGAACCCATGGAAAATTTTCAAGCCCAAATAAAAGCACTAACTGAGCAACTAACCCAATCCATGGCCCAGTTGACTACCTAGTTAACTCAGTCTGGTACCCAAACCAACAATAGAATTGACAATCTTGCCAATAGGTTTGACCAGTTAGAAGGCCGTGTAGGGACCAAAGTCAGAACCCATGGGTCACAGTCTGAGCCAGATCCTGAGTCTCCTCAACCTAGGAGAACCCCAAACACTGATCTATACCATGAGGTCGAACCTAGGAGAGCCCCTTATCCTGACTCGTACTACAATCCTCAACCTAGGAGGACCCCAAACCCTAATCCATACCGAGAGGTTGAACGTAGGAGAGCCCCTCAGCCTAACCCATACTATAATACTGAACCTAGAAGAACCCCTTACCATGACCCATATTATGATACTGAACCTAGAAGAACCCCTTACCATGACCCTTATTATGATACTGAACTTCAGAGAACCCAATACTCTGACCCATATAGGGAGTCCAATCCTAGGAGAACCCAATACTCTGACCCATATAGGGAGCCCAACCCTAGGAGAACCCAATAATCTGACCCATATAGGGAGTCCAACCCTAGGAGAACCCAATATCCTGACCCATATAGGGAGCCCAAACATAGGAGGACCCCATATCATGATCCATCCTTAGAACCTGACCATAGAGCTAACCCAAAATCCTGTAAGCCCAGATCCTATAATCCCAAGACCCATAGATCTGCACCCTTGTCCTATGAGCCCAGAGAACCCATAACCCCTAGGTATCAATCTAGTACTAGTCAGGTTTTCCTTAGTCAACTTGAACCCCATAGGATTATTACCCCTAAATATGAACCCAGTAGTGAGCCACTACCCCTTAGGCAACCTGAACCTACTAGGACTAGTGTCCATAATCAGAAACTAGGACCTAGCCAATTTTTCACTAGCCGACCATCTCCAACCATTCCTGAGATTGACAAGGCTTACATTAACGCGGAAGTGTATGAAGCTGATTCAAACTTAGTGGATGAGTATGACGGAGAAGAGGAGACACCTTTAGATGACCTAGAATTAGCTGACCCAATAGATAGCCAGGTAGAAGCCAACCCAGAGGTAGTTGACCTTGACCACATCCAACCTAAAGCTATAGTGGAAGAACAAATAGAGGAAGAGAACCTAGGTACTACTACTAGAGCCTTACTTGAGGAAACCATAGAGGAGAGCCAAATTATAAAGTCTAGTCCTAAAATACAAGAACCAGAAGAATTTATTAAGGACTTGATCTCTTTGAATCAGTACCCTCAGGATGACCCTCCTCCTATAGTTCCCATTAAGGACCTCTTCCCTGAGATTAGTAACCCATCCTTCCATTATGCAAACCCCATAGATATACCGCAACCTCATAAGGTTAGCCTCATTAGTCTAGGATTAGTCTCTGACATGCCTTCTTATATCGAACTTTATCCAACTAACCTTGATCCTTTTCCCCTACCCTACCAAACTACTTCTGAACCCACTTCCTATTTTCTGCCCTCTCCTGACACCTCCAGCATTTCTAGGATTATTAGATTGCATTTAACTGAGATTAGCATACTGCTAGCATTCATCACGCATGTTAGGTTTACATCTTACTTCTGGCATACTCTTTGGAATTTGCTAGGAGTTCACTGTAAATTTTAATGTGCATGTCAAGCTAGGATCAAACCTAGGGAACCTATAATTTGTTAGGTTTAGATCCAAAGAGTTCAATAAGATTTACTTCTATAGGAATGCATAGTCAAGCCTGTCAGGTGTTAGTATGAGTCCTTTGAATCATTTGTTAAGAGTCTGCATGTGCCCAGCATGTTCACCACCTACACTAATTTTAAACAAACTGGCTAATTCCCGAAGATGGACCTAAGAATTTGATGTAGTGGATTCTATCTTGGTTATGCTTAGGCCTAAAAGAAGCTTCATGCTCACAGAGCCGGACCTTTTAAAGTGATAGAGAAGGTTGGATCAAATGCCTAGGTGTTAGACTTGCCTTCGGATTTGGGCATTAGTTCTACCTTCAATATTATAGACCTGGTTGAGTATAGGAAACCGGTAGCGATACCTAGTGAGGCTTTTGTACCTGTTCCTTTTCATTATGAGTGATCCTAACCCAGAGTGTCCACTAACAAATTGGTCTGAGAGAGGAGAACAGATCGAGCATATCCTGGACGATCAATCCATCACGACCCGGGGCCGTGACTATCAATGCTTCCTGGTCTGATGGCAAGGCCAGCCAGAGTCGGACAATTTATGGATTTCTTGAGAGGACTTGCAACACCACAACCCAGACCTTCTCGAGAGATATGTGAGCTAGTCTGATCTTCACTCGACAAGGTCGAGTTCCTCCCACCCCGAGAGAATTGGTGGGAACACCAAAGGCACCAGAATAATATAGAGGCTTTTCAACCTTCTATGAATTGACCAATAATTTATGAGTCCATCTGTGATAAGGGCTTAGCCCATCTGAGTCCATTTTAGTTGTTATTTGAGTCTTTTGAGTTGTTATTTCAGTTCTGTACTAGTCAGCTCATGTTGAGCTAGTTCAGTTTAGTGTTAGTTTGCTCATGTCGAGCTAATTTTATTTTTTTGAGTCCTGTTCAACCATATTGAAGACTCAAGACCACATCATACAAGTGAAGACCAAGTCCAAATTGATTGAAGACATGGAAGTTGAGCCCATGTCCAACCCAGCTTGAAGATTTGAAGACCCCAGGAAGAAAATTCAGAAAACCCTGATTCCTTGCAGATGCCCTCCAAATGCCCAGATTCCCTTCTAGATGCCAAAATATATTCATATACAAAGGAATCCATGACTTTAGAGGTCCATCTACATCCTAGCCCAAAGAAATCAAGCCCAGGCACCAAGCCAAAGCCCCTAAGAAGCAAGATACCAGGGAATATTCATGCTACCTGGCTACCAGGCCACCCCAGCTTCCAGAGGCCCAAACCCATGCGCCCGAGCCCCTTTGGGCCGGCCCCTTGCTGCTATTAGAATCCCAACACGCCCCCCTAGGCTTCCTTGGAGTGTTGGCCAAGTCAAGAGAATTTTTAGAGATTTTTCTACCTAATGTTTCCTTATTTTCTAGCTAGGGTTTGAGAGGGAAAAGGATTCTTATGTAAAGACTTATGTGCCCTTACTTGGAGCCCAAGGTTAAGGGTCTATTTAAAGGACCCTAGCCTCTTGTATGAAGGGAGATTTTGATATATGAAATAAACCTTAAGTTATTCTATTGCTTTGTGTGATTACCTTGCTGTGTGCATAAAGGGGTTTGAGAGTTCTTCTTCCCGGTGTTTGCAATCATCTTCCTACCGCCAACCATCCTTCCAACCCCCTCCAAAACTTTATTCCCTTTGCTATTTTTCTTTGTTTTCTTCATTTCCTCTTAGTTTTCTAACCCCTGATAGGTCATTTGCAGGTCCCCGAGTTTCTACGAATCCAACGACTCTAGCCAAGCCTCAATCGGATCACCGAGCAGAAAGCCGGGTATCCACCGGTCTTTGTGGTGCGGGCACCAGACTCAGAAGAAGACTTTAGAGCTCCATCTGGATCTCTGATTAACCTTGCCCGAAGAATTAGGGTTTTGGGTTTGTAATAAGAGTCGACTAGATTAACTCAATTTAGCTTTAGTCTATATTACCTGCATTTTATTTTGTTGAGTCATGTTGACTCAGTAGTGGACTAGGGCTTCAACCTGGGGTGTTACATTTTCTCCCAAGGCCAAGCAAGTGGGCACCACACTCCCAGCCACACTCCCAGCCATACGCCTAAGTCCGGGGGGTGCCATATCTACATCCAGCAGCCTTTGGTCCCCACACCATAGATAGCAGCTTCCTTCTCTCATGCGCCAGTTGAGGAGAAATCCACCAGTAGTCCACAAATCAAGGGGGCGGCCCAAGACTTTCCTAAAAGAACCAAACTATGAAAGGAAAGAAATTCTCTTGGAGAGAACTTCAAGGAGGCGCCCACTACCTGCCAAAAAAATCCAAAACAAAGATGGGAAGGACCTTGACTTAGGGAGGAAGAAAAGGAGGAGCCCAAAAGAGTTGAGCCATAGAAGGAAAGAAATCCTCTCTTGAAGACCCAAGCATGGAGGCGCCTTCTACCTGCCTTTTATAACCCAAATCAATTATTTTTGGTACCTTGGCCGACCATATGTGTATGGATTATCCTGATTTGTAGATCCCCTCCTTTAGTCCCACATGGGAAGTTGTAAAACCCTACTCTCTTGTAAAGACCTATAAATTAAACCCCTCTTGTAAGTTTAAATCAATCAGATGAATGAAACCAAATTTTTTTTGTGAGCAAACTTTGTGTTTTCTCTCTTCCGCACTTGCATCCAGGTGTTGAGCTCTGTGAGGGAGTAAATCCGGGTTCCCCAGGAACCTTGAGGAGGTATGAGATCTCCAAAACCCCAACCCTAGGTTAGCCACTTCACTCCCAAACCCTAGCCGCCCATCACCCTTCTTTTTCCACCAAGCCCTAGCATATCCCACCTCTCACGGCCTCTCTCTCCAAGTCCAGGCCGACCACCAGCATCCAGCTACAGTCTGGATACTTCAGATCCAAAGCTCTTTTCAGAGGAAGTCGAATCAGCCTTCGAGAGAATCCGGATCTCAGCGACATCAGCCTTCAAGTTCTTCGAACTGGTAAATCCTTCCCCGAGTCTCTTAATCCATCACTTGTTTTTCTTCTTCCCAGATCTTGAGTCCAGGAGAAGCCGACCAAACCACAAGACCAGTATTGGAGGATCCATTGTGAAGATAGCCGAATCCGAGGATCCAACAATCTGCTCGAGAGAGTTCTTCCACCCAAATTCTGAGAAGATCACTGTCTGGTTGGTAAACCATCTCTCATCTCTATTTCTATTCTGTTGAAAGTTCAGAGCAAAACCCTAGGTCTGGGAGTTTCTCAACCCCCAGCGATCCGTTACTTCTGAACTACTCTGATAATTTAGTGTCTTATAAACTGTGCTTTCAATCCTTACCTAGTTTCCTTCAACTTAGTTTAGCTTTTCTTTGAGTCAAAGCCAATTTCTGAAATATAAAAAAAAAAAAGAAGAAATTAATCCTAAATTTACTTCTGCATACGCTTCTTTGTTCTTTGTTCTGCATCATTTTTGGTATCAGAGCCCTGTCTAGGGTTTCTGTTTTGATTGCTTGTTTGAGTCTCTCTCTTTTTACTTTGTCTGCTCGAAGTAGACTCCCCAGGACGTCCGGTCCTAGGAATGAAGTGAGGTGCAAACCTCCTCTTCCCATTCCACGGGGTGTTCCTAGGGCATGTAGGGGATCCGTTGGGTTATAACTTCGTAGCAGGAATTGTAAACGGGGAAGTGCTCTGTTTTCAGCCCATCATTTTCTTGTTGAAAGAATTATTTCTCATTGTAGGTAACTCCAAATTTAGTGATTTTTGTTTTGCTGGAACCAGTATAATTGAAACTATTTTGAATAATTTTTCTGTGATTTATTGGTTTCCGTGGGATTTCTGAGAATTAAATTACTGCAACTCTATTTTTGTGTTCTGCAATCCAATCATTTTTGAGTATTCATCTCTTAATTCATCTTAAGGGCATTTGAGCATCTAAGATAAGGGGAGGAGTTGATAACCTCTCCTTAGCCCAAAACCACCACCCACTCATTCGAACCTAAGCCTTTAATCTAAAAATTGATTAGACCTAATTTTTCCTAGTGGGCTAGGGACATCAACAAGTCGGGTCAAGGCTAGAGTTGAGTCAGTTTGTCTAGTTACTCTGTGTGTGCTTTGTATTCAGTGTCTAGAATGGTGGTTCAGGGACTACATCCCGAAGGGCTTGTGTGCTGGTCCGCCTACCTGGCCAATCACTGATTGGTGTCTAGGATTGGCAATTAGGGACCTAACACTCCCCTTACACCTGCTTAGCTGAGTCCTAAGTTACTACAGGCTAGCTTGCCACTCTGATTAGGCATCTAGTTTGGGCTCTAGGTCTAGGTAGCCCGTAGTCGATCAGTTGAGTCTCATTTTGTTTGCTTGATTGCATCATGTCTACCCGGAATGGAGTGCCCTACCAACCTGGTCAAACCCAACCTGATTTAGAGGCCATGGTTAGAGCTCTTACTGAGAGTATGAACAAACTGAGTCAGGATGTGACTGCCACTGTTGCCCAGTTTAAAGAACAAGTCCATGAGGATTTTTCTCAGCTTAGGGATCGAGTCCAAGTGCTAGAGGAACCTAGGCATCGGAATTGGACTCCTGACCCAGATTTTAATGTGCCTCAACCTCACCCACACCAAGAGCCTAGAAGACCTTTATACCGAGATCCTGAACCTAATCATAGGAGGCCTGACCCATAACCTGAGGATAGAGATGATAGGTTCATTCGGAACATCAAGTTAGATGCACCCACTTTTGATGGTAGCTTAAATCCTAAGGTGTATTCTGATTGGGAGGGTGAGATGGACCAGTACTTTGAGTGGTATGCCATGTCTGAGGAGAGGAAATTCAAGTTTGCCAAGATGAAATTAATACGTCAAGCTAGGTTATACTGGGGGAACATTGAGCTGACCACTAGAAGACGAAATGTAAAGCCCTTAACCACTTGGCAGGGTATGAAAGAGAAGCATAGAGACAAGTACCTACCCATTTCATACCAGCAAAATTTGTTAGACCAATGGCAGACTTTGAAATAAGGGAACCGATCTTTTTCAGACTACATAACCACCTTTGATGAATACCTGATGAGATGTGATGTGAGTGAAGCCCATGAGGTCACTTTGTCTAGATTTAGGGCTGGACTTAGGGAAGATATTAAGAGAGAGTTGTTTCTGAGAGAGGTTACTGACCTATACCAAGCCTATCAGATTGCACTGAACACTGAGAAGTTTTAGAGAGGACCCATGCCATCTAGGGTTAGTGCCACAATCCCAAGAAATGGACCTAGCCAGGTTACCCCTAGCAAGCCTAATCAGGATATTCCCACCCCTAGACCCATGGACAAAGGTAAGGCACCTGACACCCAGAGAACACCTAGTATCGTCTGTTTTAAGTGCCAGAAGCCCGGTCATATCTCCAATCAGTGCACAGCCATAGCTTGTTTTAAGTGTCATAAGGTAGGTCATGTTTCTAGCCAGTGCCCTCGTAGATCCCTATATATAGAAGAGGGAGGAGAAGAGAATTCCGAGCCTAATGAGGAGTTTCAAGAAGAAGTTTATGAGGCCGGAATGAATTTGGTTGATGAGTATGAAGGAGAGGAAGAATCCACTGAGTCTGACCAATTAGGGGTTGTGAGATGCATCCTGTCCCATACTAAAGTTCAGGAAGATTGGCGTAGGACTAACATCCTACAGACTTTCCTTAAACTAGGGGATAAGGTTTGTAAAATCATCATAGATAGTGGGAGCTGTGTGAATGCCATTTCTACTAGCACTGTCAAAATGTTAGGCTTAACCCCAGTCCCCCACCCCAACCCCTATAAGGTTTCTTGGGTAGACTCTACCTCTATACCCATCCAGTCTAGATGTCAGGTCCAAATCCAAATGCAATCCTATCAAGAGAAGATTTAGTGTGATGTCTTGCCCATGGGGAGAGCAGTATAATTCTTGGAAGACCTTGGTTGTATGATCATGATGCCACCCTCTTAGGAAAATCCAACACCTGTGTCTTTAGTTTCAATGGGAAGAAAATCACAATCCATTCAGTCCCACCTAAGGACAAGGTAGCTAAAGGAACCAGTAAGGTCAGAGAAATGAAGACTGGAGTGAACCTAATTAGTGCCAAAGATCTATAACAAGAAATTCATAGTGGTTCACCCATTTGGATGTTGACTGATAAGGAACTTAGGACTCTTACACCCTCAGAGCCTCCTCAGGAAGTTAAGCCTTTATTAAAAGAATTTGAGGATGTTTTTCCCGAGGATTTGCCAGACCACCTTCCACCTCTTAGGGATATTCAGCATTCCATAGATTTAGTCCCAGGAGCTACTTTACCCAACTTGCCCCATTATAGGATGAATCCATCTGAGCATAAAGAACTGCAAAACCAGGTTGGCGAATTGTTGAGGAAGGGGTTCATTAGAGAGAGTCTCAGCCCTTGTGCAGTCCCTGCACTTCTAACCCCGAAGAAGGATGGCACGTGGAGGATGTGTGTTGATAGTCGTGCCATCAATAAAATTACAATCAACTATAGGTTCCCCATCCCTAGACTAGATGAAATGCTTGATATGATGGCCGGTGCCATGGTTTTTTCTAAAATTGATCTCAAGAGCGGCTATCAACAGGTTAGGATTAGACCAGGGGATGAGTGGAAAATAGCCTTCAAAACTAAGGATGGTCTCTTTGAATGGGTTGTTATGCCTTTTGGGTTGTCCAATGCCCCTAGTACTTTCATGAGGATTATGACCCAGGTACTTAGAGCTTTCATAGGGAAGTTTGTAGTAGTCTATTTTGATGACATCCTGATCTATAGTAAGACCCATGCAGATCACCTAGGCCACCTTAGACAAGTCTGTCAAGTTTTGAGAAATGATAGTCTCTACGGTAATCTCAAAAAGTATGAATTTATGACCAGTAGAATTATCTTCCTTGGATTTGTTGTAACCCCTGATGGCGTGGCTGCCGATCCTGAAAAGATTAGGTCCATGGTAGAATGGCCAGAGCCGACCAGTGTGCATGAAGTCAGAAGTTTCCATGGCTTGGCTACCTTCTATAGGCGATTCATCAAGGGGTTTAGTACCGTAGTTGCTCCTATCACAGACTGCATTAGGGAGGGAGAATTTCAGTGGACCAAAGCAGCCCATAAAGCCTTCCTAGATCTTAAGGATAGGATGACCCAGGCACCCATTTTGAGACTACCGGACTTTTCAAAGGTATTTGAGGTTGCCTGTGATGCTTCAGGAGTAGGTATAGGTGGAGTCCTAAGCCAAGAGAATCATCCCGTAGCATTCTTTAGTGAAAAACTTAATGATGCTAAGCTTAGGTATTCTACCTATGATAAGGAATTTTATGCGGTAGTGCAAGCTTTGCATTACTGGAGACATTATTTGCTACCGCAAGAATTTGTGCTGTTTTCAGACCATGAGGCTCTTAGATTCTTGAATTCTCAGAAGAAGTTTAACCCTAGGCATGCTAAGTGGGTAGAGTATATCCAGTCCTATACTTTTGTTTCGAAGCATAAGGCTGGGTCTGAAAATAAGGTAGCTGATGCCCTTAGTCGTCGATCTTTGTTGTTGAATTCTGTTAGGGCTGAAGTCATAGGGTTTGAGCAAATCAAAGAGGAATATGAGTCGTGTCCGGATTTTAAGACTGTGTACCAGGATCTAACTCAAGGACCATCTAGTGAACATAAGGATTATTCCCTTTTAGATGGCTTTCTGTTCTTTAAGAATAGGCTTTGCATCCCTAGAACCTCTCTTAGGGAATTTTTTGATTTGGGAAACTCATGCTGGAGGTTTAGCTGGCCATTTCGGAAAAGATAAGACCACCCTGGCTATTGAAGACCATTTTTTCTGGCCTAGCTTAAAAAGAGATGTAGCACACATTATGGCTAGGTGTCGAACCTGCGCTGTTGCCAAACAGCGAAAACAGAACACCGGCCTTTATACCCCACTCCCTGTCCCAGATCGTCCTTGGCAAGATGTGAGCATGGACTTTGTGTTAGGTTTGCCTAAGACCCAGAGGAGGCATGACTCCATCTGCGTTGTAGTAGACCGATTTTCCAAGATGGCCCATTTCTTGCCTTGTTCCCAAACATTTGATGCGTCTAAGGTAGCCACCCTGTTCTTTAATGAGATTGTTCGACTCCGTGGCCTACCCAAGACCATTGTTTCAGATAGGGATGTTCGGTTCACTAGCTATTTCTGGAAAACCCTTTAGCATAAGTTAGGGACGAAACTTAAGTTTTCAACTGCCTATCACCCCCAGACTGACGGCCAAACCGAAGTAGTGAACCGTAGTTTAGGCAATCTGCTAAGGTGTCTTGTTGGTGAAAACATTAGGAACTGGGATTTGTACTTACCTAGAGCTGAATTTGCATATAATGACTCGGTCAATAGGTCTACGGGTAAGAGTCCATTTGAAATTGTGCATGGTTACAAACCCCATATACCTCTTGACCTAGCTCCTTTACCAGTCCACACACGGGTCTCCGAGTCTGCCGAAGTTTTTGCACAGCATATAAAAGACTTGCATAAAGAAATTCAAGCCAAAATAAATTTAAGTAATGAAACTTATAAGAAATTGGCTGATTCTCAAAGGCGAGTCAAAACTATTGACGAAGGAGACTATGTAATGATTAGGTTAAGGCCAGAACGGTTTCCTCCTGGAACCGTTAGAAAGTTACATGCTAGGGGAGCTGGACCATTTAGAGTGGTAAAGAGAGTAGGATCCAATGCCTATGTGCTCGAGTTACCTCTAGAACTAGGCATTAGCTCCACTTTCAACATTACAGACCTAGTAGAGTATAGGGAGCCAGCTGTGATTCCCAGTGAGGCTTTTGAACCTAATCCTGCTCTTGAGAGTGAACCTGACCCTGTGTGTCCACCAACAAATTGGCCTATGAGGAAAGAGCAGATTGAAAAGATCCTGGATGATCAGGTTATCTCTACTCGTAATCGAGGATACCAAAGATACCTGGTCCGTTGGCTAGGAAGGCCAGATTCTGATGACTCTTGGATCTCCCGAGAAGAATTACAAGTGCTGGACCCAGACCTCTTGGAGAGATACCAGAGCCAACTTGATCCATACTCGACAGGGTCGAGTTCCTCCCACCCTGGGAGAATTGGTGCAGGCACCAGACTCAGAAGAAGACTTCAGAGCTCCATCTGGATCTCTGATTAACCTTGCCCGAAGAATTAGGGTTTTGGGTTTGTAATAAGAGTCGACTAGATTAACTCAATTTAGCTTGAGTCTATATTACCTGCATTTTATTTTGTTGAGTCATGTTGACTCAGTAGTGGACTAGGGCTTCAACCTGGGGTGTTACATTTTCTCCCAAGGCCAAGCAAGTGGGCACCACACTCCCAGCCACACTCCCAGCCATACGCCTAAGTCCAGGGGGCGCCATATCTACATCCAGCAGCCTTTGGTCCCCACACCATAGATAGCAGCTTCCTTCTCTCATGCGCCAGTTGAGGAGAAATCCACGAGGAGTCCACAAATCAAGGGGGCGGCCCAAGACTTTCCCAAAAGAACCAAACTATGAAAGGGAAGAAATTCTCTTGGAGAGAACTTCAAGGAGGCGCCCACTACCTGCCAAAAAATCCAAAACAATGATGGGAAGGACCTTGACTTAGGGAGGAAGAAAAGGAGGAGTCCAAAAGAGTTGAGCCATGGAAGGAAAGAAATCCTCTCTTGAAGACCCAAGCATGGAGGCGCCATTTACCTGCCTTTTATAACCCAAATCAATTTTTTTTGGTACCTTGGCCGACCATATGTGTATGGATTATCCTGATTTGTAGATCCCCTCCTTTAGTCCCACATGGGAAGATGTAAAACCCTACTCTCTTGTAAAGCCCTATAAATTAAACCCCTCTTGTAAGTTTAAATCAATCAGATGAATGAAACCAAATTTTTTTTGTGAGCAAACTTTGTGTTTTCTCTCTTTCGCACTTGCATCCAGGTGTTGAGCTCCGTGAGGGAGTAAATCCGGGTTCCCCAGGAACCTTGAGGAGGTGTGAGATCTCCAAAACCCCAACCCTAGGGTAGCCACTTCACTCCCAAACCCTAGCCGCCCATCACCCTTCTTTTTCCACCAAGCTCTAGCATATCCCACCTCTCATGGCCTCTCTCTCCAAGTCCAGGCCGACCACCAGCATCCAGCTACAGTCTGGATACTTCAGATCCAAAGCTCTTTTCAAAGGAAGTCGAATCAGCCTTCGAGAGAATCCGGATCTCAGCGACATCAGCCTTCAAGTTCTTCGAACTGGTAAATCCTTCCCAGAGTCTCTTAATCCATCACTTGTTTTTCTTCTTCCCAGATCTTGAGTCCAGGAGAAGCCGACCAAACCACAAGACCAATATTGGATGATCCATTGCGAAGATAGCCGAATCTGAGGATCCAACAATCTGCACGAGAGAGTTCTTGCACCCAAATTCTGAGAAGATCACTGTCTGGTTGGTAAACCATCTCTCCTCTCTATTTCTGTTCTGTTGAAAGTTCAGAGCGAAACCCTAGGTCTGGGAGTTTCTCAACCCCCAGCGATCTGTTATTTCTGAACTACTCTGATAATTTAGTGTCTTCTAAATTGTGCTTTCAATCCTTACCTAGTTTCCTTCAACTTAGTTTAGCTTTTCTTTGAGTCAAAGCCAATTTCTGAAATATAAAAAAAAAAAAAAAGAAATTAATCCTAAATTTACTTCCGCATACGCTTCTTTGTTCTTTGTTCTGCATCACTTTGGCTCGATTTTTTAGGCTGCATCCATCGAGGAACGAGAGATCCCTTCATTGTGATGTCCACCGGGCACTTCAGACATTGTCAGGTACACCCCCTCTACCTCCAGTCTTTATATTGTAGGAGAACTTGTCCTAACCGAGGCTTCTCAGCTCCGGCGATCCTTCTTTAGTACTTTTCTAGGTTCTAATCTGCATGCTTGGCTTCAAAAATTCATAAAACATTCCCTACAACTAATTTTAATCTGAAGTTCGGGAATTAATCACCTAACCCCTCATATAAAACATATAAAAAGAATTGCAAGCATTTTAATCCCGCATCATTTGGTATCAGAGCTTATATTAGGGCTTGTTTTCTGTAATTTTTCAATACGTATATGCTCTGTTATTTAAACAATTTCTCCCTGATAAAAACTCCAAAAATTTTAAAATTTATTTTTATGGATTCATCATGATTCATAGTAAGTTTTAGAATTTTCTCAAATTTTATTATAGCCTGTGAAGTTTCTGCAAGCCAAAATATAACCGACAAATTTTCGGCTCTATTTTTTTTTTAAGCAAGACAAGTTTGGAAGTTTTAGGGTTTTGTTTAGCATTTTTTGCATATCTTTTAATTTTAGTATATTTCTTGCATATTAGGCCATAATTTGCAAGTTTTCTTCTATTTAAGAAAATACCAAAAAAAAAAAATTACATATTCTCCAAAAATACCAAAAATATCTAAACCATAATTTGCATCCTCATCTGCCTGCCATCATTGCATAATTTACTTTTAAGGGCACTCTTGCTATATCAGATGGGGGGAGGATTTGATCACCTCTCCTTAGCCCAAACCACATCCCTTGCATTCGGTCCCAAGCATTAACCTAAAGTTAACTAGACTTAATTTGCCATAGTGAGCTAGGGGCACCAACTGGTCTGGTCCGAGCTAAGTGTCAGATCATTGTGTCAAGCTAAACTGTGTATGCCTTGTGCTCAGTGTCTAGAATGGTGGTTTAGGGATTCAATCCCGAAGGGCTTGTGTGCTGGTCCGCCTACCTGGCTAATCTCTGATTGGTGTCTAGGATTGGCAATCAGGGACCTAAGAATCCCCTTACACCCGCCTGGCTAAGTACGGGGTTACTATAGGCTAGTTTGCTACCCTGATTGAGCATCTAGTTTGGACTCTAGGTCTAGTCAGCCATAGTTAGTCTAATCGAGTTTTGCATGACCACTAGATTAGGGGTTTCATATCACCCACCTCCTTCACAAATGTCTGAACCCATCGAAAATTTGCAAGCCCAAATAAAAGCACTCACTAAGCAACTAACCCAATCCATGGCCCAGTTGACTACCCAGTTAACTCAGTCTGGTACCCAAACGAACAATAGAATTGACTATCTTGCCAATAGGTTTGACCAGTTAGAAGGCCATGTAGGAACCATAGCAAGAACCCATGGGTCACAGTCTGAGCCAGATCCTGAGTCCCCTCAACCTAGGAGAACCCCAAACCCTGATCTATACCATGAGGTCGAACCTAGGAGAACCCCTTATCCTGACCCGTACTACAATCCTCAACCTAGGAGGACCCCAAACCCTGATCCATACCGAGAGGTTGAACCTAGGAGAGCCCCTCAGCCTAACCCATACTATAATACTGAACCTAGAAGAACCCCTTACCATGACCCATATTATGATAATGAACCTAGAAGAACCCCTTACCATGACCCTTATTATGATACTGAACCTCGGAGAACCTAATACTCTGACCCATATAGGGAGTCCAGTCTTAGGAGAACCCAATACTCTGACCCATATAGGGAGCCCAACTCTAGGAGAACCCAATATTCACACCCATATAGGGAGTCCAACCCTAGGAGAACCCAATATCCTGGCCCATATAGGGAGCTCAAACTTAGGAGGACCCCATACCATGATCCATCCTTAGAACCTGACCATAGAGCTAACCCAAAATCCTGTGACCCCAGATCCTATAATCCCAAGACCCATAGATTTGCACCCTTGTCCTATGAGCCCATAGTACCAATAACCCCTAGGTATCAATCTAGTACTAGTCAGGTTTTTCTTAGTCAACTTGAACCCCATAGGATTAGTACCCCTAAATATGAACCCAGTAGTGAGCCACTACCCCTTAGGCAACCTGAACCTACTAGGACTAATGTCCATAATCAGAAACTAGGACCTAGCCAATTTTTCCCTAGCCGACCTTCTCCAACCATTCCTGAGATTGACAAGGCTTACATTAACATGGAAGTGTATGAAGCTGATGCAAACTTAGTGGATGAGTATGAGGGAGAAGAGGAGACACCTTTAGATGACCTAGAATTAGCTGACCCAATAGATACCCAGGTAGAAGCCAACCTAGAGGTAGTTGACCTTGACCACATCCAACCTAAAGCTATAGTGGAAGAACAAATAGAGGAAGAGAACCTAGGTACTGCTACTAGAGCCTTACTTGAGGAAACCATAGAGGAGAGCCAAATTATAGAGTCTAGTCCTAAAGTATAAGAACCAGAAGAATTTGTTAAGGACTTGATCTCTTTGAATCAGTACCCTCAGGATGACCCTACTCCTATAGTTCCCATTAAGGACCTCTTCCCTGAGATTAGTAACCCATCCTTCCATTATGCAAACCCCATAGATATACCGCAACCTCGTAAGGATAGCCTCATTAGTCTAGGATTAGTCCCTGACATGCCTTCTTATATTGAACATTATCCAACTAACCTTGAACCTTTTCCCCTACCCTACCAAACTACTTCTGAACCCACTTCCTATTTTCTGCCGTTTCCTGACACCTCCAGCATTTCTAGGATTATTAGATTGCATTTAACTGAGATTAGCAAACTATATGCATTCATCACGCATGTTAGGTTTGCATCTTACTTCTGACATACTCTTTGGAATTTGCTAGGAGTTCACTGTAAATTTTCACGTGCATGTCAAGCTAGGATAAAACCTAGGGAACCTATAATCTATTAGGTTTAGATCCAAAGAGTTCAATAAGATTTCCTTCTATAGGAATGCATAGTCAAGTCTGTCAGGTGTTAGTATGAGTCCTTTGAATCATTTGTTAGGAGTCTGCATGTGCCCAGCATGTTCACCACCTACACTAATTTTAAACAAACTAGCTAATTCCCGGAGATGGACCAAAGAATTTGATGTAGTGGATTCTATCTTGGTTAGGCTTAGGCCTAAAAGAAGCTTCATGCTCGCAGAGCCGGACCTTTTAAAGTGATAGAGAAGGTTGGATCAAATGCCTTGGTGTCAGACTTGCCTTCGGATTTGGGCATTAGTTCTACCTTCAATATTATAGACCTGGTTGAGTATAGGAAACCGGCAGCGATACCTAGTGAGGCTTTTGGACCTGTTCCTTTTCATTGTGAGTGATCCTAACCCAGAGTGTCCACTAACAAATTAGCCTGAGAGAGGAGAACGGATCGAGCATATCCTGGACGATCAAGCCATCACGACCCGAGGCCGTGACTATCAATGCTTCCTGGTCCGATGGCAAGGCCAGCCATAGTCGGATAATTCATGGATTTCTCGAGAGGACTTGCAATGCCTCAACCCAGACCTTCTCGAGAGATATGTGAGCTAGTCTGATCTTCACTCGACAGGGTCGAGTTCCTCCCATCCTAGGAGAATGGGTGGGGACACCAAAGGCACCAGAATAAGATAGAGGCTTTTCAACCCTCTATGAATTGATCAATAATTTATGAGTCCATCTGTAATAAGGGCTTAGCCCATCTGAGTCCATTTTAGTTGTTATTTAAGTCTTTTGAGTTGTTATTTCAGTTCTGTACTAGTCAGCTCATGTTGAGCTAGTTCAGTCTAGTGTTAGTTTTCTCATGTCGAGCTAATTTTGTTTTTTTGAGTCATGTTCAACCATATTGAAGACTTAAGACCGCATCATACAAGTGAAGACCAAGTCCAACCTGATTGAAGACATGGAAGTTGAGCCCAAATCCAACCCAGCTTGAAGATTTGAAGACCCTAGGAAGAAAATTCAGAAAATCCTGATTTCTTGCAGATGCCCTCCAAATGCCCATATTCCCTTCTAGATCCCAAAATATATTCATATACCAAGGAATCCATGATTTTAGAGGTCCATCTTTATCCTAGCCCAAATAAATCAAGCTCAGGAACCAAGCCCAAGCCCCTAAGAAGCAAGATACCAGGGAATATTCCTGTTACCTGGCTACCAGGCCACCCCAGCTTCCGGAGGCCCAAACCCATGCGCCCGAGCTCCTATGGGCCAGCCTCTTGCTACTCGTAGAAGCCCAACACGTCCCCCTAGGTGTCCTTGGAGTGTTGGCCAAGTTAAGGGAATTTTAGGAATTTTTTCTACCTAATGTTTCCTTATTTTCTAGCTAGGATTTGAAAGGGAAAAGGATTCTTATGTAAAGACTTATGTGCCCTTACTTGGAGCCCAAGGTTAAGGGTCTATTTAAAGGACCCTAGCCTCTTGTATGAAAGGTGATTTTGATATATGAAATAAACCTTAAGTTCTTCTATTGCTTTGTGTGATTACCCTTCTGTGTGCATAAAGGGGTTTGAGAGTTCTTCTTCTCGGTGTTTGCAATCATCTTCCTGTCGCCAACCATCCTTCCAGCCCCCTCCAAAACTTTTTTCCCTTTGCTTTTTTTGTTTTCTTCATTTTCTCTGAGTTTTCTAACCCCTGATAGGTCATTTGCAGGTCATCGAGTTCATACGAATCCAACGACTCTAGCCTAGCCTCAATCAGTCCACCGAGCAGAAAGCCGGATATCCACGGGTCTTTGGCTCGATTTTCCAGGCCTTATCCATCGAGGAACGAGAGATCCCTTCACTGTGATCTTCACCGGTTGGTTCAGACGTTGTCAAGTACACCCCCTCTACCTCCAGTCTTTATATTGTAGGTGAACTTGCCCTAATCGAGGCTTCTCAGCCCCGTCGATCCTTCTTTAGTACTTTTCTAGGTTCTAATCTACATGCTTGGCTTCAAAAATTCATAAAAAATTTCCTACAACTAATTTTGATCTGAAATTCGGGAATTAACCACCTAACCCCATATATAAAACATACAAAAATAATTGCATACATTTTAGTCCCGCATCAGAATAATTTTTTTATGAATATTATTGAGTTTTCAATCTACTATTGTGTGCTTTGTTGTGTACTAAGGGGATTTTGTGTGAGCCCCTTCTTCTTCCTTGTTTCCTGTGCCCAGTCTACAACCGCCATCAAACCCTATAAGCCATCTCTCCAAGCTTGACCTCCCAACATCAAAACATCCCTTTCCTTGCTATTTTTCAATTTATGCCTTCATCCCTTCATCGATTTCTAACCCTTGACAGGCAATTTGCAGGTCCATCGAAGTCTATGAATCCATTGATTCCAACCGGGCAGCGATCGGATCACTAGGTTGAAAGCTGCGAATCTGTGGGGTCTTCGACTTGATCATCCAAGCTGCATTCGGGAGCAAACATAGATCTCAACAAGGATTCATCAACAAGATCCTATCAAGTACACCCCCTCTACTTGCCAGTAGCATTATTGAAGGAGAACTAGCCCAACCGGGGCTTCTCAGCCTCGGCGGTCCTCTTTTCTATTGCTTTTAGGTTCTTTCTGCATGCTGTTGCTTCTTATTTTTGCATAAAATTTTTACTTTAATTCTTGGCCTTATTTTCATGATTTAGATACTTAGCTCAACATGTAAAAATATAAAAATATTTTGCATGCATCTTTATTCCCGCATTATTTGGTATCAGAGCCTATTTGGGCTCAGTTTCTCTTTGAATATTCGGATCGGGTGCTCACCATGGCCGTCCGGTCATAGAAGATAAGTAGGGCTGCAAGACCCACTCTTCCCAATTGAAGGGATCTCCTATGGCATGTAGGGGTGCCACTGTAATTGACCCCTGACGAAGAAAACAAAGAGCTTCATTAGAATAATTTTGCATCTCGGCCATCTCAGTACATAGCTTGATATTTTAATTGTTTCTGCCTATAGAAAACTCATAAAAATATATGATTTTTGTTTTTCTGTATTCCATATAATTGAGATTAATTTTCAAAGTTTTCTCAAGAATTATTTCGATCTGTGGATTCTCTACCAATCAGAACACTACCTGAGAATAGTTCTGCCCTATTTTTCAGCAAAGCTAATTTTAGCAAGTTTAGGGTTTTTTTAGTATAATTATTGCATATATTAAATTTTTGGCATGTTTCATGCATATTATGACATTATCTACAAATTATATTTTTGTTTTAAAAAAATACCAAAATAAAAAAAAAATACATATACTCATAAAATACCAAAAATACTTGAAACCCTAATTTGCATTTTTCATCTGCCTGCCATCATGAGCATAAACTACTTTAAGGGCAATTTTACTATGTCAGATGGGGAGGATTTGATCACCTCTCCTTAGCCCAAAATCACAATCCTTGCATCTAAACCCAACCCTAATTAAAATCGAGTAGACCTAAATTGTCCTAGAGGGCTACGGACATCAACAGGTCGAGTTCAACCATTATGAGAAGACTAGTTCACCCATATCATCTCCTATTACTGGAAGCTGGTGTCTAGGATAGAGGTACAGTGTCAAACGATCTAAGCAGATCGGTGGTTTCTTAATTGGGTCCCTACGAGAGCAGGGGGCCTCTCACCGTTCCACCTCTTACCTGGCTAGTTGAAGGACTAGGAGTTGCATTGTGTATAAGTTGAGTCGACCCATTTTGTTTGGGCTTTAGGTCTAGGTAGCCCTAGTTGATTTGTCTTGTGTCTTGCATGTGCACTAGGTCAGAAGTCCATTGTCTTGTGTCTTGCATGTCCACTAGATTAGGAGCCCATTAGCCTATCAACCATGTCCCTTAGACGCCCTAAGGCCCATATTAGACCTGACTCTCTTGAACCCCATAGGCTTGATCGAATAGGTGAACATTCTTTGACCTATAAAGGAGCCCGTAGGACCCATGCTGAATTCAAATCCTCTAGGCCAAGTACCTTTTATCCACGAGCTTATCATCATGATCTTGCCCCTAAGTCTAACCCTAGAAGCCCATACCCATACTTGGTGGACCCAGAGGAAAGACCTGTTAGACACACCCAACCCTATGCACCCACTTTTGATGGAAGTCTGAATCCTGAGGTGTATATTGATTGGGAAGAAAGAATGGATCAGTATTTTGAGTACACTCAGATAACGGAGTTAGGAAAAGTTAGATTGGCATGCTAGGTGATACTAGGAAGATGTCGAGGATAAATGTTATCAATGGGGAGATGAAATACTTACTTGGAGATCCATGAGAAGTAAGTTAAGAGCAAAGTACCTAGGTAGATTTTATGAGCACCAACTTTTAAAGTGATGGTATGATTTGAGACAAGGTAATAAGACTGTGTCTGAATACACTGACCAATTTAATGAATTTATTAAGAGATGCAACACAATTGAACCTAAGTATAAGATTATATCGAGCTTTCGAGCTGGCCTACATAGGGACATCCAGGGAGAATTATTTCAATGAGAAATTCATTTTCTAGAGGAAGATTATCTGATTGCAAGGGAGTTCGAGTCTTATCAAAAGGAACTCATGGGAAGCCAACCTAAGCCCAGCATGATTAGCATCTCTAGACCAATTCCTAGGCAAAGTCTTTCAAGCCAGCCTACTACTCCTATCCCATTAGTTTGTAAGGAAAAGACCCCTAAACCCATTAATGAGCTTGAGGAAGAACCCATTGTAGAGATATATGAGGCTGACATAAGTTTAGTAGATGAATATGAAGGAGAAGACTTTGAGGAGGATCACTTTAGTACCTTGCCTGAGGAAACCCTAGGCGAAGACGAAATTGTAGAGCCTAGTCTTGAAGTAATAGAACAACAGGAAATTAGTGAGGACTTGGTTCCTATAAGTCAATACCATCAGAAAGAGCCCACTCCTTAAGCCT
Organism: Areca catechu; assembly: GCA_021397845.1. Lineage (NCBI taxonomy): Eukaryota > Viridiplantae > Streptophyta > Magnoliopsida > Arecales > Arecaceae > Areca > Areca catechu. The sequence continues at coordinate 82,672,217 of CM038052.1, forward strand.
CAACCCCATACCTCATTCTGCATCCTCATGAAGCGTTCATTCCTCTAACCCCAGTCAATGACCTTTTTCTTGAACTGATTAAGTCATCCTTTCTTAAAGACCTTGCACTTGCAATGACCAAATTCTCCATCCTTCAAGTGGACCTTATGTCACCCATAGATCAAAGTTCAAATCTTAAGGTCATCCCTAGTAACCAAGGTCTATTTCATTTTTCCAATGGATTACCCTAAGTCTCCGATTCTTATTTCCTGCCCTACCCTAAGGCTTCCAATGTTCCCCAAACTTTCCAATTACACTTTGTTGAGATCGTTCAGTTACACCAATTTTTTGAGTATGTTAGGTTTATGACCTACTTTTGGAAGACCTTATGGTATTTGCTAGGAGCCCATTGTAAATTTTCATGTGCATGCCACACCAGGGCCAAACCTAGAGAGTCTATAGTCTGTTAGGTTTAGTCCCAAAGAGTCCAATAAAGTTTATCTCAATAGGAATCCATAGTTGAGTCTGCATTTTTGTTAGGTGTCAGTACAAGTCAGGTGCATCATCCGTATTCAGCATTAATTTTGAAATAAACTAGCTAATTCCCAGAAATGAGCCAATGGATTCAATGTAGGGAATTCTATCTTGGTTAGGCTTAGGCCTAAAAAGAAGCTTCATGCTTGCAAAGTCGGACCTTTTAGAGTGATAGAAAAAGTTGGACTCAATGCCTATGTGTTAGATTTTCTTCTGGAATTTGGCATTAGTTCTACCTTCAATATCACTGACCTGGTTGAGTATAGGGAACTGATAGCGATACCCAGTGAGGCCTTTGAACCTACTCCTTCCATTGTGAGTGATCCTAGCCCAGAGTGTCCACCAATTAATTAGCCTGAGAGAGGAGAATGGATCGAGCGTATCCTGGATGATCAAGCCATCACGACTCGGGGCTACGGCTATCAATGCTACCTGGTCCAATGGCAAGGCCAGCCAGAATCAGATGATTCATGGATTTCTCGAGAGGACATGCAATGCCTCAACCTAGACCTTCTCAAGAGATATGTGAGCTAGTGTGATCCTTACTCAACAGGGTCGAGTTCCTCCCATCCCGGGAGAATTGGTGCGGACACCAGAGGCACCAAAATAAGACAAAGGCTTCTAAACCCTCTATGGATTACTTAATAGTGTTTGAGTCCAATTTGTAATAAGGGCTTAGCCTATTTAAGTTATCATTTTCATTATTTGAGCATGTACCAGTTAGCTCATGTTGAGCTAGTTTCTTTTCTGAGTACTGTATATGTTAGTCCAAGTCTAATGAAGACTCAATACAAGTAAAGACCAAGCCAGTATAAGTAAAGACCAAGCCAGTATAAGTGAAGACCAACCCAGCTTGTAGTTATGAAGACCATGGAAGGCCCAGTAGGAGAAATTTGAAGCCCTGGAACCTTAGAGAACAGCTTGGAGCCCAGGACCACAGCCTGAAGCAAACTGGGCCAGCCAAGGCCTATGAGAGGAAACAAGGGGTGCCACATGCTTATGATTACCACCCCTTGGTTGGCCACCTAGGGTCACCTTCCTTGGTTGACCAAGGCAAGAGAGCGAGGGAGAATTTGAAAGAAAGAGAGCTATTGACCTACCATGTATTCTACCTAGGGTTTGGGTGGGATTCAAATTCCTATGAAAAGACTTTTGTATCCTTACTTGAGGGGCATGTTTATGAGTCTATTTAAGAGTTTATCTTCTCTTGTATCAAGGATAATTTTATTATGAATATTATTGAGTTTTCAATCTACTGCTATGTGCTTTGCTGTGTACTAAGGAGATTCTATGTGAGGCCCTTCTTCTTCCATGTTTCCTGTGCCTAGTCTCCAGCCACCAACAAACCTTGGAAGCCATCTCTCTAAGCTTGGTAGCCCAACATCAAAACATCCCTTTCCTTGCTATTTTTCAATTTATGACTTCATCCCTTCATCGATTTCTAGCCCTAGATAGGCGATTTGCAGGTCCCTCGAAGTCTACGAATCCGTTGATTCCAACCGGGCAGCAATTGGATCATCGGGTTGAAAACCGCGAATCCGTGGGATTTTCAACTTGATCATCCAAGCCTTATCCGAGAGCGAAGAGAGACCTCTACAAGGATTCATCTACTAGATCCTGTCAGGTACACCCCATCTACTTGCCAGTAGCGTTATTGAAGGGGAACTAGCCGAACTTGGGCTTCTCAGCCTCGGTGGTCCTCTTTTCTATTGCTTTTAGGTTCTTTCTACATGCTGTTGCTTCCTATTTTTGCATAGAATTGCCTACTTTAATTCTTGGCCTTATTTTTGGGATTTAGATACTTAACTCAACACATAAAAACACATAAAAATTTTGCATGCATCTTTAGTCCCGCATCAGATAAAGCCCAGCCCCAAGAAGATCCAGGCAATTATTGACATGAGACACCCTATCTCCAAGAAGGATGTTCAGCTCCTAACTGGATGCATCACATTGTTAAGCCATTTCATCATGCATTCTGTTGAGTGCTACCAACCATTCTTCAAGGTGCTGTGTAAGATGCTTGACTTCACCTAGATGAAAGAATGCCAAGAGGCCTTCGAGGGGCTAAAAAAGCTCCTCACCTCCCCATCACTGCTTTCTAGGTTAGAGCTCAAGGAAGAGCTCCTCTTGTACCTAGCCATCTCAACAGAGGTGGTTAGCTTAATGCTGTTCTACACTGATAAGGACTGTTCCCAGCAGCAAGTCTACTACACCATCAAGCTGCTCTATGATGCAGAAACCAGGTACACTCAATCCAAAAAGATTATCTTTTCACTCATTATGTCTGCATAGCATCTCAGGCCTTACTTCCAAGCACATTCGATCGCTGTCATCACTAACCAGCCCTTGGGGGCCATCCTTATCTTCCATAACATATCGGGGTGCTTAGCCAAGTGGGCAGTGAAACTCAATAAGTTTGACATCACCTACCATCCATGATTGGTGCAAAAGGCCCAAGTCCTTGTTAATTTCCTAGTATAGTGCACTTGAGCGACCGAAGATCTGGAGGCAAACGAGTGACCCGAGCTTGGGCAGGACTTGGCCCCAGAAGTGATGACATGGATTCTTCACATCGATCGCACGCCAACACCAAAGGGTGTGGTGCCGTGCTTATCCTTGCCAACCCTGATGGAGTCATCACTGAATGTGCACTACATTTCCTTTTTCATGGCAACCAACAATCAAGATGAGTACAAAGTGCTCCTCGTGGGACTGAGGTGTCCCACAATCTATGCTAAAGTGCTTGAAGGTCTTTACAAATTCGCAGCTCATGGTGGGCAAAGTCTTCAACGAGTACAAAGCTTGAGATCCCATGATGGCAAAGTAGGTATGCTTATACATAGCAAACCTCCTACACTTTAGCATGTCTCACATCCCTCATGCAAAGAATGCCCAGGCAGATGTCCTCTCCAGGCTGGTGACCCAGCTGAATTCATTATTAAGGCGTACCTTCATCGAATATCTAGAGAGCCCGCGATTCGTGTTTGCAGTAGAGGTCCAACAAGTCACCTTTGAGGTAAGCTGGATGGACCCCTACATCAAATATATTACAACCGGTGCCCTACCCGAGGATTGCAAGGAAGCCGACCTCCTCAAGAAGGCCACGCGGTTCATGCTGATGGATGGTGGTGGGGACACCAGAGCTTGAAAGAAGCATCCATGCCATCTTATCTCTATCAGTTGACCCAATCTGATTTAATTAGTCTTTGGGTTCATTTTGGGTTTAAATGGGACCTAAGATATTTTGTATGGAGTTGACTAAGTCTACATAACATGAAAGAAGTTTAAAGGGGACCACATCCATATTTATTTGGCTACTTGAAGAAAGGAAGCCCCAAGAAAAACCTTTCACGTATTCTCTCACCAAACAAAGAATTAAAATCGGTGGAAGGAGTTTTATGAAGATAGCAATTAAGGAGTTTTAAAGGTGGAGGGAGTTTCTTGAAGAAAGCTTTATGAAGGTAGTAATTAAGGAGCTTTAAAGGTGGAGGGAGTTTCTTGAAGAAAGTTTTTGAGGGCAGTAATCAAGGAGTCTTAAATGAAGAATTAAATGGCACAAGATTTGAAGGTATTTAAGAGAGTTAAATGGCACAAGCTTTGAAGGCATTTAAGAGAGTTGGTTAAAGCTTTTCTACATTTCATAAATTCTCTTCCCTTCCCCATGAATTCTCTATTGGAAGTATTTTAGGTGGGCTCCACTCCCATTTAAATACAACAAATTTCACTTCAATCGGCAAAGGAAAGAAAAGGGAGAAGATCAAAGGGTGGAAGATCAAGTGAAGATAACCATCTTTATGAAGCATTGGTACCCATTCCAAGACATTATAATTCCCTCTTCTTTTATTTTGAATTTGAACCCATCTTTCTAGTTGTAACGAGGCTATAAATAGAGCCTAAAACCCTTCTTTGTAAGCAATGATATTTTGAGTAATGAAAAAAAAGTGTTGTTGCATTTTCTCCAATTCCTCCATAGCTAGTTTGCTTGAAGGTGCTAGGTGAGACGCCTAGAACAACTTAGGTGCGACGTCCAAGTTCCCAATTCCTCCATAACTTGCTTGAAGGTACTAGGTGAGACGCCTAGAACATCTTGGGTGCAACATCCAAGTTTCATAGGGTGCGACGCTCTACAGTTATCAGTTCCGGTTCTTTTATCAAGTTTTCCATTTGAAGGTTCCTTAAGGTCTGCATATAATCCTTTGAAGAGATTCCTGAAGCAAGTTGAAGAAGAAGATCCTGGAAGCATAATCAACTACCTTTTTGAGATCCAACTCTGAAGATTGGAGTCCTTTTTTGGAACTGGTGTGATTGGAGTCCAGACACCGGATCGGTTGGTTTTGGAGTCGGGTTCGTCAACTCTAGAGTGTTGTGATCTAGATCTTCAATCGAGAGAATTTCAAAGCGTATTGGTAAATCTAAACCCCTTCTCTTCCTCTAGATCTGAAACTTAAAAGTAGGTAACCTAGTCTAGGGTGGTTTCTCAATCACCGTGATCCTTCCTTACAGTTGTTTGACAAGATCCACATGCGGGTAGGTAATTTCCATAACTAGTTGTCACTTTATTTTCTTTAGGTCTTCCTGTATGCTTTTCCTATTAGGATATCAGTTATTGCTCTCAAAATACAAAAAAATATATATATAAAAATCATGATAAGCATGGAACATCACTCATCACCATCCCGTCCTGCATCAAATCTGGTATCAGAGCATGCTTAGATTTGGTTATTATCATTGCATCTAGTTTCTGTTCTGTAACTACTCATATATGGTATGATATTTTAATTGTTTCTATTTATAGTGATGGGGGACTAATATGCATGCAATTCATTTGTATGTTTTACATGTTGATTTAGGTGATTAATTCCCGAATTTCAGATCAAAATTATATGTATGGAATTTTGTATGAATTTTTGAAGATCAGCATGCAGATTAGGACCTAGAAAAGTAGCAAAGAAGGACCGCCGGGGCTGAGAAGCCTCGGTTAGGGCAAGTTCTCCTACAATGAAACTACTAGAGGTAGGGGTGTACCTGACAATGTCTGTGAAGATTGCAGCGAAGGTGTCTCTCGTTCCTCGATGGATGCGGCCAGGAAAACCGAGCCAATGCTTGGCTGGAGTCGTTGGATTCGTAGGAACTCGGGGACCTGCAAACGACCTGTCAGGGGTTAGAAAATTCATAAAGGAACAAGAAAACAAGGGAAAAATAGCAAGGGAAGGCTTCTTTTGGAGTGGGCATCTAGGGATCTGGAGGGTTTGTTGGCAGTAGGAAGATGATTGCAAACACCGGGAAGAAAAACTCTCACAAACCCCTTTATGCACACAGCAGGGTATCACACTACTCAATAGAAGAACTAAAGGTTTTAATTCATATCAAAAAGTTCCTTCATACAAGAGGCTAGGGTCCTTTAAATAGACCCTTAACCTTGGACTCCAAGTAAGGGCACATAAGTCTTTACATAAGAATCATTTTCCCTCTCAAACCCCAGCTAGAAAATAAGGAAACATTAGGTAGAAAAAATCCCTAAAAATTCTCTTGACTTGGCCAACACTCCAAGGATGCCTAGGGGGGCGTGTTGTGCTTCTATGAGAAGCAAGGGGCCGGCCCAAAGGGGCCCAGGTGCATGGGTTTGGGCCTCTGGAAGCTGGGGTGGCCTGGTAGCCAGGTAGCAGGAATATTCCCTGGTATCTTGCTTCTTAGGGGCTTGGCTTGGCACCTGGGATTGATTTCTTTGGGCTAGGATGCATATGGACCTCTAAAATCATGGATGCCTTAGTCTATGAATATATTTTGGCATCTGGAAAGAAATCTAGGCACCTGGAGGGCATCTGCAAGAAATCATGGTTTTCTGAATTTTCCTCCTGGGGTCTTCAAATCTTTAAGCTGGGTTGGTCTTGGGCTATATTTCCATGTCTTCAATCTATTTGGACTTGGTCTTCACTTGCATGATATAGTCTTGAGTCTTCAGTATGCTTGGACAGGACTCAAAAAAATAAAATTAGCTCAACATGAGCTGACTAGCATTGGACTGAACTAGCTCAACATGAGCTGACTAGTACAGAACTGAAATAACAACTCAAAATACTAAGATAACAACTAAAATGGACTCAGATGAACTAAGCCCTTATTATAGATGGACTCATAAATTATTGATCAATTTATAGAGGATTGAAAAGCCTCTGTCTTATTCTGGTGCCTTCGTTGTCCCCACCAATTCTCCCGGGGTGGGAGGAACTCGACCCTGTCGAGTGAAGATCAAGCTGGCTCACATATCTCTCGAGGAGGTCTGGGTTGAGGTGCTGCAAGTCCTCTTGAGAAATCCATGAATTGTCCGACTCTGGCCGGCCTTGCCATCGGACCAGGTAACGTTGATAACCGCGACCCCGAGTCATAATGGCTTGATCATCCAGGATACGCTTGATCCGTTCTCCTCTCTCAGGCCAAATTTATTAGTGGACACTCTGGGTTAGGGTCACTCACAATGAAAAGGAATAGGTTCCAAAGCCTCACTAGGTATTGTTGCTGGTTCCCTGTACTCAGCCAGGTCTATAATATTGAAGGTAGAACTAATGCCCAAATCCGAAGGCATGTCTAACACCTAGGCATTTGATCCAACCTTCTCTATCACTTTAAAAGGTCCAGCTCTGCGAGCATGAAGCTTATTTTATGCCTAAGCCTAACCAAGATAGAATCCACTACATCAAATTCATTGATCCTTCTTCGGGAATTAGCCAGTTTGTTTAAAATTAGTGTGGGTGGTGAACATGTTGGGCACATGCAGACTCCTAACAAATGATTCAAAGGACTCAAACCTACACCTAACAGACTTGACTATGCATTCCTATAGAAGGAAATTTTATTGAACTCTTTGGATCTAAACCTAACAGATTATAGGTTCCCTAGGTTTGATCCTAGCTTGACATGCACATGAAAATTTACAGTGAACTCCTAGCAAATTCCAAAGAGTATGCCAGAAGTAAGATGCAAACCTAACATGCGTGATGAATGCATGCAGCATGCTAATCTCAGTTAAATGCAATCTAATAATCCTAGAAATGCTGGAGGTGTCAGGAAAGGGCAGAAAATAGGAAGTGGGTTCAAAATTAGTTTGGTAAGGTAGAGAAAAAGGTTCATGGTTAGTTGGATAAAGTAGGATAAAAGACGGGGTGTCAGGAACTAATCCTATACTAATGAGGTTAACCTTACGAGGTTGAGCTATATCTACAGGGTTTGCATAATGGAAGGATGGGTCGCCAATTTCGGGGAAGAGGTCCTTAATGGGAACTATAGGAGGGGACTCATCTTGAAGGTATTGATTAAAAGAGATCAGGTCCTTAATAAATTCTTCTGGTTCTTGTATTTTTGGACTAGACTCTATAATTTGGCTCTCCTCTATGGTTTCCTCAGGTAAGGCTCTAGCAGCAGTACCTAGGTTCTCTTCCTCTATTTGTTCTTCCATTATAGCTTTAGGTTGGATGTGGTCAAGGTCAACTAGCTCTGGGTTGGTTTCTACCTGGGTATCTACTGGGTCAGCTAATTCTAGGTCTACTAAAGGTGTCTCCTCTCCTCCTTCATACTCATCCACTAGGCTCGCATCAGCTTCATACACTTCTGCGTTAATGTAAGCCTTGTCAAACTCAGGAATGGTTGGAGAAGGTCAGCTAGGGGAAAATTGGCTAGGTCCTAGTTTCTGATTATGGACACTAATCCTAGTAGGTTCAAGTTGCCTAAGGGATAGTGGCTCACTACTGGGCTCATATTTAGGGGTGCTAATCCTATGGTGTTCAAGTTGACTAAGGGAAACCTGACTAGTACTAGATTGATACTTAGGGATTATGGGTTCTCTGGGCTCATAGGATAAGGGTGCAGATCTATGGGTCATGGGATTATAAGATCAGGGGTCATAGGATTTTGGGTCAGCTCTATGGTCAGGTTCTAAGGATGGATCATGGTATGGGGTCCTCCTAAGGTTGGGCTCTCTATATGGGTCAGGATATTGGGTCCTCCTAGTGTTGGACTGCCTATATGGGTCAGAATATTGGGTTCTCCTAGGGTTGGACTCCCTATATGGGTCAGAATATTGGGTTCTCTTAGGGTTGGACTCCTTATATGGGTCAGAATATTGGGTGCTCCAGGGTTCAGTATAATAATAAGGGTCATGGTAAGGGGTTCTTCTAGGTTCAGTATAATAAGGGTCATGGTAAGGGGTTCTTCTAGGTTCAGTATTATAGTATGGGTCGGGCTGAGTGGCTCTCCTAGGTTCAACCTCTCGATATGGATCAGGGTTTGGGGTCCTCCTAGGTTGAGGATTGTAGTACAGGTCAGGATAAGGGGCTCTCATAGGTTTGACCTCATGGTATAGATCAGGGTTTGGGGTCCTCCTAGGTTGAAGGGAATCAGGATCTGGCTCAGACTGTGACCCATAGGTTTTTCTTGGGGTCCCTACCTGGACTTTTAACTGATCAAACCTATTGGCAAGATGGTCAATTCTATCATTGGTTTTAATACGAGACTGAGTTAACTGGGTCATCTGGGTAGCCATCTGGGCCATTTGATCAGCTAGGGCTTTCATTTGGGCTTGCAAATATTCCATGGGTTCAGACATTTATGAAGGAGGTGGGTGATATGAAACTCCTGATCTAGTGCTCATGCAAGACTTGATCAGACCGACTACAGCTAACTAGACCTAGAGTCTAAACTAGATGCTCAATCAGGGTGGCAATCTAGCCTATAGTAATCCTGTACTCAGCCAGGCAGGTGTAAGGGGAGTGTTAGGTCCCTGATTTCCAATCCTAGACACCAATCAGAGATTGGCCACGTAGGCGGACCAGCACACAAGCCCTTCAGGATTGAATCCCTAAACCACCGTTCTAGACACTGAGCACAAGGCACACACAGGTTATCTTGACACAATGATCTGACACGTAGCCCGGACCCGACCTGTTGGTGTCCCTAGCCAACTAGGGCAAATTAAGTCTAGTTAATTTTAGATTAAGACTTGGGACCAAATGCAAGTGATGTGGTTTTTGGCTAAGGAGAGGTGATCAAATCCTCCCCCCATCTGATATAGCAAGAGTGCCCTTAAAAGTAAATTATGCAATGATGGCAGGCAGATGAGGATGCAAATTAAGGTTTAGATGTTTTTGGTATTTTTTGGAGAATATGTAATTTTTTTTTGGTATTTTTTAAATAGAAGAAAACTTGAAAATTATGGCCTAATATGCAGGAAATATACTAAAATTAAAAGATATGCAAAAATGCTAAACAAAACCCTAAAACTTCAAACTTGTCTTGCTGAAAAAATAGAGCCAAAAATTTATAGGCTGTATTTCAGCTTGCAAAAAATTCATAAGCCATAATAAAATCTGCAAAAATTATTAAAACTATTGTGAATTATGATAAATCCAAAAAAATAAACTTTAGAATTTTTAGAGTTTCTATCAAGGATAAATAATTAAAATAACAGAGTATATATAGACTAAAAAATTGCAGAAAACAAGCCCTAATCTAAGCTCTGATACCAAATGATGGGGGACTAATATGCATGCAATTCTTTTTTATATTTTACATGTTGAGTTAGGTGATTAATTCCTGAATTTTAGATCAAAATTATTTGTAGGGAATTTTGTATGAATTTTTGAAGATCAGCATGCAGATTAAGACCTAGAAAAGTAGCAAAGAAGGACCGCCGGGGCTGAAAAGCCTTGGTTATGGCAAGTTCTCCTACAATAAAACTACTTGAGGTAGAGGGGTGTACCTGACAATGTCTGTGAAGATCGCAGTGAAGGGTTCTCTCGTTCCTCGATGGACGCGGCCTGGAAAACCGAGCCAATGACCCGCGGATACCCGGCTTTCTGCTCGGTGGTCCGATTGAGGCTTGGCTGGAGTTGTTGGATTCGTAGGAACTCGGGGACCTGCAAACGACCTATCAGGGGTTAGAAAATTCATAAAGGAACAAGAAAACAAGGGAAAAATAGCAAGGGAAGGCTTCTTTTGGAGTGGGCGTCTAGGGATCTGGAGGGTTTGTTGGCAGTAGGAAGATGATTGCAAACACCGGGAAGAAAAACTCTCACAAACCCCTTTATGCACACAGCAGGGTATCACACTACTCAATAGAAGAACTAAAGGTTTTAATTCATATCAAAAAGTCCCTTCATACAAGAGGCTAGGGTCCTTTAAATAGACCCTTAACCGTGGGCTCCAAGTAAGGGCACATAAGTCTTTACATAAGAATCATTTTCCCTCTCAAACCCCAGCTAGAAAATAAGGAAACATTAGGTAGAAAAAATCCCTAAAAATTCTCTTGACTTGGCCAACACTCCAAGGATGCCTAGGGGGGCGTGTTGTGCTTCTATGAGCAGCAAGGGGCCGGCCCAAAGGGGCCCAGGTGCATGGGTTTGGGCCTTTGGAAGCTGGGGTGGCCTGGTAGCCAGGTAGCAGGAATATTCCCTGGTATCTTGCTTCTTAGGGGCTTGGGCTTGGCACCTGGGCTTGATTTCTTTGTGCTAGGATTCATATGGACCTCTAAAATCATGGATGCCTTGGTCTATGAATATATTTTGGCATCTGGAAGGAAATCTGGGCATCTGGAGGGCATCTGCAAGAAATCAGGGTTTTCTGAATTTTCCTCCTGGGGTCTTCAAATCATCAAGCTTGGTTGGACTTGGGCTATATTTCCATGTCTTCAATGTAGTTGGACTTGGTTTTCACTTGTATGATATAGTCTTGAGTCTTCAGTATGCTTGGACAGGACTCAAAAAAATAAAATTAGCTCAACATGAGCTGACTAGCATTGGACTGAACTAGCTCAATATGAGCTGACTAGTACAGAACTGAAATAACAACTCAAAATACTCAGATAACAACTAAAATGGACTCAGATGAGCTAAGCCCTTATTACAGATGGACTCATAAATTACTGATCAATTTATAGAGGATTGAAAAGCCTCTTTCTTATTCTGGTGCCTCCGGTGTCCCCACCATATAGATAAGCCCAAAAATCATGAAATTTGTTTTGTTGAATGCATCATATTTGATTGTATTTTACTGAATTTTTCTATGATTTATTGAGTTCTGTGAGATTTTTACTCTTTTGTTTTCGGCCTGAGAACAGATTCTGTCAAAACTTCAGCAAGCATGATTTTGATTCGCTATGGTTTGGGTTTTTATTAGTTTTTATGTTTGTTTGTTGCATTCATACATTAAGCAATTTTAAAGACAATTCGAACATGTCAGATGGGGGAAGGAGCTGATAACCTTTTCCTAGTCCAAAACAACTAACATTGCATTCGAACCCAAGCTTTGAATTAAAATCGAGTAGAAACTTAATTGCTATTGCTCTAAAGAGCTAGGGACACCCACAAGGTTGAGTCGATCTAAGTGTCAAGCCAATTTAGATAACTTGTTTGTGTGTGCTTGTGTGTTTGGTGTCTAGGCAAGTGGTTCAGGGACAAGAGCCCGAAGGAAGGTGGGTTGGTCCGCTTACCTGGCCATTTTCAAATTGGTGTCTAAGGCAAGCAAAGGGGGATCTCCACCAACCTTACACTTACTTTGCTAGGTACCAAGTTACTACAACCAAGATTGTCATTTTGACCTAATATTTGGTTTGGGCTTTAGGTCTAGCTAGCTATAGTCGGTTAGGTTTGTTTGAGTGCATTGGGGTGTTTGCATGACTACTAGGACTGGGACACCATATCAAGTTCCCCAGGACCAACCCAGTACATCCATGGATTCAAACCTTGAAAATCTCATGAGATCTATGACTGAGCAGCTTAAGCAGCTTAGCACTAGAGTCGATCAAAGGTTTGATCAGATGAATGAAAGAATAAGTTCGTTGGAGGAATCCTATGTGTCTCAACTTAATCCTACACCCGTTGGAACTACCCCTCGGCATGACCTAGGATCCCAGCAACCAGAATTGACTCCTGATCCAATCCCTAGGTACCGAGCCTAGCATAGAGAGGTCAGACCTGACAAAATTCCTAGGCATCGAGTCTAGTATAGAGAAGTTACCCCTAATCCTATTCCTAGGAGGCCATAGTATGATATAGATGATCAGGAAGAGCGAGCCCTTAGGAATATTAGATTTGATGCACCTACATTTGATGGCACCTTAGGTCCTAAAATCAACTCCAATTGGAAAAGTGGCATGGATCAATATTTTGAATAGCATCCTATATCGAAAGCACGTAAGGTCAAATTCGCTAAGTTTAGGTTAATCTGACAGGCATGATTATTTTGGGATACTGTGGAGAGATTAGAGCGATAGAGGGAAAACCAACCTATAGATATGTGGCAGGAGATGAAATATAGATTAAGGGCCAAATATCTACCTTTGTCTTATAAACAAAGATTATTAGATCAATGGCAGAGGCTGACCCAAGGAAATCAAACTATGTCCGAATACATCACTCTATTTGATGAATATGATATGTGATGTGGTTTGTCCGAGTCTGAATCAGTTACTTTATCTAGGTTCAAAGCAGGTCTAAAAGATGATATAAGTAGGGAACTATTTTTACGAGAGGTACATGACTTAGAACATGCCTACCAGATTGCTCTAGATTCTGAAAGATTTTAGAGGAGACCTGTTACCCATCAACCTGACTCAACTAGATTTAATACTTTTGGAAATAGGCCAAATCAGAATCAAGTTCCTGTCAATCGATCTAGACCCAATCCCCAGTTTATTCATAAGGATGATAAAGGGAAAGCACCTATGGTTCAGAAGGATAGGAACCAGACCACACTATGCTTTAGGTGTAATCAGACTGGTCGTTTTGCCGCTCAATGTCCATCATGAGCTCTACACATAGAGGGACCTGAATTGGAGGAACCTGAAACTAAGGAGTCTTGTGATGAAGAGGTTTATGAGGCTGGAACTGAACAAATAGATGAGCACATGGAGGAAGAAGAAATCATCGATATGGATCAACTAGGAGTGCTTAGATGTATCCTGACTCAAGCTAAAAAGAATGAAGATTGGCGTAGAACCAAGATCCTACAGACCTTTATTAGAATAGGGGATAAGGTATGTAAAGTCATTATTGATAGTGGGAGTTGTGTCAATGCAATTTCTACTAATGTTGTTAAAAGCTTAAACTTACCAACTGTCTCACATCCAAATCCCTATAAGGTATCCTGGATTGATGCAACTAGCATTCCCATCAGGTTTTGATGTAAGGTTATAATTCAGAAACAATCCTACCAAGAAGAAGTTTGGTGTGATGTCCTCCCAATGGGAATCAGAAGTATCATCGTAGGTAGACCTTGGTTGTTCGATCATGATGCCACCTTGTTTGGACAATCGAACTCGTGTGTTTTCCATTATCTAGGAAAGAAGATAGTGATTAATGCGGTTCCACCTAAGGACCATGTTAAGAGAGGGTCAAGTCATTTAAAAGAAAAAGAGTTTGAACTAAACATGATTTCTGCAAAGGAGTTAGAACGAGAAATAGCTGGAGGGTTTACCGGTTTGGGTTCAGGTTACCAAGGAAGCTCAGGATCAACCCAAATTAGAACATCTTAAGGAGGTCCTAGACTTATTAGAAGAATTTATGGATGTTTTCCCTGAAGATTTACCAGATCAGTTACCTCCATCAAGAAATATTTAGCATGCAATTGATTTAGTACTGGGTGTTAAGTTCGCTAGCTACTTTTGGAATACCTTATGGCATATGCTAGGAACCAAATTGGTATATTCTACTGCCTACCACCCCGAGACTGATGGTCAAACTAAGGTAGTAAATCAAAGTTTAGGGAACCTATTGAAAAATTTAGTGGGAGGGAGTACTGCTAATTGGGATCTATTATTGCCTAGAGCCAAGTTTGCTTATAACAATTCAGTCAATAGATCTATTGGGAAAAGTCCGTTCGAAATTGTACATGGATAGAAACCTAGGAAGCCATTAGATTGGGTTCCTTTACCTATTAATGCACACATATCTGAGTCTGTTGAGTCATTTGCACAACACATAAAGAACTTGCATCATGAAATTATTAAAAAAATTAAAGAGAGCAATGACTCATATAAACAACGGATGATTCAAACAAAAGGTTTAAAGAATTTAAAGTAGGGGACCAAGTTATGATCCGGCTCAGACCTGAGCGATTTCCTTCTGGAATGATCAAGAAATTACATGCCCGAAGTGCAGGACCTTTCAAAATAATTCGTAAGTTTGGATCTAATGCTTATGAGATTGAGTTACCACCAGATTTACGCATAAGTCCAACTTTCAACGTATCAGATCTTGCAGAGTATAGGGAGCCGATACTGCTACCTAGTGAGCCATTTAGGCCTGACTCCATTCTTGAGAGTGAGCCTACTCCTGACTGTCCACTTGCCAAAACCTCAAATCGGAGAGACAGGGTTGAACAAATTCTGGACGACAAAATGATTGTCATGGAGAACAAGGACTACCAGCGATACTTGGTTCATTGGCAAGGACATACCGATTCCGATGATTCTTGGATAACTCGGGAGGATCTACAGAAGATTGATCCAGATTTGCTTGAAAGGTACCTGAGCAGAGCTGACCCTTACTCAACAGGATCGAGTTCCTCCCACTTGGAAAGAATTGGTGGGGACACCAGAGCCAAAAAGAAGCATCCATGCCATCTTATCTCTATTAGTTGACCCAATATGGTTTAATTAGTCTTTGGGTTTATTTTGGGTTTTAATGGGACCTAAGTTATTGTATGGAGTTGACTAAGTCTACATAACATGAAAGAAGTTAAGAGGGGACCACATCCACATTTATTTGGCTACTTGAAGAAAGGAAGCCCCAAGAAAAACCTTTCATGTATTCTCTCACCGAACAAAGAATTAAAATTGATGGAAGGAGTTTTATGAAGATAGCAATTATGGAGTTTTAAAGGTGGAGGGAGTTTCTTGAAGAAAGCTTTATGAAGGTAGTAATTAAGGAGCTTTCAAGGTGGTGGGAGTTTCTTGAAGAAAGTTTTTGAGGGCAGCAATCAAGGAGTCTTAAATGAAGAATTAAATGGCACAAGCTTTGAAGGTATTTAAGAGAGTTAAATGGCACAAGCTTTGAAGGCATTTAAGATAGTTGGTTAAAGCTTTTCTACCTTTCACAAATTCTCTTCCCTTCCCAACGAATTCTCTCTTGGAAGTGTTTTAGGTGGGCTCCACTCCCATTTAAATATAGCAAATTTCACTTCAATCGGCCAAGGAAAGAAAAGAGAGAAGATCAAAGGGTGGAAGATCAAGTCAAGATAACCATCTTTATGAAGCATTGGTACCCATTCCAAGACATTGTAATTCCCTCTTCTTTTATTTTGAATTTGAACCCATCTTTCTAGTTGTAATGAGGCTATAAATAGAGCCTAAAACCATTCTTTGTAAGCAATGATATTTTGAGTAATGAAAAAAAAGTGCTGTTGCATTTTCTCCAACTCCTCCATAGCTCGTTTGCTTGAAGGTGCTAGGTGAGACGCCTAGAACAACTTGGGTGCGACATCCAATTTTCCAATTCCTTCATAGCTAGCTTGCTTGAAGGTGCTAGGTGAGACGCCTAGAACAACTTGGGTGCAACGTCCACGTTTTGTAGGATGCGACGCTCTACTTTTATCAGTTCTGGTTATTTTATCAAGTTTGCCATTTGAAGGTTCCTTAAGGTCTGCATCTAATCCTTTGAAGAGATTCCTGAAGCAAGTTGATGAAGAAGATCCTCGAAGCATAATCAACTACCTTTTTGAGATCCAACTCTGAAGATCGGAGTCCTTTTTGTTACCAATGTATTGGAGTCCAAATGCCGAATCGGTTGGTTTTGAAGTCGGGTTCGTCAACTCTAGAGTGTCGTTATCTAGATCTTCAATCGAGAGAATTTCAAAGCATATTGGTAAATCTAAACCCCTTCTCTTCCTCTAGATCTGAAACTTAAAAGTAGGTAACCTAGTCTATGGTAGTTTCTCAATTATCGTGATCCTTCCTTATAGTTGTTTGACAAGATCCGCATGCGGGTAGGTAATTTCCATAACTAGTTGTCAGTTTATTTTCTTTAGGTCTTCCTGTATGCTTTTGCTGTTAGGATATCAGTTATTGTTCTCAAAATACAATATATATATATATATATATAAATATATATATATATAAATCAAGATAAGCATGGCACATCACTCGTCACCATCCCGTCCCGCATAAGATGGGCAGCTTTATCAGAGATCTTATTCCTACCCCTTACTGAAGTGCTTAAAGCCCTCAAAAGCTACCTACGTGCTTCAAGAAATACATGAAGGCATCTGAGAGAGTTGCTGCCAAGATCATCGTGGCCTGTAGCTGCTATCGGTGCCGAGGTATGCTCCCCTCGCTGCCTGGTGGTCCTCTGGTCCCGGACCTGGGTTTTTGGTAGGGGCACTTTGACGGTCAAGTCACTGACGATCCAGGGGAACAAATCCTCCTGGTCGAGCCCCTCTTGATGGACTCCACACGAGGAGTGTGTTGTGTGACAGTGGGGTGCAAGTGTGTCGAGGGAAGTGTGGCCTGGTTAGAGGGAGTCTCTATATGCCCCTTCCGCCCGACCTCGCTTGAGAATGCTAGTGGTGTCGTGCCCCTCTTCTTGGTGGAGCCTGCACTTGTGTTTCAGTGGTATGGCTTGTACCTTGCTTGTCTGTGTTTTGGTTGCTACCTCCAAGTTTTTATGAACTAGGTTACCGTTGGGAGTCCATCTTAGCATCTCCATCGGGTTATCAGGTGCGTGCAACGGTGTCCTGAGGAGCCTTTCCCAATCCGTGATAAAGGAGGCTGTCACATGCTCTGACATTCCCCTTGGTCACCTCATTCTAGGAAACCTGGCAGTATCTTGATCGGTGGGCCGTCGCCCTTGGGATTCAAATCTCCTGGTTGGCTTCCTCTCTTGGGTGGTCCAGGTGGTTGGTGAGGAGCGTGGCTTCTTGATTAGTGTGTTTCTCCCCTTTCTAGTATAGCTGATGGCTGCAGGCAGTCAGTATGGTCTGGCAGGTGTTCCAGTGCAGTCCTCGGGTAGCTCACCAGTGTCCTGGGTTGGCGGTGCCCACGTCTAATCTGGGGCCAAGCTGAGATGGTCGGGCTCGCTCTGGCCTAGATGCCCCGAGCTTGCGAGATCGCCTCGACAAAGGAGGGCAGAGGGCGGGCCCGGTCTAGAGGGCTCGTGCTCGGAGAAGCTCCACGTGGCAAAGGAGTGCTGAGCTCGACTCCGACCACAGGGCTCAACCTCCGAGGGTCTCACACTGGAGGGCAGAGGACGGCTCCGGTCCAGAGGGCTCATGCTCGGAGAGGCTCCACGTGGTGGAGGAGTGCTGAGCTCGACTCTGACCACAGGGCTCAACCTTCGAGGGTCTCGCTCTGGAGGGTATAGGGCGGGCCCGGTCCAAAGGGCTCACGTTCGGAGAGGCTCCGCGTGGTGGAGGAGTGCTGAGCTCAACTCCAACCACAGGGCTCAACCTTCGAGGGTCTCGCTCCGGAGGGTAGAGGGTGGGCTTGGTCCAGAGGGCTCGTGCTCGGAGAGGCTCCACGTGACGGTGGAGTGATGAACTTAACTTCGACCACAGGGCTCAACCTCCGAGGGTCTCACTCTGGAGGGCAGAGGATGTCTCTAGCCTAGTCTTCTCGAGCTTGCGGGGTCGACCTGGCGGAGGGCGGAGCTCGGCTCGCTTTGTTGAGCGAGCTCAGCTCGGCAAAGCAGTCCGAGTAGGGGAATTGATGCGGCATCTAATCGCGATGGCTTCCCTTAACGTGGCACCTATCAACTCTCCCACGTCAGCAGTCTTGCCACATCATTTGCCCCCCACTTCCGAGACTCATTAGTGCACGGCACACGGGCCAAAGGGAGTATTTGTGATGCTAACATGGAAAGGCAAAAATCTGGTGCAATGATGGCCATGATTGTTGGTGCTTCATGAGACAGTTTTGCTGGCCAATGCAAGGATGCCAGGTGGCCATGTCTGAGGTGCAGTTATGTTGGCACAGAATTCAGAGTGACCGGGATGCCATTTTTTTCGAAGGGCAACACGTGGCACGAATCTGTTGGGGAAAAGGTTGTATCGATACTGATTCGTCAGGTCACTTTGAAATGAAAGTTGGGCTTTACCCGAAATATCCATTCTTTTGAATTCTTTCTATTTGCTTGCCGCTACGTCCGGGCTTTCTTCTTCTTCCCAGTTGCTTCAGATCTCCTAAGGAAACAGGTTAGTCCACTCTTCCTCTTGCTTTCATCAGAGTAGGGTCTTCCCTCCAGGTCGTGTCCGATCTTCGTCTTCCACTTCGAGTTCTTCACTTCTCCTATTCTTGAGGATGTCCCGATTTGGTCTAGGCTTCCGCCCCTCCACTGATCAGGCTATGGTCGGTCCCTCTCAGTGGAGGCTGGCATCTTCTTCTTCCTCCGGTGAGGAGGAGGATGCAACTCGCTTTGAATTCAGCAGGAGGCATCCCCCCGGCCCGGTGCTCATCAAGGAACCAGGGTCCGGTCCTTCTCTTCCTTCTCCTTCTTCTGTACCTACTCCTGAGTCCACCCGGTCCTCCGATCCTGGCGGGGTCATTTCGATGATTACTAACGAGGAACTGGGGACCCTTCGGGACGTCTATGGCATCCCACCTTCTATTCGGCTCATGATCCCTGGTCCGGGGAATGGATCACTTCCAGTGGCCCGGGTCGCATTGCTTACTATAAGGAGACCTTTTCAGGGGGTCTCCGCTTCCCATTCCATCCTTTTTTCATGTATGTCTTGGACAACAATCGTTTGGTCCCTGCTCAACTTGTGCCAAACGCCATTAGGGTCATCTTCTCTTTTATTGTCCTTTGTCACCTCCAAGGGTTTGTTGCCCGGTTCTCCTTGTTCAGGGCTTTCTTTGCTTTAAAGTGCCACCTGATTAAGGACGGGTGGTGGTCTTTGTCTTCATGCCCGAAGGGCATCAGATTCGAGCTCCCCTCTTCCATCAAGGGATGGAAGAGCAAATTCCTTTTTTTTGTGGTTGAGGGGGTCGACTGGATCTTGAACGATCTGGACCAGTCCCCCAACCAAATTCTGGGGTCGATGCGGTTGATCGAGATGACTACGAGAAGCTCCGCATCGCCTAGATACCTTCTCTTGAGGTCCTGTTATCAGAGCAGAACCTTTTCGATGTCGGGGTCGACCCAACGAATGGGTTGGGTGAGTTCGACCTGGACTCTCCTTTTCCTTTCTTGCATTTCTTACACTGCTTTTTACGGGTTCTGACAGTTATGTGACTTGCATGCAGGGATGATTTTCATAGAGAGTGACCTTCTGGAGATCACCCGGAAGAGGCCATCGACCGGGCTGACCGAGGAGCCTCAGACAAGGTGGGTCCGGGGTGAAAGCATGCTTGCAGCTACTTCTGCCGTGGTGGCCAGTCCGATCTCTGCTGCTCCAGCAGATCAGAGTTCAGGGGCGACCCGAGCTACCCCTGCATCAATGGAGAGGGCGGCACCGACGGTGCCGGGGTCGGTCCAGCAGGAGGCCTAGTTGATTCCAGAGCGGTGCGATCATCAAGGGGCGGCCCTCATTGCGGAGCTTGAGGTAGTGGCCCGGGCAAGGGCCGCAACTGCTGCCACCATGCCTTCCATTCCTCCACATCCACCTGTGATCGAGATTAGGGATGAGGAGGTCTGGGCTATGACCAAGGCTGTGACTGAGGCACTGCCTGCACCAGTGTCAGGTCCTCAGCCTGCCTCCAGGGGCCCTACTGCTAGTGGGGTGAGGCCGCCTGCTCCAGGAGAGAGTAGGTGAGAGGAGGCACGACGTCGTCTTCCCTTCAAGATGGGGCTAGAGAGCTCGTTCCTCCGAAGCCCCGAGCTGGCCAAGCGCATGATGGATTTCTCAATCCAGACATGCGATCGACAGGATATGATCAGAATGCGGCTGGGCGACGTTCTCAGCATCATCTTCCCCAGCTTTACTCGGTGAGTCATCCCTTTTTTCTCTCTTCTTCTTTTTTTTTCTTTTTTTTTTGAGATGACCTCTTCTCATGGTGCAAATCGATGCCGAGGCCCTTTTTATTAAGGGCTGCTATCAAAATTGGGAACACATTGAGTGGCAGCAAGCGGCTGAGATTGAGTCTTTGAAGACCGATTTGAAGCAGAAGGGGGTGCTCAAGCAGGAGGTCGGGGACCTAAAGAAGCAACTCGCCAACGCTGAGGGGCGAGTGAAGAAACTCATGGGGGTTCTTGACCTAGAGCAAAGTTGCTTGAGGAAGGCCATCGACGATCTCTCCACCATCGATAAGAGACTGAACTGGTACAGTGCCGAGGCTGATCGGCTTAAGGAGGCCTCCTGAACTACCAAGGTGGAGCTAGCAACAAAGAAGGAGAAACTGGCCATGGCTGAGAAGGTGGCAGAAGTGGCAGCTAAGTTGGCAGAGGCTGCCATATTACAAGCCATCGAGGCATAGAAGATGGCCACCGAGGCCAAAAGGATGCCAAGGAGGTTGTTGCCAAGTTCAAGGCCTCGGAGTAGTTCATTGCCAAGATCCACCAGATGGCGTCGGACTCCTTCTACAAGGGCTTCATGTTCTTGCATAGCCAGATCGAGGCGCTTGTTCCCGAGAAGAGCCGCGGTCACCTTCAATATCCTTCAACCTCGGACGCGGAGCCTGATGAGGAGGTCGTTGAGGAAACTGTGGACTCTGAGCCTATGACACCAACCAAGGCTGAGCCATCTGAGGTTGGGGGCGCTCAGCCAGAGGTTCCTAGTGGTGGGACCTCTCAACCCCAGGGCCCAGCAGGGGGTCGGCCGACGCAGGGTAGCCCTTTCTTTTTTACTTTGTACTCTTTCTTTTTGTACTTTGTCAGGGTCACCCAGCATGTCGGGTGCCAGTAAAATACTTGTAATTGGTACTTAATCAATAAAACTTCAATTTCCTTGCAACCTATCTTTCACCTGGCTTTTCCCTCCTTTTTCTCTCTCTTTCTCTCTCCTTTCTCCTTTTCTTTTTGGATGAGTGGGGAGATCAGAGAAGAGGGTCTCACCTTGCCTAGGGCTTAAAATCAGGCTTTGGTGTCGGCAGGTTGGATGCAAGGTTCTGGCAGTTATGGGCAGCTGGGCTTGGTGGTTCTTGGCCGGAGAGTTGGGCTTCGGTCCTGGGTTGGCATCCTAGAGCTAGGCTGGGAGATGTTGATGACTGAGAGAAGCGTAGCTCGAAGGTCCCATGGCCAGAGATCTGAGCTTCGGTCTTTGGCTGGCATCCTGGAGCTGGGCTCGGGGACGTTGTTAATTAAGAGCTGCATGGCTTGAAAGTCCCTTGGCCGGAGATCTGAGCTCCGATCTTGGGCTGGCATCCTGGAGCTGGGCTCAGGGATGTTGTTAATTGAGAGCTGCATGGCTCGAAGGTCCCTTGGCCAGAGATCTGAGCTCCGGTCTTGGGCTGGCATCCTGGAGCTGGGCTCGGGGACGTCGTTGGTTGAGAGCTACGTGGCTCGGAGGTCCCTTGGTCGGAGATCTGAGCTCCGATCTTGAGCTGGCATCCTGGAGCTAGGCTCGGGGACATAGTTGATTGAGAGCAGCGTGGCTCGAAGATCCCTTGGCCAAAGATCTGAGCTCCGGTGTAGGGCTAGCATCCTGGAGCTGGGCTCGGGGATGTTGTTGATTGAGAGTTGCATGGCTCGAAGGTCCCTTGGCCAGAGATCTGAGCTTCGGTCTTGGGCTGGCATCCTGGAGCTGGGCTCGAGGATGTTTTTGATTGAGAGCTGCATGGCTTGAAGGTCCCTTGGCCGAAGATCTGAGCTCCCATCTAGGGCTGGCTTCTTGGAGCTGGGCTCGGGGACATTGTTGATTGAGAGCTGCATGGCTCGAAGGTTCCTTGGCCGGAGATCTGAGCTCCAGTCTTGGGCTGGCATCCTGGAGCTAGGCTCGGGGATGTTGTTGATTGAGAGCTGCGAGGCTCGAAGGTCCCTTGGTTGGAGATCTGAGCTCCGGTCTTGGGCTAGCATCCTGGAGCTGGGCTCGAGGATATTGTTGATAAAGCTGCGTGGCTCAAAGATTTATTGGCTAGAGATTTGAGCTCCGATCTTGGGCTGGCATCCTGGAGCTGGGCTCGGGGACGTTTTTGATTGAGAGCTGTGTGGCTTAAAGGTCTCTTGGCCGGAGATCTGAGCTCTGGTCTTGGGTGATGAAACGAAGGTTCTGTCGCTGCGTTTCCCTCTCATTCTTTTTCTTTCCTTCCCCTCTCTCTTTTTCTTTCCCTTTTTTTTTATTTGATGAGTGGAGAGATCAGAGAAGAGGGTCACAGGATTTGATTGTCTTGGAGCTAGGCTCGAGGCCTTCCAGGTCGGAGAGCTGGGCTCCTGTCCAAGGGTTGCCCGAGGACTTGGCTCAGGTCTTTCGCACCTTTGAGTTAGGCTCGAGGCGTTGATAGGAGCTTCTTGGCTCCATGATCTCTTGGCATCTCGGAGCTGGGCTCGAAGATGTTTGAGATTGAGAGCATCCTGGCTCGAAGATCCCTTGGCCGGAGGTCTGAGCTCCTGTCTTGGGCTAGCATCCTGGAGCTGGGCTCGGAGATGTTGTTGATTGAGAGCGGCATGGCTCAATGATCCCTTGACATCTCGGTGCTGGGCTTGGAGATATTTGAGATTGAGAGCAGCTTGGCTCGAAGATCCCTTGGCCAGAGGTCTGAGCTCCGGTCTTGGGCTGGCATCCTCGAGCTGGTCTCGGGGACATTGTTGATTGAGAGAAGCATGGCTCGAAGATCCCTTGACGTCTCGGAGCTAGGCTTGGAGATGCTTGAGATTGAGAGCAACTTAGCTCGAAGATCTCTTGACGTCTCGGAGCTGGGCTTGAAGATGCTTGAGATTGAGAGCAGCTAGGCTCGAAGATCCCTTGGTCGGAGGTCTGAGCTCTAGTCTTGGGTTGGCATCCTGGAGTTCGGCTCGGGGATGGTGCTGGTGCTTCCCTGCAAGATAGATAGATACTCATGCAAAGGAAAAGTTATTATCATTATTATTATTGATAGAAAACCTTACATCATTGATGGTATCTTTGTAGATTGCAGGAATCCCATGTTCGAGGGAGCCTGACGCCATTGAGATCTTCGAGGTGATAGGACCCTTGTGAGGGGGCTTCTGCCACTTTGTAGGGGCCTTCCCAGTTTGGTGGGAGCTTGCTGCATTCCCGGGGCTGATACGCCTCTGCCTGGTGCAGCGCCAAGTCCCGGGTTGGAAGGCTCTTGGCCTAACCAGGGTGTTGTAATGCCGGGTTGCTCGTTGCCGATGAGTTTGGTTGAGGTCGGTGTCGAGAAAGTTGGGCCCAAGCGGATCCCAAGATCATGTTGTAGGATGAAGGAAGCCTGTCGACCGTGAAAGTCATCATAGCGGTGCTCTTGGAGAGGGCATCATAACAAAGCACATCTACGGAGCTTCCATTATTGACCATGATGCGTTTAGACAGGATGCTTCGTGGTCGTCATCTCGACGACCACGGCAGCATTATTTACATTTTTTCCCCTGTTTTTCCTTTCCCACATAAAGGGGAGTACGTTGTCAAGGCCCCCTGCCCCCTGGGCCTTCTGGGTGCCTCAGAGCTCAGCAGGAGATCATGCCCACCGGCTTCTCGGTGGGGCGGTTGTCGATGGCTGGGGCCGACGGGAAAGCAACAAGCACCTAGGATTCTATCTGAGGTCTGCCCCCCACGAACCTTTTGAGGTAGCCCCTCTTGATGAGTTCTTTGATTTCCGACTTGAGGTTGCTGCATTCCACGGTGAAAATGACAGTACTTCACTTTATCACGGCCAGTGGAGGGCTTCATCGGAGGCGGGCATCTTAGGTAGTCCTCGCCTTCGATCTCCATGAGGATCTTTGTCCTCGGGGCGAGGAGAGGAGTGTAACTCTCCTCAGGAATAGGAGCACCTCCCGGTATCTGCCCCCTCCGGGAGCTCGGGACTTTGGGTTCTGGCTTCCGAGTCCCAGGCATCTCGCTGGGGGTTGGCCTCTTTAGTGGCTTCTCGTCGAGCTCCCGCCTCATACGGTCCGCCTCCTTGGTGCGGATGTACTTTTGGGCTCGGAGAAGGAGCTCGGATTAAAGCTTGGGGGGCTTCTTGTCGAGCGAGTAGGTCAGGCGGGAAGTCTTGAGCCCTCGCTTCAGTGCCAGCATGGCAACTGGCTCATCAAGGATATAAATCTCTAATGCAGCTTCTTTGAATTGGGCCACGTAGTCCTGCAGGGGCTCACGGTCCTACTGCCGGATGGAAAAGAGGCTGTCTGCCTTCAATAGCAACTTTTTGCAGGCATCAAAGTGGGCCACGAACTTCTGCCCTAACTGGGTGAAAGAGTTGATGCTCTCTGGCTCTAAGCAGGTGAACCACACCCGAGCTATTTTCTGGAGAGTGGCGGCGATGCAGAGAAGAGCGTCGATGGCCCCATGGACCCTCATGAGGGTCCAGTAGCTTTCCAGGTGGTCCAGGGGGTCAATGGTCCAATCGTAAGGATCCACTTGCAGCATCCAGAGCCGATGTGGGATTGGCTCTGCTTGGATTTTTTTGGAGAATAGGGAATGGGCGTCGTAGCCCACTGGCTCGCTAGCTGAGCCATGCATGTTCGCAAACTTGTGGGAGAACACCGCTAGCTTGCACTCATGTTCCTCCAGGCGCTTCTCCGCTGTGCCCCTGATGGCTTCGTCAGTAGACCAGTCCGCTGAGGCAGACGGAGAACGCGACATGGGTGCACACTTTCCATGATGGGGGGTCTTGCTCTTTCTATCTCAGTGGGGTCTGGGCACCGCCTGCCCGAGGTTTGGTGAGCTGCTCTCCCTGTCATGAGACCCGACTCGTTGCCTTTTTGCAGGAGTCTGATGAATATCCCGATTGTCGGTGATGGCCCATGGCTATGAAGGCCTTCCTTGGAAGGAATGCAGGCTGCACGGGATCTGCGGCATGGGCCGCGGGAGTCCCTGGCTGCTTGGTGCGGGCACCAGAATCAGAAAGAGACTCCAACCAATTCTAGCCCATTCCGAATCATTATGGTTGGACTAGAGAGTCCGGTAACCTTTCTTTGTTTTGAGTCCAAAAGAATTATGTAAGTCGAGTCCATGTTGGGTCCTGTTATCTTTCTTTTGAGTCCAAAATAATCATGTAAGTCGAGTCCATGTCGGGTCTAGTCTTAGTACAATCCAAATGGGTCAACTAGCATCAAGCCTAAAGAAGACTCACAATGTATACCCCAAATCAAGACCAAAGCCAACTCAATTGGGGACCACATGCCACATCACTTGCGCCACCTCAACTTGGGACCACATGCCACGTCAAGAGGGGACCACATGCCACCTCACATGCCACCTCACCACAAGAGGGCGCCATCCCAAGTTCAAATTCAAGGAAGTTGGCCAAGGAGGATTTCAAGCAAGAAAATCAGCCCTCTCCCCTTATATTACTCCACTTGTTTGGGGATTTGAAATTTCAAAATTTGTGAGGCTTTATTTAAAGTCTTGGACGCCCCTTGTAAAGAGCTATTGATGAATGAATACAAATTTTCAGAAATTCTCTATGTGTTTCTATGTGCCTATGTGGATCTTTGTGCCTAAGTGAACCTCTTCCTCTCCATCATTTCTTCTCCCTAACCCTTCTCTTTACTCTTCATCTTCCAAGCAATCCTCTTCCTTCAAGGCGAATTAAGGACATCCTCACAAGAAGAAGATCAACACCAACACAAGCTTCCACCATGGCGCCAAGGATCATTTCCGACAAACTCTCCTTTTGAGTTCCATCAATCTTCTCATTTCTAATTAAGCTTCTAATCATCTTGGTTTCTTTGTTGCAGGGTTCTCTAGGTTCCAAATCCAGGAGGAAGGATTACTTGCTACAAACCAGAAAGTTAGATGGCCCATCTTATGTGGTATGATCTTTCATTTGAGAACCTTAAGAGCGAATCCCTTGTGCTTGAGATTTCAATGCTTGAACTCCTAGTCTTTTAAGATCGAGATCATTAAATAGGGCTAGCTTGACTTGTGTGCGAATTCTAATCTTGTCCTATTTCTTTAAGATTTTGATAGTCCTCCTAGCTGGGTTTAAGTATAAGCATTTAGGGTTTCTTATTTAGATCTCCTTGATCTTATATGTTGAAACACTCATATGCAAGTAGGAATTGCTTGTTAAATTTTGGTTAATCTCCTTTAGAGTCATATGATTGCATCCTCATCATGCATACCACACCAATCTTGGTATCAGAGCATGGTAGAATAAGTTCCTGATTGCATAGCATTAAGTCCTTGAAGTACTTGGATCGGGGGCATTACCAGGCCGTCCGGTCTTAGGAGAAAGTAGGGTTTAAACACCCTCTCTTCCCATTCCACGGGGATCTCCTAAGGCGTGTCGGGGTGCCATTGTGATTAACCCGTGAAAAAGAAAGCCAAAGGACTTCTTAGATTTTATTTGTGAATTTTGCATTGGGAACGTTCTGTTTTTCTGCTTGCTGTATTTTCTGTAGGTTGACTGTAATCAGCTTGCAACTCCAAAGGCAAGTATCACATTCCTTGTTGGAATATTTTTTTTCCTGCTCCATTTTAAGTTTCTTATCACCATTTTAAATTTCAATCTAAAAAAAAATTTACAAAAAAAATGAAAATTCCTGCAGTCCATCAGTGTTATTAGGGTTTCTGTTCTGTTCTGTTCCTTTTCATTATCTTCATTTCAGAATCTGCCTAGAATAGTACAGATTTTATTTTGAATTTTCGTTTCATCTGGTATGTCATCTAGAAGTTAGGAGTTTTATGTGATTTTTTTAGATTTTTCTGATGTTTTCTTGTATACTTATCAACACCACTTTTAAACTGCAACAAACTACTTCTGCACCTGAAACTTGAAATTTGCATGCATCTCATGACAAATCAAATTAAGGACATGAAATTGACATAGGGTGAGGATTTCATCACCTGTCCCTAGCCCAAAAATCATCAAGTTGTATATCGACCCAATCCCTAACTAAAATTGATTAGACATTAATTTCCCTAGTGGGTTAGGAACATCAATTTGGTCGAGCCCGGGTTATTGTCAACTTGTCTTGTGTGTGCCCTATTACTTGGTGTCTAGAATTGGGACTAAGGGCTTGGGTGCTGATCCGTCTATCGGGCCAATTCCACCGGGCCTAGGTAGGCCAGAGACAGGATCTCACACTCTCCTTGTTCTAAAACCTGGCCAAGTATAGAGTTACTACAATCTAGCTTGCCACCTTGATTAGGCAACTAGCTTGGAACTCTAGGTCCAGTTCAATTCAATTGGGAAAGCTTGTGCAACCCATTTCTTCATCTATTATTGAAAGCTGGTGTCAAGGATAGAGGTTAAGTGGCTCAAGCCTAAGCGGTTCTTATGGTTTTTAATTAGGACCCAGTGAAAGCTGGGGGAACCTCCCACAGACCCACCTCCTGACTAGCCAGTGGAAGAGAGTAGCTGTTGATTTGATTGTATCTAGTCAACTCAGTTTATTTGGACTAACCGGGTTAGAAAACTCGTAGTTTGGGTCTGAGTCTAATTGTTTGCATGACAACTAGATCAGGCACACCTTACCATCCTTCACAAGCCCAACCTAGTTCATCCATGGATACTAGTATGGAAAGCCTTATGAGATCTATGATCGAGAAGATGGACTGTTTGGATGCTAAATTTGGTCAGTTCGAGGAAAGGGTAGGAACCCTAGAAGAAGCTAGGTTGACCCCAACTGAACCACCTTCACCCAGATTACCTTCAGTTCATCCTAGAGCCCAACGACAGGAACACACACCTGACCCAATTCAAAGAAGACCACATCAGGATTATGTTGATCATACTCCAGAGCCACCTCCTAGAAGGCCTCACTATGATACTTTGATCAGGAAGATCGGGCCCTAAGGAATATCCGTCTAGATGCACCAACCTTTGAGGGAAGCTTAGATCCTAAGGTGTACACAGACTGGGAGGCTGACATGGACCATTATTTTGACTGGTATGATATGTCTGAAGAGAGAAGATTTAAGTTTGCCAAAATCAGACTAGTTCGTCAGGCTTGGTTATATTGGGGAAACATGGAATGCATATCAAGGCAAAGGAGAGATTTACCTATAGCAACATGGAAAGATATGAAGAGGAAACTTAGAGAGAAATATCTGCCTATGTCTTATCAGCAAAGGTTATTAGATCAGTGGCAACGATTGACACAGGGTAACAAGACCGTTTCTGAATATGTTGCTAAATTTGATGAGTTTGTGATGTGATGCAACGTAGTCGAGTCTGAAGCAGCCACTTTATCAAGGTTTAGATCAGGGTTGAATGATGATATAAAAGGGGAACTATTTTTAAGGGAAGTCCATGATTTAGATCAGGCATACCAAGTTGCCACGGACTATGAGAGGTTTCAAAGGAGAGCTACATTTAGACGACCTGAACCTATTAGGTTTAACCCTCCTGTTAGCAGGCCTAGTTCAGTCCCTGGTACAACCAATAGACCAAGATCCAGCTCGAATCCAACCCCTAGGCACAACCCTGCCATTCCCCCAATTCCTAGAGAAGACAAAGGAAAGAGCCCTGAAGTTCGAGGTGAGAGAGAGCGAGTCTGCTATAAGTGTCGTAAACCAGGTCATTTCGTGAGCCAATGTCCCTCTAGAGCTTTACATATAGGGGAGGCAGAAGAAGGTGAATCAGAACCCCTGGAGAATGATGAAGAGGAGGTTTATGAAGCAGGGGATTGCTTGGCTGATGAGTATGAAGGAGATGAAGAGAACATAGACTCATCAGATTTGCTAGGAGTTGTGAGACGTATCATGACACAGACCAAGGAGCAAGAAGACTGGTGAAGAACTAGCATCCTATATACATTTGTTAAGATAGGAGAAAAGGTCTGTAAGATCGTCATCGATAGTGGAAGCTGTGTCAACGCCATTTCCACTAACGCAGCCAAAAGTCTAGGATTACTCGTTGTACCACATCCCAATCCATATAAGGTGTCCTGGATTGATTCCACTTCTATACCAATCAAGTCAAGATGTCAGGTTCAAGTCCAGCTTCAATCCTATCAGGAAAAGATCTGGTGTGATGTGCTTCCTATGGGGGTAAGTAGCATCATCTTAGGCAGGCCATGGCTGTTTGATCATGATGTGACCATCTTTGGTCGATCAAACTCCTGTGCTTTCAATTTCAATGGCAAGAAAATTGTCATTCATCTAACCCAGCCTAAGGATAATGTCAAGAGAGGAACTAGCAGCTTGAAAGATAAGAAGACTGGATTAAATTTAATAGATGCAAAAGAATTAGAGCAAGATATCATGGAAGGAGCACCTATTTGGGTAGTAGCTGCTAAGGAAATTAAGGACCACAGCCCTGTAGAACACCCTCAAGAGGTGGTCCAATTATTGAATGAATTTGACGATGTGTTTCCAGAAGATCTCCCCGATAACCTCCCACCTTTAAGAGACATACAACACGCAATAGATTTAATCCCTGGAGCGACTTTACCTAATTTGCCTCACTATAGGATGAACCCAACTGAACACCAGGAACTGCAAAGGCAAGTGGGTGAACTTCTTAGGAAGGGGTTTATTAAGGAAAGCTTAAGTCCTTGTGCAGTCCCTGCTCTACTGACCCCTAAGAAAGATTGCACCTGGAGGATGTGTATAGATAGCCGTGCCATTAATAAGATCACTGTAAAGTATAGATTCCCAATCCCAAGACTAGATGACATGTTAGATATGATAGCTGGATCGATAATTTTTTCCAAGATAGACCTAAAAAGTGGCTATCACCAGGTTACGGTTAGGCCTGGAGACGAATGGAAGACCGCTTTTAAGACTAAAGATGGATTATATGAGTGGTTAGTCATGCTGTTCGGTCTGTCCAATGCACCCAGCAATTTTATTAGAATAATGAATCAGGTGTTAAAGGTTTTTATCGGAAGATTTGTAGTGGTCTATTTTGATGATATACTTATATATAGCAAAACAAAGGCAGACCACTTAACCCACCTGAAGCAAGTTTGTCAAGTCCTGAGAAAAGATAGTCTCTATGCCAATATCAAGAAGTGTGATTTCCTGATAAATAGAGTTATCATTCTAGGATTCGTAGTCACATCTGAAGGGGTGTCCGCTGACCCTGCGAAAATTAAGTCAATAGTAGAGTGGCCTGTATCGAAGAATATCCATGATGTCCGTAGTTTCTACGGTTTAGCCACCTTCTATAGGAGATTCATTAGAGGGTTCAGTACGATAGTGGCTCCAATCACTAATTGTATTAGGAAGGGAAATTTCGAGTGGACTAAAGCAGCAGGTAAGGCCTTCCTAACAATTAAGGAGAAAATGACACAAGCACCTGTCTTAAGGTTACCCGATTTTACCAAGGTGTTTGAGGTTGCTTGTGATGCTTCTGGGGTCGGAATTGGAGGTGTCTTGAGTCAAGAGAATCACCCAGTAGTATACTTCAGTGAAAAGTTAAATGAGGCGAGACTAAGGTATTCCACGTATGATAAGGAACTGTATGCTGTAGTTCAAGCTCTACGATATTGGAGGCATTATCTTCTACCCCACTAGTTTGTCCTGTTCTCTGATCACGAAGCTCTTAGGTTCCTTAGTTCTCAAAAGAAATTAAACCCTAGGCAAGGAAAATGGGTAGAATTCATACAAGCTTACACGTTCATTTTGAAACATCATGCCGGTACTAAAAATTGGGTTGCTGATGCGTTGAGCCACCGTTCTATGTTGTTAACCTCTGTAAGCACTGAAGTAGCAGGGTTCGATAGATTGAAAGATGAATATCCCATATGTCCTGATTTTGATCACATCTATCAATCCCTCCAACAAAGACCATCTAGTGAGCCTAGTGATTATACACTGTTAGATGGATTCCTTTTCAAAGGAAATCAGTTGTGTATTCCCAAGACCTCTGTTAGGGAATTTCTGATCTGGGAA
This sequence comes from Areca catechu, assembly GCA_021397845.1. Lineage (NCBI taxonomy): Eukaryota > Viridiplantae > Streptophyta > Magnoliopsida > Arecales > Arecaceae > Areca > Areca catechu. The sequence continues at coordinate 82,703,588 of CM038052.1, forward strand.
GTCCATGCTAGAGGTTTAGCAGGACATTTTGGCAGGAACAAAACCATCCTAGCAATGGAAGAACAATTTTTTTGGCCTGGTCTTAAAAAGAACGTTGCCCAGATCGTAGCTCAGTGTCGGACCTGTGCTATTGCAAAACAGCAAAGACAGAACACCGGTCTGTACACGCCCTTACCTGTCCCTGATGGTCCATGGCAAGATATCAGTATGGATTTTGTGGTAGGTCTACCTAAAACTTCTAGGAAACATGACTCTGTTTTTGTGGTTGTCGATCGTTTCTCCAAAATGGCGCACTTCATCCCGTGTTCTCAAACTTTAGACGCTTCGAAAGTGGCCAAGCTTTTCTTAGATCAGGTGGTTAAGCTTCATGGTTTACCCAAGACCATTGTGTCAGATAGAGATGTCAAGTTCACTAGCTACTTCTGGAAAACCCTCTGGCACATGTTAGGTACTAAGCTGAAATTCTTTACGGCCTATCATCCTCAAACCGATGGCCAAACTGAAGTAGTAAACCGAAGCTTAGGAAATCTCTTAAGATGTTTAGTCGGCGACAACCTAGGAAATTGGGACTTACTACTTCCTCGCACTGAATTTGCCTACAACAGTTCGATTAATAGGTCTATTGGGAAAAGTCCATTCGAAGTGGTCCATGGATATAGACCTAGGAAACCTTTAGACCTAATTCCATTACCAGTACATACACGAATATCTGAGTCTGCTAAGTCATATGCACATCATGTTAAGGGTTTGCACAAGGAGATTAGTTAGAAGATTCAAACAATCAATGAACTCTATAGGCATATGGCTAATTCACATAAACGGTTAAAGGAATTTAATGAAGGAGACTCTGTAATGATTAGGCTTAAACCGTAAAGGTTTCCTCCGGGAACTATGAAGAAACTCCATGCCCGGGGAGCCGGACCCTTCAAAATAATAAAGAAAATTGGACCTAATGCTTATGTAGTAGACTTACCACATAGTTATGGCATTAGTTCTACATTTAATGTTTCCGATCTGAAAGAATACAAGGAACCTGCATTGATACCGGATGAACCTTTTGGTCCTAACAATTCTCTTGAGAGTGAAATGCCAATTGAGTGTCCACCACCAAATATTCCTGAGCAAAAGGAAAGAATTGAAAAGATCTTGAATGACCAGATCATCACTATTAGAAATAAGGGCTACCAACGCTATCTGGTTCGATGGCAAGGACATCCTGAATCTGAAGATTCCTGGATCACCAAAGAGGACCTACAACAAATCGACCCGGATATATTAGAAACTTATCACTCGACAGGGTCGAGTTCCTCCCACCCGGGGAGAATTGGTGTGGGCACCAGAATCAGAAAGAGACTCTAACCAATTCAAGCCCATTTCGAATCTTTATGGTTGGACTAGAGAGTCTGGTAACCTTTCTTTATTTTGAGTCCAAAAGAATCATATAAGTCAAGTCTATGTTGGGTCCTGTAATCTTTCTTTTGAGTCCAAAATAATCATGTAAGTCGAGTCCATGTCGGGTCTAGTCTTAGTACAATCCAAATGGGTCAACTAGTATCAAGCCTAAAGAAGACTCACAATGTATACCCCAAATCAAGACCAAAGCCAACTCAATTGGGGACCACATGCCACATCACTTGCGCCACCTCAACCTGGGACCACATGCCACGTCAAGAGGGGACCACATGCCACCTCACATGCCACCTCACCACAAGAGGGTGCCATCCCAAGTTCAAATTCAAGGAAGTTGGCCAAGGAGGATTTCAAGCAAGAAAATCAGCCCTCTCCCCTTATATTACTCCACTTGTTTGGGAATTTGAAATTTCAAAATTTGTGAGGCTTTATTTAAAGTCTTGGACGCCCCTTGTAAAGAGCTATTGATGAATGAATACAAATTTTCAGAAATTCTCTATGTGTTTCTATGTGCCTATGTGGATCTTTGTGCCTAAGTGAACCTCTTCCTCTCCTCCATCATTTCTTCTCCCTAACCCTTCTCTTTACTCTTCATCTTCCAAGCAATCCTCTTCCTTCAAGGCAAATTAAGGACATCCTCACAAGAAGAAGATCAACACCAACACAAGCTTCCACCATGGCGCCAAGGATCATTTCCAACAAACTCTCCTTTTGAGTTCCATCAATCTTCTCATTTCTAATTAAGCTTCTAATCATCTTGGTTTCTTTGTTACAGGGTTCTCTAGGTTCCAAATCCAGGAGGAAGGATTACTTGCTACAAACCAGAAAGTTAGATGGCCCATCTTATGTGGTATGATCTTTCATTTGAGAACCTTAAGAGCGAATCCCTTGTGCTTGAGATTTCAATGCTTGAACTCCTAGTCTTTTAAGATCGGGATCATTAAATAGGGCTAGCTTGACTTGTGTGCGAATTCTAATCTTGTCCTATTTCTTTAAGATTTTGATAGTCCTCCTAGCTGGGTTTAAGTATAAGCATTTAGGGTTTCTTATTTAGATCTCCTTGATCTTATATGTTGAATCACTCATATGCAAGTAGGAATTGCTAGTTAAATTTTGGTTAATCTCTTTTAGAATCACATGATTGCATCCTCATCATGCATACCACACCACTGTTGGTGGATAGCCAAGGACCTGTGCTGAAACTGAAGCTAGCACACTGCGGTAGCGAGGACCTGCATTTGCTGGGTGAGTGCGGCCAGCTGAGACTCCACCGGATGTGGTTGAATGGCTAGAGCGGGTGGCCCCGCCTCGAGATTGAGGGGGTTCCCTCAGGAAGGGCAAACCCCAGCAAGGTTGGTAGAGGCCTCTCATGCTCATGTCGTCACCATCCTTCCATGGAGTGTCAATCTGTAAGGAGATGGAGGGCTTGTTTCGCCCCTTCCTGGCGTGCCAATCTGTTGCCGCCAAGATCACCATGGCCTTTAGCTGCTGTCAGCACCGGGGTGCGCTTCCCTCGCTGCCTGGCGATCCTCTGATCCCAGACCTGTAAAATAGGGGTTAGTGACCCGGGCAAGGGTTTCCTGCAGGGGCACTCCGATGGTCATGTTAGTGATGATCCAGGGGAAGAGATCCTCCTGGTCGAGCCCCTCTTGATGGACTCCATACGAGGAAGAGTGTGTTGTATGAGAGTGGGGTGCAAGTGTGTCGGGGGAAGTGTGGCCTGGTTAGAGGGAGTTTCTGTATGGCCCTTCAGCCCGACCATGCTTGAGAATGATAGTGGTGCCATGCCCCTCTTCCTGGTGGAGCCTGCACTTGTGTTTCAGTGGTATGGCTTGTGCCTTGCTTGTATGTGTCATGGTTGTTACCTCCGAGTTTTTGTGAACTAGGTTACCATTGTGCATTCATCTTGGGATCTCCACCGGGCAATCAGGCACATGCGGCGGAGTCCCGAGGAGCCTTTCCCAATCCATCATAAGGGAGGCTGTCATGTGCTCTAACATTCCCTTTGGTCTCCTCATTCTGGGAAACATGGCAGTACCTTGATCGGTGGGCCACCGCCCCTGGGATTCAAATCTCATGGTTGGCTTCCTCTCTTGGGTGGTCCAGGTGGTTGGTGAGGAGCATGGCATCTCGATTAGTGTGTTTCTTTCCTTTTTAGTGTAACCGATGGCTGCAGGCGGTCAGTACAGTCTGGCAGGTGTTCCAATGTAGTCCTCAGGTGGCTCGCCGGTGTCCAGGGAAGGCGGTGCCCACGTCTGAGCTGGGGCCAAGCTGAGATGGCCGGGCTTGCTCCGACTTACACGCCCCGAGCTTGCTGGATCACCTCGACAGAGGAGGGTAGAGGGCGGGCTCGGTCTAGAGGGCTCGCGCTCGAAGAGGCTCTATGCGGTGGAGGAGTGCTGAGCTCGACTCTGACCACAGGGCTCAACCTCCGAGGTTCTCGCTCTGGAAGGCAAAGGATGGCTCCAGTCTAGAGGGATCGCACTCAGAGAGGCTCCACGTGGTGGAGGAGTGCTGAGCTCGACTCCGACCATAGGGCTCAACCTCCGAGGGTCTTGCTTTGGAGGCCAGAGGGCGGGCCCGTTCCAGAGGGCTCACGCTCGGAGAGGCTCCACATGGCGAAGGAGTACTGAGCTCAACTTCGACCACAGGGCTCAACCTCTGAGGGTCTTGCTCTGGAGGGCAGAGGGCGGGCCCGGTCTAGAGGGCTCACACTCGGAGAGGCTCCACGTGGTAGAGGAGTGCTGAGCTCGACTCCGACCACAGGGCTTAACCTTCGAGGGTCTCGCTTTGGAGGGTAGAGGACGATTCCAGCCTTGGTATCCCGAGCTTGTGGGGCCGACCTGGCGGAAGGCGGATCTCGGCTCGCTGTGTTGAGCGAGCTCAGCTCGGCAAAGCAGTCCGAGCAGGGGAATTGACACGTCATCTAATCACGGCAGCTTCCCTTGATGTGGCACCTGTCAACTCTCCCACATCAGCGGTCTTGCCACATCAGCGAGAATCATATGGGGGGCAGAACTCTAGCTCATAAGGAACTTTGGCAAGGATACTTCTGGGAGACCATGTGGGAAGAAACCATGAATTTTGTGAGAAGATGTGACTGCGGTCAGCTTCACGCTTACATCGAACATCAGTAGGCTATCCTACTCTCCTAGCTATTAGCTCCATGGCTATTCACTCAGTGGGGAATGGACATCCTAGGTCTCTTTCCACCCACGTCCAGCCAATAAAAGTATTTGATTATGGCGATTGACTACTTCACTATGTATGTCGAGGCCGAACCCCTGGCACGGATCACTAAGGCCAAGGTCAGATCCTTCTTCTGGAGGTCAGTCATCTATCGAAGTTCACTTTACATTAGTCAAGGCTCCCAACAGGCCAGGAAGCTATTTAAAAACTTAAACATGAAGAAAGAAAGAAAAAAGGATACTCAGCAATTGAAGAAATAATGTATTCATTGATCAAAATCTTTCTTTACACCTATGAAGAGTCCAAACAAGTTGGGAAGTCCTTCAAACTTTAGTTGCACAAAAAGAAAAGAAAAAAGTCAAGTTTTAGTCGCCGGCTCCTTTCTTGGCCGATGAATGACTCCCCTCGATGCTGGTGTGGCATCAGATTGGGGGGCATCCCGGGCGACGGTGACTCCGACCTTGGCCTCCGCTATAGACTCTAGCTCTGGCTTGACCTTGACAACATGAGTTCTTGGAACCCCGGGGATAGGTAGTTCAGGGATGATATTGTCCAGCCCCATTAGCTCGAAGTGTCAGCTAGCCATACCTCAGAAGTCATTGAACCCTGGTTCGGAATAGGGCTAGGGATGCTGGGATGGATGCTTATGATGCTAGGAATTTCTTTTTTTTATGTTTGATGAGTTTTAGATGTTTTTTTTAGGGTTTCGATTCCCAATCACAAGCAAAGGCAAGGAATATGAAAGAAGAGTAATGTAAGCTTATGCTAGTAGTTCAAAGACCTAAAAGTGAAAACGAGAACAGGACCCCGGAATTAAGAAACCTCGGTAGGACTAGCTCGACATATAATACCTACTTAGGAGGTAGAGAGATAGCAAACCTCACACTTCTGATGTGCCCGGTGCAAAGATCGCTCAACTCAGCGGATGCGGCCTGGATGCCCGAGCAATCGAACCCATGGAAGCACTAGCTTTGGGTCGGGAGGTCTCGATGGCAAAGCTGACTGCCTCCGATGCCCGAGATGCCAGGGAAGACCTATAGGAAAACAAAAGAAGGATCAGCAAGATGTGGAGATGCACGGAAAGGAACTGAGAGGGAGTTGAGAAGGGGCTTCGAGCCCGATGTCCGGCTGGATTCCGAAGTCGAAGTTGGAGATAACTTGGGGCCTCGCACCTCGTGACATCATGGAGGATGAAGGAATGTGGCCTCACACCACTCGACGTCCCTGGGGACGAAGGCAACTTCACTCAAACCTAGTCTAGGAGACAATGGTTGGAGGATAGAAAACTCAATCTCTTTTTCATTAATCATTCAATATCTTTTACAATGGAGGGGGTTGGGTCCTTTAAATAGGCACCCAAGGCCCATTTTGAAATTCAAATGCAAGAATACAAAATTTCTTCCTCTTTTTCTTGAATGGGCATGGCATGAAGCAAGGCTAGGAGGAGGGATCATGGCGCCTTGAAGTTGGAAAGAATCATCATTGTTTTGAAAAAAGACATGAAGAGGGGCTTGTAGCATGGCTTATGTTCTTCTTTCTTCCTTTGTTTCACACCCTTTCTTTGGTATAAGACTTGACATGGGGAGTGTTAGGTGGAGGCGCCCAAGGATCTTGTCTCTCCCTTCCAAAGAAGTTGAAGCAATTTGGGAAGAAGACTTGATTGGAGGGCTTGAAGCAAGGGATTTGAATTCCTCACTTCAACTCCCATTGACTTCCACCTTGGCCGACCACCCTTGCATGGCAATGAGCTTGATAGAGGGAGGGGAAAAAGGCTACAGCCATGTGAAGTGGTCCTCCCCATTGGGCGTCCTTGCATGCCAAGTGTGCTGCCCACATGGCAAGATGTCATGGCGCCATGTAGGAGGCACAGGTGGGCCCTGAGCTGACTTGGCTTCTTTCCTTACTTGCTTCCAAGGAGACTAAATTTTAAGACCCACTCTTGCAATTGACCCATATTTCTAAGTGACTCAGACAGGACTCGATTTACAACTCGACTTAGTACATGACTCAATTTGACATAATTGGTCAAGGTACAGACTCAATTCAAAGCAAAAAACATTTACAAATTTGAGGCTAGAAGCCTTATTGTAAGACACAAAGAAGTGGAACCCTAATCTGAGATCCACAAAGGTTTGAGGAGACTCTGTCGGATCCTGGTGCCCACACCAATTCTCCCGGGGTGGGAGGAACTCGACCTTGTCGAGTAAGGGTTAGTATGGCTTTGGTACCTCTCCAGGATATCGGGGTCGATGCGCTGCAAGTCCTCTTGGATGATCCACGAGTCATCGGATTCGGGTCAGCCTTGCCATCAGACCAAGTAACATTGATAGCCTTTGCCCCGGGTAGTGATAGCTTGGTCATCCATGACACGCTCGATTAGCTCTCCTCGCTCAGGTATATTTAAAGGTGGACACTGAGGTTCAGGTTCACTCTCAAAAGGGAGGTCAGGCTCAAACGGCTAACTGGGTATGTTTGCAGGTTCTCTATACTCGACTAAGTCAGAGATATCGAATATCGAGCTAATTCCATAATCCGGAGGTAATTCTAGCACATAGGCATTAGGGCCCATTCTCCTAATCACTTTAAAGGGACCCGCCCCACGAGCATGAAGCTTCTTAACGGTTCCTGGTGGAAACCATTCAGGCCAGAGCCTAATCATTACAAAATCTCTTATTTCAAACTCTTTGGCTCACTTTCGGGAATCGACCAAATTATTTTAAAAATTGTATTTAATGCATAATCCTAACATGACGCAAAATGCAAACTCAACTATGCAATCTTATTGAGAAAAAAATTTATTGGACTCCTAGGGTCTAAACCTAACAGACTTTTCACTCTCTAGGTTTGATCATAGTCTGATATGCACAAGAAAAATTATTAAGGATCCCTAGCAAATGCCATAAAGTATACCAGAAGTAGAGGGCAAAAGGGATGGGCTCTAAGGAGTCACACATTTTGGTAATCTCAATAAAAAGTAACCCCATGGCTCTAGAAATGTGAGAAGGTTCAGGGAAGCGTAGGAAATAGGAATCGGAGTCTTGGGGTGGCTTATGGAAAACATAAAACATACCTTGGTTATTCAGGATGACCTTAAAATTTGGGCATCGTTCTATAGGTGTCATATGGTCCACTTGTTCCGGTAGATCTTGGGGCTCGCTAAGGTCAATCCCACAGTGAGGAAGGTCTGTTAAAGAGGATCCTGGGACCAAGTCTACAGTATGATGGATGTCTCTCAGGGGTGGGAGTTGATCAGGTAGCTCATCGGGAACTTCATCCAAAATTTCTTTCTGAGCTTCAACCATCTCTTGAGGATGTTCTCTTTGGATCGGTTCATTAAGGGTTGGTTCCTGAACTCCTGTGGAAAAGATTGGTGAATCCTCATGTTCATTTACTAGATGTGATCCTGGCTCGGTCATTTCCTCTTCAAATTTTGTAGTGGGTTCAAGATCATTTTCCTTGGATTCCTCAATGATTTCACCCTCGGGCCCATCTTCTACTAAACTTGACTCGTAGATGCTTTCTTTCAATTCTTTAATGGGCTCAAGAGTTTCTTTCCCTAGATTTTCAATCGGTTCAACCTTAAAGTCTTCAATGGGCTCAGGGGTTTTTGTATTCAAATTCTCAGAATGTTTATCCTTCTCTCCCTGAAACTCTTTAAAGGGTCTTTTCCCAGTAATCTCTTCTTCTAACCCATTGTCTTTGTCAGGTTAACTTCTGGCTTCTTTTCCTTTAGACTACTTGATCCTCTTTTAACCTGATCCTTTGGTTGAACTGGATTGATTGTAAACTTCTTCCTATGGTGGTTAATGGTACAGGTATTGGTCCGACCATGAAGGGTGGCATCATGATCATACAGCCAAGGTTGTCCTAAGATAATACTACATACGCCGATGGGAAGGACGTCACACCAAATCATCTCTTCATAAGATTGCAACTTGATTAAAACTTGGCACCTAGAATTTATGGGTATGGAGGTTGAATCAATCCACGAGACGTTGTAAGGGTTGGGGTGAGGAATTGGGGTCAATCCTAGGGATTTGACAGTACTTGAAGAAATGGCATTGACACAGCTTCCACTATCAACTATGATCTTGCATACCTTATTCCATAGTCTGGCAAAGGTTTGTAGGATGCTAGTCCTACGCCAATCTTCTTGCACTATGTCCTGGGTAAGGATGCACCTAATTACTCCTAAAAGGTCTTCAAACTCTAGGGAAGGATCATGCTGAGGGTATTCCTTATGGTGAGGAGGTGACTCAGCCTCTAGCTCGATGGATGGTCTAATATTCTTTCCTAAGGCTCTAATTCTATCTTCAAACTTATCAAGCCTATTAGTCAACTGGTTGCTTAATTGAGTCATGGATTGAGTCATGGATTGAGTTAGGGCTCTAATTTCAGCTCGCAGTTGGTCCATGGTTTCGGTAGAGGGTGGAGAAGGTGGGTGAAAAGAGGTTCCTGATCTAGTGCACATGTAACAAAATGATGCTATGGTTTGCTAGACCTAGGAGATCTCTCCAAATGTAAAGTCATGAAGATGAACCTGGTAGTAGTAACTTGGCACCTGGCCAGGTAAGTGTAAGGTTAGTGGAGGTTCCTCTTTGCTTGCCTAGACACCAATTAGAAATTTGCCTGGTAAGCGAACCAACCCACTTCCCTTCGGGCTCTAGTCCCTGAACCACTTTCCGAGACACCAACTACTCAAGCACACACCAACAAGTGATCTAGCTTAGCTCGGCACATGGGTCGACCCGACTTTGTGGGTGTCCCTAGCTCACTATAGCAGATTAAGCATATAATCAATTTTAGTTAATGGCTAGGGTTCGATATGTCGGGTGGTGGTTTTTGGGCTAGGGACAGGTAATGAAATCCTGACCCTTTGTTAATTTGACGCCCATAAGATACGTTATGGAGAATGATGCACAAAATGACTAATAAAATGGCTTAGAATTTTCTTGTTTTTTTGTGTCTTTTAGATGTGTGAATGCTAAACAAAATGCAGGAATTAAAACATGCAAGAAACAAGCTAGATGGATGAATGAATCAAAAGATGAGATGCTTGCTGAAATTTCAGACCTGAGATTTTCTCAGGTAGTATTTTGGCTTGTAGAAATTCTACAAACTGAAATAAAATCTAAACAAAATAGACAAAAATACTTTGAAATTAGTGCGATCTAACAAAATAGAAATCATGAAATTTGGATGTCTCTACAGAGAGAAACAATCCAATGATCAGACCTTATATGGACTGACCAGAATGCAGAAAATGAAAGGAAAAAATGCACTAGTCCTAGCCTTGTTCTGATACCAAAAATGGTGTGGAATAGGGATAGGGATGCTGGGATGGATGCTTATGATGCAAGGAATTTCTTTTTTTTATGTTTGATGTGTTTTAGATGTTTTTTTTAGGATTTCGATTCCCGATCACAAGCAAAGGCAAGAAATATGAAAGAAGAGTAATGTAAGCTTATGCTAGTAGTTCAAAGCCCTAAAAGTGAAAACGAGAACAGGACCCTGGAATTAAGAAATCCCGGTAGGACTAGCTTGACATATAATACCTACTTAGGAGGTAGAGAGAAAGCAAACCTCACACTTCTGAAGCACCCGGTGCAGAGATCACTCAACTCGGTGGATGTGGCCTGAATGCCCGAGCAGTCGAACCCATGGAAGCACTAGCTTTGGGTTGGGAGGTCGCGATGGCAATGCTGATTGTCTTCGATGCCCTAGATGCTAGGGAGGACCTGTAGGCAAACAAAAGAAGGATCAACGAGATGTGGAGATGCACAGAAAGGAACTAAGAGGGAGTTGAGAAGGTGCTTCGAGCCCGGTGTCCGGCTGGATTCCGAAGTCGAAGTTGGAGATAACTTGGGGCCTCTCACCACACGACGTCACGGAGGATGAAGGAATGTGGCCTCACACCACTCGACATCCGGGAGGACGAAGGACTCGCGATGCCCTGGGGTGACGGACAGGTGGCCTCACACCACTCAACGTCCCTAGGGACGAAGGCTACTTCACTCAAACCTAGTTTAGGAGACAATGGTTGGAGGATAGAAAACTCAATCTCTTTTTCATTAATCATTCAATATCTTTTATAATGGAGGGGGTTTGGTCCTTTAAATAGACAGCCAAGGCCCATTTTGAAATTCAAATGTAAGAATACAAAATTTCTTCTTCTTTTTCTTGAATGGGCATGGCATGAAGCAAGGCTAGGAGGAGGGATCATGGCGCCTTGAAGTTGGAAAGAATCTTCATTGTTTTGGAAAAAGACATGAAGAGGGGCTTGTAGCATGGCTTATGTTCTTCTTCCTTCCTTTGTTGCACACCCTTTCTTTGGTATAAGGCTTGACATGGGGAGTGTTAGGTGGAGGTGCCCATGGATCTTGTCTCTCCCTTCCAAAGAGATTGAACCAATTTGGGAAGAAGACTTGATTGGAGGGCTTGAAGCAAGGGATTTGAATTCCCCACTTCAACTCCCATTGACTTCCACATTGGCCGACCTCCCTTGCATGGCAATGAGCTTGATAAGGGGAGGAAAAAAAGGCTATAGCCAAGTGAAGTGGTCCTCCCCATTGGGCATCCTTGCATGCCAAGTGTGCTGCCCACATGGCAAGATGTCATGGCGCCATGTAGGATGCACAGTTGGGCCCTGAGCTAACTTGGCTTCTTTCCTTACTTGCTTCCAAGGAGACTAGATTTTAAGACCCACTCTTGCAATTGACCCATACTTCTAAGAGACTCAGACATGACTCGATTTATGACTCGACTTAGTACAGGACTCAATTTTGATGCAGAATGAAAGCTCTGATACCATAAATGATGCAGAACGAAAATGTGGAATGCGGAAGCAAATTAAAATTAATGTAATTTTTTTTTATATATATTTTCAGAAGTCGGCTTTGACTCAAAGGAAAGATAAACTAATGTTGTAAGAAACTAAGAAATGATAGAAAGCACAATTAAAAGGAGTGGATTATCAGAGTAACTCAGAAGTAGGATCGCTGGGGATTGAGAAACCCCCAGATCTAGGGTTTGCTCTAAGTTTTAATGAAACAGACAAAGTGAGAAGGGAAGGTTCTTGTTACCTAGCAGTGATATCTCTCCATTTGGTGGAAAAAGACTCTCTCGAGCAGATTATTGGATCCCGAGAGTCAAGGTATCTTCGAAATGGATCCTCCGATAATGGTCCTTGGCAAAGTTGGCCTCTTCTTGAATCCTGGATCCTGGAGAGAAGAAGAACAAGGTTAGGAACAAGAGACTCAGGGAAGAGAGTTACCCGAGTAGAAGAAATGATGGGATCTGAAGGTCTTCAGCTGATTTGGAACTCCTAGGCTACGGATTTGGGACTTCTTCTCCTGGATCAGCTGGATGGACTCTGAAGCAGTGGTAGCTGACTTGAAGATGGATGGACTGGGGTCCTGGTGGTCGGCCACCCTTTGGAAGAAGAACCTTGGAGATGGTGTAGAGTCTAGGGTTTGGTGGTGGTGGAGTAGAGATGGGTGGACTAAGCTAGGGTTTTGGGATTGGAGATCTCACACCTCCTCAAGGTTCCTAAGGAACCCGGATTTACTCCCTCACAGAGCTCAACACTCAGAATAAGTGTGGAAGAACATGACTTTGCTTAAAAACAAGGGATTTCATTCATAAGATTTCATAAGATAAGTTCAAGTTACAAAAGGGGTCTAATATATAGACCTATAAGAAAAATCAAAACCATACAATTTCCCATGTGGGAGTAATAGGACTAATCTACACTTTAGGCATCAAATTTTCTTCCCTTGGCTAACCAAGACTCCTTCCATGAGTGAGCGGCACAAAAACTCCAAGAAAACTTGAAAATTAGCTCCAAATAGCAGGTTATGGGGGTGTCTCATAGTATCTCTCCATGAATCAAGGATTTTCCCTTCATGGTTTGGCTCTTTTGCACACCTCCTAGACTTGCTCCACAAGTTTAGGCTTCTTCTTTTCATGGCTTTGGCACTTTAGGAAACTTTGGGTGCCTCCTTGATTTTGGTGCGGGCACCAGACTCAGACGAAGACTTCAGGGCTCCATTTGGATCTCTGATTGACCTTGCCCGAAGAATTAGGGTTTTCTGGTTTTGTAATAAGGCTTGACTTGGTCAACTCAATTTTAGTCTTGAGTCCGTATTTCCCTGCAATTTAAATTTTATTGAGTCATGTTGACTCAGTACAAGTCCTAGTAGTGGTCTAGGTCTTTTCCAGGTTGGTGCCACCTTTTTCAAGTCAAGGTCCAGGGTGCCACATTTTCTCCGAGGCTCAAGTAAGTGGGCGCCACACTCCTAGCCACACGCCAGAGTCCAAGGGGCACCACATCAATTTCAAGTTCTTCTTATCTGGTAAATCCTTTCTTTGAGTATCTTGTTACTTAACTTGTTCTTCTTCTTTCCCAGATCTTGAGTTCAGGAGAAGCCAACTCTGCCAAAGGACCAGTATTGGAGGATCCATTGCGAAGATATCCGAATCCGAGGATCCAACAATCTGCTCGAGAGAGTCCTTCCACCAAACTCTGTGAAGATCACTGCATGGTACATAACCCTTCCCTTCTCTTTAGTTCTGTCCTGTTGAAAGTTCAGAGCGAAACCCTAGGTTTGGGAGTTTCTCAACCCCCAGCGATTCTTTACTTCTGAACTACTCTGATAATCTAGTTTCTTTGAATTGTGCTTTCAATTATTATATAGTTTCTTTCAATTTAGTTTAACTTTCCTTTGAATCTAAGCCGACTTCTGAAAATATAAAAAAAAAAAAATGAAAAAGAATTAGTCTTAATTTTACTTCTGCATCGCATCATCTCTTTTGTTCTGCATCAATTTTTGGTATCAGAGCTTCCGTTCTGCATCATTTTTGGTATCAGAGCCCTGTCTAGGGTTTCTGACTTGCTTGCATGTTTTGAGTGTCTCTCTTTTTTACTTTGTCTGCTCGAAGTAGACTCCCCAGGACGTCCGGTCCTAGGAACGAAGCGAGGTGCAAGCCACCTCTTCCCATTCCATGGGGTGTTCCTAGGGCGTGTAGGGGATCCGCTGGGTTACAACTTCGTAGCAGGAATTGTAAACGGGGAAGCATTATATTTTCAGTCTGTAACTGCCCTGTTGCAAGAATTGTTTCTCATTGCAGGTACCTCCAAATTGCTTGATTTTTATTTTTCTGGAACCAATATAACTGAAACTATTTTACATAATTTTATTGTAATTTATTGGTTTCTGTGAAATTTCTGAGAGTTAAATTACAGCAATTCTGTTTCTGTGTTTCTGCAATTCAATTTTTTTTTTTTTGAGTGATCATCTCCTAATTCATCTTAAGGGCAATTGAGCATCTAAGATAAGGGGAGGAGTTGATAACCTCTCCTTAGCCCAAAACCACCACCTATTCATTCGATCCTAAGCCTAATTTTAAAATATATTAGACTTAATTTGCCCTAGTGGGCTAGGGACACCAACAAGTCGGGTCTAGGCTAGTGTTGAGTCAGTTTGTCTAGTTACTCTGTGTGTACTTTGTACTCAGTGTCTAGAACGGTGGTTCAGGGATTCTTTTTCGAAGGGCTTGTGTGCTGGTCCGCCTAACTGGCCAATCACTGATTGGTGTCTAGGATTGGCAATTAGGGACCTAACACTCTCCTTACACCTGCCTGGCTGAGTCCCGAGTTACTACAGGCTAGCTTGCCTTTCTGATTGGGCATCTAGTTTGGACTCTAGGTCTAGTGAGCCGGTAGTCGCTTTAGTCTAGTCACATTCTGTGTGCTTGCTTGCATCATCATGTCCACCCGGAACGGAGTACCCTCCCAACCTGGTCAAACCCAACCTGATTTAGAGGCCATGGTTAGAACTCTTACCGAAAGTACGAACAAATTGAGTCAGGATAAGACTGCTACTGTTTCCCAGTTTAGGGAACAAGTCCATGAGGATCTTACCCAGCTTAGGGATCGAGTCCAAGTACTTGGGGAACCTAGACATCAGAATTGGACTCCTGACCCAGATTTTAATGTGCCTCAACCTCACCCACACCAGGAGCCTAGGAGGACCTTATAACGTGATCCTGAGCATAACCCTAGGAAGCCTAACCATGATATCTATAGTGTGGATCGTGTCTATGAGAGGACCTTACAATATTCTAGACCAGTCACTCAACAACCCAAGTCTTCTAGATCAAACCATTTAGATCCACACCCATACCTAAGTAAGGTCTCTACTAGCTTGAAACCCAGTGTGACCCAGGTTCCTATATCGCAAGAATGTTGGTTTTGTGGATAAAGAGGCCATAAATATAGTCAGTGCCCATGCATAGGACTGGCTTGTGCACATCTAAGTGGTGAGAATCCTAAGGATGACATTAATGAGGGAGAACCGAAGCCTACCAATAAGGAAGAAAGGTTAGGTATGACAAGCCCAGAATCAGTTGACCCGATTACCACTGACCCGAAACTCATTGAAGATGGCATCGAGGAAGTATATGATGCTGGCTTGAGTCTAGTTGATGAATATGAGGGGGAAGAACTTGAAGAATGTGACATCGATACTATTGCTTCCTTACCCGAGGAGACCTTGGAGAGCAACCAAGTGGTAGGACCTAGTTCAGAAATTCAAGAGATTTGTGAGAACCAGGTTCCTTTAGTCAAATACCCCCAGGAAGAACTCATAGTGTTAGCCCAAGCTATCAATTCGTATCCTCTAATGATAGTCATTCCCCAAGTACCAATTGAAGATCTTTGCGCTGAACTGTTTAAGTTTGCCCACCCTATGGTAGATCCTCTCCTTAGGATGATGAATCAAGCCTCTTACAATTGGACCTTGTCCCATGCCCAGCCACCAAGGTCTCTACCGTAATCTCAGTTGAACATCTTTGTCTTGAGCGGATTGATTCACCAAGTCCTGTAGAAGTCCTCCTTATGGCCCCAGACCCCTTCCTTCGCATGACTGACCTACCCTTCTATAGAGTATACCTTTTCGCACCTATAGGTCAAATTTCAAGTCTTGAGGTCATCATCCATAGGCCCTTGAATGAATCATTCTCTAATCCATTTCTTGAGAAAGTGGATCATTATTTGCTTATAGAACAAACCTTAACTGTTGCAATCACATGTCCTAGGCTACTCCCCGAATCATCTCTTGATCCATTCCTAGGAGTAGCAAACATTTCCTTTCGTAAGGATGACCAGTTGACACTCATAGATCACCATTCAAACCTTCAGGTCACCATCTTTAGCCAGCAGGTAATTCGAGACTCCACCTCATATTTCCTCCCTTTCTCTAGGACTTCCAATGCTTCTTACACCATCCAAGTATACTTTGTCGAAGTCTTTAGAGTGAACCACGTGTCTGAACCTATAAGGTTTGCCACCTACTTCTGGAGGACCTTATGGCACCTACTAGGCACCCATGATAAGCTTTCATGCTCTGCATGCCCTCCTCCGACCCAAGGTCAAACCTATAGAGTCTTAGTTTGTTAGGTTTAGACCTAGGATTCCTTTGGAATAAAGTCCATTCTTTAGGAATGCATCGTCAGTCGAGTTTAGGACATTGACTTAGATTTTGGTTGAGTGAGAATACCAGGAATTGGGATTTGTATTTACCCAAGGCTAAATTTGCATATAAGGTTTCGATCAATAGGTCTATAGGCTAGAGTCCCTTTGAAATTGTTCATAGATACAAGCCTCACACACCACTTGATCTGATTTCACTATTAGTCCACACACACAAGTCTCTTGATGCACTTGCATAGCATATAAAGGACTTGCATAAAGAAATTCATGCCAAAATAAATTTAAGTAATGAAATTTATAAGAAGTTGGCTGATTCTCAAAGGCGAGTCAAAACTTTTGTTGAGGGAGACTATGTAATGATTAGGCTAAGGCCTGAATGGTTTCCTCCTGGAACCGTTAGAAAGTTACAAGCTAGAGAAGCTGGACCATTTAGAGTGGTGAAGAGAGTAGGGTCCAATGCCTATGTGCTCGAGTTGCCTTCAGAACTAGGCATTAGCTCCACTTTTAACATTACAGATCTATTAGAGTATAGGGAGCCAGCTGTGATTCCCAGTGAGCCTTTTGAGCCTAATCCTGCTCTTGAGAGTGAACCCAACCCTGTGTGTCCACCAACAAACTGGCCTGTGAGGAAAGAGCAGATTGAAAAGATCCTGGATGATCAGGTTATCTCTACTCGTAATCGAGGATACCAAAGATACATGGTCCGCTGGCAAAGAAGGCCAGATTCTGATGACTCTTGGATCTCCCGAGAAGAATTACAAGAATTGGACCCAGACCTCTTGGAGAGATACCAGAGCCAGCTTGATCCATACTCGACAGGGTCGAGTTCCTCCCACTCCGGGAGAATTGGTGCGGGCACCAGAATCAGAAGAAGACTTCAGGGTTCCATCTGGATCTCTGATTGACCTTGCCCGAGAAAATTAGGGTTTGTAATAAGGATTGACCTGATCAACCCAATTTTGAGTCTGTAATTTTGTCATTTCAATTTTTGTTGAGTCATGTTGACTCAGTCCAAGTCCAGGTCCAGGTTGGCGCCATTCCCTTTGTCATAGGGTGCCATATTTTTTCTTCCATGGTCCAGCTACAAGTGGGTGCCACACTCCCTGCCACATCTCCATTCAGTGTCTTTGGTCCCCACACCATAAGATGTAAGTTCCCCTTTTTCTTGCACCACTTGGGGGGGAAATCCATCAAGATACCTCAATCCAAGGAGGGGCCAACTTCTTTCCAGATAAACCCAAGCCAGGATGGCAAGAATTTTTCTTGAAGAGAGGACCAAGGAGGTGCCCCACAATGTTCCATAAAAATCCAAGTTATAAAAGGGAAGAGAGCAAGTCTTGGGGAGAAAATCTGATGCAGAACGGATAGCTCTGATACCAAAATTGATGCAGAACAAAAGAGATGATGCGATTCAGAAGTAAAATTAAGACTAATTCTTTTTCTCTTTTTTTTTTATATATTTTCAGAAGTCGGCTTAGACTCAAAGGAAAGTTAAACTAAATTGAAAGAAACTATATAATAATTGAAAGCACAATTCAAAGAAACTAGATTATCAGAGTAGTTCATAAGTAAAGGATCGCTGGGGGTTGAGAAACTCCCAGACCTAGGGTTTCGCTCTGAATACCTTTGGTCAGGTATTCATGATCTCCACTACCAGCTTCCCATCCCTCATCAGCCTTGCATCCTGGGGCAAGTAGAGGGACACCTAATGGAGAATGCCAAGTTTGATACCAATAAGATGATGCGGAATGATACGATATAGTGTAAGTGAAGGAAAACCTGGTGCAGCAGAAGCATACCCTAGGCATGCAACACTAGAGAGCAGGTATTGCATAATTAAAATTTTTAAGCATGCAGCGGAAAGTACCTACTCATGCATAGGATCTAATATATCATGATGCATGTAATAAAATATACAAGCATGTATAGGCAAGTGCAACAATTATAAATCATATGATAATAACTAGATCTAGGCATGCATGATAACCAAAATAAAATATACCTGACCAAAGAAGACTCTCTCAGTCTTCAGAATTAATCAGCAACTGGTTGAACTCCTTCAACAGCAAATAAGATCTACAACGGCAAGAAGAAATCGATCGATCCAAACTCTCGAGGTGTCCAAGTGTCCACCCTCTAGAGTATCCATGCACGGGCTCTCGCTGATCCAACTCCCGGAAGGATGCTAGTCCTTCGAGAATCCAAAGACAGGTCACGGCAATGTGGAGCAGGGAAAATCAAATAATCCTCATAGATGATCTTCTCCAAGACCACCTAAACTCCACCAAAAGAAGCTCACACTGGAAAACTTAAAACCATGGAGGAATACCCGGATGCAAAACAAATTTCTGCATGCAGAGATTCAAGCCAAAGGCTCGTTCTCTACACTCTCTTATCGCCTTTTACAACCCATCACATACAGCTAGCAATCCAGAAAATAAAAATGGCGGAGAACAAAAACATGAAGCCCTGTTTTCATCTCCACTCACCACAAGTCCCACGGACTTCAACCAAGAAGTAGAACTAGCGGAGAGAATGCATGAGGAGCAGTGAAAACCTGTACTCTATTCTTCCAAACTCCCGCATGGCCAAGAACCCAGAAAATACATCGGTGGAGAAAGAAAAACATGAAGCCCTTGTTTGCTCTTCTCTCACCGCATGGCCAATAAGAGACAGCCCTTCTCTAAATCTCTGCTTCAACCTTCTTCTATCTCAAACCCTATGGCCTCTCTATTGCATCTCTAAGCCTTCAACCAACGGGGTGTATTTATAGGCAGAAAAATTAATCCATGAAGGCAAGGGAAAATGGTGGAAGTGACGTGAGGGAGGAAACCATGAGATCCAAAACCAAATGGGAAAGGGCTCTTGATCGGTGGAGAAGATTTGTTTCAGATCTCCCATGTGCAAATAAACTTCACTTGATCAAAACCCATCCAGCGAAAAAATCATGAGCCAATCTGTGAGAGCCCATTCCACATGGTACAACAAAACAGGGACCATGAGAGATGGGAAGACATGTGTAAGTGATCCAGCAAGAGAATCCATCAATACCACGGTGCATAAAGGTCATCTGAACTCCCAAGCTTATTCAATATGCATGCTGATTTTATCTTAATCCATTTTGGTGAAACAGGGGAGAAGCCACATTGAACCACATTGCCTTGTAAACCAACAAGTATTTAAACTGATTCCATAAACCAAAACTGGTTTAATCAAAACCAAATAAATTAAACCCGGTCCAATAAACCAATTCCAGAAACTGGTTCATTAAACCTCGGTCTGACCAAACCCAATGAGTAATAAAACTTGGTTCAGTCCTGGTCTACTAGGAACAATTCCTGGTTGACCCAAACAAATCTTGGTCGATCTAAATCAGACTAGAAAAATCCAATGTGTGCTCAAGAGACCATTTGACCTTAATACCAAAATGATTTTTAATCATTGATCGATTCCTGTATCTGGAAGAAATCCTCAATGGCGTGTGCCCAAAAATGCTCGAACCTAAATGGTAGCACTGGAACACTTCCAGTACCAGCACAAAATACCATCTAGCAATGGGTCCCGGTGTCCGGATAGGCCGAAGATGCGAGAGCAATCTATCGAACCTCTAGCATATAGTTACTGTATAATCATACCTTTGACCTTCAATGCTCAAGATGACCTAGGGTTAGACTACCAACCCTAACTGAGTCAATCCACAACATGTCTCAACCTCGCAAGTCTAGTGACTCCTCACTAGGACTACCTTGGCCAAGGTTTGCTAAATTGAGACACTGCGAGATATTCAATCCAAATAATTTGGATAGGTCAATTCCATCTTGGTCCACCACTGCTTCATAAATACTTGCCTGTACCCAGAAACCTTCCATCACTGGATTAGAAATCCGGGTATTCTGGCACCAAAGCACAAGGAGTTGCTTGCAAGCTACCATCATGACCTCAGGTTTAGAGGGACACATGTACCTATATCTAATCGCGAGCAATCATTTGGCAGAAAGGAGCTCTACGGAGTTACGTTCAATGAGATGTCACACATCCCACTTGTAGATCACACTAGTGTCACCACACTCCTTTGGTCAAGAGGACAACCAAACGATATGACCCATAACAACCTACAATTGATACATTGCCATCCAGTACAATGTATCCTTTGGTTGTGAACCTTTTAAAGGACCACTCGATATATCCTCTCTATATCAAAGTAAATGTAGTCCTAAGAACTTCATCACATAAAATGAGTCCATTACAGAGAAATGAATGATGTGATGAGCTGCCAAAATAATATTTTATTAATTCATATACAGATCATAATACTCAACACAACCGCCTACAACCTAGGCGATTGGCTTTGGGACACAATTCCCAACAACTCCCACTTATTTTAAAGCCAATCAAAATAGTATCTAATACCCATTTCCCTTTGTTGAACACTTTGATTATAAGGGCTTTAGTGAACGGGTCAGCCAGATTCTCCTTTCCATCGATCTTCATAAGATTGATGTCGCCTCGTTCCACGATCTCTTGTATGAGGTGATACACCGCAGAATATGCTTAGTGCAGTGATATGACTTTGGCTCCTTAGCTTGAGCAATGGCCCCTGTCCTATCATAATACACAGAAATAGGACCATCTAGGAAAGGTGCCACCCCTATCTCTCCAAGGAATTTTCATAACCACACAACTTTCTTTGCCGCATCTGGTGCTACAAAGTACTCTACTTCGCTTACGGAGTCTGCAACAGTTGCCTGCTTAGAACTCTTCCAGCAGATCGCTCCTCCATCCAGGGTAAACACAAACCCTGACAGACTCTTGCTATCATCTCTGTCAGACTGGAAACTTGAGTTAATATACCCCATAAGTTTCAAATCAAGTTCTCCATAAATCAGCCATTGGTCCTTAGTATTTCTCAAATACTTCAAGATGGTCTTAACCACCTTCCAATGCACCTCACCTAAGTCTGACTGGTATCTGCTCACTACACCTTGTGAGTATGCCACATCTAGTCTACTACATGTCATAGCATACATGATAGAGCCCACTGCTGAAGCATAAGGAACTCTACTCATGCCCTCTCTTTCCTCAGGAGTTATCGCATAATCCTTCTTGGAAAGAGTAATTCCAGAACCTATCGGGAGATAACCTTTCTTGGAATTTTCCATGCTGAACCATTTCAGCACGGTATCAATGTACATAGACTGGGACAATCCCAGAAGCCTCTTAGATCTATCTCAATAGATCTTCATACCCAGTATGTAAGAAGCTTCACCCAAGTCCTTCATGGAGAACTGAGATGACAACCAGACCTTTATTCCTTGCAATACGGTGATGTCATTCCTGATTAAGAGAATGTCATCAACATACAGTACCAGGAATACAAACAAAGAACCATTAACCCACTTATAAATGCAAGGTTCCTCTTCGTTCCTAACGAAGCCATACGATTTGATACACCTATCAAAATACATGTTCCAACTTCGAGATGCTTGCTTGGATCCACAAATGGACCTCTGCAATTTGCATACTTTTGACTCGTCTGTGGATGTGAACCCTTCAGGCTATATCATATACACCTCCTAATCCAGCTCCCTATTTAGAAAAGCAGTTCGGACATTCATTTGTCAAATTTTGTAGTCAAAATGTGCTGCCAAAGCAAGCATGATCTGAATGGACTTGAGCATTGCCACAGGAAAAAATGTCTCGTCATAATCGATACCATATCGTTGACGATACCCCTTTGTAACCAGATGGGCTTTGTAGGTCTCCACCTTCCCATCTGCACCCCTTTTCCTCTTAAAAATTCACTTGTACCCAATGGGTTTTATCCCTTTAGATGGATCAACCAATGTCCATACATTGTTGATCTTCATGGACTCCATCTTGGATCGCATGGCTCCTAGCCATGCCTCAGAGTCAGATTTCTGAAGTGCATCCATATAGGTGATCAGATCCTCATCATTCTCATCGAGTTCAATGGATCACCATCCCGAATCAAGAAACCATAGTATCTATCCGGCTAATGCGGTACTCTACCGAATCCCCTAATAATGGGTTTTGGGTGTGATTCAATCATAGCTGGTTCTATGATGTACTTAGAGTGTGCAGGTTCTTCCACTGGTTGAACTTCACCATGTTCAATCTTAGAGGCTACAGTTACTTCTCTAAGGAACACCTTTTCCAAAAAGATAGCCCTAAGAGCAACGAACACTTTCTGTTCATCTTCCAAGTAGAAGAAATATCCTTTTGTTTCATTAGGGTACCAATAAGGGCTTAGCCTATTTGTGTTGTCATTTTCATTATTTGAGCATGTACCAGTCAGCTTATTTTGAGTTAGTTTCTTTTTTGAGTACTGTATATGTAAGTCCAAGTCTAATGAAGACTCAATACAAATGAAGATCAAGCTAGTACAAGTGAAGACCAACCCATCTTAAAGTTATGAAGACCATGGAAGGCCCAGTAGGAGAAATTCAAAGCCTTGGAACCTTGGAGAGTAGCTTGGAGTCCTGGACCGTAGCCTGAAGCAAACTGGGCTAACCAAGGCCCATGAGAGGAAACAAGGGGTGCCACATGCTTATGATTACCACACCTTAGTTGGCCACTTAGGGTCACCTCCCTTGGCTAACCAAGGCAAGAGAGAGAGGGAGAATTTGAGGGAAACAGAGCTATTGACCTACCACGTATTCTACCTAGGGTTTGGGTGGGATTCAAATTCCAATGAAAAGACATTTGTATCCTTACTTGAGGGTCAAGTTTATGAGTCTATTTAAGAGTTTCTCTTCTATTGTATCAAGGATAATTTTTTTATAAATATTATTGAGTTTTCAATCTACTGTTGTGTGCTTTGCTATGTACTAGGGGGATTCTGTGGGAGCCCCTTCTTCTTCCTTGTTTCCTGTGTCAGTCTCCAGCCACCATCAAACCCTAGAAGCCATCTCTCCAAGCTTGGCCGCCAAACCTCAAAACATCCCTTTCGTTGCTATTTTTCAATTTATGCCTTCATCCCTTCATCAATTTCTAACCCTTGATAAGCAATTTGTAGGTCCCTCGAAGTCTACGAATCCATTGATTCCAACCGAGCAGCGATCAGATCACCGGGTTGAAAACTATGAATCCGTGGGATCTTCGGCTTGATCATCCATGCCTTATCTGGGAGCGAAGGGAGACCTCTACAAGAATCTGCTAGATCCTGTCAGGTACACCCTCTCTACTTGCTAGTAGCATTATTGAAGGGGAACTAGCCCAACTTGGTGTTCTCAGCCTCGGCGGTCCTTTTTTCTATTGCTTTTAAGTTCTTTCTCCATGCTATTGCTTCCTATTTTTGCATAGAATTGCCTACTTTAATTCTTAGCCTTATTTTTGGGATATATATACTTAACTCAACACATAAAAACAAAAAAAAATTTTGCATACATCTTTAGTCCCGCATCAGATAGAGCCCAGCCCCAAGAAGATCGAGGCAATTACTGACATGAGACACCCTGTCTCCAAGAAGGATGTTCAGCTCCTAACTGGATGCATCATGTTGTTAAGCCATTTCATCATGCATTCTGTTGAGTGCTACCAGCCATTCTTCAAGGTGCTGCGTAAGATGCTTGACTTCACCTGGATGAAAGAATGCCAGGAGGCCTTTGAGGGGCTAAAAAAGCTCCTCACCTCCCCATCGCTGCTGTCTAGGTTTGAGCTCGAGGAAGAGCTCCTCTTGTACCTAGCCATCTCATCGTAGGTGGTCAGCTTAATGCTGGTCTACACTGATAAGGATGGTTCCCAGTAGCAAGTCTACTACACCATCAAGCTACTCCGTGATGCAGAAACCAGGTACACTCAATCCAAAAAGATTATCTTTGCACTCATTATATCTTCACAGCATCTCAGGCTCTACTTCCAAGCACATTCGATCATTATCAACAACGACCAACCCTTGGAGGCCATCCTTAGCTTCCTTGACACATCAGGGTGCCTAGCCAAGTGGGCGGTGAAACTCAATAAGTTTGACATCACCTACCATCCATGATTGGAGCAAAAGGACCTAGTCCTTGCTAATTTCCTAGTAGAGTGCACTTGAGCAGCAGAAGATCTGGAGGCAAACGAGTGACTCGAGCTTAGGCAGGACTTGGCCCTAGGAGTGATGTCATGGATTCTTCACATTGATCGCACGCCAACACCAAAGGGTGTGGAGCCGGGCTCATCCTTGCCAACCCCGATGGAGTCATCACTAAATGTGCACTATGTTTCCTTTTTCAAGGAAACCAACAATCAAGCTGAGTACAAAGTGCTCCTTATGGGACTGAAGGTGTCCCACAATCTATACTAAAGTGCTTGAAGGTCTTTACGAATTCGCAGCTCATGGTGGGCCAAGTCTTCAATGAGTACAAAGCTTGAGATCCCATGTTGGCAAAGTATATAGACAAGGTATGCTTATACATAGCGAACCTCCAACACTTTAGCATGTCTCACATCCCTCATGCAGAGAATGCCCAAGCAGATGTCCTCTCCAGGCTGGTGACCCAGCTGAATTCATTACTGGGGCGTACCTTCATCGAATATCTAGAGACCCCGTGATTCGAGTCTGCAGTAGATGATGTGGAGTAATGCTCTGATACCAAGATTGGTGTAAGGACAAGGGGGTTAGGGATAGGGATGCTGGTATGGATTCTTATGATGCAAGGAATTTCTTTTTTTTTTCTTTTTATGTTTGATGAGTTTTAGATAATTTTTTTAGGGTTTCGATTCCCGATCACAAGCAAAGTTAAGAAATACGAAGAACAGTAATGAAAGCTTACGCTAGTAGTTCAAAGCCCTAAAAGTGAAAACGAGAACAGGACCCCGGGATTAAGAAACCCCGGTAGGACTAGCTCGACCTACAATATCTACTTAGGAGATAAAGTGAAAGCAAACCTCAAACTTCTGGAGCGTCCGGTGCAGAGATCGCTCAACTCAGTGGATGCGGCCTGGATGCCCGAGCAGTCGAACCCGTGGGAGCACTAGCTTTGGGTCGGGAGGTCGCGATAGCAAAGCTGACTGTCTCCAATGCCCGAGATGCCAGGGAGGACCTGTAGGCAAACAAAAGAAGGGTCAGTGAAATGTGGAGATGCACGGAAAGGAATTAAGATGGAGTAGGGAAGGGGCTTCCAGCACGGTGTCCAGCTGGATTCCAAAGTCGAAGTTGGAGATAACTTGGGGCCTCGCACCCCGCGACGTCCCGGAGGATGAAGGAATGTGGCCTCACATCACGCGACATCCTGGAGGACGAAGGATTCGCGACGCCCTGGGGCGACAGACAGGTGGCCTCACACCACTCGACGTCCCTGGGGACGAAGGCAATTCCACTCAAACCTAGCCTAAGAGACAATGTTTGGAGGGTGGAAGAAACTCAAACTTTTCATTAATCACTCGATCATTCCTTCTTCTACAAGGGAGGGATTGGGTCCTTTAAATAGGCACCCAAGGCCCATTTGAAATTCAAATTACAACTTTCATGGTGGCGCCCAAAATTTTTCATCATCCCCTCTCTTTGGCCGACCAAATAACTTGTGGTTGGGCATGGCATGAGGAAAGGCTTGGAGAGGGGGATTGGTCCCTTGACTTCCTTCCTTAGCATGCTTATTTTGGGAAGAAGGAGTAGGGCATGGCTTGCTTGGAGGGATGTGTTCCCTTGGACTCTTCAACGCCATCTTCTTGGATTGATTCAAGGCCGACCAAGGGAGAGCTTCATGGGCGTTGCATGGTTGAGGGCTTGAAGAGGAAAGTGTGTCCTTTGACCTTCCTTCCTTGCAAGAACACTTTGGGAAGAAAGCTTGGAAGAGGGCTTGCTTTGACGCTTGGTTTATTCAAGGATCGTCAACGCCCCTCTTTTGATGGAACAAGGCATGATGTGGGGGAGGGAAGAGGGGGATGGTGTTTCTTCCTTCCAATGTTGCCCAAGGCGTGTGGAAAGCATAAGGGTGCCACTTTGTTTCCCTTCTTGGATGCCCAAGTGGTAGCTGATGTGGTGCCACGTAGGCAGCTGATGGCATTATCCTAGGTGGAAGGGGTGGGTTGGCCCACCAGAACTTGAATTGGTGAAGAAAAACCAGAGTGACTTCAATTGGGCTTGGGCCCAGTCCAAACTCAGACTCGAACAAATACAGGACTCATGACCTAACTTGACCCAAATTGGTCAAGGTACTGGACTAAACAAACTTTGACATGAACTTATGAATATGCTTTGGCTCAAGGCCTTATTACAAGACTCATAGAAGGGGGAACCCTAATCTGAGATCCACAGAGGGTTAAGGAGCCTCTGTCGGATCCTGGTGCCCACACCAGTAGAGGTCCAACAAGTCACCTATGAGGCATGCTGGATAGACCATTACATCAAATATATTATAACTGGTGCCCTACCCGAGGATTACAAGGAAGCCGGCCTCCGCAAGAAGGCCACGCAGTTCGTGCTGATGGATGGGCAGCTTTATTGGAGGTCTTATTCCTACCCCTTACTGAAGTGCTTAATGATGCAGTACGAAAGCTCTGGTACCAAAAATGATGCAGAACGGATATGTGGAATGCGGAAGCAAATTAAAATTAATATATTTTTTTTATATATATATTTTCAGAAGTTGGCTTTGACTCAAAGGAAAGATAAACTAATATTGAAAGAAACTAAGAAATGACAGAAAGCACAATTAAAAGAAACTAGATTATCAGAGTAGTTTAGAAGTAAAGGATCGCTGGGGGTTGAGAAACTCCCAGACCTTGGGTTTCGCTCTGAACTTTCAACAGGACAGAACTAAAGAGAAGGGAAGGGTTATGTACCAGGCAGTGATCTTCACAGAGTTTGGTGGAAGGACTCTCTCGAGCAGATTATAGGATCCTCGGATTCGGATATCTTCGCAATGGATCCTCCAATACTGGTCCTTTGGCAGAGTTGGCTTCTCCTGAACTCAGGATCTGGGAAAGAAGAAGAACAAGTTAAGGAACCAGATACTCAAAGAAAGGATTTACCAGATAAGAAGAACTTGAAAATTGATGTTGCTGAAATCCTGATTCTCCAGGATGCTGATCTGACTTCCTCTGGGATTTGCTCTATATTCGAAGTAGCTGATCTGGACTTGAATGCTGGTGGTCGGCCTCTACTTGGAAGAGAGGGGCCGTGAGATGATGAGGTAGATTAGGGTTTGGATGATTGGTGGAATGAAGAGATGATAGGCGGCTAGGGTTTGGAATTGAAGTGGCTAACCTAGGGTTTTGGTAGGGTTTTGGGGTTGGAGATCTCACACCTCCTCAAGGTTCCTAGGGAACCCGGATTTACTCCCTCATGGAGCTCAACACCTGAATACAAGTGCGGAAGAGAGAAACACAAAGTTGCTCACACAGAAATTGATTTCATTCATCATTTTTAATTCAAGAGTTACATAGAGTTGAATATATAGACATAACAAAGAAATAAAATTTCATACACTTCCCATATGGGACCCACACTTTAGGCATCAAATTCTCTTCCCAAGACTCCTTCCATGAGTGGGCAGCCCAAAAACTCCAAGAAAACTTGAAAA
The DNA here is from genome assembly GCA_021397845.1 of Areca catechu. Classification (NCBI taxonomy): domain Eukaryota; kingdom Viridiplantae; phylum Streptophyta; class Magnoliopsida; order Arecales; family Arecaceae; genus Areca; species Areca catechu. The sequence continues at coordinate 82,731,206 of CM038052.1, forward strand.
TCAGCTCCAAATGGCAGGTTTTGGCGATGTCTCCTAGTATCTCTCCATGAATCAAGGATTTTCCCTTCATGGTTTGGCTCTTTTGGACACCTAGTCTTGCTCCACAAGTTTAGGCTTCTTCCTTTCATGGCTTTGGCACTTTATGAAACTTTTGGGTGCCTCCTTGATTTTCTCCCCAAGACATGCTCTCTTCCTTTTTATGGAACATTGTGGGGCACCTCCTTGATCCTCTCTTCAAGAAAAATTCTTGCCATCCTGGCTTGGGTTTATCTGGAAAGAAGTTGGCTCCTCCTTGGATTGAGGTATCTTGATGGATTTCTCCCCCAAGTGGTGCATGAAAGAAGGGACCTGCTTTCTTGTGGTGTGAGGACCAAGGCATACTGGATGGAGATGTGGTGCCTCCTGGACTCTGGCGTGTGGCTGGGAGTGTGGCGCCCACATGCTTGGGCCTGGGAGAAAAAAATTGGGCACCCTGGACCTTGACTTGATTTAAAAAAAATGGCATCAACCTGGAGAAGACCTAGACCACTACTAGGACTTGTACTGAGTCAACATGACTCAACAAAATTTAAATTATAGGGAAATACAGATTCAAGACTAAAATTGAGTTGACCAAGTCAACCCTAATTATAAAACCAGAAAACCCTAATTCTTCGGGCAAGGTCAATCAGACATCCAGATGGAGCCCTGAAGTCTTCTTCTGAGTCTGGTGCCCGCACCACTTAAAGCCCTCAGAAGTTACCTATGTGATTCAAGAAATACATGAAGGCATCTACGAGAATCATGTGGGGGGCAGAACTCTAGCTCATAAGGCACTCTGGCCATGATACTTCTGGGAGACCATGTGGCAAGACACCATGAATTTTGTGAGAAGATGTGACTGCGGTCAGCATCACGCTTACATCCAACATGAGCAGGCTATCCTACTCTCCTAGCTAGTAGCCCCATGGCTATTCACTCAGTGGGGAATGGACATCATAGGTCCCTTTTCTCCTGCATCCAGCTAATAGAAGTATTTGATTATGGCGATCGACGACTTTACTAAGTGGGTCGAGGCTAAACCCCTGGCACGGATCACCAAGGCCAAGGTCAAATCCTTCTTTTGGAGGTCAGTCATCTATCATTTAAAACTCTCTAACTCGATCATCACTGACAACGGGCGACAATTTGATAATCAGGCTTTTGAGGAGTTCTGCGTCGACCTCAACATTTACCATCGCTTCACTTCGAAGGCTCACCCTCAGACCAATGGGGAGGCTGATGTGACAAACCGAACCATCTTACAAAGTCTTCGCACAAGACTGGACGAGGCCAAAGGTCTATGGGTCAAAGAGCTCTCCAATGTGCTGTGGGCTTACCGCACTACACCCCGCATGGCAAGTAGTGAGATGCCCTTCAACCTCATTTTTGGTGCTGAAGCTATGATTCTGTTGAAGGTGGGTTTGCCCACACTATGGGTAGAGCAATATAATGAAGCTGAGAATCTGATCAGCCTCCTCCTCAACCTGGACCTTCTGGATGAGACGAGGGACAAAGCTCGACTCCGGATAGCAGCATATTAGCAACGGCTAGCACACTACTACAATGCTGGCGCCAGCCCTAAGACATTCCATCCAGGTGACCTAGTCCTTCGGCAAGCAGAAGTATCCCAACCAGGAGAATGCATAAGCTATCCCTAAACTACGAAGGCCCATATAAGGTCATCGAGGCTTTGCAAAACAAAGCCTACTACCTTGCTATGCTCAGTGATGACCGGTTCCTTCGAATGTGGAATGCTAATAATTTGAGGATGTACTACCAATAATGTAAGGCTCTCTCTCAATAATTAAAGTCCCTTATTTGTGCAACACTATCTTCCACCTATGCAGGAACTCACTCGCCCGACTCCAAGTCTGGTAAACAAAGCTGGGAAACTTACGAAGCTCCGCACTCAAAGTCGGAAAGCTTATGAAGCCCTGCACTCAAAGCTAGGAAATAAATGAAGCCCCGCACTCAAAGCCAGGAAACTTATGAAGCCCTGCACTCAATGCCAAAAAACCTACTAAGCCCCACACCAAATTCCAAGAAACTTACAAAGCTTCACACTCAAAGCTAAGAAACTTATAAAACCACAAACTCTAAATTCGGGAAACTTATGAAGCCCCGCACTTAAACATGGGAAACATACGAAGCCTTGCACCCAAAGCTAGGAAACTTACGAAGCCCTGTATTCATAGTTGGGAAACTTACGAAGCCTCACACTTAAAGCCAAGAAACTTATGAAGCCCCACATCCAAAGTTGAGAAACTTACGAAACCCAGCATTTAAAGCCAGGAAACTTATGAAGCCCTGCACTCCAAAGCCGGGAGACTCCTGAGGCCCTGCATTCAACTACCTTACTCAAAGTCCAAAGATGTAAGTTGGGAATCTTTCGGAGCTCTGCCATCTATTGCTTGACTCACAGTTTAGCAAATCAAGCAAGGAAACTCTAAAAGCCCTGCACTCTAGTTTGCATGACCTCAAGATGGGCAGAAAAGAGCTGGAGTGTTCCCAGAGTCCTCCATGCCAATTCAAAGATCTCAAGATCAGCCAAGAATGGCTAGGACTAGGGAAGGCTCACCCTTTGTGGACGTGAAGCCTATCTTCTTATGAAACAGAAGGAAAGAGAACAAGATGAAGTTCATCAACCAAGTAAGGCTCGTTCTTCATTATTGAAATAAGTCCTTTACAGTCTGAGAGATACCTTGGAAATGCTTCAAAGTATGTCCAATAAAAAAAAACAACAAGAAGAAGAAAAGATGAGAAAGGAAGGGGACACATCAATTTGAAAAAATTGTATTTATTTATCGAAGTTTGCTTTACATTAGTCAAGGCTCCCGACAGGCCAGGAAGCTATTCAAAAACATAAACATGAAGAAAGAAAGAAAAAAGGGTGCTCAGCAATTGAAGAAATAAGGTATTCATTGATCAAAATCTTTCTTTACACCTATGAAGTCTCCTAACAAGTCGGGAAGTCCATCAAAATTTAGTTTCATAAAAAGAAAAAAAAAGTCAAGTTTTAGTTGCCGACTCCTTTCCTGGCCGATGAATGACTCCCCCCGATGATGGTGCAGCATTAGATTGGGGGCCATCCCGGGCGACGATGACTCGACCTCGGCCTCCGCTATGGACTCCAGCTCTGGCTCGACCTCGACAATAGGAGTTCTTGGCACCCTGGGGATAGGTAGTTCAGGGATGATATTGTCTAGCCCCTTTAGCTCGAAGAGTCAGCTAGCCTTACCTCAGAAGTCATTGAACCCCTTATGGTAGGAGTCCAAGACTACCACGGTGACCTCGTCCTAGAAGGCTTTCGATGCCTTGAATCATAGGATGGCCACAGTGGCTTCATTTTTTACCGCCTCCATCAATGCAACCACTGTCATGGCCTTCTCCAAAGCCACAGCAACCTGGGTAGCTTCCTCTTTGAGCTGCGCCTAGAGGGTCTACACCCTTCCCTCCAAGTGAGCTACCTCCACTATAGTTTTGGCCTCCCTCTCTAAAAAGCGAAGGGTCTTCCCCATCTCCACCTTCAGAGCTCCGTCGAGCTCGGCGGACTTCTTCTTTAGCTCTGTCACCCTTGCTTAGGAGCTGGCGAGTTTCGCTTGGAGGGCCTTCACATCACTCTCCAGTTCTTGAACCCGGGTGGCTTGAGTCTAGGATTCATCCCTCTCCTTGTGGAGATGGTAGTTGTACGTCATCAACCCCAAGCAGGAATCCAGGATGAGCTAAAGGTTGGCGACCACCTGCAATGTATGAATGAAAAAAGTTAGTCAACATCAACATGGGTAGGAAAGAAGAATGAAGTAGCCAAGAAAGTGGCTTACCGAAAGAAGTTTGGGGAATACCTCGGTGAGAACGTCCAACAGCTGTTGGCTGCTCTTCTCCTAGCGATCTTGCAACTAGATGAGGGCATTCATGATCTCCTCTACCAGCTTCCCATCCCTCATCAGCCTTGCATCCTGGGGCAAGTAGAGGGACATCTGATGCGGAATGCCAAGTCTGATACCAATAAGATGATGCAAAATGATAGGATACAGTGTAAGATGATTTAATTTTAGTCTAAGATGTTTTAAAGAGCAATGATCATAGCATAACAGACTAAACAGATTAAAGAAAGGAACTAACTACTTACCCGTAATCTGATCTGCAAGCTGTAATGAATAAGGACCCGACAGGTAGAAAACCATCTAAGATTAGGCTATTCCATGCTTCAACAATCAAATATAATGAGAAAGGATTGGTTGCTTACCCTAATGGAGATTCTCTTTGACTCGGGATAGATCGGCTGCTTTGTCGCTCAGATCTCGCAGCAAGATGAAAATCAGGACTCCAGATTTCAGATCTACCGTTAGATCTCAGTTCGAAAGCAAAGGATCCATCCTCTAAAGTCATTGAACACCTACGATCTATAGAGAAGGCAGAAAACAAGACTTTAACATTAAAGTAATTCATATTTAAAATGGAAAAAAGGAAGGGTTGGATGCATAGAGCATGAAGAAGATCAGTAGCAGCTTGATGAATACGGCAGAATGCCACTCAAGGACCTCACCGCCTTGAGCTCTTAAAGACCTCCCAGTCCTTAGAGAAAATCACTAAAGCCTAACCCAGCTTTGTGGAAGAAAAAATGCATTTTATTTCATAAATCAATAATTAATTACAAGTGGGGTATGGGGTCCTATTTATACGGTTCTTCACACATGAAGATATCATAGGACTCTTTTGAGTTTAAATTACATTTAAATATAAATTCTAATTCAAATAATCCTTAGCTTCTTGGCATCTTCCTTGAATTTAAGATTTAAATTGGCTCTTCATGGCTTGGGCGACAACTTGAATGGCTTTTATCTTTTGAGTTGGGTAACAAAAGAATGGGCGAGAGGAGAAGTCCTTCTCTCTTACTCCTCTTAAAAAGTGGCAACACTCAATTGAGATGGGGCAATTTTTTTCTTCTCCCTTCTTGGTGGTGCGGGCACCAGACTCAGAAGAAGACTTCAGAGCTCCATCTGGATCTCTGATTAACCTTGCCCGAAGAATTAGGGTTTTTTTAGCTTGTAATAAGGGTTGACTTGATCAACTCAATTTTAGCTTGAGTCTGTATTACCTACATTTTTATTTTGTTGAGCCATGTTGACTCAGTAGTGGTCTAGGACTTCAACCTGGGGTGTTACATTTTCTCCCAAGGCCAGGCAAGTGGGCACCACACTCCCAGCCACATGCCTGAGTCCAGGGGGTGCCACATCTCCATCCAGTATACTCTGGTCCCCACACCACAGATAGCAGCTCCCTTCTCTCATGTGCCAATTGAGGAGAAATCAACCAGGAATCCACAAATCAAGGGGGCGGCCCAAAACCTTCCAAAAGAGCCAAACTATGAAAGGGAAGAAATTTTCTTGGAGAGAACTTCAAGGAGGCACCTATTCCCTGCCAAAAATATCCAAAACAAAGATGGGAAGGACCTTGACTTAGGGAGAAAGAAAAGGAGGAGTCCAAAAGAGTTGAGCTATGGAAGGAAAGGAATCCTCTCTTGAAGAACAAAGCTTGGAGGCGCCATCTACCTTCCTTTTAAAACCCAAATCAATTTTTTTTGGAACCTTTGGCCGACCATATGTGTAAGGATTGATCCTACAATCCTAATTTGCAGATCCCCTCCTTTAGTCCCACATGGGAAGATGTAAAACCTACTCTCTTGTAAAGTCCTATAAATTAAAACCCCTTTGTAAATTCTAATCAATCTGATTAATAAAACCAACTTTTTTTGTGAGCAAACTCTGTGTTTTCTCTCTTCCGCACTTGCATCCAGGTGTTGAGCTCCGTGAGGGAGTAAATCCGGGTTTCCCAGGAACCTTGAGGAGGTGTGAGATCTCCAAAACCCAAACCCTAGGTTAGCCACTTCTACTCCAAAACCCTAGCCGCCCATCATCCACTTCAATCCACCAAACCCTAGCCTATCCCATCTCCCATGGCCTCTCTCTCCAAGTTCAGGCCAACCACCAGCATCCAGCTCCAGTCCGGATACTTCAGATCCATAGCTCTTTTCAGAGGGAGTCGAATCAGCCTTCAAGAGAATCCGGATCTCAGCGACATCAGCCTTCAAGTTCTTCGAACTGGTAAATCCTTCCCTGAGTATCTGAATCCATCACTTGTTTCTCTTCTTCCCAGATCTTGAGTTCAGGAGAAGCCGACCTAGCCACGAGACCAGTATTGGAGGGTCCATTGCGAAGATAGCCGAATCCGAGGATCCAACAATCTGCTCGAGAGAGTTCTTCCACCCAAATTCTGTGAAGATCATTGTCTGGTTGGTAAACCATCTCTTCTCTTTATTTCTGTCCTGTTGAAAGTTCAGAGCGAAACCCTAGGTCTGGGAGTTTCTCAACCCCCAGCGATCCATTACTTCTGAACTACTCTAATAACTTAGCTTCTTCTAAATTATGCTTTCAACCATTACCTAGTTTCCATCAACTTAGTTTAACTTTACTTTGAGTCGAAGCCAATTTCTGAAATAAAAAAAAAAAAAGAATTAATCTTAATTTTACTTCCGCATACACTTCATTGTTCTTTGTTCTGCATCATTTTTGGTATCAGAGCCCTGTCTAAGGTTTCTGTTTGATTGCTTGTTTGAGTCTCTCTCTTTTTACTTTGTCTGCTCGAAGTAGACTCCACAGGATGTCCGGTCCTAGGAACGAAGCAAGGTGCAAACCTCCTCTTCCCATTCCACGGGGTGTTCCTAGGGCGTGTAGGGGATCCGTTGGGTTACAACTTCGTAGCAGGAATTGTAAATGGGGAAGTACTCTATTTTCAGTCCATAAATACCTTGTTGCAGGAATTATTTCTCACTGTAGGTAACTCCAAATTCGATGATTTTTATTTTGTTGAAATTAGTATAGTTGAAACTATTTTTCATAATTTTCCTGTGATTTATTGGTTTCCGTGAGATTTCTGAGAGTTAAATTACTGCAACTCTATTTTTTGTGTTTCTGTAATTCAATTATCTTGAGTGATCATCTCCTAATTCATCTTAAGGGCATTCGAGCATCTAAGATAAGGGGAGGAGTTGATAACCTCTCCTTAGCCCAAAACCACCACCCACTCATTCGATCCTAAGCCTAATTTTTAAATTTATTAGACTTAATTTGCCCTAGTGGGCTAGGGACACCAACAAGTCGGGTCTAGGCTAGTGTTGAGTCAGTTTGTCTAGTTACTCTGTGTGTGTTTTGTACTCAATGTCTAGAACGGTGGTTCAGGGATTCTATCTCGAAGGGCTTGTGTGCTGGTCCGCCTACCTGGCCAATCACTGATTGGTGTCTAGGATTGGCATTTAGGGACCTAACACTCCCCTTACACCTGCCTGGCTGAGTCCCGAGTTACTACAGGCAAGCATGCCACTCTGATTGGGCATCTAGTTTGGGCTCTAGGTCTAGTTAGCCCGTAGTCGTTCAGTTGAGTCTCATTTTGTGTGTTTGCTTGCATCATCATGTCTACCCGGAATGGAGTGCCCTACCAACCTGGTCAAACCCAACCTGATTTAGAGGCCATGGTTAGAGCTCTTACTGAGAGTATGAACAAATTGAGTCAGGATGTGACTACCACTGTTGCCCAGTTTAAAGAACAAGTCCATGAGGATTTTGCCCAGCTTAGGGATCGAGTCCAAGTACTTTAGGAACCTAGGCATCGGAATTGGACTCCTGACCCAGATTTTAATGTGCCTCAACCTCACCCACACCAAGAGCCTAGAAGACCTTTATACAGAGATCCTGAACCTAATCATAGGAGGCTTGACCCAGAACCTGAGGATAGAGATGATAGGTTCATTCGAAACATCAAGTTAGATGCACCCACTTTTGATGGTAGTTTAAACCCTAAGGTGTATTCTGATTGGGAGGGCGAGATGGACCAGTACTTTGAGTGGTATGCCATGTCTGAGGAGAGGAAATTCAAGTTTGCCAAGATAAAGTTAGCACGTCAAGCTAGGTTATACTGGGGGAACATTGAGCTAACAACTAGAAGACGAAATGTAGAGCCCATAACCACTTTGTAGGGTATGAAAGAGAAGCTTAGAGATAAGTACCTACCCATTTCATACCAGCAAAATCTGTTAGACCAATGGCAGACTTTGAAACAATGGAACCGATCGGTATCAGACTACATAACCACCTTTGATGAGTACCTGATGAGATGTGATGTGAGTGAAGCACATGAGGTCACTTTGTCTAGATTTAGGGCTGGACTTAGGGAAGACATTAAGAGAGAGTTATTTCTGAGAGAGGTTACTGACCTAGACCAAGCCTATCAGATTGCACTGAACACTGAGAAGTTTCAGAGAGGACCCATGCCTTCTAGGGTTAGTGCCCTAATCCCAAGAAATGGACCTAGCCAGGTTACCCCTAGCAAGCCTAATCAGGGTATTCCCACCCCTAGGCCCATGGACAAAGGTAAGGCACCTGACACCCAGAGAACCCCTAGTATCATCTGCTTTAAGTGCCAGAAGCCCGGTCATATCTCCATCCAGTGCACAGCCATAGCTTGTTTTATGTGCCATAAGGTAGGTCATGTTTCTAGCCAGTGCCCTCGTAGATCCCTTTATATAGAAGAGGGAGGAGAAGAGAATTCCGAGCCTAATGATGAGTTTGAAGAAGAAGTTTATGAGGCCGGAATGAATTTGGTCGATAAGTATGAAGGAGAGCAAGAATCCACAGAGTCTGACCAATTAGGGGTTGTGAGATGCATCCTGTCCCAAACTAAAGTTCAGGAAGATTGGCGTAGGACTAACATCCTATAGACTTTCTTTAAACTAGGGGATAAGGTATGTAAAATCATCATAGATAGTGGGAGCTGTGTTAATGCCATTTCTGCTAGCACTGTCAAGATGTTAGGCTTAACTCCTGTCCCCCACCCCAACCCCTATAAGGTTTCTTGGGTAGACTCTACCTCTATACCCATCCAGTCTAGATGTCAGGTCCAAATCCAAATGCAATCCTATCAAGAGAAGATTTGGTGTGATGTCTTGCCCATGGGGGTGAGCAGCATAATTCTTGGAAGACCTTGGTTATATGATCATGATGCCACCCTCTTAGGAAAATCCAACACCTGTGTCTTTAGTTTTAATGGGAAGAAAATCACAATCCATTCAGTCCCTCCTAAGGACAAGGTAGCTAAAGGACCCAATAAGGTCAGAGAGATGATGACTGGGGTGAACCTAATTAGTGCTAAGGATCTAGAACAAGAAATTCATAGTAGTTCACCTATTTGGATGTTGACTGCTAAGGAACTTAGGACTCCTACACCCTCAGAGCCTCCTCAGGAAGTTAAGCCTTTATTAGAAGAATTTGAGGTTGTTTTTCTCGAGGATCTGCCAGACCACCTTCCACCTCTTAGGGATATTCAGCATTCCATAGATTTAGTCCCAGGAGCTACTTTACCCAACTTGCCCCATTATAGGATGAATCCATCTGAGCATAAAGAACTGCAAAAGCAGGTTGGAGAATTGTTGAGGAAGGGGTTCATTAGAGAGAGTCTTAGCCCTTGTGCAGTCCCTGCACTTCTAACCCCGAAGAAGGATGGCATGTGGAGGATGTGTGTTGATAGTCATGCCATCAATAAAATCATAATCAAGTATAGGTTCCCCATCCCTAGACTAGATGACATGCTAGATATGATGGCCGGTGCCATGGTTTTTTCTAAAATTGATCTCAAGAGCGGCTATCATCAGGTTAGGATTAGACAAGGGGATGAGTGGAAAACCGCCTTCAAAACTAAGGATGGTCTCTATGAATGGGTTGTTATGCCTTTTGGGTTGTCCAATGCCCCTAGTACTTTCATGAGGATTTTGACCCAGGTACTTAGAGCTTTCATATGGAAGTTTGTAGTGGTCTATTTTGATGACATGCTGATCTATAGTAAGACCCCTACAGACCACCTAGGCCACCTTAGACAAATCTGCCAAGTTTTGAGGAATGATAGTCTCTACGGTAATCTCAAAAAGTGTGAGTTTATGACTAGTAGAATTATCTTACTTGGTTTTGTTGTAACCCCTGACGGCGTGGCTACCGATCCAGAAAATATTTGGTCCATAGTAGAATGGCCAGAGCCAACCAGTGTGCATGAAGTCAGAAGTTTCCATGGCTTGGCTACCTTCTATAGGCGATTCATCAAGGGGTTTAGTACTGTAGTTGCTCCTATCACAGACTGCATTAGGAAGGGAGAATTTCAGTGGACCAAAGTAGCCCATAAAGCCTTCCTAGATCTTAAGGATAGGATGACCCAGGCACCCATTTTGAGACTACCGGACTTTTCAAAGGTATTTGAGGTTGCCTGTGATGCTTCAGGAGTAGGTATAGGTGGAGTCCTAAGCCAAGAGAATCATCCCGTAGCATTCTTTAGTGAAAAACTTAATGATTCTAAGCTTAGGTATTCTACCTATGATAAGGGATTTTATGCGGTAGTGCAAGCTTTGCGTTACTGGAGACATTATTTGCTACTGCAAGAATTTGTGCTGTTTTTGGACCATGAGGCTCTTAGATTCTTCAATTCTCAGAAGAAGCTTAACCCTAGGCATGCTAAGTGGGTAGAGTATATCCAGTCCTATACTTTTGTTTTGAAGCATAAGGCTGGGTCGGAAAATAAGGTAGCTGATGCCCTTAGTCGTCGATCTTTGTTGTTGAATTCTGTTAGGGCTGAAGTCATAGGGTTTGAGCAAATCAAAGAGGAATATGAGTCGTGTCCGGATTTTAAAACTGTGTACCAGGATCTAACTCAAGGACCATCTAGTGACCATAAGGATTATACCCTTTTAGATGGCTTTCTATTCTTTAAGAATAGGCTTTGCATCCCTAGAACATCTCTTAGGGAATTTTTGATTTGGGAAATTCATGCTGGAGGTTTAGCTGGCCATTTCGGAAAAGACAAGACCACACTGGCTATTGAAGATCACCTTTTTTGGCCTAGCTTAAAAAGAGATGTAGCACACATTGTGGCTAGGTGTCGGACCTGCGCTGTTGCCAAATAGCGAAAACAGAACACCGGCCTTTATACCCCACTCCCTGTCCCAGATCGTCCTTGGCAAGATGTGAGCATGGACTTTGTGTTAGGTTTGCCTAAGACCCAGAGGAGGCATGACTCTATCTGTGTTGTAGTAGACTGATTTTCCAAGATGGCCCATTTCTTACCTTGTTCCCAAACATTTGATGCGTCAAAGGTAGCCACCCTGTTCTTTAATGAGATAGTTCGACTCCATGGCCTACCCAAGACCATTGTTTCAGATAGGGATGTCCGGTTCACCAGCTATTTCTGGAAAACCCTTTGGCATAAGTTAGGGACAAAACTTAAGTTTTCAACTGCCTATCATCCACAGACTAATGGCCAAACTGAAGTAGTGAACCGTACTTTAGGCAATCTGTTAAGGTGTCTTGTTGATGAAAACATTAGGAACTGGGATTTGTATTTACCTAGAGCTGAATTTGCATACAATGACTCGGTCAATAGGTCTATGGGTAAGAGTCCATTTGAAATTGTGCATGGTTACAAACCTCACACACCTCTTGACCTAGCTCCTTTACCAGTCCACACACGAGTCTCCGAGTCTGCCGAAGTTTTTGCACAGCATATAAAAGACTTGCATAAAGAAATTCATGCCAAAATAAATTTAAGTAATGAAACTTATAAGAAGTTGGCTGATTCTCAAAGGCGAGTCAAAAATTTTAATGAGGGAGACTATGTAATGATTAGGTTAAGGCCTGAACGGTTTCCTCCTGGAACCATTAGAAAGTTACATGCTAGAGGAGCTGGACCATTTAGAGTAGTGAAGAGAGTAGGATCCAATGCCTATGTGCTCGAGTTGCCTCCAGAACTAGGCATTAGCTCCACTTTCAACATTACAGACCTAGTAGAGTATAGAGAGCCAGCTGTGATTCCCAGTGAGGCATTTGAACCTAATTCTGCTCTTGAGAGTGAACCCAACCCTGTGTGTCCACCAACAAACTGGCCTGTGAGGAAAGAGCAGATTGAAAAGATCCTAGATGATCAGGTTATCTCTACTCGTAATCGAGGATACCAAAGATACCTGGTCCGCTGGCAAGGAAGGCCAGATTCTGATGACTCTTGGATCTCCCGAGAAGAATTACAAGAATTGGACCCAGACCTCTTGGAGAGATACCAGAGCCAACTTGATCCATACTCGACAGGGTCGAGTTCTTCCCACCCTGGGAGAATTGGTGCGGGCACCAGACTCAGAAGAAGACTTCAGAGCTCCATCTGGATCTCTGATTAACCTTGCCCGAAGAATTAGGGTTTTTTTGGCTTGTAATAAGGGTTGACTTGATCAACTCAATTTTAGCTTGAGTCTATATTACCTGCATTTTTATTTTGTTGAGTCATGTTGACTCAGTAGTGGTCTAGGACTTCAACCTGGGGTGTTACATTTTCTCCCAAGGCCAAGCAAGTGGGCGCCACACTCCCAGCCACACGCCTGAGTCCTGGGGGTGCCACATCTCCATCCAGTATACTCTGGTCCCCACACCACAGATAGCAGCTCCCTTCTCTCATACGCCAATTGAGGAGAAATCAACCAGGGATCCACAAATCAAGGGGGCGGCCCAAAACCTTCCAAAAGAGCCAAACTATGAAAGGGAAGAAATTTTCTTGGAGAGAACTTCAAGGAGGCGCCTATTCCCTGCCAAAAATATCCAAAACAAAGATGGGAAGGACCTTGACTTAGGGAGAAAGAAAAGGAGTCCAAAAGAGTTGAGCTATGGAAGGAAAGGAATCCTCTCTTGAAGAACAAAGCTTGGAGGCGCCATCTACCTTCCTTTTAAAACCCAAATCAATTTTTTTTGGAACCTTTGGCCGGCCATATGTGTAAGGATTGATCCTACAATCCTAATTTGAGGATCCCCTCCTTTAGTCCCACATGGGAAGATGTAAAACCTACTCTCTTGTAAAGTCCTATAAATTAAAACCCCTTTGAAAATTCTAATCAATCTGATGAATGAAACCAACTTTTTTTGTGAGCAAACTCAGTGTTTTCTCTCTTCCGCACTTGCATCTAGGTGTTAAGCTCTGTGAGGGAGTAAATCCGGGTTCCCCAGGAACCTTGAGGAGGTGTGAGATCTCCAAAACCCAAACCCTAGGTTAGCCACTTCTACTCCAAAACCCTAGCCGCCCATCATCCACTTCAATCCACCAAACCCTAGCCTATCCCATCTCCCACGGCCTCTCTCTCCAAGTCCAGCCGACCACCAGCATCCAGCTCCAGTCCGGATACTTCAGATCCATAGCTCTTTTCAGAGGGAGTCGAATCAGCCTTCAAGAGAATCCGGATCTCAGCGACATCAGCCTTCAAGTTCTTCGAACTGGTAAATCCTTCCCTGAGTATCTGAATCCATCACTTATTTCTCTTCTTCCCAGATCTTGAGTTCAGGAGAAGCCGACCCAGCCACGAGACCAGTATTGGATGATCCATTGCGAAGATAGCCGAATTCGAGGATCCAACAATCTGCTCGAGAGAGTTCTTCCACCCAAATTCTGTGAAGATCATTGTCTGGTTGGTAAACCATCTCTTCTCTTTATTTCTGTCCTGTTGAAAGTTCAGAGCGAAACCCTAGGTCTGGGAGTTTCTCAACCCCCAGCGATCCGTTACTTCTGAACTACTCTGATAACTTAGCTTCTTCTAAATTATGCTTTCAATCCTTACCTAGTTTCCATCAACTTAGTTTAACTTTACTTTGAGTCGAAGCCAATTTCTGAAATATAAAAAAAAAAAAAAGAATTAATCTTAATTTTACTTCCGCATACACTTCTTTGTTCTTTGTTCTGCATCACTTGGCATGAATCCTACTTTGGCATGAGTAGACTTCATATTGATTCTTTGAATTTGAAAGAAGTTTACTTAATCCTCCCTTTAATCATGATACTTGGATGAAACTCCATTGAACTTGGACTCCTTTTAAATTTAGATGTAGATAGAAGATAACTCTACTTATCTTGGACTCCATTTGAAATATAGATGAAGGGATATAACTTGATAAGGGAGAACTCTTTGATTTTTGGATGAAACTCCTTTTGAATTTGAAATCCTCTTGGATGAACTTCCCTTTAATTTTGAATTCAAATTTGAGTTGGCCAACCATTGTGGAGAAGGTGAAAATTCAAGAGAAATGACATGAAATGGGAGGAGAATCCTACTACTTTACTTCTCCTAATTGGCATCTTCATGGGATTTAAAATTGGCGATGAAAACTCTATTTTAATTTCAAATGGGCTATGAGAAGAGAGTTTGGATGGAACCTCCCTTGGATAAACTTGGATTTTAAATGATGTCTGAATGTCTGGATGTCTGGATGTCTGGATGTTTGGATGTCTGGATGTCCGAATGTCCGAATGTCTGGTGAAAAATTTGGATAACCCTTTTTTGACCTAGAATTGATCCACCAAGATAATGATGACTTGGGTCTTGGGTACTTATGACACCCCTTGACTTATTCAAGTACTAATTACAGGACTCAAATTGGTCAATTCACCAAATAAAGCAAATTAATATAATTTACAAGACTCTTAAACCAATTGATGGACTCAATGGACTCAATTGATAACTCAACAATCCTAATTGACCAAATTACACTTAATTTGATCAAATTACAACTCAATTTGACCTAATTACAAACTCAAAACAACTGGGACTCGAGTTCTCTTTGTAAAGAATACATGGACTTACTCATTGGTGATCCAAATTGAATTGAAAAAGATTTGCTTCTGCTTCCTGGCTCTTGTGTACTCACCAATTCTCCCAGGATGGGAGGAACTTGACCCCATCGAGTATGGATCAATTCGGCTCTGGTAATGTTCTAGCAAGTCAGGGTTCAACTTTTGAAAATCCTCTCTAGTATCCAAGAATCCTCAGACTCAGGTATCCCTTGCTAACAAACCAGATATCTTTGGTAGTTCTTATTTCTAGTAGCTATGATCTTATCATCCATGATCTGCTCAATCTTTTCTCTCCTCTCTGGTAATTTGGCTGGTGGACATTCTGGGATAGGGTCACTCTCAAAGGTGGGATCAGGCTCAAATGGCTCACTAGGTATCACCATTGGTTCCTTAAACTAGACTAGATCAAATATATTGAAGGTCGGACTAATACCTAACTCAGATGGTAGTTCTAGCATCTAAGCATTAGATCCAATCTTTTTTATAATCTTATACGGTCTAGCACTACGGGCGTGTAGTTTTTTCATGGTTATGATTGGAAACCATTCAGGTCATAACCTAATCATGACGAAGTCCCCTTCGTTAAACTCTTTAAATCTCTTATGTAAGTTAGCCTCATGCTCATATGATTCATTGCTCTTTTCAATTTTGTTACTGATTTCTTTATGCAATGCTTTGACATGCTGTGCAAATGACTCAGTTGATTCAGAAATGCGGGCATGCATGGGTAATGGAATCAAATCTAAAGGCTTTCGTGGCTTGTACCCATATATAATCTCAAAAGGACTCTTACCAGTAGACCTATTCACTGAACTATTATAGACAAACTTAGCTCTAGACAGTAATAGGTCCCAATTGCCAGTATTCTCCCATACCAGATATCTTAACAAGTTTCCTAGACTTTAGTTCACTACCTCGGTCTGGCCATCAGTTTGAGGGTGATAAGTAGTAGAAAACTTCAACTTAGTCCCTAACATATGCCAGAGGGTTTTCTAGAAATAACTTATGAACCGTACATCCCTATCAAACACAATTGTCTTGGGAAAACCATGTAATTTGACCACCTCATCTAAGAAAAGTTTGGCGACTCTAGAGGCATCGAATGTTTGTAAATAAGGAGTGAAATGTGCCATTTTCGAAAATATGTCAACCACGACAAAGATGGAATCATGTCGCCTCATGGTTTTAGGTAAACCTAGAACAAAATCCATACTTAGATCTTGCCAAGGGTAGTTGGGCACAGGCAAAGGGGTATAGAGGCCAGTGTTCAGCTTTTGCTGCTTCGCAATAGCATAAGTTCTACACCTAGCCACTATTTGAGCTACATTTCTTTTAAGACTTGGCCCGAAGAATTGGTCCTCCATTGCCAGAATAGTTTTTTTTCTTCCAAAATGTCCTGCTAATCCTCCAGAATGGATCTCCTAAATCAGAAATTCCCTAAGGGATGTTCTAGGTATGCAAAGCTTATTTTCCTTAGAAAGATAACCATATCGCAAAGTATAATTACTATCCAAACTAGATGGTTCTTGCTTGATTTTCTCATAGATTTTCCCAAAATCTGGACAAAACTCATACTGCTCCATGAGCTTGTCAAATCCAACAACCTCAGTATTGACACAATTCAACAACATTGATTGGCGATTAAGGGCATTTGCAACCTTATTCTCTAAACCAGCTCGATGCTTCAACACGAAAGTATAAGACTGGAGATACTCTACCCACTTTGCATGCCTTGGATTTAATTTCTTCTAAGAGTTTAAAAATCTAAGTGCCTCATGGTCAGAGTACAAAACAAATTCCTGTGGTAGTAAATAATGTCTCCAATATTTCAACGCTTGTACTACCGCATAAAACTCTTTATCGTAGGTTAAGTACTTGGATTTAGCCTCATTTAGTTTTTCACTAAAAATGGCTACAAGATGACTCTCTTGACTAAGTACTCCTCCTATGCCAACACCCAAAGCATCACAAGCAACTTCAAATACTTTAGAAAAATTAGGATGTCTCAAGATCGGGGCTTGTGTCATCTTTTCTTTTATCTCTAGGAAGGCTCTATCATCATTCTTGGTCCACTTAAAGGCTCCCTTCCTAATGCAATCTATAATCGATGCCACAATGGTGCTAAATCCTTTGATAAATCTTCTATAGAAGGTAGCTAATCCATAAAAACTATGGACATCGTGGATATTCCTTGGTATGGGCCACTCAACTATTAATTTGTTCTTCTCAGGATCAGCTGACACTCCCTCTGGGGTCACTACAAAATCTAAAAAGACTATCCTAGTGGTCATGAAGCTACACTTCTTAAGATTTGCATATAGGTTTTCTTTCCTAAGTGTCTGACACAATAGATAAAGATGGTCTAAGTGATCGATCCTTGTCTTACTGTATATGAGGATGTTATCAAATTATACAACCACAAATTTTCCTATAAAGGCTATTAATACTTGGGTCATTATCCTCATAAAAGTGCTAAGAGCATTGGACAAACCAAAAGGCATTACCAACCATTCATACAAACCATCCTTAGTCTTAAAGGTTATTTTCCATTCATCCCCAATTATGATCCTAACTTGATGATAGCCACTTTTAAGGTCAATCATCGAGAAAATGGTTGATCCGGCCATCATATCTAACATATCATCCAAACGAGGAATTGGAAACCTATTTTTAACGGTGATTTTGTTGATGGCTCTACTGTCAACACACATCCTTCAAGTGCCATCTTTCTTGGAGGTTAAGAAGGCTAGAACTGCACAAGGACAAAGACTCTCTCTAATGAATCCTTTCTGGAAAAGCTCCCCTACTTGTCTTTGCATCTCTAAGTGTTCTGTAGGGTTCATCCTATAATGTAGAAGGTTTGGCAATGTAGCTCCTGGGACAAGGTTTATGGCATGTTGGATGTCCCTTAATGGTGGCAGTTCATTTGGCAAGTCTTCAGGAAACACATCATGAAAGTCTTTCAAAAGCTCTACAACTTCCTTAGTAGTGCGGGCACCAGAATCAGAAGAAGACTTCAGGGTTCCATCAGGATCTATGAATGACCTTGCCCAAAGATTAGGATTTGTAATAAGGGTTGACCTGGTCAACCAGATTATTTTACTTCTTTGAGTCTGCATTTCATTTTGTTGAGTCATGTTGACTCAGTCGAAGTCCAAGTCAAGTCCTGGTTGGCGCCATTCCCTAGGGCATCATTTTTTTCTTCCAAGGCCAAATGCAAGTGGACACCACACTCCCAGCCACACACCCAGGACCAGTTGGCGCCACATTTCATCCCAGTGTCCCTGGTCCCCAAGCCCAAGAGAGCATGAAAATTTTCTTAGGAGAAGTCAAGGAAGGCGCCCACAAGCTGCCAAAAGTAACCAAGATAAAGGAGCAGGAGATTTTTCTTGGAGAGGACTTCAAGATAGGCGCCCACACCTGCCTAAAGTACCTGGCAATGAATGGAAGGAGCCTAGTCTTGGGGAGAAAGACTAGGAGATGAGTATTTTCTTCCAAGAAAGAGCAAGTCGTGGAAGGAAAACCCATGACCTAAGGAGAAAGACTAGGAGATGAGTATTTTCTTCCAAGAAAGAGCAAGTCATGGAAGGAAAACCCATGACTTAAGGAGAAAGACTAGGAGATGAGTATTTTCTTCCAAGAAAGAGCAAGTCATGGAAAGAAAACCCATGACTTAAGGAGAAAGACTAGGAGGTGCCCCACATACCTGCCATATGAAGCCATCACCTTGCATTTGAGGCCGCCCACTCCAAGGAAAGAAGCCTGGACGGTTAAGGAAAAGTTTTTCATGCTTAAAATGAATGTTTAGTCCCACATGGGAAGTAGTGTAATTTTGTTTCTCTTGCAAGGTCTATATATTGGACCCTTATGTAATCTTTTGATATGAATCAGTAAATGAAATCTTTTCTTGTGTTGAGCAACCTTGTGTTCTCTTCTTCCGCACTTCTTTGAGTGTTGAGCTCCATGAGGGAGTAAATCCGGGTTCCTTTGGAGCCTTGAGGAGGTGAGAGATCTCCAAAGTTACCAAAACCCTACCCCGCATTCATCCCTAGCCGCCAACCCGAATTTCCTTTCATCATCCTAGCCGTCAACACCCAAATTCCTAAACCCTATTCCCACTTCATTCAAGGCCGCCATCTCCTTCTCCAAGCCACCGCCCACTATATCAAGCCCTAGGTCCTTTTCATCTGCAAGCCGCCGCCCTACCAGCCAAACCCTAAATCCACTCCATCTTCCACCGCCACATCCATACTCTTCCCTCTTCTTCAAAGTTCGAGCAGTCCGGAGCTATCCCAGGTAAAGGTCTCTTCCTTGAGTTTCTTACTTCCTTATCTTGTTCTTCATCTTTTCCAGATCCAGAGTACGAGAAGAAGGCCAACCTTGCCATAGGACTATAATCCGAGGATCCATTGCGAAGATACCCCATCTCCAAGGATCCTACAATCTGCTCGAGAGTGTCCTTCAATTGAAGCAAAGAGAGATATCACAGTCAGGTATAAAACATTCTCTTCTCTCTTCGTCTGTTTCTTGAAAGAGGAGTAAACCCTAGGTCTGGGGTTTTCTCAATCCCCAGCGATCCTACTTCTGTATTATTCTGATAATCTACTCTTTTGAATTGTGCTTTCTTTCAGTGCATATTTTCTTTCAATATTAGTTAGCCTTGTTTTTGAGTCAAGCCAACTTCTAACAAAACAAAAAATAAAAAAAAAAATAGTCTTAATTTACTTCTGCATCGCATCATCTTATTTGTTTTGCATCACTTAGGGTGTTCAGGTTTAGGTTGTTCATGAGTCTCTTTAACCACTAAAACTCCAATGGGTGCACCTCCAATGATTTCTCTTTCCATCTCCTTGGCAGTAATTATGTTCAATCCTGACTTCTCTTCTTTCAAATTAATGGACCCCCTCTTAATGTTTTCCTTAGGTGGGGTTGAATTTATGACTATCCTCTTACCCTGATAATTAAAAGAACAAGAATTTGATCTTCCAAAATGGGTAACATCATGGTCATATAACCAGGGTCTTCCCAAAATTATGTTACTAACTCCCATTGGTAACACATCACACCAGACCTTCTCTTGGTATGACTGGAAATGGATTGTGACCTGACAAATTGACTTAATGGGAATTGAGGTTGCATCAATCCATGAAACCTTATAGGGGTTGGGATGGGATGCTATAGGTAAACATAAACTTTTGACTATATTGGTAGAAATGGCATTGATATAGCTCCCATTGTCTATAATGATCTTGCACACTTTGTCCCCTAATTTGATGAATGTTTGTAGGATGTTGGTCCTATGCCAGTCCTCATTCTTCCTGGTCTGAGCTAAAATACACCTAACAACTCGTACAAGGTCAGGTGACTCTATTTCCTCCTCATTACTTTTATACTCCTTTGCTAAATCAAGCTCAGCTCCATATACTTTCTCTCCACACTCTTCAGCTGCTTCAGGTTCCTCTTCTTCTCCCATCTCTCCTATGTGTAGGTTCTGTACAGGGCATTTGTTAGCAAAGTGGCCAATCTGATGACACCTATAACACTCTACATTCTAACTTCCTTCTCCATGTACTATAGGTGCTCTTCCTTTGTCATTCATCTGACCTATTGGTGCCTTTCCTCAATCATCCACTCGACCAATTTGTGCTTTTCCTCGATCATCCATTCGACCAATTGGTGCCTTTCCTCGATCATCCATTCGACTTACTGGTGTGGGTTGACTAGGCCGACTAACAAGAACTTGGCTTAACCTATTTCTAGGATTACTAAACATATTGAGTTCAGGTCGATAGATAGGTTGTCTTCTTTAAAATCATTCATAATCTCTAGCAACCTGATAAGCATGTTTCAAATCATGTACTTTCCTTAGAAATAATTCCCTTCTAATATCCTCATTCAAGCCTTTTCTAAACCTAGATAGTGTCACAGATTCTGACTCGACTATACCACATCGCATAACAAACTCATCGAACTTGGCAATGTACTTGGTCACGGACTTACTACCTTGGGTCAAGTCCTGCCATTGATCCAATAGCCTTTGTTGATATGTTAATGGCACATACTTCTCTCTCAACTTATCCTTCATATCCCTCCATGTAACTATGGGCATCTGTCCTCTCTCAAGGGTCAATCTCTCAGTATTACCCCAATACAATCGTGCTTGTTGGACTAACTTGAACTTTGCAAATTTCACCTTTCGCTCCTGTGACATTTCATACCATTCGAAATATTGATCCATGTTGCTCTTCCAATCCGTATAGACCTTAGGATCTAAGTTTCCATCGAACGTGGGTGCATCAAATTTGACACTCCTAAAGGCTCTATCATCTTCAGTTTCATCCTGAGTTGGGCATCTAGGATTTGGATTAGGAATAGGATTAAGACGTGCTCTAGGAATATGAACTGGAGTGGGTCTAGGTGGTGTAATGTCTGGCTAAGACACATGAGATTCCTCAAGGGTTCCCATTCTATGCTCAATTTGGCCTAACCTACCACTCAATTGCCTAAACTCTTCAGTCAAAGTATGCCTAAACTGTTCAGTCAAAGTACGCATCAAGCTATCTGGACTGAAATCCATAGATGCAGATGTACTAGCTTGAGTCTGTTGATCTTGGTATGGGGTACCTGCCCTTGCGGTCATGCAGTACAAACAATACAAATCAACCTAAGTCCAGGGTTCCTAGACCTAAAGGCCAATATAGTGCTTAGTCAAGCTAATAACCAAGACTATAGTAACTCCTTGATTGGCCAAGTAAGAGGTGGGATGGTGGGAGGCTCCCCTCACTTTCGTGATGTCCTAATTAAAGAACCACCAGTCCTCTTAGGGCATTTACCTCTGGACCTCTAGCCTTAGACATCAATTCTCAGAAGCACACACAGAAGTGACTACTACAATGGGTTAACACGTATATAAAACCCGACCTGTTGCTGTACCTAGCTTTAAGTGCTACTCGATTTTAATTAAGGCTTATAACTATGCAAATGGGGTTGGTTGTTTTGGGATAAGGAAAGGCTCTCAATCCTTTCCTTATGTTATATTGCTTGCCCTTAAGTGTTTTCAAGTAAAATGAATGCACAATCAAGATAAGATAACACTAGTAATTCAAAATTTAAACTTTAATTTTCAAATTTTAAGTTTATATTTCAGATTTGGATTTTAAATTTTAAATTTTTAAATTTTAAATTTTAAATTGCAGAAATTAAACTTTTATGGAATTTAAACTATATGCTGAAATTCTAAAATAGAAATATTCTCAGGCAGTAATCAGGCTTGCAAAAATTCTACAGACCAAATTAAATTCTAAAAAAACACCAAAAAATAAAATCAAATGTATTGAATCCAACTAAATAAAAATAAAAATTTTCTGATCTTCTTATATATAGAAACAATGAAAAAAATAGACTATGTACTGGAATGGACGGGATGCAGAAAATTAACCCTAAAGATGCATTTCTCTTCGTTTTCTTCTTCAGGGGTCAATTCACAGTGGCACCCCTACATGTCATAAGAAATCCCTTTTGAATGATATGTGAGGGTTTTGCAGCCCTAATTTTCCTATGACCAAATGGCCATGGTGAAGCACCCGATCCGAGTACTTAAAGAGAATTCAACAATCATGAAACCCTAATCTAACCTAATGCTCTGATACTAATAATGATGCGGAATGCCAGATCTGATACAAATATGATGATGTGGAATGATACGATATGGTGTAATATGATTTAATTTTAGTCTAAGATGTTTTAAAGAGCAATGATCATAGCATAACAGACTAATGAGATTAAAGAAAGGAACTAACTACTTACCCACAATCTAATCCGCAAGCTATAATGAATAAGGACCCGATGGCTAGGAAACCATCTAAGATTAGGCTATTCCATGCTTCAACTATCAAATCTAATGAGAAAGGATTGGTTTCTTATCCCAATGGAGATTCTCTTTGACTCGGGATAGATCGACTGCTTTGTCGCTCAGATTTTGCAGCAGGATGAAGATCGGGACTCCAAATTTCTGATCTACTGTTAGATCTTGGTTCGAAAGCAAAGGATCCATCTTCTAATGTCTTTGAACACCTAGGATCTTCAAAGAAGGTAGCAAACAAGACTTTAAGATTGAAGTCATTCAGATTCAAAATGAAAAAAAGGAAGGGTTGGACGCGTAGAGCTTGAAGAAGATCAGTAGCAGCTTAATGAATCCGGTAGAACCTCCACTCAAGGACCTCACCGCCTTGAGCTCTTAAGGACCTCCCCGCCCTTAGAGAAAAACACTAAAGCCTAACCAACTTTGTGGAAGAAAAAATGCATTTTATTTCATAAATCAATAATTAATTACAAAGGGGGGTATGGGATCTTATTTATAGGGTTCTTCACACATGAAGATATCATAGGACTCTTTTGAATTCAAATTACATTTAAATTTAAATTCTAATTCAAACATTCCTTGGCTTCTTGGCATCGTCCTTGAATTTGAAATTTAAATTGGCTCTTCATGGCTTGGGCGACAACTTGAGTGGCATTTATCTGAGTTGGGCGACAAAAGAATTGGAGAGAGGAGAAGTCCTTCTCTCTTGCTCCTCTTAAAAAGTGGTGACATTCAATTGAGATGTGGAAATTTTTTTCTTCTCCCTTCTTGGTGTGAATCCCACTTTAGCATGAGTAGACTTCATATTGATTCTTTGAATTTGAAAGAAGTTTACTTAATCCAACCTTTAATCTTGATACTTGGATGAGACTCCATGGAACTTGGACTCCTTTGAAATTTAGATGTAGATAGAAGATAACTCCACTTATCTTGGACTCCATTTGAAATATAGATGAAGGGATATAACTCGATAAGGGAGAACTCTTTGATTTTTGGATGAAACTCCTTTTGAATTTGAAATCTTCTTGGATGAACTTTCCTTTAAATTTGAATTCAAATTTGAGTTGGCCGACCATTATGGAGAAGGCGACAATTTAAGAGAAATGTCATGAAATGGGAGGATAATCCTTTTGCTTTACTTCTCCTAATTGGCATCTTCATGGGATTTAAAATGGAAACTCCATTTGAATTTCAAATGGGCTAAGAGAAGGGAGTTTGGATGGCACCTTCCTTGGATAAACTTGGATTTTAAATGTTGTCCCAATGTCTGGATGCCCGGATGTCTGGATGTCTGGATGTCTGGATGTCGGATGTCCAAATGTCTGGTGAAAAATTTGGACAACCTTTTTTTGACCTAGAATTGATCCACCAAGGTAATGATGACTTGGGTCTTGGGTACTTATGACACCCCTTGACTTATTCAAGCACTAATTACAGGACTCAAATTAGACAATTCACAAAACAAAGCAAATTAATGCTATTTACAAGACTCTTGAACCAATTGATGGACTCAATGGACTCAATTGGTAACTCAACAATCCTAATTGTCCAAATTACACTCAATTTGATCAAATTACAACTCAATTTGACCTAATTATAAACTCAAAACAACTAGGACTTGAGTGCTCTTTGTAAAGAACACATGGAATTACCAATGGTGATCCAAATTGAATTAGAAAAAGTTTGCTTCCTCTTCATTGTAGATGACAAATTTCTTAAAGAAGGACCTAACCTTCGCCTCCATTATCCGAGCCAAAGGTTCGGCCTCGACCCACTTGGTAAAGTAGTCGATTGACATAATTAAAAATCTCCATTAGCCAGATGCAGGAGGGAAAGGACCTAAGATATGCATTCCCCACTGGGTGAATGGCCACGAGGCTGAGAGTTAGGAGAGTAGAGCCACGGGCTACAACTGAATGCTAGCATGACACAGGCAGCGGTCACACCTCACAAAATCTGTGACATCCTCATTTATGGTCTCCCAAAAATATCCTTACAGGAGTGCCTTGTAAGCTAAGGTCCTGCATCTCACATGATTGCCGCAGATGCCTTCATGTATTTCTTGGAGCACATAGGCGGCTTCTGAGGGCATCAAGCACTTCAGTAGTGGTGCGGGCACCAGAATCAGAAGAAGACATCAGGGTTCCATCTAGATCTCTGAATGATCTTGCCCGAAGATTAGGGTTTGTAATAAGGGTTGACCTGGTCAACCAGATTATTTTATTTCTTTAAGTCTACATTTCATTTTGTTGAGTCATGTTGACTCAGTCTAAGTCCAAGTCAAGTCCTGGTTGGCGCCATTCCCTAGGGCATCATTTTTTCTTCCAAGGCCAAATGCAAGTGGATGCCACACTCCCAACGACACTCCCAGGACTAGTTGGTGCCACATTTCATCCCAGTGTCCCTGGTCCCCACACCCAAGAGAGCAAGAAAATTTTCTTAGGAGAAGACAAGGAAGGCACCCACAAGCTGCCAAAAGTAACCAAGCTAAAGGAGCAGGAGATTTTTCTTGGAGAGGACTTCAAGGTAGGTGCCCACACCTGCCTAAAGTACCTGGCTATGAATGGAAGGAGCCTAGTCTTAGGGAGAAAGACTAGGAGATGAGTATTTTTTTCAAAGAAAGAGCAAGTCATGGAAGGAAAACCCATGACTTAAGTAGATGAACTAGGAGGTGCCCCACATACCTGCCATATGAAGCCATCACCTTGCATTTGAGGCCGCCCAATCCATGGAAAGAAGCCTGGTCGGTCAAGGGAATGTTTTTCATGCTTAGGATGAATGTTTAGTCTCACATGGGAAGTAGTGTAATTTTGTTTCTCTAGCAAGGTCTATATATTGGACCCTTATGTAATCTTTTGATGAGAATGAGTAAATGAAATCTTTTCTTGTGTTGAGCAACCTTGTGTTCTCTTCTTCCACACTTCTTTGAGTGTTGAACTCCATGAGGGAGTAAATCCGGGTTCCATTGGAGCCTTGAGGAGGTGAGAGATCTCCAAAGTTACCAAAACCCTGCCCCGCTTTCATCCTTGGCCGCCAACCCTAATTTCCTTTCATCATCCTAGCCTGCAACACCCAAATTCCTAAACCCTATTCCCACTTCATTCAAGGCCACCATCTCCTTCTCCAAGCCACCGCCCACTATATCAAGCCCTTGGTCCTTTTCATCTGCAAGCCACCGCCCTACCAGCCAAACCCTAAATCCACTCCATCTTCCACCGCCACCTCCATACTCTTCCCTCATCTTCAAAGTTCGAGCAGTCCGGTGCTATCCCAGGTAAAGGTCTCTTCCTTGAGTTTCTTACATCCTTATCTTGTTCTTCATCCTTTCCAGATCTAGAGTACGAGAAGAATGCCAACCTTGCCATAGGACTACAATCCGAGGATCCATTGCGAAGATACCCCGTCTCCAAGGATCCTACAATCTGTTCGGGAGTGTCCTTCAATTGAAGCAAAGAGAGATATCACAGTCAGGTATAAAACCTTCTCTTCTCTCTTCGTCTGTTTCTTGAAAGAGGAGTAAACCCTAGGTCTGGGGGTTTCTCAATCCCCAGCGATCCTACTTCTTTATTACTCTGATAATCTACTCTTTTGAATTGTGCTTTCTTTCAGTACATATTTTCTTTCAATATTAGTTAGCCTTGTTTTTGAGTCAAGCCAACTTCTAACAAAACATAAAAAAAAAAAAAAAAAATTAGTCTTAATTTACTTCCGCATCGCATCATCTTATTTGTTCTGCATCAAGTAGGGGATAAGAGTAAGACCTCCGGTATATATGCCTATCCACATCACATACCGCACGGCCTATTTCTTGAAGAGGCCATCTTCCATTCAATCCTCGGGTAGGGCACCAGTGGTAATTTACTTAATGTAAGGGTTCATCCAGCCGACGTCAGAGGTGACTTGCTAGATTTCTGCAGTGAACATGTAGCTGGGGGCCTCGAGATATTCGATGAAGGTATGCCCCAGCAATGACTCTGGCAGAGTGGCCAGCCTGGAGAGGACATCAGCTTGGGCATTCTTCATTTGTAGGATGTGGGAAATGCCAAAGTGCTGGAGGCTCGCCATGTACGAGCATACCATATCCAGGTACTTCGCCATCATAGGATCTCGAGCATCGTACTCATCGAAGACTTAACCCACCATGAGTTGAGAGTCGGTGAATACCTTCAACCTCATGATGCCCAACTCACAGGATACCTTTAGTCCCACGAGGAGTGCCTCATATTCGGCTTGATTATTGGTCACCTTGAAGAGGAACCGCAGTGCACACTCCACAACGACCCGGTCGGGGTTGGTGAGAATAAAGCCAGCCCCGCTCCCTCCGGTGTTGGATGCACCATTGATGTGAAGGATCCACGTCATCACTTCTAGGGCCAAATTTAGCTTGGGCTCTGCTTGCCGGTCTGCCACCTCCGGGTCCTCATCTACCCAAGTGCATTCCACCAGGAAATCGGCTAGGACCTGGGCCTTTTGCATCGATCACGGCTGGTCGGTGATGTTGAACTTGTTGAACTTCACCGCCTACTTGGCCAGGCACCCCGAAGTATCAAGATAGCTTAAGATAGCCCTCAAAGGCTAATCAATGAGGACAATAATGGGGTATGCTTGGAAGAATGGCCTGAGGCACTGCATAGACATTATTAGTGCAAAAATGATCTTTTTGGATTCGGTGTACCTGGTTTCCATGTCACGGAGCAACTTGCTGGCATAGTAGACTAGCCACAGTGAGCCATCCTTGTCAATGCAGACCAACACCGAGCTGACTACTTCGGGTGAGATCGGTAAGTACAAGAGGAGCTCTTCCCCAAGCTCCGGCCTGGATAGCAGTAGTGGGAAGGTGAGGAGCTTCTTCAGCCCCTCGAATGCCTCATGGCACTCTTTTGTTCAAGTGAAGTTGTTCATCTTCCATAGCACCTTGAAGAATGGCTAGCAATGCTCGATAGAATGCAAAATAAAGTAGCTCAACACTGTAATGCATCCAGTCAAGCACTAGACCTCCTTCTTGGAGATGGGGTGTCTCATGTTAGTAATTGCCAGGATCTTCTCAGGGTTGGCCTCTATTCCCCTCTGGGTGACCATGAACCCTGGAAATTTTCCCGCCGTGACTCCAAATGTGCACTTGACGGGGTTCAACTTCATCTGGTAAAGGCAGAGGTTGTCGAACACCTCCACCAAGTTGGTGATGTGATTCGACTTTGGGTCGCTCATGATGATCATATCGTCTATGTAAACCTGCATGTTGCGATCGATCTAGTATTTGAAGACCTCGCTGACTAGATGCTGATATATGGCCCCTGCATTCTTGAGACCAAATGGCATCATCTTGTAATAGTATGTTCCTCTGTCAATCACAAATGCTGTGTGCTCCTCGTCCTCTGGATGCATACAGATTTGATTGTATCCGAAGAATGCATCCATGAAGCTGAGGAACCTGTGGCCCGAGGTCGCATCCACCAGCTGGTCAATCTTGGGGAGTAGAAAGCTATCCTTCGGGCATGCCCAATTAAGGTCGGTGTAGTCTATACAAATTCTCCGCTTTCCAGAACCTTTCCTGACCATCACCATAATAGCAAGCTAATCAGGATACAGTACCTCACAGATGAAGCCCGCTACAAGAAGTTTCTCAACTTCTTCATATATCACTTTTTATCATTCCGGGGCAAAGCTCCTTTTTTTTGGTGAACCAGATGACAATTGGGATCGACATTCATCTTATGGGTGATCACTTCAGGACGGATGCCAGGCATATTGGTGGCAGTCCAAGCGAAGATGTCCATGTTGGCTCGTAGGAAACTGAGCAGTTGGGATCTCTCCTCTTCAGGCAGTAAGGCTCCCACTTATGCCATCCTCGAGGGATCCTCTCCCAAAGGGGAGGATAGTAAGGGCTCAACTAGTCTCCCTTCGGTTCTAGCTCTGCCAAATTTGGCTGGTCAATGACTGGGCTTAGATCGACTCCTCGAGGTCCCAGGAAAGTCTATAGGTAGTGCTGGATTGGTTGACATGATCCTCTCATCTCCTCGATCCCCCAATGGGTAGGGAACTGAATGAGAAGATGCTTTGTAGAGATGGTTGCATCAAGCAGGTTAAGTCCAAGATGCCCCAAGATTGTATTGTAAGGCGAGGGAAGCGTCACTATAGTGAATGCTGTCAGCACAATACTTTGTCAAGATAGGGTTTCGGTAGTTATTGGAAGTGTAATTTCTCCCTCGACTCCAACTAAATCTTTGGTGAAGCCTACTAAGGGCATGAATACTAATTTTATTTAGTTAGTAAACAAGTTCATCCTTGCAAAAGCATTATAAAAAGGAATATCTACAGAGCTTCCACTATCGACCATGATTCTCTTTATACAATTTTTTTCTATCATCATTTCCACGATGACAACATCTTTATTCGGGTTATGCACCACAACCAACCCTTCTCCTACGTAGGAGAGTACATCATCACTCTCCTCTCTCCTCATAGCACTCTTCAGGGTTCTCCCTGCCCTCCAGGAGAACATTCCTATCGACTTCTCAGAAGGCCAATTATCGATGGTGAGTGGATGGGGCTCTTCACTCTAGGTTACTGGGGGTGCTGCTCCATCCATGTACTTCCTAAGGTAGCCGCACTTGATTTGGTCTTCTATCTCCCTCTTTAGGTAGTGACATTTCTTCGTATCATGGTCAAGGTCCCGGTAGAAGCGATAATAATGGGACTTGTCATGCCTAGTGGATGACCTCAAGGGAGGAGGATGGTGTAGAAAGCACTCGCCCTCAATCTCCATTAAGATCTTCGCTCTCGGGGTGAGGAGAGGAGTGAACTTCTCTTCTTTGGTGGGGTCGGCTCTGGGTCTCAACCACGGTCATGGTGCCAGTAATGGCTTGGGGAGGGGCGATCTGGAGCGGAGAGAGAAGACCTAACAGCTAGGGTTTGATGATGGAGGGTGGCCTAGAAGGAGTATGGATGGGGCGGCCAAGGAAGATGGTGGTAGGTCCGCGGGGTTGTCGTTAAAACACCGTGGCTATCAGTTTAAAATCCAACTTCTTAAAATATTTAAAAATACGTAGCAAGAGGAGTCGGGTTGAATCCACAATGAAGGCGGTGTTTAGGATTTGAAATTTTTGATCTTGTAAAAAAAAAATATTTGAAGTCGAAAAAAATATAAAAATTAAAATTGCAGGAAATGTAAACTTGGCACTAGGATCTATTATTTAGATCCTAGCATCTGCTTGCAGACAAGGTGAAAGACAGGAATTAAAAAAATATTGCATTGATTTTAAGGTCTAAGTACAATGCAGTAAAAACAAAATTAACAAAACGAATAACAAAGACAAGAATAGATCAGCGCAGCCTCGTCGGGAAGATAGCTCCTTCCTTCATACTCCGTGGAAAGAACTGGGCTTCCTCTACGTCTTCTTCTTCGGATCTTGATCTCAGAGAGGGAGAAGGCTGGAAGATGGTGTAGGGACATGCTCTCCTTTGAGAAACCTCACTCCCAAAATCCAACCCGCAACCCAAGCAATGCCCTCTACCCTGTACCTTGCCCTTTCTCCAGGATCACTCTGCCTTGTGCTATGGGGTTCATTTTATAATTGATCGGAGAGGAGAGCTCATTGCACACTAGCGATGTGGGACAAAAGGAGTACCGTGACCACCGTTGCTGCTCCGTGGAACGAACTGGATGTTAGCCACCATCATCGGAGCAAAACCTACCATGCTCACCGCCCTGCAGCACCCGTAGATCATGCCGCTCATGGACTGCACCTTGGAGCTCGTAGATTGTGCGCAACGCCCGTGGACTGCATGGCGACGCACGTGGATTGCTCGCCTAGATCACGCCGTGACGAACGCTTGGCAACGCCCGTGAAGATTGCCCAGCTCGTGAAGAACGTGGACTGCACCCGTCAGCCCGTGGATTGGTCACCCGTGCCTGTGGAGAAGCTCGGCTCGCGAAGAACGCTCTGCAACGCCACCGCCGGAGCTTCTCCTCCGGCCTTGGACACCTCGTGAAGAATGTGGGATGCATCGTTCTCGTTTGCCGCCAAAAACTGCCACCACCGCCCGTCAAACCACTGTCGGAGCTTCTCCTCCGGCAAGGGACACCGCCGGCGTGCTTCCCGGCGAGTTTCGGTGCCTCTGGAGGGCTGTGGTCCATGCCCTGTTCCATGGACCGGCAGTAATGGCTGTCGGTGAACCATCCTGTGAATTATAAACCCAGCAGCCGGTCCATCATGGACCGGCTGCTCCAAAAACTGTGCAGCATCAAAATGTGTGCAAAAAACCTAAAAAATTTATAACTTCTTCATTTCAAACCTGATTTAAATACCGTTTGCGTTGTTTGATTTCATAAATCAAGCTCTACCTATTGACGGGTTTCAAACTTATTATTTTTACCTATTCCATGATCATTAATTATAATTATTAAATCTTTTATTAATCATTTAAATGGGTGTGTGGTGCTTTGACTTGAAATTTATTTTTCATGAACGTACTCTAATTTCACATTTTTCAAAGATATTTTTATTATAATTAGTTTTACAAGAAAGTCTAAATTAATTATGAAATTAGGTTATTAAAAGAATGTTAGCACCATTAATTAAATAAAATACTTAAAATAAACGTGTAAATCTATGATTTATCACACCCCCCAACTTACTTATTGCTAGTCCATTAGCAATGCAAAAAGTATAACTATGTGTCACAAAGATCATCCTTTACAAAAATAGATCCAGGTTTGAAAGTAAAAAGATCTAGAAAGTATTACTAACTAAGTATTGAGTTTCAGAAATAAATTTTGTAGTCAACATAATTAGAAACTCTCTTAGAGTTCATCTAAAGATCTACAGCACTTGTGTTTATGATGACTCACTTAACATTTTGGTACTAGTTTGCAAAAACAAATGTATCTTTGATTAACACTTACTTTGGTTAATTTTCTGTACATCCCTAAATTAAGCTTATGAACTGAGTTAGCTTTCACACTACCTGAATTTCTTTTTTTTTTTTCTTTTTTTTTTTTTTTTTTTTTTTTTTTTTTTTTTTTAAGTGCTGAGCATCCTGGCCTTCCCTTTACCGTTTGACACGAACCTCCACACTTGACTTAGGTGCAGAGACCTGGTTACTAAGTTTAGGGCGATCCACATATACTCTATGTTTTGCACTTTTATTTCAGGTAGGTAGCTCTTTCCTATATTCAAAAAATTTAAATTGGGATATACATCAATTACCAGTTTTCAGTGATAATTAAGTCCTCGATTATCCTTACTGTTGGGAATTGTGTCCCAAAGCCAATCGCCTGGGTTGTAGGCGGTTGTGCTCAGTATTGTATTCATTTTATGAATTAATAAAATATTATTTTTGATAGCTCATCACATATTATATTTCCCTGAAATGAGCTCTTTCTATGTGATGAAGTCCTTAGGACTACACTGACTTCGATACAGAGAGGATGTATCGAGTGGTCCTTAAACCCTGTTCACAACTAAAGGATATATTGTACTGGATGGCAATATATCAAGTATAGGTTGTTGTAGTTCACATCATTTGGTTGTCCTCTTGACCAAATGAGTGTGGTGACACTGATGTGATCTACAAGTGAGATATGTGATATCTCATTGAACGTGACTCCATGCATCCCCTTTCTGCCAAAGGGATACTCATGATTGGATATGGGTATATGTGTCCCTCCAACCTTAGGTCATCATGATAGCTTGCAAGCAACTCCCTGTGCTTTGGTACCGGACTACCCGGATTTTTAATCCAGTGATGGAAGGTTTTTGGGTACAGGCAAGTACTTGTGGAGCAGTGATGGACCAAGATGGAATTGACCTGTCCAAACAGTTTGGATTTAATGTCTCGCAGTAACTCAATTTAGCAAATCCTCGGCCGGGGTAGCCCTAGTGAAGTGTCACTGGGCTTGCGACGTTGAGACATGTAGTGGACTGACTCTGTCAGGGTTGGCAGCCCAATCTCAGTCATCCCGAGCATTAGAGGTCAAAGGGATGAATTATACTGTAACCATATGCCAGAGGTTCGATAGATTGCTCTCGCATCTTCGACCTATCCGGACGCCGGGACCCATTACTAGATGGTTTCCTGTGCTGGTACTAGAATTGTTCCAGTGCTACCGTTTAGGTTCGAACCTATGAGGTCACATGCCACAGAGGATTACTCTCTGATCTGGATATCGATTACGATTGGGAATCATCTCGATTTTATGGTCAATATTTTTTGAGCACTCTTTTTCCTGTCTTGCCCTTGTCTGTGTCAATCAAAAATTGCTCTGGGCTGACCAGGACTGCGCCAGGATTTTTCTGAATCACTTTTGAACTGATTCGGAGCTCGTTTCGACCTCCAATTGGTTGTGAACCAATTGTAATCGCTTAGACCAATTTAATTTGGCTCAGACCGGTTCAATTGGATTAAACCACCGCTGGGTTTAAATGGGTTTGAACAAATTTGTTTGGACCGGTTTCTTTTGAACCATTTTCACCATGTAAATGTTTACACATTGCTGGTTGGACTCCTAGCTTCCCATGAGGCCAAACGACTAAGAAGACCATTCGACCGAGTGCTGGCCGTCCCTTCCTCTCCTCCACCCGCTGCTGTTTAATCCCTGTTTTATGGTTGATTTAATGGGTGTAACGCAGCCTCTAGATCTTCATCTTCCCAGCCTCTCCAACTTTCTCTCCCTGCTATTCAATTTAAACCAAAGCCCTCCTCTGTTTCAGAGAACAGTGAAAAATCCAAGGGATTTCTGGACGTTGTCTTTTCCCATTGAGAGGCTGAAAAATTCTTCCCGTTTGAGAGCTTTATCCTTGCTTCCACTGAGTGCTAGTAGGGCTGGGATTTGGTGTGTATTAGGGAGTGAAATAAAGCCATTTTCCCTGTTGATTGTAGTGCTCTTTCAACCTCTGCAGCAAACCTGTGTTGCTGCTACTTACCTGACCAAAACTCCTTCCAACGGCTAGCACCGCGCGTGAGGGTGGATCTGAGAGCCCCGGGCATGTCTCCCATCTAGAGGGAGTATCCCTTCACTCCTAGGAGCAAGAGGGTCAAGCCAGATTCGTTGCTGCAACTCCAAACGCAATGAAGAAGGCTGCTAGTTTTTCTGCAACAGAAATTCTGGCAGCAAGGTTTTGGGTGATTTGTACACCCAATTTAGCTAACTTTTCCTTGCAGATTTTTGTTGAAAATCAAAGAAGAATCGATCACCTTGTCGCTGCTTTGATTCGGGAGGAAACGAAGGTCCGGAAATCCCTGTTTGGTCACTGTTTTCAAAATCCAAAAACAGAGTATTCAACGTTCAAGGAGGAAGAAGACTAGAATAGATTTATTCCTGCTATTCCAGCCTATTCTAGCTTTATTCTAGGGCTATTCCAGGTGGAATAAAGGTATGGAAATATTTTATTTAAATCATGTATAATTAGATTTATTTGTTAATATATTTTACAAATATTATATGCCTTGTTACATGCCTATTTTTAATACATGCAACTTGAATAGATTAGATTCTGGGTGGAGCAGTTTTCCGCTGCGTAATTTTTAAAAATTGTTTTAAAATCCATTCTGCTCCCATAGTTGTTTGCATGCCTAGCGTAGGATCATGTCAAACCACCTGCACCCTTTTTCTTTCATTGGTATCAGAGCAAGGTTGCATGTGTAATCTATTTATGTTTGCTTGTATGTAGATTAAAATTGGTTTAATCTAATGATGTATCAAAATTTCTTTTTGGAACCTAGTTGAGACCTTCACCATGACCGTGTATCTTTGACACGATACGGATCATCTGTGTTGGCCTCTTCAAAAGGATCCTTAAAGAATATTAAAATTAAAAATGTTTTAATTTGATGATACATGGTTTTGGAGATGTTTACTATAGGATTTAAAATATTTGTAAAATATTGTATCTTGATGCATAATATGGTTATGTAAAAATGTTTTACATTGTGACTTAATTAAAAATCTGTTTTAATTAAATCTTTGGCTTATTAAAATCTTTTAGGTTTATGAAATCTAAAACACTTGCATAAGCCATTTTGGGTTATATTGGGTTAGCTGACTAGTTGGGTCCATTACTGTGTTAGACCTAAGTTTAGTTCAACCGGATAACAAGAAGATTAAACAAAAGTTATTTAAGGCCCTTCTTTAGAACTATCTAATAGTTAGATTAGTTGATCCGTTCATCTAAAATGGATCCAATTAGTGGCTTAGTGGATGCCCGAGTCTTTAGGCTAGTCTGATCGAGTCTGGTAAACCGACTGGTATCGTGTTAGGTTTGGCATTGTGATAATGGTTGTATGAGGCTACCTCTTTCCTGGCCAACTTGGTTGGTGTCTAGGAAAGATGGTTAATGGCAGATACTCACCCATGATCTCACCTACCTGGCTAGTCGAGTCGACCAGAACTGATTGGAAAAGCTCAATGACTCGAGTTAACCCATGTCACCCAAGTTGATTGGTCTGACTGATGTATAGGTGCCCATGGATCATTTATTGATTTATTTCAACCCTCCTGAAATCTGATTGATTCAGTGGGAGGATGATCCATGTCCTTGTCTTTTTCTTCTGTCATAGCTAAAAATCCTCTAAAATTATTAGGTCCTTAAAAAGACTAAGTCAAGGAGTTGACAGTGTCTTAGCCTCCCATTAAGTCGGTTAGAAATGTGTCCACTAGCTTGGTGTGCATCGGCAGTTCCATAGAATGGGTGTACATCCGGCGTCTGGAATTTTTATCTGATCGATGATGGTTCAGTGCAACCTCCTTAATGGAACCAGGTGGGCCGGCCATAGTCGGGCTTGGTCTTTAGTTAGCTGGAAGCATTGGACATGTCATTTTAATGGTGGACCTAACCAGAGACCCGCAATAGGAGGCCCCTAGGCCGATTGGGGTGTTCTCTAGGGCAAAATAAAATACTGAAAATTGTTTAGGAAAATAATTGGTTTACGAACCTACCTTTAGGCTTGTATGGGTGAGCTGGCCTTAGTCGGGCTCATGCGAGGCCTATTGGATTTCAGTACCCACTTGAAAAAGTGTTTTCATAGATTGGAGTTAGAGGCTATCAATCTGAAAAATTAGTGGGAGAAACCTTTAGACTAAAGTCCAAGTCTTTTGGTTAAATTATTAATTCATACACTAATTTGGTCTTATTTTCTTTTTAGATGTCTTCTAATTTATCGCTCCGGTCACTTCTCGATAACGAGAAGTTAAAGGGTCACAACTTTGATAGTTGGTATCGAAGATTGAGAATCGTTCTGGAGCATGAACGGATCCTCTATGTGATAACGGATCCGGCACCTGAAATCCCTCCCGCTAATGCACGGAGTGTGGTTAGAGACACTTATCTGAAGTGGGTCTCTGATCGGACTACTGTCCATTGCATTATGCTAGTGGCGATGAACGACGAGTTCAATCGCAAATTCGAGGAGGCCCAACCTGATGAAATCCTTCAAAAGATGAAGGAATCTTTCGGCACCCCTGATGATATAGAACGGTACAAAGTGTCTTGTGCCATCTACAACTCTAAGATGCC
The DNA here is from genome assembly GCA_021397845.1 of Areca catechu. Classification (NCBI taxonomy): domain Eukaryota; kingdom Viridiplantae; phylum Streptophyta; class Magnoliopsida; order Arecales; family Arecaceae; genus Areca; species Areca catechu. The sequence goes on from CM038052.1 coordinate 82,767,293, forward strand.
GAATGGTGGTTCAGTCACTGATCATGTATTGTACATGATCGAGCTGATTGAAAAGTTGGGCAAACTCGGATGCCCCTTGCATGAGCAGCTCGGCAAGGATGCGATCCTGAATTCTCTTTCCTCCTCCTATCTTGACTTTCTTGATTATTATAGAATGAACAAGCCTGCAGTCAACTACCATGGTCTTTTGGGATTACTGTAGACTTTCGAGAAAGACCACCAACTGAATAAGGGGGTGGTGAATTTAGTGGAAGGAACTAGAGGTCGTCGTCCCTTTAAGAAAGGGAAGAAGAAAATGAATAAAAAGGGAAAGAAGGTGCAGAATGCTCCTGGCCCTAGTCAGACCAGGAAGTATAAGGCTGATCAATCTTCTGCAGAGTGTTTCTACCACAAGAAGAAGGGACACTGGAAGAGGAATTGTCCTCTTTATTTTGCGTCCCTTGATCCGAACAGGCCGAGGAAGCAGAAGTCTGCTGAACAAGGTATTTATATGATAAAACCTTGTAATTACTCAATTGTTGATACTACTAACTGGGTATTGGATACTAGTAGTCCAATTCACGTTTGTAATTCGTTATAGGGACTTCAAGTTAGCAGAAGATTTGAAGATGGAGAACAGTTTCTAAGCGTCGGGAATGGAAATCGTGTTCCAGTATTAGCGGTCAGAGTCTTGCGTCTTGTCTTTGAGTCTTGTACTGTCGAACTAGTCGATTGTTACTATTGTCCTAGTTTCATTATGAGCATAGTCTCTGTAGGCCTTTTGGCTAATTATGATTTTGAACTATCAATAAAAGGAGATTTTTCCAATGTTATTTTGAATAACTCTGTTATAATGAAAGCTAGATTAAATAATGGCATATATAAACTATCAAGGCCTGTTAGTGTAATGTACACTTCTAGCAAATGCCCAAGATTAGATAATGCCAATGATTTGTTTCTTTGGCACTGTAGGCTAGGTCATATTAACCAAAATAGTATAAACAAGATGCGAGGAGATGGACTCCTCGAGGTCAGTGTTCTGAATCACTGCCCACTTGTGAATCCTGTTTACTTGGTAAAATGAACAAGTCACCTTTTACTGGAAAAGGTGAACGAGCTACAGAACTTCTAGGTCTAATACATACTGATGTATGTGGACCGATGACAGTAAGTGCCAGAGGAGGATACAAATATTTCATTGCTTTTACAGATGACTTTTCAAGGTTCGGTTATGTCTTTCTAATGAGACATAAGTCTGAGTCGTTTGAAATGTTCAAACGATACCGTAATGAAGTAGAAAATAAAACTGGAAAAGGCATTAAAATCCTTCGATCTGATCGAGGTGTTGAATACTTATCTGGTAAATTTTTGACATATCTTGAGGAGAATGGAATTCTTTCTCAGTGGACTCCTCCAGGAACACCACAGTTGAATGGTGTGTCCGAAAGGAGGAATCGAACCTTGTTGGACATGGTTCGATCCATGATGGGTTTTGCAACTCTGCGGCTATCCTTTTGGGGATATGCGCTTCAGATAGCCTATTACTTATTAAATAATATTCCAAGTAAGTCTATTGTCTCCACTCCATATGAGATGTGGAATAGACGTAAACCCTCAATCTCACACCTTCGGGTCTGGGGTTGTCCGGCTTATGTAAAGCGTTTAGACTCAGACAAACTTGGTCCTAGGTCTAATCGGTGTTTATTCATTGGTTATCCTAAGGAAACCAAAGGGTATTTCTTCTACTTGGAGAATGAACAAAAGGTGTTCGTTGCTCTTAGAGCTATCTTTTTGGAAAAGGAGTTCCTTGGAGAAGGAACTATAGCCTCTAAGATTGAACTTGATGAAGTTCAGCTAATAGAAGAATCTGCACACTCTAAGGACATCATAGAACCGGCTGTGATTGAATCACACCCAGAACCCATTAGGAGATCCAGTAGAATACCGCGTCAGCCGGACAGATACTACTGTTTCTTGGTCCGGGACGGCGATCCCATTGAGCTCGATGAGAACAATGAGGATCCGATCACCTATATGGATGCACTTCAGAGATCTGACTCTGAGGCATGGCTTGGAGCCATGCGATCCGAAATGGAGTCCATGGAAATCAACAATGTTTGGACATTGGTTGATCCGCCTGAAGGAATAAAACCCATCGATTGTAAATGGATCTTCAAGAGGAAAAGGGGCGCAGATGGGAAGGTAGAGACCTATAAAGCCCGTCTGGTTGCAAAGGGGTATTGTCAACGATATGGTATCGATTATGACGAGACTTTCTCCCCTGTGGCAATGCTCAAATCCATTCGGATCATGCTTGCTTTGGCAGCATATTTTGATTACGAGATCTGGTAGATGGATGTCCAAACCGCTTTCCTAAATGGGGAGCTGGAAGAGGAGGTGTATATGATACAGCCTGAAGGGTTCACATCCATAGATGAATCAAAAGTATGCAAGTTGCAGAGGTCCATTTATGGACTCAAGCAAGCGTCTCGAAGTTGGAACTTACGGTTTGATAGGTGTATCAAATCTTACGACTTCGTTAGGAATGGAGAAGAACCATGCATCAATAAATGGGTTAATGGTTCTGTGATTGTATTCCTAGTACTGTATGTTGACGATATTCTCTTAATCGGGAATGATGACGCAGCATTACAAGGAATAAAAGTCTGGTTATCATCTCAGTTCTCCATGAAGGACTTGGGTGAAGCTTCTTACATACTAGGTATGAAGATCTATAGAGATAGATCTAAGAAGCTTTTGGGACTATCCCAGTCTACGTACATTGACACCGTGCTGAAACGGTTCAGCATGAAAAATTCCAAGAAAGAATATCTCCCGATAGGTTCTGGAATTACTCTTTCCAAGAAGGATTGTGCGACAACTCCTGAGGAAAGAGAGCGCATAAGTAGAGTTCCTTATGCTTCTGCAGTAGGCTCTATCATGTATGCTATGACTTGTACTAGACCAGATGTGGCATACTTACTAGGAGTAGTGAGCGGATACCAGTCTGACCCAGGTGAGGCGCATTGGAAGGTGGTTAAGTCCATCCTTAAGTATTTGAGAAATACTAAAGATCAATGGCTGATTTATGGAGAACCTGACTTGAAACTTGTGGGGTACTCTGACTCCAGTTTTCAGTCAGATAGAGATGACAGCAAGAGTGTATCAGGGTTTGTATTTACTTTGAATGGAGGAGCGATCTGCTGGAAAAGTTCCAAGCAGGCAACTGTTGCAGACTCGGTATGCGAAGGAGAATACATTACAGCATCAGATGCAGCAAAGGAAGCTGTGAGATTGCAGAAGTTCCTTGGAGAGCTAGGGGTGGCACCTTCCCTAGATGGTCTTGTTCCATTGTACTGTGACAGCACTGGAGCCATTGCTCAAGCTAAGGAGCCTAAAGCTCATCACCGCACCAAGCATATTTTGCGGTGCTTCCACCTCGTACGAGAGATCATAGAACGAGGCGACATCAATCTTTTGAAGATCGATGGAAAAGAAAATCTTGCCGACCCCTTCACTAAAGCCCTCAGAATTAAAGAGTTCGACTATTGTAAAAGGGAAATGGGTATTAGATACTCTTCTGATTGGCTTTAGTACAAGTGGGAGTTGTTGGGAATTGTGTCCCAAAGCCAATCACTTGGGTTGTAGGCGGTTGTGCTCAGTATTGTATTCATTTTATGAATTAATAAAATATTATTTTTGGCAGCTCATCACATATTGTATTTCCTTGAAATGAGTTCTTTCCATGTGATGAAGTCCTTAGGACTACACTGACTTCGATACAGAGAGGATGTATCGAGTGGTCCTTAAACACTGTTCACAACCAAAGGATATATTGTACTGGACGGCAATATATCAAGTATAGGTTGTTGTAGTTCACAGCGTTTGGTTGTCCTCTTGACCAAATAAGTGTGGTGACACTGATGTGATCTACAAGTGGGATATGTGATATCTCATTGAACGTGACTACGTGCAGCCCCTTTCTGCCAAAGGGATACTCACGATTGGATATGAATATATGTGACCCTCCGACCTGAGGTCATCACGGTAGCTTGCAAGCAACTCCCTGTGCTTTGGTGCCAGACTACCTAGATTTTTAATCCGGTGACGGAAGGTTTCTAGGTACAGGCAAGTACTTGTTGAGCAGTGATGGACCAAAATGGAATTGACCTATCCAAACAGTTTGGATTGAATGTCTCGCAGTATCTCAATTTAGCAAATCCTCGGCCGGGGTAGCCCTATTAAAGAGTCACTGGGCTTGCGAGGTTGAGACACGTAGTGGACTGACTCTGTCAGGGTTGGCAGTCCAATCTCAGTCATCCTGAGCATTAGAGGTCAAAGGGATGAATTATACGGTAACCATATGCCAGAGGTTCGATAGATTGCTCTCGCATCTTCGACCTATCCGGACACCGGGACCCATTGCTAGATTATTTCATGTGTTGGTACTAGAATTGTTCCAGTGCTACCGTTTAGGTTCGAACCTATGAGGTCACACGCCACAGAGGATTACTCTCTGATCCGGATACCGATTATGATTGGGAATCATCTAGGTTTTATGGTCACAGTATTTTTTGAGCACTCTTTTCCCCATTTGCCTTTGTCTGTGTCAACCAGAAATTGTTCCGGGCTGACCAGGACTGCGCCAGGATTTTTCAGAATCACTTTTGAACTGATTCGGAGCTCGTTTCGGCATCCTATTGGTTGTGAACTAATTGTAATCGCTTAGACCAATTTAATTGAGCTCGGACCGGTTCAATTGGTTTGAGCCATCGCTGGGTTTAAATGGGTTTGAATAAATTTGTTTGGACCAGTTTCCTTTGAACCATTTTCACCGTGTAAATGTTTACACGTTGCTGGTTGGACTCCTAGCTTCCCATGAGGCCAAACGACCAAGAAGACCATTCGACCGAGTGCTGGTCGTCCCTTCCTCTCCTCCACCCACTGTTGTTTAATCCCTTTTTTATGGTTGATTTAATGGGTGTAACGCAGCCTCTAGCTCTTCATCTTCCCAGCCTCTCCAACTCCCTCTCCCTGCTATTCTATTTAAACCAAAGCCCTCCTCTATTTCAGAGAACAGTGAAAAATCCAAGGGATTTCTGGGCGTTGTCTTTTCCCATTGAGAGGCTAAAACATTCTTCCCGTTTGAGAGCTTTATCCTTGCTTCCACTGAGTGCTAGTAGGGCTGGGATTTGGTGTGTATTAGGGAGAGAAACAAAGCCCTTTTCCCTATTGATTGTAGTGCTCTTTCAACATCTGCAGCAAACCTGTGTTGCTGCTACTTACCGTGACTGAAACTCCTTCCAGCGGCTAGCACCGCACGTGAGGGTGGATCTGAGAGCCCCGGGCATGTCTCCCCTCTAGAGGGAGTATCACTTTACTCCTAGGAGCAAGAGGGTCGAGCCGGATTCATTGCTGCAACTCCAAACGCAACGAAGAAGGCTGTTGGTTTTTCTGCAACAGAAATTCTGGCAGCAAGGTTTTGGGTGATTTGTACACCCAATTTAGCTAACTTTTCCTTGCAGATTTTTGTTGAAAATCAAAGAAGAATGGATCACCTTGTCGCTGCTTCGATTCGGGAGGAAACGGAGGTCCGGAAGTCCCCGTTTGGTCATTGTTTTCAAAATCCAAAAATAGAGTATTCAACATTCAAGGAGGAAGAAGACTAGAATAGATTTATTCCTGCTATTCCAGCCTATTCCAGTTTTATTCCAAGGCTATTCTAGGTGGAATAAAGGTATGGAAATATTTTATTTAAATCATGCATAATTAGATTTATTTGTTAATATATTTTACAAATATTATATGCCTTGTTACATGCCTATTTTTAATACATGCAACTTGAATAGATTAGATTCTGGGCAGAGCAGTTTTCCGCTGCGTAATTTTTAAAAATTATTTTAAAATCCATTCTGCTCTCATAGCTATTTGCATGCCTAGTGTAGGATCATGTCAAACCACCTGCACCCTTTTTCTTTCACTTACAACTAATACTTACTTTGTCTCGTCAGCGTGCATGTGCAATGGAAGTGCTAATAGCCTTTAGGTGATCTAAGTAGGCCCTAAAAGTCTGACACGCTAGTCTACTTCTTGACTCGCTACAGTCATTAGCAACACTCTCTAACTTTTATTACTTTTCCTAGTCTATCTTGTTCCAGATTTATTTTTGAAAAACTTTTTTTTTTTAATTTTAAAAAAATTGTCTCGACCCCCCAACTTAAATACCATTATCCCTAATGGTATAAAAAGGCAAAGGAATAAACCATAAGAACTAAAAAAAATGTAAAGGGATAGGGGTTACCTGAGAAGAGGAGCTCATGAACAATGTAGAGGCTACAAATTTTTTTTTTTTTTTTTTTAAAAAAAATAGAGTACATATTGGGTTGCCTCCCAACAAGCGCTAAGTTTAATGTCTTTAGCCAGACATAATGCAGCTCAGTTCAGTGTGGGTCAGTTAATGTAACTTGGTCAATGGTTCGATTTGTTGATATTCCTTCAATGAATGGTTTTAAACATTGACCATTCACCTTAAAGAAGTTTCCTAACCTAGGATCAAAAATTTTGACTGCACCATGGGGGAATACTTGATTAACAATGTAAGGTCCATCCTATCTAGATCTCAATTTTCCAGGAAATAATCGAAGCCTTGAATTAAATAACCAGACTTGTTGATTTGGCTCAAAGATTTTCCTAGAAATAAATTGATCATGAAATGCTTTCAATTTCTCTTTATAAATACATGAATTTTCATAAGCCTCTCATTTCAGTTCATCTAATTCACTCAGTTGCAACATCCAGTTAGAACCAGCTTGCTTTAAATCAAAATTTAACTACTTAATCGCCCAGTAAGCTTTATGTTCAAGTTCTACCGGAAGATGACATGCTTTTCCAAAGATCAGTCTATAGGGAGACATTCCAATGGGATTCTTGTAAGCTGTCCGATAGGCCCATAATGCATCGTCTAATCGATCTGACCAGTTTCTACGATCGGGCCTAATAGTCTTTCGCAAAATGTTCTTGATCTCCCTATTGGATACTTCCACTTGGCCACTTGTTTGCGGGTGATAAGGTGTAGCTACTTTATGCGTGACCCCATATTTTCGTAAAAGCATTCGAAATTGGGAGTTTGTGAAATGGGCACCTCCGTCGCTAATGATGGCATGTGGAAATCTGAACCTAGAGAAGATATTCTTTTGAACAAACTTTATGACTACCTTATGATCATTGATTCGTGTTGCCATTGCCTCAATCCATTTAGAAACATAATCGACAGCCACCAAAATATATTCAAAACCATTAGAGGGTGGAAAGGGTCCCATAAAATCAATTCCCCAAATGTCAAAGATTTCAACTACCAAGATGGGATTTAAAGGCATCATGTCTTTTCTTGAAATATTTCCTAAGGCTTGACACTTAAGACATTCTTTGCCAAAATTATAGGCATCCTTAAACAATGTCGGCCAGTAAAATCCACTTTTCAAAAATTTAGCCGCAATTTTCGACCAGAAAAATGTCCTCCGCAAGCAAGGGTGTGGTAAAAGTTTAAAATACTTAGATGTTGATGCAGAACGGAAGCTCTGATACCAAAATTGATGCAGGATGAAAGCTCTGATACCAAAAATGATGCAGAACAAAGAACAAAGAAGCGTATGCGGAAGTAAAATTAAGATTAATTCTTTTTTTTTTTTTTATTTCAGAAATTGGCTTCGACTCAAAGTAAAGTTAAACTAAGTTGATGGAAACTAGGTAAGGATAGAAAGCACAATTTAGAAGAAGCTAAGTTAACAGAGTAGTTCAGAAGTAATGGATCGCTGGGGGTTGAGAAACTCCCAGACCTAGGGTTTCGCTCTGAACTTTCAACAGGACAGAAATAAAGAGAAGAGACGGTTTACCAACCAGACAGTGATCTTCACAGAATTTGGGTGGAAGAACTCTCTCGAACAGATTGTTGGATCCTCGGAGTCGGCAATCTTCGTAATGGATCCTCCAATACTGGTCTCATGGCTAGGTTGGCTTCTCCTGAACTCAAGATCTGGGAAGAAGAAAAACAAGTGATGGATTCAGAGACTCAGAGAAGGATTTACCAGTTTGAAGAACTTGAAGGCTGATGTCGCTGAGATCCGAATTCTCTTGAAGGCTGATTCGACTCCCTCTGGAAAGAGCTTTGGATCTGAAGTATTGGGACTGTAGCTGGATGCTGGTGGTCGGCCTGGACTTGTAGAGAATGGCCGTGAGAGGTGGGATATGCTAGGGCTTGGTGGAAAGAGAAGGGTGATGGGCGGCTAGGGTTTGGGAGTGAAGTCGCTAACCTAGGGTTGGGGTTTTGGAGATCTCACACCTCCTCAAGGTTCCTGGGGAACCCGGATTTACTCCCTCACGGAGCTCAACACCTGGATGCAAGTGCAGAAGAGAGAAAATACAAAGTTTGCTCACAAAAAAATTTGGTTTCCATTCATCTGATTCTTCAAGAGTTACATAGAGTTGAATATATAGACATAACAAAGAAATAAAATTTCATACACTTTCCATGTGGGACTAATAGGACTAACCCACACTTTAGGCATCAAATTCTCTTCCCAAGACTCCTTCCATGAGTGGGCAGCCCAAAAGCTCCAAGAAAACTTGAAAATCAGCTCCAAATGGCAGGTTATGGGGGTGTCTCCTAGTATCTCTCCATGAATCAAGGATTTTTCCTTCATGGTTTGGCTCTTTTGGACACCTCCTAGTCTTGCTCCACAAGTTTAGGCTTCTTCCTTTCATGGCTATGGCACTTTAGGAAACTTTTGGGTGCCTCCTTGATTTTCTCCCCAAGACATGCTCTCTTCCCTTTTATAACTTGGGTTTTTATGGAACATTGTGGGGCACCTCCTTGATCCTCTCTTCAAGAAAAATTCTTGCCATCCTGGCTTGGGTTTATCTGGAAAGAAGTTGGCTCCTCCTTGGATTGAGGTATCTTGATGGATTTCTCCCCCAAGTGGCGCATGAAAGAAGGGACCTGCTTTCTTGTGGTGTGGGGACCAAGGCACACTGGATGGAGATGTGGCGCCTCCTTGACTCTGGCGTGTGGCTGGGAGTGTGCCGCCCACTTGCTTGGTCCTGGGAGAAAATGTGGTACCTTGGAGAAGACCTAGACCACTACTAGGACTTGTATTGAGTCAACATGACTCAACAAAATTTAAATTGCAGGGAAATATGTACTCAAACTATAATTGAGTTGACCAAGTCAACCCTTATTACAAAACCAGAAAACCCTAATTCTTCGGGCAATGTCAATCAGAGATCCAGATGGAGCCCTGAAGTCTTCTTCTGAGTCTGGTGCCCGCACCAACTCTCCCGGGGTGGGAGGAACTCGACCCTGTCGAGTATGGATCAAGCTGGCTCTGGTATCTCTCCAAGAGGTCTGGATCCAATTCTTGTAATTCTTCTCGGGAGATCCAAGAGTTATCAGAATCTGGCCTTCCTTGCCAGCGGACCAGGTATCTTTGGTATCCTCGATTACGAGTAGAGATAACCTGATCATCCAGGATCTTTTCAATCTGCTCTTTCCTCACAGGCCAGTTTGTTGGTGGACACACAGGGTTGGGTTCACTCTCAAGAGCAGGATTAGGCTCAAAAAGGCTCACTGGGAATCACAGCTGGCTCTCTATACTCTATTAGGTCTGTAATGTTGAAAGTGGAGCTAATGCCTAGTTCTGAAGGCAACTCAAGCACATAGGCATTGGACCCTACTCTCTTCACCACTCTAAATGGTCCAGCTCCTGTAGCATGTAACTTTCTAACAGTTCCAGGAGGAAACCTTTCAGGCCTTAACCTAATCATTACATAGTCTCCCTCAACAAAAGTTTTGACTCGCCTTTGAGAATCAGCCAACTTCTTATAAGTTTCATTACTTAAATTTATTTTGGCATGAATTTCTTTATGCAAGTCCTTTACATGCTATGCAAGTGCATCAAGAGACTTGTGTGTGTGGACTAATAGTGAAATCAGATCAAGTGGTGTGTGAGGCTTGTATCAATTTCAAAGGGACTCTAGCCTATAGACCTATTGATCGAAACATTATATGCAAATTTAGTCCTGGACAAAATACAAATCCCAATTCCTGGTGCTCTCAATCAAACCAAAATCAGAGCCAAAGCCTAGTAAAGGGTCAAGAAAAACTAAACTAGACTGACGACGCATTCCTAAAGAATGGACTTTATTCCAAAGGAACCCTTGGTCTAAACCTAACAAACTAAGGCTCTCTAGGTTTGACCTTGGGTCGGAGGAGGGCATGCAGAGCATGAAAACTTATTATGGATGCCTAGTAGGTGCCATAAGGTCTTCCAGAAGTAGGTGGCAAACCTAATAGGTTCTAAGGAGTCTTGCAACCTAGAGATCTCAGTAAAGTGTAATCCCATAGCTCTAGAAACATGAGAAGATTCAGGGAATGGTAGGAAATAATAATCAGAGTTTTGAGGTGGCTTATCAGAAACAAGAAACAAACCTTGGTTATTCAGGATGACCTTAAAATGAGGACATTGTTCTATAGGTGCACTCATCCAAACCTCATGATTTGCTCTATGAGGGTCTACAAGTGCAAGTTCTAGGGTAGGCTGGGTGCTCCTAGAAGGTGGAAGGTTATCAGGAAGGTCTTTGGAATGTTTATCTAAAAAGTCCTCTAAGCTACTGTCTTTTTCTTGTTCTTGGACCTTCTCAATGGGCAATTCTTTTGAACCCCTTCCTTCTTCACACTTCTCTACCAGATTTGACTCAGGGGTGTCTTCTTTGGATTCCTCAATGAGTTCAAAGGTATTCTCACTTAAACTCTCATTGGGTGCAATTTCCTCTTCCCGAACTTCCTCAAAAGGGTCTTCTCTTAGGGTTAGCTCCTGAATTCCTTGAGTGGCAGGGGTCCCCTCAATAACCCCATCAGGTAGGAGTTGGTTAATTGAATTATCGGGAGAGATATCCTCAAATTCTTCTTCTTCATATTCATCTATCAAACTTATGTCAGGCTCATATATTTCTTCCTCAATCTCACCGAAAGGTTCTAATCTATTCTCCTTTGATTCCTCTTTAAGTACGGCTCTGGTCAGGTCAACTAATTTTGGGATGGCCATACCTAACTCCTTCTCAGTGTTATCCTTCTGGTCAAGAGGTGACACAAGTGGGAATTGACAAACAAAAGTCTGGTTCACTACGGGTGTCGGATCAATCGGAACTTGACTCAAGTTGGTAGAGGTTGGCTTTAAGTCCAAAGTACTTGATTGGTTATATCTTAAAGACCACTCATAGTCTTGGGCTTCTTGGTAGGCTCGGTCTAACTTATTGGTCTTTTCAAGGCATAGCTTCCTATAAATGTCTGGGTGTAACCCAACCTTAAATCTCGATGTGATCTGAGCTTCGGTCTCAATGGTATTGCATTTCATGTCATACCACTAGAAGTCCTCGATATATTTAGACACAGGCCTATTACCTTGTCGCAATTGGTACCATTGGTCTAAAAGTCTTTTCTCATAGGATCTACCTAGGTACCTATCTCTCAACTTACTTCTCATATCTCTCCAAGTATATATTTCCTCTTTTCTTTGATAACACTCATGCTCAATAGCATACCAATGCGACCTAGCATGTTTGGTGAACTTGGTTTTGGCCAACCTAACTTGTCCTAATTCCGATATGTTAGTGCACTCAAAATACCGATCCATTTGTTCTTCCCACTTAATATATGTCTCTTGTCTTCCATCAAAAGTGGGTGCATAAGGTTCGGTGTTCCTAACGGGTCCCTTTTCTGAGTCAACCAAGTATGGATATAGGCTCCTAGGGTTATGCTCGGGATCACGGTATAAGGTCCTCCTAGGCTCCTGGCATGGGTGAGGTTGGGGCCTATTAAATTTTGGATCAGGGGTCCAATTTTGATGTCTACGTTTCTCAAGTCCCTGGGCTCGGTCTCTAAACTGGGCAAAACCCTCATTCATATCCTGACTCAATTTGGTCATACTTTCGGTAAGAGTTCTAACCATGGCCTCTAAATCAGGTTGGGTTTGACCAGGTTGGGAGGGTACTCCGTTCCGGGTGGACATGATGATGCAAGCAAGCACACAAAATGTGACCAGACTAAAGCGACTACTGGCTCACTAGACCTAGAGTCCAAACTAGATGCCCAATCAAAATGGCAAGCTAGCCTGTAGTAACTCGGGACTCAGCCAGGCAGGTGTAAGGGGAGTGTTAGGTCCCTAATTGCCAATCCTAGACACCAATCAGTGATTGGCCAGGTTGGCGGACCAGCACACAAGCCCTTTGGGATAGAATCCCTGAACCACCATTCTAGACACTGAGTACAAAGCACACACAGAGTAACTAGACAAACTGACTCAACACTAGCCTTGACCCGACTTGTTGATGTCCCTAGCCCACTAGGGCAAATTAAGTCTAATAAATTTTAAAGTTAGGCTTAGGATCGAATGAGTGGGTGGTGGTTTTGGGCTAAGGAGAGGTTATCAACTCCTCCCCTTATCTTAGATGCTCAATTGCCCTTAAGATGAATTAGGAGATGATCACTCAAAAAATTGCATTGCAGAACACAAAAACAGAGTTGCGGTAATTTAACTCTCAGAAATTTTAAGAAAACCAATAAATCACTAGAAAATTATGTAAAATAGACTTAATTATACTGGTTCCAACAAAATAAAAATCATGTAATTCGGAGTTATCTCCACTGAGAAACAATTCCTGAAACAAGATAGTTACGGACTGAAAACAGGGTGCTTCCCCCGTTTACAATTCCTGCTACGAAGTTGTAACCCAACGGATCCCCTACACGCCCTTGGAACACCCCATGGAATGGGAAGAGGAGGCTTACACCTCACTTAGTTCCTAGGACCGGACGTCCTGGGGAGTCTACTTCGAGCAGACAAAGTAAAAAAGAGAGACACTCAAAACATGCAAGCAAGTCAGAAACCCTAGACAGGGCTCTGATACCAAAATGATGCAGAACGGAAGCTTTGATACCAAAATTGATGCAGGACAAAAGCTCTGATACCAAAAATGATGCAGAACAAAGAACAAAGAAGCATATGCGGAAGTAAAATTAAGATTAATTCTTTCTTTTTTTTTATTTCAGAAATTGGCTTTGACTCAAAGTAAAGTTAAACTAAGTTGATGGAAACTAGGTAAGGATAGAAAGCACAATTTAGAAGAAGCTAAGCTATCAGAGTAGTTCAGAAGTAACGGATCGCTGGGGGTTGAGAAACTCCCAGACCTAGGGTTTCGCTCTGAACTTTCAACAGGACAGAAATAAAGAGAAGAGACGGTTTACCAACCAGACAGTGATCTTCACAGAATTTGGGTGGAAGAACTCTCTCGAGCAGATTGTTGGATCCTCGGAGTCGACAATCTTCGCAATGGATCCTCCAATACTGGTCTCATGGCTGGGTTGGCTTCTCCTGAACTCAAGATCTGGGAAGAAGAAAAACAAGTGATGGATTCAGAGACTCAGGGAAGGATTTACCAGTTTGAAGAACTTGAAGGCTGATGTCGCTGAGATCCGGATTCTCTTTAAGGCTAATTCGACTCCCTTTGGAAAGAGCTTTGGATCTGAAGTATCGAGACTATAGCTGGATGCTGGTGGTCGGCCTGGACTTGGAGAGAATGGCCGTGAGAGGTGGGATATGCTAGGGCTTGGTGGAAAGAGAAGGGTGATGGGCGGCTAGGGTTTGGGAGTGAAGTGGCTAACCTAGGGTTGGGGTTTTGGAGATCTCACACCTCCTCAAGGTTCCTGGGGAACCCGGATTTACTCCCTCACGGAGCTCAACACCTGGATGCAAGTGCGGAAGAGAGAAAATACAAAGTTTGCTCACAAAAAAATTTGGTTTCCATTCATCTGATTCTTCAAGAGTTACATAGAGTTGAATATATAGACATAACAAAGAAATAAAATTTCATACACTTTCCATGTGGGACTAATAGGACTAACCCACACTTTAGGCATCAAATTCTCTTCCCAAGACTCCTTCCATGAGTGGGCAGCCCAAAAGCTCCAAGAAAACTTGAAAATCAGCTCCAAATGGCAGGTTATGGGGGTGTCTCCTAGTATCTCTCCATGAATCAAGGATTTTTCCTTCATGGTTTGGCTCTTTTGGACACCTCCTAGTCTTGCTCCACAAGTTTAGGCTTCTTCCTTTCATGGCTATGGCACTTTAGGAAACTTTTGGGTGCCTCCTTGATTTTCTCCACAAGACATGCTCTCTTCCCTTTTATAACTTGGGTTTTTATGGAACATTGTGGGGCACCTCCTTGATCCTCTCTTCAAGAAAAATTCTTGCCATCCTGGCTTGGGTTTATCTGGAAAGAAGTTGGCTCCTCCTTGGATTGTGGTATCTTGATGGATTTCTCCCCCAAGTGGCGCATGAAAGAAGGGACCTGCTTTCTTGTGGTGTGGGGACCAAGGCACACTGGATGGAGATGTGGCGCCTCCTGGACTTTGGCGTGTGGCTGGGAGTGTGCCGCCCACTTGCTTGGTCCTGGGAGAAAATGTGGCACCTTGGAGAAGACCTAGACCACTACTAGGACTTGTATTGAGTCAACATGACTCAACAAAATTTAAATTGCAGGGAAATATAGACTCAAACTAAAATTGAGTTGACCAAGTCAACCCTTATTACAAAACCAGAAAATCCTAATTCTTCGGGCAATGTCAATCAGAGATCCAGATGGAGCCCTGAAGTCTTCTTCTGAGTCTGGTGCCCGCACCAGATGTTCAGATTCAGGAATACACCTACGGATGATTTGATCAGCACAAATTCGAAAGAGTTCAGGATTCTTCCCAAAAGTAATATTTAATTTGAGCAAAGAATCGATCCTTTTCATTCTTGGACCAGCCATCAGGGATTTGTCCAACCACTAAGTAGTTAACAATATCTGCAAACCAAGGGGCCTTTGCATGCGAAACTGCTAAGAGCTGTTCATCCTGAAAAGATTCTTCAATTGATGCAGGTTCACACTCTTCAACTAAAATCTTAGATAGATGGTGCGGGCACCAGACTCAGAAGAAGACTTCAGGGCTCCATCTGGATCTCTGATTGACCTTGCCCAAAGAATTAGCATTTTCTCGTTTTGTATTAAGGGTTGACTTGGTCAACTCAAATTTAGTTGAGTTTATATTTCCCTGTAATTTAAATTTTGTTGAGTCATGATGACTCAATACAGGTCCTAGTAGTGGTCTAGGTCTTATCCAGGGTGTCACTTTTTCTCCCAAGCCCAAGCAAGTGGGTGCCAAACTCCCAGCCACACTCCCAGCCACACGCCAAGTCCAGGAGGCACCACAAATCCATCCCAGTGTCTTGGTCCCCACACCTAAGGGAGAAAGAAATTTTCTTGAAGCCAAAATCAAGGAGGCGTCCCATATGTACCTTAAAAGGCCAAGCTAAAGGAGGAAAGAAGCATTTCTTAGGGAGCACTTCAAGGGGGCGCCCAATCCATGCCTAAAAAGCCCAATGCAAAGTTGGGAAGAGCCATGACTTGGGGAGAAAGAAAAGGAGGTGTCCAAAAGAGTTGAGCCATGGAAGGAAAAAAAAATATTTCTTGAAGAGCAAGGCTAGGAGGCGCCACCTACTTACCATTTGAAGCTTTCAATCAACATTTATGGAACCTCTTGGCCGGCCATATGGGGAGGAATTGATTCTACAAACCTAAATTGAAGATCCATCCTATTAGTCCCACATGGGAAGATGTAAAACCCTGACCTCTAGTAAAGTCCTATAAAATAAACCCCTCTTGTAAGTTTTAAAGACAAATGAAGAATGAAATCAATTTCTTTGTGAGCAACTTTGTGTTTCTCTCTTCTGCACTTGTGTTCAGGTGTTGACCTCCATGAGGGAGTAAATCCGAGTTCCCTAGGAACATTGAGGAGGTGTGAGATCTCCAATCCCAAAACCCTACCAAAACCCTAGGTTAGCCACTTCCAATCCAAACCCTAGCCACCCTTCATCCTCTTCATTCCACCAAACCCTAGCCTACCCCATCTCTCACGGCCCCTCTCTCCAAGTAGAGCCCAACCACCAGCATCCAGGTCCAGTTTGGCTACTTCGAAGATAGAGCAAATCCCAGAGGAAGTCAGATCAGCATTCCAAGAGAATCAGGATTTCAGCAACATTAGCTTTCAAGTTCTTTTATCTGGTAAATCCTTCCTTGAGTATCTGGTTCCATAACTTGTTTTTCTTCTTTACCAGATCTTGAGTTCAGAAGAAGCCAACTCTGCCAAAGGGACAGTATTGGAGGATCCATTGTGAAGATATCTGAATCCGGGGATCCAACAATCTGCTCAAGAGAGTCCTTCCACTAAACTCTGTGAAGATCACTGCCTGGTCTGTAACCCTTCTCTTCTCTTTACTTCTATCCTGTTGAAAGTTCAGAACGAAACCCTAGGTCTGGGAGTTTCTCAACCCCCAGCGATCCTTTACTTCTGAACTACTCTGATAACCTAGTTTCTTTAAATTGTGCTTTCAATTATTACATAGTTTCTTTCAATTTAGTTTAACTTTCCTTTGAGTCAAAGCCGACTTCTGAAAATATAAAAAATAAAAAAATAAAAAAAAAAAGAATTAGTCTTAATTTACTTTCGCATCGCATCATCTCTCTTTCATTCTACATTATTTTGGTATCAGAGCATTCATTCTGCATCAATTTTGGTATCAGAGCCCTGTCTAAGGTTTTTGACTTGCTTGCTTGTTTTGAGTTTCTCTCTTTTTTACTTTGTCTGCTCGAAGTAGACTCCCCAGGACGTTCGGTCCTAGGAACGAAGCGAGGTGCAAGCCTCCTCTTCCCATTCCTCGGGGTGTTCCTAGGGCGTGTAGGGGATCCGCTAGGTTACAACTTCATAGCAGGAATTGTAAACGGGGGAAGCGTTCTATTTTCAGTCTGTAACTACTCAGTTATAGGAATTGTTTCTCATTGCAGGTAACTCCAAATTGTATGATTTTTATTTTTCTGAAACTAGTATAATTGAAACTATTTTACATAATTTTACTGTGCTTTATTGGTTTCCGTGAAATTTCTGAGAGTTAAATTACAGCAACTCTGTTTTTGTGTTTCTGCATTTCAATTTTTTTTGAGTGATCATCTCCTAATTCATCTTAAGGGCAATTAAGCATCTAAGATAAGGGGAGGAGTTGATAACCTCTCCTTAGCCCAAAACCATCACCCATTCATTCGATCCTAAGCCTAATTTTAAAATTTATTAGACTTAATTTGTCCTAGTGGGCTAGGGACACCAACAAGTCTGGTCTAGGCTAGTGTTGAGTCAGTTTGTCTAGTTACTCTGTGTGTGCTTTGTACTCAGTGTCTAGAACGGTGGTTCAGGGATTCTATCCCGAAGGGCTTGTGTGCTGGTCCGCCTACCTGGCCAATCACTGATTGGTGTCTAGGTTTGGCAATTAGGGACCAAACACTCCCCTTACACCTGCCTGGCTGAGTCCCGAGTTACTACAGGCTAGCTTGCCACTCTGATTGGGCATCTAGTTTGGGCTCTAGGTCTACTTAGCCCGTAGTCGTTTCAGTCGAGTCTCATTTGATGTGCTTGCTTGCATCATCATGTCCACCCAGAACGGAGTACCCTACCAACCTGGTCAAACCCAACCTAATTTTGAGGCCATGGTTAGAGCTCTTACTGAAAGTATGAACAAATTGAGTCAGGATATGAATGAGAATTTTACCCAGCTTAGGGATCGAGTCCAAGTAGTTGAGAAACGTAGACATCAAAATTGGACCCCTGATCCAAAATTTAATAGGCCCCAACCTCACCCATGCCAGGAGCCTAGGAGGACCTTATACCGTGATCCCGAGCATAACCTTAGGAAGCCTAACCATGATATCTATAGTGTGGATCTGGTGCGGGCACCAGACTCAGGAGAAGACTTCAGAGCTCCATCTGGATCTCTGATTAACCTTGCCCAAAGAATTAGGGTTTTTTTGGCTTGTAATAAGGGTTGACTGGATCAACTCAATTTTAGCTTGAGTCTATATTACCTGCATTTTATTTTGTTGAGTCATGTTGACTCAGTAGTGGACTAGGGTTTCAACCTGGGATGTTACATTTTCTCCCAAGGCCAAGCAAGTGGGCGCCACACTCCCAGCCACACTCCCAGCCATACGCCTGAGTCTAGGGGGCGCCACATCTCCATCCAGCAGGCTTTGGTCCCCACACCACAGATAGCAGCTCCTGTCTTTCATGCGCCAATTGAGGAGAAATCCACCAGGGGTCCACAAATCAAGGGGGCAGCCCAAGACTTCCCAAAAGAACCAAACTATAAAAGGAAAAAAATTCTCTTGGAGAGGAATTCAAGGAGGCGCCCATTACCTGCCAGAAATACTCAAAACAAAGTTAGAAGGAGCCATAACTTGGGGAGAAAGAAAAGGAGGTATCCAAAAAGGGTTGAGCCATGGAAGGAATGAGATTTCTCTTGAAAAAGAAAGGTTAGGAGGCACCCTAATCATTCCAACTAAAGCCGGATATAAAAGGCAACAAATTTTCTCATGGAGGGCAAGGTTAAGTGGCGCCCAAACACTTCCAGATAAGGCCAAGCATAGAAGGAACAAATATTTTCTTGGAGGTCAAGACAAGGAGGTGCCACCCACTTTCCTTTTTGAAGCTTCAATCAACTTTGGAATTAATTAGCCGGCCATATGAGTAGGGATTGATATCCTAATTTGAAGATCCCCTCCTTTAGTCCCACATGGGAAGATGTAAAACCCTACTCTCTTGTAATGGCCTATAAATTAAACCCCCATGTAAGTTTGAAAAGAATCAGATGAATGAAACCAATTTTTTTGTGAGCAAACTTTGTGTTTTCTCTCTTCCGCACTTGTATCCAGGTGTTGAGCTCCATGAGGGAGTAAATCCGGGTTCCCCAGGAACCTTGAGGAGGTGTGAGATCTCTAAAACCCCAACCCTAGGTTAGCCACTCCACTCCCAAACCCTAGCCGCCCATCACCCCTCTCCTTCCACCAAGCCCTAGCCTATCCCACCTCTCACGGCCACCCTCTCCAAGTCTAGGCCGACCACCAGCATCCAGCTACAGTCTGGATACTTCAGATCCAAAGCTATTTCCAGAGAGAGTCGAATCAGCCTTCAAGAGAATCCGGATCTCAGTGACATCAGCCTTCAAGTTCTTCAAACTGGTAAATCCTTTCCCGAGTCTCTGAATCCATCACTTGTTTTTCTGCTTCCCAGATCTTGAGTCTAGGAGAAGCCGACCAAACCACGAGACCAGTATTGGAGGATCCATTGCGAAGATAGCCGAATCCGAGGATCCAACAATCTGCCCGAGAGAGTTCTTCCACCCAAATTCTGTGAAGATCACTGTCTGGTTGGTAACCCATCTCTCCTCTCTTTTTCTGTCTTGTTGAAAGTTCAGAGCGAAACCCTAGGTCTGGGAGTTTCTCAACCCCCAGTGATCCGTTACTTCTGAACTACTCTGATAATTTAGCTTCTTCTAAATTGTGCTTTTAATCCTTACTTAGTTTCCATCAACTTAGTTTAACTTTACTTTGAGTCAAAGCCAATTTCTGAAATATATATAAAAAAAAGAATTAATCTTAATTTTTACTTCCGAATACGCTTCTTTGTTCTTTGTTCTGCATCATTTTTGGTATCAGAGCTTCCGTCCTCCATCAATTTTGGTATCAGAGCCCTGTCTAGGGTTTCTGTCTTATGTGCTTGTTTGAGTGTCTCTCCTTTTTACTTTGTCTGCTCGAAGTAGACTCCCCAGGACGTCCGGTCCTAGGAACGAAGCGAGGTGCAAACCTCCTTTTCCCATTCCATGGGGTATTCCTAGGGCGTGTAGGGGATCCGTTGGGTTACAACTTCGTAGCAGGAATTGTAAACGGGGAAGCACCCTGTTTTCAGTCTGTAACTATCCTATTTCAGGAATTGTTTCTCATTGTAACCAACTCTGAATTATGTGATTTTTGTTTTGCTGGAACCAATATAATTGAAAATATTTTACTTAATTTTCCTGTGATTTATTGGTTTCTGTGAAATTTCTGAGAATTAAATTACTGTAACTCTATTTTTGTATTTTTGTAATTTAATTTTTTTGAGTGATCATCTCCTAATTCATCCTAAGGGCATTTGAGCATCTAAGATAAGGGGAGGAGTTGATAACCTCTTCTTAGCCCAAAACCACCACCCACTCATTCGAACCTAAGCCTTTAATCTTAAAATTAATTAGACCTAATTTGCCCTAGTGGGCTAGGGACATCAACAAGTCGGGTCAAGGCTAGTGTTGAGTCAGTTTGTCTGGTTACTCTGTGTGTGCTTTGTACTCAGTGTCTAGAACGGTGGTTCAGGGATTCCATCCCGAAGGGCTTGTGTGCTGGTCCGCCTACCTGGCCAATCTCTGATTGGTGTCTAGGATTGGCATTCAGGGACCTAACACTCCCCTTACACCTGCCTAGCTGAGTCCTGAGTTACTACAGGCTAGCTTGCCACTCTGATTGGGCATCTAGTTTGGGCTCTAGGTCTAGTTAGCCCATAGTCATTCAGTTGAGTCTCATTTTGTGTGCTTGATTGCATCATGTCTACCCGAAATGGAGTACCCTACCAACCTGGTCAAACCCAACCTGATTTAGAGGCCATGGTTAGAGCTCTTACTGAGAGTATGAACAAATTAAGTCAGGATATGAATGAGGATTTTTCCCAGTTTAGGGATCGAGTCCAAGTACTTGAGAAACGTAGACATCAAAATTGGACCTCTGATCCATAATTTAATAGGCCCCAACCTCACCCATGCTAGGAACCTAGAAGGACCTTATACCGTGATCCCGAACATAACCTTAGGAAGCCTAACCATGATATCTATAGTGTGGATCGTGTCTATGAGAGGTCCTTACAATATTCTAGACCAGTCACTCAACAACCCATGTCTTCTAGATCAAACCATTTAGATCCACACCCATGCCAAAGTAAGGTCTCTACTAGCTTAAAACCCAGTGTGACCCAGTTTCCTATATCTCAAGAATGTTTGTTTTGTGGAGAAAGAGGCCATAAATCTAGTCAGTGCCCATGCATAGGACTGGCTTGTGCATACCTAAGTGGTAAGAATCCTAAGGATGACATTAATGAGGGAGAACCCAAGCCTACCAATGAGGAAGAAGGGTTAGGTATGACAAGCCCAGAATCAGTTGACCCGATTACCACTGACCCGAAACCCATTGAAGATGGCATCGAGGAAGTATATGATGCTGGCTTGAGTCTAGTTGATGAATATGAGGGGGAAGAACTTGAAGAATGTGACATCGATACTATTGGTTCCTTACCTGAGGAGACCTTGGAAAGCAACCAAGTGGTAGGACCTAGTTCAGAAATTCAAGAGATTTGTGAGAACAAGGTTCCTTTAGTCAAATACCCCCAGGAAGAACTCATCATGTTAGCCCGAGATATCAGTGCGTATCCTCTAATGACAGTCATTCCCCAAGTACCAATTGAAGATCTTTGCACTGAACTGTTTAAGTTTGCCCACCCTATGGTAGATCCTCTCCTTAGGATGACTGAATCAAGCCTCTTACAATTGGACCTTGTCCCATGCCCAGCCATTAAGGTCTCTCCCGTAATCTCAGTTGAACATCCTTGTCTTGAGCGGATTGATTCACCCAGTCCTGTAGAAGTCCTCTTTATGGCCCCAGACCCCTTCCTTCGCATGACTGACCTACCCTTCTATAGAGTATACCTTTCCGCACCCATAGGTCAAATTTCAAGTCTTGAGGTCATCATCCATAGGCCCTTCCATGAATCATTCTCTAATCCAGTTCTTGAGAAAGTGGATCATTATTTGCTTAAAGAACAAACCTTAACTGTTGCAATCACATGTCCTAGGCTACTTCCCGAACCATCTCTTGATCCATTCCTGGGAGTAGCAAACTTTTACTTTCGTAAGGATGACCAGTTGACACTCATAGATCACCATTCAAACCTTCAGGTCACCACCTTTAATCAACAGGTAATTCGAGACTCCACCTCATATCTCCTCCCTTTCTCTAGGACTTCTAATGCTTCTTACACCATCCAAGTATACTTTGTCGAAGTCTGTAGAGTGAACCACGTGTTAGAACCTATTAGGTTTTCCACCTACTTCTGGAAGACCTTATGGCACCTACTAGGCACCCATGATAAGTTTTCATGCTCTGCATGCCATCCTCCGACCCAAGGTCAAACCTAGAGAGCCGTAGTTTGTTAGGTTTAGACCTAGGGTTCCTTTGAATAAAGTCCATTCTTTAGGAATGCATCGTCAGTCGAGTTTAGGACATTGTCTCAGATTTTGAGAGCACCAGGAATTGGGATTTGTATTTTGTCCAAGGCTGAAATTGCATTCAATGTTTCGATCAATAGGTCTATAGGCTAGAGTCCCTTTGAAATTGTTCATGGATACAAGCCTCCCGCACCACTTGATCTGATTTCACTATTAGCCTACACACACAAGTCTCTTGATGCACTTGTATAGCATGTAAAGGACTTGCATAAAGAAATTCATGCCAAAATAAATTTAAGTAATGAAACTTATAAGAAGTTGGCTGATTCTCAAAGGCGAGTCAAAACTTTTGACGAAGGAGACTATGTAATGATTAGGTTAAGGCCTGAACGGTTTCCTCCCAGAACTGTTAGAAAGTTACATGCTAGAGGAGCTGGACCATTTAGAGTGGTAAAGAGAGTAGGATCCAATGCCTATGTGCTCGAGTTACCTCCAGAACTAGGCATTAGCTCCACTTTCAACATTACAGACCTAGTAGAGTATAGGGAGCCAGCTGTGATTCCCAGTGAGGCTTTTGAACCTAATCCTGCTCTTGAGAGTGAACCTGATCCTGTGTGTCCACCAACAAACTGGACTGTGAGGAAAGAGCAGATTGAAAAGATCCTGGATGATCAGGTTATCTTTACTCGTAATCAAGGATACCAAAGATACCTGGTCCGCTGGCTAGGAAGGCCAGATTCTGATGACTCTTGGATCTCTCGAGAAGAATTACAAGAGTTGGACCCAGACCTCTTGGAGAGATACCAGAGCCAACTTGATCCATACTCGACAGGGTCGAGTTCCTCCCACCATGGGAGAATTGGTGCGGGCACCAGACTTAGGAGAAGACTTCAGAGCTCCATCTGGATCTCTGATTAACCATGCCCGAAGAATTAGGATTTTTTTGGCTTGTAATAAGGGTTGACTGGATCAACTCAATTTTAGCTTGAGTCTATATTACCTGCATTTTATTTTGTTGAGTCATGTTGACTCAGTAGTGGACTAGGGTTTCAACCTGGGATGTTACATTTTCTCCCAAGGCCAAGCAAGTGAGCGCCACACTCCCAGCCATACACCTGAGTCCAGGGGGCACCACATCTCCATCCAGCAGGCTTTGGTCCCCACACCACAGATAGCAGCTCCCCTCTTTCATGCACTAATTGAGGAGAAATCCACCAGGGGTCCACAAATCAAGGGGGCGGCCCAAGACTTCCCAAAAGAACCAAACTATAAAAGGGAAAAAATTCTCTTGGAGAGGAATTCAAGGAGGCGCCCATTACCTGCCAGAAATACTCAAAACAAAGTTAGAAGGAGCCATAACTTGGGAAGAAAAAAAAGGATGTATCCAAAAAGGGTTGAGCCATGGAAGGAAGGAGATTTCTCTTGAAAAAAAAAGGTTAGGAGGCACCCTAATCATTCCAACTAAAGCCAGATATAAAAGGCGATAAATTTTCTCTTGGAGGGCAAGGGTTAAGAGGCACCCAAACACTTCCAGATAAGGCCAAGCATAGAAGGAAAAAATATTTTCTTGGAGGTCAAGACAAGGAGGTGCCACCCACTTTCCTTTTTGAAGCTTCAATCAACTTTGGAATTAATTAGCCGGCCATATGAGTAGGGATTGATATCCTAATTTGAAGATCCCCTCCTTTAGTCCCACATGGGAAGATGTAAAACCCTACTCTCTTATAATGGCCTATAAATTAAACCCCCATGTAAGTTTGAAAAGAATCAGATGAATGAAACCAATATTTTTGTGAGCAAACTTTGTGTTTTCTCTCTTCCGCACTTGTATCCAGGTGTTGAGCTCCGTGAGGGAGTAAATCCGGGTTCCCCAGGAACCTTGAGGAGGTGTGAGATCTCCAAAACACCAACCCTAGGTTAGCCACTCCACTCCTAAACCCTAGCCGCCCATCACCCCTCTCCTTCCACCAAGCCCTAGCCTATCCCACCTCTCACGGCCACCCTCTCCAAGTCCAGGCTGACCACCAGCATCCAGCTACAGTCCGGATACTTTAGATCCAAAGCTTTTTCCAGAGGGAGTCAAATCAGCCTTCAAGAGAATCCGGATCTCAACGACATCAGCCTTCAAGTTCTTCGAACTGGTAAATCCTTTCCCGAGTCTCTGAATCCATCACTTATTTTTCTTCTTCCTAGATCCTGAGTCCAGGAGAAGCCGACCAAACCACGAGACCAGTATTGGAGGATCCATTGCGAAGATAGCCGAATCCGAGGATCCAACAATCTGCCCGAGAGAGTTCTTCCACCCAAATTCTGTGAAGATCACTGTCTGGTTGGTAACCCATCTCTCCTCTCTTTTTCTGTCCTGTTGAAAGTTCAGAGCGAAACCCTAGGTCTGGGAGTTTCTCAACCCCCAGCAATCCGTTACTTCTGAACTACTCTGATAATTTAGCTTCTTCTAAATTGTGCTTTCAATCCTTACCTAGTTTCCATCAACTTAGTTTAAATTTACTTTGAGTCAAAGCCAATTTCTGAAATAAAAAAAAAAAAAAAAATTAATCTTAATTTTTACTTCCGCATACGCTTCTTTGTTCTTTGTTCTGCATCTTTTTTAGTATCAGAGCTTCCGTCCTGCATCAGGATCGTGTCTATGAGAGGTCCTTACAATATTCTAGACCAGTCACTCAACAACCCAAGTCTTCTAGATCAAACCATTTAGATCCACAACCATGCCCAAGTAAGGTCTCTACTAGCTTGAAACCCAGTGTGACCCAGGTTCCTATATCGCAAGAATGTTGGTTTTGTGGAGAAAGAGGACATAAATCTAGTCAGTGCCCATGCATAGGACTGGCTTGTGCACAGCTAAGTGGTAAGAATCCTAAGGATGACATTAATGAGGGAGAACACAAGCCTACCAATGAGGAAGAAAGGTTAGGTATGACAAGCCCAGAATCAGTTGACCCGAAACCCATTAAAGATGGCATCGAGGAAGTATATGATGCTGGCTTGAGTCTAGTTGATAAATATGAGGGGAAAGAACTTGAAGAATTTGACATCGGTACTATTGGTTCCTTACCTGAGGAGACCTTGGAGAGCAACCAAGTGGTAGGACCTAGTTCAGAAATTAAAGAGATTTGTGAGAACCAGGTTCCTTTAGTCAAATACCCCTAGGAAGAACTCATAGTGTTAGCCCGAGCTATCAGTTCGTACCCTCTAATGACAGTCATTCCCCAAGTACCAATTGAAGATCTTTGCACTGAACTGTTTAAGTTTGCCAACCCTATGGTAGATCCTCTCCTTAGGATGACTGAATCAAGCCTCTTACAATTGGACCTTGTCCCATGCCCAGCCACTAAGGTCTCTCCCGTAATCTCAGTTGAACATCTTTGTCTTGAGCGGATTGATTCACCCAGTCCTGTAGAAGTCCTCCTTATGACCCCAGACGCCTTTCTTCGCATGACTGACCTACCCTTCTATAGAGTATACCTTTCCGCACCCATATGTCAAATTCCAAGTCTTGAGGTCATCATCCATAGGCCCTTCCATGAATCATTCTTTAATCCAGTTCTTGAGAAAATGGATCATTATTTGCTTAGAGAACAAACCTTAACATTTGCAATCACATGTCCTAGGCTACTTCCCGAACCATCTCTAGATCCAGTCCTAGGAGTAGCAAACTTTTCCTTTCATAAGGATGACCAGTTGACACTCATAGATCACCATTCAAACCTTCAGGTCACCACCTTTAGTCAACAGGTAATTCGAGACTCCACCTCATATTTCCTCCCTTTCTCTAGGACTTCCAATGCTTCTTACACCATCCAAGTATACTTTGTCGAAGTCTTTAGAGTGAACCATGTGTCAGAATCTATTAGGTTTGCCACCTACTTCTGGAAGACCTTATGGCACCTACTAGGCACCCATGATAAGTTTTCCTGCTCTGCATGCCATCTTCCGACCCAAGGTCAAACCTAGAGAGCCGTAGTTTGTTAGGTTTAGACCTAGGGTTCCTTTGAAATAAAGTCCATTCTTTAGGAATGCATCGTCAGTCTAGTTTAGTTTTTCTTGACCCTTTACTAGGCTTTGACTCAGATTTTGGTTTGATTGAGAGCACCAGGAATTGGGATTTGTATTTTGTCCAGGGCTGAAATTGCATTCAATGTTTCGATCAATAGGTCTATAGGCTAGAGTCCCTTTGAAATTATTCATGGATACAATCCTCACACACCACTTGATCTGATTTCACTATTAGCCCACACACACAAGTCTCTTGATGCAATTGCATAGCATATAAAAGACTTGCATAAAGAAATTCATGCCAAAATAAATTTAAGTAATGAAACTCATAAGAAGTTGGCTGATTCTCAAAGGCGAGTCAAAACTTTTGTTGAGAGAGACTATGTAATGATTAGGTTAAGGCCTGAGCGGTTTTCTCCTGGAACCGTTAGAAAGTTACATGCTAGAGGAGCTGGAACATTTAGAGTAGTGAAGAGAGTAGTATCCAATGCCTATGTGCTCGAGTTGCCTCTAGAACTAGGCAATAGCTCTACTTTCAACAATACAGACCTAGTAGAGAACAGGGAGCCAGCTGTGATTCCCAGTGAGCCTTTTGAACCTAATCCTATTTTTGAGAGTGATCCCGATCCTGTGTGTCCACCAACAAACTGGCCTGTGAGGAAAGAGCAGATTGAAAAGATCGTGGATGATCAGGTTATCTCTACTCGTAATCGAGGATACCAAAGATACCTGGTCCGCTGGCAAGGAAGGCCAGACTCTGATGACTCTTGGATCTCCCGAGAAGAACTACAAGATTTGGATCCAGACCTCTTTGAGAGATACTAGAGCCAACTTGAGCCTTACTCGATAGGGTCGAGTTCCTCCCACCCCGGGAGAATTGGTGTGGGCACCAGACTCAGAAGAAGACTTCAGGGCTCCATCTGGATCTCTGATTGACCTTGCCCGAAGAATTAGGGTTTTCTGGTTTTGTATTAAGGGTTGACTTGGTCAACTCAAATTTAGTTGAGTCTGTATTTCCCTGCAATTTAAATTTTGTTGAGTCATGTTGACTCAATACAGGTCCTAGTAGTGGTCTAGGTCTTCTCCATGGTGTCACTTTCTCCCAAGCCCAAGCAAGTGGGCGCCACACTCCCAGCCACACTTCCAGCCACACGCCAAGTCCAGGAGGTGCCACAAATCCATCCCAGTGTCTTGGTCCCCACACCCAAGGGAGCAAGAAATTTTCTTGAAGCCAAAATCAAGGAGGCGCCCCATATGTACCTTAAAAGGCCAAGCTAAAGGAGGAAAGAAGCATTTCTTAGGGAGCACTTCAAGGGGGCACCCAATCCATGCCTAAAAAGCCCAAAGCAAAGTTGGGAAGAGCCATGACTTGGGGAGAAAGAAAAGGAGGTGTCCAAAAGAGTTGAGCCATGGAAGGAAAAAAAAATATTTCTTGAAGAGCAAGGCTAGGAGGCGCCACCTACTTACCATTTGAAGCTTTCAATCAACATTTATGGAACCTCTTGGCCGGCCATATGGGGAGTAATTGATTCTACAAACCTAAATTGAAGATCCATCCTATTAGTCACAAATGGGAAGATGTAAAACCCTGACCTCTTATATAGTCCTATAAAATAAACCCCTCTTGTAAGTTTTAAAGACAAATGATGAATGAAATCAATTTCTTTGTGAGAAACTTTGTATTTCTCTCTTCCGCACTTGTGTTCAGGTGTTGAGCTCCGTGAGGGAGTAAATCCGGGTTCCCTAGGAACCTTGAGGAGGTGTGAGATCTCCAACCCCAAAACCCTACCAAAACCCTAGGTTAGCCACTTCCAATCCAAACCCTAGCCACCCTTCATCCTCTTCATTCCACCAAACCCTAGCCTACCCCATCTCTCACGGCCCCTCTCTCCAAGTAGAGGCTGACCACCAGCATCCAGGTCCAGTTCGGCTACTTCGAAGACAGAGCTAATCCCAGAGGAAGTCAGATCAGCATTCCAGGAGAATCAGGATTTCAGCAACATCAGCTTTCAAGTTCTTTTATCTGGTAAATCCTTCCTTGAGTATCTGGTTCCATAACTTGTTCTTCTTCTTCACCAGATCTTGAGTTCAGAAGAAGCCAACTCTGCCAAAGGGCTAGTACTGGAGGATCCATTGCAAAGATATCTGAATCCGGGGATCCAACAATCTGCTCAAGAGAGTCCTTCCACTAAACTCTCTGAAGATCACTGCCTGGTCTGTAACCCTTCTCTTCTCTTTACTTCTGTCCTGTTGAAAGTTCAGAGCAAAACCCTAGGTCTGGGAGTTTCTCAACCCCTAGCGATCCTTTACTTCTGAACTACTCTGATAACCTATTTTTTTAAAATTGTGCCTTCAATTATTACATAGTTTCTTTCAATTTAGTTTAACTTTCCTTTGAGTCAAAGCCGACTTCTGAAAATATAAAAAAAATAATAATAAAAAAAAGAAAGAATTAGTCTTAATTTACTTCCGCATCGCATCATCTCTCTTTCGTTCTGCATCAATAGATGGTCTGCTACAACATTCTCAGATCCTTTCTTGTCTCATATTTCAATATCAAACTCTTGTAGCAGTAAGATCCATCTAATCAATCATGGTTTAGCATCTTTCTTTGAGAGCAGGTATCTCAAAGCCGAGTGATCTGAATAAACCACAATCTTGGAACCTAAAAGATATGATCTAAACTTTTCCAGGGCAAACACCACAGCTAGCAACTCCTTTTCAGTAGTGGTAAAATTTTTTTGGGCTTCATTCAAAGTTCTGCTAGCATAATAAATCACTATTGGACATTTGTTTACCCTTTGGCCCAAAACAGCTCCTATGGCAAAGTCTGAAGCATCACACATGATTTCAAATGGTAGTGACCAATCAGGGGGTTGGATGATTGGGCCTTGGGTCACAGCTTCCTTTAGAAACTCAAAAGCCTTAAGACAATCTTCATCAAAATTGAAAGGAATGTCCTTAGCGAGCAGATTACACAAAGGACGGGAAATTTTGGAAAAGTCTTAGATGAAGCGATGATAGAATCCTGCATGGCCGAGAAAAGATCGAATTTGTTTGATAGAGATGGGTGGAGGAAGTTTAGAGATCAATTCAACCTTTGCTTTAACTACCTCGATCCCTCTCTTAGATACAATATGTCCTAAAACAATCCCTTCTCGAACCATGAAATGGCTCTTCTCCTGGCTCATAACCAAATTCGCCTCAATACATCGTTTTAATATTTTCTTCAAATTATTGAGGCAACTCTCAAAAGATTCTCCAAAGACTGAAAAATCATCCATAAAAATTTCTAAGAAATCTCCTACAATGTCCGAGAAAATTGATATCATGCACCTTTGAAAGGTTGCAGGTGCATTACACAATCCGAAAGGCATTCTACGGAAAGCAAAGGTTCCATAGGGACATGTGAAGGTGGTCTTTTCTTGGTCTCCTGGATAGATTGCTACCTGGTTGTATCCTGAGTATCCATCTAAGAAGCAAAAGTATTGCTGTCCAGCTAATCTTTCAAGGATCTGATCAATAAATGGTAAGGGAAAGAGGTCTTTGCGGGTAGCTGCATTAAGTTTTCTATAATCTATACAGACACGCCACCCAGTAGAAAGTCATGTTGGCAATAAATCCCCATGGTCAGTACGGACAACCGTGAGTCCAGATTTCTTTGGAACGACTTAAGTAGGACTTACCCATTGGCTATCAGAAATAGGATAAATAATACCAGCATCTAACCATTTAATCACTTCCTTCTTGACCACTTCTTGCATGTTCGGGTTGAGCCGTCTTTGCATCTCTCTAGTTGACTTGGCACTATCCTCAGTATAGATATGGTGCATACAAATTGATGGACTAATGCCTTTTAAATCAGCAATGGCCCAACCTATGGCCTCCCTATGTGTTTTTAGAACATCTATCAATTGGTTTTCCTGCTCAATGGTTAGGTCAGAAGCAATGATTACAGGCAGGGTTTTGTCGGGTCCTAAAAACACATACTTAAGTGATTCAGGCAAAGTTTTTAGTTCAAGTTGTGGTGGGGCCTGAATCGAAGGGTGCAAAGGCTCAGTTCCTAGGTCAGGTAAGGATTCAGTTTGCATTGACCAAGGTGGTGAAGGTTGAGGTGAATCAAGTAGGGCATTTACCTCTTGGACTTGGGTTTCAGCAATAGGCTCGTCATCTTCCATCAAATTGGAGGAAAATTCAGACTCAACAATCTCATCTATTAAACCAATCATAGAACAATTTTCCTCCTCTCAAGCAAACTTTGAGGCATTAAAAATATTAATTCTCACCTTTTGATCCCCAAAAGAAATGTCCATAGCTCCCGTTTTACAATTGATATTGGCATTGGCAGTGGCTAGGAATGGACGACCTAAGATTATGGGATTCTGATTTAGCTCTTGGGATGGTTCCATGTCTAGTATGAGGAAGTCTACTGGGAAATAACATTGGTTCACTCTAACTAAGACATCCTCAATCAAACCACATGGTGTCTTGACAAATCTATCGGCTAGTTGTAGAATGACTGACGTGGGTTTTAGTTCACCTATCCCAAATTTTTCATAGACCGAGGTTGGAAGAAGGTTCACACTAGCTCCAAGGTCTAACAGGGCTCAATTAAAGGTAATGCCTCCTATAACACAAGAAATCAAAGGAGCACCGGGGTCTTTCATTTTCTGAGGTAATTGATTCAACAAGACTGCACTTACATCCTCAGACAATATGATTCTCTTTATGGTTCGTGGCTCACGCTTTTGGGTGCAGAGTTCTTTGAGAAATTTAGCGTAAGCTGGAACGTGCTGAATTGCATCGAGGAGGGGTAAATTAATATGGACTTACTTGAATAATTCCATCAGCTCCTCGTTGCGTGCTCCTTTCCTTTTACGGGAAGAACCAGCTTCTAGGGCTGAAGGGAATGGGACTCTAGGTTTATAAGTCTCAGGTAATTCATCTGCTATCTTCTTCCCTTTCTCATTTAAATCGGAACCAGTATCAGTACTAGTCCCGGGCTTAGGCTCTTCTACATGGTTAGTCTTAGTACTAAAATCTTCTTCTAAATTCTCATTCTGGCTAGCATTAGTACTAGCCTCTCTCTCCTGGTCTTGATATGGGTCCCTAAGAATCCTACCACTTATAAGCTCAGAAATTGCTTTGGCATTCTCAAATTGAGGGTTCTTAGGTGGAACATTAGGCTGAAGAATGAGTGGGTTGTTTCTAGGATTCGGTATTGGTTGACTCGGTAGTTGACCTGGTTCTCTCCTCATAGTAGATTCAACTAACTGTCCTATTTGAACTTCTAACCTGGCGATAGATTGTTGTTGGGTCATGATTAATTGTTAGAGTTGATCAAACCTATCGTCGGTCAGATTGGTCTATTGAGGAGGTTGATATGATGACTGATGATGATATGGTGGCGGATATGGTGGCTGAGCAGGCTGACTAGGCTAACCTCTATTATAGGCATAGTTTTGATATGGGGGCCAATTTTCAAAGTTCCGTGCAGGAGGAGTTTGGGTCTGAACCTGAGTCTGTTGTGTTTTCCAAGAAAAATTAGGATGGTTTCTCCAACCCGGGTTATAAGTATTTGAAAATGGGTCATTACCCGGCTTGGAGTAACCTTGAGCAGCTTGGACTTGTTCTTGGATGAAAGGTGGTAACTGTGCAACCGTAGGACATTCATTCATGTGATGGGCTGGGCTAGCACAGATAGAACAAATCTCCTGATGATTAGAAGGTGATGGGTTTTGTGATGGGTGTGATGGGTATTGTGCAGGAGATTGTTGACTGAGGGCTAGGACTTGGTCCAACTTTTGGGCAAGGAGGTCGACTGTATCTAATGTTTGGGATATTAGGTTCAAGTCGACATTGGAATTTGATTGTCTAATTTCATAAATCCCTGCCCGCTTTTGGTGAGGAATCGATCTTTCATATGAAGTCAAAGAAGCATGGTTGATCGAATTTTCACTTAGGGTTTCAAACAAGGTATAGGCTTCATCCTCACTTCTACTCATGAATGCACCTCCACAAGATGCATCCACCATCTGTCTATACTGGTCTCCTAATCCCTCATAAAAAGCTTGGACAATTTGCCACTTAGACAGACCATGATGTAGGCATTTTCTAAGGAGTTCCTTAAGTCTCTCCCATGATTCATGAATTTGTTCACCAGGAAGCTGAGCAAATCCAGTGATGGCTTGCCTCTGGTGTTGGTTCGACCTATAGGATAGAATTTCTTAAGGAACTCATGCTGCATTTCAGCCCAAGTTTGAATTGGTTACCCTATTGTGCCAAGCCAGTACTTGGCCTTATCCTTAAGTGAAGGCCCACGTAAGCAACCCAAGAGGGGGGGTGAATTGGGTTTTATAAAACTTTTGTACTATTTAAAAGATGAACTAAAGCAAGTATATGCTAATGCAATTTAAGTGCTTGTGTATTTCAAATAAATGCAGCGAAAATAATGAAATTAAAGCATAAGGAGAACAATCACACAAACACAAAGATTTATAGTGGTTCGGTGCCATCCAAGCACCTACATCCACTCCCCAAGAATCCCTTGGAAATTTCACTAAGTTTGGTTTTATAACTTAGGCTCACCAACAACCTTTACAACTTGTTTTGTCTTCGGACTCACAAGTCAAATCCTAGTTGGTTTCAAGGCTCACCAACAACCACCCTTGGTTTTACGGGATAACCAAGAACCTAAACAACTTGTTTTGGCTTCGGGCTCACAAGTAAAACCCTAGTTGGTTTCAAGGCTTACCAACAACCGCTTTTGTTTTCCAAGGCTCACCAAAAATCTCTTTGGTTTTCCAAGGCTCACCAAAAACCTTAAGTAAAACAATGTAAGAGCAAGTATAAAAGAATACAATAAAAGCTTTCTAAAATAAAGCAAATATCTCTTTGAAGCCCGTTGAGAGTTGATGAAGATCTTGTCTTCAAGTTGATGAAGCCTTTGATTGATGCTTGAGAATGTGAACTTTGGATGCTTTCTTTGAAACTTGGAAGCTTGAAGGCTTGAAGAATATTCAAAAATCTCACCAAAGGATTACTTCCCCAATTGATTTTTGATGTTTACATAGCCTCCCAACACTTAAATGACTGTTTATAGCCGTTAGGGAGGAAAATATGACCGTTTGGAAGCAAGTTTGAGAAGTTCTGCAGCCCAGAAAACTAGCCGTTACTGTTCAAGTGTCGACACTTCACCTTCAGGTGTCGACACTTCAGGTTCAAGTGTTGACACTTCAGTTTCCAGGTGTCGACACTTCACTTCCAAGTATCGACACTTTAGCTCCAGGTGTCGACACTTCACTGAAAGAGCTTTCTGAAGATTTCTGTTTGTCTCAGGCCTTGAGTCGACACTTTACTCTTCAAGTGTCGACACTTGATCCTCAGGTGTCGACACTTCATTTCCAAGTGTCGACACTTGCCTGTGCCATTGCTGAAACATCTTCAAATTGAAACTTTAACCTCTTCAAGTTCTTCCATATTAATTCCAAAGTCCATATACTTAATTTTCCATTAATTTAAGGACTTTTTCAATTGAAATACAAGCATTTCTTCATTCAACATGGTTGAGTACTAAGATCTGAAAAATACACTTAAAATGCAATTAGTACTCATATATACTTAAACATTTTGTCAATCATCAAAATCAAGACCAGAGTCAACATTAAGTGAGAAGGGGAACAAGGTTAGCCTAAGGGCATCATCAGTAAAATCTTGGATCTTCATCGAAGAACAGATTTCTAGAAACTCATCCAGATGCTCCCTTCCTTTTATGGGAATACCTTGATTATGGCAGACTTGATCTCATATTGTCTAGCAGGTATTTCAGGTAAATGGATATAAGTCGATGGGTTGTAGGTGGAAGGAATAAAGTATTCCTTCATCTGTCTAGGTGGTTCTTCTGGGTTTCCAGCCATTTGATTTTTTGGTGTACTATGGATCAGCCATTCGATTTCAGGGTTGAAGTCAACTAGGTTTGGAAATAAAGATCTCCTACCGTGCATGTAACAGTGCAACCCTAATATGTGAATCAAAATTTTTTATTTTTTATATATATACTTTTATGTTATTTTTGAACACTTATCAAACAGATTTCTATCCTAGGCTCCCTAATTCTAGACAGCTCCTAACTTCCAAGACCGCCTTGGAGCCCTCGAAGTCAAAGACCAATTAGCTAACTGGCCAGGTAAGGGTAAGGTCGGTGGAGTTTCCCTCTTTGCTTGCCTTAGATACCAATTGAAAATTGGCCAGGTAAGCGGATCCAACCATCTTCCTTCGGGACGTAATCACCGAACCCCTTTCCTAGACACCAGTCAACCAACTAATCTTGACCCGATCCAACTCTTCCTGGTGCCCTGTCCTATTGAGCTCGAGGTCCTTAGGGCTGATGTCTAGTTAATTTTATTTAGAAGGCTTAGGTATGCAAAATGAGGGGTGATGGTTTGTGGGCTAAGGAAGGGTATTGAACTACCCACTTTATCTTGTTTATGGATTAGTGCCCTTAAGATGATTATGAGATTATGAAATGCAATAAATAAGATGTCAAAATAAAAGTTATAAACACACAAAATTAAATTAAAGCTATATATATATATTTTTAATTTTGTGATTAAGTTTCTAATCCTAATAAATTATGAAATGTCTGGGCAAATTTTTTTTGGATTTTGCAGAAAGATAAATTTACCTAAATGAATCTAAAAATGAAAAGAAATTTTTTTTTTTTTTTAAATTTGAAATTTGAAAAATTTTTTTTTTTTTTTTGGAAATAAGAAAAGAAACTAAAAAGGAAAACAATTAATATGTAAAAGAGGAAAGAAAGTTTAGGATGGATCTTACTGATTGGGAGACTTTCTTCCTCTTCTACTTTTCTCCCTTTTTTAAATTTTTTTATCTGCAAGAAAAAGAAAAGTTAGCACGGTATATACATCAAAAAGATCAAAAACTTTTATTTTAATGCCTTCCCCGGCAACGGTGCCAAAAACTTGGTAGGTCCGCAAGGTTGTCGTTAAAACACTATGGCTATCAATTTAAAATCTGACTTCATAAAATATTTAAAAATACGTAGCAAGAGGAGTTGGGTCGAATCCACCGAGAAGGCAGTGTTTAGGATTTGAAATTTTTGATCTTGTAAAAAAAAAATATTTGAAGTCGAAAAAAATAAAAAAATTAAAATTGAAGGAAAAGTAAACTTGGCACTAGGATCTATTATTTAGATCCTAGCATCTACTTGCAGAAAAGGTGAAAGACAGGAATTAAAAAAAATATTGTATTGATTTTAAGGTCTAAGTACAATGCAGTAAAAACTAAATTAACAAAACGAATAACAAAGACAAGAACAGATCAGCGCAGCCTCGTCGGGAAGATAGCTCCTTCCTTCATACTCCGTGGAGCGAACTGGGCATCCTCTGCATCTTCTTCTTCGGATCTTGATATTAGAGAGGGAGAAGGCTGGAAGATGGTGTAGGGACACGCTCTCCTTTGAGAAACCTCACTCCCAAAAGCCAACCCGCAACCCAAGCAATGCCCTCTACCCTGTACCTTGCCCTTTCTCCAGGATCCCTCTACCTTATGCTATGGGGTTCATTTTATAATTGATCGGAGAGGTGAGCTCATTGCACACTAGCGATGTGGGACAAAAGGAGTACCGTGATCGCCGTTGCTGCTCCGTGGAACAAACTGGATGTTAGCCACCATCATCGGAGTAGAACCCGCCATGCTCACCGCCCTGCAGCACCCGTAGATCACGCCGCTCGTCGACTACGCCGTGGAGCTCGTGGATTGCGCGCAACTCCCGTGCCCGTGGACTGCTCGTGAATGCCCATGGACTGCGTGGAGACACCCATGGATTGCTCGCCTGGATCACGCCGTGACGAATGCCTGGCGGCGCCCGAGAAGATTGCCTAGCTCATGAAGAACGTGGACTGCGCCCGTCAGCCCGTGGATTGCTCGCCCATGACTGTGGAGAAGCTCGGCTCGTGAAGAACGCTCGGCAACGCCACCGCCGGAGCTTCTCCTCCGGCCGTGGACACCTCGTGAAGAACGTGGGCTGCGTCGTTCTCGTTTGCCGCCAAAAACCGCCACCACCGCCCGTCAAACCACCGCCGCAGCTTCTCCTCTGGCCAGGGACACCGCTAGCATGCTTCCCGGCGAGTTTCGGCACCTCTGGAGGGCTGTGGTCCACACCCTGTTCCATGGACCGGCAGCCATTGCTGCCGGTGAACCATCTTGCGAATTATAAACCCTCATGGACCATCTGCTCCAAAAACTGTGCAGCATCAAAATGTGTGCAAAAATCCTAAAAAATTCATAACTTCTTCATTTCAAACCTGATTTAAGTACCGTTTGCGTTGTTGGATTCCATAAATCAAGCTCTACCTATTGGCGGGTTTCAAACTTATTATTTTTACCGATTCCATGATCATTAATTATAATTATTAAATCTTTTATTAATCATTTAAATGGGTGTGTGGTGCTTTGACTTCAAATTTATTTTTCATGAACGTACTCTAACTTCACATTTTTCAAATATATTTTTAAAATAATTAGTTTTGCAAGAAAGTCCAAATTAATTATGAAATTAGGTTATTAAAAGAATGTTAGCACCATTAATTAACTAAAATACTTAAAAAAAACGTGTAAATCTATAATTTATCAGATAGTAGGGCATCCTAGGATGAAGAAAGATGGGGGCGGCCTTGTAGGATGATGGTGATGGTTGTCTTAGGGTTTAGAGAAGGTGGAAAGAGGGATGGCTAGGGTTTAAGGAAAGCTAGGGTTTGTTGGATAGCTTTGGACCTCACTCCCACTCCCTCATGGAGGTCGATATTCTAAAGGAACGAAGGTAATTAGAAAAAAACTCATATTTTCATTCATTAAAAGTTGTTCTTTAAGAGGGGGAGGGGGTGGGTATTTATAGATTTACCCAGGTCCCTAGACTTCCTAACAAATTGGGACTACAAAACTTAAGGGCCAAGAAAACAAAACTTGAGGGCCAAGGAAACTCTTTTAGGCTTGGATTGCTTGACTCCAAGCTGGGCTGGGAGGGGCGCCAAAGATGGTTGTGCTGGGAGGGGTGCCTTCTATTGTGGGCCTGGACTGGGGTGCCACGCGCTTGGCCTGGCAGGGGTGCAACTTTTTCATGGGCTGGGGTGCCAACTTCATGAGGCTTGGATTGGCCTGGGGCACCAACTTCCTGGGGCTTGGGATGCACCCAACATTGTGGTCTGGGGTGGCATGAAAGGGCCCCTGGCACATGGGCTAGGGTGGTTGGAGTAGGGTCCCAAGTGCATGAAATCCATGTCTAGTTTGGAGGGGCTTGATGAATCTCCTAGTCTAGTGACTCTTCTCTTGTATCTTGACTTAAATAAAAATTACAGGACTCGTAGGATTGAGACAAGGGACTCACTTGACTAAGTAGATTCAACTGGACTCTCTTATCTCACTTTATTACAGGACTGAAGTGACTCAGGGCTAATGGAGTTTACAGGACTCAAAACCCTAATGGACTCAAAAGAAGGTGACAGACTTTCCAACACATGACTCAGAGATCTAAATGAAACCCTGATCCTTATATGATCCTAATGTCCTCATCAATTTGAAAGTAATAACATGTGGTGCAGGTGCCTACGCTAAGCATGCAACAGCACAGGGAATAGGTAAGATTTTAAAATATTTTTAATAAATACGGAAAATACCTACTCCGCACAGGATCTAGCATATGCAAGATGCATGTATTGGCATGATACAGGACATATAATATTTATAAATATTTTAATAAATCTAGATCTACACATGCACCGAAATTAAAACCCAAAAACATACCTTATTCCCAGCTGGAATAAGTCTGGGATAAACCTGGAATAGACTGGAATAACTGGAATAAAGTTATTCCAGTCGTCTTCCACCTTGGGCTGAAAACTGGGATTCCGAAAAGTCCCCGGAATGCCTCCTTCTGGACCTCCGATCGCTCCCAAATTTGAGCTGTAGATTCTTAAGGAAGTCCTCTTCGATTTGGCACTGGTTTCTGCAAGAAAAACTAAGCCAATAAATCGTAAAAATTCGCCGAAGTGTGCTGCACGAAAATGGCAGCAGAACAGAGTAGCTGTCTTCGTCGTTGGATTTCGGGCAACTGGAGCGATCCCGACTCGCGTGGTTTGCTCTGAGGAGTAGAAGAAAACTCCCTCTAGAGGGGAGACATACCCGGGGCTCTCCGATCCCTCTCCACGCGCGGTGCTAGCCGCCGGAAGATGGTTCACGGTCACAGGTTGCTGTAGCAAAACAGAATTGCTGCAGCAGGAATTATTGGAGCACTTGAAACAATGGGAAAACACTCCCTCACACCCTCCTAAACCCAGCCTAAAAGAGAAATCACTAAGTTCTCAACCAGCGTCTCTCAACCTCTCAAAGTACAAAGAATTTTGTTGCCTTTTCTTGGTTCTCACGGTGGATTTTCTGATCTTTTTCAACAGGGACAGCAATGGGTTGTATAAATAGGCAGCATAGAGAGGGAGGTAGAGAGACGGTGAGGTGAAGAGGCTGGGAGGCTGTAGCAGCTGTTAATCACCCAATTAACAGCCATTAACATGGATTAAAGAGTGAATAAAACTGGGGGTGGAGGGAAGGGAAGAAATGTCCAGCAAGGAGTGGTATTGAACGCTTGGAATAAGTTCAAACGTTGGGCCTGCCAACGCTTGGAGTTCCACTCCCAGCGGTTGGAAAAAAATTCCAACGAAGGAAGATTCAACAACGTCAAAAACACCGTGAGAACCGGTCCAAGAGAAATAAAAAAATGTCGGTTCAATCAACCGGCCCAAAACCAATAAAACCACTTGGTTCAATTCAATTGAACCGGTCCAAGCCCAAAAAATAAATTGGTTCAATTGGTTCACAACCAATTGGAGACCTAAACAAACTCCGAATCAGTTCAAAACTGATTCAGAAAAATCCTGGCGCAGAGCTGGTCAACCCGGAACATTTTTCGATCGACACAGATAAGGGCATGACGGGAAAAAGAGTGCTCAAAAATACTGTGACCATAAAACCGAGACGATTCCCAATCGTAATCGGTATCCGGATCAGAGAGTTATCCTCTGTGGCGTGTGACCTCATAGGTTCGAACCTAAACGGTAGCACTAGAACAATTTTTAGTACCAGCACAGAAAACCATCTAGCAATGGGTCCCGGCGTCCGGATAGGTCGAAGATGCGGGAGCAAACTATCGAACCTCTGGCATATGGTTACCGTATAATTCATCCTTTTGACCTCTAATGCTCATGACGACTGAGATTGGGCTGCCAACCCAGACTGAGTCAGTCGACTATGTGTCTCAACCTTGCAAGCCAAGTGACTCTTCACTAGGACTACCCCGGCCGAGGATTTGCAAAATTGAGATACTGCGAGACATTCAATCCAAACTATTTGGACAGGTCAATTCCATCATGGTCCATCACTGCTCCACAAGTACTTGCCTGTACCCAGAAACCTTCCATCACCGGATTAAAAATCCGGGTAGTCCGGCATCAAAGCACAGGGAGTTGCTTGCAAGCTACCATGATGACCTCAGGTCAGAGGGACACATATACCCATATCCAATCGTGAGTATCCCTTTAGCAGAAAAGGGGCTGCACGGAGTCACGTTCAATGAGATATCACATATATCCCACTTGTAGATCACATCAGTGTCACCACACTCATTTGGTCAAGAGGACAACCAAACGATGTAAACTACAACAACCTATACTTGATATATTGCCGTCCAGTACAATATATCCTTTGGTTGTGAACCGGGTTTAAGGACCACTCGATACATCCTCTCTGTATCGAAGTCAGTGTAGTCCTAAGGACTTCATCACATAGGAAAGAGTTCATTTCAGGGAAATTCAATATGTGATGAGCTACCAAAAATAATATTTTATTAATTCATAGAAAAAATACAATACTTAGCACAACCGCCTACAACCCAGGTGATTGGCTTTAGGACACAATTCCCAACAACTCCCACTTGTACTAAAGCCAATCAAAAGAGTATCTAATACCCATTTCCCTTTTACAATAGTCAAACTCTTTTATTCTAAGGGCTTTAGTGAAGGGGTCGGCCAGATTTTCTTTTCCATCAATCTTCAGAAGATTGATGTCGCCTCGTTCCACGATCTCTCGTACGAGGTGGTAGCGCCGCAAAATGTGCTTGGTGCGGTGATGAGCTTTCGGCTCCTTAGCTTGAGCAATGGCTCCAGTGCTATCACAGTACACCGGAACAGGACCATCTAGGGAAGGTGCCACCCCTAGCTCTCCAAGGAACTTCCGCAACCACACAGCTTCCTTTGCTGCATCTGATGCTGCAATATATTCTGCTTCGCATACCGAGTCTGCAATAGTTGCTTGCTTGGATCTTTTCCAGCAGATCGCTCCTCCGTTGAGGGTAAATATAAACCCTGACACACTCTTGCTATCATCTCTATCTGACTGGAAACTGGAGTCAGAGTACCCCACAAGTTTTAAGTTAGGTTCTCCATAAATCAGCCATTGATCTTTAGTATTTCTTAAATACTTAAGGATGGACTTAACCACCTTCCAATGCGCCTCACCTGGGTCAGACTGGTATCTGCTCACTACTCCTAGTGAGTATGCCACGTCTGGTCTAGTACAAGTCATAGCATACATGATAGAGCCTACTGCCGAAGCATAAGGTACTCTACTCATGCGCTCTCTTTCCTCAGGAGTTGTCGCACAATACTTCTTGGAAAGAGTAATTCCAGAACCTATCGGAAGATAGCCTTTTTTGGAATTTTCCATGCTGAACCGTTTCAACACAGTGTCAATGTATGTAGACTGGGACAGTCCCAAAAGCTTCTTAGATCTATCTCTATAGATTTTCCTACCTAGTACGTAAGAAGCTTCACCCAAGTCCTTCATGGAGAAC
Organism: Areca catechu; assembly: GCA_021397845.1. Classification (NCBI taxonomy): domain Eukaryota; kingdom Viridiplantae; phylum Streptophyta; class Magnoliopsida; order Arecales; family Arecaceae; genus Areca; species Areca catechu. The sequence goes on from CM038052.1 coordinate 82,808,426, forward strand.
TGAGATGATAACTAGACCTTTATTCCTTGTAATGCTGCGATGTCATTCCCGATTAAGAGAATGTCATCAACATACAGTACTAAGAATACAATCACAGAACCATTAACCCATTTATAGATGCACGGTTCATCTCCGTTCCTAACGAAGCCATACGATTTGATACACCTATCAAACCGTAAGTTCCAACTTCGAGACACTTGCTTGAGTCCATAGATGGACCTCTGCAACTTGCATACTTTTGATTCATCTGTGGATGTGAACCCTTCAGGCTGTATCATATACACCTCTTCTTCCAGCTCCCAATTCAGGAAAGCGGTTCGAACATCCATCTGCCAGATCTCGTAATCAAAATATACTGCCAAAGCAAGCATGATCCGAATGGACTTGAGCATTGCCACAGGGGAGAAAGTCTCGTCATAATCGATACCATATCGCTGACGATACCCTCTAGCAACCAGATGGACTTTATAGGTCTCTACCTTCCCATCTGCGCCCCTTTTCCTCTTAAAGATCCATTTACATCCGATGGATTTTATGCCTTCAGGCGGATCAACCAATGTCCAAACATTGTTGATTTCCATGGACTCCATTTCGGATCGCATGGCTCCAAGCCATGCCTCAGAGTCAGATCTTTGAAGTGCATCCATATAGGTGATCGGATCCTCATTGTTCTCATCGAGCTCAATGGGATCGCCATCCCGGACCAAGAAATCGTAGTATCTGTCCGGCTGACGCGGTATTCTACCGGATCTCCTAATGGGTTCTGGGTGTGATTCAATCACAGCCGGTTCTACGATGTCCTTAGAGTGTGTAGGTTCTTCTATTGGCTGAACTTCATCAAGTTCAATCTTAGAGGCTATAGTTCCTTCTCCAAGGAACTCCTTTTCCAAAAAGATAGCTCTAAGAGCAACGAACACCTTTTGTTCATTCTCCAAGTAGAAGAAATACCCTTTGGTTTCCTTAGGATAACCAACAAATAAACACCGATCAGACCTAGGACCAAGTTTGTCTGAGTCTAAATGCTTTACGTAAGCCGGACAACCCCAGACCCGAAGGTGTGAGATTGATGGTTTACGTCCATTCCACATCTCATACGGAGTGGAGACAACAGATTTACTTGGAACATTATTTAATAAGTAACAGGCTGTCTGAAGCGCATATCCCCAAAAGGATAGCGGCAAAGTTGTAAAGCCCATCATGGATCGAACCATGTCCAAAAAGGTTCGATTCCTCCTTTCGGACACACCATTCCACTGTGGTGTTCCCGGAGGAGTCCACTGAGAGAGAATTCCACTCTCCTCAAGATATGTCAAAAAAGCACCAGATAAGTATTCGCCACCTCGATCAGATCGAAGGGTTTTAATACTTTTTCCAGTTTGCTTTTCTACTTCATTACGGTATCGTTTGAACATTTCAAACGACTCAGACTTATGTCTCATTAAAAAGACATAACCGAACCTTGAAAAGTCATCTGTAAAAGTAATGAAATATTTGTATCCTCCTCTAGCACTAATTGTCATCGGTCCACATACATCAGTATGTATTAGACTTAGAATTTCTGTAGCTCGTTCACCTTTTCCAGTAAAAGGTGACTTGGTCATTTTACCAAGTAAACAGGATTCACAAGTGGGCAGTGATTCAGAATCACTGACCTCGAGGAGTCCATCTCCTCTCATCTTGTTTATCCTATTTTGGTTAATATGACCTAGTCTACAGTGCCAAAGATACAAATCGTTGACATTATCCAACCTTGAGCATTTGCTGAAAGTGTACATTACACTAACAGGCCTTGATAGTACAAATATGCCATTATTTAATCTAGCTTTCATTATAACAGCATTATTCAAAATAACATTGCAAAAATCTCCTTTTATTGATAGTTCAAAACCACAATTGGCCAAAAGGCCTACAGAGATTATGCACATAATGAAACTAGGACAATAGTGACAGTCGACTAGTTCGACAGTACAAGACTCAAAGACAAGACGCAGCACTCCAACCGCCAGTTCTGGAACACGATTTTCATTCCCGACGCTCAGAAAATGTTCTCCATCTTCAAATCTTCTGCTAACTTGAAGTCCCTGTAACGAATTACAAACATGAATTGGACTACCAGTATCCAATACCCAATTAGCAGTATCAACAATTGAGTAATTACAAGGTTTTATCATATAAATACCTTGTTCAGCAGACTTCTGCTTTCTCGGCCTGTTCGGTTCAAGGGATGCAATAAAAAGAGGACAGTTCCTCTTCCAGTGTCCCTTCTTCTTGCAGTGGAAGCACTCTGCAGAAGACTGATCAGCCTTATACTTCCTGGTCTGACTAGGGCCAGAAGCATTTTGCACCTTCTTTCCCTTCTTATTTGTTTTCTTCTTCCCTTTCTTAAAGGGACGACGACCTCTACTACCTCCCACTAAATTCACCACCCCCTTATTCAATTGGTGGTCTTTCTCGAAAGTCTGTAGCAACCCCAAAAGACCATGGTAGTTGACTGCAGGCTTGTTCATTCTATAATGATCGAGAAAATCAAGATAGGAGGAGGAAAGAGAATTCAGGATCGCATCCTTGCCAAGCTGCTCGTGCAAGGGGCATCCGAGTTTGCCCAGTTTTTCAATCAGCTCGATCATGTACAATACATGATCAGTGACTGAACCGCCATTTGGCATCTTGGAGTTGTAGATGGCACAAGATACTTTGTACCGTTCTACATCATCCGGGTTGCCGAAGGATTCCTTCAATTTTTGAAGGATTTCATCAGGTTGGGCCTCCTCGAATTTGCGAGTGAACTCGTCGTTCATCGCCGCTAGCATAATACAACGGACAGTAGTGCGATCAGAGACCCACTTCAGATAAGCGTCTCTGACCGTAGTCCGTGCATTAGCGGGAGGGATTTCAGGTGCCGGATCTATTATCACATACAGGATCCGTTCGTGCTCCAGAACTATTCTCAACTTTCGATACCAACTATCAAAGTTGTGACCCTTTAACTTCTCATTATCGAGAAGTGACCAGAGCGATAAATTGGAAGACATCTGAAAAGAAAATAAGACCTATTAGTTTATGAATTAATAACTTAACCAAAACACTTGGACTTTAGTCTAAAGGTTTCTCCCACTAATTTTTCAGATTGGTAGCCTCTGACTCCAATCCATGAAAACAACATTTTTCAAGTGGGCACTGAAATCCAATAGGCCTCGCAAGAGCCCGACTATGGCCAGCTCACCCATATGAGCCTAAAGGTAGGTTCGTAAACCAATTGTTTCCCTAAATAATTTTCAGTATAAAATTTTGCCCCAGAGAACACCCCAATCGGCTTAGGGGCCTCCTATTGCGGGTCTCTGGTTAGGTCCAACCATTAAAATGACAAACCCAATGCTTCCAGCTAACTAAAGACCAAGCCCGACTATGGCCGGCCCACCTGGTCCCGTTAAGGCGGTTGCACTGAACCATCATCGATCAGATAGAAATTCCAGTCACCGGATGTACACCCGTTCTATGGAACTGCCGTTGCATACCAAGCTAGTGGACACATTTCTATCCAACTTAATGGGAGGTTAAGACACTGTCAACTCCTTGACTTAGTCTTTTTAAGGACCTAATAATTTTAGAGGATTTTTTTTTTTTTTTTATAGTTGTGACAGAAGATGAAGGTAAGGACATGGATCATCCTCCCACTGAATCAATCAGATTCCAGGAGGGTTGAATTAAATCAACAATTGATCCATGGGCACCTATTGATCAGTCAGACCGATCAACCTGGGTGACATGGGTTAACTCGAGTCATTGAGCTTTTCCAATCAGTTCTGGTCGACTCGACTAGCCAGGTAGGTGAGATCATGGGTGAGTATCCGCCATTAACCATCTTTCCTAGACACCAACCAAGTTGGCCAGGAAAGAGGTAGCCTCATACAACCATGATCATAATTGCCAAACCTACCACGACACCAGTCGGTTTACCAGACTCGATCAGACTAGCCTAAAGACTCGGGTGTCCACTGAGCCACTAATTGGATCCATTTTAGATGAACGAATCAACTAATCTAACTATTAGATAGTTCTAAAGAAAGACCTTAAACAACTTTTGTTTAATCTTCTTTTAATCGGTTCAACTAAACTTAGGTCTAACCCAGTGATGGACCCAACTAATCAGCTAACCCAATTTGCCCAATTTGGCTTATGCAAATTTTATTAGATTTCATAAACCTAAAATTTTTATTAAGCCAAATACTTAATTAAAATATTTTTTAATTAAGTCTCTATGTAAAACAATTTTACATCTTAAATTATGCATCATATCTAGATTTATACTTTTATAATATTATATGACCCAAATAACAAAATTATAAATCATGCCAAATTTATAAAATAATTTTAATTTCTTTTTGATTTCCTTAAAAGATCCTTCTGAAGAGGCCAACACAGACGAACCGCATCGTGTCAAAGACACACGGCCATGGTGAAGGTCTCAACTAGGTTCCTAAAAGTACTTTCTAATCCCAAGATTAAACAATTTAATCTACTATACATGCATCAAGATATGTTACACTAGAACCTGGCTCTGATACCACTAAAAGTAATAACATGTGGTGCAGGTGCCTACGCTAAGCATGCAACAGCACAGGGAATAGGTAAGATTTTAAAACATTTTTAATAAATGCGGAAAATACCTACTCAGCACAGGATCTAGCATATGCAAGATGCATGTATTGGCATGATACAGGACATATAATATTTATAAATATTTTAATAAATCTAGATCTACACATGCACCGAAATTAAAACCTAAAAACATACCTTATTCCCAGCTGGAATAAGTCTGGGATAAACCTGGAATAGACTGGAATAAAGTTATTCCAGTCGTCTTCCACCTTGGGCTAAAAACTGGGCTTCCGAAAAGTCCCCGGAACGCCACCTTCCGGACCTCCGATCGCTCCCAAATTTGAGCTGTAGATTCTTAAGGAAGTCCTCTTCGATTTGCAACTAGTTTCTGCAAGAAAAACTAAGCCAATAAATCGTAAAAATTCGCCGAAGTCTGCTGCATGAAAATGGCAGCAGAACAGAGTAGCTGTCTTCGTCGTTGGATTTCGGGCAATTGGAGCGATCCCGGCTCGCGTGGTTTGCTCCGAGGAGTAGAAGAATACTCCCTCTAGAGGGGAGACACACCCGGGGCTCTCCGATCCCTCTCCACGTGCGGTGCTAGCCGCCGGAAGATGGTTCACGGTCACAGGTTGCTGCAGCAAAACAGAATTGCTGCAGCAGGGATTTTTGGAGCCCTTGAAACAATGGGAAAACACTCCCTCACACCCTCCTAAACCCAGCCTAAAAGAGCAATCACTAAGTTCTCAACCAGCATCTCTCAACCTCTCAAAGTACAAAGAATTTCGTTGCCTTTTCTTGGTTCTCACGGTGGATTTTCTGATCCTTTACAACAGGGACAGCAATGGGTTGTATAAATAGGCAGCATAGAGAGGGAGGTGGAGAGACGGTGAGGTGAAGAGGCTGGGAGGCTGCAGCAGCTGTTAATCACCCAATTAACAGCCATTAACATGGATTAAAGAGTGAATAAAACAGGGGGTGGAGGGAAGGGAAGAAACGTCCAGCAAGGAGTGGTATTGAACGCTTGGAATAAGTTCAAACGTTGGGCCTGCCAACGCTTGGAGTTCCACTCCCAGCGGTTGGAAAAAAATTCCAACGAAGGAAGATTCAACAACGTCAAAAACACCGTGAGAACCGGTCCAAGAGAAATAAAAAAAATGTCGGTTCAATCAACCAGCCCAAAACCAATAAAACCACTTGGTTCAATTCAATTGAACCGGTCCAAGCCCAAAAAATAAATTGGTTCAATTGGTTCACAACCAATTGGAGACCTAAACGAACTCCGAATTAGTTCAAAACTGATTCAGAAAAATCCTGGCGCAGAGCTGGTCAACCCGGAACATTTTTCGATCGACACAGACAAGGGCATGACAGGGAAAAGAGTGCTCAGAAATACACTGACCATAAAACCGAGATGATTCCCAATCATAATCGGTATCCGGATCAGAGAGTTATTCTCTGTGGCGTGTGACCTCATAGGTTCGAACCTAAACGGTAGTACTAGAACAATTTTTAGTACCAGCACAGGAAACCATCTAGCAATGGGTCCCGGCGTCCGGATAGGTCGAAGATGCGGGAGCAAACTATCGAACCTCTGGCATATGGTTACCGTATAATTCATCCTTTTGACCTCTAATGCTCATGACGACTGAGATTGGGCTGCCAACCTAGACTGAGTCAGTCGACTACGTGTCTCAACCTTGCAAGCCAATTGACTCTTCACTAGGACTACCCCGGCCGAGGATTTGCTAAATTGAGATACTGTGAGACATTCAATCCAAACTATTTGGACAGGTCAATTCCATCATGGTCCATCACTGCTCCACAAGTACTTGCCTATACCCAGAAACCTTCCATCACCGGATTAAAAATCCGGGTAGTCCGGCACCAAAGCATAGGGAGTTGCTTGCAAGCTACCATGATGACCTCAGGTCAGAGGGACACATATACCCATATCCAATCGTGAGTATCCCTTTGGCAGAAAAGAGGCTGCACGGAGTCACGTTCAATGAGATATCACATATATCCCACTTGTAGATCACATCAGTGTCACCACACTCATTTGGTCAAGAGGACAACCAAACGATGTAGACTACAACAACCTATACTTGATATATTGCCGTCCAGTACAATATATCCTTTGGTTGTGAACCGGGTTTAAGGACCACTCGATACATCCTCTCTGTATCGAAGTCAGTGTAGTCCTAAGGACTTCATCACATAGGAAAGAGTTCATTTCAGGGAAATTCAATATGTGATGAGCTGCCAAAAATAATATTTTATTAATTCATAAAAAAAATACAATACTTAGCACAACCACCTACAACCCAGGCGATTGGCTTTGGGACACAATTCCCAACACAATTCTCCCGGGGTAGGAAGAAACTCGACCTTGTCGAGTAAAAGATAATATGGCTATGGATATTGCTCAATAGGTCTGGGTGGAAGCATTGCGGATCCTTTTAAGTGATCCACAAATCCTCATATTTTGGTCGACCTTGCCAATGTACCAAATAGATAGGTAGCCTTTGATCTGGGTACTAATTGCTTGGTTTTCCAAGATATGCTCAATCTTTTTCCTCTCATAGGCTAATTTGTTAGTGGACACTCAGGGATGGGTTTGCTCTCAAAGAAAGGGTTAGGTCCAATAGGCTCAGTAGGTATCATTGCTGGCTCCCTATACTCAACTAACTTTGAGATATTGAAGGTTGAGCTAATGCCAAATTAGGTGGTAACTTGAGCATTAGGTTCAACTTTCTTTACCACTTTGAAGGGTCCAGCTCTACAAGTATGGAACTTTTAGGCCAAGCCTAATCATTACATAATGTCCCTAGTGAACTCTTGGACTCTTTCGAGAATTAACCATGTTTTTTTATAAAAACATTGCTCTCATTAATCTTATGATTAATTCTTTATGCAGATCTCTATCATGCAGGGTAAATGACTCATAACAATGCCTAATGACATGCATGCAACTGACTCATACCAATACCTAATGATATGCATGCAAATGACTCAACATCTTAACTACAACTGTGTATGTGACCCTTGGTTGGTGGGTGATATGCAGATAAAAACTTGACATGCACTTCTAATAGATACCATAATGTTTTCCAGAAATAGGTAGCAAATTGAACAGGTTCAAAGGGCTAATGCAACTTGCTAACCTTAATGAAGTGCAATTGAATGGTTAAAGAAACATAGGAAGCTTTAGGAAAGGGTAGGAAATAAGAAGTGGATTCGGGGTTAGCCTGGTAGGGTAGGAAAGAAGAGGGTTCGAGGTTGATCGGATAAGGTAGGATATAATAAAAGATTTCAGGGATTAGTCTTAGACTAATGAGGTTGACCTTACGGGTTTGATGTACATCTATAGGGTCCGCCCTATGAAAGAATGGGTCATTAATTTCAAGGAAGATATCTTCAATTGGGATCAAAGAAGTGACTTCACCCTGAAGGTACCAAATTAAAGAAATCATGTCCTCAATAAGTTCCTCGGGTTCTTGAATTTTAGGACTAGACTCAATAATTTGGCTCTCCTCTAGGATTTTCTCAGGTAAGGCTCTAGTAGCAGTATCTGAGTTATCTTCCTCTAACTGTTCTTCCAATACAACTTTAAGTTAAGTATCTTCCTAGTCAACTTACTCTAGGTTAGCCTTACAGACTTCTTCCTCAATGTCAGCCTTATGAGGAATTGGGATAGTAGGGGTAGGTTGGCTAAGGAAAACTTGGCTAGTACTTGGCTGATGTGCAAGGGTACTAATCCTATTGGGCTTGGGTCGACTAAGGAGAAATGGACTAATACTAGGCTCACATCTAGGAGTACTAATCCTATGGGAATTTGGTCGACTAAGGGGAGTGGACTAATAATGGGCTCATATGTAGGAGTACAAATCCTATCGGGTTGGAGTCAACTAAGGGTTATGGGTCCCTTAGGCTCATAGGATATGGGATCTGATCGATGGGTTATGGGTCTCTTGGATTCATAGGATATGGGTTCATAGGATCTAGGTTCACAAGATCTGGGTTCATAGGATCTGGGTTCATAGGATCTGGGTTCATAGGATCTAGGTTTTTAGGATCTGGGTTCATAGAATCTAGGTTCATAAGATCTAGGATGGTACCTTTCCCTAAGTTTGTTCTTCAAGGCTCTCTAGGTAGCTATAGGTATTTCCCCTCTATTTCTAGTCATCCTTTCAACCTTATCCCAATAGATTCTAGCCTGGAAAACTAACTTGAGTTTGGCAAACTTAAACTTCTTTTCTTCTAACATTAGGTCCCTCTCAAAATACTATCCATACCTTTTTTCCAATCAATATAGTCATCAAGATCAAGATAACCTCTAAAAGTAGGTGCTTCTAACATAATGTTCCTAGTGGCTCTCTTATCTTGGTCCATGAAATCATAATTGGGTCTCCTCGAACAAAGATGCCAGCTTGGGACATGATGTGGGGGTCTCCTAGGGTTGGGTTCCCAAGTTGGGTCAACGTGTGGGGGCCTCCTAAGATTGGGGTCTCAGATTGGGTCATGGTGCAGGGGTCTCCTATGATTGGTTTCCCAGATTGGGTCATGGTGTGGGGGTCTTCTAGGGTTGGGAGGTGTGAGAAAAGGTGTCTCTAGTTTAGGCTCAGCATGGGTCTTATGAGTTCTCTCTAGGGTTCCTAACCGATCTCCCACTCGGTCAAACCTATGGTTCATTTGATCATACTTATAGTTCATTTGGTCATACTTATGGTTCAGCTAGAAACACTGTTCAGTCATGGTCCTCATTAAAGTCTCAAGAGTGGGTTCCATGGTTGAACTAGGTTAGGGTTTGAGGCTACAGGTATTGGGCTCCTAATCTAGGGTTCATGCAACAAGCACATAAGAGTTATGCATTCTAGGGTTTGCTAGACCTAGAGCCCAAGTAGTGTGAGTCGACTCAACTTACATCCAACTCTACAATTAATCCTTCCACTGGCCAAGTAAGAGGTGGGGTGGTGGGAGGCTCCACCTGCTTATCACAGGGTCCTAATTAAAAACCACCAGTTCACTTAGGGCATTTGCCACTGGACCTCTAGCCCTGACACCAGCTTTCAGTAATAATTGGAAGGTTAAGTGCACTAGTTTTCTCACAAGACTTAAACTGGACCTGTTGATGTCCCTCGATCAATTAGGTTGCTAGTTGATTTTAGTTAGGCTTGGGTTCGAATGCAGGGTAGTTGTTTTGGGCCAAGGAAAGGTGATCAAATCCTTCCCCCATCTGACATAGTAAAAGTGCCCTTAATGTGTTTTATGCAAGATGATGCACACACATATGAAAACCTAAGATGCAACTGAGACTAAAAAAATCAGAAAAATCAAAAAATAATTTTTTTTTTCTTTTTTTTTGTGTTTTATGCTGATGGAGAATTTAATTTCAGTTAGTTAAGTGCAAGAAAAGATGCTTGGGTTTGGCAGGGGAGTTTGATTGTAAATTAATTTCAGCCCTAATAAGCATGAAGAAATTTCAGCAAGGTGGTCATTAGGGTTTCATGCAGAAAGTTTTTTATGTTTTTCAGATCAAGAAATTACAAAAAAATGCAAAAATAAAGAGGACTAAATATGTGATCAGAGGATACAAAGATTGATGCAAAACTAAAAGAATTTAATGGAAGAGAAACCCTAGGTTCAGACTAGGATGCAGATTTCAGCAAGCAGGTTTTTGTTAGGGTTTTGTTTTAGGCAGACTTTCCCCTGTTTTCAGATCTGAAAAAATTACACTAAAATTACAGAAAAATAGAGGATTAAACAGAGATTAATTGATGTGAAAATCAGAAAAAAAACAGTAAGGTTTGGATGGAAAATTAGCCCTAGATTTTGATGGGTATGTAGATTTCAGCATGCAGAAATTCTAAACTATGATGCAAGAACATGTCCTAATCCTTCTCTGATACCAAAATGATGAGAGACGAACTCTAAACTGATGCATGTAAGGGTTTGACATGAAAGGGATGAACATAAAAAAAAAACTCAGATTAAGGAAAGAAATTGTTTTCAGATTTTTGTTTGGTTTAGTTCCCAAAAATTATCAAGACTAGGTGAGGGATTTCATGTAACAGCTAGAGTTCTACCCACATGCTAAAAACTATCAAAGAGATAAAGAAAATAAAGGATCCTAGGGTTAAGAAACATCTATTAGGAACATGCTCATCTTCAAAAACTCAAAGAAATTGAGAAGGGTTAGGTTATTTTACTTAGCAATGATTTACATGAAGCCGTAGAAGCGATCACACCACTCGAATCAGTGCCTGGATGACGAAGCCTTGTTCTCGTGGATCCGTCGATTTTTTATCAATTGATTTTAGGGGCAAGGAAGGCCTCATCCAAGGGTCGGTTCACTTGAGGGATATATCAATGGTTAGGGCAGTACATGATAGGAAAAATATGAAACAGATGGTTGGAAGAGAATAGAAAGTGGGAGGTGCGCCGGGACTGATTGGCAGCTTGAATTGATGTTGGATGCCTGGCTTGGAGGGGCTGCCTGAATATGTGGGGCGCTGGGTCTTGGAGAGGGGCAACCTAGAGTGGAGACAGAAGACCTAGCAGCTACGGTTTGATGATGGGGGGGCGGCCTAGAAAGAGTATGGATGGGGCGGCCAAGGAAGATGGTGGGGCATCCTGAGATGAAGAAAGATGGGGGCGGCCTTGTAGGATGATGGTGATGGTTGTCTTATGGTTTAGAGGAGGTGGAAAGAGGGTTTGGCTAGGGTTTAAGGAAAGCTAGGGTTTGTTGGATAACTTTGGGCCTCACACCCACTCCCTCATGGAGATCGATGTTCTTAAGGAACAAAGGCAGTTTGAAAAAACTCAAATTTTCATTCATCAAAAGTTGTTCTTTACAAGGGGGAGGGGGTGGGCATTTATAAATTCACCTAGGTCTCTGGACTCCCAAACAAACTGGGACTATAAAACTTAAGGGCCAAGAAAACAAATCTTGAGGGCCAAGAAAATAAAACTTGAGGGCCAAAAAAATTCTCTTGGGCTTGGACTGCTTGACTCCAAGCTGGGCTAGGAGGGGTGCCAAGGATGGTTGGTCTAGGAGGGGCACCACTTCTTCATGGGTTGGGGTGCCAACTTCATGAGGCTTGGACTGGCCTGGAGCGCCAACTTCATGGGGCTTGGGAGGCGCCAAACATTATGGTCTAGGGTGGCATGAAAGGGGCCCTGGCACATGGGCTGGGGTGGTTGGAGTAGGGGCCCAGGTGCATGAAATCTAGCTCTAGTTATGAGGGTCCTGATGAATCTCCTGGTCTGATGACTCTCCTCTTGTATCTTAACTTAAATAAAAATTACAGGACTCATGGGATTGAGACAAGGGACTCACTTGACTAAGTGGACTCAACTGGACTCTCTTGTCTCACTTTATTACAGGACTCAAGTGACTCAGGACTAATGTACTTTACAAGACTCAAAACCCTAATGGACTCAAAAAAGTTGACAGACTTTTCAACACATGACTTAGAGATCTAAATGAAACCCAGATCCTTGTCTGATCCTGATGTCCTCATCAGCTCCTCTTGGATTCTGAGAGAGAAAGGGGGGCGGTGTCGTAACCTGCGGGCTCACTGGGGCAGCCCTGGATCTCTACAAACTAGCAGGATGGATTTGCCAGCTTGCACTCCTACTCTTCAAGGTGTCTCTCTGCCTGGCGATGGATGGCCTTGTCAATGGACCCCTTGGCAGAGACCATCATGGGTGAAGGAGGTGCAGAGTGAGGGAACTCTTGCCGGAGTTCTCGGCCATGTCGGTGCTGTTGGTGGGAATGCGCACCATGGTCTGAGATCGGGGAGCGGCTCTCATGATTAGTCAGGCCATCATGTTCTTCTTTCTGGTTGCCTGATGGTCTCCTCTCGGGTGGGAGACCACATGCAACAGCCCCTCCCAGAAGGATCATAGGCTGGTATGGGGATCGACGGTGTGGGCCGCCAGCATCCCTAGCTACTACTGTGTTGCTAGGGATCGGCATCTTTGATGAAGCTGGAGCACCACCGCAACCAGGTCATGGACCTGCTGGGCCAGTGCGGTGATTTGGGGATCCATCAGAGGCAGTGGTGGTAGAGAAATATGGGAGCTCACCCTCAGGGCTCTATTGGTCGCCATGATGAGGGGGGCACCCTACTCAATTAGTGAAAGCCTCACATGCTCGTGTTGTCACCATGGAGCAATGGGCTTTTGCAGATATCTTGTTAGTAGTGGGGGACTCACTACTGGACTTCCCACAGTCACTGGAACTCTTGTGCTTGCTCGCTCTCCTACCTGCCGGACCGACTCCATCCAGTGCCAACACCAGCGACACCCCTCCGCAAGCCTCTGTTCTGGTTTCGATCTGTGAAAATGAAGAGGGATTGCATGAATGTTAATGCAACCCCCCCACCCTTGCAGCCGACTTCCCCACACCCTTGCTGCTGACTTCATTTAAGGGAACCGCATGTTTCTTAAAGCAAGGTGCCATCCCTTATTCCTAATTCGAGATTTTGCATGCTCTTCAAAGCTGGACAATCCTCAAAGCTATTGCACGTTCTTCATATCTGCATGATCTTCAAAAACACATGGATTTCAAAGCATGTGGATTTCAAAGCAATCCAAGGATCTATGGAGCACAATTTTCAGAGCAAGCCTTTTTTTGTTTGGATTCGTTCCATCGGAGCCCCACTGATCCGAACTCAATGGAGTCGAGTTCTCCCCACCTTAGGGGAATGATGGAGACATCGGCCTACATGAATTCCAGAGTAGCATAGATTTCAGGATAGCAAATAAATTTAAATTTGAAGATTAGTTATTTAGGATTTATCTTTATCGATTGTTTGAAATTTGAGTTAGGATTTTGTTGGTTAGGATTGAGATATGGATAGGCTTTATCTTTCCTATCTTGTATTTGAATTTGAATTATCCCTATCATTTTATCTTATATTCAAATTCAAATGAGGGTTGGACAGGTCTATAAATACCACCCTCAGTCCTTTGTAAGAAAATAGTTTGGTCAATAAAAATGAGTATTTAGGAAAAAGAGATTCTTTTCTTTCACTCAATGATGTGAGGGTGTGAGGCCCAACCCCAAGACATGATGATAGGTCATGTCTAGTTATCCCCTTCCTTGATTGCATCTTCTTTACCCCCATGTCCTTAGAGATTCTTCCTAACGCTTCCAAGTATCGAAGTGGGTTGAATGCCCTAGAGGTGATAGGTCTCTTCGTTAGTGTGAGTCCCAAAGTCCATGATGATGTGGAGTAAAGCTCTGATACCAAAATGGTGTGGAGTAAAGGGTCGAGCTAGTGATGCTAGATGCTAGTATGGATGCTTATGATGCAAGGAGTTTTTTTTTTTTTTTTTTATAGTTGAAGAGTTTTATATGTTTTTTTTTTTTAGGGTTTTGATTCTCGATCACAAGCAAAGGCAAGAAATAAGAAAGATGAGTAACGGAAGCTTACACTAGTAGTTCAAAGCCCTAAACAGTGAGAACAAGAACAGGACCCCGAAATTAAGAAACCCCGGTAGGACTAGCTCGAAATACAATACCTACTTAGGAGATAGAGAGAGCAAACCTCACATGTCTGAAGTGCCCGATGCAGAGATCGCTCAACTCGGTGGATGCAGCCGGATGCCTGAGCAATCGAACCCGTGGAAGCACTGGCTTTCGGTCAGAAGGTCGCGATGGCAAAGCCGACTGTCTCCGATGCCCGAGATGCCAGGGAGGACCTGTAGGCAAACAAGATAAGGATCAGCGAAATGGGGATATGCACAAAAAAGAAACTAAGATGAGATTGAGAAGGGGCTTCGAGCCTGGTGTCTAGCTGGATTCCGAAGTCGAAGATAAAGATAACTTGGGGCCTCGCACCCCGCGACGTCCCGGAGGATAAAGGAATGTGGCCTCACACCACGTGACATCCAGGAGGACGAAGGATTCGCGACACCCTGGGGTGACGGACAGGTGGCCTCACACCACTCGACATCCCTGGGGACAAAGGCAACTTCACTCAAACCTAGCCTAAGAGACAATGGTTGGGGGATAGAAAACTCAAACTTTTTTTCATTAATCATTAAATAGTTTTACAAGGGAGGGATTGGGTCCTTTAAATAGGCACCCAATGCCCATTTGAATTTCAAATGAAACCAAATTACAAGATTTCTTGGGGCGCCAAAAAACTTTGACCTTCTCCTCTCTTTAGCCGACCAAAAGGACTTGGATTGGGCGTGGCATGTGGGAGGGCTTGGAGAGGGGGATTTGCCTCTTGACTTCCTTCCTTAGCATGTTCAATTTGGGAAGAAAACATGGGACATGGCTTGCTTGAAGGGATGTGTTCCATTGGATTCTTCAACGCCCTTCTTTGGAGTGATTCAAGGCCAACCAAGTGGAGAGAGCTTTGGGCATTGCATGGTTGAGGGCTTGGAGAGGGGAGTGTATCCTTTGACCTTCCATCCTTGCATGAACACTTTGGGAAGAAGGCTTGGAAGGGGTCTTGCTTTGTGGCTTGGTCTCTTCAAGGATCTTCAATGCCCCACATTTGATGGATCATGGCGTGATGTGGGGGACGGAAGAGGGGGATGGTGTCTCTTCCTTCCTATGTTGCCCAAGAGAAAAAGGCAAGGGGATGGCGTGTGGAAAGCATGAGGATGCCACCTTGTTTCCCTCCTTGGATGCCCAGGTGGCAATTGATGTGGCACCACGTAGGTAGCTGAGGTGGCACCTGAGTTGGCATCATTCAAGTGGAAGGGGTGGGTTGGCCAACAAGGACTTGACTTGGTCTTAAAAGCCAGGGTGACTTCAATTGGGCTTGGGCCCAGTCCAAACTCAGACTCGAACAAATACAGGACTCATGACCTAACTTGACCCAAATTGGTCAAGGTACAGGACTAAACAAACTTAGACAAGAAATTATGAAATTGCTTTGGCTCATAGCCTTATTACAGGACTCATAGAAGTGGAACCCTAATCTGAGATCCATAGAGGGTTGAGGAGCCTCTATCGGATCCTAGTGCCCACACTAGTTCTCCCGGGGTGGGAGGAACTCGACCCTGTCGAGTGGGGTTAGCTTGGCTTTGGTACCTCTCCAGGATGTCGGGGTCGATGTGCTGCAAGTCCTCCTGTGTGATCCACGAGTCATCGGATTCGGGTCGGCCTTGCCATCGGACCAGGTAACGCTGGTAGCCCTTGCCCCGGGTAGTGATGGCTTGGTCATCCAGGACATGCTCGATACGCCCGCCTCTCTCAGGTATATTTGGAGGTGGACACTCAGGTTCAAGTTCACACTCAAAAGGGAGGTCAGGCCCAAACGGCTCACTAGGTATGTTTGCGGGTTCTCTATACTCGACTAAGTCAGAGATATTGAATGTCGAGCTAATTTCATAATCCGGAGGTAATTCTAGCACATAGGCATTAGGGCCCATTCTCCTAATCACTTTAAAGGGACCCGCCTCACGAGCATGAAGCTTCTTAACGGTTCCCGATGGAAACCGTTCAGGCCGGAGCCTAATCATTACAAAATCCCCTATTTCAAACTCTTTTGCTCGCTTTCGAGAATTAGCCAGCCTTTTATATGTGTTATTACTTATATTAATTTTCTGGCTAATTTCTTTATGCATGTCCCTAATATGCTGTGCAAGTGAATCAGCTGACTCGGAGACACGTGCATGGATGGGTATGGAAATTAGTTCAAGAGATCGGTTAGGCTTGTATCCACAAACAACTTCAAAAGGACTCTTCCCGGTGGTCCTATTTACAAAGCTGTTATAGGCGAACTCGGCTCGAGGTAAAAGAAGATCTCAATTTCCTGTATGTTCACCTATCAAGCATCTAAGAAGGTTTTCTAGGCTGCGGTTGACCACCTCAGTTTGTCCATCGATTTGCGGGTGGTAGGCAGTGGAGAATTGGAGCTTGGTGCCTAGGAGGTGCCAAAGTGTTTTCCAGGAATAGCTAGTGAAGCGAACATCCCTATCGGACACTATAGTCTTGGGTAGGCCATGTAACTTAACCACATGTTCTTAGAAAAAGCCTGGTAACTTTGGAAGCATCTAGGGGCTGGGAGCAGGGTATAAAATGAGCCATTTTGGAAAACCTATCCTGATGGGGGACTAATACGCATGCAATTCTTTTTGTATGTTTTATATGTGGGGTTAGGTGACTAATTCCCAAATTTCAGATCAAAATTAATTGTAGAGAATTTTATATGAATTTTTGAAGCCAAGCATGCAGATTATAACCTAGAAAAGTACTAAAGAAGGATCGCCGGGGCTGATAAGCCTCGGTTAGGGCAAGTTCTCCTACAATATAAAGACTGGAGGTAGAGGGGGTGTACCTGACAATGTCTGAAGTGCCCGGTGAAGATCGCAGCAAAGGGATCTCTCATTCCTCGATGGATGCAGCCTGGAAAACCGAGCCAAAGACCCGTGGATACCCGGCTTTCTGCTCGATGGTCCGATTGAGGCTTGACTGGAGTCGTTGGATTCGTTGGAACTCGGGGACCTACAAACGACCTGTCAGGGGTTAGAAAACTCAAAGGAAATCAAGAAAACAAAGGAAAACAGCAAAGGGAAGAAAGTTTTGTAGGGGGCTGGAAGGATGGTTGGCGGCAGGAAGATGGTTGCAAACACCTGGAAGAAGGACTCTCAAACCCCTTTATGCACACAGCAGGGTAATCACACAAAGCAATAGAAGAACTCAAGGTTTATTTCATATATCAAAATCTCCCTTCATACATGAGGCTAGGGTCCTTTAAATAGACCCTTAACCTTGGGCTCCAAGTAAGGGCACATAAGTCTTTACATAAGAATCCTTTTCCCTCTCAAACCCTAGCTAGAAATTAAGGAAACATTAGGTAGAAAAATCCCTAAAAATTTTCTTGACTTGGCCAACACTCCAAGGATGCCTAGGGGGGCATGTTGGGCTTCTAGTAGCAGCAAGAGGCCAGCCCAAAGGTGCTCGGGTGCATGGGTTTGGGCCTCTGGAAGCCGGGGTGGCCTGGTAGCCAGGTAGCAGGAATATTCCATGGTATCTTGCTTCTTAGGGTCTTGGGCTTGGCGCCTGGGCTTGATTTCTTTGGGCTAGGATGTAGATGGACCTCTAAAATGATGGATGCCTTGGTATATGAATATATTTTGGCATTTGGAAGGGAATCTAGGCATCTGCAATGAATCAGGGTTTCTGATTTTCCTCCTGGGGTCTTCAAATCTTCAAGCTGGGTTGGACTTGGGCTAAACTTTCATGTCTTCAATCTGGTTGGACTTGGTCTTCACTTGTATGATGTGGTCTTGAGTATTCAATATGGTTGAATAGGACTCAAAAAAAAATAAAATTAGCTCGACATGAGCTGACTAACGCTGGACTGAACTAGCTCAACATGAGCTGACTAGTACAAAACTGAAACTCAAAAGACTCAAATAACAACTAAAATGGACTCAGATGGGCTAAGCCTTTATTACATATGGACTCATAAATTATTGATCAATTCACAGAGGGTTGAAAAGCCTCTTTCTTATTCTGGTGCTTCGGGTGTCCCCACCATATCCACTACTGCAAAGATAGAATCGTGCTTCCTTGTGGTCTTGGGTAATCCTACCACAAAATCCATGCTGAGGTCTTGCCAAGGGTGGCTAGGTACCAGCAAGGGGGTGTGAAGGCTAATATTTTGTTTCTGCTACTTGGCCACAGCATAAGTTCGGCACCTAGAGACAATATTGGCGACATCTTTCTTAAGGCTAGGCCAAAAGAACTGGTCTTCAACAGCTAAAATGGTCTTCTCCCTATCAAAGTGACCAGCTAGGCCTCCCGCATGGGTTTCCCACACTAAAAAGTCTCGAAGTGAAGTCTTGGGAATGCACAACTTATTACCCTTGAAAAGATAACCATCCTATAAGGTATAGTCACTATGGGCACTAAATGGTTCTTGAAGCTTAGATTGGAAGATCTCACTGAAGTCAGGACAAGATTCATATTGCTCCATAAGTCGGTCAAATCCTATAACCTCAGTCCTAACTGTGTTTAACAAAAGGGCATGATGGCTAAGGGCATTAGCTACCTTATTTTCAGTGCCAGCACGATGATTAAGCACAAAGGTATAGGCTTGGATATACTCGACCCACTTCGCGTGCCTAGGGTTCAATCTCTTTTGGGAGTTTAGGTATCGAAGGGCCTCATGGTCTAAAAACAGGACAAATTCATGGGATAACAGGTAGTGCCTCCTGTACCTAAGGGCTTGGACGACTGCATAGAACTCCTTATCATAAGTCGAGTACTTAATTTTGGCCTCATTAAGTTTTTCGCTAAAGAAGGCCACGGGGTGATTTTCTTGACTAAGTACTCCACCAATCCCAACTCCCACGCATCACAAGCAACCTCGAAAACCTTAGAAAAATCAGGCAATCTCAGGACAGGTGCTTGTATCATTCTATCCTTAATTTCAAGGAAGGCTTTGTCTGCAGCTTTAGTCCATTGAAAACCTCCCTTCCTGATGCAGTCAGTTATAGGTGCAACAATTGAACTGAATCCTCGAATGAAGCATCTATAAAATGTGGCTAGGCCATGGAAACTACATACATCGTGGATGCTAGTAGGGACAGGCCATTCAACTATAGCTCTAACCTTTTCGGGGTCGGCTGAAACTCCTTTAAGGGTAACTACGAAGCCTAAGAAAATAACCCTGGTTGTCATAAATTCACACTTCTTAGGGTTGGCGTAAAGGCTATTCTCCCTAAGGGTTTGGCAGACTAACCTTAAGTGGTGAAGATGGTCCTCTTTGGTCTTGCTATAGATAAAGATGTCATCAAAATATACTACAAGGAATTTTCCAGTGAACTCACGCAAGACTTGGGTCATGAATATCATAAAGGTACTGAGCACATTAGACAACCCGAAAGGCATCACTATCCACTCGAACAGACCATCCTTAGTCTTAAATGTTGTTTTCCATTCATCCCCCGGTCGAATTCTAATCTTGTGGTAACCACTCTTGAGGTCTATCTTGGAAAAGATAGTGGCACCAGCCATCATATCGAGCATATCATCTAGGCGGGGAATAGGAAACCTATATTTGATTGTAATTTTGTTGATATCCCTGCTATCAACACACATCCTCCAGGTCCCGTCTTTTTTAGGGGTAAGTAGGGTAGGGACGGCACAGGGACTTAAACTTTCTCTAAGAAAACCCATCCTAAGTAGCTCTCCCACTTGTTTCTGAAGCTCCTGATGTTCAGTGGGGTTCATCCTATAGTGGGGAAGGTTGGGCAAAGTGGATCATGAGACCAAATCTATAGCGTGCTGGATGTCCCTAAGGTGTGGCAGTTGATCTGGTAATTCTTCCGAGAAAACATCCTCAAATTCTTTCAGAGTCTTTACTACCTCTTGGGGGTGTTCCACATTGGTTGGCTCGTGACTCTCCTTGGTGGCTAGAATCCAAATAGGGGCTCCCTCTAAAATCTCTTTCTCTAGCTCCTTAGGTGTGATCAGGTTGACTTCTGCTTTCTTCTCCTTAAGGCTACTAGATCCTTTCTTGACGGGGTCCTTAGGTTGGATTGGGTTAATTGTGATCTTTTTCCCTTGGTGAAAAAAGACACAGGTATTGGATCGACCATAAAGGGTGGCATCATGGTCGAAAAGCAAGGATCATCCTAGAATGATACTGCCAACACCCATGGGTAAGAGGTCACACCAAATCAATTCTTCATAGGAACTCATTTTTATCTTGATTTGGCACCTAAACTTTACTGGGATTGAAGTTGAATCTATCCAGGAGACTTTGTAAGGGTTCGGGTGGGGAACTGTGGCTAGTCCTAAAGATTTGACTGTACTCAAGGAAAGGGCATTAACACAGCTTCCACTATCAATGATGACCTTACAAACCTTATCTCTTAGCTTGATCAGGGTCTGTAGGATGTTGGTCCTACGCCAGTCTTCCTGTACTATGTTATGGGCTAGAATGCATCGAACTACTCCTACAAGGTCTTTAGATTCATACACTTATTCTTCTCCCTCGTAATCTTCCAACAACTGATTTTCAGGGTCATAGACGTCTTCCTCAGGTTCAACAATTGGTTTGGATTCAGTCTCAGTTGGTTCATCTATGAGTAGGGCAGGGGCGGTGCACTGACTAGCAAAATGTCCAGGTTTCTGACACCTAAAGCATTTACCTTGGGGATCGGGTCTCCTCTGGACTTCAACAGACTTACCCTTTTCCTCCCTACTATATTGGGGTCGGTTATGGCTGGGATGACTAGGACTGGGTCGGGCTATGTTTGGTCGACTTGGGTCAGTTCGGTTTCGGCTTGGTCTACTCGGGTAAGCTTGGTTATAACTTTGGGTGGATCTAGGGATACAGCTCTGGAACCTAAAGGGCTTAGGTCTTCTGTAGGTGGGAGCTCTCTGGAAACGCTCACAGAGCCTAGCAACTAGGTAAGCTTCTTCCAAGGTTCTGGTTGATCTAAAATACAGCTCTCTCTGAATGTCTGGGTGTAGGCTAGCCCAAAACCTAAACAGGGTTACCTCAGGTGATTCAACAACCTTACATCGCATAACATATTCATCAAACTTGGCGATGTAATCAGCCACACTCTTACTCCCTTGACTTAAGGTTTGCCATTGGTCCAACAGTTTCTTGGTGTAAGATGCAGGTAAGTATTTCCTTCTAAGCTTATCTCTCATCTCCCCCCAGGCGGTTATGGGTAATTGACCTTTCTACTCTATGTAATTTTCAACACTGTTCCAGAACAACCTAGCTTGGTGAACCAACCTAAGCTTGGCAAACTTAAACTTAGTTCTTTCAGATATAGAGTACCAGTCAAAATACTGCTCCATAGCAGACTCCCAATCTTCATACACCCTGGGATCTAAGCTACCATCGAAAGTGGGTGCCTCAAGCTTGATGCTCCTAAGGGCCCATTCATCATGGTCCTCCAGATTGGGTCTCCTAGGACCGGTATCAACAAAGGGGTCAGGGTCTCTCCCAAAGTCATCCTCAAAGTAAGGGTCTTGTGGCAGGTTTCTCCTGGGATGAGGGGACTCAGGACTAGGTTCAGGTCGGGGCCTAGCAGCTTCCACTAGGGGTCTCAGTCTGGCCTCTATTTGATCCAGACTATTGTTCAACTGGTTGCCTAACTGGGTCATGGATTGAGTCATGGATTGAGTTAGGGCTCCAATGTCAGCTCGCAGTTGGTCCATGGTGTCGGTAGAGGGTGGAGAAGGTGGGTGAAAAGAGGTTCCTGATCTAGTATACATGTAACAAAACGATGCTACGGTTTGCTAGATCTAGGAGATCTCTCCAAATGTAAAGTCAAGAAGATGAACCTGGAAGTAGTAACTTGGCACCTGGCCAGGTGAGTGTAAGGTGAGTGGAGGATCCTCTTTCCTTGCCTAGACACCAATTAGAAATTGGTCAGGTAAGCGAACCGACCCACTTCCCTTTGGGCTCTAGTCCCTGAACCACTTGCCTAGACACCAGCTACTCAAGCACACACCAACAAGCAATCTAGCTTTGCTCGGCACTTGGGTCGACCCGACTCGTGGGTGTCCCTAGCTCACTAGAGCAGATTAAACATCTAATCAATTTTAATTAATGGCTAGGGTTCGATATGTCGGGTGGTGCTTTTTGGGCTAGGGACAGGTAATGAAATCCTAACACTATTTTAATTTGACGCCCTTAAGATACGTTATGGAGAATGATGCACAAAATGACTAATAAAATGACTTAAGATTTTCTTATTTTTTTGTGTATTTTAGATGTGTGAATGATAAACAAAATGCAGGAATTAAAACATGCAAGAAATAAGCTAGATGGATGAATGAATCAAAAGATGAGATGCTTACTGAAATTTCAAACCTGAGATTTTCTCAGGTAGTATTTCGGCTTGTAGAATTTCCAGGTCAAAGTTTTTTGTCACCCCAAGAAAGCTTGTAATTTGTTTTCATTTGAAATTCAAATGGGCCTTGGGTGCCTATTTAAAGGACCCAATCCCTCCCTTGTTAAACTATTGAATGATTAATGAAAAAAAGTTTGAGTTTTCTATCCTCCAAACATTGTCTCTTAGGCTAGGTTTGAGTGAAGTTGCCTTCGTCCCTATGGACGTCGAATGGTGTGAGGCCACCTGTCCGTCACCCCAGGGCATCGCGAATCCTTCATCCTCCCAGATATCGCGTGGTGTGAGGCCACATTCCTTCATCCTCCGGGACGTCACGGGGTGCGAGGCCCCAAGTTATCTCTATCTTCGACTTCGGAATCCAGCCGGACACCGGGCTCGAAGCCCCTTCTCAACCCCATCTCAGTTCCTTTCTGTGCATCTCCCCATTTCGCTGATCCTTATCTTGTTTGCCTACAGGTCCTCCCTGGCATCTCGGGCACCAGAGACAGTCGACTTTGCCATCGCGACCTTCTGACCGAAAGCCAGTGCTTCCACGGGTTCGACTACTCGAGCATCCAGGCCGCATCCATCGAGTTGAGCGATCTCTGCATCGGGTGCTTCAAACGTGTGAGGTTTGCTCTCTTTATCTCCTAAGTAGGTATTTTATTTCGAGCTAGTCCTACCGGGGTTTCTTAATCTCGAGGTCTTGTTCTTGTTCTCACTGTTTAGGGCATTGAACTGCTAGTGTAAGCTTCCGTTACTCATCTTTCTTATTTCTTGCCTTTGCTTGTGATCGGGAATCGAAACCCTTAAATATATATATATATATATAACTCTTCAATTATACAAAAAAAAAAAAAAAAACTCCTTGCATCATAAGCATCCATACTAGCATCTAGCATCCCTAGGCCGACCCTTTACTCCATACCATTTTGGTATCAGAGCTTTATTCCAAATCACATGAGTTCCAAACCTTATATCTTCCATCCCCATTGTTCCTTCACCATCGCTAGAGAAAAGAAATCCAAAAAAGTAGTAGTACCCTAATTTAGGTGACTTCTAGGCTCACCAACGATCCTACCCTATTTGTCCCACATCTCTTACTAGGTGCTTGGTCCTCTGCTCTAGTCAGCTCCTTGATTAGTAGTCCTACAAAATAGAGAAGACCCGGATCAGGGATTCTGGCAAGGATGCTCCAATGATCAAGTCAGTGGGATGATCTAGGGGAACAAATCCCCTGTGGTGAAGAGTCTGGGATCTCTCCACGTAGAGGATTTAAAAATGAGATCTAGTAAGTGAAAAGAATGAATAGAAAGTGGAAGGCAGAGAGTGTGGTGAATCTCTTGATTGGTTCCTTGCCTGCTAGCTCTTTATTTCTTTCCAATTCCTTCTTCTTTCTTCTGTTATATATAAGAATGATGGTCCAAACTAGCTTTGGGGCTTTGTTGAGATGTCCTTTTCCCAATGCACCCTTTGAAGAAGGTCTTTCCATTGCCTGCCATATTCTCCCTATCGGATCAGTCCTTTGAAGGAGGCCCTCCTATTGGGGGTGTTCGCCGGCATGGCATAGACCTTGTCCCTCTGCTGGTGCAGTTCCCCGTGGGAGGGGCAGGCACCGTGCTGCTTAGCCCCGAGCCATGGTGGGATATTTCTATTCCCAAGGGGACCATCGGAGTGTCGCAGGGCCTATGGATTTAATGGGATACTCTTCTTGGAGGAGGCTTAGGTTTCGTGTCTTGAGGGTTGATGCCCCTAGTTGCACAGTCGTCGACATGGCGGCATGCTACAGGACTTGGGGCCTGGAATAACACACTTTGCATAGAACACGTGGGAGGTGCATTGCAAAGCTTGAATGCATGGCAGGGCATGTGCCACCTCCCAGAGGCTTTAGGTTACCGGAAACCTCCTCTCTAGGGTTTGAATTTATGTTGATCCCTCCTCCTTTCATCACTGGCAGGAACTTTAGCCTCCGCAAGGTAGGGAGGAGCCTCGCTTCGGGAGCACCACCTCAAGAAGCATAAGCACAACCCTGGTGGGAGCTGGCTTCAGATAGAGGGCTCGTCCTATGAGCATGACCCCAGCTGGGAGCTGACCTTGGTAGGAGGGCTCGCCATGGCAACATGAGCACGACCCCGGGTCAGGAGCTCACCTCGGGTGGAGGGCTCGCCCTAGCAGCATGAGCACGACCCCCTTCGAAAGGTGGCCTCAGGCAGAGGGCTCGCACTATGATCACGATCACAGCTAGGAGATAACCTCGGCAAGAGGACTTGCCTTGGTAGCATGAGCATGACCCCAACCGGGAGCCGGCCTCAGATGGAGGGCTCACCTTATGAGCACGACCTTGGCTAGGAGCTGACCTTAGCAAGAGGGCTCACCTTGGCAGCATGAGCATAACCTCAATCGGGAGCTGGCATCAGGCGAAGGGCTCGCCCTATGAGCACGACCATGGCTGGGAGCTGACCTCAGCAGGAGGGCTTGCCTTGGCAACATGAGCATGACCCCGGTCGGGAGCCAGCCTCAGGCGAAGGGCTCACCCTATGAGCACAACCCTGATTGGGAGAAGACCTCAGTAGGAGGGCTCACCTTGGCAGCATGAGCATGACCCCAGCTAGGAGCTGGCCTTAACCGAAGGGCTCGCCCTATGAGCATAACCCTGGCTAGGAGCTGACATCGATAGGAGGGCTCACCTTGGCAGCATGAGCATGACCCCGATCGGGAGCTAGCCTCAAGTGGAGGGCTCGTCCTATAAGGATGACCCCGATTGGGAGTTGACCTCGGCAGGAGGGCTCGCCTTGGCAGCATGAGCACGACCATGGCCTGGAGCTGGCCTCAAGCAAAGGGCTCACCCTTTGAGCATGACCCCGGTTTTGAGCTGACCTGGGCAGGAGGGCTCACCTTGGCCAATTTGTCCAGGTGGTGGAGCTCTCGCCAGCATGATAGCTATTAGGGGCTTCACGTCAGTGAATGTGCCACATCTTTGTTTTTCAAATACTTTGTTAACCAACCTTTGGAAGGTTACTCCAGCATTATTCAGTCTGAATGGCATTACTTTGTAATAGTAGAGTCCCTTCTCCATTATAAATGCTATCTTCTGTTCATCTCAAGGTCCATTCATATCTGACTGTATCAGGAGAAAGCATCCATGAAGCTTAATAGCTAGTGACCAGCAGTGGCATCGACTAATTGGTCTATTTTTGGCAGAGAAAAGCTATCTTTCGGGCAAGCCTTATTGTGATCAATATAGTCAATGCAAATTCTCCATTTGCCATTAGCTTTCTTGACCATAACAACATTGGCCAGCTAGTTGGGATAATGTATTTCCTTTATGAATCCAGCATTGAGAAGTTTGTTTACCTCTTCATTGATCATCTTCTATCTTTTGGAGCGAAATTCCTTTTCTTCTGCTGGACAAGTTTGTGATCGGGGATGACTTCCAATCGATGGAAGATTACTTTATGTGGAATTCCTAGCATGTCAGAATCTGACCAGGCGAAGACATTGATGTTGCTCTGTAGGAAGTGGGTCAGTCTTACCTTCATTTCTTCGTCGAGCAAACTGCCGATCTACATAAATTTTATTGGGTCATCTTCGGCCAGTGATATGGAGATAGTCTTTTCCATAGGTTCTCCACACTCCTCCATCCAATCTCTTAGATCCAGTTGCTCCAGAGTCATGGGGTCAACTAACTATTTGTCTTGTATCATCAAACATTGTTTGGCAACTCTCTGATCTCCTTTTACTTCTTTGATGCCATTCATAGTGGGGAATCGTACTAGGAGATGGTATGTCAAAACTATGGCATGGAATTTGTTCAAAGTGGGTCGTCCCAAGATAGCGTTGTATGCTGATGGTGTTTGTACAACCATAAAATTAATGGGAAGTATTTTTTGAAAAAGTTATGTGCCAAGGGTTACTGGTAGCACTAATTCTCCTTCTACCTCGACTTGGTTGCCTCTGAACCATATCAGAGGTACAAGAGATCTTTGTAATTTATTTTTGGATAAATTCATTTTGAGAAAAGCATCATAGAGTAAGACTTTCATGGAGCTTCCATTATCTACCAAAATCCATCTTACATCATAATTGGCTATAACAGCCGAAATCACAATAGAATCATCATTAGGAGTTTGGATTCCTTGTAGATCATCGTCCGAGAAGCATATAGTGTTTTTGCTTTTGTATCTTTTGGGAGCATCTCCTTCTACTTCGCTTCTCTAGTTGGTCCAACGATGAAGCCTGCCTACCCTTCCATCAGTCGGTCTCTAGTTGGATAGTTCGGCTTCTTCAGTGACCCTCTTGGAGGCAATAGCTTCAATTCGGGGATCCTGGGTTCTAACATACTTTCCGGATATCCCCTTTTGATCATATCTTCTATTGCATCCTTTAGTGTCATGGTCATGGTCCCGATGGAATCGATAGTATTTGTTTTTGTTTCTTAATGCAAGAGATGTCTTCATGGGATGTGGCCTTTGCAGGTAACTCTCCTTCTCTATTTCCATCAGGATTTTCTCCCTTGGGAGAGAGAGAGGAGTGTATGAGTCGAACTTGCCACCTAGTAGCTTGGGCTTGGGGCTACGTCATTGAGCCGGCGCATCATTGTTAGAGGGTGCTGGTGGAATCAACCTTTTATTGCTCTTTGTCATAGAGACTGACCTCCCTTCGGTCAAACATCGACTTGTTGCTTGCTCCTCAGCCATAGCTATTTTTGAGCACTTGCCAGTAGTTCAACATAGCTTGTAGGGAACTTTTTATCCAGGAAGAAGGTAAACATGAATGATCGAAGACCTTTCTTAATAGCAGACATAGCCATATATTCATTGAGATCAAGGATCTCAAGGGTAGTGGAATTGAATCTGGTGACAAAATCTTTGA
Organism: Areca catechu; assembly: GCA_021397845.1. Taxonomy (NCBI): domain Eukaryota; kingdom Viridiplantae; phylum Streptophyta; class Magnoliopsida; order Arecales; family Arecaceae; genus Areca; species Areca catechu. The sequence goes on from CM038052.1 coordinate 82,835,735, forward strand.
GACTTTTCCCTTCATTTTTTATTAGGAGGAAAAGACTGTCCGAATTATGGGGCATCTTTCGACAAGTCTTGAAATTTGACACAAATAATTTTTTTCAATTTACTAAAATAATGAATGGTACCTGGGTAGATGCTTGAATACCACATTCGAGCTACTTTCTTCAAAGTGGCTAGGAAGGTGAGGCAGTGTAGGGCATTAGAGGCTCTCTATATCATCATGTGTGCCTTGAAGCTCCCCAAGTGGTCGAGAGGATCAGTGGTTTCATCATATGATTCTAACTAAAGAATCTTGAAGTGGTGGGAGATGATTTCTTCCATGATTTTCTCGAAGAATGGAGGTTGTGAATCATTGGCCAAAATTTCATCACTTCTTCGCTGGTTGTTGAGTCTCTCAATTTGCAATTCTAGCACCTTGAATTGTTTCTTATAGTTATGATGTACTTCCATCTCCTAGTATTTCTTGGAGTGGATCACCAGGAGAAGTTGAAGGAGACCTTCTGGTTCTCTTTTTGTCGAGACGGTTCTCCGTGTGCCTATGATGCCGAGAGCTTCGGGGCTCGCAAGATTGTCGGCCCCGAGAGGAGAGTCGAGTGGATTCTTGATGTTGATTTTTTTTTCTCCTAGATGGATGGCTATGTCTGGAGGTTGCTGGCAGGTATCATCCTTGAAGTGCAATTTCTTGGAAAGTCTGCACCATAGTTGTCAATACATCCACTCGATTTATGAGGGCTTCTAATTGTTGCTGTCCTATAATGAATGCAGGAGGTGCCATATCGTTCTCCATCGGTGGTTCATTCCTCTGGGACACAAGGTATCCCCAGCTTGCGGAGACATTTTGGGTTCTCCCTTTCACCATCTTGTATTTCTTGAAAGCTCTCCTTTCTTGGAGGGAAATATATTTCATAGCTGAAAATCTCCCCTTACCTAGCATGCCAATCTATTAACGCTGATCTTTGTGGACCAGATGTAGTACCTAGGTTGCCGACTCACCTTTTTGGGTTCCTGCAAAATAAACCCCTGACCCGATATTTTTCGGTGGGGAACACTTCGATGCTTAAGTCAGTAGGGTTCATGCCACAGAATGGAGAGCTCAAAGAAAGAAAGCAAGATGAAATGAGTGGAGAGTCAAGTGTGGATAGCATGAGCTAGTCATAGACCAGGCTCAAACTTGCATGGAATGGCATAGCATGACTTAGAATAGCTTGGCATTGCTTACCTTGGAGGTCCCCTCTTATCGCTTTTTATAGGTGTCGATGTAACTAAAAGTAGTTAAGCCTTCCCAATTTCTGTTCTAACCTACCTTCAACTAATTGTAGTTGTTGTCAGAGGTTGGTTACCTTGGTCTTGCTGAAGTCATAGCTGTTAGACAGATGATTGGATGGTTATAATGGTTCGTTATAATGACAAGTCCATTCTTGATGGCTATAGTTTAAAGTAGATCGGCCATTCTCTTCAAAATTGGTCGATAGTTATTTCATTTTTTGTAGATCAGTTATTTACTTTGGAGTCATACTCTTCGAAAGTGGGCTGGCTGTAGATCAACCATTTACTTCGAAGCTATTTGCTTTGGAGCATAGGTTGAAGAGTGTGCATTGTAGATCAGCCATTTGCTGAAGGCTGATCTCAAGCTGTATATCTTTGCTAGCCGAAGCATAGTGTTGATCTACTCTCCTGTCGGAGGTCAAGTGTGTCGATGTGTCAATCCATCTGATCGAGTGGTCTGGGTAAGATCAAATGAATCTTCTGAACTAGCATGGTGCAGGCACCAGTTTTAGGAAGAGGCTTCAACCAATGCCAAGTTCTTTATGGATAGAAGACTATGAAATTAAGTCCTGTAATAAGTCTATGAGTCCTGTACTTATTTTTATTTGAATAATTGAGTCCTTATTTATTTCAATTTGGGTCTAGTTAGAGTTAAATTGTCTTTGTTTTGAGTTGGGTTCAAGAGCTACTTGAATTGGGTTCCAATTAAGCTAGATTAAGTGCAACCAGCTTCACCAACTACTTGGAGCACCACATCATCATTGAACCATGCCACCTTGGAGGACAAGTCATGCCACTTGGAGGATAGATCATGCTACATCACCAAGACAATTCAAACAAGATTTTTGCCCAAGATAAATTTGAGAAAAGCTCCATGGGATGCCACCTTGCAAGAGCCATCCCACTTTCTTTGGGACGCCTCCTTGATTTTCTCTCTTGGAATTAGGAGTTTCAAATTTGAAAGGGCCACTCCTCTCTTCATGGGACCCCTTGATTTTCTCCATGAAAGGAGGTGTAGTTTGATTTTAAAAGGGAGCTTAAAGTCTATAAAAGCTCCTAAGTTCTCTTGTAATGGGATGATGAATGAAATGAACTTTTTTTCTAGAAAGCTTTCTTCCTTTGCTAGCCAAAAACCCTTGAGAGAAGGTAGGAGTGAGACATAGGTTACTTAGCCAACCAAAGCTTCTACTCTTTCTTCCAACCCCATTCAGCCAACCTTGAAGAACCTTCTTCAAGCCTCTCCAAATTTGTCTACTCCATCTTCCAAAGGAGGTCATCTACAATGGAGTTCTCCACGCCAACAAGTGAAGAAGATTCAAGCTATGGGTGCCAAAGGAGACCCACTTCAATCCAAGCCTAAGCCTCCTCTTCCATCCCTAACTTTCCACTTCCATTCCTCCAAACTTCCATCTAACTCTTTTAACCTTTCCATCTATCTGTGCAGGATCCCCGGGTCTCCTGGTTTCCAAGGTGGTCTACTATGCCAAGGAATCATAAACAAGGTGCCTTTAGATCTATAGTAACTCCTTGCCATCTTAATACTTCATCTTGAGAGTTCCTTTGCTAAATTTCAGAAGATTAATAGTCGGATAGCCATCTTTATAACCTTCTTTCAGATCTGAAATAGTAGATTATGCTAGCCCTCACCTATGTGGTTTCCTAACCACAAAGGTCCCTTCTTAGTTATTTTGAGAGATTCTTTTCTAGCCAAGTTTATTTCCTTATGTTCCTTTCAAATATTTTTGTTTCTTTTTTGTAGAGTAGCAGCATGTTTACTTGTTTCATCTTCACTTAGTTCCTTTAATTCCTAGAAATGCATCATTCAATATTTGTCCCCCATCATCTTGGTATCAGAGCATGCTAGCTTAGGGTTAATTTTGAATTTCTGCATTTAGGTAGGTTGCTGAAATTTTTGCATGCATAGCATTTATACTTGTTACATAGTTTTCTTTGAAAATCCAATCTAGATCTAACATTCACACCTCCTGAGTGGGTGTACACTAGTACACTGTCATGACCCATGGGAATAATGAGCCCCTGGCCAGACGTGAATCATTAGGTTGAAGTTTGGTATTTAAATACCTTTGTTTGTTTAAACTCTGCTTGCAGTATTTCTGAGTAGGCTGACTATGATTCACATAAAAGTCTAAATGAAAGTAGTTAATTTTTCATTGAGATAATTTTTTTCTACTCCACATTAAGTCAATTATCAGCACGTAAAATCTCATCCTTAAAAAAAAATTACAAAAAGAATGAAAATTCCTGCATTCCATCACTATCACTGAAATTCCTTTATATTCAGTCCTATTTTTTTTACATTATCTAATTTTCATTATCTGCTCAGCATAGCATAGATTTTATCTTTAAATTTCCTTTCATATTGCATATTATCTAGAAGTTAACAGTCTTTTGTGAATTTTTTAAATTTTTTTGAATCTATTACATTGCACTTTTTCCACCACTTTAGAACTACAACACATCAATTCTGCACCTAAAATTTGGATCCATATGCTTGTTGCATTCATTTCATGGTAAAACAAGTTAAGGGCATCAAATTGATATAGGGTCAGGATTTCATCACCTGTCCCTAGCCCAAAAATCACCAACTTGCATAATGAACCCAACCCTAATTAAAACGAAGTGGATATTTAATTGCTCTAGTGAGCCAGGGACACCCACAAGGTCGGGTCGAGTCAAGTGTCAAGCCAACATTGGCAACCTGTTTGTGTGTGCTTGTATCTGGTGTCTAGGCAAGTGGTTCAGGGACAAGAGCCCGAAAGAAGGTGGGTTGGTTCACTTACCTATCCAATTTCAAATTGGTGTCTAAGGCAAGCAAAGAGGAACCTCCACCAACCTTACACTTACCTGGCCAGGTGCCAAGTTACTACAACCCAGATTGTCAATTTGACTTAACATTTGGTTTGGGCTCTAGGTCTAGCAAACCCCTAGTCCAAGTTTGAGTTCGTGTGTGCATGGCAACTAGATCAAGAGCACCCTACCAGCAAACCCAAGCCCAATCTAGTGTAACCATGGAACAAAACTTTGAGAGTTTGATGAAATCTTTGAATGACCAAATGACCCGGCTGAACCAAAACTTGACTGATCAATTAGCCCAGACCAATCAAAACATGACTGATTAGATAACCCTCATCACTACTAGGCTTGATCGATTAGAAGCTCATACCCCTGGAAGAACTCATGAAGTCTAGAATGAGTTAGAGCTTGAATCTGAGTTTGAGACACCCATCAACCCTAGAAGGGCTCTTCATCAAGACCATTTCTTTGAGCCAAATACTAGGAGGCCCAATCTCGATCGAGTCCATGACCTGAATCCTAGGATAGCACACCATGACCCTGCTTATGAGCCAAACCCTAGGTGACACAATCAGGATCAGATAGACCGTGACGAAGGAACCCTTAGGAGTATTAGGTTGGAAGCCCCACCATTTGATGGAAATATGGATCATAAGGTTTACATAGATTGGGAAGGAGAGATGGACCAATATTTCGATTGGTATGACATGACTGAGGAAAGAAAATGCAAGTTTGCGAAGCTTAGGTTAATTCGTCAGGCTAGGCTTTACTGAGAAAACGTCGAGAGGTTCATCAGACAAAGGGGTGATGTTTCCATAGTAACCTGGAGGGCAGTGAAACTTAGGTTTAGAGAAAAGTACCTTCCTATGTCCTACCACTAGCGACTTCTAGACCAGTGGCAGAGATTGACCCAGGGAACCAAGAGTGCAGCTGAATACATTTCAAAGTTTGACGAATTCGTGATGAGATGCAATGTAGATGAGGCCGAGTCAGTTACTTTGTCTAGGTTTACGACAGGATTGAGAGAAGAGATCTAGAAGGAGTTATTCTTGAGAGAAGTTCATGACTTAGAGTTAGCTTATCAGGTAGCACAAGATGCCGAGAGATTTCATAGGGGACCACTTTTTCGTAGACCCAAACCCCTTAGAACTAGTGCACCTAGTCAGCAGCCAGGATCTAATCAAATGCGACCCAGCTGACCCAACCCTAGCACCCCTCTAACCCATAGAGATGATAGGGGTAAAGTACCAGAAGTTCAATGGACTCCAAACCCTAATGTTGCTTGCTACAGATGTCATAAGTTAGGCCATTATGCTAGCAATTTTCCAACTAGGGCCTTACACATATAGAAGAATTAGAAGAAAGTGAGTCTGAACCCAAACAACCCCTAGGTGATAGTGTCGAGGAGGTATATCAGGCTGAGGAGAATTTGGCTGAAGAGTATGAAGGTGACGAGGAACAAGTAGAGCCTGATCTGTTGGGAGTAGTTAGATGCATCCTTAGCCAAACTGTGACACAGGAATGTTGGCATAGGACTAACATTTTACAGACATTTGTCATATTAGGGGATAAGGTATGTAAAATAATCATAGATAGTGGGAGTTGTGTAAATGCCATATCCACTAGTACTGTCAATACTTTAGGCTTGTCCACAGTTCCCCATCCAACTCCCTACAAGGTTTCTTGGATTGACTCCACTTCAATTCCTATCAAACATAGGTGCCTAGTCCAAATCCAATTACAGTCCTATCAAGAGAAAGTGTGGTGTGATGTCCTACCAACGGGAGTGAGCAGTATCATCCTAGGTCGACCCTGGTTATTTGACTATGATGCGACCCTATATGGCTGATCAAATTCCTGCTCATTCATTCACCTAGGAAAGAAATTTGTGATTAATCCAATACCACCTAAGGACACTGTTAAGAGAGGATCTAGCCACCTAAAGGAAAAGAAAACAGGAGTCAATTTGATAACTAATAAGGAGATTGAGAAAGAACTCACTGAGGGTACACATGTTTGGATTTTAGCCACTAAGGAAATTTAGGAGCCTTCCTAGAAAGAACGCCCTCAGGAAGTGGCTAAAGTGATAGAAGACTTTAAGGATGTGTTTCCAGATGACCTAGTTGACCAACTTCCACCACTTAGGGACATCTAGCATGCCATTGACTTAGTCCCAGGAGCCACCCTACCCAACCTTCCACATTATAGGATGAACCCTACCGAACACTTAGAGTTACAAAGTCAAATAGGGGATCTCCTTAGAAAAGGATTTATTAGAGAGAGTTTGAGTCCCTGTGCAGTACCCGTATTACCGACCCCTAAGAAAGATGGCACTTGGAGGATGTGCATTGATAGTCATGTCATTAATAAGATCACAACAAAATATAGGTTTTTCATACCCCGTTTGGATGACATGTTAGATATGATGGCCGGAGCAACAATATTTTAAAAGATTGACCTTAAGAGTGGCTATCATCAGGTTAAAATTAGACCTGGGGATGAGTGGAAGACTATGTTCAAGACCAAGGGGGGTCTTTTTAAGTGGGTAGTAATGCCTTTCGGACTGTTCAATGCTCCTAGTACCTTTATGTGGATTATGAATCAAGTCCTACGGTTATTTATAGGAAAGTTTGTCGTAGTTTACTTCGATGACATTCTTATATATAGCAGGACCAAAAAGGATCATTTGGACCACTTGAATCAAGTTTGTTTAGCTCTTAGGGGAAATAGTCTCTTTGCAAACCTTAAGAAATGTGATTTTTTCACACATAGAGTCATTTTTCTAGGTTTTGTTGTTACACCTGACGGAGTTTCTGCTGACCCCGAAAAGATTAAGTCAATTGTAGAGTGGCCTGTGCCAAAACGTGTTCATGAAGTACGAAGTTTTCATGGCCTCGCTACTTTTTATAGAAGATTCATTCAGGGGTTTAGTACCATAGTTGCACCAATCACAGATTGCATTAGGAAAGGCCAATTTGAATGGACAAAAGCTGCTGATAGGGCCTTCCTAAATGTTAAGAAGAAAATGATATAAGCACCTATATTATGATTGCCTGATTTTTCTAAGGTTTTTGAGGTCGCTTGTCATGCATCTACAGTTGGAATAGGTGGAGTTTTAAGCCAAGAGAGCCACCCCATAGCTTTCTTTGGAGAAAAATTAAATGAAGCCAAGCTTAAGTATTCCACCTATGATAAGGAGCTCTATGCGGTAGTGCAAGCTTTAAAGTATTAGAGGCACTATCTACTACCGCATGAATTTGTCCTTTTTTCTGATCACGAGGCCCTTAGATACCTTAATTCACAGAAAAAGCTGAATCCTAGGCACGCTAAGTGGATAGAATACATCCAGGCCTACACATTTATCTTGAAACACCATGCCAAAACTGAGAATAAGGAAGTAGATGCATTAAGTCATAGAGTCCTGCTTCTGAACTCGATTAGCACTGAAGTTGTTTGATTCGAAAGACTTACAGATGAGTATGATACCTGTCCAAACTTTAGTAAAGTTTACCAAGCTTTGAAATTAGGACCATCTAGTGACCACGGTGAGTACATCATTTTAGATGGTTATCTATTTAAGGAAAACAAACTTTGTGTTCCAAAGACTTTCTTGAGAGATTTTTAATTTGGAAAACCCATGCTGGAGGTTTGGCTGGCCATTTTGGAAGAAATAAGACCATATTGATACTTGAGGAGAAATTTTACTGGCCAGGCCTTAAGAGATAGGTAGCCAATATTATTGCCCGATATAGGACATATGCGGTTGCCAAACATCAAAGACAAAACACCAGGTTATAAACTCCTTTACCTGTGCCGGATTGTCCATGGTATGATCTTAGCATGGACTTTATTTTAGGACTGCCCATGACCCTTAGAAAACACGATTCAATCTTTGTAGTGGTCGACAGATTTTCAAAAATAGCCCATTTTGTACCCTGCTCCCAAACATTTGATGCCTCTCGTGTAGCCAAGCTTTTTCTTAATCAAGTAGTCAAGTTACATGGGTTACCTAAGACCATTATTTCTGATAGGAATGTCCATTTCATAAGCTATTTTTGGAAAACCCTTTGGCACCTACTAGGAACAAAACTAATATTCTCAACTGCTTACCACCCTCAGACTGATGGACAAATCGAGGTTGTAAATAGAAGTCTAGGGAATTTATTGAGGTGCCTTATTGGAGAGAGTCTGGGAAATTGGGATTTACTTCTACCTCATGTTGAATTCGTATATAACAGCTTAGTCAATAGGTCCACTGGTAAAAGTCCCTTTGAGATTGTCCATGGTTACGGACCTAGGAAGCCTATCGACCTCATTCCATTACCCACACATGCACGAATGTCGGAGTCTGTCGAGTCATATGCACAGCAACTTAAAGAATTACATAAAGAAATTAGTAAGAAAATTCAAATGAGTAATGAAGTTTATAAGCATATGGCTGATTCACGTAAACGAATAAAAGAATTTAATGAAGGGACTCTATTATGATAAAACTTAGACCTGAAAGGTTTTCACCGGGAACTATGAAGAAATTGCATGCCCGGGGAGCTGGACCTTTCAAAATTATTAAGAAAATTTGATCTAATGCATATGTGTTAGAGATACCACCTGATTATGGCATTAGCTTTACATTTAATATTTCTGATTTGAAAGAATTTAAAGAATCGGCATTAATTCCTAGTGAGCCTTTTGGACTTCACCCTGCCTTTGAGAGCGAAACCCCACCTGAGTGTCAACCAGCAATTCCACTAGATCGCAGAGACAAGATTGAATGTATCTTGGATGACCATGTGATTACTACTAGAAATAAGGGTTATCAGCATTATCTGGTTCATTGGCACGGCCGACAGGAATCTGAAGACTCCTAGATTACCCGAGAGGATCTACAACAAATTGACCCATATCTATTAGAGAAATACCACAGTCAAACCGATCCTTACTCGACAGGATCGAGTTCCTCCCACCCGGGGAGAATTGGTACGGGCACCAGGCTCAGGAAGAGGCTTCAACCAATGCCAAGTTCTTTATGGATAGAAGACTAGGAAATTAAGTCCTGTAATAAGTCTATGAGTCTTGTACTTATTTTTATTTGAATAATTGAGTCATATTTTATTTCAATTTGGGAACAGCTAGAGTTAAATTGGCTTTGTATTGAGTTGGGTTCAAGAGCTACTTGAATTGGGTTCTAATTAAGCCAGATTAAGTGCAACCAGCTTTACCAACTACTTGGAGCACCACATCATCATTGAACCATGCCACCTTGGAGGACAAGTCATGCCACTTGGAGGATAGATCATGCCACATCACCAAGACAATTCAAACAAGATTTTTGCCCAAGATAAATTCAAGAAAAGCTCCATGGGACGCCTCCTTGCAAGAGCCATCCCATTTTTTTTGGAACGCTTCCTTGATTTTATCTCTTGTAATTAGGAGTTTCAAATTTGAAAGGGCCACTCCTCTCTTCATGGGATGCCAATTGATTTTCTCTATGAAAGGAGGTGTAGTTTGAATTTGAAAGGGAGCTTAAAGTCTATAAAAGCTCCTATGTTCTCTTGTAATGGGATGATGAATGAAATGAGCTTTTTTTCTAGAAAGCATTCTTCCTTTGCTAGCCAAAGACCCTTGAGAGAAGGTAGGTGTGAGACCTAGGTTACTTAGCCAACCAAAGCTTCTACTCTTTCTTCCAACCCCATTTAGCCAACCTTGAAGAACCTTCTTCAAGCCTCTCCAAATTCATCTACTCCATCTTCCAAAGGATGTCATCTACAATGGAGTTCTCCATGCCAACAAGTGAAGAAGATTCAAGCTATGGGCGCCAAAGGAGACCCACTTCAATCCAAGCCTAAGCCTCCTCTTCCATCCCTAACTTTCCACTTCCATTCCTCCAAACTTCCATCCAACTATTTTAACCTTTCCATCTATCTGTGCAAGATCCCCGGGTCTCCTGGTTTCCAAGGTGAAGGTCTACTGTTCCAAGGAATCATAGACAAGGTGCCTTTAGTCTATAGTAACTCCTTGCCATCTTAATACTTCATCTTGAGTGTTCCTTTGCTAAATTTTAGAAGATTAATATCCGCATGGCCATCATTATAACCTTCTTTCAGATCTGAAATAGTAGATTATGCTAGCCCTAACCTGTGTGGTTTCCTAACCATGAAGCTCCCTTCTTAGTTATTTTGAGAGATTCTTTTCTAGTCAAGTTTATTTTCCTATGTTCCTTTCAAATAATTTTGTTTTTTTTTACGTAGACTAGCTGCATGTTTACCTATTTCATCTTCACTTAGTTCCTTTAATTCCTAGAAATGCATCATTCGATATTTGTCCCCCATCTTGGCAATTACCATTTTGAATCAGTTTGTCACAATAGTTCCTAAACTTATGATTCTACGCTATCTATGGTAGGATTCAGTACTTCATTTTTAGACTATGTACCGCTTCAATGCAGTACTCCATTGCATCAGTTGCTGGCCAGCAGTCGTAGCATTATTTGCTGGCTTATTGCCTTCTATGGTTTATTATTCCTTGCCTTGATTACTTATAATAGGCGCTACATGATGTTGGGAAATATCAATTGCAGATGGAGCGTGGATCATTATGATTCACCAATCTTCATTTCTGCTTACATTTATTCTTTATCTTATCATCTACCATCACTTATTTGCTTCATTTTCTTAGTTGCCTCACCATCTTTTGGTTCCTCTCTTCCTTTACTGTTGCTTCTTATGGTAGCAATTGATTGCTGTTCAAGTTGTTGGTTGTCCAGGCCCTATCATGTCTTAATCTTCTGTGTTTTCTTCTTGAGATTAACCCATTTTAGCAAGCTCCAGGAAATTTTTGTTTTAGAGCATAGAGAATATGAAGGGGTTGTAGGATAATTTTTTTGATGGAAACATTGTTAGTGTTGGAAAGTTGATTTCAATTGTTGCTTTCCAATTAACAATACATCTTCTGTCAAAGCTTCAAACCCTGTGTAGTAAGGCAAGATGATATTATCCAGGTATGAACTTTCATGTAAAATTCCTGAAATAATTGAAGCTTCAAGTATGGCATAGTGCGAATCTTTTTCAGTTTGGTTTTTAAATGCAAGAGCTGAAATATAAACAAGCTGGAGAATTGATCAGCCCATGTTTGAGAGGGAAAGAGTTGTTGATCTGGTGCCCCTTTGCAAAAATCAAGAGCACCAATGGGAGTGCTATAGGACTTGAAGGTAATAGATATCTTCTCTTCAAATTACTAATGCTGATTCTTGTGTTTCTTCTAAACTCCATTGCGGGTTTGAGGATCACCATGGCATGTACATTGGGGTGGTTAGTGATGTTCAACTCTGGTAATTGCTATAGAAATCGAACTACAGGAACTAGGAAGGAGATACCAGGCTTCCCATCTCTGCTTCTTACAATGAAAATAGGCCAGGAAGACCTACTCCAGACATCCCCTCTCTGCTTATCCATGAATGAATTGTTTTGTAAGTGTGGTAACCACAATAGGTTCTCCCTATTGTCCTGTTGATGATTCTTAGTGATGTGGAGGCAAGGACACGAAGAAACCTGGGGTTATTCAGAACTGGGAAAAAAAAAAATCTAAAGCAAACCAAGGATCATGGGAGGGCTAAGAAGCCTCCCGGGACTAGGATAGGATGACCCTGAAAGTCCTAAAACAGCCAGACTCTTTAGATTTTCAGTTTTCTTGGCGGAGGTGGCGAAGGAAGGACGGGGATGGAAGACAGGGGACTGGAACTCATGGACCTTGGGGCTCATCCTAACGAAGAGACCTCTCACCTCTAAGGCATTACGCCCTCCTCGATACTTGGAGGCGCTAGGATGAATCTCAAGGTTACGAGGGGAACAGGGAGAGACATGAGGATGGGAGAAAAGAATGGGATACCTAGGGCCTCACACCCCTCGACGTCCCGAAGGACGAAGGCAAGTTGGGGCCTCACACCCCTCGACATCCTGAAGGACGAAGGCAAACGGGCCTCAGCCCAAAACCACACACAAGTGGAAAAACACTCTAAAAATTCATTTTGATATGGGGATGGCGGGCACGAAGAAACCTGGGGTTATTCGAAAATGGGAAAAAAAAAAAAAATCTAAAGAAAACCAAGGATCATGGGAGGACTAAGAAGCCTCCCGGGACTAGGATAGGATGACCCCAAAAGTCCTAAAATAGCTAGACTCTTTTGATTTTCAGTTTTCTTGGCGGAGGTGGCGAAGGAAGGACAGGGATGGGAGACAGGGGACTGGAACTCATGAACCTTGGGGCTCATCCTAACAAAGTGACCTCTCACCTCTAAGGCATTACGCCCTCCTCGATACTTGGAGGCGCTAGGATGAATCTCAAGGTCATGAGGGAAACAGGGAGAGACATGAGGATGGGAGAAAAGAATGGGATATCTGGGGCCTCACACCCCTCGACATCCCGAAGGACGAAGGCAAGTTGGGGCCTCACACCACTCCACATCCCTGGGGACGAAGGCAATTCCACTCAAACCTAGTCTAAGAGACAATGGTTGGAGGGTGGAAAAAACTCAAACTTTTTCATTAATCACTCAATCATTCAATAGTTCTACAAGGGAGGGATTGGGTCCTTTAAATAGGCACCTAGGCCCATTTGAAATTCAAATTACAATATTCATGGTGGCGTCCAAAATTTTCCATCATCCCCTCTCTTTGGCTGACCAAATAAATTATGGTTGGGCGTGGCATGAGGAAAGGCTTAGAGAGGGGGATTGGTCCCTTCTCTTCCTTCCTTAGCATGCTTATTTTGGGAAGAAGGAGTGGGGCATGGATTGCTTGGAGGGATGTGTCCCCTTGGACTCTTCAATGCCATCTTCTTGGATTGATTCAAGGCCGACCAAGGGAGAGCTTCATGGGCGTTGCATGGTTAAGGGCTTGAAGAGGGGAGTGTGTCCTTTGACCTTCCTTCCTTGCAAGAACACTTTGGGAAGAAAGCTTGGAAGGGGGCTTGCTTTGAGGCTTGGTTTCTTCAAGGATCTTCAATGCCCCTCTTTTGATGGAACAAGGTGTGATGTGGGGGAGAGAAGAGGGGGATGGTGTTTCTTCCTTCCAATGTTGCCCAAGGCATGTCAAAAGCATGAGGGTGCCACTTTGTTTCCCTTCTTAGATGCCCAAGTGGTAGCTGATGTGGCACCACGTAGGTAGCTGAGGTGGCACCTAAGTTGGCATTATCCCAAGTGGGAGGGATGGGTTGGCCCACCAGAACTTGATTTGGTGAAGAAAACTAGAGTGACTTCAATTGGGCTTGGGCCCAGTCCAAACTCAGACTCGAACAAATACAGGACTCATGACCTAACTTGACCCAAATTGGTCAAGGTACTGGACTAAACAAATTTTGACAAGAACTTATGAAATTGCTTTGGTTCAAGGCCTTATTACAGGACTCATAGAAGGGGGAACCATAATCTGAGATCTACAAAGGGTTGAGGAGCCTCTGTCGGATCCTGGTGCCCACACTACTAAGAGTTAGATCATTCTAAGAACCATGTCTCTACTTATGTGAGTATATGAAGTTCATTTTTAACCATGATAACTTTTTTACCAGAACTAACCTTTTTTTTAATGTATAGTTGGTGTTGGGTGAAGGGCGAAAAAGGGAAGCATACTAATATGCAACATCAAGGCAGAAACATGCATTTTAAAACTATTTTAAAATAAGCACAGTGGAAGACTTGGTAGATCAATTAAACGAGCTACCAATCTGCCTGCAACCAAATCTTGTATAATGATATAGCATGCAATAAACATCAAAAACAAGATAAAACTCAAAGATATAAAGATACCTTACTATTATATCTTTGATGGATACAGTGGCGGTGCTCCAAGGATGGTGCTCTTGAGCCACACGTGTCAGGCTTTTATAGGTAGTTCACACTAGGGCACGACTCTGATCAACTCCCTCAGAGTGCTAGCTCCTTGGGATCCTTGAGGCCGATATACTTCTTCCTGGATGATGAGGAGGAGAGGTGGACCCTTCCTAACTAGCTCTCTTCCCAAGACCTAGCTTAAGTGCTAGGTAGCTCACACCCAACATCCAAATCCTCACAAGCCCCTTTCTTCCCTCTCAAAATCTCAGCTACAATGAGATTCAGAGACCAAGAACCAATTTTCCATCATCCAGCCGCCCAGAAATAACTCTTATTTTAAGAGGAAGCCATGGGAGGAAGAAAGAGGAAGGAGGAGAGATTGGGGGAGAAGATGGGAAGGCATGCCAAAAAGGTTCCAAGCACAAAAGGCAAGTATGACCATCATACTATTACAGCTTGGAGCCAAAACCGATCAGATTTTGAATTTCAAACTCGAAATTCGAAGTCAAAACCTTCCCAGAATTCTTTCCAGAATTCTGCTCATCACAGCAAGTGTCGACTCATGCAAAATTGTCAAGTGTCTATACTTTCCAAGTGTCGACACTTGAAACATGGTCAATCATATTGATCTCCGATGATGATAAATGATTCTCAATCATCGATCAGCCTTAAGATCAGATGGAAACCCCTATGGTGTGTGACCCATAGGTTTGAACACTAAGCCGGTAGCACTGAAACACTTTCAGTACCAGTCAAACTCCACATCTAGCAATGATACCCAACATCCAAATATGTCAAAGATGCAGAGCACCTCTCTAGAACCTCTGGCATATGGTTACCGCATAATTCATCCCTTTGATCTCATAATGCTCAAGATGACTTAGGATTTGACTGCCAACCCTAATTTGGTTTATCCAGATCGTGTCTCAACTTTACAAGTTCTGTGACTCCTCGCAAGAACTACCTTGGCCAAAGATTTGCTAAATTGAGACACAATGAGTCATTCACTCCAAACTATTTGAAAGGGTCAATTCCACTTGATTCACCACCGCTCCATAAGTACTTGACTACACCCAGAAATTTTTTGTCACTGTATTAGAAATCCAGGTGGTCCAGCACCAAAGTACAGTGAGTTGCTTGCAAGCTTCCATGGTGACCCTAGGTTTGAGGGACACATATACCCATATCCCTTCGCGAGCAATCCTTTAGTAAAAGGGAGCTCCGCAGATGGTCACGTTCAATGAAATATCATACATTTCACTTGCATGTCACACCAGTGTCTCCACACTCCTTGGTGAAGAGGACAACCAACAAATGTGATATACAACAACCTACACTTGATACATTATCATCCTATAATATTGTATCATTTTGTTATGAACCAGTTTAAGAACTACTTGATATATCCTCTTTATATCAAATAATGTAGTTCTAAGGACTCCATTATATAAGAGTTCATTTCAAAAAAGTGTAAATATGATGAACATCTAAAAGAATAACTTTTATTCATTAAAAATTTATATACAATTACAAAATAGCATAACCATCTACAGCCTAGATGATTGGCTTTAGGACATAATTCCCAACAAATCCCACTTGGACTAAAGCCAATCAGTAAAGAATCTCATTTCCATTTTTCATTTACAACTGTCAAACTCTTGAATTTCGACAGCTTTAATGAAGGGGTCAGCCAGGTTCTCCTTTCCATCGATCTTTTGAAGGTCAATGTCACCTCAGTCCATGATCTCTCGTACAAGGTGATAGCACCGCAGAATGTGTTTTATGTGGTGATGGGACTTCAAATCTTTGGCTTGAGCAATGGCTCTAGTGCTATCATAATACACCGAAATAGGACCATCCAGGGAAGGTGCCACTCCTAACTTGCCAAGAAACTTTTGCAACCACACTGCTTCCTTTGCTACATCCGATGATGTAATGTACTCTGCTTCTGATGCAGGACTAATATGCATGCAATTCTTTTTGTATGTTTTATATGTGGGGTTAGATGATTAATTCCCAAATTTTAGATCAAAATTAGTTGTACAAAGTTTTGTATGAATTTTTGAAGCCAAGCATGCATATTAGAACCTAGAAAAGTACTAAAGAAGGATCGCTGGGGCTGAGAAGCCTCGGTTATGGCAAGTTCTCCTACAATATAATTACTGGAGGTAGAGGGGGTGTACCTGACAATGTTTGAAGCACCCAGTAAAGATCGTAGAAAAGGGATCTCTCGTTCCTCGATGGATGCGGCCTGGAAAACAGAGCCAAAGACCCGTAGATACCCGGCTTTCTACTCGGTGGTTTGATGAGGCTTAGCTGGAGTCGTTGGATTCGTAGAAACTCAGGGACCTGCAAACGACCTGTCAGGGGTTAGAAAACTCACAAGGGAGCAAAGAAATATAGGAAAATAGCAAAGAAAAGGTATCTTTTGAAGTGGGCGGCCATGGTTCTAGAAGGTTGGCTGGCGGCAAGAAGATGGTTGTAGCACTGGGAAGAAGATAACTCTCAAATCCCTTTATGCACACAGTAGGGTAACACTTAAAGCAATGGAAGAACTCAAGGTTTATTTCATATATCAAAATCAAGTTTCATACAAGAGACTAGGGTACCTTAAATAGATCCTTAACCTTGGGCCCCAAGTAAGGATACTTTAGACTTTACATAGGACTCCTTTTCCCTTTCAAACCCTAACTAGGAATACAAGGCAACCTAGGTAGAAATCCCTAAAGCAATTGGACTCCCTCTCCTTGTCTTGGTCGGCCAAGGGGGTGACCATAAGTGGCCGACCAAGAGGAGGGTCATTCTAAGAAGTGGCGCCCTAATTCCTCTTCCTGAGCCTGGGATGGCCCATTTTGCTTCTAGCTAGACCAGGGCTTCAAGTTTGTTCTTGTTTTCATTTTCTCCTCCTGGGATCTTCAGGTCTTCAAGCTGGGTTGGATTTGGGCTCAACTTCCATATCTTCAATTAGGTTGGACTTGGTCTTCACTTGTATGATATGGTCTTGAGTCTTCGATATTCTTGGACAGGACTCAAAAAAAAAATTAGCTCGACATGAGCTGACTAATACTGAACTGAACTAGCTCAACATGAGCTGACTAATTACATGACTCAAATAAATCAACTCAGCTGGACTAAGATTTATTACAGTGGACTCAAATATCAATTAAGTGATCCACAGAGGGTTGAGAAGCCTCTGCCTTACTCTAGTGCCTTTGGTATCCGCACCAGCTTCGCATATTGGGTCCGTCATAGTAGGTTGCTTGGGACTTTTCTAGCAAATCGCTCCTCCATTAAGGGTGAAGACAAATCCTGACACACTTTTGCTATCATCCTTATCTGACCGAAAACTAGAGTCAGTATACCCCACAAGCTTCAAGTCAGGTTCTCCATAAATCAACCATTAGTCCTTAATGAGCTTAATGATGCGGGACTAATATGCATGCAATTCTTTTTGTATGTTTTATCTATGGGGTTAGGTGATTAATTCCCGAATTTCAGACCAAAATTAGTTGTAGGGAATTTTGTATGAATTTTTGAAGCCAAGCATGCAGATTAGAACCTAGAAAAGTACTAAAGAAGGATCGCCGGGGCTGAGAAGTCTCGGTTAGGACAAGTTCTCCTACAATAAAAAGACTGGAGGTAGAGGGGGTGTACCTGACAATGTCTGAAGTGCCCGGTGAAGATTGCAGTGAAGGGATCTCTCGTTCATCGATGAATGCAGCCTGGAAAATCGAGCCAAAGACCCGAGGATACTCGGCTTTCTGTTCGGTGGTCTGATTGAGGCTTGGCTGGAGTTGTTGGATTCGTAGGAACTCGGGGACCTGCAAACGACCTGTCAGGGGTTAGAAAACTCAGAGAAAATCAAGAAAACAAAGGAAAACAACAAAGGAAAGAAACTTTTGGAGGGGGCTGGAAGGATGGTTGGCGGCAGGAAGGTGGTTGCAAACACCGGGAAGAAGAACTCTCAAAACCCTTTATGCACACAGTAAGGTAATCACACAAAGCAATAGAAGAACTCAAGGTTTATTTCATATATCAAAATCTCCCTTCATACAAGCGGCTAGGGTCCTTTAAATAGACCCTTAGTCTTGGGCTCCAAGTAAGGATACATTAGTCTTTACAGAAGTATCCTACTCCAACTCAAACCCTAGCTAGAAAATAAGGGAACATTAGGTAGAAAAAATCCCTAAAAATTCTCTTGACTTGGTCAACACTCCAAGGATGCTTAGGATGGCATGTTGGGCTTCTAGGAGCAGCAAGAGGCTAGCCCAAAGGGGCTCGGGTGCATGGGTTTGGGCCTCTGGAAGCTAGGGTGGCCTGGTAGCCAGGTAGCAGAAATATTCCCTGGTATCTTGCTTCTTTAGGGCTTGGGCTTGGCACCTGGGCTTGATTTCTTTAGGCTAGGATGCAGATGGACCACTAGAATCATGGATGCCCTGGTCTATGAATATACTTTGGCATCTGGAAGGGAATCTGGGCATCTGGAAGGGAATCTTGGCATCTGGAGGGCATCTGAAAGGAATCAGGGTTTTCTGAATTTCCCTCCTGGGGTCTTCAAATCTTCAAGCTAGGTTGGACTTGGGCTATACTTCCATGTCTTCAATCTAGTTGGACTTGATCTTCACTTGTATGATATAGTCTTGAGTCTTCAGTATGCTTGGACAGGACTCAAAAAAATAAAATTAGCTCAACATGAGCTGACTAATACTGAACTGAACTAGCTCAACATGAGCTGACTAATTACAGGATTTAAATAAAATAGCTAAGCTTAATTACAGTGGACTTGAATGTCAATTAAGTGATCCACAGAGGGTTGCGAAGCCTCTGCCTTATTCAAGTGCCTTTGGTGTCCACACCAATTCTCCCGGGGTGGGAGGAACTCGACCCTGTCGAGTGAAGATCAGACTGGCTCACATATCTCTCGAGAAGATCTGGGTTGAGGCGTTGCATGTCCTCTCGAGAAATCCATGAATCATCTGACTCTGGCCGGCATTGCCATCAGACTAGGAAGCGTTGATAACCGCGGCCCCGGGTTGTAATGGCTTGATCGTCCAGGATACGCTCGATCCGTTCTCCTCTCTCAAGATAATTAATTGGTGGACACTCTGGGTAAGGATCACTCTCAACAGATGGGATAGGTCCAAAAGCCTTACTGGGTATCATTGCCGGTTTCCTGTACTCAACCAGGTCTGTAATATTGAAGGTAGAACTAATGCCCATATCCGAAGGCAAGTCTAACACATAGGCATTTGATCAAACCTTCTTTAACACTTTAAAAGGTCCGGCTCCACGAGCATGAAGCTTTTTAACGATCCCTGGTGGGAACCGCTCAAGCCTAAGCCTAATCATGACAGAATCCCCTACATCAAATTCCTTGATCCTTCTTCGGGAATTAACCAATTTTTTATAAGTTTCATTGCTTATGTTTATCTTTTGGCTAATGTCCTTGTGCAAGTCTCTAATATGCTATACAAATGACTCTGCAGACTCTGAGACTCGTGTGTGAATAGGCAAAGGAATTAGATCAATGGGACGATTAGGTTGGTACCCATGGACTATCTCAAAAGGACTCTTACCCGTTGTCCTATTTACTGAACTATTGTAGGCAAACTTTGCTCTAGGTAATAATAGATCCCAAGTTCCAACATGTTCACCTACCAGGCATCTAAGGAGGTTTCCTAGACTACGATTCATCACTTCAGTTTGGCCATCTGTTTGAGGGTGGTAGGCTATAGAAAACTTAAGCTTGGTCCCTAACAGGTGCAATAAGGTCTTCCAGAAATAACTGGTGAACCTAACATCCCTATCAGATATGATGGTCTTCGGTAGGCCATGGAGTTTAACCACATGATCTAAGAAAAGCTTGGCTACTCTAGATGCATCAAAGGTCTGGGAATAGGGAATTAAGTGAGCCATCTGAGAGAACCTATCGACCACTACAAAGATAGAATCATGTCTCTTCTGGGTCTTAGGTAATCCTAACACGAAGTCCATACTTAGGTCCTGCCAATGGCGATCAGGCACTGGTAAAGGTATGTAAAGACCAGTGTTCTGCTTCTGCTGTTTTGCAACAGCACAAATTCTACACCTGGCTACAATCTGTGCAACGTGCCTTTTCAATCCTGGCCAAAAGAACTGGTCCTCTATTGCTAAGATCGTCTTATTTCTACCAAAATGACCAGCTAAACCTCCAGCATGGGTCTCCCAAATTAGGAATTCTCTAAGGGAAGTTTTGGGTATACAGAGTCGATTGTTCTTGAAAAGGTAGCCATCCTGAAGGGTATACTCACTATGGTTACCGGATGGTCCTAGCCTGAGGGTCTGATAAATGTCTCCAAAGTCTGGGCAAGTTTCATATTCATCCTTTAACCTATCAAACCCTATGACTTGGGTGCTAACTGATCCTAACAGTAGAGACCTATGGCTCAGGGCATCTGCTACCTTATTTTCAATGCCAGCACGGTGATTCAGGACAAAAGTGTAAGCCTGAATGTACTCAATCCATTTACCGTGCCGTGGGTTTAGTTTCTTTTGGGAGTTTAGGAATCGGAGTGCCTCATGGTCAGAAAATAAGACAAACTCCTGCGATAGTAAGTAATGTCTCCAATATCTAAGGTTCTAGACTACCGCATAAAATTCCTTGTCATAGGTAGAGTACTTAAGTATAGCCTCATTCAGTTTCTCACTGAAGAAGGCTACAGGGTGATTCTCTTGACTTAGTACCCCACTTATTCCTACTCCCGAGGCATCGCAAGCGACCTCAAACACCTTAGTGAAGTCAGGTAATCTAAGGATGGGTGCATGGGTCATCTTATCCTTAAGCTCTAGGAAGGCCTTATCAGCTGCTTTGGTCCACTCAAATGTACCCTTCCTAATGCAATCAGTGATAGGTGCGACGACTGTACTAAAACCCCTAATAAATCTCGTGTAAAAGGTTGCTAGGCCATGGAAACTACGCACATCGTGGACACTAGAGGGTGTAGGCCACTCAACAATTGCCCTAACCTTTTCAGGATCTGCAGAAACTCCCTCAGGGGTGACAACAAAACCTAGGAAGATAACCCTATGTGTCATGAAATCACACTTCTTAAAGTTGGCATAGAGGCTATTCTCCCTACGGGTCTGGCATACTAGTCTTAGATTACTAAGGTGGTCCTTCTTGGTCTTGCTATAAATCAGAATATCATCAAAGTAGACCATAACGAATTTCCCTGTAAACTCTTTCAGGACCTGGGTCATAATCCTCATAAAAGTACTTGGTGCATTGGATAGTCTGAAAGGGATTACAACCCACTCAAATAGGCAATCCTTAGTCTTGAAAGCAGTTTTCCACTCATCCCCAGGTCTAATCCTAACCTGATGATAGCCGCTCTTAAGGTCTATCTTAGAGAAAACTCTGGCTCCGGCCATCATGTCTAACATATCATCCAATCGCGGGATGGGAAACCTATATTTCACAGTTATTTTGTTGATAGCTCTACTATCTACACACATCCTCCAGGTACCATCCTTCTTAGGGGTCAGTAGAGTAGGGACTGCACACGGACTTAGGCTCTTCCTAATGAAACCCTTCCTAAGCAATTCTCCCACTTGTTTCTGTAATTCTTGATGCTCACTAGGATTCAGTCTATAGTGAGGAAGGTTTGGTAAAGTGGCTCCTGGAACTAAGTCTATTGCATGCTGGATGTCTCTAAGAGGTGGTAGTTGATCAGGTAAATCCTCAGGGAAGACATCCTCAAATTCTTTCAGAGCTTCAACAATTTTTTTAGGGTGTTCCTTTTGGGTCTGCTCTAATATTTCCTTGGAGGTCAAGATCCAAACAGGGTTACCCTCAGCAATCTCCTTTTCTAACTCCCTAGCCTTAATCAAGTTAACTCCAGGTTTCTTGTCCTTAAGGCTACTAGAACCCCTCTTAACTGGGTCCGTAGGGGGAGCGGGATTGATAACAAACTTATTCTCATTGTAGTTAAAAGCACAAACATTGGTTCGACCATACAGGGTTGCATCATGATCAAAAAGCCAAGGTCGACCAAGAATAATACTACTTACTTCAATGGGGATGACATCACACCAAATCTTTTCCTCATAGGTCTACAATCTAATTAAGATTTGGCACCTAACTTGAATCTGGATGGAGGTGGAATCTACCCAAGAAACTTTGTACAGGCTAGGATGGGGAACTGTGGTCAACCCTAAAGATTTAACTGTCTTGGCAGAGACGGCATTGACATAACTCCCACTATCTATGATGATCTTAAGAACCTTACCCCCTACCTTAACAAAAGTCTGTAGGATGCTAGTCCTACGCCAATCTTCCTTAACTGGGGTTTGGGTTAAGATGCACCTAACCACTCCTAATTGGTTCTTAGACTCAGGTTCCTCCTCCTCACCTTCATTCTCATCTATTAACTAATCATCAGCCTCATAAACTTCTCCCTCAGGTTCGACTACGGATTCAGGCTCTTCTTCCTGCAGTTCACCTAGGTGTAAGGCACTAACTGGACATTGGCTCATAAAGTGTCCTGGCTTATTACATCTAAAACAGGTCTTTTGGGGAGTGTAACTCTTATTGACCTCTACAGATTTTCCTCGATCATCCTTACGAGTCAAAGGATTACTAGGCTGGGGTCGACTTGGGCCTGGCTGACTAGGACTGGATCGATTCAGGCCTGGTTGACTAGGACTGGGTCGACTCGGGCTAGGTCGGCTGGGCATGGGTCGGCTCTGATGGGGCTGGCTAGCTCTTGGATCCTGAATAGGGTATCTAGTGGGCTCAGGTTTACGATAAACGGGCCCTCTATGAAAATGCTCATGATCCCTAGCAATCTGGTAAGCATGGTCCAGGTCTCTAACCTCTCTCATATAGAGCTCTTTCTTAATGTCATCTCTCAGTCCAGCCCTAAACCTAGATAAGACAACATCCTCAGATTCCCTCAAATCACATCGAATGGAATACTCATCAAATTTTGCGATGTACTCATCTATACTCTTGTTACCCTGATTAAATCGTTGCCATTGATCTAGTAAACCACTACGATATGAAGCTGGAACGTATCTTGTCCTAAGCTTAACCTTCATGGCCCACCAGGTGGTTATAGGATCACGCCCTCCTAGACTAAGGGTTCTCTCAACACTAGCCCAATGTAACCTGGCTTCCCGAACCAACTTAAGCTAAGCAAATCTAAACTTACGCTCCTCAATCATATCATACCACTTAAAATATTGATCCATCTCTCCCTCCCAATCTATATAGACCTTAGGATCTAGACAACCATCAAAAGTTGAGGCATCAAGCTTAACATGTCTATAGATCTGTCCTCCTGGTCTACAAAATCCTGATTGGGCCTTCTAGGATGATCCTCAGGGATTGGGTCAGGACGATGGCCTCTCCTAGGTTCAGCCTCAAGGTATGGATTAGGGTTTGGGGTCCTCCTAGGCTCAGGATTATAGTATGGGTCAGGCTGAGGGGCTCTCCTAGGTTCAACCTCTCGGTATGGATCAGGGTTTGGGGTCCTCCTAGGTTGAGGATTGTAGTACGGGTCATGATGAGGGGCTCTCCTAGGTTCGACCTCATGGTATAGATCAGGGTTTGGGGTCCTCCTAGGTTGAGGGGACTCAGGATCTGGCTCAGACTGTGATCCATGGGTTCTTGCTATGGTCCCTACATGGCCTTCTAACTGGTCAAACCTATTGGCAAGATGGTCAATTCTATTGTTGGTTTGGGTACCAGACTGAGTTAACTGGGCCAGGGATTGGGTTAGTTGCTTAGTGAGTGCTTTTATTTGGGCTTGCAAATTTTCCATGGGTTCAGACATTTGTGAAGGAGGTGGGTGATATGAAACCCCTTATCTAGTAATCATGCAAGACTCGATTAGACTGACTATAGCTGACTAGACCTAGAGTCAAAACTAGATGCTTAATCAGGGTGGCAAACTAGCCTATAGTAACCCTGTACTCAGCCAGGCAGGTATAAAGGGAGTGTTAGGTCCCTGATTGCCAATCCTAGACACCAATTAGATATTAGCCAGGTAGGCGGACCAGCACACAAGCCCTTCAGGATTGAATCCCTAATCCACCATTCTAGACACTGAGCACAAGGCACACACAGTGATCTAACACTAGCCCGGACCCGACCAGTTGGTGTCCGTAGCCCACTAGGGCATATTAAGTCTAGTTAATTTTAGGTTAAGGCTTGGGACCGAATGCAAGGGATGTGGTTTTGGGCTAAGGAGAGGTTATCAACTCCTCTCCTTATCTGATATAGCAAGAGTGCCCTTAAAGGTAGATTATGCAATGATGGCAGGCAGATGAGGATGCAAATTAGCGTTTAGATATTTTTTTGGTATTTTGGAGAATATGTAATTTTTTTTTTTTGGTATTCCCTTAAATAGAAGAAAACTTGCAAATTATGACCTAATATGTAGAAAATATACTAAAACTAAAATATATGCAAAAGATGCTAAACAAAACCCTAAAACTTCCAAACTTGTCTTGCTGAAAAAAATAGAGCAAAAAATTTTTAGGCTGTATTTCGGCTTGCAGAAAACTCACAGGCTGAAATAAAATCTGCAGAAATTCTTAAAATTATTTTGAATTATTATAAATCTAGAAAAATAAATTTCAGAATTTTGGAGTTTTAATCAGGGAGAAATAATTTAAATAAAAGAGCATATACGGACTAAAAAATTATAGAAAACAAGCCCAAATCTAAGCTCTGATACCAAATGATGCGGGACTAATATGCATGAAATGCTTTTTGTATATTTTATATGTGGGGTTTGGTGATTAATTCCCGAATTTCAGATCAAAATTAGTTGTAGGGAATTTTGTATGAATTTTTGAATCCAAGCATGCATATTAGAACCTAGAAAATTACTAAAGAAGGATCGCCGGGGCTGAGAAGCCTCGGTTAGGGCAAGTTCTCCTACAATAAAAAGACTGGAGGTAGAGGGGGTGTACATGACAATGTCTAAAGTGCCCGGTGAAGATCACAGGGAAGGCATCTCTCGTTCCTCGATGGATGCGGCCTGGAAAACTGAGCCAAAGACCCGCGGATACTCGACTTTCTACTCGATGGTCCGATTGAGGCTTGGCTAGAGTCGTTGGATTCGTAGGAACTCGGGGACCTACAAATGACCTGTCAGGGGTTAGAAAAGTCAAAGAAAATCAAGAAAACAAAGAAAAACAGCAAAGAGAAGAAAGTTTTGGAGGGGGCTGGAAGGATGGTTGGCGGCAGGAAGATGGTTGAAAACATCGGGAAGAAGAACTCTCAAACCCCTTTATGCACACAGCAGGGTAATCACACAAAGCAATAGAAGAACTCAAGGTTTATTTCATATATCAAAATCTCCCTTCATACAAGAGGCTAGGGTCCTTTAAATAGACCCTTAGTCTTGGGCTCCAAGTAAGGATACATTAGTCTTTACATAAGAATCTTACTCCTACTCAAACCCTAGCTAGAAAATAAGGAAACATTAGGTAGAAAAAATCCCTAAAAATTCTCTTGACTTGGTCAACACTCCAAGGATGCTTAGGATGGCGTGTTGGGCTTCTAGGAGCAGCAAGAGGCTAGCCCAAAGGGGCTCGGGTGCATGGGTTTGGGCCTCTGGAAGCTAGGGTGGCCTGGTAGCCAGGTAGCAGAAATATTCCCTGGTATCTTGCTTCTTTAGGGCTTGGGCTTGGCACCTGGGCTTGATTTCTTTAGGCTAGGATGCAGATGGACCACTAGAATCATGGATGCCCTGGTCTATGAATATACTTTGGCATCTGGAAGGGAAGCTGGGTTGGACTTGGTCTATACTTCCATGTCTTCAATCTAGTTGGACTTGGTCTTCACTTGTATGATATAGTCTTGAGTCTTCAGTATGCTTGGACAGGACTCAAAAAAATAAAATTAGCTCAACATGAGCTGACTAATACTGAACTGAACTAGCTCAACATGAGCTGACTAATTACAGGATTTAAATAAAACAGCTAAGCTTTATTACAGTGGACTTGAATGTCAATTAAGTGATCCATAGAGGGTTGAGAAGCCTCTACCTTATTCTGGTGCCTTTGGTGTCCGCACCACTTAACCTGGGTCAGACTGGTATCTTCTCACTATGCCTAATAAGTATGCCTTGTCTGGTCTAGTACATGTCATAGCGTACATGATAAAACCCACTACTGAAGCATGTGGGATTCTGTTCATATGCTCTCTCTCCTCGGGAGTTATCGAACATGATGGGGGACTAATATGCATGCAATTCTTTTTGTATATTTTATATGTGGGGTTAGTTGATTAATTCCCAAATTTTAGATCAAAATTAGTTGTAGAGAATTTTATATGAATTTTTGAAGCCAAGCATGCAGATTAGAACCTAGAAAAGTACTAAAGAAGGATCGCCGAGGCTGAGAAACCTCGGTTAGGGAAAGTTCTCCTACAATAATAAGACTGGAGGTAGAGGGGGTGTACCTGACAATGTTTGAAGTGCCCGGTGAAGATCGCAGCGAATGGATCTCTCGTTCCTTGATAAATGCGGCCTGGAAAATCAAGCCAAAGACCGACGGATACCTAGCTTTCTGCTCGGTGGTCCGATTGAGTCATGGCTAGAGTCGTTGGATTCGTAGGAACTTGGGGACCTGAAAATGACCTGTCAGGGGTTACAAAACTCAAAAAGGAACAAGAAAACAAAGAAAAAATAGCAAAGGGAAGAATGTTTTGGAGGGGACTGGAAGGATGGTTGGCGGCAGGAAGATGGTTGCAAACACCGGGAAGAAGAACTCACAAATCCCTTTATGCACACAGCAGGGTAATCACACAAAGCAATAGATGAACTCAAGGTTTATTTCATATATCAAAATCTCCCTTCATACAAGAGGCAAGGGTCCTTTAAATAGACCCTTAGTCTTGGGCTCCAAGTAAGGATACATTAGTCTTTACATAAGAATCCCACTCCTACTCAAACCCTAGCTAGAAAATAAGGAAACATTAGGTAGAAAAAATCCCTAAAAATTCTCTTGACCTGGTCAACACTCCAAGGACACCTAGGGGGGCGTGTTGGGCTTCTAGGAGCTGCAAGAGAATGGCCCAAAGGGGCTCGGGTGCATGGGTTTGGGCCTCTGGAAGCTGGGGTGGCCTGGTAGCCAGGTAGCTAGAATATTCCCTGGTATCTTGCTTCTTTAGGGCTTGGGCTTGGCACCTGGGCTTGATTTCTTTTGGCTAGGATGCAGATGGACCTCTAGAATCATGGATGCCCTGGTCTATGAATATACTTTGGCATCTGGAAGGGAATCTGGGCATCTGGAAGGGAATCTGGGCATCTGGAGGACATCTGCAAGGAATCAAGGTTTTCTAAATTTTTCTCCTGGGGTCTTCAAATCTTCAAGCTGGGTTGGACTTGGTCTATACTTCCATGTCTTCAATCTAGTTGGACTTGGTCTTCACTTGTATGATATAGTCTTGAGTCTTCAGTATGCTTGGACAGGACTCAAAAAAATAAAATTAGCTCAACATGAGCTGACTAATACTGAATTGAACTAGCTCAACATGAGCTGACTAATTACAGGATTTAAATAAAACAGCTAAGCTTTATTACAGTGGACTTGAATGTCAATTAAGTGATCCATTGAGGGTTGAGAAGCCTCTACCTTATTCTGGTGCCTTTGGTGTCCGCACCACTTAACCTGGGTCAGACTGGTATCTTCTCACGATGCCTAATGAGTATGCCATGTCTGGTCTAGTACATATCATAGCGTACATGGTAAAACCCACTACTGAATCATATGGGATTCTGCTCATACGCTCTCTCTCCTCGGGAGTTATCGAACATGATGGGGGACTAATATGCATGCAATTCTTTTTGTATATTTTATATGTGGGGTTAGTTGATTAATTCTCGAATTTTAGATCAAAATTAGTTGTAGAGAATTTTATATGAATTTTTGAAGCCAAGCATGCAGATTAGAACCTAGAAATGTACTAAAGAAGGATCGCCGGGGCTGAGAAGCCTCGGTTAGGGCAAGTTCTCCTACAATAATAAGACTGGAGGTAAAGGGGGTGTACCTGACAACGTTTGAAGTGCCCGATGAAGATCGCAGCGAAGGGATCTCTCGTTCCTTGATAGATGCGGCCTGGAAAACCGAGCCAAAGACCCACGAATACCTAGCTTTCTGCTCGGTGGTTCGATTGAGGCATGGCTGGAGTGGTTGGATTCGTAGAAACTCGAGAACCTGGAAATGACCTGTCAGGGGTTAGAAAACTCAAAAAGGAACAAGAAAACAAAGGGAAAATAGCAAAGGGAAGAAAGTTTTGGAGGGGGCTGGAAGGATGGTTGGCGGCAGGAAGATGGTTGCAAACACCGGGAAGAAGAACTCTCAAATCCCTTTATGCACACAGCAGGGTAATCACACAAAGCAATTGAAGAACTCAAGGTTTATTTCATATATCAAAATCTCCCTTCATAGAAGAGGCTAGGGTCCCTTAAATAGACCCTTAACCTTGGGCTCCAAGTAAGGGCACATTAGTCTTTACATGGGAATCCTTTTCCCTCTCAAACCCTAGCTAGAAAATAAGGAAACATTAGGTAGAAAAAATCCCTAAAATTTCTCTTGACTTGGCCAACACTACAAGGACACCAAGGGGGGCGTGTTGGGCTTCTAAGAGCAGCAAGAGGCTGGCCCAAAGGGGCCCGGGTGCATGGGTTTGGGCCTCTGGAAGCTGGGGTGGCCTGGTAGCCAGGTAGCAGGAATATTCCCTAGTATCTTGCTTCTTAGGGGCTTGGGCTTGGTGCTTGGGCTTGATTTCTTTGGGCTAGGATGCAGATAGACCTCTGGAATCATGGATGCCCTTATCTATGAATAGAATTTGGCATCTGGAAGGAAATCTGGGCATCTGGAGGGCATCTGCAAGGAATCAGGGTTTTCTGAATTTTTCCTCCTGGGTTCTCCAAATCTTCAAGCTGGGTTGGACTTGGGCTAAACTTTTATGTCTTCAATTCGGTTGAACTTGGTCTTCACTTGTATGATGTGGTCTTGACTCTTGAATTTGATTGGACAGGACTCAAAAATTGAAATTAGCTCAACATGAGCTGACTAGTACTGAACGAACTGAACTAGCTCAACAAGAGCTGGACTAATTACAGGACTCAAATGTAGCTGGACTAAGCTTTATTACAGGGGACTCAAATATTAACTAAGTGATCCACAGAGGGTTGAGAAGCCTCTGCCTTATTCTGTTGCCTCTGGTGTCCCCACCAATTCTCCCGGGGTGGGAGGAACTCGACCCTGTCGAGTGAAGATCAAGCTGGCTCACGTATCTCTCGAGGAGGTCTAAGTTGAGGTGCTGCAAGTCCTCTCGAGAAATTCATGAATCGTCCGACTCTGGCCGGCCTTGCCATCGGACCAGGAAGCGTTGATAGTCATGGCCCTAGGTCGTTATGGCTTGATCATCCAGGAAACGCTCGATCCATTCTCCTCTCTCAGGCTAAATTTGTTTATGGACACTCTAGGTTAGGGTCACTCACAATGAAAAGGAATAGGTCCAAAGGCCTCACTAGGTATCGCTGCCGGTTCCCTATACTCAACCAGGTCAATAATATTGAAGGTAGAACTAATGCCCAAATCCAAAGGTAAGTCTAACACCTAGGCATTTGATCCAACCTTCTCTATCACTTTAAAAGGTCCGACTCTGCGAGCATGAAGCTTCTTTTAGGTCTAAGCCTAACCAAGATAGAATCCACTACATCAAATTCTTTATTCCATCTTTGGGAATTAGCCAGTTTGTTAAAAATTGGTATAGGTGGTGAACATGCTAGGCACATGCAAACTCCTAACAAGATGATGCAAAGGACTCAAACTAACACCTAACAGACTTGACATGCATTCCTATAGAAGGAAATTTTATTGAACTCTTTAGATCTAAACCTAACAGATTATAGGTTCCTTAGGTTTGATCCTAGCTTGACATGCACATGAAAATTTGCAGTGAACTCCTAGAAAATCCCAAAGAGTATGCCAGAAGTAAGATGCAAACCTAACATGCGTGATGAATGCATGTAGTATGCTAATCTCAGTTAAATGCAATCTAATAATCCTAGAAATGCTGGAGGTGTCAGGAATGGGCAGAAAATAGGAAGTGGGTTCAGAAGTAGTTTGGTAGGGTAGGGAAAAAGGTTCAAGGTTAGTTGGATAAAGTTTGATATAAGAAGGCATGTCAGGGACTAATCCTAGACTAATGAGGTTAACCTTACGAGGTTGAGCTATATCTATAGGGTTTACATAATGGAAGGATGGGTTATTAATCTCAGGGAAGAGGTCCTTAATGGGAACTATAGGAGGAGGCTCATCCTGAGGGTACTGATTCAAAGAGATCAAGTCCTTAACAAATTCTTCTGGTTCTTGTATTTTAGGACTATACTCTATAATTTGGCTCTCCTCTATGGTTTCCTCAGGTAAGGCTCTAGTAGCAGTACCTAGGTTCTCTTCTTCTATTTGTTCTTTCACTATAGCTTTAGGTTGGATGTGGTTAGGGTCAACTACCTCTAGGTTGGCTTCTACCTGGGTATCTATTGGGACAGCTAATTCTAGGTCATCTAAAGGTGTCTCCTCTTCTCCCTCATACTCATCCACTAGGCTCGCATCAGCTTCATACACTTCCACGTTAATGTAAGCCTTGTGAATCTCAGGAATGGTTAGAGAAGGTTGGCTAGCAGGAAATTGGTTAGGTTCTGGTCTCTAATTATGGGTACTACTCCTAGTAGGTTCAGGTTGTATAAGGGGTAATGGCTCACTATTGGGTTCATATTTAGGGATACTAATCCTATGGGGTTCAAGTTGACTAGGGGAAGCATGACTAGTACTAGGTTGATACTTAGGGGTTATGGGTTCTCTAGGCTCATAGGACAAGGGTGCAGATCTATGGGTCATGGGATTATAGGATCTGGGGTCATAGGATTTTGGGTCAGCTCTATGATCAAGTTCTAAGGATGGATCATGGTATGGGGTCCTCCTAAGGTTGGGCTCCCTATATGGGTCAGGATATTGGGTTCTCCTAGGGTTGGACTCCCTATATGGGTCAAAATATTGGGTTCTCCTAGGGTTGGGCTCTCTATATGGGTCAGAATATTGGGTTCTCCTAGGATTGGACTCCCTATATGGGTCAGAGTATTGGGTTCTCCTAGGATTGGACTACCTATATGGGTCAGAGTATTGGGTTTTCCTAGGTTCAGTATCATAATAGGGGTCATGGTAAGGGGTTCTTCTAGGTTCAGTATCATAATAAGGGTCATGGTAAAGGGTTCTTCTAGGTTCAGTATTATTGTATGGGTCAGGCTGAGGGGCTCTCCTAGGTTCAACCTCTCGGTATGGATCAGGGTTTGGGGTCCTCCTAGGTTGAGGATTGTAGTACGGGTCAGGATGAGGGGACTCAAGATCTGGATCAGACTGTGACCCATGGGTTCTTTCTATGGTCCCTACATGGCCTTCTAACTGGCCAAACCTATCGGCAAGATGGTCAATTATATTGTTGGTTTGGGTACTAGACTGAGTTAACTGGGTAGTCAATTGGGCCATGGATTGGGTTAGATGCTCAGTGAGTGCTTTTATTTGGGCTTGCAAATTTTCCATGGGTTCAGACATTTATGAAGGAGGTGGGTGATATGTACCCCTGATCTAGTGCTCATGCAAGACTTGATTAGACAGACTACAGCTGACTAGACCTAGAGTCTAAACTAGATGCTCAATCAGGGTGGCAAACTAGCCTATAGTAACCCTGTACTCAGCCAGGCAGATGTAAGGGGAGTGTTAGGTCCCTGATTGCCAATCCTCGACACCAATCAGAGATTGGCCAGGTAGGCAGACCAGCACACAAGCCCTTCAGGATTGAATCCCTAAACCACCGTTCTAGACACTGAGCACAAGGCACATACAGGTTAACTTGACACAGTAATCTAACACTAGCCCGTACCCGACCAGTTGGTGTCCCTATCCCACTAGGGCAAATTAAGTCTAGTTAGTTTTAGGTTAAGGCTTGGGACCAAATGCAAGAGATGTGGTTTTGGGCTAAGGAGAGGTTATCAACTCCTCCCCCCATCTGATATAGCAAGAGTGCCCTTAAAAGTAAATTATGCAATGATGGCAGGCAGATGAGGATGCAAATTAGGGTTTAAATATTTTTGGTATTTTTGAAGAATATATAATTTTTTTTTGGTATTTTCTTTAATAGAAGAAAACTTGCAAATTATGGCCTAATATGCAGGAAATATACTATAATTAAATGATACACAAAAAATGATAAATAAAACCCTAAAACTTCCAAATTTGTCTTGCTGAAAAAAAATAGAGCCAAAAATTTATAGGCTGTATTTTGGCTTGGAAAAAATTCACAGTCTATAATAAAATCTGCAAAAATTATGAAAGTTATTGTGAATTATGGTGAATCCAGAAAAATAAATTTCAAAATTTTTGGAGTTTTTAACAGGAAGAAATAAATTAAAAAACAGAGCATATATGGACTAAAAAATTGCAGAAAATAAGCCCTAATCTAAGCTCTGATACCAAATGATGGGGGACTAATATGCATGAAATTCTTTTTGTATATTTTACGTGTTGAGTTAGGTGATTAATTCCAGAATTTCAGATCAAAGTTATTTGTAGAGAATTTTGATATGATTTAAAACCTTGAGTTCTTCTATTGAGTTGTGTGATACCCTGCTGTGTGCATAAAGGGGTTTGTGAGAGTTTTTCTTCCCAGTGCTGCAATCATCTTCTTGCTACCAACAAGCCTCTCAGATCCCTGGATGACCACTCCAAAATAAGCCTTCCCTTGCTATTTTCCCTTTGTTTTCTTGTTCCTTTATGAGTTTTCTAACCCCTGACAGGTCGTTTGCAGGTCCCCGAGTTCCTATGAATCCAACGACTCCAGCCAAGCCTCAATCGGATCACCGAGCAGAAAGCCGGGTATCCGCGGGTCTTTAGCTCAGTTTTCCAGGCCGCATCCATCGAGGAATGAGAGACCCCTTTGCTGCGATCTTCACAGACATTGTCAGGTACACCCAATAGTTTTATTGTAGGAGAACTTGCCCTAACCGAGGCTTCTCAGTCCCGGTGGTCCTTCTTTGCTACTTTTCTTGGTCCTAATCTGCATGCTGATCTTTAAAAATTCATACAAAATTTTCTACAAATAATTTTGATCTGAAATTCGGGAATTAATCACCTAACTCAACATGTAAAACATACAAAAAGAATTGCATGCATATTAGTCCCCCATCAGAACAATCCTTTTTGGAGAGAGCAATTCCAGTGCCTATCAGGAGATAGCCTTTCTTAGAATTTTCATGCTAAACTGCTTCTGCATAGTATCATTGTATGTAGACTGGGACAGTCCCAGAAGCCTCTTAGATCTATCTCTATAGATCTTCATATCCAATATATAAGAGGCTTCATCCAAGTCTTTCATAGAGAACTGAGATGACAACCAGACCTTTATTCCTTGTAGTGTTGGGATTTCATTCCCGATTAAGAGAATGTCATCCACATACAACACAAGGAACACAATCAAAGAACCATTAGCCCACTTATAAATGCAAGGTTCTTCTCCGTTCCTATTAAAGCCATATGATTTGATACACTCATCAAATTGCATGTTCCAACTCCATGATGCTTATTTCAGTCCATAGATAGACCTTTGAAGTTTGCACACCTTTGACACATCTATGGATGTGAACCCTTTAGATTATATCATATACACCTCCTCTTCTAGCTCACCATTCAGGAAAGCTGTTTGGACATCCATTTGCTAGATTTTATAGTCAAAGTGTACCGCTAAAGCAAGCATGATCCGAATGGGCTTGAGCATTGCTATAGGAGAGAATGTCTTGTCATAGTCAATATCATAACATTGACGATATCCTTTGGCAACCAGATGGGCTTTATAGGCCTCCACGTGTCCATCTGCACCCCTTTTTCTCTTGAAAATCCATTTACACCCAATGGATTTTATCCCTTCAGGCGGATCAACCAATGTCTATACATTATTGATTTCTATGGATTCCATTTTGAATTGCATGGCTCCTAGCCATTTCTTAGAGTTGGACCCCTACATCGCATCCATATAGGTGATCGGAACCTCATTGTTCTCATCGAGTTCAATGGGATCACCATCCCGGACCAAGAAATCGTAGTATCTATTCGATCGACTCGGTACCCTACTAGATCACCTTAATGGTTCTTGTGTGGGCTCTGGGTGTGATATAGTCATAACCGATTTTATGTTATCCCTTAAGTGTGTCAGTTCTTCTACTTGTTGAACTTCACTAAGTTCAATCTTAGCGGCTACAGTTCCTTCACCAAGGAACTCCTTTTCTAAAATGATAGCCCTAAGACTGACGAACAATTTTTGTTCCTCAGCCAAGTAGAAGTAAAACCCCTTAGACTCTTTTGGATACCCAACAAATAGGCACCGGTTAGACCTCGGTCCAAGTTTATCCATTTCTAAATGTTTTACATAAGCCAGACAACCCCAGACCCAAAGGTGTGAGAGTGTCAACTCATGTCCAGTCCATATCTCATATGGAGTTTTGTTAATGGAATTACTCGAAGCCCTATTCAAAAGGTAACAGGCTGATTCCAGAGCATATCCCCAAAAGGATAACGGTAGAGAAGCAAAGCCTATCATGGACCGAACCATGTCTAACAAGGTTTGATTCCTTCTTTTAGACACTCCATTTAACTGAGGTGTCCCTGGAGGTGTCCATTGAGAGAGAATCTGATGGGGGACTAACTAGATGCGAAGATAAGGAGATGATGCAAGTGATTTTTCTCTGGTGATTTTTAGGGTTTTAATTATTTGTTTAGGATTCCCAAAAATAAGTAGGAGTAGATCTAGGGTTCTATACTAACAAGAACTTCAGGCAAGTAAGTAAGTCCCTAAGCAAGGATAAAAGATGATCCCGGGATTGAGAAACCCCATAGGACTTAGCTCTCATATCAATACCTAGTTAGGAATCAGGGTGGCAAACCTCAAAGATCCGAAGCACCCGATGCCAAGTTCACTCGCTCTCGCAGATGCGACCTGGGTGATCGAGTAGTCAACCCCGTGGATGTGCCGGCTATCTGTCCGAAGGTCACGATGGCAAGAGCAACCAACTCCATGTTCATGGCACCTGGAGGACCTACGAGCATTCAGAAGAAGAGTTAGGATTAAATCCGAAAAGAAAGCAATAGAGGAAGGATTGTGTGTTGATATGATGATGGTGGAGTTCTTCTTGCTAGGTGCCCAGTTGGATGATCTGGTGCGGGCACCAGACTCAGAAGAAGACTTCAGAGCTCCATTTGGATCTCTGATTGACATTGCCCGAGAAATTAGGGTTTGTAATAAAGGTTGACCTGGTCAACCAGTTTATTTATTTTATTTATTTCTTGAGTCACCATTTAAATTTTGTTGAGTCATGTTGACTCAGTGCAAGTCCCAATGTGGTTTCAATTTGGTCCAAAATGGTGCCACATTTGTCTTCCAATCAAATCAAGGTTCAAGCAAGTGGAGGCCACACTCCAAGCCACACGCCCAGCCACACTCCGAGCACACGCCAGAGTCCAGGAGGCGCCACAGAGGCATCCCAGTGTCATGGTCCCCACATCCAAAGAAGAAAAAATCAAATTGGAGGCTACTTTAAAGGAGGCGCCCATACCTGCCTATTTTACCTAAGCAAAGAAGGAAGAAGACTTCTCTTGGAGAAGAAATCAAAGAAGGACATCCAACCTACTCCTAATTGAAGTTCAAATCAAAATCAAAGAGCTTAACTTGGAGTGGAAGAAAAGAAGAAATACCATAAGAAGAAGAGGACTCCAAATCCAAATCCAACTCCAAAGGAGGCACCAAAAAAATTCAAAAAAAATTCCTTTATCGCCATCCCAATTTTTTTTGAACTCTTGGTCGGCCAAGAGAGAAGATTTTCTACCTAATCTAGTGGTTGGAGGAGTTTAGTCCCACATGAGAATTTGTACAAGCTTGGAGAAAATTTTAGGTCTATATAATAGACCTCTCTTTGTAACTTTAAAAAATCAATGAAGAAAAATTATTTTTGCTATTCTCTTGTGTTGAGTGACCTAGGTTTCTCATCTTCCGTACTATTCTAAGTGTTGAGCTCCGTGAGGGGGTAATCCGGGTTCCATTGGAGCCTTGAGGAGGTGAGAGATCTCCATCTTTATCCAAAACCCTAGGTTAGCCACTTGAAATTCCAAAACCCTAGCCGCCCTTCATTATTTTCAATCCATCAAACCCTAGCTCCATCCATCTCCCACGGCCTCTCTCTCTCTACAAGTCCAGGCCATCCACCTTCATCCAGATCCAGTCCGGCTACTTCAGATCCAGAGCAAGTTCCAAGGAAAATCACATCAACATCCAGGAGAATCCAGTTTTCAGCAATTTCAATCTTCAAGTTCATCAACCTGGTAAATCTTTCCCTTCACTCTCTGATTCCATCAATTGTTTTTCTTCTCTTCTAGATCTTGAGTTCAGGAGAAGCCAACCCGCCAAAGGACTAGTATTGGAGGATCCATTACGAAGATATCTGAATCCGAGGATCCAACAATCTGCTCAGGAGAGTTCTTCCACCAAAATCTGTGAAGATCATTGCCTGGTTAGATAAACCATCTCTTCTCTTTATTTCTGTTTTGATAAAAGTTTGGAACGAAACCCTAGGTCTGGGAGTTTCTCAACCCCCAGCGATCCGTTGCTTCTGAACTACTCTGATAATTTAGTTTCCTTAAAATTCTGCTTTCAATCATCATATTAGTATCTTTCAATGTTAGGTTAACTTTTCTTTGATTTGAAGCCAACTTCTACAAACATATAAAAACAACAAAAAAAAAATTAGTTTACTTCCGCATCGCGTCCCTTTATTTGTTCTGCATCATTTTTGGTATCAGAGCTTCCGTTCTGCATCAATTTTGGTATCAGAGCCCAGTCTAGGGTTTCTGATTTGCTTGCTTACTTTGATTGTTCTCTTTTTATTTTGTCTGCTCGAAGTAGACTACCCAGGACGTCCGGTCCTAGGAACTAAGCGAGGCGCAAGCATCCTCCTCCCATTCCACGGGGTGTTCCTAGGGCGTGTAGGGGATCCATTGGGTTATAACTTCGTAGCAGGGATTATAAACGGGGAAGACAATCTAGTTGCAGCCTGTAATTGCCCTATTTTCTGAATTATTTCTCCCTGCATAAAACTCTGAATTGCATAATTTTTGCTTCATTGAAACCAGTATAATTGAACCTATTTTCCATAAGTTTTCTGTGATTTATTGGTTTCGGTAAAAATTCTGAGCATTAAAATACAACAACTCTATTTTTTGTGTTCTGCAATTCAATCCTTTTTGGAGTGATCATCTCATAATTTACTTAAGGGCAATTGAGCATCTAAGATAAGGGGAGGAGTTGATTACCTCTCCTTAGCCCAAAACCACCATCCAATCATTCGAACCTAGACCTAATTTAAAATCAGTTAGACCTAATTTGCCCTAGTGGGCTAGGGACACCAATTGGTCGGGTCTAGGCTAGTGTTGAGTCAGTTTGCCGAGTTATTCTGTGTGTGTTTAGCACTCAGTGTCTAGAACGGTGGTTCAGGGATCCATTCCCGAAGGGCTTGTGTGCTGGTCCGCCTACCTGGCCAATCACTGATTGGTGTCTAGGATTGGCAATCAGGGACCTAACACTCCCCTTACACCTGCCTGGCTGAGTCCTGAGTTACTACAGGCTAGCTTGCCACTCTGATTGGACATCTAGTTTGGACTCTAGGTCTAGTGATCCAGTAGTCGATTTAGTCTAGTCTCATTTTGTGTGCTTGCTTGAATCATCATGTCTACCAGAAACGGAGTGCCATATCAACCTGGTCAAACCCAACCTGATTTAGAGGCCATGATCAGAACTCTTACTGAAAGTATGGCTAAAATGAATCAGGATATGACAAACACTGTGGCCCAGTTTAGCGCACAAATTCATGAGGATCTTACCCAACTTAGGGACCGAGTCCAAGTACTTGAAGAACCTAGACATCGGAATTGGACTCCTGACCCCGATTTTAATATGCCTCAACCTCACCCCCATCAGGAGCCTAGAAGGCCTTTATATAGAGATCCTGAACCTAATCATAGGAGGCCTGACCCAGAGCCTGAAGATAGAGATGATAGGTTCATCAGGAACATCAAATTAGATGCACCCACTTTTGATGGTAGTCTGAACCCTAAGGTGTATTCTGATTGGGAGGGTGAGATGGATCAATACTTTGAGTGGTATGCTATGTCTGAGGAGAGGAAATACAAGTTTGCCAAGATGAAATTAGTGCGTCAAGCTAGGTTATACTGGGGGAACATTGAGCTAACCACTAGGAGACGGAATGTTGAGCCCATAACCACTTGGCAGGGTATGAAAGAAAAACTGAGAGATAAATACCTACCCATTTCATACCAGCAAAACCTGTTAGACCAATGGCAAAACCTGAAACAAGGAAACCGATCTGTCTCAGACTACATAGCTACTTTTGATGAATACCTAATGAGATGTGATGTGAGTGAAGCCCACGAAGTCACTTTGTCTAGATTTAGGGCTGACTGAGGGAAGATATCAAGAGAGAACTATTTCTGAGAGAGGTTACGGATCTAGACCAAGCCTACCAGATTGCACTGAACAC
Organism: Areca catechu; assembly: GCA_021397845.1. Classification (NCBI taxonomy): domain Eukaryota; kingdom Viridiplantae; phylum Streptophyta; class Magnoliopsida; order Arecales; family Arecaceae; genus Areca; species Areca catechu. Next base: position 82,874,293 of record CM038052.1, read on the forward strand.
TGAGAAATTTCAGAGAGGACCTATACCTTCTAGGGTTAGTGCCCCAATCCCAAGGAATGGACCTAGCCAAGTTATCCCTAGTAAACCTTTTCAGGGTACTTCTACCCCTAGGCCCATGGACAAAGGTAAGGCACCTGACACCCAGAGAACCCCTAGTTCAAATATCACCTGTTTTAAGTGTCAGAAACCAGGTCACATTTCCAGTCAGTGTACTGCCATAGCCTGTTTCAAGTGTCATAAGGTAGGTCATGTTGCTAGCCAGTGCCCACGGAGATCCCTTTACATAGAAGAGGGAGAGAATGATAATTCCGAGCCCAATGAGGAATTTGAAGAAGAAGTTTATGAGGCCGGAATGAATTTGGTTGAGGAGTATGAAGGAGAGGAGGAACCCAATGAATCTGACCAATTAGGAGTTGTAAGATGCATCCTATCCCAGAACCTAGTTCAAGAGGATTGGCGTAGGACTAACATCCTACAGACTTTTCTTAAATTAGGGGATAAGGTATGTAAGATCATCATAGATAGTGGGAGCTGTGTAAATGCCATCTCTACTAGCACTGTCAAGATGTTAGGCTTAATCCAAGTTCCCCATCCCAACCCCTATAAGGTTTCTTGGGTAGATTCTACCTCCATACCCATCCAGTCTAGATGTCAAGTCCAAATCCAAATGCAATCTTATCACAAAAGATTTGGTGCAATGTTTTACCCATGGGGGTGAGCAGTATAATTCTCGGAAGACCTTGGTTGTATGATCATGATGCCACCCTCTTAGGAAAATCCAATACCTGTGTCTTTAGTTTCAATGGGAAGAAGATTACGATCCATTCCGTTCCCCCTAAGGACAAGGTAACTAAAGGAGCCGGTAAGGTTAAGGAGATGAAAACTGGAGTGAACCTAATCAGTGCTAAGGATCTAGAACAAGAAATTCATAGTGGTTCACCCATCTGGATGTTGACTGCTAAGGAACTTAGAACTTCGGAACCCTCAGAGCCTCCTCAAGAAGTTAAACCTGTGTTAAAAGAATTTGAGGATGTCTTTCCCGAGGATTTGCCAGACCACCTTCCACCTCTTAGGGATATCCAGCATGCCATAGATCTAATCCCAGGAGCGACTTTGCCCAACTTGCCCCATTATAGGATGAATCCATCTAAGCATGAAGAACTGCAAAAGCAGGTTGGAGAATTATTGAGGAAGGGGTTTATTAGAGAAAGTCTTAGCCCTTGTGCAGTCCCAGCCTTACTAACCCCAAAGAAAGATGGCACGTGGAGGATGTGTGTTGACAGTCGTGCCATCAATAAAATTACAATCAAATATAGGTTTCCCATCCCTAGACTAGATGACATGCTTGATATGATGGCTGGTGCAATGGTTTTTTCTAAGATTGATCTCAAAAGCGGCTATCATCAGGTTAGGATTAGACCCGGGGATGAATGGAAAACTGCTTTCAAAACTAAGGATGGTCTTTATGAATGGGTTGTTATGCCTTTTGGGTTGTCCAATGCCACTAGTACCTTCATGAGAATTATGACCCAGGTACTTAGAGCTTTCATAGGAAAATTTGTGGTGGTCTATTTTGATGACATCCTGATCTATAGTAAGACCCCAGCAGATCACCTAGGCCACCTTAGAGCAGTCTGCCAAGTTTTGAGGAATGAGAGACTCTACGGTAATCTTAAGAAGTGTGAATTCATGACTAGTAGAGTTATCTTTCTTGGTTTTGTAGTAACCCCTGACGGCGTGGCGGCCGATCCTGAGAAAATTAGGTCCATAGTAGACTGGCCAGAGCCAACCAATGTGCATGAAGTTAGAAGTTTCCACGGCTTGGCTACCTTCTATAGGCGATTCATCAAGGGGTTTAGTACTTTAGCTGCTCCTATCACTGATTGTATTAGGAAGGGAGAATTTCATTGGACTAAGTCAGCCCATAAAGCCTTCCTAGATCTTAAGGATAAAATGACCCAGGCACCCATTCTGAGATTACCCGATTTTTCTAAAGTATTTGAGGTTGCCTGTGATGCTTCAGGTGTAGGAATAGGTGGAGTCCTAAGCCAAGAGAATCATCCCATAGCATTCTTTAGTGAAAAACTTAATGATGCTAAGCTTAGGTATTCTACCTATGATAAGGAATTTTATGCGGTGGTGCAAGCTTTGCGTTACTGGAGACATTATTTGCTACCGCAGGAATTTGTACTATTTTCGGACCATGAGGCTCTTAGATTTCTGAACTCCCAAAAGAAGCTTAACCCTAGGCATGCTAAGTGGGTAGAATATATCCAGTCCTATACTTTTGTCCTGAAACATAAGGCTGGAGTTGAGAATAAGGTAGCTGATGCCCTTAGTCGCCGATCTCTGTTATTAACTTCTGTTAGAACTGAGGTCATAGGGTTTGAGCAAATCAAAGAGGAATATGAGTCTTGTCCAGATTTCACAACTGTGTATCAGGATCTAGTTCAAGGACCATCTAGTAATCACCAGGATTATACCCTTGTAGATGGTTTTTTGTTCTTCAAAAATAGGCTTTGCATCCCTAGAACTTCTCTTAGGGAATTCTTGATTTGGGAAATCCATGCTGGAGGTTTAGCCGGCCATTTTGGAAAAGACAAGACCATTCTAGCTATTGAAGACCACTTTTTCTGGCCTAGCTTGAAAAGGGATGTAGCTAATATTGTAGCTAGATGTCGAACCTGCGCTGTTGCCAAACAGCGAAAACAAAACACTGGCCATAATACCCCACTCCCTGTCCCAGATCGTCCTTGGCAAGATGTGAGTATGGATTTTGTGTTAGGTTTACCTAAGACCCAGAGGAGACATGATTCTATCTGTGTCGTAGTCGACCGATTCTCTAAAATGGCCCACTTCTTGCCTTGTTCCCAAACCTTTGATGCGTCTAAGGTAGCCACACTTTTCTTCAATGAGATAGTTAGACTCCATGGCCTACCTAAGACAATCGTTTCAGTTAGGGATGTCCGGTTCACCAGTTACTTTTGGAAGACCCTTTGGCATAAGTTAGGGACAAAACTTAAGTTTTCAACTGCCTATCATCCCCAAACTGATGGCCAAACTGAAGTAGTGAACCGTAGCCTAGGAAATCTACTGAGATGTCTTGTTGGTGAAAACACCAGAAATTGGGATTTATACCTACCAAGGGCAGAATTTGCGTACAATGACTCGGTCAATAGGTCTACGGGTAAGAGTCCATTTGAAATTGTACATGGGTACAAACCTCACACACCTCTTGACCTAGTCCCTTTACCTGTCCACACTCGAGTCTCCGAATCTGCTGAGAATTTTGCACAGCATGTAAAAGACTTGCATAAAGAAATTCATGCCAAAATAAATTTAAGTAATGAAACTTATAAGAAGTTGGCTGATACTCAAAGGCGAGTCAAATCTTTTGTTGAGGGAGACTATGTGATGATTAGGTTAAGGCCTGAACGGTTTCCTCCTGGAACCGTTAGAAAGTTACATGCTAGGGGAGCTGGACCATTTAGAGTGGTAAAGAGAGTAGGATCCAATGCCTATGTGCTCGAGTTGCCTCCAGAACTAGGCATTAGCTCTACTTTCAACATTGCAGACTTAATAGAGTACAGGGAGCCAGCTGTGATTCCTAGTGAGCCTTTTGAGCCTAACCCTATCATTGAGAGTGATCCCGACCCTGTGTGTCCACCAACAAACTGGCCTGTGAGGAAAGAGCAGATTGAAAAGATCCTGGATGATCAGGTTATCTCTACTCGTAATCGAGGATACCAAAGGTACCTGGTCCGCTGGCAAGGAAGGCCAGATTCTGATGACTCTTGGATCTCCCGAGAAGAATTACAAGAATTGGACCCAGACCTCTTGGAGAGATACCAGAGCCAACTTGAGCCTTACTCGACAGGGTCGAGTTCCTCCCACCCTGGGAGAATTGGTGCGGGCACCAGACTCAGAAGAAGACTTCAGAGCTCCATTTGGATCTCTGATTGACATTGCCCGAGAAATTAGGGTTTGTAATAAAGGTTGACCTGGTCAACCAATTTATTTATTTTATTTATTTCTTGAGTCACCATTTAAATTTTGTTGAGTCATGTTGACTCAGTGCAAGTCCCAATGTGGTTTCAATTTGGTCCAAAATGGTGCCACATTTGTCTTCCAATCAAATCAAGGTTCAAGCAAGTGGAGGCCACACTCCAAGCCACACGCCCAGCCACACTCCGAGCACATGCCAGAGTCCAGGAGGCGCCACAGAGGCATCCCAGTGTCATGGTCCCCATATCCAAAGAAGAAAAAATCAAATTGGAGGCTACTTTAAAGGAGGCGCCCATACCTGCCTATTTTACCTAAGCAAAGAAGGAAGAAGACTTCTCTTGGAGAAGAAATCAAAGAAGGACATCCAACCTACTCCTAATTGAAGTTCAAATCAAAATCAAAGAGCTTAACTTGGAGTGGAAGAAAAGAAGAAATACCATAAGAAGAAGAGGACTCCAAATCCAAATCCAACTCCAAAGGAGGCACCAAAAAAATTCAAAAAAAATTCCTTTATGGCCGTCCCAATTTTTTTTGAACTCTTGGTAGGCCAAGAGAGAAGATTTTCTACCTAATCTAGTGGTTGGAGGAGTTTAGTCCCACATGGGAATTTGTACAAGCTTGGAGAAAATTTTAGGTCTATATAATAGACCTCTCTTTGTAACTTTAAAAAATCAATGAAGAAAAATTATTTTTGCTATTCTCTTGTGTTGAGTGACCTAGGTTTCTCATCTTCCACACTATTCTAAGTGTTGAGCTCCGTGAGGGGGTAATCCGGGTTCCATTGGAGCCTTGAGGAGGTGAGAGATCTCCATCTTTATCCAAAACCCTAGGTTAGCCACTTGAAATTCCAAAACCCTAGCCGCCCTTCATTATTTTTAATCCATCAAACCCTAGCTCCATCCATCTCCCACGGCCTCTCTCTCTACAAGTCCAGGCCGTCCACCTTCATCCAGATCCAGTCCGGCTACTTCAGATCCAGAGCAAGTTCCAAGGAAAATCACATCAACATCCAGGAGAATCCAGTTTTCAGCAATTTCAATCTTCAAGTTCATCAACCTGGTAAATCTTTCCCTTCACTCTCTGATTCCATCAATTGTTTTTCTTCTCTTCCAGATTTTGAGTTCAGGAGAAGCCAACCCGCCAAAGGACCAGTATTGGAGGATCCATTACGAAGATATCTGAATCCGAGGATCCAACAATCTGCTCGGGAGAGTTCTTCCACCAAAATCTGTGAAGATCATTGCCTGGTTAGATAAACCATCTCTTCTCTTTATTTCTGTTTTGTTAAAAGTTTGGAGCGAAACCCTAGGTCTGGGAGTTTCTCAACCCCAGCGATCCGTTGCTTCTGAACTACTCTGATAATTTAGTTTCCTTAAAATTCTGCTTTCAATCATCATATTAGTATCTTTCAATGTTAGGTTAACTTTTCTTTGATTTGAAGCCAACTTCTACAAACATATAAAAACAACAAAAAAAAATTAGTTTACTTCCGCATCGCGTCCCTTTATTTGTTCTGCATCATTTTTGGTATCAGAGCTTCCGTTCTGCATCATGATCCCAATGGACACTGACTCGAAGTTGGATGATGGAGTTGTGGAAGAGAAAGTAACACGAGGCCTCACACCTCTCGATACCCGAAGGCGAAGGCGCTCCCTCATGTTGATCGACGTTCCTATTGAACGAAGGCAACTAAAGAGAATTGGCTCTAAAAAACTTGGTTTTTCATTCATCATCAATTACCTTTACAAAGGAGGGGTAAGGTCCTTTTTATAGGCACCTTAGGACCCAATTTAAATTTCAAATAAAAAGTATAAATCTTCTCTTCATGGGGCACCCAAAAATTCAAAAATTCTTCCTGCATGGCCGACCATGAATTTGGGCTTGATTGGGTGTGGCTTGATGTGAGGCTTGGAAGAGGGATCTTGGCGCCCTTGAACATGGAATGTTGGTCCCTTATTTTGGAAGAAAGAAACCCCATAGGACTTAGCTCTCATATCAATACCTAGTTAGGAATCAGGGTGGCAAACCTCAAAGATCCGAAGCACCCGATGCCAAGTTCACTCGCTCTCGCGGATGCGACCTGGGTGATCGAGTAGTCAACCCCGTGGATGTGCCGGATATCTGTCCGAAGGTCACGATGGCAAGAGCAACCAACTCCATGTTCATGGCACCTGGAGGACCTACGAGCATTCAGAAGAAGAGTTAGGATTCAATCCGAAAAGAAAGCAATAGAGGAAGGATTGTGTGTTGATATGGTGATGGTGCAGTTCTTCTTGCTAGGTGCCTAGTTGGATGATCCCAATGGACACTGACTCGAAGTTGGATGATGGAGTTGTGGAAGAGAAAGTAACACGAGGCCTCACACCTCTCGATACCCGAAGGCGAAGGCGCTCCCTCATGTTGATCGACGTTCCTATTGAACGAAGGCAACTAAAGAGAATTGGCTCTAAAAAACTTGGTTTTTCATTCATCATCAATTACCTTTACAAAGAAGGGGTAAGGTCCTTTTTATAGGCACCTTAGGACCCAATTTAAATTTCAAATAAAAAGTACAAATCTTCTCTTCATGGGGCATCCAAAAATTCAAAAATTCTTCCTCCATGGCCGACCATGAATTTGGGCTTGATTGGGTGTGGCTTGATGTGAGGCTTGGAAGAGGGATCTTGGCGCCCTTGAACTTGGAATGTTGGTCCCTTATTTTGGAAGAAGACATGAAGTGAGGCTTGGAGAAAGGCTTGTGTCCTCCTCCTTTCCTTGGTTGTGCATCCTCCTTTGGTACAAGACATGATATGGGGAGTGGGAGATGGAGGCGCCCATGGATCTTGCTATTCCTTCCATAGTTGTTCAAGTAGTTTGGGAAGAAGGCTTGACAGGAGGGCTTGAAGCAAGGGATTTAAATTCTCCAAACTCTAACTCCCTTTGACCTTCTCTTGGCCGGCCACCCATATTTGGAAAATAGCTTGATATGGGGGAGGGAATGAGGGAGTGTGTCATGTGTTGTGTCCCCCGTTTGGGCATCCAAAATCTGAAATTTGCTGCCCACTTGGCAAGTTGACATGGCACCACATAGGATGAAGAGGTGGCGCCCCTGAGCTGAGTTGGCTTCCTTCATGGCTTGGCTCAAAAGTGACTTGACTTCAAGACCAATCTTGCATGGACCCATACTTCAAACAGACTTGGACTGGACTCAATATAGGACTGGACTCAGTACAGGACTCGACTTGACCAACTTGGTCAAAGTACAATACTAGGCATAGACACTTGAGAATCAATTCAAAGCGAAAAAAAATTACAAGGTTTAGGCTTGAAGCCTTATTACAAGACCCGAAAATTGAAATCCTAACCAGAGGTCTGGTGCCCACACCAATTCTCCCGGGGTGGGAGGAACTCGACCCTGTTAAGTAAAGGTTCATTTGGCTTTGATATTTTTCCTGAAGGTCGGGGTCGAGGTGCTGCAAGTCCTTTTGGGTATCCTACGAATCATCGGACTGCGATCGGCCTTGCAATCGGACCAAGTAATGCTGATAGACTTTGCCCCACGTGGTCATAGCTTGAACATCCAGGACATGCTCGATCTGCTCTCCTCTCTAAGGTAAAAATGGAGGTGGACACTCTAGGTCAGGCTCGCTCTCAAATGAAAGGTTAGGTCCAAATGGCTCACTAGATATGTTTGCTAGTTTTCTATACTCGACTAAGTCCAGGATATTGAAAGTCGAGCAAATGTCATAATTCGGGGGTAGCTCAAGCACATAGGCATTAGAGCCAACTCTCCTTATCACTCTAAAGGGGCCAGCTCCATGAGCAAGAAGTTTTTTAACAGTTCCTGGTGGAAACTGTTCAGGCCTAAGCCCAACCATTATAGAATCTCTTTGATCAAACTCTTTGGTTCACTTTTAGGAATCAGTCAAGTTATTTTAAAATTTATACTTAATGCATGATGCAAAATGCAGACTCAACGATGCATTCCTATAGAGCAAAATTTTATTGGACTCTCTAGGACCTAAACCTAACAATTTACTGACTCTCTAGGTTTGACCCTAGTCTGGTATGTAAAAGAAAAATTATCAAGGATCCCTAGCAAATACCATAAGGTATGCCCAAAGTAGATGGCAAAAGGGATGGGCTCCACGGAGTCATGCATTTTGGTAATCTCAACAAAAAGTAACCCCATGGCTTTAGAAATGTGAGAACGGTCATGGAAGGGTAGGAAATCGGAATCGGAGTCTTGGGGCAATCTATGGGAAGCATGAGACAGACCTTGGTTAATCAGGATGATTTTAAAATTTGGACATTGATCGAAGGGTGCAAGTTCTAGGGTAGGCTAGGTGTTCCTCAGGGATGATAACTGATCAGGTAACTCATCAGGAACTACATCCTTAATTTCTTTCTAAGCTTCAACCATCTCTTGAGGATGTTCTCTTTGGATCGGTTCATTAAGGGTTGGTTCCTGAACTCCTATGGAAAAGACTGGTGAATCCTCATGTTCATTTACTAGATGTGATTCTGGCTCAATCATTTTCTCTTCAAATTTTGTATTGGGTTCAGGTTCGTTTTCCTTTGATTCCTCAATGATTTCAACCTTGGGCCCATCTTCACCATACTTTTCTACTAAACTTGGGTCATTGATGTTTTCTTTCAATTCTTTAATGGGCTCAGGAGTTTCTTTCCCTAGATTTTCGATGGGTTCAACCTTAAAGTCTTCAATGGGCTCAGGGGTTTTTGTATTCAAATTCTCGGATTGTTCATCCTTCTCTTCCTGAAATTTTTTAAAGGGTCCTTTCCCAGTAATCTCTTCTTCTAACTCATTGTCCTTGATCAGGTTAACTTCTGGCTTCTCTTCCTTTAGACTACTTGATCCTCTTTTAACCTGATCCTTAGGCTGAACTGGATTGATTGAAACTTCTTCCCATGGTGGTTGAAGGTACAAGTATTGGTCCGACCATGAAGGGTGGCATAATGATCGTACAGCCAAGGTCAACCTAGGATAATGCTACTGACACCCATGGGAAGGCCATCACACCAAATCATCTCTTCATAAGATTATAACTTGATCAAGACTTGGCACCTAGACTTTATGGGTATGGAGGTTGAATCAATCCACGAGACCTTATAAGGGTTAGGATGAGGAACTGGGGTCAATCCTAGGGATTTGGCAGTACTTGAATAAATGGCATTGACATAGCTCCCACTATCAACTATGATCTTACATACCTTATTCCCTAGTCTGGCAAAGGTTTGTAGGATGTTAGTCCTATGCCAATCTTCTTACACTATGTCCTGGATAAGGATGCACCCAATTACTCCTAACAGGTCAACAGACTCATGTAGTTCTTCCTAGTTCAGGAACTCCTGATTAGGTCTTGCTACAGTAGTAACCAACCCATTCAGCCCTGTCACAATGGTGGGACCACTTGAAGAAATTAGTCCATATGGAGGTCAGGTCAGCAGCTCAGCCAATCACTTCAACCTGGTCAGGTCGGCAGCTCGGCTCGCCCACTTCAACCAGGCTGGCACTTCGACCAGGTTGGTAGCTCAGCAACCTTTCCTGGAGCGCAGCCAGGCATGAAGGGCAACCCATTCCAGCCCACAAAGCTCTACAGATCAGTCCAGCTTTGCTCCACACGGTCCAAGCGCCACCGGGAAGCAGTCGCACTCCAGCCCAGCCTTCGCACGACTTCATCCTGTGGGCACCCGCAGGCAAGTCCCAAGCACCCTCCCCGTACCTCGGTCCGTGCATAACGGGGGCGCGAGCCCGTGCCAGCCCAGCTCTGCACCATCCTAGGTCCGCATGCGAGGGAGGCGTGACCAGCTCTGCTCCACCCATGCGCACGCTTGTACCAGGGCAGTGCCTCGCCTCCATCCAGTCCGGCGCGATCCCATGACGGCGAGCCCGCGTGCCCTCCTCGGCTCCGCCGCTCCGTCGCCGGCCCACTCTGGCTTCTGCTCAAGCCGGCACCCAGTCAGCCTGTGGGAGGCTCGCGGGAGGCTTTCGCCTGAGCCAACGCCCAGTTCGCCCGTGGGAGGCCATGTCTCCGAGCTTCAGTGCCTCCGACTCCGCCAGACCTCGCCCACGATGCGAAGGCCAGACCTGGCTCGTCTTCGAGCTCTGGCACCTCCGGCTCCACCCTACCTCGACCATGGAGCAAAGGCCAGCCCCGGCTCGCCTCCGAGCTCTGGCGCCACTGGCTCCGCCCGACCTCACCCACGACGTGAAGACCAGCCCCAGCTCTCCTGCGTGCACCCCAGCCTCTCCTTAGCACCGGCATGCCCGCACCAGCTCGACAACTCCCGGTCTAGAGGCACGGTGCAGCACACCTATGGACGACTCCACCCACATGGCTTGGTCCGGTGTGGGGACAAGTCCGGCGTGCTCTGCCTCCACCTAGTCTTGCTTCGCCAGCCTGGGTCTGACTCCGACTCCGAGATAGAGCTCCCAGGTCTGGCCACGCTCACAGGGATGCGGCACGGGTCATATACGGTCGCCTGCATGGCTCCGGCTCCGTGCCTCAGATCCGCCTGTTCCGGCTCCGGTCTAGCAAGACCGTGCCCCAGCTAGGAGCCCCATGGGGCAAGGCCTCGCTTCGAACGCGGTCACTGTGCCAGTGCACGGCTCCGCCCTGCTCTGACCAGTCTGGCCACACCCACAGAAGCATGGCACACTCCCACACCATCGGCCCCACTTCGGCCTTGATCCGATGGGACCCGTTCGATCTGGCACTCTCGCACCCCAGGTAAGCTCTATGCAGCACACCGCTGCCCACTCCGGCTCTGCCTGTGAGAGAGCAATCCAGCTCCACACCGCGGCATGCCCGCTTGGCGTGCCCGCGCCTCAGCCTGGCAAGATCCTAGCTTGGTGCACCCACATCAAGTGCAGCAGGGCCCCGCTCCAACTTCGGTCTAGTGACCCGGTCCGGCCTTTCCGCCCATAGCAGCATCAGCATGCACGGCACGCACGGCGCCCGGTTCGGCACGCCCACATGACGCCCAGTCCCATCCACCTGCTCCGTGCCCCGGCACGCCCGCGGTCTGACTCCACCCTCCCGTGGTCTAGCTCTGACTGGAGCAGTGCATGGGTCTGCACCGTGTGCCACGTGGAGCCTCCGCAGGCTCCACCTCGACCAGCGTACATGAGAAGCCTCTATAGACCTTCTCCCGGTCCACATGCCTACATGACAGCCTGGAGTAGCATCCCAGCCGGCTTGGCATTTCAGCATCTCAGCCCAGCTCGGTCACTGGGCGCATTGCATAGTTCGGTCTCATTCATATGGGCCCAGCACGTTTCCCGAGGGGCCCATCCACATGGGCCCGGTGCTCTCTCCAAGGATCCCCCTCCATGTGGGTCCTATGGCACGCCGCCTGACACGCCATCTGTAAGGAAGGTTTGCTTTTAAGTTTCCTAAGCTACTGTTTATGCTAACTAGTGAAGGGTGCCATGCCCAAGGTACTGTACCCCTACACCAACTTCCTGAACCACCCAGAAGAAGAAGGTTCACCAACCCATCATGGCCTCACAGGCTATCCTAGCATGACAAGTCTACATCAAGACCAGCACGCCTCCCCTAAATGATAGGAGCCATTCGTCTACACAAAAACTGGCCTAGAGGTAAGGGGAGGTAAGTAAGAAACAACACACTCTCTTCATTATCACTCTCTGGTAGCAGAGAGTCCCCCGAGCTCTCCGCCTCAGAGGTCTCTTATTTCCTTCGATCGTCCCACTGACTTGATCATCAGAGTGCCTCTGCCAGAATCTCCGGCGTGGGTCTTCCCTGTTTTGCAGGTCCTCCCGATAGAGGGACGATACGATGAAGATTTCTCCCATCGGAGAGGCCCACAAGAAGACCACGACACAGTATCAAGCCCCTTCATCCCCACGACTATGACTATGTTTTCCTTGATCGTCTCCGACCGACCAGCCTGGTGATGCTGGCAGGGAGTCCCCTCACCCGGTCCATGTAAGAAGCTACAGGCTAGGCAATCTAGGTGGCAAAAGGTCTCCTAGGGTGAATCTCTTTGGCTAGGTCAGGATATGGGACTCTTCTGGGCTCAGCCTCTAAGGAAGGTTCATGATGAGGGTAATCCCTGGGGGGAAAGGTGATCCAGATTCAGGCTCGACAGATGGTCTAGGACTATTTTTCTCTAAGGCTCCAATTCTTTCATCAAACTGCTCAAGCTTACTGTTCATCATAGCCAATTGTTCCATGATGACCTTTAATTGATCTTCTCGGGTGTTTTCCATGGGTTCACCTAATTGAGAAAGATGGGGGTGATAAGGGACTCTGGATCTGGTCGACATGCACAAACAATGGAAGATGTTAAGGGTTGCTAGACCTAATAGATCAACCCAAATGTGAGCTCAAGAAGACTAACTCGGCAGTAGTAACTTAGCACCTGGCCAGGTAAGTGTAAGGTTGGTGGAGGTTCCTCTTTGCTTTCCTTAGACACTAATTTGAAATTGGCCAGGTAAGCAAACCAACCCACCTTCCTTCGGGCTCTTATCCCTGAACCACTTGCCTAGACACCAGCTACTCAAGCACACACAATCAAGTTGTCGAACTTGGCTTGACACTTGGTTCGACCCGACTTCATGGGTGTCCCTAACTCACTAGAGAAATTAAGTGTCTATTCAATTTTAATTAGAGGTTGGGGTTCGATATGCCGGGTGGTGATTTTTGGGCTAGGGAGAGGTAATGAAATCCTGATCCTATGTCAAATTGCTGCCCTTAAGATAATTTATGAAAATGATGGCAAACAAATGGTCTAATGAGATGTCTCTAAGTTATATTTATTTTTGGATTTTTGATGTATGATAACAGAGATAAGATGATGGAAATGACACGAGATGAAGCTAAATTCAAATTAAACTATCTAAGAAATGAAAACAACAAAAAAAAGCACTTGCTGAAATTCTCGGAACAGAATTTCTTCTCAGGTAGTATTCCGGCTTGTAGAAATTTTACATGATGCAATAAAATCTGATAAAATTATCAAAAATATTGTAAATTACATATGATCTAACAAAATAAAAATCAGTTAATTTTGAGATTCCTACAAATAGAAATTCTAGAAATAACAGACCATATTCAGAAAGGGAAAAATGCAGAAATTAAAAGACAATGAGATCTAATGATGCAAGTTTTTTTTTTTTTTTTAAAAAAAATTTCTTCTTGTGTTCCTCTTCAAAGGCCTATCACAATGGCACCCCTACATGCCTTAGGATATCCCCGTGGAATTGGAGGAGAGGGTCTTCAAACCCTACTTTTCTTCTAAGACCGGACGGCCTGGTGAAGCAACTAATCCAAGTACTTAAGAAGTGCTAAGTCCTAACCATGCTCTGATACCAAAAATGATATAGGACTAACTAGATGCCAAGATAAAATGATGCAGGTGATTTGTTCCTTTGTGATTTTTAGGATTTTTTTATAAGTTATGAAATTCCAAAGACAAACCAAGAGTAGATCTAGGGATTCAATAATAATAAGAACTACTAGCATGTGAATTAGCCCCTAAACAAGGATAAAAAGAGAATCCCGGGATTGAGAAACCTCATAGGACTTAGCTCTCAGAACAATACCTACTTAGGATTCAGGGTGGCAAACCTCAAAGATCCGAAGTGCCCGATGCCAAGTTCTCTTGCTCTCGCGGATGCGGCCTGGATGATCGAGCAGTCAACCTCGCGAATGCACCGGCTTTCTATCCGAAGGTCACGATGGCAAGAGCAATCGACTCCATGTTCGTGGCACCTGGAGGACCTGCGAGCATTCAGAAGAAGAGTTAGGATTCAATCCGAAAAGAAAGCAATAGAGAAAGGATTGTGAGTTGATGTGGTGATGGTGGAGTTCTTCTTGCTAGGCACCCGATTGGATGATCCCAATGGACTCTGACTCGAAGTTGGATGATGGAGTTATGGAAGAGAAAGTAATACGAGGCCTCACACCTCTCAACGCCCAAAAGGGAAGCACTCCCTCATGGAGATCGATGTTCCTAATGAACGAAGGCAACTAAAGAGAATTGGCTCTCAAAAACTTGGTTTTTCATTCATCATCAATTACCTTTACAAAGGAGGGGTAAGGTCCTTTTTATAGGCACCTTAGGACCCAATTTAAATTTCAAATAAAAAGTACAAATCTTCTCTTGATGGGGCACCCAAAAATTCAAAAATTCTTCATCCTTGGCTGACCATGAATTTGGACTTGATTGGGTGTGGCTTGATGTGAGGCTTGGAAGAGGGATCTAGGCACCCTTGAACTTGGAATGTTGGTCCCTTATTATGGAAGAAGACATGAAGTGGGGCTTGGTGCAAGGCTTGTGTCTTCCTCCTTTCCTTGGTTGTGCATCCACCTTTGGTACAAAACATGATATGGGGAGTGGGAGATGGAGGCGCCCATGGATCTTGCTATTCCTTCCATAGTTATTCAAGTAGTTTGGGAAGAAGGCTTGATGAGACGGCTTGAAGCAAGGGATTTAAATTCTCCAAACTCTAACTCCCTTTGACCTTCTCTTGGCCAGCCACCCATATTTGGAAAATAGCTTGATATGGGGGAGGGAAAGAGGGAGTGTGTCAAGTGTTGTGTCCCCCCTTTGGGCATCCAAAATCTAAAATTTGCTGCCCACTTAGCAAGTTGACATGGCACCACATAGGATGAAGAGGTGGTGCCCTTGAGCTGAGTTGGCTTCCTTCATAGCTTGGCTCAAAAGTGACTTGACTTCAAGACCAATCTTGCATGGACCCATACTTCAAACAGACTCAGACTAGACTCAATACAGGACTGGACTCAGTACAGGACTCGACTTGACCAACTTGGTCAAAATACAGGACTAGACATAGACACATGAGACTCAATTCAAAGCTAAAGAAAATTACAAGGTATATGCTTGAATCCTTATTACAAGACCCAAAAATTGAAACCCTAGCTAGTGGTCTGGTGCCCACACCAGAATCCCATTCTTCTCGAGATATGTCAGAAACTTCCCAGAAAGATATTCATCACCTCGACCTGATCGAAGAGTTTTGATACATATTTCGGTTTATTTTTCTACTTCATTACGATATCGTTTGAACATTTCAAATGACTCAGATTTATGTCTCATCAAGAAGACATAATCATACCTCGAAAGGTCATCTGTAAATGTAATGAAATAACTATACCCACCTCTAGCACTAATATTCATGGGTCCGTATACATCAGTATGTACCAGACTTAGAATTTCTTTGGCTCGTTCACCTTTTTTAGTTTAAGATGATTTTGTCATCTTTCCAAGAAGACAGGACTCACAGGTTGGAAGTGAACAACTTTCACTAAAGTCGAGGAGACCCTCATACTTCAACCTGTTTATCCTATTCTTATTAATATGACCTAGCCTACAATGCCATAAGTACACATCGCTGACAGTATCTATCTAGGGCATTTGCTAGATGTGTACACTATACTAACAGGTCGCGATAGTACATAAATGACATTTTTCATATATCCATTCATTACAATAGAACCATTCCAAATGATTTAGCGAATGTCATTCGTTATTGATGGTTCATAACCATGGCTAATTGGCCTATAAAAATGACATTTAAAATAAAAGATGGAAAATAATGACACTCATTCAAAATGATTGTACAAGACTCGAAAATTAGTTTGAGGACTCCCAATACCAGGATTAGAACTTGGCTTCTATTTCCTATGTTCAAGAATCTCTCATCATCCTCGAATATTTTACTAACTTGAAGTCCCTACAAAAAATTTTAAATGTGAATTGGACTTCCTGTATCCAATACCCAGTTAGTAGTATCGCAGATAGAGAAACTATAAGGTGTTATTATGTAAATACCTTGTCCAGTACCTTCTGGCTACTTCCTCTTCTTGGACCTGTTCGGGTCAAGGGATGCAATATAAAGAGGACAGTTCCTCTTCCAATGTCCCCACTTCTTGCAAAAGAAGCACTCTGATTGGCTCTTATCAGCCTTCTCCTTCTTGGCCTGACTGGGCCCAGAAGCATTATGCATCTGTTTTTCTTTACTTTTCTATTTCTCTTTCTTGAAGGGATGACACCCTGCTGAAGATCCTCCCACTATATTTACCACCCCTTTTTTTATATGGTGGTCTTTCTCATAAGTCTGCAGTAACCCCAACAGACCGTGGTAGTTAACTACAAGCTTATTCATTCTATAATGTCAAGAAAATCTAGATAAGAGGAGGGAAGGGGATTCAGAATCACATCCTTCCCAAGCTGTTCATGCAAGGGACATCCGAGCTTGTCCAGGTGCTCAATCATCTCGATCATGTAAAATACATGATCAGTGATTGAGGCCCCATCATGCATCTATGCATTGTAGATAGCATAGGAGATCCTGTACCTCTCAATGCCATCTGGTGTCCCGAAAGACTCCTTCAACCTTTGAAGGATTTCTTCTGGCTAGGCTTCTTCAAATTTGTGACTAAACTCATCGTTCATCACTGCCAACAATATACATTGAACAGTGATCTTGTTAGAGATCCACTTTAGATAAGTGTCTCTGATCGAACCTCGAGCATTGGGAGCAAGGGTTTTAGGTGCCAGATTCAATATCACATACAAGATCCGTTCATGCTCCAGGACAATCCTGTGCCTTCGATACCGACTATCGAAGTTGGGACCCTTAAGCTTCTCGTTATTGAGAAGAGACCGGAGTGACAGGTTGGAAGACATCTGAAAAGAAAATCAAAGCTAATTAGTGTATTTGAATTATTATCCTATAGACATGGACTTTAGTCTAAAGGCCCTCCCACTATTTTATTCAGATTAGTAGCCTCTACCTCCAATCCGAGGAATCACTTTGATTCCTAAGTGGGTACTAGAGTCCAATAGACAACACATGAGCTCAACTTTGGCCGGCCCACCCATGCACGTTTAAAGGTAGGTTCTTCAACCGATTACTTCTCCAAGTAACCTCTAATATTAAGGTTTTGCCTTAAGGTGAACTTCAATCAACTTTTGGGCCTCCTATTGAAGGTCCCGGTTAGGTCCAACCATTAATATGACAAAATTCGATGCTTCTAATTAATGAATAGTCAAGCCTGACTTTGGCCGGCCAACCAGACCATCATTGAGAGAGTCACACTGAGCCATCATATTACAAATAGAAATTCTAATAGCTTAATGAACATCCGATCTTTGGATCTACCGATGAACACCCAACTATTGAACCCATTACCATCCCACTTAATGGAAGGCTAAGACTCGGTTATCCCCATAACTTCATCTTTTTATGGACCTAATAATTTAGAGGGTTTAATCTTATTATGATAGAAGAAGAGATGAGAAGACATGGATCAACCTCCCACTGACCACATCAGCAATCAAGGAGGGTTACTCATAACTAATGATCCATGGGCACCTAAAATCAGTCAAGACTGATTAACCTTGAATGACATGGGTTAACATGAGTCAGTGAGCTATCTAATCAATTCTGATCGATCATATTAGCCAAGTAAGTGAGATCATGGATTGGGTTCCATCATTAACCATCTTGCCTTAGACACCAACCGAGTTGGCCAGATAAGAGGTAGCCCCAAAGAACCATGATCAAGATGCCAAACTTATCTCGGATATCAATTGGTTCATCAGACTCGATTAGACTAGCCTAAAGACTCAGGCTGTCCCTAGAGCCATAAATAAGATCCATTTGGATCTATGGACTTATCAATCTATCTATTAGAGAGATCTATAGAGAAGAAATCCTAACTCAACATTTGATTAGAATGATTCTCTACATAGTCCAAAGCATCTAAACTTAGGTCTAATCTAATTAAGAACATAATAGAAGCTAACCCATGACCCTTAAGGCTTATTAAAATGACTTAAAATTTTTGAATCATATTTTTAGAGTTCTTAGTCATTCAAAGTGACTTAATTCTTAATTAAGTTTAATAGCCTTAATAAATTAAAACAATTTTACAATAATATGAAATTTGAATTCACTATTTTTGTAACTTTTCATGTCAGGTGTCGACTCACCAGGGGCAAGTGTCGACACTTGGATCGACTCAAGGCCTGAGATAGGAAGAAAATAGAACACTATGTTTTCTGGGAAGCACTCATGAGTCGACACCTTCAAGGCAAAGTGTAGACTCACGAGCCCAAGTGTCGACACTTCTTGGTCAAGTGTCGACACTTCAACCTTCATGGTTGACTCAAGAGGTCGACTTAAGGCCTGTCACAGGATAATAACAGTTATTCCAAATTCAAAGTTTCACCAATCTTTCAATCAAATCTGATCAAAACAAAACTCTTAGATCTTATCTAAATTTATTTTAAGATCATAATACAGGATTAAAATATATTTAATCTACATTTTCTTTTATCTTTCCTCTTCATAAGTCAATCACAAGAGGCACCCATACACACCATACGAGACCCCATTGAATGGAAAGAAAGGGTCTTGCAGCCCTACTTCTCTCCTATGACCAGACGGCCATGGTGAAGCACTCATTCCAAGTACTTTAAAAGAAAATTATGATATTAAAGCATGCTAACATTATTATACTACGATGAACCTAGGCTTTGATACCATTGAAGGGCTAAAAAGGGAAGCATACCAATATGCAACAGCAAGGCAGAAACATGCATTTTAAAACTATTTTAAAATAAGCACAATGAAAGACTTGGTAGATCAATCAAACGATCTACCAATCTGCTTGTAACAGGATCTAGTATAATGATATAGAATGCAATAAACATCAAAAACAAGATAAAACTCAAAGATATAAAGATACTTTACTGTTATACCTTTGATGGATGCAATGGCGGTGCTCCAAGGATGGTGCTCTTGAGCCACACACGTGTCTGGCCTCTACAGGTGTTCACACCGAAGCTCTACTCTGATCAACTTTCTCAGAGTGCTAGCTCTTTGGGATCCTTGAGGCTGATCTACTTCTTCCTGGAGGACGAGGAGAGGTGGACCCTTCCTAACTAGCTCTCTTCCCAAGACCTAGCTTAAGTGCTAGGTAGTTCACACCCAACGTCCAAATCCTCACAAGCCCCTTTCTTCTCTCTCAGAATCTTAGCATCACGGAGATTCAGAGACCAAGAATCAATTTCTCATCATCCAGTAGCCCAGAAATAACTCTTATTTTACAAGGCAACCATGGGAGGAAGAAAGAGAAAGGAGAGATTGGGGGAGAAGATGGGGAGGCACTCTAAAAAGGTTCCAAGCATAAAAGGCAAGTATGACCATCATACTATTACATCTTGGAGCCAAAACTGATCAGATTTCGAATTTCAAACTCAAAATTCGAAGTCAAAACCTTTCCAAAATTCTGCTCGTCATAGCAAGTGTCAACTCATAAAAAATTGCCAAGTGTCAACACTTTCCAAGTGTCGACTCAAGCAAGTGTCGACACTTGGAACATGGTCAATCATATTGACCTTCGGTGATGGTAAATGATTCTCAATCATCGATCAGTCTTAAGAACAGATAGAAAACTCTATTGTGTATGATCCCAGATAGAAAACACTAAGCCAGTAGCACTAGAACACTTCCAGTACCAGTCAAAATTCATATATAGCAATGATATTCGATATCAGGATAGGTCGAAGATGCAGAGCACCTCTCTAGAACCTCTGGCATATGGTTACTGCATAATTCATCCCTTTAACCTCATAATTCTCAAGATGATCTAGGATTTGACTACCAACCATAATTTGGTTTATCCAAATCGTGTCTTAACTTTACAAGTTCTGTGACTCCTTACAAGAACTATCCTAGCCAAGGATTTGCTAAATTGAGACATTAGGAGTCATTCACTCCAAACTATTTGGAGGGGTCGATTCCATCTTGATCCACCACCTCTCCATTAGTACTTGACTGCACCTGGAAACCTTCCATCACTGGATTAAAAATCCAGGTGGTCCGGCACCAAAGTACATTGAGTTGCTTGCAAGCTGCCATGGTGACCTCAGGTCTAAGGGACATATATACTCATATCCCTTCGTGAGCAACCCTTTGGTAGAAGGGAGCTCTACAGATTGTCATGTTCAGTGAGATGTCACACATTTCACTTGCATATCATGCCAGTATCTCCACACTCCTTGGTTAAGAGAATAACCAATAAATGTGACATACAACAACCTATACTTGATACATTATCATCCTATAACAATGTATCATTTGGTTGTGAACCAGTTTAAGAACTACTTGATATATCCTCTCTATATCAAAAATATAGTTCTAAGGACTCCATCATACAAGAGATCATTTCAGGAAAATGTAAATATGACGAACATCCAAAAGAATAACTTTTATTTATTAAAAATTCATATACATTTACAAAAAGGCACAACCGTCTACAACCTAGATGATTGGTTTTGGGACATAACTCTCAACATTGGGTTCCTCAGGTCAGACACAGTGGAAGACTAAGTTTCAAAATTTTTATATTCGAAATCCTGACCGGCTAGAACCCTAAATCCTAGGACCACTTGATCATGACAACTAATAAATCTAAACTTTAGGATTTTAGTGGAATACCCAGAATGCTATATTCCTTAATTTTCATGAGGTACACAAGTGCATGCCCTCCATAGGTGATCCATATAGAAATTAGACCAAGGAAGCACTCCTATGAAGGTTGCTTGTTCGACAGGTACTCCTCCGTAGCCTTTCGGACTTTCTTCCTTTGCTGGATCCACTACCCTCCTGTAAGGCTCTCAGAGAACACTCTAAATCCTCTCTCAAATCCCTAATACCCCTTCTATTTTATTTTCTAGGCTCTTGTCTTAATTAGACTAGCCTTGTCATGAAAGAACAGGCTTTGTCTTAAAGAGACAAACCTTGTCATATGGAGGACGGAGAGAAAAAAGCAGGTAGTATTATGATGGGAAACTCTCATACCTTGGCATCACATTACCGATGCCAATTTATAAAGAGGGATGGATTGCATAAAATGTCTCTCCTTCAGCCATTTGATAAGACCCTTCAAGTAGAAGGAGTCTTATAAGGATGAAAGGACATATCATGATATGCTTTTCATGTGCCAAGAGACAGAACATTGTCTCTTCAGTTTCTAGCATTTTTCTCCATCTGCCACATGGTTTTGACCGGTTATGGGAAGGCTAAAAGGTATGGTTTTAGAAAAGAAATATCAAAGAATTACAGGAGCCTTCAAACAGAAGGACTCCTAGTCTCAGATTAGCACCAAAATGAAGAGACACAACTCTTCATTTTGCACCAACCCCCTCCATGCCAAATTCCCATCATTTAATTGGT
This sequence comes from Areca catechu, assembly GCA_021397845.1. Lineage (NCBI taxonomy): Eukaryota > Viridiplantae > Streptophyta > Magnoliopsida > Arecales > Arecaceae > Areca > Areca catechu. Next base: position 82,895,537 of record CM038052.1, read on the forward strand.
CAGACCTCTTCCAAAAGGGTGTAGAGATAAGGAAGAAGTCCTTTGGACTTTATCTAGCCTTTGTAACTGACTAGCAAAAGGACTCTTGGTCCTTCTATGCACACTTTTTCTTGGCGCACACCGTAAGTTGGTGCCAAGAGTCCATGCCATGTAGGACTCTTCATTTAATCAAAATAAGTTCCAAATAAATCCAGATAAATATTGAATTAGGCTGCCCCACTTAGGACTCTATTCAATTTAAATTCTACTTAAATTGGTTATCCCAAATAACAAGCAAGCTGACCCAATCTAATTGGGTTAGGAGTTGGGCTAACCAACATATGCTAATATGTAAATTAGCTAGCTAATTAGGATCCCATCACCCTAATAAAAATACAATTGACTTTCTTGGCCAATTCCCTAATGTGTGTGACCCTTTAGGTTCCACATCTAGCCAACAATAGGTCTAGGTCCAAGCAATTCAATCTAATCAAACTTGATTGACCTAATTAGATCAAATTGAGCTAATCTAAGTTGCCAATTCGAACCAACTTCCAAATTGACTCATGAATCCAATTGTTGATCCATGAAAATTTGCAAGACATGATTGATGTTTAGCAACGTGTCATGCCTACTCAGAAGATGAGAAATTTGGTAGAAATTATCAAAATACTCTTTAGTGAAAAGTTACCATGCAATTCAATCCTTCGATCTCCCTTTATCTTGATTAAGTGATGGGCATGGATAAATATCAAACCCTAGCACTTAATCCTTTCGAATCTCAATTTGATAATGAAGACTCGATCGATGAAAGATTAGAAATCCTATCTAATTTCATCATGCTTTGATCAAGACTTCTTGAGTCATCATTCAAAGAGATCACACGGGATAACTTCTCCCCTTACTAGGAGTGATCGATTCCTTGTTGACCTATTCATTATCTTCATACATAATCCACCATATCCAGAAACACCCCGTACATGACTTAATTACAATAAATGAGTATGCACCAAAATATGGGTTCATGTGCACAAGATACTACGGTAGTCTCAGGTCTAATGATTACATGCACAACTCCCACTAAGAGAACATTCTTTTAACAAGTAAGACTTCTATTTGATGTTCTCTTATCAGATTAGTTCAGTGGACTCATACCTAATGAGCACCCATATCCTTGTATTAGTGTCTCTACAAAAGTAGTTGTGAAACCAACCACCCTCTCCATCGAGCATACATAGGATGTGTTAGTCTTTCCGGATTCATCGATCCCCGAATCGATTATCCAATAACTATGAATATTTTAGATTAGGGTTTATAGAAACTTAGGTCTTAACATTATGATCTCCATCATAACCCTAATTCCATTGCCCTAACCTATGAGGTTCATTATAATCTTGATAAGATGCAGCAGTATGATGAATCAAATGCCTTTTATTAATAAATAATATCATACATGAACTAGAAGATTACATAAATACCCATACAAAGATTGACTTTTAGGGTACCATTCTTTCAGTCAGTGCTAGCTATCACAGAGCTTGTGATTGTAGAATGCTTTGCCTACAGTAAATGGATATAGAACAACCAATTTATTTATATCAATTCAACAAGAACAACATGAGATGATGTGGAAACTGTACATGTGTAATTTTTGTTTGTTTTCTCTTCTCTTTGTTTATTTTTTAAAATAACATTTAACATGACCACGAGTTGGTACCATTTGGTTGTGTTTTAAAATTGAGCTGAAGGATTTGTGCACCTTAATCTATATGCTCAGTGGAATTCATCTACACTCAACAAAAGAATATTTCTATAGCTAATCATAGAAAATGTTGGCATTGAACCCTCACGAACCGGATGGAGCGACTGGATTGCTGGTTTGCCTCTCGGAGTCCCTGCAAAACAAGTCCCTAACCAAATTTCCTCTAGTAGGGGACACTCCGATGCCTAAGTCAGTAAGGATCCAAGCAACTGAATGAAGAGTTCTGAGAAAGTAGAGTAGAGTGGAGTGAAGTGAAAGGAGAGGTGGGCTTGAGTGGAGTTCGAGAGAGAGAGCTCTGGACTAGCTTTGTAGTGCCTTTTGATCACTTACCTTAGGGGTCCCCTCTTATCGATATTTATAGGAGTAGTTGTAACAAAATATGGTTGAGCCCACTTGAATTTAGTTAGGGGAGTTAGTTAGTTTAACATCCCCGTAATAGAATGTGGTTGCTATGGAATGTTAGTTATCTCAATATTGTTGAAGCTAGAGTTGTAGACCACGTGGTTGGTTATAACAACTGTACCCACTTCCGGCAGCTCTAGGTTGAGATTAACCAAGGATTTACTTCATAGCTATTCTTCCAAAAGGGACTAAAATTGGTCATTTGCCTCGTACCTATTCTTTTTGGAGTAAGCCAAAAACATCTTAGCCATTTGTTTCAGAGCTGCCATCTTCGGAATAGGCTAGAGTGTTTGCTTTAGACTTTTCCTCTTCGGAGCAAGTTGGGAGAAGAGCTAACTTCCTTCTTTGGGCCAATGTGAAGAAGGAGTTGCTAATCATTCTGAGGTGGCGTAGGTCTCAGGTCTTCTTCGAAACTAGCCTCTTCGGCGTAGTTCGAAGACTTAACTTCTGCTATGATTAGTATGGAAATGTTGAATCGCTGCTTTATCGGGCTTCAAAGTAAACTTCAGGTCTTCTAGCTTGTGCGATCGATCCATAAGGGATCAATGGGACCCCTGAACCAGTGATGTGTCTTCATTGAGCCGACTTATCATAATAGCTACCCCCCACTTCCAGTTTCAAAAAAGTTATTTATTTTGAAAAGTGGGAGTATTTATGGGTTGTGATTTTCTGGCAAAAAAGGTGTGGCTAATAATGGCAAATCTTCGATTCAATTAGTTGCAACAACTGCCCTCTGATTTGATCATCATGCTAAGGACAGGTGTTGCTTCCTTGTTGGTCCCTGGAAAGGAGACGGCAAGCTATCGAGTCATGTCTCTTCCTGTCATCATGGTGATCTGGCTAACTCTTTGGCTTCAGTTTGGATGGACGACATGGTATCATCTCATCCTCTTGGTATCATGTACGAATTCTATCTTAGCCATTGGATTAGGTCATGTGAATAGTGGCTGACAATTTGGTTTTTCTTCTATCTTTCGCTTTGTAAGAAAGAAGAAATGTAAGCAAGTTCTCTTTTTGATATCAATAAAGAGTGCGTTTCTCTTCTAAACTATGTTATGTCATGATTTTTCTTCAAGTGCAAAGTCTTCGGATAAGCTATATCAGTCTTCGAATATATGATAACTTTCGCTTGATTAAAAAATTTTCCTAAGCATGAAATCTTCGAATAAGATGCAGTAGTCTTCGGACATATCCAGGTCTTTAACTTGGACACGAGTTCTTTCAAAATATAAGGTCTTCGAACTTAACTTGGGCAAGACCATTAACCTTAAATGAACTGGTCAATCTGACCCCTGAGCTTTCGAATTCATAATTTAAGGATCCTAAATTTCTATAGGCAATTTTAGTTCATTAGTAAGGTGATGTACCCTCTCTGCTAGCTATTGAATTATTATTGGCAAGGCAGTTATTACCTAGATCATGGGATGGCTGCAGTCAGAATCACTAAAGCTGCACGCTTCTGGGATTGGACTGGTCGTAACCTTCTAAATTCCCGTAACCGTCTACAGGAGGATTGAGACCATAATTTCATCCTTTATTAATTGAAGAGGGCATGCATGGTGCAATCAAAGGACCACTCGAGAAGTTGAGTGGGAAATCTGGACTGTAGGTGGCTTTTATATAAGAGATTTGCGGCCTTAAGGATTAGACTTTCTCTGATGCTAGTAGCATCATTTCCTTTAAGCAACCTTTCTCTCCAAGGTTCCTTCCACTTGCTGCCTTTCTCCTTTTTCCTCCATTAGCAAACCTCAAGAATTTGTCAATTATGGGGCTAGACGCGGGCACCAGGATTAGATAAAGATTACTGGGCCTAATTTGATTTACTAATTAGAAGTTCTGAGTCCTGTAGTCCATTATGGTGGGGGCACCAGAATTAGACATAGATTACTGGATCCTATTTGGTTTACTTAGTCATGTATCAAAGTTTTGAAAATTTTGTAATCAATTAAGATTAAGTCCTGTAATAAGTTTAGGTTAGTTGATTTGTCTCAACCCTCAACCTATTACAATACATTGAGTCCTGTACATCAATATGAGTCCACTTCTTGTACAAGAGAGGAGGCAATGCTATTTTGGAGTTCCACCGACCTCATTCTGGAGCCAGCGGCAGTTATATCAGCTTAGGGGAGCTCAATTGACTCCCAGGTGACCTAATTCCCTCCAAATACCATTTCAGATGCTAGATTCCTTCCACATGCTTCCAGAATATTTCATATGCCTGGAGCCCATGTTTTCTAGGATATCCCAGCACTCTAGGCCTTCAAATTCAAGCCCAAGAAGCAAGTCCAAGCAAGAAGAACCAAGATTCCCTTTTGATACCAGGAATATGCTAACCCAAGGAACCAGGTGCCCCAGCTTCCAGGAGGCCCAAGCCCATGCATCCTTGGCCCATGGCCAGCCTCCCCTTGCTGCCCTAAAGCCCAACACGCCATTCAAAGAGGGATTAGGCATCCAAAGATGTTGACCAAGTCCAAGCCTAAGTGAAGAAGGAGAAGACTAATCCTATTCTAACCTAGCTGGGATTCCTAATCCTTTTAAGCCTTGTAATTCTAACCTAGCTAGGAAAGGACATGTAGTCTAACTAGGAAGAGGACTTGTAACCTAAATGAAACCCTAGTTAGAGAGGGCATGGGAACTCTATAAATACCCCACCCCTCCCCCTCTTGTAATCAACTTTTTCTTGTGAATACAACCTTGCTGAATTTTGAGTAATTGCTTTTCGTTTGGTGTTTTAGTATTGGTTCTCTTATTCTTGTGTGCTCTCCTTATGTTCCTTGATCAAAACCCTGCTGCCCTAGCATCCTTTTGCATCCTTAGAGATCAGCCATGCCCAAGGAAAGGAAGCCCTAGCTGCCATCCAAGTCATGGAGCTTCTTCCTCCCCGGCTGCCATCTCCTAACCCTAATCCCAATTCCCTCAAAACCCTAGTTCCTTTTCTCTTTTTTATTTGCTGTTTTGATTGACCCCTGATGCTTGTAGGATCCCTGAGGTGTTTCACCTCCTCAAAGGAGGCTTTCCTTGCCTTCAGACCGGGCCTAGATCGGCCATCTGATTCAAGGAACTGAAGCTTCTTCTTCTAAGCTCCAATCAAAGTGTGAGTGATCCCTTCTACTGCAAAGTTTCAATCTCTGACTAGTAAGAACCCTTTTCTTCTCTTGATATCTATTTTGATTAAGATAAGCTATCCTAAATCAGGAGTTTCTCAACTCTTGGATCTTGGCTACTTATTATCTTGCATGAGTTCTTTGTGATACGATGATTCTTTGCATTGCTAGTCTTTCTACTAATTCTTCACTTAACTTTGGAATTTAACCTACAAACCTAAATTATAAAAATTACAAAAAAATTAGTTTACTATTTTTCATGCATGTTTAGCAATCTTAGAGTCATCCTGCATTAGTTTGGTATCAGAGCGGGTTTAGGATAGTTTTTATCTGCTTTGCATTCACAAACCATAATTTCTGCATCCTATCCTCTGTATTAGGTGTCTGTTATGCATATGATTTTGACTATCTAGGAATTTTATTTTTCTATGAAATTTGCATGTATTGTTTTCTGTCATGTCCTATATTTTATCAAAATTTTTAATTAATTTTATAGAAAGCATAGGTCATTAAAATCTAGCATATTAGAAACCCTAACTAAAAGTCTGATAATTCTATATCAGTCTGAAAATCCTAGGATTTGCATAATCATTTGATTTTATTTTTGTATCAAATTTGCTAGAGGTCATCACCATCAATCCTCTTTCCTAGAGTTTTTTTGCTTTTTTTATGCATCGATATCTAAGTCAAAATCTACATCATCTGAAATCCTAATTTCCTGAATTTCTGTACTTACTTGACTAAACCTAATCAACTTCCACACACCCCAATCCCAAGCCTAATTTGTTTTCTATCCTAATCAACTCAAACCTAACTTGCCACATCATAAAACACACATAAAATATTTTATTTTTTTGATTATTTTAGACTGCATCAAGACCATCAATTGCCATCATCTGCATTAAACTAATCTTAAGGACACTTTCTCTATCTCAAATCAGGGCAGGAGGACATAACCTGTCCTAGGCCCAAAACAATCTCCTTGCATTCTCACCCAAATCTTAATTAAAATTAATTAGACTTAATTTTCCCGAGTGGGCTAGGTGACACCAACAGGTCGGGTCCGAATTGTGTGGGCTAACTAGTGCATTTAATCTTAGGTGTAAGTTGAGCTGACCCACCTAGTTTCGGTACTAGGTCTAAAAAACCCTAGATTATACTAGCCTATTTCTTTTTGCATGCTTGGCTGCACCATTCCATTATGATTGCTTGTTTGACTGTATGACCACTAGATTAGGAACCCAATATCAAAAGTCTAAACCCCAAACTAACTCAGCCATGGATTCCAATTTTGAAGCCATCATGAACCAGCTTGCCCAGTTAATTACCCTAATGACCCAAGCCAATACCCAATCCCAAAACCAATTTGCCCAAATTGACCATAGGTTTGACCAATCCGATACTAAGCTTGACCAACTGATCTAATCAAGTAATCAAGTAATTCATAGTTTTGACCAAGTAAGGGATCAGTTAGGAACCCTAGGCAAGATCCATAGAGTTGAACCCTTGCCCTACGAGCCCCAGGAACCCATAAGCCCAAGATATGAACCTAGTAGTAACCCACTACCCCTTAGGCAACCTGAACAAATTAGGATCATTTCCCTTAGTCAGAACCCAAGTCTTAGTCAGTTTTTCTTTAGTCAAACCTCTCTTACCACCCCATTGGTTCACCAAGATGACCTAGAAGAAGAAATATATGAAGCTGATGAGAGCCTAGTAAACAAGTATGAGGAAGAAGAGGAGTTCCCCATAGAAGACTTAGAGTTAGCTGAATCATTAGATGACCAGGTAGAAGACCACTCAACATTAGTTGAACCTAACCATATCCAAGTAGGAGCAGACCTAGATTTAGCTAACCCTAGCCATACCCAAACAGTAACCAATATAAAGTTAGATGATCATGTAGTGGAAGAACCCTTAAAGGAAGAAGATCATGAGGAACCCAATCCTACTGTTAGAATCCTACCTGAAGAGCCACTAAAAAAAAGCCCAATTAGAGAGCCCGGTCCTAAATTTCTTGAACTCGATGACTTTATTAAGGATTTGGCTTATCAGTACCCTCTAGAAGAATCCCATCTTGTAGTTCCCATTGATGATCACTTCCCTGAGATTAGTGACCCACTCTTCCACACTATAAACCCTGTAGGACTACCTCAAACCCATAAGATCAATCTCATTAGTCTACGACTCATCCCTGAAACCCCTTTTAGTATTCTGCTCTTTCTGATTAACCCTGGATCATCTCCTTATTTCTTATCCTGCCAGACTAACCCTGAACCCATTTCTTATTTTCTACCCTTTCCTAAAACTTCTACTATTTTTTTTACTATTAGGTTACATTTTATTGGAGTTTGCATGTTACATTCATTCATTGAGCATGTCATGTTTTGCATTTTACTTCTGGAAAACCCTATGGCATTTGCTAGGAATCCATAGTAAATTTTCATGTGCATGCCATACTAGGGTCAAATGTAGAAAGTCTATAGTCTGTTAGGTTTTGTCCCGTAGAGTTCAATAAAATTTTCTTTGATAGAAAGGTCTAGCCGAGTCTTTTAGGTATTAGTTTTTAGTCCAATAAATTCACAATCTTGAATCTACCTGTCCACACATGCACTAGCCTCTGCACAGCATATGCATCATGAAATTAGTCAAAAGCTGAACATAATTAATGAACTAAATAACAACTTGGCTAATTCCCAAAAGAAAGATGAAGGATTTTCTACAAAGGAATATGTGATGATAAAAGAATTTTCATCTCACAAAGCTGGCCCATCCAAAATAATGAAGAGTAATGGACCCAATGCCTATGTGCCTAAGATATCACCTAATTTAGGTATTAGCTCCACCTTCATCATCTCAGATCTTATAGAGTCTAGGGAGCCAGCTGTGATACCCAGCCCCTTGAGCCACTCCCTTTCCTTGTGTGTGAACCCACCCTAGAGCAACCACATACAATTTCTCCTTTTGGCGAGGTAAAGATTGAGAGAACTCTAAATGATCAAGCTATTGGCACCTGGAATACAGACTGTCAGTGATATTTGGTTTGGTGGCAAGGTCGGCTAGAATCTGAGGACTCGTGGATCACCCGTGAGGATCTGCAGTGCCTCAACCCAGACCTACCCGAGATTATGATAGCCAAATTGACCCTTACTCGACGGGGTCGAGCTCCTCCCACCCCGGGAGAATTGGTGGGGGCACCAGAATCAGACATAGAATACTGAGCTCTATTTGGTTTACTTAGTCATGTGTCAAAGTTTTAAAAATTTTGTAATCAATTAAGATTGAGTTTTGTAATAAGTTGAGGTTAGTTGATTTGTCTCAACCCCCAACCTAATCTAGTACATTGAGTCCTATACATCAGTAGGAGTCTAGTATGAGTCTACTTCATATAAAAGAGAGGAGGCTACACTATTTTAGAGTTCCACTAGACCTCATTTTGGAGCCAGAGGCAGTTACATCAGCTTATGGGAGCTCAATTGACACCCAGGTACCCTGATTCCCTCTAAATACCATTTTAAATTCCAGATTCCCTCTAGATGCTTCCAGAATATTTCATTTGCCAGGAGCCCATGTTTCCCAGGTTATCCCAGCACTCCAGGCCTTCAAATTCAAGCCCAGGAAGCAAGCTCAAGCAAGAAGAACCAAGATTCCCTTTTGATATCAGGAATATGCTAGCCCAAAAAACCAGGCGCCCTTGCTACCAGGAGTCCCAAGCCCATGCATCCTTGGCCCATGGCCGACCTCCCCTTGCTGCCCTAAAGCCCAACATGCCATTCAAAGAGGGATTAGGCATCCAAAGATGTTGACCAAGTCCAAGCCTAAGTGAAGAAGGAGAAGACTAATCCTATTCTAACCTAGTTGGGATTCCTAATCCTTTTAAGCCTTGTAATTCTAACCTAGCTAGGAAAGGAAATGTAGTCTAACTAGGAAGAGGACTTGTAATCTAAATGTTACCCTAGTTAGAGAGGGCATGGGTGTTGACCCCATAAGTGATTTTGATGATAACCAAACATTGGAGCATGCATTTATTTTTCTAACTACTTTTCAAGTGGTTTACAAGTTTTTGTAGGATGAATTATTTGTTCAAACTTCAACTCCTATATTCATACTTTTTATTTTGAGTTGTGTTATAATCTGATTTTGTAAAGAAGAACCCAATGAAAAAGTTAAGAAATATCATGAAAAAGGGTTACTTTTATGTGTGCTATGCCTTCAATTTATTTGGAGTTGTTTTATATCAAATGTATAAGAGTGTTGGTGAGAGTCTTCTTGAAGTTAAATTGTAAAAATCCTGAAGAAGTCACTCGAGCTGACCCAACCTCAAAAGAGTTGACTCTACCTCATGGCACGTAACAAGGATTCTAGCACGCAGCAATTTGAGCCGACTCGAAGGAAATCGAGCTGACTCTAGTGATTCCGAGTCGACTGGAATAAGTTCGAGCCGACTCTTCCAAAGTCTAGTTTTGAAGTTTTCTGAGGACAAGCTAGGTGAGCTGACCCGAACCAGAAAGAGACGACTCCATCGGTACAAATTTTGAAGACCTGAGAAAGCGAGCCTAGCCGATCTGCAATGAGCCGACTCTTCCAGAGTAAAGATTTTCGATTTTGAGAAGAAGAGCCAACCAAAGTTCAGTTGAGCTGACCTCTTGAGTTCAATGTGTTCAAAGATAGAAGTTTGAGCCGACCCGAGCTACCAAGAGCCGACTCATCCAGAGTGAAGTTTTTGCACCCTGAGATAAAGAGCCGACTACACTGAAGAATTGGCGACTCGACCTATCAACTCGAAGGATCCGAGCTGACTCGAAGGAATCCGAGCCAACTCGAATATCATTTCCAGGTACATAACGGCTAGTTCCAGAATTTCTTTTTGAATGCCAAAAAGTGCTCTAACGGTCATATGTCACATCCCAATGGTCTACAATGCCTCAAACTATCTTGGAGTGATAGAAGACCATATATTTGAGGAATTTGAACTTCTTTGAAAAACAAAGAAAGATAAGAAAGAAGAAAAGTTTTATTGAATATCTAACTGATGCGGGACAACGGGGCTAGGAGGATCGAACGGTGAGCCTAGAAGTCACCTAGATTAGGGTATCATATTTTTTTGAATTTTCTAATTTGATGGCGAAGGAATAATGGGATGGAAGATAGGGATCTGGATCTCATGGACTTTGGGACTCACCTTAATGAAGAGACCTCTCACCTCTAAGGCATTACACCTTTCTCGATCTTAAAGGTGCTAGGATGAATCTCAATGGTCATGAGGGGAAAATTGGACACTCTAGGATTAGGGACTTACATTCACGAAGAGACCTCTCACTTCTAGGGCATCTCACCCATCCCACTACATGTAGCCTAGGGCATCTCACCCATCTCACTACATGCGAAGCCTAGGGCATCCCACTCAAATTACTACTTGGGGCCGTAAAGGAAAAGTCCCTAAGACCTAGAGGGGGGCTCGACGGGAAGGGGGATAACTAGGCATGACCTCACATCATGCCCTAGGGTTGGGCCTCACACCCTCTCCTCATGGATTGAAGAAGAATCACTCTTCTCTAAAACAAAAATTTTATTTCTTAATTATTTTTACAAGAAGGATTGGAGCCTATTTTATAGACACCAAGCCATTTTGAAATTCAAATTCAAAATTCAAAAATAACAAAATAAGGAAAGAAGAGGAGCGGCATTTGTGGAGGAAATTGTGGATCCATTCAAATTCGAATTCAAATTCGAATTCAAAAAATGAGATATGCGCAAGCATGATGACCTTGCAAAAAAAAACTCCTGCTCTGAGAAACATGCTGGCAAAGTGTTTTCTGCTTTGAGAAGCATGCAGTATTCCCCGATCGCATCTATGAATTCAGGGTCATAGATTCTGAGGGGGGTGAGGGACCATGAATTCCATGTAGTGCCTGAGCTGCTTCTGGAGGTTTATGTCCAAAACCTTGGCCCTGGTCGTGGCATCAGCCAGGTTAATGTCACTTATGTCCCAACCTCCAAAGATGATATCATCTTGGTTAACCATTGGAAGCAAACTCTTAAAGGGAGAATGGATCTCCTCACCATTGAAAGATCCAACCCTAATTGTGGAAGCCTGGGTCAGTGACCCATAATAGTTATCCTGTTGCACTCTATCCTTGGTTGCCCATGAGATCCCCTCTCTGATAGCAATGACTCTTGAGTTTGAGGAAGAATTGGTTGGTAGTAGTGATAGTGTAGGACCAAGTGACGATGAAAGAAAGCTTTGAAGTCTTCTTTGCTAAAGCTATGAGGCCCAGTTATTATTGGGCCATTTTTGGGCTGAAGTTGGCCACCCTTGCCAACTTTAGTTCAAATTTGAGTTGGCACCGAATGCTCAAAATGATCGACAGAGGCTTCGGGAGGTTGGTCAATGGCATGGAAGGGGGGATAGGGGTCTTCCTCGAGATTTAAAGACCCCTCGCATGCCTCAGCCCAAACCGATCTTCTTTCTCCCGTGGAAGCTCGAAATCAGCATTGATCTCGGTGCCTCTACACATTCCGAAGACCTTTCTCCTACGGTGACCGTCGTAATTAAAGTCATCCTCGTCGGTAAGTCCTCCATCTCTGATTCCTCTCGGGCATGGGATTGCATAGGATTAATCGGTGGGGAGGAGGGAGTGTAGTATTTCATTTCTTTTCTTTGGGATTTTTTTTGGTACGGACAGATGGCCATCAGAGTCACAACCGGTCCCTTTTAACCCCCCCTTTCCAGTTACCTTCTTGGCTGGCGACCGTTGTGTTTGTCATTGGCCCTTCTTCCGGCACCCCCTTGGAAGGGGATTGACCGGCCTGTTAAGAGAGAGTGGTGTCTCTGTTAATAGGGGAGGGGATTTGTTCTTGAGCTCTCCGGCAGGTGGTCAAACAGCCATCGTTGGGAACGTCGGTCTCTTCCCTCCCTCCCGGTGACTCCTCTTGGCGGTAGATCGAGGGGATCGCCACCGATCCTCCTTGGTTTGTCCTGAGGACCTCTCGTCTGGGCACTGTTGCTTGGGCTCAGTTGGGCCAGACTTTGTTGGGCCGAGTTTTGATTTCCATGTTGGGTCAGGCCTGGTTCTAGGATGGGCTGACCTAATGATGGTACAATTTAGAAATAATAAATATATATATAATAATAATGATATTAATAATAATAAATAAATAAAATGAAGGGAGAAAAAGAACTGTCTGATGAAGATGTTCCCAAGGAATTTAGTTTTTATTTAATATCTTTTTATAGGAATTAATTATATAATTAATAAATAAAATAATTTATGATGCAGGATCGGCATTGCCCTTAGAAAACTGGGTTAAGTGTTGATCTGTGCTTAGTTGGTGGAACACTAAGTTATCACTCACTGATATAATTGGCCATGCATGTTGTGGGCTTATTATTTGACTTATTATTGAATTTTTTTACTGTTTATGTTTATATTGTATACATATATCTTGATGTGATATGAAATTAAACACAAAGAGTAAATGTAATGAGTCATGAATTGAGTTGATTTTAGCGGCTCTCTAGTCCGACTATGATCACACAAGGACCTAGTCTCCTTTTGGGCCTCCAGCGGGGCTATCACTGACACATGACCGATGAGCGGTATGTGACACAGGAGCTAGTTGCCTTATCTTAGCATATGCTACGATGCATGTTTCTTGCATGATACTCAGAGCTAGTTTTCCTTTTGGGCCTCCATCGGGGCTATCGCTGGCACATGACCGATGAGTGGTATGTAACACAGGATCTAGTCACTTTTGGGGCGAGCCATGGGCCGATCGTGGCCATAGTCTGAGGGACTAGGTGAGTATGGATGGCCATCCTAAAGTTTGTGTGTTGTCAGGAAAATAATAAAGAAGGTTATTAATGGAAACATAACTGAAATGGGTTCTATTGTATGCTTACTTGCATGCATTAATTTGCTCTTGATTCATGGTAGATTTATATTCGTGACATATGATGACTTATTGAGTTTAGGGAACTCATTCCTTTCCCTTGCATTTTTTTTCAGGATCAGAGGAACATGTGGGCCAGGGATTCAATCAGTGAGGTTTTAGGATCTAGTGGACATTGTTACTTTTATGCTTGATATATAAATAATGTTAAATATGTGACTGTTAGCTTTTATGAACATTTGAATCTACTTGCTTAGGTGTAAACCTTATGGTTTAATTGCTTGCCTAATAAAAATTTTATGTGATTGCTTGATGTTTGTTTTATTTGAGAATGGTTTGGTTCAGGCCTTGTATGTCCAAGGGAAGATTGAACCCAAGGGCATACGACTGTCTGTCGCTCATCCAGCTTAGGTTTTGGGATCGGGGCATGACAGATTTAGTGGTATCAAAGCCAGGCTTGTCTTAAAATCAAATGATATAGATAGTGAGAGTGGGGTAGAGAATAATTAGGACAAGTCTAAAATATTTAAAGTAACAAGTAAGGTTATATTATTAAACTGACTATCTTTTGTGACATAGGTGAATATGGCTCGAACCTGATCCATGAGGAAATCAAATCATAATGATCGTGCTTCTCGAGCTCATGGTACTTCGCAAGCAATGGGTCCATCTCGGGCTGCCAGTGCCTTCAGGACTCGTAGCCCATCACCTGATTAGGACGAGAGCCGAGCAGTTAGTCCTCTCCCTCAGTAGCGTGATTTGAGGATAGCCAATTCTGATGGTCAGGTGGTAGGCCTTATTCAGGCTTTGATTGGACTTGTTCAGGAAATGAGACAGCAGGGAAGTAGAGGTGGTCAATCTTTTAAGATGGATCGAGGGATCACTAAATTTAAGAAGTTGGCACCTCCTACTTTTGAGGGCTCTACCAAACCTACCGAATCATCAAAATGGCTGAAGGAAATGGAGAAGGTTTTTGCCAACATGGACTGTATAGATCGAGAAAAGGTTTTCTCTTCTGCTTATCAATTGCAAGGCGAAGCTTCTGAATGCTAGGATGCTGTCAGGAGTTAATATGGTAATGAAGAGCCAATCTCTTGGGACAATTTTCGTTAAGAGTTCCTGGATATGTATTTTCCTGAAAGTCTCAGATTCGAGAAAGAAATTGAATTCTCTAGACTGATATAAGGAAACATGATGGTGGCACAATATGAAGCCAAGTTTATAGAATTGTCCCGTTTTGCTCCAGACTTGGTGGCCACGATAGTATCAAGGCTCGGATATTTGAGAAAGGGCTTAAACCCAGGATCCGTGCTGGAGTGAGACCGATTTAGCTGGCTTCGTATTGGGATGTGGTTAGTAAGGCAAGAAATATGGAACAGGAGGTTGACAACATGCAACATGAAAGGGAACGATAGATAAGGAAGAGATCCATATCTGATGGGCAGTAGGGGAACCAATACTCTGGCAGACAGCCTAGACAAAGGGGAAATCAAAGGCAAGATCCAGGTCCTTAGCAAGGAAATGGTCCTCGTTGCAGAAGATGTCAGGGTTTTCATTTGGAGCAGGATTATCATTGGTTTTCTGGGGCTTGTTTTCACTATGGTCAGCGGGGCCACAGAGCCATGGACTATCCTCATACTTAAAATCCTGGGTATCAACGTACCTTCCAGAATGCACTGCGACCACCTGCACCTCCTCCTTCAAATGTACCAGCTTTTATCCAAGGACAACCTTCAGCTTATGGATCTGAAGAGCATCAGAAATAGAAGACCATGACTCGTGTATATGCTCTTACTCAGCAAGATGCTCTGGCATCGAATGCTGTGGTGACAGGTAATTTCAAAGATCCTTTCTTTTAAAAGTTAGTTAAATTGAGTTCATATAATTACAAGTTAGAATTTGACTTTCTGGTAGGTACCATGAAAGTAGTTTCCTCTTATGCCCATGTTTTATTTGATTCCGAGGCAACACACTCTTTTATTTCAACTGGATTTGCTAAGAAGGCTGGTATGAAAATAGTACCTCTTATCTTGGAGATCGGTGTCTCCACTCCAAATGGGAGGATTATAATGGTCTACATGATTTGTCCATCCTGCATCTTAAGCATTGGAAATCATGATTTTTCATCTCAATTAATGGTTATGGAAATGGAGGAGTTTGATATTATCTTGGAAATGGATTGGTTGGCCTCTTATCATGTCATTGTGGACTATTTCGGGAAGGGAGTAATCTTTCACCCTCCATGATAGGAACCTTTCAATTTCTTTGGCAGTAAAGGGAAGACCTCTATTAGAATGGTTACAGCTATGCAAGCTGGCAGGTTGCTAAGGCAAGACTGTGCAGGATATTTGGCCAATGTTATGGACTTTCAGCAGGAAGAGATGAAATTGGAAAACATTCTGATTATGAAAGAATTTTCGGATGTATTTCCAGATGACTTGTCGGGATTGCCTCCTGTTAGGGAGGTAAAGTTTTCTATTGATCTCATACCTGGCACAGAACCTATGTCTAAGGCTCCTTATAGGATGGCACCAGCTGAATTGAAGGAGCTTAAAGAGCAACTCTAGTATCTACTTGATAAGGATTTTATTAGGCCAAGTGTTTCACCGTGGGGTGCTCCGATGCTTTTTGTCAGGAAGAAGGATGGGAGCTTGAGGTTGTGTATTGATTATCGAGAACTGAATAAGTTGACAATCCAGAATAAGTACCCTCTTCCCAAAATTAATGATCTTTTTGACCAATTGCAAGGTGCCCAGGTGTTTTCGAAAATTGATCTACGGTCTGGGTATTATCAGTTAAAAATTAAGAATGAAGATATATCCAAGACAGCCTTTCAGACTAGATATAGACATTATGAATTTCGTGTGATGCCTTTCGGATTGATGAATGCTCCGGCAGCTTTCATGGACAGGATGAACAGGATATTCAAGCCATATTTGGATTAGTGTGTGGTAGTGTTTATTGATGATATTTTAATATATTCTAAGAACTAGGAAGAGCATGAAGAACATTTGAGGAGAATCTTGCAAATATTAAGAGAGCAAAGGCTATATGCAAAGCTGAAGAAATGTCAATTCTGGCTTGATAGTATTTCTTTTCTTAGCCACACAGTCTCTAAAGAAGGTATATCTATTGACCCAGCAAAGATTGAAGCCATTGTTGAATGGAGTAGACCAACTAATATGACTGAAGTCCATAGTTTTCTAGGACTAGCTGGTTATTATCGAAGGTTCGTGGAGGGATTTTCCTGTATAGCATTGCCACAGACCCAGCTAACTCATAAAGGGATTAAATTTGATTGGTTAGATGAATGTGGGAAGAGCTTCCAAGAATTGAAGAAGTGCTTGGTGTCAGCTCCTATCCTTACCCTACCATCTGGAAGTGAGGGTTTTACTATTTACAGTGATGCCTCCAGAAAAAGGTTAGGATGTGTACTTATGCAAAATGGGAAGGTGGTGGCCTATGCATCTAGGCAACTTAAAATCCATGAACAAAACTACCTTACTCATGATTTGGAATTAGCGACGGTTGTTTTTGCTTTAAAAATTTGGAGACATTATTTGTATGGGGTATCTTGTGAGATTTTTACTGATCATAAAAGTCTCAAATATTTATTTACTCAGAAGGAGTTAAACTTGAGACAAAGAAGATGGTTGGAGCTTATCAAGGACTATGATCTAAAAATAAGTTATCATACAGGAAAAGCGAATGTGGTGGCTGCTGCATTGAGCAGGAAGACCGGGGGTAGCGTAGCAACCTTAATCACTTCTCAGGAAAAAATTCTTCAAGACCTTGGAAAGCTAAACTTGGAGATACAGTTGCATAATTCTAAATTCTCAATTGCTACTCTTAAGATACAATCTACCCTGATTGTCAGAATTAAGGCATCCCAGAAGAGTGATTCAAAATTGCAAAATATTAGGAAAAAGTTACAATCTAGGGCAACTTCGAAATTCAGAATTCATGAGGATGGATCCTTAAGGTTTGGAAATAGATTATGTGTTCCAAGGGATGCAGGTTTAAAGAGGGAAATTATGTCTGAGGCTCACAACTCTACTTACACTATTTACCCTGGAAGTACAAAAATGTACAAAGACCTTAAAGAGAACTTTTGGTGGAGTGGTATGAAAAGGGAGATAGCCATGGTTGTGGCCCAGTGCCTAACTTGTCAACAAATAAAAGCTGAGCATCAAAAACCAGCAGGACCACTGCAACCCTTGGCTATTCCAGTATGGAAATGGGAACATGTCACAATGGATTTTGTTATAGGATTGCCAAGGACTCTCAGAGGATTTGATGCTATTTGGGTTGTTGTAGACCAATTGACGAAGTCAGCTCATTTTCTACCTATCAAGGTCAACTTCTTAATGGAAAGGCTGGCAAAATTATATATTGATGAGATTGTTAGACTGCATGGTATTCCTATATCAATTGTATCTGATAGGGATACAAAATTTGTTTCTCAATTTTGGAGAGGATTGCATCAAGCTATGAAAACAAAGCTGGAATTTAGTATAGCTTTTCATCCTCAAACAGATGGACAGTCAGAGAGAACAAACCAGACACTGGAGGATATGTTGAGAGCATGTGTTTTAGATTTGAAAGGGTCATGGGATGAGCATTTGTTACTGGTGGAGTTTGCAGATAACAATAATTATCAAGCAACTATTAAGATGGCACCTTTTGAAGCACTGTATGGGAGGAGATGTAGGACCCCGGTATGTTGGGATGATGTTGGCGAGAGGAAACTATTGGGACCAGACATCGCACTGCAGACCACAGATAAAATTGAACTTATTAGGAGACGACTACTTGCAGCCTAGAGTCAACAAAAGAGTTATGCAGATAATCAGAGAAGAGAACTGGAATTTCAGGTAGGAAATCAAGTGCTTCTTAAAGTGTCTCCTACTAAGGGAGTCATGAGATTCGGGGTGCGAGGGAAGTTAAGCTCTCGGTATGTGGGTCCTTTGAAATCCTAGAGAAAATTAGAGTCGTGGCTTATAGGCTTACTTTGCCACCTTCTCTTGCTAGAGTGCATAATGTTTTCCAAGTTTCTATGCTGAGGAAATATGTACCCGATCCAAATCATGTAATTGAATTGGGACCACTTCAATTCATGGAAGATTTATCTTTTGAGGAGCAACCAATGAAGGTGGTGGATAGAAAGGAACAAGTCCTGAGGCGACCATCATTCCTTATGTAAAAGTTCATTGGAGCAATCATTCAGAACGAGAAGCCACTTGGGAGATAGAAGAAGTCATGAAAGATAAATATCCTCAACTCTTCCTTGAACTAGGTATGTCAATTTCGAGGATGAAATTTTTTTTTTAGGAGGGGAGAATGTGAGGCCCAGTTATTATTAGGCCATTTTTGGGCTGAAGTTGGTGGCCCTTGCCGACTTCAGTTCAAATTTGAACTGGCACCGAATGCTCGGAATGATTGGCAGAGGCTTCGAGAGGTCAGTCGACAATGTGGAAGGGGGGATAAGGGTCTTCCTCAAGATTTAAAGACCCCTCGCATGCTTCAGTCCAAACCGATCTTCTTTCTACCGTGGAAGCTCGAAATTAGTGTTGATCTCGGTGCCTCTACCCATTCCGAAGACATTTCTCCTTTGATGACTACCATAGTCAAAGCCGTCCTCGCCGGTAAGTCCTCCAACTTCGATTCCTCTCGGGCATGGGATTGCATAGGATTAATCGGTGGGGAGGAGGGAGTGTAGTATTTCTTTTCTTTTCTTTGTGATTTTTTTTGGTAGGGCTAGATGGCCATCAGAGTTGCCACCGGTCCCTTTTAACCCCCCCTTTCCAGTTACCTTCTCGACTGGCGATCGTCATGATTATCGTTGGCCCTTCTTCTGGCACCCCCTTGGAAGGGGATTTACCGGCCTGTTAATAGAGAGTGGTGTCTCTGTTAACAGGGGAGGGGATTTGTTCTTGTGCTCTCTAGCAAGTGGTCGGACAGCCATCGTTGGATCGTCGATCTCTTCCCTCCCTTCCGGTGACTCCTCCTGGTGGTTGATCGAGGGGATCGCCACCGATCCTCCTTGGTTTGTCCCGAGGCCTCTTGTCTGGGCACTATTGCCTGTGCTCAGTTGGGCCAGACTTTGTTAGGCCGAGTTTTGATTTCCGTGTTGGGTCGGGCCTGGTTCTAGGATGGGCTGGCCTAATGATGGTACAATTTAGAAATAATAAATATATATATAAATAATAAAAATGATATTAATAATAATAAATAAATAAAAGGAAGTGGAGGAAAAGAACTATCATATGAAGATGTCCCCAATGAATTTAGTTTCTGTTTAATATCTTTTTATAGGAATTAGTTATATAATTAATAAATAAAATAATTTATGATACAGGATCGTCGTTGCCCTTGAAAAATCGAATTTAGTGTTGATCTGTGCTTAGTTGGTGGAACAGTAAGTTATCACTCACTGATATAATTTGCCATGCATGTTGTGAGCTTATTATTTGACTTATTATTGAAATTTTTTACTGTTTATGTTTATACTGTATACATATATCTTGATGTGATATGAGATTAAACACAAAGACTAAATGTAATGAGTCATGGATTGAGTTGGTTTTAGCAGCTCTCTAGTTCGACTATTATCACACGAGGACCTAGTCTCCTTTTGGGCCTCCAGCGGGGCTATCGCTGGCATATGATCGATGAACTGTATGTGACATAGGAGCTTGTTGTCTTATTTTAGCACATACTGGGATGCATGTTTCTCGCATGATACTCAGAGCTAGTTTTCCTCTTGGGCCTCCAGCAGGGCTATCGCTGGCACATGACTAATGAGCGATATATAACACAGGATCTAGTCTCTTTTGGGGTGAGCCACGGGCCGATCGTGGCCATAGTCTAAGAGACTAGGTGAGTGAGTATGGATGGCCATCCTAAAGTTTGTGTGCTGTCAGGAAAATAATAAAGATGGTTATTAATGCAAACATAACTAAAATGGGTTCTATTTTATGCTTACTTGCATGCATTGATTTGCTCTTGATTCATGGTAGATTTATATTCGTGACATATGATGGCTTACTGAGTTTAAGGAACTCATTCCTTTCCCTTGCATTTTTTTTCAGGATCAGAGGAACATGTGGGCTAGGGATTCAGTCAGTGAGGTTTTAGGATCTAGTGGACATTGTTACTCCTATGCTTGATATATAAATAATGTTAAATGTGTGACTGTTGGCTTTTATGAACATTTGAATCTACTTGCTTAGGTGTAAACCTTATGGTTTAATTGCTTGCCTAATAAAAATTTTATGTGATTGCTTGGATGTTTATTTTATTTGAGAATAGTTTGGTTCAGGCCTTGTTTGTTCAAGGGAAGATTGAACCCAAGGGCATACGGCCATTTGTCGCTCATCCGGCTCATGTTTTGGGGTCGGGGCATGATAGAAGCCATTGTTGATTTTGTAGCATTTGGAATCGGCATTGTGCACTTGAATGTAAACTCTGGAGCATACTTATCTACTGGTTCACTCGATGTATTAATTTTTAAAGTAGATGACTCATAGCTTGAGGACGGGAGAGTCGCGGTCCAGGCGCCGATGGTGGTTGGGCTGGAGGTGGCGGCCGGAGATGAGCAAGACAAAGGAGGGGGCGGTGGTGGAGATCTGGAGTGTCATCGGTGGCGGGGAAGGCGGCGGCACGGTGGTGGCGGCGCTTCGGCGGGCGTAGGAGGGTGACGCCCAGTGGCTGCCCTTCTTGGATGCCTACTTCGACATCGTCGTCTTGGTCATGCACCTCAGCGGGCTCGGCCGGATGGTGGGCGGTGGCAGCGGGTCAGCATCTGTGGCGATGGAGAGAAGCGTGGCATTGGGGCGGAATCATAGGGGGGCGGCCATGGTAGGAGCCATTGGGGGTGCACGACTGTAGGCGATTCTGTGGGATTCGCCGGCATCCCCATGAGGAGATCGACGCCGGGGGGGAGGTGGATAGTGGTTAGGCATGATGGATCCGGACGAACAGGAAGAAAAGATGAAAAAAATGGAGTTCTGGGAGGTTGAAGATGACTGGAATAGCAGAGGAATAAAATGGGAATAAGTCTAGAATAAATCTAGAATAACAGGAATAGGTGGAATAGCGGTGATAAAAACTTAAACTAAAATAAAAAAATCTAAAAAAAGGGAAAAAAAATGGATGGGCTTTGATGTCCCCATCACTAACCTACCAACAAGCAAGAGAGCACAAAGAGCATTCAAGTCAGTCTGCAAGTCTTCACCAACTCTGATCTGAAGCTTGAAGCACCTTGGAAAGAAGCCACTAAAGCAATTAAAGTGCATTGAAGCACATTTGAGTGGACTTCTCTCAAGTTGCACCGGCAACTATCCGACAACTAGAGTTTGTTACATTTATTTCAATTCATTCTTGAATTATTGGGTTATTGGTGAGCCCGTTTGAAAAACCAAATATGTTTTTGGTGAGCCTTTGATAAAAACCAAGTATTGGGTTCTTGGTGATCCTGGTAAAACCAAGTTAGGTTCTTGGTGATCATGTGAAAACCAAGTTGAGTTTCTTTGGTGATCCTGTTTAAAACCAAAGGGTGTCGGGTTTTCTTTGATGATCCTGTTAAAACCAAAGTGTAGAGGTTTCGGATTGTGATCCTGTAAAACAATCCTAGTGTATTCGGGTGTGAATATACTAGAAATCCTAAGTGCTATCTTTGATAGTGGACGTAGAGCTGGGTTGCTCCGAACCACTATAATTTCTGTGTTTGTGTTGTGATTCTCTGATCTTATTTAGCTTCTGCAAGTTATTATTTTGCCACAACACATAACACTCTACAAAGGATTTTTAAGTGAACATTATCTACTTAAATTTTTTAAATTCCCAATTCACCTCCCTCTTGGGTAGCCACCTAGACAATAATGGGAACTCTATAAATACCCTACCCCTCCCTTTCTTTTAATCAACTTTTTCTTATGAATACAACCTTGCTGAATTTTGAGTAATTGCTTTGTGTTTGGTGTTCTAGTATTTGTTCTCTTATTTTTGTGTGCTCTCCTTGTGTTCCTTGATCAAAACCCTACTGCCCTAGCATCCTTTTGCATCCTTGGAGATCAACCATGCCCAAGGAAAGGAAGCCCTAGCTGCCATCCAAGTCAAGGAGCTTCTTCATCCCTAGCTGCCATCTCCTAACCCTAATCCCAATTCCCTCAAAACCCTAGTTCCTTTTCTTGTTTTTTATTTGCTATTTTGATTGACCCCTGATACTTGTAGGATCCCCAAGGTGTTTCACCTCCTCAAAGGAGGCTTTCCTTTCCTTCAGACCAGGCCCAGATCAACCATCTGATTCAAGGAACTGAAGCTTCTTCTTCTAGGCTCCAATCAGAGTGTGAGTGATCCCTTCTACTGCAAAGTTTCAATCTCTGACTAGTAAGAACCCTTCCCTTCTCTTGATATATGTTTTAATGAAGATAAGCTATCATAAACTGGGAGTTTCTCAACTCTCGGGTCCTGGCTACTTTTTATCTTACATGAGTTCTTTACGATACGATGATTCTTTGCATTGCTAGTCTTTCTGCTAGTTCTTTACTTAACTTTGAAATTTAGCCTACAAACCTAAATTATAA
Organism: Areca catechu; assembly: GCA_021397845.1. Classification (NCBI taxonomy): domain Eukaryota; kingdom Viridiplantae; phylum Streptophyta; class Magnoliopsida; order Arecales; family Arecaceae; genus Areca; species Areca catechu. The sequence goes on from CM038052.1 coordinate 82,918,264, forward strand.
AAATCATAAAAAAATTAGTTTACTATTTTTCATGCATGTTTAGCAATCTTAGAGTCATCCTGCATCACTTTAGTAATGTGTCACTTGGGTCTTATAATACGAGTGAGCCAATTAAGTCCTGTAATAAATTGAGTCTTATTATGTGAGTCCAGTTATGATAGTCCAGTAAGTTTCAGCTCAGTCATATGAGTCCTGTAACTTTCAAGTTATGTTCCAAAGGAGGAACCTTGGGCCTACATTCAAGACATCAGCCTAGCATCAGGTCTCCTTTCATGCCATCCAAACCCTGGAGGAATGACACCCCAGGCCACCAAGAGGAGACACCCCAGATCCACAAGATTCCAGCACCCCCCTAGCCCATGAATCCCTAACCCATGGTGCATTCAACTTTGGTGCCCCAGGCCTTGGCACCCCTGCCCCTGGCCCATCTAGAGCTGGTGCCCTCCCAAGCCCCTTCATGACCTGGCACCCTAGCCCAAGCCCCATCCAGAGTTAGCGCCCTATCTAGCCAAAGCCTAAGAGCAGCCATGCAGTCCAAGAAGGAGTCAGCCAACCCAATTCTACAAGGAGACCAGCCTTCTAGTTTATGTTTATTTTGTATTTCACTTAGTTAAAGACTTGTACTCCAATTTTGATAAGGAAAGGATCCTGGGTGAATCGATAAATACCCCACCACTCCCCCTCTTGTAACAATCTCTTTTTCATTAATACAACTTGAAGTTATTCTGTCTAATTGTTGTAAGAGAACGGTGCAGGTGGTTTGACATGATCCTACACTAGGCATGCAAACAACTACGGGAGCAGATTGGATTTTAAAAAATATTTTTAAAAATCTGTGCAGCGGAAATCTGCTCCGCCTAGAAACTAATCTAATTCTAGTTGCAAATAGGCATGTAGGATAATATAAAATATTTGCAAAATATTTGAATTAAAAATTCTATTCATACATGATAAAAAAATAATTTTTTTCATACCTTATTCCAACTGGAATAACTGTGGGATAAACCTGGAATAGGCTGGAATAGCTGGAATAAATCTATTCCAGCCTTCTTCCTCCTTGGACCGTGGGATACTCTGTTTTGAGCCTGAAAAAGAGCATCCAAAAGTAGGCTTCCGGACCTCCGTTTCATTTCAGCAGTGACAAGGTGGAGAAGTCTTCTTCGATTTGCCACCGAAATCTGCAACCAAAACACAGTGTACACGATGTACAAAATGCCCAAAAACCTGCTGCCATAAATTCTGGTTGCAGAAAACCAGCAGCGATCTTCTTGGCGTTTGGAGCTGCAGCGGCGATCCTGGCTTGCGAGGCTTGCTCCCAGGAGAGGAAGAGTACTCCCTCTAGAGGGGAGACACATCGGGGGCCCTCCGATCCACCTTCACGCGTGGTGCTAGCTGCTGGAAGGAGACACAGTCACAGTGGATGGCAGCAACCAGGCTTTGCTGTAGTCCTGGGTTTGAGCACTCTAATGGACAAGGAAAAGGGCCTTATAACTCTTCCTCACACACTCCAAATCCCAGCACCCAATGGAAAATAGGACCCAGCTCTCAAAACCTCTCATATGGAAGAACACACTTGCTATTTTCTTCTTCACACGGTGTAACCTATCTTGCTGAAACAGGGGGACTTGCAATGGTTTATATAGGACAACAGGGAGAGGGAGGTGGAGAGACGGGAAGGCCAAGAGGCAGCAGCTGCCATTCCATTTAACCAGCAAATAAACGGGAGTGTAAATCAACCAGTGGAGGAGAGGAAGAGACGTCGCCCAGGAAAAGAACTTCGGTCGTTTGGCCTCCTCCAGCGCAAGGAATTACCATGTAAAATGATCAAGAGGAGAGAAAAAACACCGGTCCAATTAAAACCATTTAAACCAATTTGGTTCAAACCCATTGGTTCAATTAACCAACGGTGGTTCAATTCAATTGAACTGGTTTAAGCCCAATAAAATTGGTTCAATTGGTTCATAACCAATTGGAGGCCGAAACGAACTCCGAATCAGTTCAAAACTAATTCAGAAAAATCCTGGCACAGTCCTGGTCAGCCCGGAACAATTTTTGGTTGACACAGACAAGGGCAAGATGGGGAAAAGAGTGCTCAAAAATACTGTGACCATAAAATCGAGACGATTCCCAATCGTAATCGATATCCAGATCAGAGAGTTATCCACTGTGGCGTGTGACCTCATAGGTTTGAACCTAAACGGTAGCACTAGAACAATTCTAGTACCAGCACAGGAAACCATCTAGCAATGGATCCCGGCATCCGGATAGGTCGAAGATGCGAGAGCAAACTATCGAACCTCTGGCATATGGTTACCGTATAATTCATCCCTTTGACCTCTAATGCTCAGGACGACTGAGATTGGGCTGCCAACCCAGACTGAGTCAGTCAACTACGTGTCTCAACCTCGCAAGCCCAATGACTCTTCACTTGGGCTACCCCGGCCGACGATTTACTAAATTGAGATACTGCGAGACATTCAATCCAAATTGTTTGGACAGGTCAATTCCATCTTGGTCCATCACTGCTCTACAAGTACTTGCCTGTACCCAGAAACCTTCCATCAACGGATTAAAAATCCGGGTAGTCTGGTACCAAAGTACAGGGAGTTGCTTGCAAGCTACCGTGATGACCTCAGGTTAGAGGGACACATATACCCATATCCAATCGTGAGTATCCCTTTGGTAGAAAGGGGCTGCACAGAGTCACGTTCAATGAGATATCACATATCCTACTTGTAGATCACATCAGTGTCACCACACTCATTTGGTCAAGAGGACAACCAAACGATGTGAACTACAACAACCTAACCTATACTTGATATATTGCCATCCAGTACAATATATCCTTTGGTTGTGAACAAGGTTTAAGGACCACTCGATACATCCTCTCTGTATCGAAGTCAGTGTAGTCCTAAGGACTTCATCATATAGAAAGAGTTCATTTCTAGGAAATACAATATGTGATGAGCTGCCAAAAATAATATTTTATTAATTCATAAAAAGAATACAATACTCAGCACAACCGCATACAACCTAGGCGATTGGCTTTGGGACACAATTTCCAACAACTCCCACTTGTACTAAAGCCAATCAGAAGAGTATCTAATACCCATTTTCCATTTACAATAGTCGAACTCTTTTATTCCGAGGGCTTTAGTGAAGGGGTCGGCCAGATTTTCCTTTCCATCGATCTTCAATAGATTGATGTCGCCTCGTTTTACGATCTCTCGTACGAGGTGGTAGCGCCGCAGAATGTGCTTGGTGCAGTGATGAGGTTTAGGCTCTTTAGCTTGAGCAATGGCTCCAGTGCTGTCACAGTACACTGAAATAGGACCATCTAGGGAAGGTGCCACCCCTAGCTCTCCAAGGAACTTCCGTAACCACACAGCTTCCATTGCTGCATCTGATGCTGCAATGTATTCTGCTTCGCATACCGAGTCAGCAACAGTTGCCTGCTTGGAACTTTTCCAGCAGATCGCTCCTCCATTTAGGGTAAATACAAATCCTGACACACTCTTGCTATCATCTCTATCTGACTAGAAACTGGAGTCAGAGTACCCCACAAGTTTCAAGTCAGATTCTCTATAAATCAGCCATTGATCTTTAGTATTTCTTAAATACTTAAGGATGGACTTAACCACCTTCTAATGCACCTCACCTGGGTCAGACTGGTATCTGCTCACTAATCCTAGTGAGTATGCCACGTCTGGTCTAGTACAAGTCATAGCATACATGATAAAGCCTACTGCAGAAGCATAAGGTACTCTACTCATGCGCTCTCTTTCCTTAGGAGTTGTCGCACAATCCTTCTTGGAAAGAGTAATTCCAGAACCTATCAGGAGATAGCCTTTCTTGGAATTTTCCATGCTGAACCATTTCAGCACGGTGTCAATGTACGTAGACTGGGACAGTCCCAAAAGCTTCTTAGATCTATCTCTATAGATCTTCATACCTAGTATGTAAGAAGCTTCACCCAAGTCCTTCATGGAGAACTGAGATGATAACCAGACCTTTATTCCTTGTAATGCTGCGACATCATTCCCGATTAAGAGAATGTCATCAACATACAGTACTAGGAATACAATCACAGAACCATTAACCCATTTATAGATGCACGGTTCTTCTCCATTCCTAATGAAGCCATACAATTTGATACACCTATCAAACCGTAAGTTCCAACTTCGAGACGCTTGCTTGAGTCCATAAATGGACCTCTGCAACTTGCATACTTTTGATTCAACTATGGATGTAAACCCTTCAGGCTATATCATATACACCTCCTCTTCCAGCTCCCCATTTAGGAAAGCGATTCGGACACCCATCTGCCAGATCTCGTAATCAAAATATGCTGCAAAAGCAAGCATGATCCGAATGGACTTGAGCATTGCCACATAAGAGAAAGTCTCATCATAATCGATACCATATCGCTGACGATACTCCTTGGCAACCAGATGGGCTTTATAGGCCTCTACCTTCCCATCTGCGCCCTTTTTTCGCTTGAAGATCCATTTACACTCGATGGGTTTTATTCCTTCAGGCGGATCAACCAATGTCCAAACATTGTTGATTTCCATGGACTCCATTTTGGATCACCTGGCTCCAAGCCATGCCTCAGAGTCAGATCTCTGAAGAGCATCCATATAGGTGATCGGATCCTCATTGTTCTCATCGAGCTCAATGGGATCACCGTCTCGGACCAAGAAATCGTAGTATCTATCCGGCTGACGCGGTATTCTACCAGATCTCCTAATGGGTTCTGGGTGTGATTCAATCACAGCCGGTTCTATGATGTACTTAGAGTGTGCAGGTTCTTCTATTGGCTGAACTTCATCAAGTTCAATCTTAGAGGCTATAGTTCCTTCTCCAAGGAACTCCTTTTCCAAAAAGATAGCTCTAAGAGCAACGAACACCTTTTGTTCATTGTCCAAATTGAAGAAATACCCTTTGGTTTCCTTAGGATAACCAATGAATAAACACCGATCAGACCTTGGACCAAGTTTGTTTGAGTCTAAATGCTTTACGTAAGTCGGACAACCCCAGACCCGAAGGTGTGAGATTGAGGGTTTACGTCCAGTCCACATCTCATACGGAGTGGAGACAACAGACTTACTTGGAACATCATTTAATAAGTAACAGGCTGTCTGAAGCGCAAATCCCCAAAAGGATAGCGGCAGAGTTGCAAAGTCCATCATGGATCGAACCATGTCTAACAAGGTTCGATTCCTCCTTTCGGACACACCATTCAACTGTGGTGTTCCTGGAGGAGTCCACTGAGAGAGAATTCCATTCTCCTCAAGATATGTCAAAAATGCACCTGATAAGTATTCGCCACCTCGATCAGATCGAAGGGTTTTAATACTTCTTCCAATTTGCTTTTCAACTTCATTATGGTATCGTTTAAACATTTCAAACGACTCAGACTTATGTCTCATTAAGAAGACATAACCGAACCTTGAAAAGTCGTCTGTAAAAGTAATGAAATATTTGTATCCTCCTCTGGCACTAACTATCATCGGTTCACATACATCAGTATGTATTAGACTTAGAAGTTCTACAGCTCATTCACCTTTTCCAGTAAAAGGTGACTTGGTCATTTTACCAAGTAAACAGGATTCACAAGTGGGCAGTGATTCAGAATCACTGACCTCGAGGAGTCCATCTCCTCGCATCTTGTTTATCCTATTTTGGTTAATATGACCTAGCCTACAGTGCCAAAGATACAAATCGTTGACATTATCTAATCTTGGGCATTTTCTAGAAGTGTACATTACACTAACAGGCCTTGATAGTACATATATGCCATTATTTAATCTAGCTTTCATTATATCAGAGTTATTCAAAATAACATTGCAAAAATCTCCTTTTATTGATAGTTCAAAACCACAATTGGCCAAAAGGCCTACAGAGATTATGCACATAATGAAACTAGGACAATAGTGACAGTCGACTAGTTCGACAATATAAGACTCAAAGACAAGACGCAAGACTCCGACCGCCAGTACTGGAACACGATTTCCATTCCCAACGCTCAGAAATTGTTCTCCATCTTCAAATCTTCTTCTAACTAGAAGTCCCTGTAACGAATTACAAACATGAATTGGACTACCAATATCCAATACCCAGTTAGCAGTATCAACAATAGAGTAATTACAAGGTTTTATCATATAAATACCTTGTTCAGTAGACTTCTGCTTCCTCGGCCTGTTCGGATCAAGGGATGCAATATAAAGAGGACAGTTCCTCTTCCAGTGTCCCTTCTTCTTGCAGTAGAAGCACTCTGCAGAAGATTGATCAGCCTTATACTTCCTGGTCTGACTAGGGCCAGGAGCATTCTGCACCTTCTTTCCTTTTTCATTTATTTTCTTCTTCCCTTTCTTAAAGGGATGACGACCTCTACTACCTCCCACTAAATTCACCACCCCCTTATTCAGTTGGTGGTCTTTCTCGAAAGTATGCAGCAACCCCAAAAGACCATGGTAGTTGACTGCAGGCTTATTCATTCTATAATGATCGAGAAAATCAAGATAGGAGGAGGGAAGAGAATTCAGGATTGCATCCTTGCTGAGCTGCTCGTGCAAGGGACATCCGAGTTTGCCCAACTTTTTAATCAGCTCGATCATGTACAATACATGATCAGTGACTGAACCGCCATTCGGCATCTTGGAATTGTAGATAGCACAAGACACTTTGTACCATTCTACATCATCCGGGGTGCCGAAGGATTCCTTCAACTTTTGAAGGATTTCATCAGGTTGGGCCTCCTCGAATCTGCGACTGAACTCGTCGTTCATCGTCGCTAACATAATGCACCGGACAGTAGTTCGATCAGAGACCCACTTTAGATAAGCATCTCTGACCACACTCCGTGCATTAGCGGGAGGGATTTCAGGTGCCGGATCCATTATCACATAGAGGATCCGTTCATGCTCCAGAACGATTCTCAATCTTCGATACCAACTATCAAAGTTGTGACCCTTTAAATTCTCGTTATCGAGAAGTGACCGGAGCGATAAATTAGAAGACATCTGAAAAGAAAATAAGACCAAATTAGTGTATGAATTAATAATTTAACCAAAAGACTTGGACTTTAGTCTAAAGGTTTCTCCAACTAATTTTTTAGATTGGTAGCCTCTAACTCCAATCCGTGAAAACACTTTTTCAAGTGGGTACTGAAATCCAATAGGCCACGCATGAGCCCGACTTTGGCCAGCTCACCCATACGAGCCTAAAGGTAGGTTCGTAAACCAATTGTTTCCCTAAACAATTTTCAGTATTTTATTTTGCCCTAGAGAACACCGTAATCGGCCTTGGGGCCTCCTATTGTGGGTCTTTGGTTAGGTCCAACCATTAAAATGACAAATCCAATGCCTCCAGCTAACTAAAGACCAAGCCCAACTTTGGCCGGCCCACCTGGTCTCGTTAAGGAGGTTGCACTGAACCATCATCGATCAGATAGAAATTCCAGTCGCCGGATGTACACCCGTTCTTTGGAACTGCCGATGCACACCAAGCTAGTGGACACATTTCTAACCGACTTAATGGGAGGCTAAGACACTGTCAACTCCTTGACTTAGTCTTTTTAAGGACCTAATAATTTTAGAGGGTTTTTAGTTGTGACAGAAGATAAGACAAGGACATGGATCATCCTCCCACTGAATCAATCAAATTTCAGGAGGGTTGAAATAAATCAACAAATTGATCCATGGGCACCTATAGATCAGTCAGACCGATCAACCTGGGTGACATGGGTTAACTCGAGTCATTGAGCTTTTCCAATCAGTTCTGGTCGACTCGACTAGCCAGGTAGGAGAGATCATGGGTGAGTATCCGCCATTAACCATCTTTCCTAGACACCAACTAAGTTGGCCAGGAAAGAGGTAGCCTCATACAACCATGATCACAATGCCAAACCTATCTCGACACCAGTCGATTTACCAAACTCGATCAGACTAGCCTAAAGACACGGGCGTCCACTGAGCCACTAATTGGATCCATTTTAGATGAATGGATCAACTAATCTAACTATTAGATAGTTCTAAAGAAGGGCCTTAAACAACTTTTGTTTAATCTTCTTGTAATCCGGTTCAACTAAACTTAGGTCTAACCCAGTTATGGACCCAACTAGTCAGCTAACCCAATTAACCCAAAATGGCTTATGCAAATTTGATTAGATTTCATAAACCTAAAAATTTTTTTAATAAGCCAAACACTTAATTAAAATAATTTTTAATTAAGTCACTATGTAAAACAATTTTTACATACCAAATCATGCATCAAGATATTTTACAAATATTTTATATCCAATATAAAACATGCCTAATACATGTATCACCAAATTACAACAATTTTTAATTTTAATATTCTTTAAGAATCCTTCTGAAGAGGCCAACACAGACGATCCGCATCATGTCAAAGACACACAGTCATGTTGAAGGTCTCAACTAGGTTCCAAAAGGAAATTTGGATACATATTAAGATTAAACTAATTTTAATCTATAAAACATGCAAACTAGATTAGATTACACATGCAACCTGGCTCTGATACCACTGTAAGAGAACGGTGCAGGTGGTTTGACATGATCCTACACTAGGCATGCAAACAACTGCGGGAGCAGATTGGATTTTAAAAAATATTTTTAAAAATCCGCACAGCAGAAATCTGCTCCGCCGAGAAACTAATCTAATTCTAGTTAAAAATAGGCATGTAGGATAATATAAAATATTTGCAAAATATTTGAATTAAAAATTCTATTCATACATGATAAAAAAATAATTTTTTTCATACCTTATTCTAGCTGGAATAACTAAGGGATAAACCTGGAATAGGCTGGAATAGCTGGAATAAATCTATTCCAGCCTTCTTCCTCCTTGGACCGTGGGATACTCTGTTTTGAGCCTGAAAAAGAGCATCCAAAAGTAGGCTTCCGGACCTCCGTTTGCTCCCAAATTTCAGCAACGACAAGGTGGTGAAGTCTTCTTCGATTTTCCACCAAAATCTGTAACCAAAATACAGTGTACACGATGTACAAAATGCCCAAAAACCTGCTACCAGAAATTCTGGTTGCAGAAAACCAGCAGTGATCTTCTTGGCATTTGGAGCTGCAGCGACGATCCTGGCTTGCGAGGCTTGCTCCCAGGAGTGGAAGAGTATTATCTCTAGAGGGGAGACATGCCGGGGGCCCTCTGATCCACCTTCACGCGCGGTGCTAGCCGCTGGAAGGAGACACAGTCACAGTGGAAGGCAGCAACCAGGCTTTGCTGCAGTCCTGGGTTTGAGCACTCTAATGGACAAGGAAAAGGGCCTTATAACTCTTCCTCACACACTCCAAATCCCAGCACCCAATGGGAAATAGGACCCAACTCTCAAAACCTCTCATATGGAAGAACACACTTGCTGTTTTCTTCTTCACACGGTGTAACCTATCTTGCTGAAACAGGGAGACTTGCAATGGTTTATATAGGACAGCAGGGAGAGGAAGGTGGAGAGATGGGGAGGCCAAGAGGTAGCAGCTGCCATTCCATTTAACCAGCAAATAAACGGGAGTGTAAATCAACCGGTGGAGGAGAGGAAGAGACGTCGCCCAGGAAAAGAACTTCGGTCGTTTGGCCTCCTCCAGCGCAAGGAATTACCGTGTAAAACGGTCAAGAGGAGAGAAAAAACACCGGTCCAATTAAAACCATTTAAACCAATTTGGTTCAAACCCATTGGTTCAATTAACCAAAGGTGGTTCAATTCAATTGAACTGGTTTAAGCCCAATAAAATTGGTTCAATTGGTTCATAACCAATTGGAGGCCGAAACGAACTCCGAATCAGTTCAAAACTGATTCAGAAAAATCCTGGCATAGTCTTGGTCAGCCCGGAACAATATTTGGTTGACACAGACAAGGGCAAGATGGGGAAAAGAGTGCTCAAAAATACTGTGACCATAAAATCGAGACGATTTCCAATCGTAATCAGTATCCAGATCAGAGAGTTATCCTCTGTGGCGTGTGACCTCATAGGTTCGAACCTAAATGGTAGCACTAGACTAATTCTAGTACCAGCACAGGAAACCATCTAGCAATGGGTCCCGGCATCCGGATAGGTCGAAGATGCGGCAGCAAACTATCGAACCTCTGGCATATGGTTACCGTATAATTCATCCCTTTGACCTCTAATGCTCAGGACGACTGAGATTGGGCTGCCAACCCAGACTGAGTTAGTCGATTACATGTCTCAACCTCGCAAGCCCAATGACTCTTCACTAGGGCTACCCCGGTCAAGGATTTGCTAAATTGAGATACTGCGAGACATTCAATCCAAACTATTTGGACAGGTCAATTCCATCTTGGTCCATCAGTACTCCACAAGTACTTGCCTGTACCCAGAAACCTTCCGTCACCGGATTAAAAATCTGGGTAGTCCGGCACCAAAGCACAGGGAGTTGCTTGCAAGCTACCATGATGACCTCAGGTCAGAGGGACACATATACCCATATCCAATCGTGAGTATCCCTTTGGCAGAAAGGGGCTGCACGGAGTCACGTTCAATGAGATATCACATATCCCACTTGTAGATCACATCAGTGTCACCACACTCATTTGGTCAAGAGGACAACCAAACGATGTGAACTACAACAACCTATACTTGGTATATTGTCGTCCAGTATAATAAATCATTTGGTTGTGAACAAGGTTTAAGGACCACTCGATACATCCTCTCTGTATCGAAGTCAGTGTAGTCCTAAGGACTTCATCACATGGAAAGAGTTCATTTCAGGGAAATACAATATGTGATGAGCTGCCAAAAATAATATTTTATTAATTCATAAAAAGAATACAATACTCAGCACAACCGCCTACAACCCAGGCGATTGGCTTTGGGGTACAATTCCCAACAATTGTTTCCTCCAGATTGGAGTGAGAGTGAGTCCCATGTGCCCTATTCTTGTGAGCAAACCCTAGCCACCAGCTATCCCTCCTCATTCACTAAACCCTAGCCATCATCCAACCCTAGCTGCTTTCCAAGGATGACCACCTTCTTCCAAGCCAGGCATCCCCTTCTTCAACTGGCTGCCAGCCACCCCGATGCTTTCCTCCACCCCTCCACTCTACCTCTTTTCTAGTTATTTATTTTTCTCATCATCTATGACCCTAACCCCTGACGTGTGAAGGATCCGTCTGGTGAAACCATCCAAGAAAGAGGTCTTCTTTGCTTTTGAGACCAGCTGATAGAAAGCTAGCTGATTCGCGAGAAAGAGACTCGTTCATCCAAGCACTGATCAAGGAGTGCAGAGTGACCCCATCTTCGATCAAGATCTCATTGTTGCCAGGTACGAACCCAAACCCTACTCATAATTCTGATTTACTGAAGATAATGCTATCCTAACCAAGTGGTTTCTCAACCCTCGTAGTCCTAGTCTTTATTACGTTGCATGATCTTAACTGCGGGTAGTGTAGTTGGTCTTTTCATCTTCCTTATGATAGTTTTTTTTTCTTTCTCGGAAACATGCCATCAAATATAAAATCTGAAAATTAATTAAAAATTATTAGTTGCAATTTTTTTATACATGTTCATTCCCTTTCTACTGCACCCTACATCTATTTGGTATCAGAGCACAGTTTAGGGCAGTTGCATCTTCCACAAAACATAAAACCACAAAAAAGAAATTTCTGCATCCTGTCTTCTGCACTAGGGGTCCGAAAATAGATCTATTTCTCCATCTTAGGCATACTATTTTTTCATTATTTTTGCACTTATTCCTCTCTGAGTCATCCTCTATTTTACTATTATTTTTCTTAGATTTTACAGATTATAAAAAAACAAAAAAATCAGCAAAACAAAAAACCCTAAGCAGAAATCTATTTTTCCTGTACCCAGCTAGAAACTCTAGGTTTGCATCATCATACTATTTTTACATTGCACAAAATTTGGTAGGAATCATCCTCACACATAACCCTCTGTTCTAAAAATTTTATATAATTTTTATGCTCTGAAATCCATGCTAAACCCTACATCAAAATAGAACCCAAAACTTCAATTTCTGCTAATTCTGCATACTTGACTTGACTAAACCTAATCAACTACCAAACCCCACCCAACCCAAGCCAATTTTGATTGATCACTTAACCAATATCGAATTAAGTTTCTGTCTCATAAAAAAGGCAAAAACAAAATATTTTATTCTCTATTTTCTGATTTTAGATTGCATCATGTTTCATCATGTGCTCATCATTTGCATTAACTCAATCTTAAGGGCACTCTACTCTATCAGATCAGGACAAGATTTCATCACCTGTCCTGGGTCCAAAACAATCAACCTGCATTCGAGCCCAAGCCTAATAAAATTAACTAGAAACTTAATTAATTTAGGGACACCAACGGGTTGGTTCCGAGTTTTGTGGGTAAACTAGTGCGCTCAATCCTCCAACTATTACTGGAAATTGGTGTCTAAGGCTAGAGGTCCAGAGGCAAATGCCCTAAGTAGACTGGTGATGCGGCAAGCATATGATTAGTGATTTGATTTGTGTTTGTAGAGCAATGAAACCTAATTACACTAGCATTGTACTCAACATAATAAGTCTTAAGGATTACATGAAAAGGGACTATTACATGATTAGACACAATCCTAAAACTAAGAAGGAAGAAGATCTAGACAATAGGGGCTAATGATTGAGGACTTGCCTTGTTGAGCTTTCCAACCTTCTAATGATTTCAAACCTTGAAACTAGCGATGCTCTGGACTGGAGAACTCGGATAACAGAGATCAGAACGCTGGGCTTGGGCTTCAGCTTGTTGGTTCATTGTCAAGGGGAACCTTGTTCACAACTCAAAGACTTCGAAGGACCCTGCAATGAAGATCAAAAGTTAAGGAAGAAGAAAGCAGGCATATGGAAGGGATGGAATAATTTATGAGCAAGGAAGGAAGTCTGAGATGGTTTGGCCGGCTCCAATGTATCCTTCTTGAACTTGGCGTTGGATGGCTTGGAGAAGAAAGTAGATTCGAGTGGGGGGGAAGGGGGCTTAGGAACAATCACTCAAAGAAATAATATAAGACTACAACTTCAACTTCAACTTCATTTTTCATTCATCTCATCAAAATCAATCCCCTTTACAATGGGTGTCCAAGGCCTTTAATAGCCTCACAAAGCTAGCTTTTGAAATTTAAAAACTCCCCAAATCGAGGAGGATTACAAGGGGGGTTGGAGGATTTGGTGGAGAGTTTGGAGGGATGTGGGGGGGGTTGGAGGATTTGGTGGAGGACTTGGAGGGATGTGGCCAACCTCCTTGAATTTGAATCTCCCTTGTTGGCGCCCAAAGGGTGATGAGGTGGCTGGTGAAGTGGCACCTGATGATGTGGCATGGTGAGGTGGTCTTCTACTTGGATAAGAATGACATGTGGCGCCCAGTGGTCCTAGTTGATGGTCCTTTTCTCTTGCTTGGTTGATGTATCTTCTCTTCTTCATGTGGTCAAATTCTGGGGTCTAGAATTTGAGTCTTGTTGCTGGCTTTCATGGCTTTAAGACTTGATTAGACTTAACTCAACTGAATTAGACTTAACTCAACTGAACTGACTTGACCTAGACTTTAAAACTTGAAATGGACTTACAAGAAATGAAATTTTAAAAGTAATTACAGGACTCAATAAACACTCTTGATTTGAAACTCAAAATTAATTACAGGACTCTTGAAAAGGAAATGACTCTTGAAAATAAAATATTTTTGAACTAAAGGATACAAGGTAACCTAATTATCTTCGATCCAAATTGGGATAAGGCTAACCTTGTTGGAGTGAAGTTTCTTTTGGCTTCTGGTGTCCACACCAATTCTCCTGGGGTGGGCAGAACTCGACCTAGTCGAGTATGGTTCAGTTTTGCCCTGGTAATGCTCGAACAATTCTGGGTTAAGTCTTTGCAGGTCCTCTCTAGTAATCCAAGAGTTGTCTGACTCAGGTTGACCTTGCCATTGAACCAGGTATCGCTGATAGTCCTTATTCCTGGTAGTAATGGTCTTGTCATCCAGGATTCACTCAATCCTCTCTCTCTGCTCCGGTAAGGTTGGTGGTGGACACTCGGAAATATGTTCACTCTCAATGAAAGTTTCTGGCTCAAAAGGCTCACTAGGTATTAGTAGTGGTTCTTTGTATTCTACTAGGTCTGAAACATTGAAGGTTGTACTAATACCCATATCAGGTGGAAGTTCCAAAACATATGCATTAGGCCCTATTTTCTTTAAGATCTTAAAAGGTCCCGCTCCGCGGGCATGTAGCTTCTTTATGGTTCCAGGGGGAAACCGTTCAGGGTTGAGCCTAATCATCGCATAATCCCCTTCACAGAATTCTTTAGCCCTCTTATGTGAGTCAGCTAAGTGTTTATAAGTTTCATTGCTCAGGTTGATCTTATTACTGATTTCTTTATGCAGATTTGTGACATGCTGTGCAAAAGACTCAGCAGACTCAGAAACTTACACAAGCACTTACGAAATGCAGACTGAACTAGGCATCTTTATTGAGAGGAATTTTATTGGACTCTCTAGGGCCTAAACCTAACAGATTAATGACTCTCTAGGTTTGACCCTGGTCTGGTATGCACATGAGAATTTACCATGGGTTCCTAGCAAATGCCATAAGGTTTTCCAAAAGTAGGTAGCAAAAGGAATAGGCTTTAAAGGCTCATGCAACCTAGTAATCTCATCAAAATGAAACTTAATGGCTCTAAAATTAGGATAAGACTTAAGGAAAGGCAGGAAATAGGAATTCGAGTCTTGGGATAATTTAGGGGAATCTTGAAACAGACCTTGGTTACTCATGATGACCTTAAGATTTGAATATTGATCTACAGGCGGGATGCTTCTAGGTAGTTGAAGGTCATCAGGAAAGTCTTCTAAAATAATGATTGGGTTCTTCTCAGGTACCTGAAGGAGTTCTTGTGTCGAAGCTAAAGTATTGGGTTCTTCCTGAGGGCATTGTCTTATGGGAACCAAGTCCTCACTAAATTTTGGTTGTTCTGATGTTTCGGGACTAGGCTCAATAATCTTTTCTTTACCAAAGGTTTCCTCAGGTAAGGTACTAAAGTTGTTCTCTTCACAGTCTTCCCCTTCATATTTATCTATTAAACTTATGTCAATCTCATACACATATTTACTAGGTTGTTCAAATTTGCCTTCTTCCTTCCCTAGCCCTTCAGTTTGAGGATACCCTAAGTCTTGAGTATCAATGAACTCAACTTGTACTTCAGGGTTCTTACTCCTATCATTCATATGAGCTAATGGGATAGTAGGAGTTGGTTGGTCTAAGGAAAATTGTTTAGCTAGCATTTGGTTCAATTGGGCCATTTGATCATTTAGGGCTTTCAGCATGGTTTCAAGATTCGGGTCCATGGCTACACTGGACTGGGTCTAGACTGGTGAATATGAGGCTCCTGATCTAGTTTTCATGCATGCAAGTAGACTCAAGCTCGAGCTAAGGTTTCCTAGACCTAGAGCACAAATTAGAGGTCTAATTAAGTGAACCAACTAGCTAGTAGTACTTATGGGACTTAGCCAGGTAGGTGGAGGGGAGTGAAGGTCCCTGATTGCCAACCTTAGACACCAATCTGAGATTGGCCAGGTAGGCGAACCAAATCACAAGCCCTGATGCACCAATCCTAGACACCAAGCCAGTAAGCACACACCAATTAGCTGACACAGTTAACTTGACCCTAACCTGAACCCAACTTGTTGGTGTCCCTAACCCAGCCTAGTCCCGAAACATCAGAACAACCAAAATTTAGTGAGGACTTGGTTCCCATAAGACAATGCCCTCAGGAAGAACCCAATACTTTAGCTTCGACACAAGAACTCCTTCAGGTAAGGTACTAAAGTTGTTCTCTTCACAGTCTTCCCCTTCATATTTATCTATTAAACTTATGTCAATCTCATACACATATTTACTAGGTTGTTCAAATTTGCCTTCTTCCTTCCCTAGCCCTTCAGTTTGAGGATACCCTAAGTCTTGAGTATCAATGAACTCAACTTGTACTTCAGGGTTCTTACTCCTATCATTCATATGAGCTAATGGGATAGTAGGAGTTGGTTGGTCTAAGGAAAATTGTTTAGCTAGCATTTGGTTCAATTGGGCCATTTGATCATTTAGGGCTTTCAGCATGGTTTCAAGATTCGGGTCCATGGCTACACTGGACTGGGTCTAGACTGGTGAATATGAGGCTCCTGATCTAGTTTTCATGCATGCAAGTAGACTCAAGCTCGAGCTAAGGTTTCCTAGACCTAGAGCACAAATTAGAGGTCTAATTAAGTGAACCAACTAGCTAGTAGTACTTATGGGACTTAGCCAGGTAGGTGGAGGGGAGTGAAGGTCCCTGATTGCCAACCTTAGACACCAATCTGAGATTGGCCAGGTAGGCGAACCAAATCACAAGCCCTGATGCACCAATCCTAGACACCAAGCCAGTAAGCACACACCAATTAGCTGACACAGTTAACTTGACCCTAACCTGAACCCAACTTGTTGGTGTCCCTAACCCACTAGGGCAATTAACGTTCTACTCAATTTTAATTAACGGGCTGGGATCGATATGCTGGTTGGTGATTTTTGGGCTAGGGACAGGTGATGAAACCCTGACCCTATGTCAAATTGATGCCCTTAATTTGATTTCTCATGAGATGAATGAAATGCAAAGGTGCTGCAGAAGTGTGTTGCAATTTGAAAGTGGTGTGGAAAACGTGATAAAAAAAAATGTCCAAAAATTCTGAAAAATTCACAAAGGATTCCTAACTTATATGTTTCAATGTAGATGAAAGGAATTTTAAAACTAAAATCTATACTAATCTAAGCAGATCCTACAAATGAAGATAAATAAAAAGGACAGAACATAACCCTAATGATAGTGTTGAACTGCAGAAATTTTTATTTTTTTTATAGTTTTTTTCTGATGATGAAATTTAATATGGTGATAAATGACTTAAAAAGGAACAAGAAAAAAAATATTTTAATAAAAAATTAGTGACTTGCTTTTGAAGTTGCAGGCGGATTACAGTCAGCCTACAGAAAATACAGCAAGCAGAAAAACAGAACGTGACCAATGCAAAATTCACAAATGAAATCTAAAAAAATCCTTTGGCTTTCTTTTTCACGGGTCAATCACAATGGCACCCCGACACGCCTTAGGAGATCCCCGTGGAATGGGAAGAGAGGGTGTTTAAACCCTACTTTCTCCTAAGACCGGACGGCCTGGTAACGCCCCCGATCCAAGTACTTCAAGGACTTAATGCTATGCAATCAGGAACTTATTCTACCATGCTCTGATACCAAGATGATGCGGCAAGCATATGATTAGTGATTTGATTCGTGTTCGTAGAGCAATGAAACCTAATTACACTAGCATTGTACTCATCATAATAAGTCTTAAGGATTACATGAAAAGGGACTATTACATGATTAGACACAATCCTAAAACTAAGAAGGAAGAAGATCTAGACAATAGGGGCTAATGATTGAGGACTTGCCTTGTTGAGCTTTCCAACCTTCTAATGATTTCAAACCTTGAAACTAGCGATGCTCTGGACTGGAGAACTCGGATAACAGAGATCAGAACGCTGGGCTTGGGCTTCAGCTTGTTGGTTCATTGTCAAGGGGAACCTTGTTCACAACTCAAAGACTTCGAAGGACCCTGCAATGAAGATCAAAAGTTAAGGAAGAAGAAAGCAGGCATATGGAAGGGATGGAATAATTTATGAGCAAGGAAGGAAGTCTGAGATGGTTTGGCCGGCTCCAATGTATCCTTCTTGAACTTGGCGTTGGATGGCTTGGAGAAGAAAGTAGATTTGAGTGGGGGGGAAGGGGGCTTAGGAACAATCACTCAAAGAAATAATATAAGACTACAACTTCAACTTCAACTTCATTTTTCATTCATCTCATCAAAATCAATCCCCTTTACAATGGGTGTCCAAGGCCTTTAATAGCCTCACAAAGCTAGCTTTTGAAATTTAAAAACTCCCCAAATCGAGGAGGATTACAAGGGGGGTTGGAGGATTTGGTGGAGAGTTTGGAGGGATGTGGGGGGGGTTGGAGGATTTGGTGGAGGACTTGGAGGGATGTGGCCAACCTCCTTGAATTTGAATCTCCCTTGTTGGCGCCCAAAGGGTGATGAGGTGGCTGGTGAAGTGGCACCTGATGACGTGGCATGGTGAGGTGGTCTTCTACTTGGATAAGAATGACATGTGGCGCCCAGTGGTCCTAGTTGATGGTCCTTTTCTCTTGCTTGGTTGATGTATCTTCTCTTCTTCATGTGGTCAAATTCTGGGGTCTAGAATTTGAGTCTTGTTGCTGGCTTTCATGGCTTTAAGACTTGATTAGACTTAACTCAACTGAATTAGACTTAACTCAACTGAACTGACTTGACCTAGACTTTAAAACTTGAAATGGACTTACAAGAAATGAAATTTTAAAAGTAATTACAGGACTCAATAAACACTCTTGATTTGAAACTCAAAATTAATTACAGGACTCTTGAAAAGGAAATGACTCTTGAAAATAAAATATTTTTGAACTAAAGGATACAAGGTAACCTAATTATCTTCGATCCAAATTGGGATAAGGCTAACCTTGTTGGAGTGAAGTTTCTTTTGGCTTCTGGTGTCCACACCAACTGGTGGTTTTTAATTAGGACCATGTGACTAGTAGGGGGAGCCTTCCACCTCCCGACCTCTTACCTGGCCAGTTGAAGGATTAGTTGTTGAGTTGAGTGTAAGTTGAGTTGACCCATTCAACTTTGACTCTAGGTCTAGCAAACTCTAGAAAGTGTTAACCCTTGTGTGCTTGACTGCATCATAACCCTATGTTTGATTGAGTGCATGACCACCAGGTAAGGAGTCCAGTACCATCAATCCCAAGCCCAACCCAGCTTAACCATGGACAATGATTTTGGTGCTCAACTGAGGGCCCTTATTGATCAGATAGCCCAGATGAATGCCTAATTGACCACCCAGATGAACCACAAGTTCAACCAACTGATCCAATCGAATAACCAAACAACCCATAGGCTTGCCCAAATAATAGATCGATTAGGAAACATAGAAAGAACCCAAGAGTCCAACACTGAACCCGAGCCTGAGTCACCTTTTCCCACGCCACCTAATCCTAGGAGAGCCCAACCCCATAGCCCATTTTTGGAGCCCAACCCTAGGAGAGCACAATGCCATGACCCATTCCAGGAGCCCCACCCTAGGAGGCCCAATCATGAACTCCAGGACCAGGATGAAAGACTTATGAGGAGCATGAGGATAGATGCACCCACCTTCGATGGAACCCTGGATCCCAAGACCTACATAGATTAGGAAGGAGGCATGGAACAATATTTTGAATGGTATGAGTTGAGTGAGGAGAGGAGGTGTAATTTTGCCAAACTAAGGTTAACCAGCCAAGCTAGGTTACACTGGAGAAACGTAGAGCACCTAATTAGACAAAAAAATGAAGCCCCATAGATACCTAGATGGCCATGAAGCTGAAACTTAGGGAAAAATATTTTCCCCCATCCTACCAACAGAGAGTTCTAAACCAATGGCAAAGGTTAAGTCAATGAAGTAGGTCTGTGTCAGAATACAAAGCCAAGTTTGATGAGTGTGCCATAAGGTGTTGCCTAGACGAACCCGAATCAGTGACCCTATTTAGGTTTAGGGCTGGCCTTCGTGAAGACCTCCAGAGAGAGCTATATTTGAGGGGAGTCGATTCTCTAGAGCAAGCCTACCAGATAGCCAAAAATTATGAGAGATTCCAGAGAACACCTATAGCCCGTCGACCTGAGTCCATTAGGACTAATTCCCTTAGTTCGAGGCCAAACCCTAGCCCATTATACCCAGGTCGACCCAACCCTAGCCCAGCATACCCAGGCTGACCCAACCCTAACCTAAATCGACCTAACCCTAATCCAAATCATCCCAACCCTAACCTAAATCGACATAACCCTAATCCAAATCATCCCAACCCTAACCCACATCATGCCAACCCTAGCCCGAGTCGACCCAGTTCCAGTAACTCAGTACCCTCTAGGGATGATAAGGGTAAGGCACCTAAAACCCAGAGGAATCCGAGTCCCAACCCAAATACTTGTTTTAGATATCATCAGATGGGATACTTTGCTAGCCAATGCCTAACCAGATCCCTGCCATAGGTGAAGTAGAGAAAGAAGAGTCTGAACCTAATGATGAAATTGGAGAGGAGATCTATGAAGCTGAGGAGAACCTGATAGATAAATATGAAGGAGATGAAGAGGTTGTTGACCAATCTGACCTGTCAGGGATAGTTAGGTGCATCCTAGCCCAGACTAAGATACAAGAGGATTGGCGTAGGACCAACATCCAACAAACCTTTATGAAATTAGGGGATAAGGTATGCAAAATTATCATAGATAGTGGTGTTGGGAATTGTATCCCAAAGGCAATCATCTAGGTTGTAGATGGTTGAGCTAATTGTTATGTAATTTTTATAATGAATAAAAGTTATTCTGGCTTCTCATCACTTTACATCTTCCTATAATGAATTCTTTAGTGATGATATCCTTAGGACTACTATTACATCGATATAGAGAGGATATATCGAGTGGTCCTTAAACAGGGTTCTCAGCCAAATGATATGTTGTACCTGGATAGCAACATATCAAGCATAGGCTGTTGTGGTTCGCATTGTTTGGTTGTCCTCTTGACCAAAGGAGTGTGGTGACACTGATGTGATCTGCAAGTGGGATATTTGATATCTCATTAGACGTGACTCCGCGTAGCACCTTATCTGCCTAAGGATCGCTCGCGAATGGATATGGGCATAAGTGTCCCTCTGACCTGAGGTCACTATGGTAGCTTGCAAGCAACTCCCTGTGCTTTGGTGCCGTACTACCCAGATTTTTAATCCGGTGATGGAAGGTTTCTGGGTACAGGCAAGTACTTGTGGAGCAGTAGTGGACCAAGATGGAATTGACCTGTCCAAATGGTTTGGATTGAATGTCTCGCAGTGTCTCAATTTAGCAAATCCTCGGCCGGGGTGGTCCCAGTGAAGAGTCACTGGACTTGCAAGATTGAGACACGTAGTGGATTGACATAGCTGGGGTTGGCAGTTCAACCCTAGGTCATCCTGAGCATTGAAGGTCAAAGGAATGAATTATGCGCTAACCATATGTCAGAGGTTCGATGGATTGCTCTCGCATCTTCGACCCATCCGGATGCCGAGACCCATTGCTAGGTGGTATCTTGTGCTAGTACTGGAAGTGTTCCAGTACTACCGTTTAGGTTAGAACCTATGAGGTCACACGCCACAGAGGATTTCTATCTGATCAGGAACCGATTCGATTGGGAATCGTTATGGTGTTTTGTCACGGTTCTTGGTTGAATTTTCTTCTGATTGACCTGGTCTTGGGTTGATCAGATCTTCTCTAGATCGACCAGGAATATGTTCCTGGCTGACTAGGACTGAACCCATGTTCATCAAATGGTTTGATGAATGTTTCTAAGTCCAATTGATTTTTGTTTTAGTCGGTTACAAATCGATTTCAACTCAAATTAGTGAGGTTGGACTGTAAAAAGATAGGGTTCGTTCTTAGCTTCGTTTTGAGTCTAGTTTCGTTCGATTTGGACTTCGTTTGACTGGGTTTTGGCCTGAACCAAATTGACCCTGCTTTGCCCTTGGACCGAAGGGCTTTTTGGTCATTTGCCGGTTCACCTATTGAACCGTCGTCTTCATCCTTATGCCTGAGACGTTTCAGTTTTTGAAACCGAAACAGGGCGTATCCTTCCTTGATTTATTTCAATTAAATCCTACTACCCCTTTGCACAAAACTCAAGACCCTTGCTCTCCTCTACGGTTGGCATCCAGAGAAATTTTTTATACCCCCTTCTTGCTCTCTTTCGGGGTGTTTTTTGAGAGCTTCCTCCATTCTACCAAAACCGTGAAAGCTTGGGATCCAGGGGCTAGCGACGCCGGAGCTCCGATCAGAAGTTCCCATGGCGTATATCCCCTCTAGAGGGATTTCGCCTGAGATCCTGGGAGCAGTTCTTCGCTCCAGTACAGAGAAATCCAAGTTTGAACCTTTTTTTCTCCCTGCTGCAACCGTGGCCGTGAAGCCTTTTTGAGCCCTGATTTGAGGTGGCAAATGCCGGAGTTTTGGTGATTGGTCTTTAGTTCCTTGTAGCCGGTCAAGAGCACATTCTAGCGGACCTTGAAGCTCGGAGTTTGGAGGCCTGTGCGCTCTGCAGTCGGCGTCTGAACCTTGCTCCACGGTAAGGAATTTCTGAACCGAGGTTGAAGAAGGGTGGAACAGCGGGAATAGCTATTCCACCCATTCCTCCCTTATTCCAACCTGGAATAAGTTCTTTATTAATTTTTATATGCATTTATACATGTCTAAAAATTAAAAAAATATATATATGCCATGTGTTTTAATGTTCTCTATGCAAATATATTTTTTGATCCTGGTTTTGGGACAGGTTTTTCCGCAATTAATTAAAATTATTTTAAAATATCTACCTGTTCCTATTCTCTGCTTAGTGTAGACACAAAAAAAAAAAAAAATCATCCTTCAAATGGTATCAGAGCCAGGTTCAATTTAAAATTATATTTGCATGTTTTTAGTTAATTAAAATTGTTTAATTAACTAATTGGTAATTAGTTGAATTATTTAATTTTTAATTAAAATTGTTTTAATTAAGAATTAATGATGGCATGTATTATTTTTATTTTTTGATATGTTAAATGTAAATAAGAATTAATTGTAAAAGGAGTTTTACAAGATTTAATTAAAATTGTTTTAATTAAATAATTGGCTTGATTTCTTATAATTATGAATTATTTGAAATAATTAAATGATAAATGCAAATTAGGGTTTATAAAACCTTAAGTCATTTGATAAGCCAATCGGGTTAATTGGTTGGGCTAGGATTAGATCCTAATTGGGTTAGACCTAGGTTTAGTTGAATGAACTCTAAAAATAATTTTAATCAAAAGTTGATTAAGGATTATCTTTTCCTAGTTTCTAATTAGTTAGAAGCTTGTGTCCATTCATCTAAATGGATCTAATCTGGCTCAGTGGCTAACCTAACTCAATTTTTCTAATCTAATTGATGACGGTAAACCAATTTGGTGTCTAAGGTAAGCAGCCTTATGGTCCTTGGCTTTGAGGGTACCCTTTCCTGGCCAGTTCTTGTAATTGGTGTCTAAGGAAAGTGGTTAATGCCGTAACTCATGCCTCGACTGCACTTACCTAGCCAAATTGGCTAACCTGATTTGATTTAGAAAAAATTATTGAGTTAGATCAACCCATGCCATTTAAGGTTATCAGTCTGACTGATTTAGGTGCCCATGAACCTAACCATAAACCCTTTTAAGTTTTAGTGGGAGTTTATGGATCAAGGTTCATGATATTTTTTTTTTATATATGTCACAAATTTTAAAATCCTCTAAATTATTAGGTCCTTAAAAAGACCTAGTTAAGGAGTTAACAAAGTCTTTGCCTCCCATTAAGTGGGTTTGTAACGTGTCCATTAGTTGGGTATGCATCGGCAGTTCAATAGAACGGGTGTATATCACGCTATTGGGATTACTCTCCCTAATATGAAGGTTCAGTGTGACCTTCTCAACAGTGATCAGGTGAGCCGTACCCTAGACGGGCTTGGTCATTTGTTGGTTGGAAACACTGAATTCGGCATGTTAATGGTTGGACCTAACCGAGAGCCTGTAATAGGAGGCCCCTAGGTCGATTACAGTGCATCTTGGGGCAAAATAGATTACTAGAAACTGCTAAGGGCAGCAATTGGTTATAAGAACCTACCTTTAGACATGTATGGGTGAGTCGTACCCTAGACGGGCTTGTGCGTGGTCTATTGGATTCTAGTACCCACTTTGAATTATGACTTCACGGAATTGGAGGTAGAGGCTCCTATTCTGAAAAGTTAGTGGGAGAACCTTTTTGACTAAAGTCCAAGTCTTTAGGATTTTGAAAATTACATAAACTAATTTTGGTCATATTTTTCTTTCAGATGTCAACCAATCTGTCGCTCCGTCCATTGTTGGATAATGAAAAATTGATTGGACCCAACTTCGATAGCTGGTATCGAAGATTGAGGATAGTCCTTGAGCATGAATGGATCTTGTACGTTATGACAGATCAGGCACCTGTAGTTCCCGCTGCCAATACTCGGGGACCGGTTAGAGACACTTACCAGAAGTGGATCTCTGATCGGACCACTGTCCGATGTATTATGCTGGCTGCGATGAACGATGAGTTCAGTCGCAGGTTTGAGGAGGCCCAGCCTGAGGATATCCTTCAAAGGTTGAAAGAGTCTTTTGGCACTCCTGATGACGCTGAGAGATACCGTATCTCCAGCGCCATCTATAACACGCGTATGCGGGTGCTTCTGTGACTGATCATGTTATGAACATGATCGAGTTGTTCGAGCGCCTGGGCAAGCTCGGCTGTCCCCTTCACGAACAGCTGGAAAAAGATGCGATCCTGAACTCCCTGCCACCCTCCTACGTGTCCTTTCTCGATCATTGGAGATTGAATAGGCCGGTAGTAAACTATCATGAGATGTTAGGTTTACTGCAAGCCTATGAAAAGGACCACCAGCTCAACAAAGGGCTGGTGAATTATGTAGGAGGTTCGTCGGCAGGTGCTCCTCGACCCTTTAAGAAAAAGAAGAAGAAGAAGAGCAAGAAGGTACTGTCTGCTCCTGGTCCAAGTCAGACCAAGAAGAAGTTAGACCAGAGCAAGGCAGAGTGCTTCTTTTGCAAGAAGCAGGGTCATTGGAAGAGGAATTGTCCTCTTTACATCGCTTCACTTGACCCGAACAGGCCGAAGAAGAAGAAGCAGCAAGCTGTTGCCGCACCAGGTATATATATGATATATCCTAACTTTACTCTTTGTGATACTACTAGCTGGGTATTAGATACCGGAAGTCCTATTCATATCTGTAATTCTTTACAGGGACTTCGAGTTAGTAGAAGATTCGAAGATGGCGAGAAGTACCTGAACGTAGGGAATGGAAATGCTGTTCCAGTTCAGGCGTTGGGTGTTCTGGAGTTGTCTTATGAGTCTTGTAATGTCACTCTAAGTGACTATCATTATAGTCCTTCTTTCATGCTTAATGTTATTTCTGTAGGCCTTCTGGCCAATGAAAATTTTGAATTTTCAATAAAGAAAAACGTTTGTTCTATCATTTTGAATGGTAAGACTATCATGAATGGAAGCTTAGTTAATGGCATATATTTACTATCACAGCCTGTTATTGTAATGAGTACAAGCTCAACTAAACGCCCTAGAATAGATAATGTCA
This sequence comes from Areca catechu, assembly GCA_021397845.1. Lineage (NCBI taxonomy): Eukaryota > Viridiplantae > Streptophyta > Magnoliopsida > Arecales > Arecaceae > Areca > Areca catechu. The sequence continues at coordinate 82,943,556 of CM038052.1, forward strand.
ATGAAGCCTATCTTTGGCACTGTAGGCTAGGTCACATCAATAAAAATAGGATTAACAAGTTAATAGGAGATGGCCTCCTAGATGTCAGTGATTGTGAATCACTGCCAACTTGTGAATCTTGTCTTATTGGAAAGATGACCAAATCACCTTTTAAAGGAAAAGGTGAGCGAGCCTCGGATATCCTAGGTCTTGTACATACTGATGTATGTGGACCTATGTCTATCTGTGCTAGAGGAGGTTTTAGATATTTCATTACTTTTACAAACGACCTTTCGAGGTTTGGTTATGTCTATCTCATGAGACATAAGTCTGATTCGTTTGAAATGTTCAAACGATATCGTAATGAAGTTGAAAAACAAACCAGAAAGGAAATCAAAATACTTCGATCAGATCGAGGTGGTGAATACCTTTCAGGTGAGTTTTTGACATATCTTGAGGAGAATGGGATTCTCTCTCAATGGACTCCTCCTATGACACCTCAGTTAAATGGAGTGTCTGAAAGGAGAAATCGGACCTTGTTGGACATGGTTCGATCTATGATGGGGTTTGCTACTTTGCCTATGTTTTTCTGGGGATATGCATTGGAGACTGCATGTCAACTTCTTAATAATGTTCCTAGTAAATCCGTTGACAAAACTCCATATGAAATATGGAAAGGACGTAAGCCAACCCTTTCACATTTTCGTGTCTGGGGGTGTCTGGCTTATGTCATGCGTTTGGAAACAGATAAACTAGGGCCAAGGTCTGAAAAATGTTTTTTTGTTGGTTATCCAAAAGAATCCAAAGGATACTACTTTTACTTGCCTGATGAACAAAAGGTGTTCGTCAGACTTAGAGCTATCTTTTTAGAAAAGGAGTTCCTTATTGAAGGAACTGTAGCTTCTAAGATAGAACTTGATAAAGTTCTACAAGTAGAAGAACCTGGGCACACACAGGCTGGTATTGAACCTGATTTGATAAGATCAAATCCTGAGCCTATTGTGCAATCATTAAGGAGATCCGATAGAGTATCGCGTCCACCGGATAGATATTTTGGATATCTAATCCAGGATGGTGATCCTGTTGAACTCGATGAGAACAACGAGGATTCGATCACCTATATGGATGCAATGCAAAGGTCTGATTCTGAGTTATGGCTTGGAGCCATGAAATCCGAAATGGAGTCCATGGAAATCAACCATGTATGGACATTGGTTGATGCACCTGAAGGGATAAAACCCATTGGGTGCAAATGGATCTTCAAAAGGAAAAGAGGCACAGACGGGAAGGTAGAGACCTATAAAGCCCGTCTGGTTGCCAAGGGGTATCGTCAACGTTATGGTATTGACTATGATGAGACATTTTCTCCTGTGGCAATGCTGAAATCCATTCGGATTATGCTAGCTTTAGCTGCACATTTTGACTATGAGATCTGGCAAATGGATGTCCGAACAGCCTTCCTAAATGGAGAGCTGGAGGAGGAAGTGTATATGACACAACCTGAAGGGTTCACTTCCATAGACGAGTCAAAAGTGTGTAGACTTCAGAAGTCTATATATGGGCTAAAGCAAGCATCTCGGAGTTGGAACATGCGGTTTGATAAGTGTATCAAATCGTATGGCTTCGTTAGGAACGGAGAAGAACCTTGCATATATAAATGGGCCAATGGTTCTGTAGTTGTATTTCTTGTATTGTATGTGGACGATATTCTCTTAATCGGGAATGACATTCCTACATTACAGGGAATAAAAGTTTGGCTTTTATCACAATTCTCCATGAAGGATATGGGAGAAGCCTCATTCATATTAGGTATGAAAATCTATAGAGATAGATCAAAGAGGCTTCTGGGATTGTCCCAATCGACATACATTGACACCATGTTAAAAAGGTTTAGCATGGAAAATTCCAAGAAAGGCTATCTCCCGATAGGCCATGGAATTACTCTTTCCAAAAAGGATTGTGCGACAACCCCTGAGGAAAGAGAGCGTATGAGTAGAATACCATATGCTTCGGCAGTGGGTTCTATTATGTATGCTATGTTGTGTACTAGACCCGATGTGGCATACTCACTAGGGGTAGTGAGTAGATACCAATCTAACCCAGGAGAAGCACATTGGAAGGTGGTAAAGACCATCCTTAAGTATTTGCGAAATACTAAAGATCAATGGCTACTCTATGGAGATTCTCACCTAAAACTAGAGGGGTATACTGACTCCAGTTTTATGTCAGATCATGATGACAGCAAGAGTGTGTCAGGATTTATTTTTATCCTGAATGGTGGAGCTATCTGCTGGAAAAGTTCCAAGCAGCATACTGTTGCAGACTCGGTTTGTGAAGCAGAGTATATTGCCGCATCTGATGCAGCAAAAGAGGCTGTCTGGTTGCGGAAGTTCATAGGCGAGCTGGGAGTGGCACCTTCCCTTGAGCATTCTATTCCTCTGCATTGTGACAGCTCAGGGGCGATTGCTCAAGCCAAAGAACCGAAGGCACATCAGCGCACCAAGCATATTCTGCGGCGCTTTCACCTTGTACGAGAGATCGTGGAACAAGGTGACATCGACCTTCAAAAGATCGATGGAAAGGAAAATCCGGCCGACCCCTTTACCAAATCCATCGAAATTAAAGAATTCGACAGTTATAAATGGAAGATGGGTATTCGATACTGTTCTGATTGGCTTTAGTCTAAGTGGGAGTTTGTTGGAAATTGTATCCCAAAGCCAATCATCTAGGTTGTAGATGGTTGAGCTAATTGTTATGTAATTTTTATAATGAATAAAAGTTATTCTGGCTTTTCATCACTTTACATCTTCCTATAATGAATTCTTTAGTGATGATATCCTTAGGACTACTATTACATCGATATAGAGAGGATATATCGAGTGGTCCTTAAACAGGGTTCTCAGCCAAATGATATGTGGTACCTGGATAGCAACATATCAAGCATAGGCTGTTGTGGTTCGCATTGTTTGGTTGTCCTCTTGACCAAAGGAGTGTGGTGACACTAATGTGATCTGCAAGTGGGATATTTGATATCTCATTAGATGTGACTCCGCGTAGCACCTTATCTGCCTAAGGATCGCTCACGAATGGATATGGGCATAAGTGTCCCTCTGACCTGAGGTCACTATGGTAGCTTGCAAGCAACTCCCTGTGGTTTGGTGCCGGACTATCCGGATTTTTAATCCGGTGATGGAAGGTTTCTAGGTACAGGCAAGTACTTGTGGAGCAGTAGTGGACCAAGATGGAATTGACCTGTCCAAATGGTTTGGATTGAATGTCTCGCAGTGTCTCAATTTAGCAAATCCTCGGCCGGGGTGGTCCCAGTGAAGAGTCACTGGACTTGCGAGATTGAGACACGTAGTGGATTGACATAGCTGGGGTTGGCAGTTCAACCCTAGGTCATCCTGAGCATTGAAGGTCAAAGGGATGAATTATGCGCTAACCATATGTCAGAGGTTCGATGGATTGCTCTCGCATCTTCGACCCATCCGGATGCCGAGACCCATTGCTAGGTGGTATCTTGTGCTGGTACTGGAAGTGTTCCAGTACTACCATTTAGGTTCGAACCTATGAGGTCACACGCCACAGAGGATTTCTATCTGATCAGGAACCGATTCGATTGGAAATCGTTTCGGTGTTTTGTCACGGTTCTTGGTTGAATTTTCTTCTGATTGACCCGGTCTTGGGTTGATCAGATCTTCTCTGGATCGACCAGGAATATGTTCCTGGCTGACTAGGACTGAACCCATGTTCATCAAATGGTTTGATGAATGTTTCTAAGTCCAATTGATATTTGTTTTAGTCGGTTGCAAATCGATTTCAACTCAAATCAGTGAGGTTGGACTGTAGAAAGATAGGGTTCGTTCTTAGCTATGTTTTGAGTCCAGTTTCGTTCGATTTGGACTTCGTTTGATTGGGTTTTGGCCTGAACCAAATTGACCCTGCTTTGCCCTTGGACCGAAGGGCTTTTTGGTCATTTGCCGGTTCACTTATTGAACCGTCGTCTTCATCCTTACGCCTGAGACGTTTCAGTTTTTGAAACCGAAACAGGGCGTATCCTTCCTTGATTTATTTCAATTAAATCCCACTACCCCTTCGCACAAAACTCAAGACCCTTTCTCTCCTCTACGGTTGGCATCCAGAGAAATTTTTTATACCCCCTTCTTGCTCTCTTTCGGGGTGTTTTTTGAGAGCTTCCTCCATTCTACCGAAATCGTGAAAGCTTGGGATCCGGGGGCTAGCGATGCCGGAGCTCCGATCAGAAGTTCCCACGGCGTGTATCCCCTCTAGAGGGATTTCGCCTGAGATCCTGGGAGCAGTTCTTCGCTCCAGTGCAGAGAAATCCAAGTTTGAACCTTTTTTTCTCCCTGCTGCAACCGTGGCCGTGAAGCCTTTTTGAGCCCTGATTTGAGGTGGCAAATGCCGAAGTTTTGGCGATTGGTCTTCAGTTCCTTGTAGCCGGTCAAGAGCACATTCCAGCGGACCTTGAAGCTCGGAGTTTGGAGGCCTGTGCGCTCTGCAGTCGGCGTCTGAACCTTGCTCCACGGTAAGGAATTTCTGAACTGAGGTTGAAGAAGGGTGGAACAGCAGGAATAGCTATTCCACCCCATTCCTCCCTTATTCCAGCCTGGAATAAGTTCTTTATTAATTTTTATATGCATTTATACATGTCTAAAAATTAAAATATATATATATGCCATGCGTTTTAATGTTCTCTATGCAAATATATTTTTGATCCTGGTTTTGGGACAGGTTTTTCCGCAATTAATTAAAATTGTTTTAAAATATCTACCTGTTCCTATTCTCTGCTTAGTGTAGACACAAAAAAAAAAAAAAAAAAAAAAAAAATCATCCTTCAAGTGGGAGCTGTATGAATGCCGTCTCACTCAAGGCAGTCAAAACCTTAGGGTTGAGCCCAATTCCCCATCCTAACCCCTATAAGATTTTCTGGATAGACTTAACATCCATACCCATTAAGTCTAAATGCCAAATCCAAATCTAGCTTCAGTCTTATCAGGATAAGGTGTGGTGTGATGTTGTACCCATATGAGTTAGTAGCATAATTCTAGGTAGGCCCTGGCTTTACGACCATGATGCTACCCTATATGACCAATCAAATTCATGCTCATTTAATTTCCATGGGATGAAGATTACGATTAACCCAACCCCACCTAAGGACAAAGTTAAGAGAGGATCTAGCTCATTGAAGGAAAAGAAATTTGGAGTCAATTTAATTACTCCTAAGGAGCTAGAGAAAGAGATTTCTGAGGGAACTACAATTTGGATGATAGCTGCTAAGGAAGTACCTAATCAAATGCTTAAAGAGTACCCTCAAGAGGTTAAGGAAATCTTAGGCGAATTTGAAGATGTATTTCCTGAAGATTTACTTGACCAGTTACCACCACTAACGAATGTCCAACATGCCATAGACTTAGTCCCAAGAGCCACCCTACCCAACCTACTCTACTATAGGATGAACCAAACTGAACATCTAGAGCTACAGAAACAGGTAGGAGAACTCCTTAGAAAAGGGTTTATTAGGGAAAGCTTAAGTCCATATGATGTACCAGCCCTATTAACCCCTAAGAAAGATGGCACGTGGAGAATGTGTATTGACAGTCGTGCCATAAACAAAATTACTATGAAATATAGGTTTCCCATCCCCCGCTTGGATGATATGTTAGATATGATGGCCGATGCAACCATCTTCTCAAAGATTGACCTTAAGAGTGGCTATCATCAGGCTAGAATCAAACTTGGGGATGAATGAAAAACTGCATTCAAAACTAAGGATGGTCTTTATGAATGGGTAGTCATGCCATTTGGGTTGTCCAATGCCCCTAGCACCTTTATGAGAATCATAACCCAAGTCCTACGGATGTTCATAGAAAAATTTGTAGTGGTTTATTTTGATGACATCCTAATCTACAGTAGGACTAAGGAAGACCACCTGGATCATCTGAGACAAATCTGTCAAACCCTTAGGAAGGAGAATCTCTATGCCAATCTGAAGAAGTGTGATTTCATGACCCATAGAGTCATCTTCCTAGGATTCATAGTCACCCCAAGGGAGTTTCAGCTAACCATGAGAAAGTTAGGTCCATAATAAAGTGGCCAGTACCCACTGGCATTCATGACGTACGTAGTTTCCATGGTTTAGCCACCTTCTATCAGAGATTTATCCGAGGATTCGGTACCATTGTAGCACCAATCATAGATTGTATTAGGAAGGAAAATTTTGAGTGGACCAAAGCTGCTGATAGAGCCTTCCTAGAGATTAAGGAAAAGATGACCCAAGCACCCATCCTGAGATTGCCAGATTTTTCTAAAGTTTTCAAGGTTGCTTGTGATGCTTCGGGAGTAGGCATAAGAGGAGTATTGATCCAAGAAAATCACCCTGTAGCCTTCTTTAGCAAAAATGCAATGAGGCTAAACTTAAGTACTTAACCTATGATAAGAAATTCTATGTGATAGTACAAGCCCTTAGGTAGTGGAGACATTACCTACTACCCCTGGAGTTTGTTCTTTACTCTGACCATGAAGCACTTCGATTCCTAAACTCCCAGAAAAAGTTGAACCCTAGGCACACCAAGTGGGTAGAGTATATCCAAGCCTATACCTTTCTGCTAAAGCATCAGGCTAGAACTGAAAATAAGGTAGCTGATGCCCTTAGCCACCGTGCCTTGCTTCTGAACTCTGTTAGGACTGAAGTCATTAGATTTGACAGATTAAATGAAGAATATGAAACATGTCCAGACTTTATTGAAATTTTCCAAACCATCAGCCAATGACCATCTAGTTCCCATAGCGAGTACACCCTCCAAGATGGTTATCTTTTTAGAAACAATAGATTGTGTATTCCTAGGACCTCATTTAAAGAATTCTTAATTTGGAAAACCCATGCAGGAGGTCTAGCTGGTCATTTTGGTAGAGATAAGACTATCTTAGCTATAGAAGACAAGTTCTTTTGGCCAACCTTAAGGAGGGATGTTGCCCACATTGTGTCCAGATGTAAAACTTATGCTGTTACCAAATAGCAGAAGCAAAACACTAGTTTATACACCCCTTTACCTATACCACATCACCCATGGAAAGATCTTAGCATGGACTTTGTATTAGGACTACCTTAGACCCTAAGGAAACATGACTCCATTTGTGTAGTGGTCGATAGGTTCTCAAAAATAGCGCATTTTATGCCTTGCTCTCAGACCTTTGATGCCTCCAAAGTAGCCACTCTCTTTCTTGATCATTTGGTTAAGCTGCATGGCCTTCCTAAGACCATAGTGTCCGATAGGGATATCCGTTTCACCAATTACTTCTGGAAGACCTTTTGGCACTTGCTAGGAACCAAGTTTAGTTTTCCACATCCTACCACCCTCAAACCGATAGCCAAACCAAGGTAGTGAACAGAAGCTTAGGAAATCTACTGAGATGCCTTGTAGGTGAGAACACTAGAAATTGGGACCTTCTTCTGCCCAGAGCTGAATTTGCCTATAATAGTTTAGTTAATAGGTCCACAGGCAAGAGCCCATTTGAAATTGTTCATGGTTACAAGCCTAATAAGCCCCTTGACCTAATCCCCTTACCCTTGCATGCACGAGTCTCTGAGTTGGCTGAGTTGTTTGCACATCATGTTAGAGATTTGCATAAGGAAATTAGTCAAAAGATTAACATAAGCAATGAAATCTATAAAAATTTGTCTAACTCCCAAAAAAGATCTAAAAAATTTTTAGCAGTGGATTATGTAATGATTAGGCTAAGACCTGAGTGATTCCCACCAGGGACCATGAAGAAACATGCTCATGGAGATGGACCCTTCAAGGTAAAAAGAAGAGTAGGACCCAATGCCTATGTACTTGAGTTACCACCCAAATTAGGTATTAGTTCAACCTTCAACATTTCAGACCTTGTTGAGTATAGGGAACCAATAATGATACCCACGAACCCTTTGGACCTATCCCTTCCCTTGAGAGTGAGCCCCTCCTAGAGTGTCCACCAACAAACTGGCTTGTGAGAGATGAAAGGATTGAGTGCATCCTGGACGATCGAGTCATTAGTACCCGGAACAAAGGCTACCAACAGTATTTGGTCCAATGGCAAGGTCAACCAGAATCCAAGAATTCATGGATCACCCGAGAGGATCTTTAATGCCTCAACCTAGACATACTATAGCAGTATGAGGGTAGAGATGTGAAGGTGAAAAGCACCTACACCAAGCATACAATATGCAAGAAAAACAGGGTAAAAGGAATGCATTTTAAAATAATTTTAAAGCATGCACAATGGAAGGCTTGGTAGATAGATCTAAATGATCTACCAATCTACCCGCAACATGATCTAGCATAATGACCTAGCATGCAACATAACATCAAAGCAAGAGAACACAACTATAAAAGTACCATACCTTTATACTGAGAGAAGCTATGGAAGGAGGAGGGCGCTCGAGCCACACATGTGTCTGGCCTCTACATGTAATCCACACCTGGGCTCGACTCTGATCAACTCCCTCGGAGTGCTATCTCTTTGGGATCCTTAGGCCGATCTTCTTCTTTCGGGAAGACAAGGAGGAGAAGTGAAAACCTTTTCCAAGAGACTCTCTTCCCAAGACCTAGCTTGATTGCTAGGTTACTTACACCCAATCCCTAGACCTCACAAACCCTTCTCCTTCTAGTAAACCCTTTTACTTTTCTTTCTAGTGGTGTTGTAACCTCTATAGCCTATAGAACGACCCTCATTTATAGGTGCAGCCATGAGAGGGAGAAGAAGGAAGGAAGAGAGATGAGGGGAGAGAATGGTGGAGAGGATCAAGGCCATACCAAATGGATCCAAACTCTTTAGGAAGGAATGACAATCATTCTAAGAAAGTTTGGAGCTAAAATGGTTTGAATTCAACATTCAAACCAGGTCAAATCTTTCCCAAAAACCTCTTTCCATAATTATGCTCGTCACAGGAAGTGTCGACATCCAAAAAATGCCAAATGTCGACACTTCACCAAGTGTCGACACCTGCAAAAATCCAAGTGTCGACACTTGGAACAAAGTCAATCATATTGACTTCCTGGTGATGGCAAACGATTCTCAATCATTGATTAGCCTTAAGATCAGATAGAAATCCTCTATGGTGTATGAACCCATAGGTTCGAGCACTAAGCTGGTAGCACTAGAATATTTCCAGTACCAATTAAAGTCCTCATCTAGTAATGATACCCGACATTCGAATAGGTCGAAGATGCAGAGCACCTCACAAGAACCTCTAGCATATGGTTGCCACATAATTCATCTCTTTGACATCATAATGCTCAGGATGACCTAGGGTTCGACTACCAACCCTAATTTGGTTTATCTAGATTATGTCTCAACCTCACAAGTTCTATGACTCCTCGTAAGAACTATCCTGGCCAAGATTTTGCTGAATTGAGATATAGTAAGTCATTCACTCTAAACTGTTTGGAGAGGTCAATTCCATCTTGATCCACCATCGCTCCACAAGTACTTGACTACACCGAGAATCCTTCCATCACCAGATTAGAAATCCAGGTAGTCCGGTACCAAAGTATAGTGAGTTGCTTGTAAGCTGCTGTTGACCCCACAAGTGATTTTGATGATAACCAAACATTGGAGCATGTATATTCATGATAACTCTTCAAGTGTTTCACAAGTTTTTGTAGGATGTACAACATGTTCAAATTTTAACTCCTATATTTCTACATTCTTGTTTGAGTTGTGTTGTAAATATTCTTATAAAGAAGAACCCAATGAAAATGCTAAGAAAAATCAAGTAAAAAAGGTTACTTTTATAAGTATGTGTGTGCCATGAATTTTAGTTTGAGTTGGTTTGTATGAATTTGTAAAAGAGTTGGTGAGAGTTTTCTTTTAGTTTAATTATAAAAGTCTTGAAGAAGACACTCGAGCCGACCCCAAGAGATGAAGAGCCGACTCTGCTTACTAGCACGTAGTAAGGATTCTAGAATGAAGCAATCCGAGCTTACTCGATGGAAAGCGAGCTAACTCTAGTGAATCCGAGTCGACTGGAATCAGTCCGAGTTGACTCCTCCAGAGTCCATTTTCTAAAGTTTTTTGATAACAACTAGGCGAGCCAACCCGAACCAAAAAGAGCCGACTCTACCAGACCTAATTCTGAAAGCCTGAGAAAGCAAGCCGACCCAAACTACATCGAGCCGACTCTTCCAGAGTAAGGTTTTTCGAACCTGAGAAGAAGAGCCAACCCAAGGTGAAAAAAGCCGACTCCTTGAGTTCAAGATTTTCAAGATTCAACTTCGAGCCGACCTAAGTGACAAAGAGCCGACTCGTCTAGAGTGAGGTTTTGCACCCTAAGACAAAGAGCTGACTGCATTAAAGAAATGGTGACTCGACCTATCGACTCGAAGGATCCAAGCCAACTCGAATGTCGCTTTCAGGTATCTAACGGCTAGTTCCATAATTTATTTTTGAATGCCAAAAAGTGCTCCAACGGCCACAAATCATTCCCCAACGGTCTACAATGGCTAGAATTGCCTTGGGATGATGGAAGACTTTAAATTTCAAGGATTTGAACTACCTTAAAGCAATCAAGAAGAGAGTTCTTCAAAGAATAGAGAGACTCATTGAATATCCTACCAATTAATAGCACAAGAGCACAAGAGCATTCAAGTCAAGCTTTCAAGTCTTCACCAACTCCAATTTTAAGCTTGAAGCAATTTTTGGGAAGAAGCCATTGAAGTAATTAAAACTTATTAAAGTACATTCAAGTGGACTTCCGAAAAGCTGCACTAACAACTATCCGACAAATTGAGTTTGTCATTTCTTGTTGCATTTACTTTCAATTCAATCTTTGAATTGTTGGGTTATTGGTGTGCCCGGTTGAAAAACCAAATAGGTTCTTGGTGAGCCTTGTGAAAACCAAGGGTTAGGTTCTTGGTGATCCTATGAAACCAAGTTGGGTTTCTTTGGTGAGCCTGTTAAAACCAAAGGGTGTTGGGTTTTCTTTGGTGATCTCGTAAAACCAAAGGTTAGAGATTTTGGATTGTGATCCTGTAAAACAATCCTACTATATTCGGGTGTGAATATAGTGAAAATCCGGAGTGGTATCTTGGATAGTGGACGTAGGAGCTGGGTTGCTCCGAACCTTTATAAATTTGATGCGTTTGTGTTGTACTTTTTCTACTCTATTTAGCTTCTATATTTTATAACTCTATCACAGTACCTACCACTTGCAAAGGATTTTGAATTGCTCACTACTTGCTTTAAATTTTTTAAACTCCCAATTCACCCCCCTCTTGGGTAGTGGTGCAGGGTGGTTGTCAAACGCCTACAGCGACCAAAACCCCGATTCAGGATAACGGGTTCTGGAAATTTTTTTGATGCTAGGATTGAGCAAGATGGGGAAGATCCTTTGAAACCTGCAATGATCAAGCGCTAGAAGGGCCGCGTGATTCCTCATGTTGCCAGCCCTCTACCGGATTTCAATCCGGGTCTTCACGAACGGAAGGGATGAACGATGGGTTTCTCACCGTGAGTCCCTATTTATTCTTGTTTTTTTTTTTTTTAGTGAGGAACTAGAAACGGAAGAAAGAGATTCCTCACGGAATCGTCTTCTCCTAACCTGGCTTTTGGCTTGGTGTGCACAAGGGGAAAATTGAATGGCCGGCGGCCTTCTACGGAATCACCCAAAAGACCACCATGCAAGGGAGATTCCCCAAAACAAAACACGCTGCAATAAACACGCCGTGCAATTGTTTCAAAACAAAACTCACCTTCCACGGAACAACAGCACGTCCAAAAAAAATCCCCAAAACCAAAACAACATCCAAAGCTCGTCTCCCAAAAAATTCTCAAAACAAAACAATCAACATCCCAATTGTATATTCCAAACAAAAACAAAACAATGCTTTTCCTTTTCCTTGGTTCAGATTTTAAGAAAACCACCATAAAAGCATAGTCCCCCACTGACTAAAAGAAAAAAAAAAAAAAAAATACTAATGTAAACAAATCCAAACGCTGACTCTTGCGTAAAACTCTTCAAATGGATTTTTTTTTTTTTTTTAAATAATCAAGAGATCACGCCACTAATAAAATTATAATAATAATAATAAGACTAAAGACTCCGGTGTTTTCCCCGGATCCGAAACTCCACGGGCGCTAATAGTGTATTGGGCCTTCGGCCCAATTCCTAATTAATTGTTTTCATCCCAAAAACGGGTCAGATTTGAAACTTGCTTCCCTTGAAGGCGTCTGGACCTGCGCACGTTTCCTGCTGGCGAGGCTGGCGCCCCCAAATCATCATGGGCCAGAAGCTGAACCGAAACATCTGGGTTGGGCTTCGTCGAACTATCACCGGGCTGTCCTGAGATATGAGTCAGTTGATCAGGTTCAATATTCATCTCGATGTCCGCATCACTCTCCCCTTCCTCTGAAAAGCTTGTCCTCAAGCTTGAATTATCACCTGCATAAGGGGTTAGATGTCGAATATTGAATACATCAGAAATAAAGACATCGTCTGGTAATTCAACTCGGTAGGCATTGTCACTAAATTTCTCCAACACCTGACAAGGACCAATTTTCTTTGGCCTGAGTTTGGTGTAGGCCCCCTGTGGATATCGTTCTCTTGGCTAGAAGACCCATACCAAATCACCAACCTCAAAAGTCTGCTGTCGACGCGTCTGATCAGCCTTAGCCTTATACTTGGCATAATTTTGCTCTAGATTGGCTTTAACAGTTGCGTGCACTTCACGGAGATCAGCCACTCGATCTTTAATTTTCTTACTTGATTTGTTTGGTACATCAACAGGTAAAATATCAAGTGGTCCTCTTGGCAGAAATCCATACAATACCTGAAAGGGTGCAAAACCAGTAGAACGGTTCACCGAAGAATTGAACTCAAACTCAATCTTTGGCAAACATACATCCCAATTTTTAAATTCTTGCACATTGGCTCTCAACAAGTTACCAAGACTTCGGTTGACAGTCTCGGTTTGCCCATCGGTCTGAGGATGATAGGGACTACTGAATTTTAATTTTGTACCCAACTTTTTTCACAATTCACGCCAGAAATTCCCCATAAAATTGCTATCTCGGTCCGAAACAATCGACGATGGTAACCCATAATGTCGGACAACTGCAGAAAAATAAAGATCAGCTACTTTTGACGCATCAAATATTGTTTTGCATGGCAAGAAACAAGCCATCTTGTTGAACCGATCTACAACTACCATAATTGAGTCTAGACCTCTCACTATCCGCGGTAAACCAACAACAAAATCCATAGATACCTCTCGCCACGGCTCATCTGGAATCGGTAAAGGGGTATATAAACCTTGATTTGTATCTGATCCTTTGGATTCCTGACACAAACGGCATCTCTTCACAAAGGTTTTGATATCTCGGTCAAGCCCAGGCCAATAAAATCGTTGACGAATTAACCATGCAGTTTTGTCTCTTCCAAAATGTCCTTGATTATGCAGCTCCTGAATAATCAATACACGTAGTGAAGTGTTAGGAATACAGAGACAATTACCACGGAACAAATATCCATCATGTAGGACGAAGTCAGATCGACCTCCAGCTTCCAATTCAGTCACAATGCTCTGGAAATGCTCATCTGCACGGATATCATCCTTCATGCTTTCAAACCCAAAGGTATATACTTGCATAGCACCAATCAATAAACTCCATCTACTTAAAGCATCTGCCACTTTATTCAAAGTGCTTGACTTATGCTTGATGCTGAAAGTATACTCCTGTAGAGTACTTACCCATTTTGCATGTCTGGAGCTCAACTTATGCTATCCCTGTAGAAATTTTAATGCTTGATGATCAGAGTACAGCACAAATTCTCGCTGGATCAAGTAATGTCGCCAATGTTGCAATGACCTCACAATGGCATATAGCTCCAAATCATAAATCGAATACAACAGTTTAGCACCTCCAAGCTTCTCACTGTAGAAAGCAACGGGTCTCCCATCTTGGCTGAGTACTGTGCCAATCCCAGTCTTCGAAGCATCACAATCCACTTCGAATACCTTGTCAAAATCTGGAAGAACCAATAGTGGTGCTTGGGTCAACTTGACTTTCATCTCATCAAATGCTGCCTGAGCAGAGTCATTCCATCCAAACTGATTTAATTTCAACAAGTTTGTTAAGGGTGCAGCAATCTCACTATACCTCTTAACAAACATTCTGTAAAAACCCGCAAGACCCAAAAAGGATCTCAATTCAGTCAAAGTAGTAGGTGCTGGCCAGTCCACTATCGCTCGCACCTTACATTCATCTGGAAGAATTCCATCACCAGTAACAACATATCCTAGAAAAATTAATTTGTCTACTATCCAAATACACTTCTCTGGGTTAGCAAAAAGCTGGTTTTCACGTAATACTGTTAAAACATGTGAAACATGCTCAACATGCTCTTGTGCTGTCTTACTGTATATCAATATATCATCAAAGTATGCAACAACAAAAGAAATAAGGAATGGACGCAAAACCTGGTTCATTACTCTCATGAATGTACTAGGCGCATTAGATAGCCCGAATGGCATCACCAACCATTCATACAGGCCTTCCTTTGTCTTGAAGGCTGTCTTCCATTCATCACCTGGCTTCATTCTGATCTGATGGTACCCACTTTTCAAATCAATCTTAGTAAAGAATACGGCACCACTCAACTGATCTAGCATATCATCCAGCCTCGGTATTGAAAATCTAAATTTCATAGTAATTCTGTTTATTGCCTGGCTGTCAATACACATATGCCATGAACCATCCTTTTTCGGCACCAAAAGTGCTGGTACCGCGCATGGGCTAATGCTTTCCCGTACAAAGCCTTTGTCTAAAAGATCTTGAACTTGCCTCTTCAGCTCCTCATGCTGCTGCTGAGTCATTCGATAATGAGCCTTATTCGGCAACACAGAACCCGGAATCAGATCAATCTCATGCTAAATATCTCGAAGTGGTGGCAAACCCGCAGGAAGCTCACTCCGTACAACATCCCAAAATTCATCCAAAACTGATACCAACTCTTGAGGAAGATCATGTAGCTCCTGTTCCCCATTCTGGCCAAACTCTTCTAGCTTACTAATCAGGGCAAAATAGAAATATTCTTCCTCTAAACTCGCCTCAAACTCCCTGCTTGGCAAACAAATTACCACCTTCTGTTCAACCATGTCCTGTAGTGGTTTCAAGATCACTTTTCTCCCATCTGGTCGCAGCATATAAGTATGAGTGAAACCATTGTACGCTGCTTTATTATCAAACTGCCAAGGTCATCCCAAAATGATGTGTGTCACATCCATCGGTACAACATCAGCTACTATTGACGTTTCAAGCTGAGGACCAAAAGACAAGGCCAACCTACATCATCGACTGACATGAATATCTGCATCCCGATTCACCCAGCCGAGCTTGTATGGTTGAGGATGGGGCTCTGTCATCCATCCTAATTTCTTCACAACTTCCTCAGCAATCACATTCTCCCAACTTCCAGAATCAATAATTACCTTGCAAGTTTTACCAGCTACAGTGCACTTTGTTGAGAAAATATCGTGCCGACGCCAATCTCCACTAGCTCTTGGTGCAAGACACATCCTTCAAATGATCAGACTCTCTCCCTGGATGTGGTCTGGCTCAATCACATACATCTCATCCTCGAACTCATCATCCTCGAGAAATTCAACTTCCTGCTCCTCCTCCATAAGTAACTGGGTACGCGCCTTGGGGCACTCATTGGCATAATGTCCTAGGTCATGACACCGATGGCAGCGAATATTGGATCGATTGCCGCCCACCCTCTGCTGGGGACCTGAAGCCCCACTCGGCACTGTAGGTCTCGGAGGAACTGCCAAAGTTTGTTGCCTTACCACAGGAGGTGCACTCCTACTACCAGAACTCTGCCCCGAAAACTGACCAGATAATTTTTCTCTACTCTGGAACCCTCTATTCCGCATCAGGCTCCGCTCCACTGCTTGCGCCCGCATGTGCGCATCACCAACACTGTCAATCCGATGCAAAGCCAATGCATCCTGGATCAGGAATCGCAGTCCAAGCAAATACATGGCTACCAACCTCGGTTCTGACTCCATCAATCGGTTTCGAGCCACCAGTCGGTAGAACTCTGTAGTATAATCTTCCATGCTTTGATTTCCTTGTGTTAAACCATGCACTTTAGAATAAAGGACCTGTTCATGATTCGGAGGAAGGAACTCCCGATTCATCTCCTGCTTCAAGGCTGCCCATGATGCAATTGGTGGCCTCCCATCCATATACCTCCGGTAGTGCTGTGCATGCCACCAAGCCACTACTCGATCTTGAAATCGGATTGTGATAAGCGGCACTTGCTTGTCCAAAGGCACTTCTTTCAGCCGGAAAACATCATCAACCTGCAGGGTCCAATCCACATACTCATCAGGATTCAAACCACCTCTGAACTCCGGTATTTCAATCCGAAACCCGGACTCCCAACGAGTCTGATTGTCATGCATAGGTGTTGGTCCGAAATCCCTGGGAAGCACTGCATCACGTCGTGGTTGCTGCCCTCTTTGCAATGGTGGAGGATCTTCAATATTCTGGAAAGGGTCGGCATCACCTTCTCGATGTTCATCAGGTACATTGCGATCTTGATGAGGTATAGCATGATCTTGCACCTCCAATCATGCCATCATTGCTTGCAAAACAGCCATCATCTGCTGCTGGGTCTCCACAACGTCACGAAGAGAAGGCTCCCCGTTGTTCCGCTCCATGGTTACCGGTAGAATTTTTTTTTTTTTTTAAATCAAGAACGGATCAAGGACAGATCAAGAATGGATCAGGGACAGATCAAGAATGGATCAAGGCTCTGATAAAGAACGGATCAAGGCTCTGATACCAAGCTAGTGCAGGGTGGTTGTCAAACGCCTACAGCAACCAAAACCCTGATTCAGGAGAACGGGTTCTGGAAATTTTTTTGATGCTAGGATTGAGCAAGATGGGGAAGATCCTTTGAAACCTACAACGATCAAGTACTGGAAGGGCCGCGTGATTCCTCACGTTGCCAGCCCTCTACCGGATTTCAATCCGAGTCTTCACGAACAGAAGGGACGAACGATGGGTTTCTCACCGTGAGTCCCTGTTTCTTCTTCTTTTTTTTTTTAATCAGGAACTAGAAACGGAAGAAAGAGATTCCTCATGGAATCATCTTATGATACCAAGCTGGTGTAGGGCGGTTGTCAAACGCCTGCAGCATCCAAAACCCTGATTTAGGAGAACGGGTTCTGGAAATTTTTTTTGATGCTAGGATTGAGCAAGATGGGGAAGATCCTTTGAAACCTGCAACGATCAAGTGCTGGAAGGGCCGCGTGATTCCTCACGTTGCCAGCCCTCTACCGGATTTCAATCCGGGTCTTCATGAACGGAAGGGATGAACGATGGGTTTCTCACCGTGAGTCCCTGTTTCTTCTTCTTTTTTTTTTAATCAGGAACTATAAACGAAAGAAAGAGATTCCTCACGGAATCGTCTTCTCCCAACCAGGCTTTTGGCTTGGTGTGCGCAAGGGGAAAATTGAATGGCTGGCGGCCTTCTACGGAATCACCCAAAAGACCACCGTGCAAGGGAGATTCCCCAAAACAAAACATGCTGCAATAAACACGCCGTGCAATTGTTTCAAAACAAAACTCACCTTCCACGGAACAGCAGCACGTCCAAAAAAATCCCCAAAACCAAAACAACATCCAAAGCTCATCTCCCAAAAAATTCTCAAAACAAAACAATCAACGTCCCAATTGTATATTCCAAACAAAAACAAAACAATGCTTTTCCTTTTCCTTGGTTCGGATTTTAAGAAACCACCATACAAAGCATAGTCCCCCACGTGACTAATTGATAGGGAGAAAAGAAAAAAAAACAAAATTTAATGTAAACAAATCCAAATGCTGACTCTTGCGTAAAACTCCTCAAATGGATTTTTTTTTTTAAAATAATCAAGAGATCACGCCACTAATAAAATTATAATAATAATAATAAGACTAAAGACTCCGGTGTTTTCCCCGGATCCGAAACTCCACGGGCGCTAATAGTGTATTGGGCCTTCGGCCCAATTCCTAATTAAATGTTTTCATCCCAAAAATGGGTCAGATTTAAAAATTGCTTTCCTTGAAGGCGTCTGGACCTGCGCACGTTTCCTGCTGGCGAGGCTGGCACCCCCAAATCATCATGGGCCGGAAGCTGAACCGAAACATCTGGGTTGGGCTTCGTCGATCTATCACCGGGCTGTCCTGATATATGAGTCAGTTGATCAGGTTCAATATTCATCTCGATGTCCACATCAGGTAGCCACCTGGGCAATAACTGGTATCAGAGTAGTGTCTCTGAATACATTAAGAGCAAAAATTGATGGCTCATCCAATGAGTACATCCTTGGTGGAAGGCTAGTCAACTAATAGACCTCCACTATTCACAGGCACAATTTATGCATATTGGAAAGCACGAATGAAAATCTATATTCAAGCTATTGATTTTTAATTATCGAAGGTCATTCATAAAGGGCCAAGTATTTGCATGATCAAAGTTGATGGCATGGATGTCCTTAAGCCTGAAGAGGACTGGGATGAACACGACATGAAACTAGGGGAATTGAATGCCAAAGCCATGAACTTGATTAACTGCACTTTGGATTTAAATGAGTTTATTCGAATTTTCATTTGCTTCTCAGCGAAGGAAATTTGGGATAAACTTGAGGTGACCCACGAAGGAACTTCACAAGTGAAAACCTTAAAGATAAATTTTTAAGTGCATAATTATGAATTGTTTAAGATGGAGCCTAATGAAAGTATTTCTGTCATGTACACTAGATTTACATATATTATTAATGGTTTGAAAAGTCTTGGCAGGGTATATTCAATTACTGATTTAGTATAAAAAATCTTGAGATCACTTCCTGACAAATGAGATCCTAAAGTCACTGCCATTCAGGAAGCCAAATATTTAAACATCTTATCAATGGATCAATTAATGAGATATCTCATCACTCATGAATTAGCCATGCAGCATAGAATGGATAATGATGAGAAAAGAAAAAGATAATTGCATTCAAGGCTGCATTAGAATCAAAAGATGATGAAGACAAAGAAGATGACTCCTCTTCCAAAGATGATCCTGAAGATGAAGACATTGCAATGGTCGTGAGGAGATTCAAAAAGTTTATGGGAAAGAAAAAAGGTAGATACAACAAAAAATTTCATAAATGAGGAGAGCATTCAAAAGAGAAGGATAAGGACAAAGATAAAGATAAGGAGCAAGTCCCCACCTGCTATGAATGTAAGAAACCGGGGCACATTCATCTCGACTATCCTCAACTAAGAAAATTCTTCAAGAAGAAGAAAATAAAAGTGATGGTTGTCACGTGGAGCGATAGTGAAGACTCCACTTCAACTGAAGAAGAAGAGACCACCAAAATAGCAAATCTATGTCTAATGGGTCTCGAGGATGAGGTAAATTCTCCCAATGTTCAAATCGAATTTACTTTTGAGGAATTAAATTCTGCATTCCATGATTTGCTATATGAATTTAAAAAAGCAGGAGTAAAGATTAGATCATTAAAGCATATCAATGATTCTTTACTCAAAGATAAAATGAAAGTTTAAAAAAGAATAGATTACTGCAAAATGAATTTCATACCTTTTCTGAAAAATGTAATGCTTTGAAAATTGAAAATGGAGAAGTTCAAGATAAAAACAATGTTTTGATAAAAGAAAACAATGAACTAAAAAAGGAGGTTGAAAAACTCAAGCCACTTGTTGAAAAATTAACTTTATCTTCTAATAAGCTTGAGTTAATTCTTAAAGAACAAAGAATTTCTGTAAGCAAAGCTAGAATAGGTTTTGATGCTTCAAATTTAAATTATGTTTCAGCTACTACTTTTGTAAGACAAAAAGATTTTGTTCCCAAGTTTACTTCCTATAAAACCTTTGTTACAAAAGACTCTATTTCCATTTCAAAACCTGCTATTTCTGCATCTAGAATTTCAAAGTCAAAATCATTCCAAAATTCTAAAATTAAATGTTTTGCTTGCAAAAAGTTAGGACATAAAGCCTTCAACTACAATACTATTAGAAATGTTCATAATACAAGAAAAATTTGGGTTCCCAAAGGGACCACCTTAACTAACCTGAAAGGACCCAAGTTAGCTTGGTAACCTAAAAGCACTCCTTGATTTTCTTGCAGGAATGTCTTGTAGCCCAAAAATTAAAAAAAAAATGGTATCTCGATAGTGGCTGTTCAAGGCATATGATGGGTGACAAGGATCAATTCATCACCCTGAAAATGAAAGAAGAAGGTATAGTTCTAGGGCTAGAAATTGGCCGGCCCAAAAACTATATTTTAAAAATTTTTGGATCGAATCCGGGCATCCCTTTAGCCCAAAAACTAAATTGACTCTATTTTACAGCCCTAAGACTAGTCCAATATGCTTAAAATTTTGTCTGCAGCCTGAACCAATTTCAAGCCGGCCCGAAGTTTATTGAGCTGGCCCAGTCTAGTTTGAAACAATGAGCTTTTGGGCCGGCCCATTTCCAGTCCTAATGGTTACATTTGGAGACAATGGCAAGGGAAAAATAATCGGAATCGGTAAGATTAAAATAATTCCCTATACTTTTATTGAAGATGTGCTACTAGTAGATAAATTGAAGTATAATTTATTTAGTATTTGATGCAGAATGAAAGCTCTGATACCAAAATTGATGCAGAATGAAAATGTGGAATGCGGAAGAAAATTAAAATTAATGTATTTTTTTATTTATTTATTTTCAGAAGTCGGCTTTGACTCAAAGAAAAGATAAACTAATGTTGAAAGAAACTAAGAAATGACAGAAAGCACAATTAAAAGGAGTGGATTATCAAAGTAACTCAGAAGTAGTATCGCTGGGGATTGAGAAACCCCTAGACCTAGGGTTTACTCCTCTTTCAAGAAACAGATGAAGAGAGAAGAGAAGGTTTTATACCTGACTGTGATATCTCTCGTTGCTTCAATTGAAGGACACTCTCGAGCAGATTGTAGGATCCTTGGAGACGGGGTATCTTCGCAATGGATCCTCGGATTGTAGTCCTATGGCAAGGTTGGCCTTCTTCTCGAACTCAGGATCTGGAAGAAGAAGAACAAAAAAAAAAACCAGAAACTCAAAGAAAGACACTGACCTGAGGACTTAATGAAGATTATTGGATATAGAAGTTCCGGAGATCTTGATACTGATCTGACTCTTCTTTGAACTTGCTCTGTAGTTGAAACAGTTGATCTGAACCTGGATGCTGGTGGCCGGCCTCTATGTGGAAGAGAGGGGCCGTGGGATGTAGATGGAAAATTAGGGTTTGGTGGTGGTGGAGTAGAGATGGGTGGACTAAGCTAGGGGTTTGGGGTTGGAGATCTCACACCTCCTCAAGGTTCCTAGGGAACCCGGATTTACTCCCTCACAGAGCTCAACACTCGAATACAAGTGCGGAAGAGAAACACAAAGTTGCTCACAAAGAAATAGATTTCATTCATCATTCATCATTTTATTCAAGAGTTACATAGAGTTGAATATATAGACATAACAAAGAAATAAAATTTTATACATTTTCCATGTGGGACTAATAGGACTAACCCACACTTTAGGCATCAAATTTTCTTCCCAAGACTCCTTCCATGAGTGGGCAGCCCAAAAACTCCAAGAAAACTTGAAAATCAGCTCCAAATGGCAGGTTATCGGGGTGTCTCCTAGTATCTCTCCATGAATCAAGGATTTTCCCTTCATGGTTTGGCTCATTTGGACACCTCCTAGTCTTGCTCCACAAGTTTAAGCTTCTTCCTTTCATGGCTTTGGCACTTTTGGAAACTTTTGGGTGCCTCCTTGATTTTCTCCCCAAGACATGCTCTCTTCCCTTTTATAACTTGGATTTTTATGGAACATTATGGGGCACCTCCTTGATCCTCTCTTCAAGAAAAATTCTTGCCATCCTGGCTTGGGTTTATCTGGAAAGAAGTTGGCTCCTCCTTTGATTGAGGTATCTTGATGGATTTCTCCCCTAAGTGGTGCAAGAAAAAAGAACCTGCTTACTTGAGGCATGGGGACCAAGGTACACTGGATGGAGATGTGGCAGGGAGTGTGGCACCCACTTGTAGCTGGAAAATGTGGTGCCCTATGGCAAAGGGAATGACAGCTACCTGGGCCTTGGACTTGGACTGAGTCAACATGACCCAACAAAAATTGAAATGACAAAATTACAGACTCAAAATTGAGTTGATCAGGTCAACCCTTATTACAAAACCAGAAAATCCTAATTCTTCGGGCAAGGTCAATCAGAGATCCAGATGGAGCCCTGAAGTCTTCTTCTGAGTATGGTGCCCGCACCAATTCTCCCAGGGTGGGAGGAACTCGACCTTGTCGAGTAAGGCTCAAGTTGGCTCTGGTATCTCTCCAAGAGGTCTGGATCCAAATCTTGTAGTTCTTCTCGGGAGATCCAAGAGTCATCAGAGTCTGGCCTTCCTTGCCAGCGGACCAGGTATCTTTGGTATCCTTGATTACGAGTAGAGATAACCTGATCATCCAGGATCATTTCAATCTGCTCTTTCCTCACAGGCCAGTTTGTTGGTGGACACACAGGATCGGGATCACTCTCAATAACAGGATTAGGTTCAAAAGGCTCACTGGGAATCACAGCTGGCTCCCTGTACTCTACTAGGTCTGTAATGTTGAAAGTAGAGCTATTGCCTAGTTCTGGAGGCAACTCGAGCACATAGGCATTGGAACCTACTCTCTTCACTACTCTAAATGGTCCAGCTCCTCTAGCATGTAACTTTCTAACGGTTCCAGGAGAAAACCGCTCAGGCCTTAACCTAATCATTACATAGTCTCTCTCAACAAAAGTTTTGACTCGTCTTTGAGAATCAGCCAACTTCTTATAAGTTTCATTACTTAAACTTATTTTGGCATGAATTTCTATATGCAAGTCCTTTACATGCTATGCAAGTGCATCAAGAGACTTGTGTGTGTGGGCTAATAGTGAAATCAGATCAAGTGGTGTGTGAGGCTTGTATCCATGAACAATTTCAAAGGGACTCTAGCCTATAGACCTATTGATCGAAACATTGAATGCAATTTCAGCCCTGGACAAAATACAAATCCCAATTCCTGGTGCTCTCAATCAAACCAAAATCTGAGCCAAATCCTGGTAAAGGGTCAAGAAAAACTAAACTAAACTGACGACGCATTCTTAAAGAATGGACTTTATTCCAAAGGAACCCTAGGTCTAAACCTAACAAACTAAGGCTCTCTAGGTTTGATCTTGGATCGGAGGAGGGCATGCAGAGCATGAAAACTTATTATGGATGCCTAGTAGGTGCCATAAGGTCTTCCAGAAGTAGGTGGCAAACCTAATAGGTTCTAAGGAGTCTTGCAACCTAGAAATCTCAGTAAAGTGTAATTCCATAGCTCTAGAAACATGAGAAGATTCAGGGAAGGGTAGGAAATAAGAATCAGAATTTTGAGGTGGCTTATAGGAAACAAGAAACATACCTTGGTTATTCATGATGACCATAAAATGAGGACATTGTTCTATAGGTGCACTCATCCAAACCTCATGATTTGCTCTAGGAGGGTCTACAAGTGCAAGTTCTAGGGTAGGCTGGGTGCTCCTAGAAGATGGAAGGTTATCAGGAAGGTCTTCGGAATGTTTATCTAGAAAGTCCTCTAAGCTACTATCTTTTTCTTGTTCTTGGACCTTTTCAATGGGCAATTCTTGTGAACCCCTTCCTTCTTCACACTTCTCTACTAGATTTGACTCAGGGGTGTCTTTTTTGGATTCCTCAATGAGTTCAGGGCTATTCTCACTTAAACTTTCATTGGGTGTAATTTCCTCTTCCTGAACTTCCTCAAAAGGGTCTTCTCTTAGGGTTAGCTCCTGAATTTCTTGAGTGGCAGGGGTCCCCTCAATAATCCCATTAGGTAGGAGTTGGTTAATTGAATTATCGGGAGAGATATCCTCAAATTCTTCTTCTTCATATTCATCTATCAAACTTATGTCAGGCTCATATATTTCTTCCTCAATCTCACTGAAAGGTTCTAATCTATTCTCCTTTGATTCCTCTTTAAGTACAGCTCTGGTCGAGTCAACTAATTTTGGGATGACCATGCCTAACTCCTTCTCAGTGTTATCCTTCTGGTCGAGAGGTGACACAAGTGGGAATTGACAAACAAGAGTCTGGTTCACTACGGGTGTCGGATCAATCAGAACTTGACTCAAGTTGGTAGAGGTTGGCTTTAAGTCCTAAGTACTTGATTGGATATATCTTAAAGACCACTCATAGTCTTGGGCTTCTTGGTAGGCTCGGTCTAACTTATTGGTCTTTTCAAGGCATAGCTTCCTATAAATGTCTGGGTGTAACCCAACCCTAAACCTCGATATGATCTGAGCTTCGGTCTCAATGGTATTGCATTTCATGTCATACCACTGGAAGTCCTCCATATATTTAGACACAGGCCTATTACCTTGTTGCAATTGGTACCATTGGTCTAAAAGTCTTTTCTCATAGGATCTACCTAGGTACCTATCTCTCAACTTACTTCTCATATCTCTCCAAGTATATATTTCCTCTTTTCTTTGATAACACTCACGCTCAATAGCAAACCAATGCGATCTAGCATGTTTGGTGAACTTGGTTTTGGCCAACCTAACTTGTCCTAATTCCGATATGTTAGTGCACTCAAAATACCGATCCATTTGTTCTTCCCACTTAATATATGTCTCTTGTCTTCCATCAAAAGTGGGTGCATAAGATTCGGTGTTCCTAACGGGTCCCTTTTCTGAGTCAACCAAGTATGGATATAGGCTCCTAGGGTTATGCTCGGGATCACGGTATAAGGTCCTCTTAGGCTCCTGGCATGGTTGAGGTTGGGGCCTATTAAATTTTGGATCAGGGGTCCAATTTTGATGTCTACGTTTCTCAAGTCCCTGGGCTCGGTCTCTAAACTGGGCAAAACCCTCATTCATATCCTGACTCAATTTGGTCATACTTTTGGTAAGAGTTCTAATCATGGCCTCTAAATCAGGTTGGGTTTGACCAGGTTGGTAGGGTACTCCGTTCTGGGTGGACATGATGATGCAAGCAAGCACACCAAATGAGACTCGATTGAAACGACTACGGGCTAACTAGACCTAGAGCCCAAACTAGATGCCCAATCAGAGTGGCAAGCTAGCCTGTAGTAACTCGGGACTCAGCCAGGCAGGTGTAAGAGGAGTGTTAGGTCCCTAATTTCCAATCCTAGACACCAATCAAAGATTGGCCAGGTAGGCGGACCAGCGCACAAGCCCTTCGGGATAGAATCCCTGAACCACCATTCTAGACACTGAGTATAAAGCATACACAGAGTAATGAGACAAACTGACTCAACATTAACCTAGACCCGACTTGTTGGTGTCCCTAGCCCACTAGGGCAAATTAAGTCTAATAAATTTTAAAATTTGGCTTAGGATCGAATGAATGGGTGGTGGTTTTGGGCTAAGGAGAGGTTATCAACTCCTCCCCTTATCTTAGATGCTCGATTTCCCTTAAGATGAATTAGGAGATGATCACTCAAAAAAATTGAATTGCAGAAACACAAAAACAGAATTGCTGTAATTTAACTCTCAGAAATTTCACAAAAACCAATAAATTACAGTAAAATTATATAAAATAGTTTTAATTATACTGGTCCAAAAAAATAAAAATCACATAATTTGGAGTTACCTACAATGAGAAACAATTCATGCAACAGGGTAGTTACAGGCTGAAAACAGAACGCTTCCCCCGTTTACAATTCCTGCTACGAAGTTGTAACCCAGCGGATCCCCTACACGCCCTAGGAACACCCCATGGAATGGGAAGAGGAGGCTTGCAACTCGCTTCGTTCCTAGGACCGGACATCCTGGGGAGTCTACTTCGAGCAGACAAAGTAAAAAAGAGAGACACTCAAAACATGCAAGCAAGTCAGAAACCCTAGACAGGGCTCTGATACCAAAATTGATGCAGAACGAAAGCTCTGATACCAAAATTGATGCATAATGAAAATGTGGAATGCGGAAGCAAATTAAAATTAATGTATATTTTTATTTATTTATTTTCAGAAGTCGGCTTTGACTCAAAGGAAAGATAAACTAATGTTGAAAGAAACTAAGAAATGATAGAAAGCACAATTAAAAGGAGTGGATTATCAGAGTAACTCAGAAGTAGGATCGCTGGGGATTGAGAAATCCCTAGACCTAGGGTTTACTCCTCTTTCAAGAAACAGACGAAGAGAGAAGAGAAGGTTTTATACCTGACTGTGATATCTCTCGTTGCTTCAATTGAAGGACACTCTCGAGCAGATTGTAGGATCCTTGGAGACGGGGTATCTTCGCAATGGATCCTCGGATTGTAGTCCTATGGCAAGGTTGGCCTTCTTCTCGAACTCAGGATCTGGAAGAAGAAGAACAAAAAAAAAGAACCAGAAACTCAAAGAAAGACACTGACCTGAGGACTTAATGAAGATTGTTGGATGTAGAAGTTCCGGAGATCTTGATACTGATCTGACTCTTCTTTGAACTTGCTCTGTAGTTAAAACAGTTGATCTGAACCTGGATGCTGGTGGCTGGCCTCTATGTGGAAGAGAGGGACCGTGGGAAGTAGATGGAAAATTAGGGTTTGGTGGTGGTGGAGTAGAGATGGATGGACTAAGATAGGGTTTTGGGGTTGGAGATCTCACACCTCCTCAAGGTTCCTAGGGAACCCGGATTTACTCCCTCACGGAGCTCAACACTTGAATACAAGTGCGGAAGAGAAACACAAAGTTGCTCACAAAGAAATAGATTTCATTCATCATTCATCATTTTATTCAAGAGTTACATAGAGTTGAATATATAGACATAACAAAGAAATAAAATTTTATACATTTCCCATGTGGGACTAATAGGACTAACCCACACTTTAGGCATCAAATTTTCTTCCCAAGACTCCTTCCATGAGTGGGCAGCCCAAAAACTCCAAGAAAACTTGAAAATCAGCTCCAAATGGCAGGTTATCGGGGTGTCTCCTAGTATCTCTCCATGAATCAAGGATTTTCCCTTCATGGTTTGGCTCATTTGGACACCTCCTAGTCTTGCTCCACAAGTTTAAGCTTCTTCCTTTCATGGCTTTGGCACTTTTGGAAACTTTTGGGTGCCTCCTTGATTTTCTCCCCAAGACATGCTCTCTTCCCTTTTATAACTTGGATTTTTATGGAACATTGTGGGGCACCTCCTTGATCCTCTCTTCAAGAAAAATTCTTGCCATCCTGGCTTGGGTTTATCTGGAAAGAAGTTGGCTCCTCCTTTGATTGAGGTATCTTAATGGATTTCTCTCCTAAGTGGTGCAAGAAAAAAGAACCTTCTTACTTGAGGTGTAGGGACCAAGGTACACTGGATGGAGATGTGGCAGGGAGTGTGGCACCCACTTGTAGCTGGAAAATGTGGTGCCCTATGGCAAAGGGAATGACACCTACATGGGCCTTGGACTTGGACTGAGTCAACATGACCCAACAAAAATTGAAATGACAAAATTACAGACTCAAAATTGAGTTGATCAGGTCAACCCTTATTATAAAACTAGAAAACCCTAATTCTTCGGGCAAGGTCAATCAGAGATCCAGATGGAGCCCTGAAGTCTTCTTCTGAGTATGGTGCCCGCACCAGTATTAGTCAATTATGTGATAAAGGCTTCAAAGTTATCTTCAAATCATCTATGTATATAGTAACAAGCTCCTTTGACTCTAGCAGTAAATTCATTGGACATAGACTAGGAAATATTTATGTGGTAGATCTAAATGATCTTGCCATGTCAAGTAGCTCTAGTTTAGTTGCAATAAATGCTAAGAACAATGAGTCTTGCTTATTATGGCATAGACGATTGGGTCATGCTAGCATGCATATAATTACCAAATTAATTTCCAAAAATCTTGTTAGAGGCATAACTAAGTTTAAAGTTGATTTTGATCATATTTGTGATGCATGCTAAATGGGTAAACAAACTAGGGGGAGGTTTAAATCCAAAAATCTGATTTCAACATCTATACCTTTAGAACTATGTTTCCCATATATGGTGCCCAAGAGGGGGGGTGAATTGGGTCTTTCTTCTTTTCTTAAAATAAAGCAATATATGTGCTATCAATTTCAAATGTGATGAGTGATAGTGCTCAAGTAATTGTGCAACGGAAACAATGAAAGATAACAACAATTAAAGAGCAATAGAGAGTAAAGCAATGCAAACACACAAAACGTATAATGGTTCGGTGCACCTAGAACCTACATCCACTCCCCAAGCTCCACTTGGAAATTTTCACTATAATCTTCTCTAGATTATAGCCGACTTGTTTTACAAGGCTCACAAGTCAAAACCTAAGTTGGTTTTGTTACCTAGGCTCACCAACAAACCTTACACACTTGTTTTGGCTTCGGGCTTACAAGCAACCCTAGTTGATTTTATTAATTGGCTCACCAACAAACCTCACACTAGTTTCAAATTCCCTTGAAACTAGGCTAGCACAAATAGAGTATGAATACAATGAATAAAAACAAGACAAACTCCTTTTTGAGCAAAAAATAATTCGATGTAGCTCTTGTTAGAGACTTTTCAAGTCTTCCTCTTGGAATCTTGGACCTCACTAAATGCCAAAGACTTGAAAACTGGATTCCTCAAAAATGGAAAGCTTTTGGCTAAGGAATCTCTTGGATTTTCTCTCTTTTTGGCTTAGGATTGATTGAAAGCTTTGTACTTTTGCTCTTTTCTTTTTCACTTTGTCTCCTTAACCTTTTTGAAGTTAGGTGGAGGTTAAATACTTCATTCAAGCTGAAACAACTCCACAAGACCGTTAGAATCAAAAATATGGTCGTTTATGGCAGTTAGAAATCAAATCAAAATTTCAGAAAAACTAGCCGTTATACCATGAGTCGACCTCATGAGTCGACCTCTGGGTCAAGTGTCGACCTCATGAGTTGACCTCCAGTTTATCTTAGGCAAAAGTCCAGAAAACCATAGTTCTGCCCAGTTTGAATTCTCAGGCGATGAGTCGACCTCTGGTATCGACCTCTGGACAGGTGTCAACCTCAAGTGGTGACCTTTGAAGCATGCCACTGAAATTTTGCCGTGCCGGCCTTGTTGAACTTTTTTTTTCTTCATGAGTCGACCTCTGGTGGTCGACCTTTGGCAAGGTGTCGACCTCTGGTGGTCGACCTCTGGTCTGAAATTTTCTGAAACTCTAGAGAGGTGCGTGCCATGCTTTAGTTTCTCTAGGACTTTGTTTCTTTTGTCAATTACTTCTTAATATGAAGGTCCAATATGAAAAATTTGATCTTGTTTAAGGTAGAAGAGCTCTTTCCCAAATCAAGCAAGCTTGGTTTCATCATTGTACTCTTGATACTCTTTTTGAATAACCTAAGGCCTGAACCTTTATCTTGAAATGAAACATTAGTCCAAACATATACTCAACCTTTTGTTAATCATCAAAACTAAGGAGCCAAAGCCAACAATCTCTCCCTTTTTGATGATGACAAAACCTTGAGTATATATGCAATTAAGTCCAAGAGCAAAATATAGCATTAAAAATAAATTTCAAAGAAACCTCACATATATGAGTATATCATAAAAACTTACTTTTCATCTACTCTCCCTTTTTTTTTTTTTTTTTTTTTTTTTTTTTTGTGAAAACATTCTCATGAGTCAAAAAGTTAAGAACCATACAAGCTTTACTCTACTCTATGAAAGAGTCATAAGAACCATATATACTTTACTATATTCTATGAAAGAGTCATAAGAACCATATATACTTTACTATACATCCCCTTTTTGTCAATTATCAAAAAGTGCATTCTTTGTAGTAAAAGATATACTAAAGAAAATTATGTTCCATTACAATGAAGTACTTAGTAAAGATATACTAAAGATATACATGCTCCCCCTCAATTTGTGCATTTGATATAGCAAAGACATTCTAACTTAAGGGTTTAAAAAGATAAATGCTAAGAGCTGGCATCAGACAGTAAAATACCACAATATAGAAAAATATAAAAATGAATGTATTCAGTTACAAAATTGCTTACATAGTAAGCACAAAACACTGATACATCAGACATACAAAGCAAACTAGTTGTTGGGTTCTGGTGCAACGCAGCAGAAGGGTAATTTCAAAATTGAAACTAAATTCACACCAAAAAACCCTAAACCAGGAACTCCTTAAGTAAGACTAGAACATATGACAAGCATATCTATGCAAATAAGGATTAGGGTACCAACCTGTAATCGCTTATTCCAACAAACTTGAAGTTGAAGGGGCTAACTGAATTCACCAGGCATCCAGGTGTCCGCCCTACGATGGTGATCCACACAGAGCGATGATCAAGAACACTATCTTCTTGTCCAATGGTTCCTCCTTTTGAGTTCTTCTTCCTAGAACTCAATTCTTCGGATTATGGCTTGAATTCTTTCACACAAGAGGTAGCCTCCCTTTCCCTGATCTCTTCTCCTCCTTCCACTAAGACCTTGGCCCTTTAGACACCCTTGTCTTGAAGAAAAGACCTTGTCCTAAGAGGATATAGGCTTGTCTTAAGTTGGAGGAGAAATTAAGACAATAATGTCTTAATGTAAGAAAGAAGGAATAAAATCAGAACTCCTTTCTTTCCATTACCGTCGGAGACTTTCGCTCTTATTCTTGTTCAGTAGCAGAGTTTCGACAGAGGTGTACTTTGTAAAGGAAACAGTGCAAGAACAAGAAAAGAGTGAAAGAGTCTTTAGGAGAGGAAGAAGGAATAAAAGAAAACATTACCGAGTTCTGATTTTCCTGACCCTTTAAATAGATCTCAGATAGGCGCCCACACATCTCTCCGTGAAAGACTTCTCATGCCCTTTCTTATTTTCTCACACCCCATCCTTCCTTCTCACGGCCCTCCGGATAAATCCCATGGCCTTTCTTAAAGGAAAAGTCACGATGTTTTAAAAAGAAAGGAGTCGCGACTTTTCATCTCCAAAGAGATGTTATTTCGTGCGACCGGGAAGCAACAGACGCTTTCTTCCTTTCTTAAAAAACATCAACCCTTGGATTCCAATCCAAGGGAGGACAAGTGAGGCGCTAATTCTAAGAAATGAGGCCACCCCATATAAAAACATCGGAGTTTTTTATGGAGCGCGCCAAGAGTCCATGCGCCATGGACTCTTCCAAATGGCGCGCCAAGAGTCCATTAGCGCATGGACTCTTGGCATTTTGGCATGAAAATGCTAAGGGGCGGGTGAGGGCTAGCCTAGGTGCATGGTTAGCCAATAGGGTTAGCCATAATCCCTATAACCTCAATTAGGGTCTAATTAGATCCAATTAGAACCCAAATTGAACCAATCCGGAACCCTAATTCGAATCTAATTCGAATAGAAGCTAGGATTTGCAACACCTGCTAGAGTGTCATCACGCAAAATGATTTAATTACAAAATTAAACCCTTGATCAATTCTCTTAAGTGTGTGATCCATTGGGTTCCACATCTAGCCAGCAGTGGGTTCGAATACAAGTTGACCTAATTTGATTAGAACCCTTTCTAATCGATTTTGGTCAAATCGGGCTTACCCGATTATGATCAATTAGGACTCTTCCTAATAAGTGATCATTCAATTTAATCAACCCACAAGACAAGATTGACATCTAGCAACGTGTCATGTCTACCCGGAAGATATGGAAATTCTGGTGAAATACCAAAACTACCCTTCAGTGGAAAATTACCGTAAAATTAAATCCTTCAATCAGCCTGCACCCAGAATATAATTATTGATATGGATATATGTCAGTTCCAATATTACATTCATTTCTAGCTCAATCTTATATTGATGATTCAATTATCTTGATATTAGAAATCATTTCTAATATCTTTACTTTGATCAAAGATTTCTTGAATCATCATCCGATTGATAACTAGCTGGATGCAATCTCCTCTTACTAAGAGTGATCTATTCCTTGTTGACCTACTCATTACCTTCATATCTAATTCACCATTCCCAGTATCAATCCTGTGCATGACTCAGTGTCATGATTAGAATTGAACCAAAGCATGGGTTCATGTACATAAGGTACTTATGGTAGTCTCAGGTCAAAGGATTACTTGTACAACTCCCACTATGAGAACCTTCTATTGACATGTAGCTAAGACTCCATTAGATGTTCTCAAGTTGGATCATATCAGTGAACTCATTCTCTAATGAGCACCCACATCCTAGTATTAGTGTCATACACAAGTGACTGTGAGAGCAGTCACCCTCTCCAATATACATGGGATGTGCTAGTCTTACCGGAAAAACCCTGATCCCCTACTCAGGGTTCCTTTGACTAGGAATATTTTAGATTAAGGTTTTAAGACTTTAGGTCTCACTGGTATGATCTCATCATAACCCTGAAATCATAGCCCTAATCTATGGGGTTCATCATATAATATAAAAATAGCGTATGATGAAAAATAATGCCTTTATTAGAATATTGTCAATTACAATGGTTTGGGAGATACAACATAGATTGGCTTGTAGGGTATATCCCTTTCAATCTCCCACTTGCACTAAAGCCAATCGCCTTTAAATCTTAATCCCATACACTCGAGGTAGCGATCAAACTCTCACCGTGGTAGAGCCTTAGTGAATGGGTCTGCTACATTGTTCTTTGTATCAACTCTATTTATGTAGACATCTTGTCTTTCTACTATTTCTCGGACAAGATAGAAGCGTCTCAGAATGTGCTTGGACTTATGATGAGCTCTTGGTTCCTTAGCTTGAGCAATAGCCCCAGTGTTGTCACAGTAAAGTGGCACTGGGTTTTCAATCTCAGGAACAACACCCAACTCTGTGATGAACTTCTTCATCCAGACTGCTTCCTTGGCGGCTTCACTGACAGCTATGTATTCTGCCTCTGTGGTTGAGTCAGCTACAGTCTGCTGTTTGGTACTCTTCCAACTCACTGCTCCACCATTTAGGGTAAAAACATATCCCGAAATGGATTTTCTATCATCAGGGTCTGATTGAAAACTAGAATCAGAATAAGCTTCTAGTTTAAGATCAGAACCACCATAAACCAGAAAAATATCCTTAGTCCTTCTCAGGTACTTAAGAATATTTTTAACTGCTTTCCAATGATCCTCTCCTGGATCAGCCTGAAACCTACTGACAATGCCTAAAGCATATGCCACATCAGGCCTGGTACATAACATGGCATACATTATGGACCCTATTGCCGAAGCATAAGGTATAGAATTCATTATATTTTTTTCTTCAGGTGTCTTAGAAGACATCCTTTTAGAAAGATGTATGCCTTGACTCATAGGAAGATAACCTCTTTTACTTCCATCCATGCTGAATCTTTTCAGCACTAAGTCAATGTACCTAGATTGGGATAAACCTAGCATCCTCTTAGATCTATCTTTATAGATCTTAATACCTAGTATATAGGATGCTTCTCCCAAATCTTTCATGGAAAACTGGTTTGATAGCCAAACCTTGACTGATTGCAACATTGGGATATCATTCCCAATGAGGAGTATGTCATCTACATACAGAACCAAGAAGACTATGGCACTCCCACTAGTCTTCTTATAAACACAGGGTTCATCCACATTTTTGATAAAACTAAACCTTTTAATAGTTTCATCAAAGCGGATGTTCCAACTCCTTGAAGCTTGCTTTAATCCATAAATGGATTTCTTTAGCTTGCATACTTGATTAGGTTTATTCTTTGAAATAAAACCTTCTGGCTGTGACATGTAGACTTCTTCCTCAAGGAAACCATTGAGGAATGCAGTCTTCACATCCATCTGCCAGATCTCATAATCATGGTATGCTGCTATAGCAAGTAAAATCTGGATTGATTTGAGCATGGCAACAGGTGAGAATGTTTCATCATAATCAATTCCCTGTTTTTGTCTAAAACCTTTTGCCACTAATCTGGCTTTATAGGTTTCAACTTGGCCATCAGCTCCAATCTTTTTCTTACAGACCCATTTGCACCCAATAGGATTAACACCCTCTGGTGCATCGACCAAAGACCATACTTGGTTTACATACATAGAGTCTATCTCGGATTCCATGGCTTCTTGCCATCTATCTGAATCAGTTCTCAAGATAGCTTCCATATAGGTCAGAGGTTCATCATTTTGAATGACTTGGGCTTCATTATTTTCAATAATAAACCCATACCTCTCAGGTGCCCGTGGCACTCTATCAGACCTATGGGGAGGAGTTTTGTGTTCTAGTTCTGTCCTAACTATATGTTCTAATGGTTGAGAACTGTCTATCTGTATTTCTTGTACTTCTCCAAGTTCAATAGTTCTACCATTGCCCTTTTCTAAAATGAACTTTTTTTCTAGAAAAGTGGCATGCCTGCTAACAAAATCTTTGGTTCAGTAGGATGGTAAAATAGATATCCTCTACCCTCTCTAGGATATCCTACAAATAGACATTTATCCGCTCTAGGTTCCAACTTATGTCCAAAATTTTTTTAACATAAGCTGGACATCCCCATACCTTAAAATATTTAAGATACGGTTTCTTTCGACTCCAAATTTCATATGGAGTACTAACAATGGATTTAGAAGGTACCTTGTTCAGAATGTAAACAGCAGTTTCTAGGGTATGACCCCAGAAGGAAATGGATAAATTTGTGAAGCACATCATGGATCAAACCATATCTAATAAGGTACGATTCCTCCTTTCAGCTATACCATTTTGCTGTGGTGTATAAGGAGGGGTCCATTCAGAAAGAATTCAATTAACTTTAAGATAGTCTAAAAACTCCGTGGATAAGTATTCTCCTCCTCGATCAGAACGAAGAACTTTAATACTTTTTCCGGTTTGTTTTTTGACCATACATTGATACTCCTTAAATTTATCAAAGGCTTCAGATTTATGTTTCATAAGATACACACATCCGAACCTAGATAAATCATTTGTAAAAGTGATAAAATATGAGTATCCACCTCTGGCCTGAGTTGTCATTGGACCACATACATCAGTATGTATAAGTCCTAATCACTCAGTTGACCTTTCTCCATGTCCAGTAAATGGAGTCTTGGTCATCTTACCCATGAGACATGATTCGCAAGTTCCTAATGATTCATACTCATAAGGATCAAGGAATTTTTCCTTGTATAACTTGCTTATCCTAGACTCATTAACATGTCCAAGTCGATGATGCCAAAGTCAAGTATCATTAAAGTCTTTTCTTTTTCTTTTATTATTGACATGAAAAACACTATCATTGGAAGAAAGAGTTAAGAGCCCATTGCTAAATATGCCAGAACAAATAATTTTATTAGACAACATTATCGAGCAACCAGTGCTCGTTACATCCATTACATATCCTTGTTTTTATAACAAAGGAATAGATATAATGTTCCTAATAATCTTAGGCATATAATAACAATTTTCTAACTCCAAGATCTTTCCTGAAGGCAACTTCAGAATATAGGTCCCTACAGCTTCTGCTTGGATGATATCACCACCAGCACCATAGAGATTGAAGTCACCTTCCTTCAATACTTTAAGCTTGTGGAGGTCCTGCAAAGATTTGCATATATGGTAACCACAAGCGGTATCCAATACCCAAGTATTTGATATAGATGAATATAATGTCAATATAGCATGTATCTCATACATACCTTTTGGTGCATCTGATGCACCAGGCTTCACAGTTGCAAGGTAAGCCTTTCAATTCCTGTTCCAATGTCCCGCTTTGCCGCAAAAGAAACAGGTTGACTATTTTGAGGCCTTCTTTCTTTTCTTATTCTTATTGATGCAACCCTTAAGGTTTAGCCTCCTATTAAAATCCTTTTTGCCTGATTTCTTTTTATTGGTCTTATCAACAAGAAGAAGTGGAGCCTTTTCTTTCTTAACGTGGCTCTCTGCTGTTTTAACATATTTAACAGCTCAGGCAAGGAAGTGTTCAGTTTGATCATGTGATAATTCAAGACAAACTGAGAAAATGACTCCGGGAGTGATTGCAGGATTAAATCCTGATTCAACTCCCCATCCATAATAAAACCTAATTGACCCAATCTGGTGATTAAGTCAATTATCTTCAGAACATGATCCTGAACGGATGTTCCCTCTGTCATCCTAGCACGGAATAACTTCTTAGAAATTTTATATCTAGTAGTTCTGCTATGTTCTCCATAAAGCTCTTTTAAATTGAGCATTATGGATTGAGTATCCATTGATGGGGACATCTCAAGCACGGATCTTGGAGCAAGCATAATTCTTGGAGTGGCACAGATCTTGAAGCATTTTTGGAATAAATTTATTTAGGATTTATCTTTTGTTTAAAATTTGAATTAGGATTTGGTTGGGATTGATATATGGATAAGCTTATCTTATCCTATCTTATATTTGAATTTGATTCATTCTTATCTTTTTATCTTGTATTCAAATTCAAATGAGGGTTGGAAAATCTATAAATACCACCCTCAGCCTTTTGTAATAGGGGGGATGGATGAATAAAATTTCTATTGTTCTATGTGAAGGAACTGTGTGATCCTAGGGTATCTGTATGATCCCTTCTCCATCTTCCCAGAGTTTCTGTGTGATCCCTGATTTTGGGCATCTGTGTGAGCCTAGGGCATCTATGTGAGCCCCTTTGCTATGTGCTTGTTCTTCTAGGGCATCTGTATGAGCCCCTCTACTATGTGCTTGTTCTTCTTGGGGAATCTATGTGAACCCCAGTATTTTTTCTTAACTCTGCACCCTCTTCTTTCCTCTTCCTTTGCAAAACCCTAATCTCTGGTGACTTTCATGCTCGCCAGTGATCCAGTCCAATCTCTGTCCCGCATCAAATGGTATCAGAGCTAGAGGATCAGGGTTATGTTTTTCCTCTCGGCTCAAAATCTTTCCTCGTGTCCAGATCTCCTGTGCAAGATTTCTCGAACCTCGGTCAGGCGCCGAGGTCCATCAACGCCCTGCACCCGAGCCCCTCTCTTCTCTGCTGCCCACCAAGCCCGTCTCCAGCACAGCTCCGATCAAGTCCCCCCCTCCTCCACCTCCGGCCCGTGACCCTCCCCAACGCCCCACCAGTGTCGTCCATTTGTGAAACCACCGCCAGCAGCCGATGGCCCATCAACAACCAGCAATTGAGAGCAGCATAGAGGTACGACCTTAACTCCCTCCGCTTCAACCCCATCAAGGAGTTGATCATCTCCCGCGAGATGCTAGCACGACTGAGAGCATCGGTCGATGGTGGCCCTCCTCCACTTCTTTCTCTTCCAGGCAGTGGCGCTCCTAGCCTCTTTCCGGCCGTTGATGGCGGAGGTCCTGGTGACGGAAGTCTGATCCCACGGGCAGACGATCATTCCCTTCGCCGAGTGCTTCTCCAGCTGCCACGGCAACGGATCCTCCCCGCCCAGATCCGAACAACATCTCCACCGGATCGCCTCCCCTCCACCACCGACTATGGCCAACGCACCGCCCGGTTCCTCCAGCGCACCAAATCCTTCATCTCCCTTACTGGAACAGTCGGATCCCCTGCGGTCATGACTCCCGCGACCACCGTCCGCGCCGCCATTCCCCTGGGCTGCCGCCATTCACTGGAGCAGGGCCGCGCCGCCATCCCCCCGGGCCACCATCCTCATCCCCAGCCCCGTTGCCGATGAAGCCCGCTGGTGAAGCCTCTGTTTCTTGGTTTGTGAAGAACTCGCAGGAAGCCGCACGAACGTGAAAGCATACCCTGCATTTGTTCGCCGACTTCAAGCGTGGAAGGAAGAAAAAAAAATAGTGAAAAAAAAAAAAAAAAAAAGAAAAGAAAAGAAAAGGAGAGAGAAAATCAGTGAAAAAAAAAAATCAAACAAAAAAAAAAAGAAATGTGAAAAAAAAAAGAAGAAAAAAAAATTGAAACTAGCACTTTTGTTTTGATTTGGTTAGTTCCGGTTCCGTCAAACCCCGCTGAGCTTGACTCGATGGAGTCGAGTTCTCCCCACCGCAGGGAAATGATGGGGACATCTCAAGCACGGATCTTAGAGCAAGCATAATTCTTGGAGTGGCACAGATCTTGAAGCATTTTTGGAATAAATTTATTTAGGATTTATCTTTTGTTTAAAATTTGAATTAGGATTTGGTTGGGATTGATATATGGATAAGCTTATCTTATCCTATCTTATATTTGAATTTGATTCATTCTTATCTTTTTATCTTGTATTCAAATTCAAATGAGGGTTGGAAAATCTATAAATACCACCCTCAGCCTTTTGTAATAGGGGGGATGGATGAATAAAATTTCTATTGTTCTATGTGAAGGAACTGTGTGATCCTAGGGTATCTGTATGATCCCTTCTCCATCTTCCCAGGGTTTCTGTGTGATCCCTGATTTTGGGCATCTGTATGAGCCCAGGGCATCTATGTGAGCCCCTTTGCTATGTGCTTGTTCTTCTAGGGCATCTGTATGAGCCCCTCTACTATGTGCTTGTTCTTCTTGGGGAATCTATGTGAACCCCAGTATTTTTTCTTAACTCTGCACCCTCTTCTGTCCTCTTCCTTTGCAAAACCCTAATCTCTGGTGACTTTCATGCTCGCCAGCGATCCAATCCAATCTCTGTCCCGCATCAAATGGTATCAGAGCTAGAGGATCAGGGTTATGTTTTTCCTCTCGGCTCAAAATCTTTCCTCGTGTCCAGATCTCCTGTGCAAGATTTCTCGAACCTCGGTCAGGCGCCGAGGTCCATCAACGCCCTGCACCCGAGCCCCTCTCTTCTCTGCTGCCCACCAAGCCCGTCTCCAGCACAGCCTTCGATCAAGTCCCCCGCTCCTCCACCTCCAGCCCGTGACCCTCCCTAACACCCCACCAGTGTCGTCCATTTGTGAAACCACCGCCAGCAGCCGACGGCCCATCAACAACCAGCAATTGAGAGCAGCATAGAGGTACGACCTTAACTCCCTCCGCTTCGACCCCATCAAGGAGTTGATCGCCTCCCGCGAGATGCTGGCACGACTGAGAGCATCAGTCGATGGTGGCCCTTCTCCACTTCTTTCTCTTCCAGGCAGTGGCGCTCTTAGCCTCTTTCCGGCCGTTGATGGCGGAGGTCCTGGTGACGGAAGTCTGATCCCACGGGCAGACGATCATTCCCTTCGCCGAGTGCTTCTCCCGCTGCCACGGCAACGGATCCTCCCCGCCTAGATCCGAACAACATCTCCACCGGATCGCCTCCCCTCCACCACCGACTATGGCCAACGCACCGCCCGGTTCCTCCAGCGCACCAAATCCTTCATCTCCCTTACTGGAACAGTCGGATCCCCTGCGGTCATGACTCCCGCGACCACCGTCCACGCCGCCATTCCCATGGGCTGCCGCCATTCACTGGAGCAGGGCCGCGCCACCATCCCCCCGGGCCACCATCCTCATCCCCAGCCCCATTGCCGATGAAGCCCGCTGGTGAAGCCTCTGTTTCTTGGTTTGTGAAGAACTCGCAGGAAGCCGCACGAATGTGAAAGCATACCCTGCATTTGTTCGCCGACTTCAAGCGTGGAAGGAAGAAAAAAAAAAAGAAAAAAAAAGAAAAGAAAAGAAAAGGAGAGAGAAAATCAGAGAAAAAAAAAATCAAAAAAAAAAAAAAGAAATGTGAAAAAAAAGAAGAAAAAAAAATTGAAACTAGCACTTTTGTTTTGATTTGGTTAGTTCCGGTTCCGTCAAACCCCGCTGAGCTTGACTCGATGGAGTCGAGTTCTCCCCACCGCTGGGAAATGATGGGGACATCTCAAGCACGGATCTTAGAGCAAGCATAATTCTTGGAGTGGCACAGATCTTGAAACATTTTTGGAATAAATTTATTTAGGATTTATCTTTTGTTTAAAATTTGAATTAGGATTTGGTTGGGATTGATATATGGATAAGCTTATCTTATCCTATCTTATATTTGAATTTGATTCATTCTTATCTTTTTATCTTGTATTCAAATTCAAATGAGGGTTGGAAAATCTATAAATACCACCCTCAGCCTTTTGTAATAGGGAGGATGGATGAATAAAATTTCTATTGTTCTATGTGAAGGAACTGTGTGATCTTAGGGTATCTGTATGATCCATTCTCCATCTTCCAAAGGTTTCTGTGTGATACCAGATTTTGGGCATCTGTGTGAGCCCAGGGCATCTATGTGAGCCCCTTTGCTATGTGCTTGTTCTTCTAGGGCATCTGTGTGAGCCCCTCTGCTATGTGCTTGTTCTTCTTGGGGAATCTATGTGAACCCCAGTATTTTTTCTTAACTCTGCACCCTCTTCTTTCCTCTTTCTTTGCAAAACTATAATCTCTGGTGACTTTCATGCTCGCCAGCGATCCAGTCCAATCTCTGTCCCGCATCAAATGGTATCAGAGCTAGAGGATCAGGGTTTTGTTTTTCCTCTCGGCTCCAAATCTTTCCTCGTGTCCAGATCTCCTGTGCAAGATTTCTCGAACCTCGGTTAGGCACCGAGGTCCATCAACGTCCTGCATCCGAAGCCCTCTCTTCTCTGCTGCCCGCGAAGCCCGTCTCCAGCACAGCCTCCGATCAAGTCCCCCCTCCGCCACCTCCGGCCCGTGACCCTCCCCAACGCCCCACCAGTGTCGTCCGTTTGTGAAACCACTGCCAGCAGCCGACGGCCCATCAACGACCAGCGATTGAGAGCAGCGTAGAGGTACGACCTTAACTCCCTCTGCTTCGACCCCATCAAGGAGTCGATCGTCTCCTGCGAGATGCTGGCACAACTGAGAGCAGCGGTCGATGGTGGCCCTCCTCCACCTCTTTCTCATCCACGCGGTGGTGCTCCTAGCCTCCTTCCGGCCGTTGATGGAGTAGGTCTTGGTGACGGAAGGCTGATCCCACGGGCAGACGATCATTCCCTTCGCCGAGTGCTTCTCCCGCTGCCACGGCAACGGATCCTCCCCGCCTAGTTCCGAACAACATCTCCACCGGATCGCCTCCCCTCCACCACCGACTGTGGCCAACGCACCGCCCGGTTCCTCCGGCATGCCAAATCCTTCATCTCCCTTACTGGAACAGTCAGATCCCCTGCGGTCATGACTCCCGCGACCACCGTCCGTGCCGCCATTCCCCTGGGCTGCCGCCATTCACCGGAGCAGGGCCGCGCCGCCATCCCCCATGGGCCGCCATCCTCATCCCCAGCCCCGTTGCCGACGAAGCCCGCCGGTGAAGCCTCTGTTTCTTGGTTTGTGAAGAACTCACAGGAAGCCGCACGAACGTGAATGCATACCCTACATTTGTTCGCCGACTTCAAGCATGGAAGGAAGAAAAAAAAATAGTGAAAAAAAAAGAAAAAAAAGAAAAGAAAAGAAAAGGAGAGAGAAAATCAGTGGAAAAAAAATCAAACAAAAAAAAAAGAAATGTGAAAAAAAAAGAAGAAAAAAAAAATTGAAACTAGCACTTTTGTTTTAATTTGGTTAGTTCCGGTTCCGTCAAACCCCGCTGAGCTTGACTCGATGGAGTCGAGTTCTCCCCACCGCAGGGAAATGATGGGGACATCTCAAGCATGGATCTTGGAGCAAGCATAATTCTTGGAGAGGCACAGATCTTGAAGCATTTTTGGAAAAAATTTATTTAGGATTTATCTTTTAGTTAAAATTTGAATTAGGATTTGGTTGGGATTGATATATGGATAAGCTTATCTTATCCTATCTTATATTTGAATTTGATTCATTCTTATCTTTATATCTTGTATTCAAATTCAAATGAGGGTTGGAAAATCTATAAATACCACCCTCAGCCTTTTGTAATAGGGGGGATGGATGAATAAAATTTCTATTGTTCTATGTGAAGGAACTGTGTGATCCTAGGATATCTATATGATCCCTTCTCCATCTTCCCAGGGTTTCTGTGTGATCCCTGATTTTGGGCATCTGTGTGAGCCCAAGGCATCTATGTGAGCCCCTTTGCTTTGTTCTTATTCTTCTAGGGCATCTGTGTGAGCCCCTCTGCTATGTGCTTGTTCTTCTTGGGAAATCTATGTGAACCCCAGTATTTTTTCTTAACTCTGCACCCTCTTCTTTCCTCTTTCTTTGCAAAACCCTAATCTCTGGTGACTTTCATGCTTGCCAGCGATCCAGTCCAATCTCTGTCCCGCATCATCCATGCTTTCATGCTGTCTCTGTAACTCATTGGTCATAGAGGCTAGTATGATATACTTGACAGTAAGGGAGTCATTCTGCCACATTTTGTATGTGGCCATATCTTCCTCTGTGGCATCATCCCCTTGTGGATTAAGACTAGGGGTATCAAGAATATAAGAAAGTTTTTCTGAACTCAGTACAATCTTTAAATTTCTCAACCAGTCCACATAGTTCGGACCAGTCAGTTTGTTGGTGTCTAAGATACTTCGCAGTGATAATGAAGATGTCATTTATCTACATTTAATAAAGAACATTACATAAGCAAACAACCATGAAATGACATACATAATTAAATTAGGTCTTCAATTTAATTATGTCTCCCATTATTTTATCA
The DNA here is from genome assembly GCA_021397845.1 of Areca catechu. NCBI lineage: Eukaryota > Viridiplantae > Streptophyta > Magnoliopsida > Arecales > Arecaceae > Areca > Areca catechu. The sequence goes on from CM038052.1 coordinate 82,986,006, forward strand.
AAATCATAGCCCTCACTATGATAATCGAGAAGAACCCTGATCGGTTTTTCTTAATGAGATTGAGATCCTAATAACTCAGAAGATCTTGCAGAAACAACAACAAATCTTTTACAAGCTCAAAGGTAGGAAACTCTTCCAATTATATCTCATATAATTCTCAAGAAGTAACTTGGCCTCTAGAACATTATTAGTCTTGCAGAAAACACAACAAACCATAATGTTCTAGTTAAGTCAAGACCCTTTCATTTCTATACAGTCAATACTCAAATATAATGCCCTTGTAGATAACACAACAAAGCATTATATTGAATATACTGTAAGCATATCTATGCACTAGACTAGTATCATGTCAATCACCACATTAGGTCTTGCAGATAACACAACAAACCTAATGTGGTTCATAACACAATAATGATCCAGCATGAAGGAAGGCCAATATATAGTATTTTTAACACTAAGCATTTTAGTCAAGATTTAAATTTAATCAAATCGGCCAGCCAAGTGGAAGAGATGTGGGAGTCCCCCCGTTGCTTTCCTAGACACCAATAAAAATTGGCCAGGTCAGTCAACAGAACCAATTAAAAACCACAATTCTCTTTACCTTCCCAGAACCACCTTTCTAGACACCGAATGATCAATTGTACATCATGACTAGTGATGCTTATTAGTTAAATATACTAAGACTTAATATAATTTTTAAAAGGAGGGATTTATAAATTGCCAGCACATTCTTATAGAACGTATCACAATCAACATATCACTCTTATAATCAAATATGTGCTAAGTGTGTCATCATACTAGGACAACCATTTATTACATAATGGATCCACCATTATGCCAGGGCAACCTTATTTCACTATGATGACTTCAAAACTAAACATATCTCTATAATAATTAGGGTTTGAGTGAAAAACCCTAACTAGTGACATACATCAAAACATATATGCAATCAAAGATATGCTAAGTGTAGTAACATATTAGGATTTAAAAATCCTAATATGTAACATACAAACTATCATAGATTATAGTCCTAATTAAGGTCGCTCTGATACCACTGTTGGGTTCTGTGCAACACAGCGGAAGTTTAATTTCAATATTTGAAACTAAATTCACACCAAGAAATCCTAAACCAGGAACTCCTTAAATAAGACTAGAACATATGACAAGCATATCTATGCAAATTAGGATTAGGGTACCAACCTGTAATCGCTTATTCCAACAAACTTGAAGTTGACGGGACTAACTGAATTCACCAGGCATCCAGGTGTCCGCCCTTCGATGGTGATCCACACAGAGCGATGATCAAGAACACTATCTTCTTGTCCAATGGTTCCTCCTTTTGAGTTCTTCTTCCTAGAACTCAATTCTTCGGATTATGGCTTGAATTCTTCCACACAAGAGGTAGCCTCCCTTTCCCTGATCTCTTCTCCTCCTTCCACTAAGACCTTGGCCATTTAGACACCCTTGTCTTGAAGAAAAGACCTTGTCCTAAGAGGATATAGGCTTGTCTTAAGTTGGAGGAGAAATTAAGACAATAATGTCTTAATGTAAGAAAGAAGGAATAAAATCAGAACTCCTTTCTTTCCTTTACCGTCGGAGACTTTCGCTCTTATTCTTGTTCAGTAGCAGAGTTTCGACAGAGGTGTACTCTGTAAAGGAAACAGTGCAAGAACAAGAAAAGAGTGAAAGAGTCTTTAGGAGAGGAAGAAAGAATAAAAGAAAACATTACCGAGTTCTGATTTTCCTAACCCTTTAAATAGATCTCAGATAGGCGCCCACACATCTCTCCGTGAAAGACTTCTCACGCCCTTTCTTATTTTCTCATGCCCCATCCTTCCTTCTCACGGCCCTCCAGATAAATCCCATGGCCTTTCTTAAAGGAAAAGTCATGATATTTTAAAAAGAAAGGAGTCGCGACTTTTCATCTCCGAAGAGATGTTATTTCGCGCGACCGGGAAGCAACAGGCGCTTTCTTCCTTTCTTAAAAAACAACAACCCTTGGATTCCAATCCAAGGGAGGACAAGTGAGGCGTTAATTCTAAGAAATGAGGCCGCCCCATATAAAAACATCGGAGTTTTTTATGGAGCGCGCCAAGAGTCCATGCGCCATGGACTCTTCCAAATGGCACGCCAAGAGTCCATTAGCGCATGGACTCTTGGCATTTTGGCATGAAAATGCTAAGGGGCGGGTGGGGGGCTAGCCTAGGTGCATGGTTAGCCAATAGGGCTAGCCATAATCTCTATAACCTCAATTAGGGTCTAATTAGATCCAATTAGAACCCAAATTGAACCAATCCAGAACCCTAATTCGAATCTAATTCGAATAGAAGCTAGGATTTGCAACACCTGCTAGAGTGTCATCATGCAAAATGATTTAATTACAAAATTAAACCCTTGATCAATTCTCTTAAGTGTGTGACCCATTGGGTTCCACATCTAGCCAGCAGTGGGTTCGAATACAAGTTGACCTAATTTGATTAGAACCCTTTCTAATCGATTTATGTCAAATCGGGCTTACCCGATTATGATCAATTAGGACTCTTCCTAATAAGTGATCATTCAATTTAATCAACCCACAAGACAAGGTTGACGTCTAGCAATGTGTCATGTCTACCCGGAAGATATGAAAATTCTGGTGAAATACCAAAACTACCCTTCAGTGGAAAGTTACCGTATAATTAAATCCTTCGATCAGCCTGCACCCATAATATAATTATGGATATGGATATATGTCAATTCCAATATTACATTCATTTCTAGCTCAATCTTATATTGATGATTCAATTATCTTGATATTAGAAATCATTTCTAATATCTTTACTTTGATCAAAGATTCCCTGAATCATCATCCGATTGATAACTAGCTGGATGCAATCTCCTCTTACTAAGAGTGATCTATTCCTTGTTGACCTACTCATTACCTTCATATCCAATTCACCATTCCCAGTATCAATCCTGTGCATGACTCAGTGTCATGATTAGAATTGAACCAAAGCATGGGTTCATGTACATAAGGTACTTATGGTAGTCTCAGGTCAAAGGATTACTTGTACCACTCCCACTATGAGAACCTTCTATTGACATGTAGCTAAGACTCCATTAGATGTTCTCAAGTTGGATCATATCAGTGAACTCATTCTCTAATAAGCACCCACATCCTAGTATTAGTGTCATACACAAGTGACTGTGAGAGCAGTCATCCTCTCCAGTATACATGGGGTGTGCTAGTCTTACCGAAAAAACCCTGATCCCCTACTCAGGGTTCCTTTGACTAGGAATATTTTAGATTAAGGTTTTAAGACTTTAGGTCTCACTGGTATGATCTCATCATAACCCTAAAATCATAGCCCTAATTTATGGGGTTCATCATATAATATAAAAACAGCATATGATGAAAAATAATGCCTTTATTAGAATATTGTCAATTACAATGGTTTGGGAGATACAACATAGATTAGCTTGTAGGGCATATCCCTTTCAGTAGTACCTCAGTAAACATCATATATCAAGCAAATCTATGAGGCTACTCCTCATCAGAAGGTACATCAAAAGAGATAGGAGCCGAGATCCTAGATGAGGATTTTGGAGTCCTATAAGTGAGACTCCGAGTCCTCAGAGAGGGACCAGACCTAGGGTTAGTCCTACGAGATCTATAGGTCCGTTGAAAAGACTCCGAAGGTGTCCTAACAGAAGTAGTAGCAGTAGGAGTAGGTAGATCAGTATGCTGAGTAGACTGAGCTGGAGTGTGCCTGCTGACAAGCTCATAAGCAGTGGGATCATCAATATTAGTCTCTATATGCTCCACTCTATCATCTGGAATGCCTGTAATAGACTCAAAGAGTAACTCAATAATCTCAGTATCTACTGGCATATATGTAGCTGGAGGATCAGTACTAGGAAGATCAGTAGAAGGAGGATCAGTAGAAGGGGGAATCTTTGGAATCGGATCAGCAGGTGGAACATCAGAGCTACCTGCTCCAGGCTGATCTCCATCACTATCACTATAGCCACTGGAGTCATCATCATCATCAGAATGTGGAGGAGGCACTGTCGGATCTACAGTCCCTGGTGGCAATGCCAATTTCAGTAAGCTGAGGATCTGTCGGAATCCTGCATCGACAGTAGCTGACAGAGCTCCAATGCGCATGTCTGTGTGGATCCGCAGACCATGTAGCTCTTGTCGTACACCAGCAATCTCTGTCCGGACCTCTGAAATGTGATCAGTCACTCTCTGCTCAATGTCCGATGTGCTCGCTGTAGTCCTCTGTGGTGTAGCAGTAGCAGAAGGTGCCGGAGCTGATGAGGGTGGTGGCGTGAATGGCTCAGGCTCCGCAGTCTCTGACTCTGGTGCTTGACGAGGAGGTGTACCATGATCAGTAGGCTCTGAAGGCCCTGCCTCAGCTGCTCGAATCTCCTCCTTATCTGGCTCTTGGCCAGACTCCCGTCGCACCCAACGATCACCAATCAGTCGAAATCCCATCCTATGCAGGGATTTCTCTCCGTATGTGTCAGTATGCTGCAGCTGACTGAAGGGTATACCATCAAATGATACTCCATACTCCCTGAATAATTGTGTCAGCCCCATGCCATATGGCTGAACTAGTCTCCTATGAGATGCTGCCTCTCCCATCTGCTGAAGCATGATCCTGGGAAGGTTGATGGGAGTCCGCTGTCTCAGGGACACCATCAACACTAGCTCACGCTCAGTAATAAAGTCGAACCTCCTGCTCTTTGGAATCAAGATGCGGGCGATGATATGATGCAGCACTCTCATCTCCAATGGTAGTTGGTTAGCGGCTACTGTGGAAATTCCGCTAACATCCTCGCGCTCTAAGATACATCTAAAGGCGCGCTCTCGGTCGTTGATAGAAGTGGCAGCTGTACCATGAAGTGGAATCCTCCAAACATGGCTGATGACCTCCGGTGTCACTAGAATCTCGATCCCACGAACAGTAGCAGACCATCCAATGCCATCAGTGGCCATGGATGCATAGAACTCCCAAATGAGGTCTGTGTAGAATCTCTCAGTCATTGTGCAGAAGTGAACCAGACATGCATCTCTCAGTACATCTCCTATAAAAAAGTGATGCTGATCAAAGAAGGGTATATCCACACGTCTCCCGCTCGCAATGCTCTTCCGTACTAAGCTGGCTGACACTGGTGCAGGTTCCTCTGGGGTCACCTCACGCTCATGTCTAGTCTTTCTTCGTCGCTCAGTACTACCTTGGCCTTGTTCCAATTTCCTTTTCCTTACAGCTAGCTGCTTCCTTGGACCCATATGGATGGAAGAGGGTAATTTAGGAAGAAGTAGGATAATGCAGTGCTAAGAAAAAGAAGAACCAAGAAAAAGGATTTCACGGTTGAGCAAATGAAGGAACCGTGAAAAGGTAAGTGAGGGTTTGTGAAATTGACAAAAAAAGAGAGCAAATAGATGAAATGCACGAAATGGAGGGAAGAAATGAGTGTTTTCAATCGAATATCAATCGATAATTGAGGGTAAATAGAGGCAAAAACCTACGGTTGCCCAAAAACAAAGAACACGGTAAAAACCAGTTCGGTCCAAGGGAAATCGTGAGGGGAGGAGAAAATTACCCAAAAAGAGGAGGGAGAGGGTTGGTAATCCACTATTCAGAGCTTGGGAACGTTGGAGGGGGACCACACGAAGGAGAAAGCGAAAAGAAATGGAGGAAAAGGGCTCGCAGACAGGTTTTTAAAAATAGGTTTTCCGACCAAGTGTCGACCTCTCAAAAATTTCAGGGGTCGACCCCAAGTGTCGACCTCCAAAATTTTAAGTGTCGACCTCCGAAAATAAACTAGTCAAAATAAAATTTGGTAAAATAAAAAAATGATAAAATTTAGAATGAATTCTTAGAGAAGCTTTAAATATATTTTTTTGAGAATTTAAAAATCATTTTTGAGGAATTTTGAAGGAAATTGAAGAATTTCAAGCAAAAGGGTCAATGACTCCTAATTCTCTTCTGATCATGCAAAATCTATCTTCATTCAATGGTTTTGTGAATATATCAACCAATTGATAATCAGTACAAATAAATTCTGACAACACATTAGAGTTTTGAATGTGATCTCTTATGAAGTGATGTCTTATTTCAATATGTTTGCTTCTTGAATGTTGTATAGTATTTTTCGTTAAATTGATTGCACTAGTATTATCACATCTTATGGGTGTCTTAGTTAGTTTGATGCCAAAGTCCTCGAGTTGTTGTTTGATCCATAGAATCTGAGCACAACAGCTTCCGACTGCTATATATTCAGCTTCCGCCATAGATAGAGCAACCGAATTCTGTTTCTTTCTGCTCCATGAAATCAAATTAACTCCTAGAAATTGACAAGTTCCACTAGTACTTTTACGATCAAGTTTACACCCAGCAAAATCAGCATCAGAATAAGCAATCAATTCATATGATGACTCTCTAGAGTACCAAAAACCAATTTCAATTGACCCAGATAAGTATCTAAATATACGTTTTATAGCTAAGAGATGTGATTCTTTAGGAGTAGACTGAAAACGTGCACACATACAAACACTAAATATTATATCTGGTCTACTGGCAGTTAGATATAGTAATGAACCAATCATGCCTCTATATAATTTTTGGTCTACTGATTTACCACATTCATCTTTGTCTAATTTACATGAAGAGCTCATAGGGGTACCTATTGGTTTGGTAGTCTCCATCCTAAACTTTTTCAATATTTCCCTTGTGTACTTGGCTTGGTTGATGAAGATCCCCTCTTTGCATTGCTTAATTTGGAGTCCGAGGAAGAAGTTGAGTTCTCCTATCATGCTCATCTCGAACTCACTCTGCATTAACTTTGCAAACTCTTGACAAAGACATTTGTTAGTAGCACCAAAAATAATATCATCTACATAGATTTGTACTACTAAGAGATCATCATTTTTCTTTATCAAAAACAATGTATTATCTACATTACCTCTAGAAAAATCATTCTTCATCAAAAATGAACTTAATCTATCATACCAAGCTCTAGGAGCTTGCTTTAAACCATACAATGCTTTATGCAATTTAAAAACATGGTTAGGAAATTCATGATTTTCAAAACCAGGAGGTTGTTCAAGATAAACTTCCTCTTCAATAAATCCATTTAAAAAGGCACTTTTAACATCCATTTGAAATAACTTGAAATCCATAAAACAAGCAAAAGCAAGTAAAAGTCTAATTGCTTCCAACCTAGCAACAGGAGCAAAGGTTTCATCAAAGTCAATCCTTTCTTCCTGGTTGTAGCCTTTAGTAACAAGTCTAGCTTTGTTTCTAGTTACAATACCATGTTCATCAAGTTTATTTCTAAAAACCCATTTTGTGCCAATTACAGAAACATTAGGGGGTCTTTCAGTTAAAGTCCAAACGTTATTTCTTTTAAATTGATTTAGTTCATCTTGCATGGCATTAATCTAGTTACAATCTTTTTCAGCTTCTTCAATTGAATTAGGCTCTATTTGAGAAACAAAAGCTAAATAATCACAAACATTTCTGATAGAAGAGCGTGTACTTACTCCCATTGACGGATCACCAATAATTAGCTCTTTGGGGTGTCCGTGTGCATACCTCCACTCTTTAGGTAAAGGTTTTGGTGAAGTTGCATTGATCTCTTGAATTTGATCTTCATTTTCTTGATCATCATCTCCTTTGGGCACATCTTCATTGATTGTTAATTGTTCAAGCTTCTTTGTACCTGTTTCATCATCAATAGAATCTTCTTTTCTAGAAGATTTTTTGTTAGTTTCATCAAACACTACATGAATTGATTCTTCAACTAGAAGAGTTCTTCTGTTGAAGACCCTGTATGCCTTGCTAGAAGTAGAGTATCCTAAGAAGATACCCTCATTTAACTTGGCATCAAATTTACTGATATTGTCTTTGCCATTGTTTAATATGAAATAGCGGCAACCAAATACACGAAAATATTTAAGATTAGGTTTTTGATTTTTCCAAAGCTCATATAGTATTTTCTTCAAAATAGGTCGAATTAAAATACGATTTAAAATGTAACAGGAAGTATTAATGGCTTCTGCCCAAAAATATCTAGGTAAATCATTTTCGCAAAGCATTGTGCATGCCATTTCTTCAAAAATCCTGTTTTTTCTTTCCACCACCCCATTTTGTTGAGGTATCCTAGGTGCAGAAAAATTATGACTAATACCATTATCATTACAAAAACTTTAAAATCATGATTGTCAAACTCAGTTCCATGATCACTATGCAAAGAAACAATAGTGAGATCTTTTTTGTTTGAAACCCTTTTATGAAATTTAACAAAAGCTGAAAACGTTTCATCTTTATGAGCTAAAAACATTACCCAAGTAAATCGTGAGTAATCATCTACAATTACTAGCCCATATTTCTTACCTCCCAAACTAGTTGTTCTGGTTGGTCCAAAGAGGTCCATATGCAATAATTCAAGGGGTCTAGTAGTAGATACTACTCCTTTAGGTTTGAAAGTAGATTTAGTTTGTTTTCTAAATTGACATGCAGCATAAATCTTATCTTTTTCAAATGTGAGTTTTGGCAATTCTTTTACAAGATTCTTTTTGCTTAATTTTGAAATCAAATGCATACTAGCATGCCCTAGCCTGCGATGCCAAAGCCAACTAGTTTCACTTGCCTTGGCTTCCCTAGCCACTAGGCATTGACCACTTTCCATGGCTAGATCATCAAGATCAACCATGTAAATGTTTCCATGCCTATGACCAGTGAACTTGATGCCATCGACATCTAGACTAGACACCATGCACAAAGATGATTCAAAAATTACTTTAAAACCCTTATCACAAAACTGACTAATGCTGAAAAGATTATGCTTCAAGCCATCAACACATAATACATTATCTACATAAGCATTATGGATGATATGGATTTTACCAATTCTGACGATTTTACCTTTTCCATTATCACCAAAAGTAACGTTTCCATCATTTATAGCTACTAGTGATGAGAATTGCTTCATATCCCCAGTCATGTGCCTTGAGCAACCACTGTCCAGATACCACATTCTTCTTTTATTTTTGGTTGCAAGACACACCTGCAGAAATTGATTAAGTTGAAACTTTAGGTACCCAAGTCATCTTGGGTCCTTTAGGGTTAGATAAATTGGTTCCTTTTGGAATGCAAATCTTTCCAAAGGTACTTGATTTTCTTCTATTACAAATATATGATTTATGTCATAACTTACCACATGCATAGCAGGTAATATTAGAAGATGCAGGTATGAAAAAGTTTTTGAAAAGTTTTTGCTGATTCTGTGACTTAAATCCAAGTCTAGCTTTGTTAAAAACTGCATGTTGACTGTTTAAAAGCATACTTAATTTTTCTGAACTATAAGTAAACTTTTCTACAAAAGGTTTCACTTTTTCTAACTCTTCTTTGTAATTCTTGTTTTGAAGCAACAGTTCTTTGTTTTGTTTTTCAATTTTCTCATTAGTTTCAAAACTTCTATTATTTTTCAAAGAATCCTTTTCTTTTATAAGATTGTCCTTATCATTTTTCAAGGTCTTTACATGTTCAGTTAATTTCTTGTTTTCTTGAATTAAATCTTCAATTTCAGTTGAAAACTTGTCTGAATTTTTGGTAAGCTCTTGATTTAGCTTTCTTAATTTCTTGTTTTTCAGTTTTAGTTTTTCATACTCCATAACTAAATCATCAAAAGCATCATGTAGTTCATTAAAAGTAAATTCATTTTCAGGTTCAGAATTTACCTCATCATCTTCATTGGCCATGAAACACAGGTTGGCGACTTCCTGCTGCTCTTCATCACTACTGGAGTCCTCATTCTCACTCCAGGTAGCCATCATGGCTTTCTTTCTCAACATCCTTCGACTCTTTTTAAGCAAAGGGCAATCCATTTTATAATGTCTAGGCTTCTTGCACTCGAAGCAGATGGGTGGATCCCTTTCTTTTTCTCTCTTTATCTTTATTGTAATCACCTTTTTGTGGCCTTTTCTTGTAGAAGCCCTTCTTCTTTCTCATGAATCTTCTGAATTTTCTTGTAATGAGGGCTGTCTCATCATCATCAGCTTCTTCTTCTGATTCATCACTTGACTCTTCCTTTGTAGTGGACTTGAAGGCTATGGCTTTCTTTTTCTTATCATTGTCCACTGTCTTCTATTTTAGTGAAAGCTCATAAGTCATCAGTGATCCAAGAAGCTACTCAAGAGGTAGAGTATTGACATCCTTGGCTTCTTCAATGGCCGTTACTTTCGCATCCCATGAAGCCGGAAGAGATCTGAGAAGTTTGTTAACAAGTTCACCATTAGATATAATATTTCCCAAACTCCTCATACCATTTACTATATTGGTAAATCTAGTATACATCTCACTAATACTTTTAGTTGGTTCCATCCTGAACATCCCATACGTATGAATGAGCATGTTCACCTTTGTGGTCTTCACTTGGTGTGTACCCTCATGGGTAACCTCAAGTGTATCCCAAATTTCTTCGACAGAAATACAATTTGATATTCTATTAAATTCACTTGGGTCAAGTGCACAGAATAGCAAATTCATCGCCTTTGTATTTAACTCAGCTTGTTTGATGTCATTGTCATCCCATTCTTCTTCAGATTTTGGGGTGATAATGCCATTAACCAAGTGAGTGGGCTGATGAGGCCCTTTAGTAATTACTCTCCATATATTATAATCTACAGCTTGTAAATAAATGCGCATACGAGTTTTCCAGTATGTGTAGTATGTGCCATTAAAGAAAGGAGGGCGATTTGATGCTTGACCTTCAGCTACACCCATTCCAATTGGGGCGGCCATGATCTTACACTCAAGATCGTTGGACCTACAAGAGAGTACCAGTGCTCTGATACCACTTGTTGTACAGATATGGTGCCCAAGAGGGGGGGTGAATTAGGCCTTTCTTCTTTTCTTAAAATAAAGCAATATATGTGCTATCAATTTCAAATGTGATGAGTGATAGTGCTCAAGTAATTGTGCAACGGAAGCAATGGAAGATAACAACAATTAAAGAGCAATAGAGAGTAAAGCAATACAAACACACAAAACGTATAGTGGTTTGGTGCACCTAGCACCTACATCCACTCCCTAAGCTCCACTTGGGAATTTTCACTATAATCTTCTCTAGATTATAGCCGACTTGTTTTACAAGGCTCACAAGTCAAAACCTAAGTTGGTTTTGTTACCTAGGCTCACCAACAAACCTTACACACTTGTTTTGGCTTTGGGCTTACAAGCAACCCTAGTTGGTTTTATCAATTGGCTCACCAACAAACCTCACACTAGTTTCAAATTCTCTTGAAACTAGGCTAGCACAAATAGAGTATGAATATAATGAATAAAAACAAGACAAACTCTTTTTTGAGCAAAAAATAATTTGATATAGCTCTTGTTGGAGACTCTTCAAGTCTTTCTCTTGGAATCTTGGACCTCACTAAATGCCAAAGACTTGAAAACTGGATTCCTCAAAAATGCAAAGCTTTTGGCTAAGGAATCTCTTGGATTTTCTCTCTTTTTGGCTTAGGATTGATTGAAAGCTTTGTACTTTTGCTCTTTTCTTTTTCACTTTGTCTCCTTAACCTTTTTGGAGTTAGGTGGAGGTTAAATACTTCATTCAAGTTGAAACAACTCCACAAGACCGTTAGAATCAAAAATATGGTCATTTATGGCCGTTAAAAATCAAATCAAATGTTCAGAAAAACTAGCCGTTATGCCGTGAGTCGACCTCATGAGTCGACCTCTGGGTCAAGTGTCAACCTCATGAGTCGACCTCCAGTTTATCTTAGGCAAAAGTCCAGAAAACCATAGTTCTGCCCAGTTTGAATTCTCAGGCGATGAGTCGACCACTGGTATCGACCTCAAGACAGGTGTCGACCTCAGGTGGTGACCTTTGAAGCGTGCCACTGAAATTTTGCCGTGCCGGCCTTGCTGAACTTTTCTTTTCTTCATGAGTCGACCTCTGGTGGTCGACCTTTGGCAAGGTGTCGACCTCTGGTGGTCGACCTCTGGTCTGAAATTTTCTGAAACTCTGGAGAGGTGCGGCCATGCTTGAGTTTCTCTAGGCCTTTGTTTCTTTTGTCAATTACTTCTTAATATGAAGGTCCAATATGAGAAATTTGATCTTGTTTAAGGTAGAAGAGCTCTTTCCCAAATCAAGCAAGCTTGGTTTCATCATTGTACTCTTGATACTCTTTTTGAATAACCTAAGGCCTGAACCTTTATCTTAAAATGAAACATTAGTCCAAACATATACTAAACCTTTTGTTAATCATCAAAACTAAGGAGCCAAAGCCAACAAACTACTTCAAATGGATTTATTTGGACCAACTAGGACCACAAGCCTAGGAGGTATGAAATATGCCCTTGTGATTGTAGATGATTTTTTCATATTTACATGGGTTTTTTTTATTGCACACAAAGATGAAACTTTCTAAATGTTTAGAAAATTTTACAAGAAGGTTTCAAATCAGAAAAATCTTTTGATAATTTCAATTAGAAGTGATCACGACACTGAATTTGAAAATCAATTTTTTGATGATTATTATACTAAAAATGAAATTGATCACAACTTCTTCGCTCCTAGAACACCACAACAAAATGGCGTTGTAGAGAGAAAGAATACGACTTTGGAAGAAATGGCTAGAACAATGTTATGTGAAGGTAATCTTCCAAGGTACTTTTGGACAGAAGCAGTAACACTGCATGTTATATTTTAAACCACGTTTTAATCCATCCTATTTTGAAGAAAACCCCCTATGAGCTTTGTAATGAAAAAAAACCCAATATAAATTATTTTAATGTGTTTGGATGCAAATGCTTTGTACTTAATAATGGTAAGGATAATCTAGAAAAATTCGATGCTAAATCTGATGAAGCTATTTTCCTTGGTTATTCACTTCATAGCAAAGCATATAGGGTTTTTAATAAAAGGACTCTTACTGTTGAAGAGTCAATGCATGTCATTTTTGATGAAACTAACATATCACCATCTAGAAAAGATGAGTGTATTGATAACGATGCAGGTACCATTCGAAAGGAGATGAAAGACATGAGTATTCAAGAAAGACCAACAGAAGAAGGAGAAGAAATGGTAAGTAAGGATCATACCGATCTACCAACCGAATGGAGGTATGCTACTTTCCATCCTAAAGAATTAATCATTGGTGATCCTTCTCAAGGTATAAGGACTAGGTCTGTACATAGGATTGCACATGATTACCTAGCCTTTGTATCTCAAATAGAGCCTCACACCTTAGAAGAAGCAGAAAATGATCTAAACTGGATGTTAGCCATGCATGAAGAACTGAACCAGTTTGAAAGAAATAAGGTTTGGACACTAGTTGATAGACCTAAAGACCACCCAATTATAGGAATCAAATGGGTCTATAGGAATAAAGTAGATGAACAAGGAAATGTTATTAGAAACAAAGCTAGATTAGTGGCCAAGGAATATAGTCAAGAAGAAGGTATAGATTTTGATGAAACTTATGCACCTGTAGCAAGATTAGAAGCCATTAGACTACTTCTTGCATTTACTTGCTACATGAATTTCAAACATTTTCAAATGGATATAAAAAGTGCATTTTTAAATGGTTTTATTGCCGAACAAGTTTTTATATAACAACCACCGGGTTTTGAAAATCATACTTTTCCAAACCATGTGTTTAAACTCAATAAAGCTTTATATGGTTTGAAACAAGCCTTTAGAGCCTGGTATGATAGACTTAGCACTTTCCTAATTAAAAATAATTTTTTAACAAAAAATGTTGATAAAACTCTTTTCATTAAGAAAAAAATAGTGATATATTAGTTGTACAAATTTATGTTGATGATATCATTTTTGGTGCAACTAATGAAACTTTTTGTGAAGAATTTGCTAAGCTAATGCGGGGAGAATTTGAAATGAGCCTAATGGGTGAACTAAATCACTTTCTCAGACTTCAAGTAAAACAATCAAAGGAAGGGATCTTCATCAATCAATCCAAATACACCAAAGAAATCATCAAGAAGTTTGGTATGGAGACGAGCAAACAAATGAATACACCCATGAGCCCATCCTGCAAATTGGATAAAGATGAAAGTGGATCCAATGTTGACCAAAAGCTATATTGAGGTGTGATCAGATCCTTATTATATTTAACTGCAAGTAGACCAGATATCTTGTATAGTGTATGTATATGTGCTAGATTTCAATGTAATTTCAAACAAACACATATAATTGCTGTTAAAAGAATATTAAGATACTTGAAAGGTACAAGTAATCTTGGTCTTTGGTTTTCAAAAGAATCATCTTTAAATTTAATTGGATTTTCTGATGCTGATTATGCTGGTTGTAAAGTAGATAGAAAAAGCACTAGCGGTACTTGTCAATTTCTGGGATTGAATTTAATCTCATGGCACTGCAAGAAACAAAACTCGGTAGCACTTTCTACTACTGAGGCAGAGTATATTACTGCAGGGAGTTGTTGTGCACAAGTGTTGTGGATTAAACAACAACTAGAAGATTTTGATGTTTCACAATGCAAAATTCCTATTAAGTATGATAACACAAGTGCTATAAATTTAACCAAAAATCCTATTTAGCATTCTAGGACTAAGCACATAGAAATTAGATATCATTTCATTAGAGACCATATTTTAAATGGTGACATAGAACTAGAATTTATCCCAACTGAAAATCAACTAGCTGACATCTTTACCAAGCCACAAAATCAGGATAGATTTGAGTTGCTTAGTGGAGAATTAGGGCTATGTTATCCCTTCTAGATTTATTAAACCTAATTTCTATTAAGAACTAAGGAAAATTATCTAAAAAACCTCTTACAATTTTTCATGATTTCTTGAACAACTTTCCTTGAGGTTTCTATATATTGAACTCAATTTCCAAATCATTTGATTTTATATGGAAAGTTTCTGTTCGAGTCGACTCGAGCAATTTTGCTCTGGTCGAGCTGGCTCAAATCTCTGGGTATTATACTCTTGCTCTGATCGAGCCAACTAAGTCTGTGCTTAGCCGACTCGATGTTTTGATTGCTCTGAGTTTGCTCTGGTTGAGCCAACTCAGATGTTTCTAGGGCTGAGCAAGCTAACTTGAAAGTTGAGAAATCGCTATTTAGAAAACTCTGATATGTCTTTTCTAAGTACTTCACTCCCTTACTTTGCTTTGAACATACTCCACCTCTCTCAAAAACTTTACCATCCTTTTTGAAATCATTTCTTAGAGCCTAAAACTCTTTGATTCCTCTGCAATGGCCCCTCGAAGATCTGTGAAGAAAGTTCTTCAACTCGGTGAATCAAGCGATCGCTGTACAGATGTAAGAGAAAGAAAGGAAAAGAGAAAAAGGTCCGCTCAAGTCCAGCAAGATGAAGGAACTTCTCCTCCCGGACAACATGTCTCATTGATCAATTGACCTGTCACCTGTGGAAGAAGGATTGACATTGCATTACAAGATGAAATAGGAATGAAAATCGGACACTGGATAGAAAGCCAAGGGTGGAAGCACTTTTGTTCTTTATACACACTGACCTACCCTTCAGTGGTATGGACATTTTATGAGAACATTATTATTAAAGAATTTCATTTGGAATCTACAATCAAGGAGAAGATCATTGTGATAGATGAAGAAAGATTGAGCAAAATACTACACATGCCAACGAATGGTGCTACTGAACTTCTTCTACCAGATAAGGAACACATTCTAAAACTCATTTTGAAAAAGGAAGAAGTGAGCATAATCTGACATATTCAAGCGAATCTACTATCAAGGGAAATGAGGTTACTACACAGTATGATCAGTAGAATATTTCTTCCAAGAACTGGCCACTTTGACTGGGTCAGTGAGAAGGATATGATCATAATGGGATACTTGATTGAAGAAAACCTCTCAACCTTCCCTATATAATGATGATCCAAATGACTGAAGCAGCAAGAAAAGTCAAAGCCTATCTACCTTATGGTGTGGTCTTCACTCTGTTATTTGAAGAAGCAGGAGTTGACTTATCAAATGAGATAGGCAAGCCACTACATCACTTTGATATCTACTCCTTCAACTCTCTAAAAAGAATGGGATACAAGTTACAAGAAGGAGAGTGGATTAAGAAGTTGCCTAGTCAAGTTGCTGCTACCTTTTCTAATGAAGATGAAGCTACTGATGAAGAAGAAACTAAGGAAACAATGGTTACTCCATCAAACCTAAAAATTCTAATATTTCAAAAGATGGAAAATATCTCTAATTCTCTGACTGATCATATGAATTCTATAATTGAGGAAATCAAAAAATAGTTGACATCAAATTATAGGAATTAAAATCTAAACAAAAGCTTCACCAGCAGAAAGTGGAAAGAGAAATGAAGGATTTCAAGGAAGAAATCATAAGCATTTTACTGCAATCCCAGAAGGAAACTGCTCCCATTGAAGATGCTCCTGAACAGATCATCAAAGAGTCACTTGACACTCCTATTCCTTCATCTGATCCACCTAAACCCATGAAGACCAAGAAAGAACCCAAAGCCAAGAAGGCCAAAGTTTTTAGAGCCCCTATTAGAGCTAGATTCAGGAATTTAAGGTTCAAACCCCTGAAAACTAAGATCTCTGATAGAGTTATAGAGGTAGGCTCCTCTTCTTCAACTGATGAAGAAGAAGAAGATTAGATTGCTTGGTTAGTCTTTTCGGTGTAATTTCGTTGTTCCACTTGTTATCTTTTACAGTTATATTGTACTTTCTTATTGTATCTAGCAAACTTTTTAATGAAATGAAAGTTGTCTATTTAGTAATTGAATTTGTTATAGTACAACTGTAATGAAATTTTAATTAGAATATCAAATTTGAGAATGTGAAATTATCTCAAATAAATATTAAAAACTTTCTCAATCTATTTTAAATTCTGAGCTTTATTTGAAATCACCCTTTTGATTGATTGACAAAAAAGGGGAGAAAGTAATATGGGCTAATATGAAAACTGAGAAAAAGAGCTTACAGAGAAAATGAGAGAGATTAAGCTAATAGCAAAGATGGTTATAATTTTGATATATGGTTGAGCTTATTACCAACTACTCTTGAAGTGCATAAAAACAATAAAATAGGGGGAGCACAAAAATAGCAGCACTGCTTAAATTACTTTAAAATCTGGAGAAAGGGGGAGATTCTCTTGGATAATTTTGATCTGACTTGTATTCAAATTAATCTTAATACTCTGATTACAATTGCATATTTTAACTCTATGATACTCCATATTTGGTGCTAATTATAATTCATTTTAATGCATGAAAAGTTTAACACTTTGATGATATATAGGGATATCATCTCTTGAGCTCTAATACTCTTTCAAATCCAATTAGATCTGATACATTTGAATATTTATGTTTCAAATATTGTTATACATGTAAAGTGTAAAGGATTTTTCATGCCCAGTGTTTTGTCATCATCAAAAAGGGGAAGATTGTTGACCCCACAAGTGATTTTGATGATAACCAAACATTGGAGCATGTATATTTATTTCTAACAACTCTTCAAGTGTTTGACAAGTTTTTATAGGATATACAACATGTTCAAATTTCGACTCCTACATTTCTACTTTCTTGTTTGAGTTATGTTGTAAATATTCTTGTAAAGAAGAACCCAATGAAAATGCTAAGAAAAATCAAGTAATAAGGGTTACTTCTATGAGTTTGTGTGTTCCATGAATTTTAGTTTGAGTTGGTTTGTGTGAATTTGTAAAAGTGTCGGTGAGAGTTTTCTTTTAGTTTAATTGTAAAAGTCTTGAAGAAGACACTCGAGCCAACACCAAGAGATGAAGAGCCGACTCTGCTTACTAGCACATGTAAGGATTCTGGAACGAAGCAATCCGAGCTGACTCGATGGAAAGCAAACCGACTCTAGTGAATCTGAGTCGACTGGAATCAGTCCGAGCCGACTCCTCTAGAGTCCATTTCCTAAAGTTTTCTGAGAATAGCCAAGCGAGCCAACCCGAACCAAAAAGAGCTGACTCTACCATACCTAATTTTGAAAGCCTGAGTCGACCCGAACTGCATCGAGCTGACTCTTCCAGAGCAAGGTTTTTCGAACCTGAGAAGAAGAGCCTATCCAAGGTGAAAAGAGCCGACTCCTCGAGTTCAAGATTTTCAAGATTCAAGTTCGAGCCGACCCAAGTGATAAAGAGCCGACTCGTCCAGAGTGAGGTTTTGTTCCCTGAGACAAAGAGCCAACTGCATTAAAGGAATGGTGACTCGACCTATTGACTTGAAGGATCTGAGCCGACTCGAATGTCGCTTTCAGATATCTAATGGCTAGTTCCAGAATTTATTTTTGAATGCCAAAAAGTGCTCCAATAGTCATAAATCATTCTCCAATGGTCTACAATGGCTAAAACTGCCTTGGGATGATGGAAGACTTTAAATTTGAAGGATTTGAACTACCTTAAAGCAATCAAGAAGAGAGTTCTTCAAAGAAGAGAGAGATTCATTGAATATCCTACCAATTAACAGCATAACAGCACGAGAGCATTCAAGTTAAGCTTTCAAGTCTTCACCAACTCCAATTTGAATCTTGAAGCAATTTTTGGGAAGAAGCCACTGAAGTAATTAAAGCTTATTCAAGTGAATTCAAGTGGACTTTCGATAAGCTACACTGGCAACTATCCGACAAATTGAGTTTGTCATTTCTTGTTGCATTTACTTTCAATTCAATCTTTGAATTGTTGGGTTATTGGTGAGTCCAGTTGAAAAACCAAATAGGTTCTTGGTGAGCCTTGTGAAAACCAAGGGTTAGGTTCTTGGTGATCCTATGAAAACCAAGTTGGGTTTTTTTGGTGAGCCTGTTAAAACCAAAGGGTGTTAGGTTTTCTTTGGTAATCCCGTAAAATCAAAGTGTAGAGGTTTTGGATTGTGATCCTATAAAACAATCCTACTGTATTCGGGTATGAATATAGTGAAAATCCTGAGTGGTATCTTGGGTAATAGACGTATGAGCTGGGTTGCTCCGAACTACTATAAATTTGATATGTTTGTGTTGTGCTTTTTCTACTCTGTTTAGCTTCTTCATTTTATAACTCTATCACAGCACCTACCACTTGCAAAGGATTTTGAATTGCTCACTACTTACTTTAAATTTTTTAAACTCCCAATTCACCCCCCTCTTGGGTAACCACCTGGGCAACAGTTGCCATGGTGACCTCAAGTCTGAGAGACACATATACCCATATCCCTTCATGACCAACCCTTTGGCAGAAGGGAGCTCAGTAGATGGTCACGTTCAGTGAGATATCATACATTTCACTTGCATGTCACACCAATGCTCCACACTCCTTGGTTAAGTGGACAACCAACAAATGCGACATACAATAACCTACAATTGATACATTGTCGTCCTATAATAATGTATCCTTTGGCTGTGAACCACTTTAAGAACTACATGATATATCCTCTCTATATCAAAATATTGTAGTTCTAAGGACTCCATCATACAAGAGTTCTTTATAGAAAAATGTACATATGATGAACAACCAAAATAAATAACTTTTATTTATTAAAAGAATTCATATACAAATACAAGATAGCACAACCATCTATAGCCTAGATGATTGGCTTTGGAACATAATTCCCAACAAGA
Organism: Areca catechu; assembly: GCA_021397845.1. NCBI lineage: Eukaryota > Viridiplantae > Streptophyta > Magnoliopsida > Arecales > Arecaceae > Areca > Areca catechu. The sequence continues at coordinate 83,005,608 of CM038052.1, forward strand.
TGACCCTTACTCGTCAGGGTCAAGTTCCTCCCGCCCTGGAAAAATTGGTACAGGCACCAGGATCAGACAAAGATTACTGAGCCCAATCTAATTTACTGATTAGGATTTTTGAGTCCAATAGTCCTTTAGTGATGTGTCACTTAAGTCTTGTAAAACAAGTGAGCCAATTGAGTCTTGTAATAAATTGAGTCTTATTATGTGAGTCTAGTTATGTTAGTCTAGTAAGTTTCAATTCAGTAATATGAGTCCTGTAACTTTCAAGTTATGTTCAAGAGGAGGAACCTTCGGCCTACATTCAAGGCATCAGCCCAGCATCAGGGCTCCTTTCATGCCGCCCAAACCATGGAGGAATGACACCCCAGGACACTAAGAGGAGGCACCCCGGATCGACAAGATTCCAGCACCCCCCTGGCCCATGAATCATTGGCCCATGGCGCATTCAACTTTGGCACCCCAGGCCTTGGCACCCCTACCCCTGGCCCATCTAGAGCTGGCACCCTCTCAGGCCCCTTCATGACCTAACACCCTAGCCCAAGCCCCATCTAGAGTTGGCACCCCTGAAAGGATTATGCCCTATAAGCCAATATCTGTATCTCCCAGACCATTGTAAATTGACAAATTAATAAAGGCAATAATTTTTCATCATTCGCTGTGTCATTATATGATGAACCCCATAGATTAGGGCTATGGTTGTAGGGCTATGATGAGATCATACCAGTGAGATCTAAAGGCCTTAAAACCCTAATCTAGAATATTCCTAGTCATAGGAACCCTGAGTTGGGGATCAGGGTTTCCGGTAAGACTGGCACATCCTATGTATGCTGAAAAGGGTGACTGCTCTCACAGTCACTTGTGTAGGACACTAATACAAGGATGTGGGTGCTCATTAGCGAATGAGTTCACTGAATAGATCCAGTTTGAGAACATCTAATGGAGCCTTAGCTACTTGTCAATAGATATTTCTCATAGTGGGAGTTGTACAAGTAGTCCTATGACCTGAGACTGCCATAATACCTTATGTACATGAACCCATGCTTTGGTTCAATCTCATTCATGACACTGGGTCATGCACAAGGTTGATGCTGGGTGTGGTGAATTGTATATGAAGGAAATGAGTAGGTCAACAAGGAATTGATCACTCCTAGTAGGAGGAGATTGCATCCAGCCAAATTAGGTCAGATGATGATTCAGGAAATCTTTGATCAAAGTACAGATATTAGAAATGATTTCTAATATCGAATTAATTGAATCATTAGTGTATGACTGAGCTGGGAATGAGTATAAACTGGATTTGACATGATTCCATATCCATAGTTATATTCGGGATGCAAGATGATTGAAGGATCGAATTGTACGGGAACTTTCCACTGAAGGGTAGTTTTGGAATTACACCAGAATTTCCATATCTTCCGGGTAGACATGACACGTTGCTAGACGTCAATCTTGTCTTGTGGGTTGATCAAATTAAATGGTTTAATTGGATCACTAATTAGGAGGAGTCCTAATTGACTGACTCGAGTTAGCTCGATTTGACCTAAATCGATTAGAATGAGTTCTGATCAGATTAGGTCAACTTGCACTCGGACCCACTGCTGGCTAAGTATGGAACCCAATGGGTCACACACTTAGGACAGATAATCAAGGTTTTAATTTGGAATTAAATCTCGTTTGCAGATGAACACACTAGCATGTGTTGCAAACCATGGCTTCTACTTGAATCAGATTCGAGTTAGGGTTCCGATTTGGTCTTTTTTAGATCCAAATTCATTCCGGTTTGAATCTAATTGAAGATTCAACACATTGGGCTAATAGTAGGCTAGCAATTGGGCTAACCTAAGAGGCTAAACCCCTTTCCCACATCGCCTAAGTCCCTCCCCTTTTTTTTCCCACGCGCGCGCGCAAGAAGAAGAGTCCACGCGCGCGTGGACTCTTTCCAAGTCGCGTCTTTGCATGAAAAGAAAGAAAAAAGGGCCGGTGTTTTTTGAAGAGGCATGGAAGAGAGTCCACCTAGGCGTGGACTCTCCAAAAAAGGGGAAAATACCATGAAAAGAAAAGGAAAAACACCGAAGGGGCGCGACTCTTCTTTCTGCGCGCGCCCTTCTGTGTTTTTCGCGATCCTTCTTCGCGTCTTCCCATCCCAAAGGCCGTGAGATTAATCCCAAGGGCCATGAGATAAAGAGAGAAGACGTGAGAAGGGAGAGAGGGATGTGAGAGGATGATTAAAAGGTGAGAAGGCGCCTCTCTGTCGCCTATTTAAGGAGAAGACTTCACCGTGAAAAATAATTCCTGATTTTCTACGGCGAAGCCTTACTTCTTTTTCCCTCTCCCTCTCCAGAAGACTGTTTCCCCCTCCTCTCTTTCCTCTTTGATTCCTTTACAGAGCCTAGGCTCTGTCGAATCTCAGAACGGAAGGAGAGTCAGAGAGAGAAACTCTCCGACGGTAAAGGAAGAAGGCGCCCCTCCTTCCTTTCTTACATTAAGACAATCTTGTCTTAATTCTCTTCTCCCTCCAAGACAAGCCTTGTCTCATTTTAGGACAAGGGCTTATTCTTAAGACCAGAGTGTCTTAAGAGGCCAAAGTTGCTAAAAGACTAGGAGAAGGGTAAGGAAGAAGGTTTAGTCCCAGTTTGGCCAGAGGAGTCCTAGCCAATAGCCCATATATCAAGTTCTTGGGGTAGAACTTGATTGGAAGGAACTCAATTAAGGAGTCACTGTCTTGATTATCTGCCCGTGTGGATCACCATCAGAGGGCGGACAAGTGGACGCCTGGTGTGTTCAACAGGCTACTCAATTTGGAGTTTATTTCTGCATCAGACTGGAAATAGCGATCTGAGGTTAGTATTTAAAGTATGTTAAATTTGGACATACATGTAGTCACAGTTTTAATTGCTAATAAGGAGATTTTGGGATTAGGGTTCGGACCTGATTTCATAAAACTTTGAAATCCACACTTCCGCACTGGTTCCCGAACCCAACAACCCCATCTAGCCCAAGCCCAAGAGGAGCCATATAGTCTAAGGAGGAGTCAGCCAGCCCACTTCTACAAGGAGACCAGTCTTCCAGTTTAAGTTTATTTTGTATTTCACTTTGTTAAAGACTTGTACTCCAAGTTTGAAAAGGAGAGGGTCCTGGGTGAACCTATAAATACCCCACCCCTTCGCCTTTTGTAATAATCTCTTTTTATGAATACAACTTGAAGTTATTCTGTCAAAATTTTTCCTCCAGATTGGAGAGGGTGTGAGAACGTGTGCCCTATTCTTGTAAGCAAACCCTAGCCACCAGCTATCCCTCCTCATTCACTAAAACCTAGCCATCATCCAACCCTTGCTGAAGCCTAAGGATGCCCACCTTCCTCCAAGCTAGGCATCCCCTTCTTCAATTGGCCACCAGCCACCCTGATGCTTTCCTCCACCCCTCCACTCTTCCTTTTTTTCAGTTATTTATTTTTTTCATCATCTATGACCCTAACCCCTGATGTGTGCAAGATCCGTCTAGTGAAACCATTCAAGAAAGAGGTCTTCTTTGCTTTCGAGACCAGCTGCTAGAAAGCTGGCTGATCCGCAGGAATGAGACTCGTTCATCCAAGCACCGATCCAAGAGTGTAGAGCAACCCCGTCTTCAATCAAGATCTCATCGTTGCCAGGTACGAACCCAAACCCTACTCGTAGTTCTGATTTACTGAATATAAGACTGTCCTAACTGAGTGGTTTCTCAACCCTCGTAGTCTTAGTATTTATCGCTTTGCATGATCTTAACTACGGGTAGTGTAGTTGGTCTTTACATCTTCTTTATGATAGTTCATTTTCTCTTTCTCGAGAACAAAGCCATCAAATATAAAATCTAAAAATTAATTAAAAATTATTAGTTTTTATTTTTTATGCATGTTCATTCCCTTTTTACTGCACCCTACATCAGACAGGCAGTGAGGAAAAGGTTCGCAACAAATATTCCAATGAGAAGATCGAACAAGAAGCAGGTTCGCATTCATGCTCTCCCACGAGTTTCGGCTGGGGACCAAGTCCTTATCAACATAGAATCTTCCTTAGAGGAAGAGTAGATTCCCTCACCTAGAAGCTTAGCTAAACATCCAACAAGATCTCCTGTTACAAGGCCATCTGGGGAGCTAGGCTTTCTAGACAAGGATAAGGCTCCTATCATTGATGAAGATGTCAAGCCCAAACTCCAAACCGCTGAGGGGGAGGGCTTGAGAAGCTGCAGTGTATTTGCTATTGATGTTGGTCTCGATGATCCGAGGCTGGCGAAGACTTTGTTGAAGGTGGTCATCCTCCAAAAGGATTAGGAGGAGACCAAAAAGCAAGGATTGGAGGACACTCTTTGTTAGATGTATGCCCTAAAAGCTAAGTTGGCTTGATACATTATAATTTTTAGGGTGTACTTAATTTTTCTTTATTAATAAAGGGCATTAGTTTCATTCATATTGATGTGTCTATGAATCGTCCATGGAGTTAATGGACAATGACACATATTCTCATGAGTTGAGAATCTAAGACATGTGTCTTTATAGATTAACTCCTAAAAGCTCCTGATTGTTGGAATATCACGAGGACGGTGATTGATCCATTAAAATCAATGCACAGATCACTTTCCTTTTGGATAGATGAGTCTCTAACCTATAGTGTGGAGAAACTGGAGTGAGAGTGTAGGTAGTTGATAGAGATCAACGGTACTGAGCGTGACCAAGTACAGGAAGTTATACGAATGGCTACTCACTCGTCAATAACTTTCTAATGCCGTAGTGGTGTAAATAGTTCCTTGAGCAAGAGTGTCTCAGCTACTCACAAGAAGGTTACTGTAGTTTAACAGCATAATTACATAGTTCCTATCCATATGGGACCTTGCTGTGTTCGTTGACTGTAGTAAGTTTATTGTAAAAGTAGGGTGTTCACTTGTAGGGATCTATCAGCCTTAGTAGTAAGGTATAATCCTATGTAAGCTTAATGAGACTAAGTCCAGAAGTCTATTGGTGGGGACATCGGAGGTACCAGAATAAGACAGAGGCTTTTCAACCCTCTGTGAATTGATCAATAATTTATGAGTCCATCTGTAATAAGGGCTTAGCCCATTTGAGTCCTTTTTTTAGTTGTTGTTTGAGTCTTTTGAGTTGTTATTTCAGTTCTGTACTAGTCAGCTTATGTTGAGCTAGTTCAGTCCAATGCTAGTCAGCTCATGTTGAGCTAATTTTATTTTTTTGAGTCCTGTCCAAGCATACTGAAGACTCAAGACTATATCATACAAGTGAAGACCAAGTCCAACTAGATTGAAGACATGGAAGTATAGCCCAAGTCCAACCCAGCTTGAAGATTTGAAGACCCCAGGAGGAAAATTCAGGAAAACCCTGATTTCTTACTGATGCCCTCCAGATGCCCAGATTCCCGTCCAGATGCCAAACTATATTCATAGATAAGGGCATCCATGATTCCAGAGGTCCATCTGCATCCTAGCCCAAAGAAATCAAGCCCAGGAGCCAAGCCCAAGCCCCTAAGAAGCAAGATACCAGGGAATATTCCTGCTACCTGGCTACCAGGCCAGCCCAGCTTCCAGAGGCCAAAACCCATGCACCCGAGCCCCTTTAGGCCGGCCTTTTGCTGCTCCTAGAAGCCCAACACTCCCCCCTAGGCGTCCTTGGAGTGTTGGCCAAGTCAAGAGAATTTTTAGGGATTTTTTCTACCTAATGTTTCCTTATTTTCTAGCTAGGGTTTGAGAGGGAAGATGATTCTTATGTAAAGACTTATGTACCCTTACTTGGAGCCCAAGGTTAAGGGTCTATTTAAGGGACCCTGGCCTCTTGTATGAAACCTAACTTTTGATATGAATTAAAACCTTGAGTTCTTCTATTGAGTTGTGTGATACCCTGCTGTGTGCATAAAGGGGTTTGTGAGAGTTCTTCCCGCTGTTTGCAATCATCTTCCTGCTGCCAACAAACCCTCCAGATCCCTGGATGCCCACTCCAAAAGAAGCCTTCCCTCGTTGTTTTTCCTTTGTTTTCTTATTCCTTTATGAATTTTCTAACCCCTGACAGGTCGTTTGCAGGTCCCTGAGTTCCTACGAATCCAATGACTCCAGCCAAGCCTCAATCAGACCACCGAGCAGAAAGCCGGGTATCCTCGGGTCATTGGCTCGGGTTTCCAGGCCTCATCCGTCGAGGAATGAGAGACCCCTTTGCTGCGATCTTCATAGATGTTTTCAAGTACACCCCTCTACCTCCAGTAGTTTTATTGTAGGAGAACTTTCCCTAACCGAGGCTTCTCAGCCCCGGCGGTCCTTCTTTGCTACTTTTCTAGGTCCTAATCTGCATGCTAATCTTCAAAAATTCATAAAAAATTCTATAAAAATAATTTTGATCTAAAATTTGGGAATTAATCACCTAGATCAACATGTAAAACATACAAAAAGAATTGCATGCATATTAGTCCCCCATCATTTGGTATCAGAGCTTAGATTAGGGCTTATTTTCTGTAATTTTTTAGTCAATATATGCTCTACTTTTTTAAATTATTTCTCCCTGTTAAAAACTCCAAAAATTATGAAATTTATTTTCTGGAATCAAAATAATTCATAGTAATTTTAGTAATTTTTTCATATTTTATTATGGCCTGTGAAATTTTTTCAAGCCGAAATACAGCCTGCAAATTTTTGGCTCTATTTTTTTTCAACAAGACAAGTTTGGAAGTTTTAGGGTTTTATTTAGCATTTTTTGCATATCTTTTAATTTTAGTATATTTCCTGCATATTAGGTCATAATTTGCAAGTTTTCTTCTATTTAAGAAAATACCAAAAAATAATAATAATAAAATAAAATTACATATTCTCCAAAAATGCCAAAAATATCTAACCCTAATTTGCATCCTCATCTGCCTGCCATCATTGCATAATTTACTTTTAAGGGCACTTTTGCTATATCAGATAAGGAGAGGAGTTGATAACCTCTCCTTAGCCCAAAACCACATCCCTTGCATTCGGTCCCAAGCCTTAACCTAAAATTAACTAGACTTAATTTGCCCTAGTGGGCTAGGGACACCAACTGGTCGGGTCCGGGCTAGTGTTAGATCACTGTGTCAAGTTAACCTGTGTGTGCCTTGTGCTCAGTGTCTAGAACGGTGGTTCAGGGATTCAATCCCAAAAGGGCTTGTGTGCTGGTCCGCCTACCTGGCCAATCTCTGATTGGTATCTAGGATTGGTAATCAGGGACCTAACACTCCCCTTACACCTGACTGGCTGAGTACAGGGTTACTATAGGCTAGTTTGCCACTCTGATTGAGCATCTAGTTTGGACTCTAGGTCTAGTCAGCTATAGTCGGTCTGATCGAGTCTTGCAAGAGCACTAGATCAGGAGTTTCATATCACCCACCTCCTTCATAAATGTTTGAACCCATAGAAAATATACAAGCCCAAATAAAAGCACTAGCTGATCAAATGGCCCAGATGGCTACCCAGTTAACTCAGTCTCGTATTCAAACCAATGATAGAATTGACCATCTTGCCAATAGGTTTGATCAGTTAAAAGTCCGGGTAGGGACCCCAAGAAAAACCCATGGGTCACAGTCTGAGCCAGATCCTGATTCCCCTCAACCTAGGAGGACCCCAGACCCTGACCCATACCAAGAGGTTGAACCTAGGAGAGCCCCTTATCCTGACCCGTACTACAATCCTCAACCTAGGAGGACCCCAAACCCTGATCCATACCTTGAGGCTGAACCTAGGAGAGCCCACCGTCCTGACCCAATCCCTAAGGTTAGTCCTAGAAGATCCAATCAGGATTTTATAGACCAAGAAGATAGATCCTATTTACCCTCTCCCTATAAGCCTAGTATACCCACAACCTATATGGTGCGGGCACCAGACTCAGAAGAAGACTTCAGGGCTCCATCTGGATCTCTGATTGACATTGCCTGAAGAATTAGGGTTTTCTGGTTTTGTAATAAGGGTTGACTTGGTCAACTCAATTTTAGTTTGAGTCTGTATTTCCCTGCAATTTAAATTTTGTTGAGTCATGTTGACTCAATACAAGTCCTAGTAGTGGTCTAGGTCTTCTCCAAGGTGCCACATTTTCTCCCAGGACCAAGCAAGTGGGCGCCACACTCCCAGCCACACGCCAGAGTCCAGGAGGCGCCACATCTCCATCCAGTGTGCCATGGTCCCCACACCACAAGAAAGCAGGTCCCTTCTTTCATGCGCCACATGGGGGAGAAATCCATCAAGATACCTCAATCCAAGGAGGAGCCAACTTCTTTCCAGATAAACCCAAGCTAGGATGGCAAGAATTTTTCTTGAAGAGAGGATCAAGGAGGTGCCCCACAATGTTCCATAAAAATCCAAGTTATAAAAGGGAAGAGAGCATGTCTTGGGGAGAAAATCAAGGAGGCACCCAAAAGTTTCCTAAAGTGCCAAAGCCATGAAAGGAAAAAGCCTAAACTTGTGGAGCAAGACTAGGAGGTGTCCAAAAGAGCCAAACCATGAAGGGAAAATCCTTGATTCATGGAGAGATACTAGGAGACACCCCCATAACCTGCCATTTGGAGCTGATTTTCAAGTTTTCTTGAAGTTTTTGGGCTGCCCACTCATGGAAGGAGTCTTGGGAAGAGAATTTGATGCCTAAAGTGTGGGTTAGTCCTATTAGTCCCACATGGAAAGTGTATGAAATTTTATTTCTTTGTTATGTCTATATATTCAACTCTATGTAACTCTTGAAAAAATGATGAATGAAATCAATTTCTTTATGAGCAACTTTGTGTTTCTCTCTTCCACACTTGTATTCAAGTGTTGAGCTCCGTGAGGGAGTAAATCCGGGTTCCCTAGGAACCTTGAGGAGGTGTGAGATCTCCAACCCCAAAACCCTAGCTTAGTCCACCCATCTCTACTCCACCACCACCAAACCCTAATTTTCCATCTACATCCCACGGCCCCTCTCTTCCACATAGAGGCCGGCCACCAGCATCCAGGTTCAGGTCAACTGTTTCAACTACAGAGCAAGTTCAAAGAAGTGTCAGATCAGGATCAAGATCTCCAGAACTTCTACATCCAACAATCTTCATTAAGTCCTCAGGTCAGTGTCTTTCTTTGAGTTTCTGGTTCTTTTTTTTTTTGTTCTTCTTCTTCCAGTTCCTAAGTTCGAGAAGAAGGCCAACCTTGCCATAGGACTACAATCCGAGGATCCATTGCGAAGATACCTCGTCTCCAAGGATCCTACAATCTGTTCGAAAGTGTCCTTCAATTGAAGCAACGAGAGATATCACAGTCAGGTATAAAACCTTCTCTTCTCTCTTCGTCTGTTTCTTGAAAGAGGAGTAAACCCTAGGTCTGGGGGTTTCTCAATCCCCAGCGATCCTACTTCTGAGTTACTCTGATAATCCACTCCTTTTAATTGTGCTTTCTGTCATTTCTTAGTTTCTTTCAGCATTAGTTTATCTTTCCTTTAAGTCAAAGCCGACTTCTGAAAATAAATAAAAAAAAAAACACATTAATTTTAATTTACTTTCGCATCGCATCATATTTTTGTTCTGCATCAATTTTGGTATCAGAGCCTTGTCTAGGGTTTCTGACTTGCTTGCATGTTTTGAGTGTCTCTCTTTTTACTTTGTCTGCTCGAAGTAGACTCCCCAGGACGTCCGGTCCTAGGAACTAAGTGAGGTGCAAGCCTCCTCTTCCCATTCCATGGGGTGTTCCTAGGGCGTGTAGGGGATCCGCTGGGTTACAACTTCATAGCAGGAATTGTAAACGGGGAAAGCATTCTGTTTTCAGTCTGTAACTGTCCTGTTGTAGGAATTTTTTCTCATTGTAGGTAACTCCAAATTATATGATTTTTATTTTTTTTGAACCAATGTAATTGAATATATTTTACATAATTTTACTGTAATTTATTGGTTTCTGTGAAATTTATGAGAGTTAAATTACAGCAATTCTATTTCTGTATTTCTGTAATTCAATTTTTTTGAGTGATCATCTCCTAATTCATCTTAAGGGCAATTGAGCATCTAAGATAAGGGGAGGAGTTGATAACCTCTCCTTAGCCCAAAACCACCACCCATTCATTCGATCCTAAGCCTAATTTTAAAATATATTAGACTTAATTTGCCCTAGTGGGCTAGGGACACCAACAAGTCGGGTCTAGGCTAATGTTGAGTCGGTTTGTCTAGTTACTCTGTGTGTGCTTTGTACTCAGTGTCTAGAATGGTGGTTCAGGGATTCTATCCCGAAGGGCTTGTGTGCTAGTCCGCCTACCTGGCCAATCTCTGATTGGTGTCTAGGATTGGCAATTAGGGACCTAACACTCCCCTTACACCTGCCTGGATGAGTCCCGAGTTACTACAGGCTAGCTTGCCACTCTGATTGGGCATCTAGTTTGGGCTCTAGGTCTAGTTAGCCCGTAGTCATTTCAGTCGAGTCTCATTTGGTGTGCTTGCTTGCATCATCATGTCCACCCAGAACGAAGTACCCTACCAACCTGGTCAAACCCAACCTGATTTAGAGGCCATGATTAGAACTCTTACCAAAAGTATGACCAAATTGAGTCAGGATATGAATGAGGGTTTTGCCCAGTTTAGAGACGGAGCCCAGGGACTTGAGAAACGTAGACATCAAAATTGGACTCCTGATCCAAAATTTAATAGGCCCCAACCTCATCCATGCCAGGAGCCTAGGAGGACCTTATACTGTGATCCCGAGCATAACCCTAGGAGCCTATATCCATACTTGGTTGACTCAGAAAAGGGATCTGTTAGGAACACCGAACCTTATGCACCCACTTTTGATGGAAGACAAGAGACATATATTAAGTGGGAAGAACAAATGGATCGATATTTTGAGTGCACTAACATATCGAAATTAGGACAAGTTAGGTTGGCCAAAACCAAGTTCACCAAACATGCTAGGTCGCATTGGTATGCTATTGAGCATGAGTGTTATCAAAGAAAAGAGGAAATATATACTTGGAGAGATATGAGAAGTAAGTTGAGAGATAGGTACCTAGGTAGATCCTATGAGAAAAGACTTTTAAACCAATGGTACCAATTGCAACAAGGTAATAGGCCTGTGTCTAAATATATTGAGGACTTTCAGTGGTATGACATGAAATGCAATACCATTGAGACCGAAACTCAGATCACATCGAGGTTTAGGGTTGGGTTACACCCAGACATTTATAGGAAGCTATGCCTTGAAAAGACCAATAAGTTAGACCGAGCCTACCAAGAAGCCCAAGACTATGAGTGGTCTTTAAGATATAACCAATCAAGTACTTTGGACTTAAAGCCAACCTCTACCAACTTGAGTCAAGTTCCGATTGATCCGACACCCGTAGTGAACCAGACTCTTGTTTGTCAATTACCACTTGTGTCACCTCTTGACCAGAAGGATAACACTAAGAAGGAGTTAGGCATGGTCATCCCAAAATTAGTTGACCCGACTAGAGCCGTACTTAAAGAGGAATCAAAGGAGAATAGAATAGAACCTTTCAGTGAGATTGAGGAAGAAATATATGAGCCTGACATAAGTTTGATAGATGAATATGAAGAAAAAAAATTTGAGGATATCTCTCCCGATAATTCAATTAACCAACTCCTACCTAATGGGGTTAATGAGGGGACCCCTGCCACTCAAGGAATTCAGGAGCTAACCCTAAGAGAAGACCCTTTTGAGGAAGTTTAGGAAGAAGAAATTACACCCAATGAAAGTTTAAGTGAGAATACCCCTGAACTCATTGAGGAATCCAAAGAAGACACCCCTGAGTCAAATCTGGTAGAGAAGTGTGAAGAAGGAAGGGGTTCACAAGAATTGCCCATTGAGAAGGTCCAAGAACAAGAAAAAGACAGTAGCTTAGAGGACTTTTTAGAAAAACATTCCGAAGACCTTCCTGATAACCTTCCACCTTCTAGGAGCACCCAGCCTACCCTAGAACTTGCACTTGTAGACCCTCCTAGAGCAAATCATGAGGTTTGGATGAGTGCACCTATAGAACAATGTCCTCATTTTAAGGTCATCCTGAATAACCAAGGTTTGTTTCTTGTTTCTGATAAGCCACCTCAAAACTCTGATTCTTATTTCCTACCCTTCCCTGAATCTTCTCATGTTTCTAGAGCTATGGGATTACACTTTACTGAGATCTCTAGGTTGCAAGACTCCTTAGAACCTATTAGGTTTGCCACCTACTTCTGGAAGACCTTATGGCACCTACTAGGCATCCATAATAAGTTTTCATGCTCTGCATGCCATCCTCCAACCCAAGGTCAAACCTAGAGAGCCGTAGTTTGTTAGGTTTAGACCTAGGGTTCCTTTGGAATAAAGTCCATTCTTTAGGAATGCGTCGTCAGTCTAGTTTAGTTTTTCTTGACCCTTTACTAGGCTTTAACTCAGATTTTGGTTTGATTGAGAGCACCAGGAATTGGGATTTGTATTTTGTCCAGGACTAAATTTGCATATAATGTTTCGATCAATAGGTCTATAGGATAGAGTCCCTTTGAAATTGTTCATGGATACAAGCCTCACACACCACTTGATCTGATTTCACTATTAGTCCACACACACAAGTCTCTTGATGTACTTGCATAGCATGTAAAGGACTTGCATAAAGAAATTCATGCCAAAATAAATTTAAGTAATGAAACTTATAAGAAGTTGGCTGATTCTCAAAGGCGAGTCAAAACTTTTGTTGAGAGAGACTATGTAATGATTTGGTTAAGGCCTGAGCGGTTTTCTCCTGGAACCGTTAGAAAGTTACATGCTAGAGGAGCTGGACCATTTAGAGTAGTGAAGAGAGTAGGGTCCAATGCCTATGTGCTCGAGTTGCCTTCAGAACTAGGCATTAGCTCCACTTTCAACATTACAGACCTAGTAGAGTATAGAGAGCCAGCTGTGATTCGCAGTGAGCCTTTTTGAGCCTAATCCTACTCTTGAGAGTGAACCTAACCCTGTGTGTCCACCAACAAACTGGCCTATGAGGAAAGAGCAGATTGAAAAGATCCTGGATGATCAGGTTATCTCTACTCGTAATCGAGGATACCAAAGATACCTGGTCCGCTGGCAAGGAAGGCCAGATTCTGATAACTCTTGGATCTCCCGAGAAGAATTACAAGAATTGGACCCAGACCTCTTGGAGAGATACAAGAGCCAGCTTTATCCATACTCGACAGGGTCGAGTTCCTCCCACCCCGAGAGAATTGGTGCGGGCACCAGACTCAGAAGAAGACTTCAGGGCTCCATCTGGATCTCTGATTGACATTGCCCGAAGAATTAGGGTTTTCTGGTTTTGTAATAAGGGTTGACTTGGTCAACTCAATTTTAGTTTGAGTCTGTATTTCCCTGCAATGTAAATTTTGTTGAGTCATGTTGACTCAATACAAGTCCTAGTAGTGGTCTAGGTCTTCTCCAAGGTGCCATATTTTCTCCCAGGACCAAGCAAGTGGGCGCCACACTCCCAGCCACACGCCAGAGTCCAGGAGGCGCCACATCTCCATCCAGTGTGCCTTGGTCCCCACACCACAAGAAAGCAGGTCCCTTCTTTCATGCACCACTTGGGGGGGAAATCCATCAAGATACCTCAATCCAAGGAGGAGCCAACTTCTTTCCAGATAAACCCAAGCCAGGATGGCAAGAATTTTTCTTGAAGAGAGGATCAAGGAGGTGCCCCACAATGTTCCATAAAAACCCAAGTTATAAAAGGGAAGAGAGCATGTCTTGGGGAGAAAATCAAGGAGGCACCCAAAAGTTTCCTAAAGTGCCAAAGCCATGAAAGGAAAAAGCCTAAACTTGTGGAGCAAGACTAGGAGGTGTCCAAAAGAGCCAAACCATGAAGGGAAAATCCTTGATTCATGGAGAGATACTAGGAGACACCCCCATAACCAGCCATTTGGAGCTGATTTTCAAGTTTTCTTGGAGTTTTTGGGCTGCCCACTCATGGAAGGAGTCTTGGGAAGAGAATTTGATGCCTAAAGTGTGGGTTAGTCCTATTAGTCCCACATGGGAAGTGTATGAAATTTTATTTCTTTGTTATGTCTATATATTCAACTCTATGTAACTCTTGAAAAAATGATGAATGAAATCAATTTCTTTATGAACAACTTTGTGTTTCTCTCTTCCGCACTTGTATTCAAGTGTTGAGCTCCGTGAGTGAGTAAATCCGGGTTCCCTAGGAACCTTGAGGAGGTGTGAGATCTCCAACCCCAAAACCCTAGCTTAGTCCACCCATCTCTACTCCACCACCACCAAACCCTAATTTTCCATCTACATCCCACGGCCCCTCTCTTCCACATAGAGGCCGGCCACCAGCATCCAGGTTCAGGTCAACTGTTTCAACTACAGAGCAAGTTCAAAGAATAGTCAGATCAGTATCAAGATCTCCAGAACTTCTACATCCAACAATCTTCATTAAGTCCTCAGGTCAGTGTCTTTCTTTGAGTTTCTGGTTCTTTTTTTTTTTGTTCTTCTTCTTCCAGTTCCTGAGTTCGAGAAGAAGGCCAACCTTGCCATAGGACTACAATCCGAGGATCCATTACGAAGATACCTCGTCTCCAAGGATCCTACAATCTGTTCGAGAGTGTCCTTCAATTGAAGCAACGAGAGATATCACAGTCAGGTATAAAACCTTCTCTTCTCTCTTCGTCTGTTTCTTGAAAGAGGAGTAAACCCTAGGTCTGGGGGTTTCTCAATCCCCGCAATCCTACTTCTGAGTTACTCTGATAATCCACTCCTTTTAATTGTGCTTTCTGTCATTTCTTAGTTTCCTTCAGCATTAGTTTATCTTTCCTTTAAGTCAAAGCCGACTTCTGAAAATAAATAAAAAAAAAAATACATTAATTTTAATTTACTTTCGCATCGCATCATCTTTTTGTTCTGCATCACTATAGATCTTATGACTCCAAATCCTATGAACCTAGAACCTATGAATCCATAACCTATGAACCTAGATCCTATGACTCTAGATCCCATGATCATAGATCCTATGCACCCACACCCTATAAGCCTAGTAGACCCAACACCCAATATTCTGACTCATATAGGGAGTCCAACCATAGGAGAATCCAATATTCTGACCCATATAGGGAGTCCAACCATAGGAGAATCCAATATTCTGACCCATATAAGGAGTCCAACCCTAGGAGAACCTAGTATTCTGACCCATATAGGGAGTCCAACCCTAGGAGGACCCAATATCCTGACCCATATAGAGAGCACAACCTTAGGAGGACCCCATACCATGATCCATCCTTAGAACCTGACCATAGAGCTTACCCAAAATCCTATGACCCCAGATCCTATAATCCCATGACCCATAGATCTGCACCCTTGTCCTATGTGCCCAGAGAACCCATAACCCCTAGGTATCAATCTAGTACTAGTCAGGTTTCCCTTAGTCAACTTGAACCCCATAGGATTAGCACCCCTAAATATGAACCCAGTAGTGAGCCACTACCCCTTAGGCAACCTGAACCTACTAGGACTAGTGTCCATAATCAGAAACTAGGATCTAGCCAATTTTCTCCTAGCCGACCTTCTCCAACCATTCCTGAGATTGACAAGGCTTACATTAACGTGGAAGTGTATGAAGCTGATGCGAGCCTAGTGGATGAGTATGAAGGAGAAGAGGAGACACATTTAGTAGACCTAGAATTAGTTGACCCAGTAGATACCCAGGTAGAAACCAACCCAGAGGTAGTTGACCTTGACCACATCCAACCTAAAGCTATAGTGGAAGAACAAATAGAGGAAGAGAACCTAGGTACTGCTGCTAGAGCCTTACTTGAGGAAACCATAGAGGAGAGCCAAATTATAGAGTCTAGTCCTAAAATACAAGAACCTGAAGAATTTATTAAGGACCTGGTCTCTTTGAATCAGTACCCTCAGGATGAGCCTCCTCCTATAGTTCCCATTAAGGACCTCTTCCCTGAGATTAATAACCCATCCTTCCATTATACAAACCCCATAGATATACCGTAACCCCGTAAGGTTAACCTCATTAGTCTAGGATTAGTCCCTGACATGCCTTCTTACATCGAACTTTATCCAAGTAACCTTGAACCTTTTTCCCTACCCTACCAAACTAATTCTGAACCCACTTCCTATTTTCTGCCCTTTCCTGACACCTCTAGCATTTCTAGGATTATTAGATTGCATTTAACTGAGATTAGCGTACTGCATGCATTCATTACGCATGTTAGGTTTGCATTATGCTTCTGGCATACCCTTTGGCATTTGCTTGGAGTCCATTGTAAATACTCTTATGCATACCACACTAGGGTCAGACCTAGAGAGTCTATAGTCTCTTAGGTTTAGGCCCATAAAAGTCTAATAAATTTCCTTCGATAGGAATGCAAAGTCGAGTGTATTAGGTATTAGTTTGAGTCCTTTGCATCATTTTGTTAGGAGTCTGCATGTGTCCAGCATGTTCACCACCTATACTAATTTTAAACAAACTAGCTAATTCCCGAAGATGGATCAAAGAATTTGATGTAGTGGATTCTATCTTGGTTAGGCATAGGCCTAAAAGAAGCTTCATGCTCGTAGAGCCGGACCTTTTAAAGTGATAGAGAAGGATTGGATCAAATGCCTATGTGTTAGACATGCCTTCGAATTTGGGCATTAGTTCTACCTTCAATATTATAGACCTGGTTGAGTATAGAGAACCGGCAGCGATACCTAGTGAGGCCTTTGGACCTGTTCCTTTTCATTGAGAGTGATCCTAACCCAGAGTGTCCACTAACAAATTGGCCTGAGAGAGGAGAATGGATCGAGCGTATCCTAGATGATCAAGCCATCATGACCCGGGGCCGTGACTATCAACGCTTCCTGGTCCGATGGCAAGGCTGGCCAGAGTTAGACGATTCGTGGATTTCTCGAGAGGACTTGCAGCACCTCAACCTAGACATCTTCGAGAGATATGTGAGCCAGCTTTATCTTCACTCGACAAGGTCGAGTTCCTCCCACCCCAGGAGAATTGGTGGGGACACCGGAGGTACCAGAATAAGACAAAGGCTTTTCAACCCTCTGTGAATTGATCAATAATTTATGAGTCCATCTGTAATCAGGGCTTAGCCCATCTGAGTCCTTTTTCTAGTTGTTGTTTGAGTCTTTTGAGTTGTTATTTCAGTTCTGTACTAGTCAGCTTATGTTAAGCTAGTTCAGTCCAATGCTAGTCAGCTCATGTTGAGCTAATTTTATTTTTTTGAGTCTTGTCCAAGCATACTGAAGACTTAAGACTATATCATACAAGTGAAGACCATGTCCAACTAGATTGAAGACATGGAAGTATAGCCCAAGTCCAACCTAGCTTGAAGATTTGAAGACCCCAGGAGGAAAATTCAGGAAAAACCTGATTTCTTGCAGATGCCCTCCAAATACCCAGATTCCCTTCCAGATGCCAAAGTATATTTAAAGATAAGGGCATCCATGATTCCAGAGGTCCATCTTCATCCTAGTCCAAAGAAATCAAGCCCAGGTGCCAAGCCCAAGCCCCTAAGAAGCAAGATACCAGGGAATATTCCTACTACCTGGCTACCAGGCCAGCCCAGCTTCCAGAGGCCCAAACCCATGCACCCTAGCCCCTTTGGGCAGGCCTTTTGCTGCTCCTAGAAGCCCAACACTCCCCCCTAGGCATCCTTGGAGTGTTGGCCAAGTCAAGAGAATTTTTAGAGATTTTTTCTACCTAATGTTTCCTTATTTTCTAGCTAGGGTTTGAGAGGGAAGAGGATTCTTATGTAAAGACTTATGTACCCTTACTTGGAGCCCAAGGTTAAGGGTCTATTTAAGGGACCCTAGCCTCTTGTATGAAACCTAACTTTTGATATGAATTAAAACCTTGAGTTCTTCTATTGAGTTGTGTGATACCCTGCTGTGTGCATAAAGGGGTTTGTGAGAGTTCTTCTCGCTATTTGTAATCATCTTCCTGCTGCCAACAAACCCTCCAGATCCCTGGACGCCCACTCCAAAAGAAGCCTTCCCTTGCTATTTTTCCTTTGTTTTCTTGTTCCTTTGTGAATTTTCTAACCCCTGACAGGTCGTTTGCAGGTCCCTGAGTTCTTACGAATCCAACAACTCCAGCCAAGCCTCAATCGGACCACCGAGCAGAAAGCCGGGTATCCGCGGGTCATTAGCTCGGTTTTCCAGGCCGCATCCATCGAGGAATGAGAGACCCCTTCGCTGCGATCTTCACAGACATTGTCAGGTACACCCCTCTACCTCCAGTAGTTTTATTGTAGGAGAACTTGCCCTAACCGAGGCTTCTCAGCCCCGGCGGTCCTTCTTTGCTACTTTTCTAGGTCCTAATCTGCATGCTGATCTTCAAAAATTCATACAAAATTCCTTACAAATAATTTTGATCTGAAATTCGGGAATTAATCACCTAACTCAACATGTAAAACATACAAAAAGAATTGCATGCATATTAGTTCCCCATCATCTATGGCCATAGCAGGGTGATAATAAAAAGGTGTTTTCATTAGTATCATAATTGGACTTGAGTCGATTAAGTTAAGCATATGACTGATGGGTTTGACGAGTATTCATAACCAACATCATGTCGGGATTTTGATAGAGAAACCGAATCACATGGTAACTACACCTAGGAGTTTCAATCTTATTCTACTGGGTTGCCACTACATACTACTAGGTATCACTGGTAGATTATGAGAGCCTGTTAGGATCATTCTCGGATCGATGATCCTAAATAGAGTTGAGCTAAAATTATTTCAGTCCATCGAAAGAAGTTTCAATGATGTATAATAGAGATTATAGCATGTCTCATTACCAGACAGGATAGGACCTGAGGGGTCACACACATTAGGAGCTCAAGTAACCATCAGCAAATCAATTTGGACCTAATTGTAAGGTTACAATTAATATTTGACCTAATTATAAATGTTACAATTAATTAATTATAGATTAATTATTAATTAATTTAAATTAGATTTAATTTCATTCAGTTAAAATCAATTAATTAATCTGAATTGACTCGGGTCAATGTCCACTTCAAAATGGTTCGATCGGATTTAAAATCAGTTTCAGTTTGATTATAAAATCACTTCGTTTGGACCATGACCTAGAGTCTAGTTAGACTGGGACTCTCTCTCCCAATCTCTCTTTGTCTCCCCTTCCCTCAACACGCCTAGTGGGTCCCTCTATGTTTGTGTGACAAAAGAAGGATGGGGCATGAATAGGTGGGCGCTAATATGAGATTGGCGTGAATGAATTTTAAAAGGAGGAGTCCTTTTATTCTACTCCTCTTAAAATTCAAACCCAAACTATATTAGATCAAACTCCTTTATTTATGGCATGTAGAATTGGGGAGATTGACCATGAAAGAAATAAAAGAAAGGAAAAAGGGGTGGCCGAATATATGGTTTTTGTTTTTGGCATGATTTCCTTTAGGCATCTTCTCCAGAGAATCTCTCTCTTGGGGGTCCATCTCCTCTTCCTTCTTTTCTTGTTTATTTTTTTTCCTTGTGATCTTAAAGAGCATTAAGAGATCTTTTTCATAAAAGGAAGAAGAGAGAAAAGGGTCCAAAGATCTTGCATAGACTGAT
Source organism: Areca catechu (assembly GCA_021397845.1). NCBI lineage: Eukaryota > Viridiplantae > Streptophyta > Magnoliopsida > Arecales > Arecaceae > Areca > Areca catechu. Next base: position 83,025,137 of record CM038052.1, read on the forward strand.
TTGCAAGACAGAAGCCGAAAGTTGGTCTGGATTCGAATTGGCACAATTTTTAAAGCAGGTGATTTGCTGAAAGAGAAGAGGGCTACAAGGATCTAGTAGTCTGGTGCCCTCTATGACTCGGTTGTGAGAGCTTCATGTGGATACCAGCAGAGGCCAGGTGATTGTGTGACTCCAACAGAATCCTGGCTTTTCAGTAGCAGATCTACGCACTTTTAGAGCAATCTCGGATAGCGATCCAGGTAAGTATTTTATGCTTTAATAATTTTTATTTTAGATATGATATTTTTATCATATGTTGCAGCATGTTAGAAATTTATGATAAATAAATTAAATTTATTTATGAATTACATGATTAGATATAAATTATTTTTATATCTGTTTACGCTGTGATAGGTTGTTGATGCCTGTTCGATTATAATTTTCTGTTCCTGGAAGGAAACCAACAATGGTATCAAAGCCATGGTTCTCCTTCTTAACATGCATGAATGAGAATCAGATCTAAAAAATATTCAGATTATTTAGATAGATTATGATTTTTTGAATCTATGTTGAACATGAGATTGTTCTAGCATAAAATTTCATGTTTTGAAAAATTATTTTTGAAATTAAAATCATAATTTTCAAATCTGAAATTAAATTTAATAATCTAAAATATAATTGACCAAGGGTTGCACAAAGTAACATAAGGTTGTCCTGCTATAGGGTTTACCCCCTATAGTGTAAAGGTTGTCCTACTCTAATGTATACCTGGTTTTGAAAAGTGATTTTCAAAAGGGTTTTGATCAATTTATGATTATGTATGTTGTTGTATGTGATGCATAAAATTAGAGTTTAGATCTTAAATATGATTCATGATCATAAGCCATTAATGTCATGCACTTGAACCTAATTTTAAAATTAATTTGATCAAGAAAATCAAATTAGATGCATGAGGGTTTAGGTTGAACAAATTAGGTCTAGAGATTGGGCTACGGTAATTAGGGCTTGATTAGATCGACTAGTAACCCTAATATGATTTCGAGCAAGTGACTTAACCTAATCAGATGATGATTAGGGTTAGGTCAAGTGTGCTTAAAATTGGTTTTAGAAGTAGTCTGGTCATATCAATTCATTTGATAGTGAATCAATAAGTTAAGACCTAATTTGGCTCAGTGATGAGCCCAAATCATTAGATGACCTATTAGAATCTTGTTAGTCAATTGGTGTCTAAGGAAGGTTTCGATCATTATTTTAATTGGTGCTAATTGTTTCTCGACCAACTAGTTTAGCGGAAAGAGGGTAAATTGGCAGAACCCTCCCATGGATCAAACTGACCTGGCCAATTTGATTGATTAGGTTTTTAAAAGGGTCACTTTTGATTTGAGTTCACCCATGCTAACTAATTTTAGTCAGACATAAGATTGTTCTAATTGAATGTAATTAGTCATGAGATTGTATTGACTTAATGTAATTGGTTAGTCATGATTTGGCTGATCAATTTAGAAGAGACCTGAACCTAAGCTCCCAATAAATATTAAGTCTTATGTCTTCCACTATTATAGGTATGCGGGTTACCTACTGGTGTTGATTATTCTTGGTTGGTTACAGTGGTCTAGTTGCATCGGGAAGACACAACCACCCTATTAGGCATAAGATGTTGCTAGGTATTAATGGGGTTGGGCCCAATAAACAGGCACGTTGAGGGACTCAATGATGGCTTTGTCTAGCAGAAATGGTGGGTCTAACATAACTAATGATTGGACCAATAAACGGGCACATTGAGGTTCCATGATTTAAAGATGAAGAGCTACAACTTGTATTAGATACATTGGACAAGAGTTGGCCACTTATTGGTGTAGCGTATTACCAACAACCGGATACGGTGAGGTGCTGCACATCGATGGGACCGTAGCACCCACTAAAAACCTAGAGTCACAGGATTTTCGCATATCCACGGGGAGTATAAGAGATCCGAGAAAATTATGGAAGTTCTAAAATTATTTGTTAAAGACTTTAGAATAATTTTTATGATTAAGTATAAAGCATCTAATTTGAATCTTCTACTCTTGCAGTCAACCATGTCTACTTCAAATTCCTTAGTCCGTATTCTAGAGACAAATCGACTTATAGGCCTCAATTTTAAAGATTGGTTGAGAAACATCAAAATTATTTTGAGTTCTGAGAAGTTGGGCTATGTGCTTGACCAGGAACCCCCTGTCTTACCTGACCATCAAAATGCTCGTCAAACGACTACATATGAGAAATAGATGGATGATGATAATAAGGTTAAGTGTTATATGTTGATCTCAATGTCAAATGAATTGCAGAGCCAACATGAGGATATGCCAACTACTAAATCGATTCTAATTCACCTACAAGAGTTATATGGTGAACAAAGTCAGATTGCACGCTTTGAAGTGTCAAAAAGGCTTTTCAACAACAAGATACGTGAAGGGCAATCAATGCACGATCATTGTTTGACAATGATCAAGGACATCGAACAGCCTAAGAAGCTGAGTATTCCAATTCATAAGGAGCTACAGGTGGATTTGATCCTCCAGTCCTTGACTAGTTTATATGCTCAGTTTGTAATGAACTATAATATGAACAAGTTGAATTACACTTTGCCTGAATTATTGAACATGCTGGTAAGCAATGAGGGGACCCTGAAAAGTTCAAGGGGCTATGTTTTCTCTGTGGAGCAGTCTTCCTCCAAAAGAAAGTCTACTTGAAAGAAGAAGAAACCTGCAAAGAAGTAGAAGAAGGAAAGCAAATGGAAGAAGAAGGACACTCCTAAGAAAGCAAAGGTTATCAAAGGAAAATGTTTCCATTGCAATACAGATGGCCACTAGAAAAGGAATTATCCTCTCTACTTGGAAAGCCTAAAGAAACAGAAGGAGGATGTACCTTCTAAAGGTAAGCCTATACTCATTATTGAATCTAATCTAATAGTTTCATCTACTTCCAGTTGGATTTTAGACTCTGGCTCTAGTACTCATATATGCATTTCAATGCAGGGCCTAGAAAGAAGTAGAATGCTGTGAGAAGGTGAGATGGTCCTACGTGTTGGAAATGGAGCAAAAGTTGCCACTCAAGCCATTGGATCATATTCTCTGGTATTGCCTTTAGGGTATAGATTAGTACTCAGTGACTGTTATTTTGTGCCTATAGCTAGTAAAAATTTGATTTCTGTCTCTGTGCTAGCACAGGAAGGATTTGAATTTATATTCAATAAAAACTTTTGTAGTATTTATTTGAGAAATAAATTGGTTGCAAAAGCTATTTTAATTGACATTCTCTAACATTTGCATACCGATGCATCTTCGAATATTAATGAGAAAATTAAAGTGAATGCCATAGGACATAAACATCCTAGAGATGACCTAAGAAAAATACATGTGGCACCTAAAGCTCGGTCATAAAGGTGAGGATAGAATAAACAAACTGAAAAGGAATGGGATCCTAGATTCAGTTAATTCTGAATCATACCCACCTTGTGAGTCATGTCTTTAAGAAAAAATGACCAAGTTATCCTTTGTAGGACATGGAGAAAGGGCCATAGAATTACTTGCCCTGGTACACACTAATGCATGTGGTCCATTTGATGTGCAGTTTAAGGGTGGTTTTTACTGCTTTATAACCTTTATTAATGATTGTTCATGGTATGGTTATGTATTTTTTATGAGACATAAATCCGAAGCTTTTGAAAAGTTCAAGGAATTCAGACATGATGTAGAAAAACAAATAGGTAAACCCTTAAGGTTCTTCGATCAGATCGGGAAGGAGAATACCTTAATAAGAAATTTTTAAGTTATCTTAAGGACAATGGCATAGTCTCACAATGGACTCTACCTGGTACACCTCAGCTTAACGGGGTATTTGAGGGAAGAAATAGGACATTATTAGATATGGTCCGATCCATGATGAGCTTCACTGACTTACCTTTATTTGTTTAGGGGGATGCCCTACAAACTTCAATTTATATTCTAAACAGGGTTCCATCTAAATATGTTCCTACCACACCATATGAGATTTGACATGGTAAGAAACCAAGTCTTGCTCATTTCAAGATTTGGGGATGTCCAGCCTATGTCAAAAGACTAATGGCGGACAAGTTGGAAACTAGATCTATGAAAGCTTGGTTTATAGGATATCCTAAAGAAACTTTAGGACATTACTTTTACCTTCCAGAAGATCATAATGTGATTGTGAGTAGACATGCCACATTTCTTGAAAAATAGTTTATTCAGGAAGGTGGTAATGGGAGGTTAATTGAGCTCGATGAGAAAGTCTCTGAAGAGCTTCCAACTGGAGATCGGATTAAACCTAATCAACCAATACACGTAAATGCTCTTCCACCTCGTAGGTATATTAGAGTCTCCATACCTCTTGAAAGGTACTTGCATTTGCTTACAGAGGATATAAAGAAAATGTTTCTTGTTAAGGACAAGGATCAATTAATTGATCCTAAGACTTATGATTAGACGATGTCAGACATCAACTAGGAGAAATGGTTGAATGCTATGAAGTCAGAAATTGATTCAATGCATTCTAACCAAGTTTGGTCCTTAATGGATCCACCAGAGGGTATTATACCTATTGGTTGTAAATGGATCTACAAAAGGAAAATAGGTGCTGATGGTAAGGTAGAGACCTTTAAAGCTAGGTTAGTGGCAAAAGGGTATAGTCAATGTGAAGGCATTGATTATCATGATATCTTTTCACCAGTAGCTATGCTAAAATCCATCCATACATTGCTTGCAATTGTAGCATATTATGATTATGAGATATGGTAAAACGATGTAAAAACTGCATTCCTGAATGGATATCTTGAGGAAGATATCTATATGGAGTAGCCTTTAGGTTTCACTTCCAATGATGAAGATCATAAGGTCTGCAAGCTGCATAGATCAATCTATGGATTGAAGCAAGCTTCTCGAAGTTGGAATACTCGTTGTACTGATGCAATCAAATCATTTGATTTTATCAAGAATGAGGATGAGCCATGTATTTACAGGAAGGCCAGTGGGAGGGCAGTGATATTCCTCGTATTGTACGTGGATGACACCCTCCTTATTGGGAATGATATTCCCATGTTCACTTCGGTCAAAAGTTGGTTATCTAAGAAATTCTCTATGAAAAACTTAGGTGAAGCAACTTATATTTTGAGGATTAAGGTCTATAGAGATAGATCTAATCGGATGTTTGGCCTTTCACAAAAAGTGTACATAGAGGAGTGCTGAAAAGGTTCAGCATAGAGAACTCTAAAAGAGGATGGTTACCTCTTCAGCATGGCATTAATCTCTCCAAGAAAATGTGTCCCAACACACCTGAAGAGATTCAACGCATGAGCAAAATTCTATATTCTTCGGCAATTGGAAGCCTTATGTATGTCAAGTTGTGTACTCGACCTGATATAGCTCTTGTTGTGAGTGTCACAAGTAGATATCAATCAAATCTAGGTGAAGAACACTAGATAGCTATGAAGAACATTCTTAAGTACTTGAGAAGGACTGAAGATTTGTTCTTAGTCTTCGGCCAGAGTTTAGAATTAGGGATAAAGGGATATACAGACTCAGACTTTATATATGATCCTAATGATAGAAAGTCTACATCAGGATCTGTATTTTTGTGCAATAGTGGGGCAACTAGTTGGAAATGTTCCAAGCAGCCCATCATAGCAGATTCAACAATGGAAGTAGAGTACATCGCTGCCTCTAAAGCTGCAAAAGAAGCCTTCTGGTATAAAAAGTTCATTGCAGAGCTTGGAGTGATGCCATCTGATGCCAACCCTATATATTATGATAATAATGGTGCAATAGCTCTTGCTAAGGGGCCAAGGTCTCACTAGAAGTCTAAGCATATGAAGCGGTGATTTCATATCATATGCGACTACCTCAAGAAGAAATATGTTGACGTGCGAAGAGTAGACTCTACGGACAACATGGCAGACCCAATAGCTAAGACTCTGAGCCATCAAAAGGCTGAAGTCCACTTTGAGAAAATGGAACTTAGATATGTAGCCAATTGGCTTTAGTGCTAATGGGAGATTGTTAGATGTATGCCCTAAAAGCCAAGTTGGCTTGATACATTATAATTTTTAGGGCATTAACTTTGTATTTAATTCTTCTTTATTAATAAAGGGCATTAGTTTCATTCATATTAATGTGTCTATGAATCGTCCATGGAGTTAATGGATAATGATTCATATTCTCAACAGTTGAGAATCTGAGACATGTGTCTTTATAGATTAACTCCTAAAAGCTCCCGATTGTTGGAATATCACGAGGATGTGATTGATCTATTAAAATCAGTGCATAGATCACTTCCCTTTTGGATAGATGAGTCTCTGACCTATAGTATGGAGACACTGGAATGAGAGTGCAGGTAGTTAATAGAGATCAACGGTACCGAGCATGACCAAGTACAGGAAGTTATACAGATGGCTATTCACTCATCGATAACTTCTGATGCTGTAGTTGTATGAATAGTTCCTTGCCTAGAGTATCTCAGCTACTCATAATAAGGTTGCTGTAGTTTGACAGTACAATCACATGGTTTCTATCCATATGGGACCTTGCGGTGTTCGTTGGCTGCAGTAAGATTATTGTAGGAGTAGGGTGTTCACTTGTAGGGATCTATTAGCCTTAGTAATATGGTATAATCCTATGCAAGCTTAATGAGACTAGGTCCAGAAGTCTATGGCCATAGCAGGGTGATAATGAAAAGGTGTTTTCATTAGTATCACAATTGGACTTGAGTCGATTAAGGTAAGCATATGACTGATGGGTTTGACAAGTATCCGTAACCAATATCATGTCAGAATTTTGATAGAGGAACTGAATCATGTGGTAACTACACCTAGGGATTTCAACCTTATTCTATTGGGTTGCCACTACATACTGCTAGGTATCACTGGTGGATTATGAGAGCCTGTTAGGATCATTCTCGGATCGATGATCATAATTAGGGTTGAGCAAAAATTATTTCAGTCCATCGAAAGAAGTTTTGATGATGTATAATGGAGATTATAGCTTGACTCCTTACCACACAGGATTGGACCTGAGGGGTCACACATATTAGGAGCTCAAGTAACCAATCAACAAATCAATTTGGACCTTATTATAAGTAATACAATTAATATTTGACCTAAATGTAAATATTACAATTAATTAATTATGGATTAATTATTAATTAAATTAAATTAGATTTAATTTAATTGAGTTAAACTCAATTAATTAATCCTAATTGATTCATGTCAATGTTCACTTCGAAATGGTTCGATCGGATTTAAAATTGGCTTCAGTTTGATTATAAAATCACTTTGTTTGGACCATGACCTCGAGTCCAGTTAGATTGGGACTCTCTCTCCCTATCTCTCTTTGTCTCCCCTTCCCTCGCCTAAGTGGGCCTATTTATGTTTGTGCGATGAAAGAAGGATAGGGCATGAATAGGTGGGCGCTAATATGAGATTGGCGTGAATGAATTTTAAGAGGAGGAGGAGTCCTTCTATTATACTCTTAAAATTCATACCCAAACTAGATTAGATCAAACTCCTTTATTTATGGCATGTAGAATTGGGGAGATTTACTGTGAAAAAAATAAAAGTAAGGAAAAAGGGGTGGCCAAAAATATGGTTTTTGTTTTTGGCATGATTTCCTTTAGGCAACTTCTCCAGAGAATCTCTCTCTTGGGGTGCCATCTCCTCTTCCTTCTTTTCTTGTTTATTGTTTTTCCTTGTGATCTTCAAGAGCATTGAGAGGTCTTTTTATAAAAGCAAGAAGAGAGAAAAGGGTCCAAAGATCTTGCATAGACTGATTTACAAGACAGAAGCCGAAAGCCGGTCCGGATTTGGATCGGCATAGTTTTTAAAGCAAGTGATTTGCTTAAAGAGGAGAGGGCTGCAAGGATCTAGCGATCTGGTGCCCTCTACGACTCAGTTGTGAGAGCTTCATATGGATACCAATAGAGGCCGGGCGATTGCTCGGCTCTGATAGAATCTCGACTTTTCAATTACGGATCTGCATGCTTTTTAGAGCAATCCCGGATATCTATCCATGTAAGTATTTTATACTTAAAATAATTTTTATTTCAGATCTGATATTTTTTTCATATGTTGCAGCATATTAGAAATTTATGATAAATAAATTAGATTTATTTATGAATTGCATGATTAGATATAAATTATTTTTATATCTGCTTTCGCTGCGATAGGCTGTTAATGCCTATTCGATTGTAATTTTCTGTTCCTAGGAGGAAACCAACACTCTTTCCTCCATTTATCCCAGAAATTTACAAGTAAGTGTTGAGATACTTCATAAGATTTTCTTTAGTATATTACTGTCAATAGGGCTGACTTCACACATGTTTCCTTTGGAAGATTGTCCACGATGTTTCTCTACTAGAAGAGAATATTTATGGATTCACTGACCTCAGTGATGGCCTTAGAAGCCAGCTAGCTTCAGCCTTAGCCGAAAAGAAGCGGCCGAAGAACTTTGAGTTGCCACCGAACAAGAGTTGAGTCAGACCACCGCTGCCAATGATTCTTTAAAGAAGGAGCTGAAGGTAGTTCAGACGTATGCGATTGAGCTGGCGGCTGACCTAGAGAAGAGGTAGAAGAAATTAATATCGACTGACTGAATTATTATTAAAGGATAGCCTTAAAAGTGCTGAAGAGGCGGTGGCTCATAAAGCCGAACTAGAGAATAAAATCACTTCTTTAGAGCAGGAGGTAATATTGGCTAAACAAAAGGCAGAGCAGGCCGAGGAGGATGCTCTACAAGCTGTCAAGAGGTACAAAAATCCAAGGCCTTCATCGATGAAATACATGAAACAAGAGTGGAGGGCTACCATATCGGCTATATGAACTACCTTGAAAAAGTCATGGGAATGTATCCGAATATAGATGCCTCACTCCTGGCCATATCTGTTAGTGATGAGGGGGAGAAAGAAGTGAAAGATCTGACTGACGAAGTGCTAGCTCCCCCTACTAATGAAGATGCTATGAAGGAGTCTTCTGCTCTGGCCAAAAGAAATAACCTTTTGATGTAATATTTTTTTTTTGTTGATGTAATTTAATGGAGTGTATCATTTTCTCTTTGATGAATGAAAATCCCCTTTGCTTGAAATTGGAGCTTTTCTTTTGATGGATGAATGCATTCCAAAATAATGCCAAGTATGAATTCTTCGACATCATGAATACTGAACTAGGGCATTCATAAAGAATCCCAAGATTTCATGTTAGCCTTGATTAATTGTTTTTATCTTAGACTGAAAGAATTGGAGCTTGTTGAAGCCATGGAAAGATCTATCCACTTGCCTTAATCAGACTTGCTGTTAGGGTAGGCCGAAGAAGCCATCCTTATGCATTTTTGGGTAGGCTGGTTAGGCCCACATTGGTATGTCTTCGGTTCTTCCATAGGGTAGGTTGCTCAGACCATCCCTATGCCTTTAGTTGATAGTAAGATAGACTGGTTGGCATGTCATCGGATTTACCGTAGGGTAGATACTTAGACCATCCCTGTGCTTTTAATTTGTAAGAATACAGGCTGATTAGGCCCACCTCGGCACATCATCGGGTTTACCGTAGGATAGATCACTTAGACCATCCATATGCCTTTGATTGGTAGTAAGATAGGCTGATTAGGCCCACCTCGATACATCGTCAAATTTATCATAGGGTAGATCACTTATACCATCCCTATGCCTTTGATTGGTAGTAAGATAGGCTGATTATGCCCGCCTCGGCATGTCATCGAATTTATCATAGGGTAGATCACTTAGACTATTCCTGTGCCTTTGATTGGTAGTAAGATAGGCTAATTAGGCCCACCTCGGCACGTCATCAGATTTACCATAGGGTAGATCACTTAGACCATCCCTGTGCCTTTGATTGGTAATAAGATAGGCTGGTTAGGACTGCCTTTACATGGATGTTTTACTAAAGTCTTTTGAAGAGAAATCTTTTATTGATATTACTTGTGAAGGTTTTCTACATTCCAAGGTCGAGGTAGTAGTGAACCGTCTAGAGTTTCAAGCCGATAAGCTCCCGGGTGTATAACTTCTCTGATTCGATAAGGGCCTTCCTAGTTGGGGGAAAGCTTGCCTTGTTCTATCGGCTTGGACACTTCGGACCTTTGCAGCACTAAGTCTTTGGGTCGGAAGACTCGTTCCTTCTCCCTGGAGTTGTAATATTTAGTGACTTTTTGGTGGTTTGTCACTATCTTCATTTGGGCACGGAGCCTGGTGCCTTGCAGTCGGTTTAAATCTATTCTTCGATACTTTGAATTTTCGAGTTCCTTATAGTGGTCAATCCTTAAGGATTGCAAAGTGACTTCCATAGTGAGGATCGCTTTGGTGCCATAAGCTAAATGAAATGGAGATTCGCCAGTAGCTGTTCTGGTAGTTGTCCGATTAGCCAAAAGAATTGAATATAACTCTTCAGCCCAGAGCTCCTTGGCATCATTTAGCCTAGTCTTAAGACCATGGAGGATGGTCCTGTTCATCACTTCAGCTTCCCCGTTAGACTGTGGATGACCAATGGAGGTCAGTTTGTGGATTATGTGGTATTGAGAACAGAAGTCTTCAAACATCGAATTGTCAAACTACCACACGTTGTCAGTGATGATGACACGAGGTATCCCAATTGAAAGATATTAGAATTCCTTACAAAATCTTCAACTTTTCGTTCGATAATATGCATCAAAGGTTCGGCTTCCATCCATTTGATAAAGTAATCAATAGCTACGATGAGGAACTTCCGCTATCCTGAAGCTAGAGGGAATATACCAAGATTGTCCATTCCCCATTGGACAAAAGGCCATGGCATGGATAACTAAGTCAGTTGACTTGCCGAACACCTTTGAATATTGGAGTACTTCTGGCATTGGTCACATATTTAGACAAAGTCGGCGCAGTCGTTCTGAATAGCTAGCCAATAATAACCTTAGCATATTATTTTGTAGGCTAGAGATCTTCCCCCCATGTGGTCTCTGCATATACCTTCATGCACCTCTCTTAGGGCATAGTCAGCTTTTGACGGCCCCAAACATTTCAATAAAGGCTGTGAAAAGGATCTCTTGTATAGAGTTTCATCTAAGATAACATATTGGGATGCCATCCAGCGAACTTGCTTGGCCTCGGCCCTATCTTCGAGCAAAACACCTTCGTTTAAGAACTTAAGAATGGGATCCATCCAGTTGGGCTCATGCTCAATCTGATGTACCTCCAATGTTTTCTCTGCTATGCTCGGAGTTTCAAGGTATTCTATGATGGTGCGACCGAGGGAGTCTGGAGCAGTAGTAGTGAGCCCAGACAAGGCATCGACTTGGGAGTTCTCCATTCGTGGCACATGGACAATCTCAAAGAGTTCTAGCTGGAAAACTAAAATCTGCACTTTTCCCAAATATTGGATCATAGTAGGATCTCGAGCTTCAAATTCTCCTTTCACCTGGTTCACCACTAGCTGAGAATTCAAAAAATTTGAATCTTCCAAATCCCTAATTCCCTAGCGATTCAGAGTGCTACTAATAGTGATTCATATTCGGCCTAGTTATTAGAAGCATGGAAGGAAAAATGGAGAGCAACTCTATGGTATGCCCATTTGGATCGGCCAATATTAGGCTAGCTCTACATGAAGATCCATATGGGTTCAGAATCCTTGTCGGTGGCTTGTTCTTCTTCGACATTCTACAGATTGTCCTCTTGCTCTCATGTGCATTCGACCAGAAAGTTGGCTAATACTTGCACCTTTATTGCAGATCTAGGATGGAAGATGATATCGAACTCACCTAGCTTAATAGTCCATTTAGCTATCCTTCAAGATATATCTGGACATCAGAGGATTGCTTTTAGGGGTTGATCTGTCAAGACTATGATGGTGTGAGCTTGAAAGTAGGGTTGCAAGCATTTTGCTGTAATCACCAATTAGTAGATAAGCTTTTGTACTCTAGGATATCTTACTTCAGCATCATGTAATACTTTGCTGGTGTAATAGATTGGCCTTTGAAGATTATCGGCTCCTTTTCAAATAAGCACTAAACTAACCACCTCATCCTGATGCGGGATGACTCTAAGATTGCTAAACATGCAGGAAAAATAGTAAAATAATTTTTTTTGTGATTTTTATAATTTAGGTTTGTAGGCTAAATTCTCAAATAAAAGTAAGAACTAGCATAAGGAGTAGCAATGCATAGAATCATCATAATCGCAAAGAACTCATGCAAGATAATAAGTAGCCAGGACCCGAGAGTTGAGAAACTCCTGATTTAGGATAGTTTATCTTCATCAAATTAGATAATAAGAGAAGGAAAGGTTTCTTACCAGTCAGAGATTATAGATTCAGTAACTGAAGGGATTACTCACTCTTTGATTGGAGTCTGCATGAAGAAGCTTTAGTTCCTTGAATCAGATGGCTGATCTGGACCCGGTCTGAAGGGAAGGAAAGCCTCCTTTAGGGAGGTGAAACACCTCATGGGATCCTGCAAGCATCAAGGTCAATCAAAATAGCAAATAAAAATGGAGAAAAGGAACTAGGGTTTTGAAGGAATCAGGATTAGGGTTAGGAGATGGCAGCCGGGGAGGAAGAAGCTCTTTGTCTTGGACAGCAGATACGGTTTCCTTTGCTTGGGCATGGCTGATCTCTAGGGATGCAAAAGGATGCTAGGGCAGCAGGGATTTGGCTAGGGCATACAAGGAGAGCACTCAAAGTAAAGAACCAAAACAAAGATACCAATCACAAGGCAAAAATACAAAATTTCAGCAAGTTGTATTCACAATAAAGAGATGATTACAAGATGGGGAGGGGTGGGGTATTTATAGAGTTCCCATGCCCTCTCTAACTAGGGTTACACTTAGGTTAACAAGCCTTTTCCTAGTTAGATTACATGTCCTTTCCTAGTAGGGATGGCAATGGGTCGGGTTCGGGCCTGGTGCATAACTACCCCAACCCAAATCCAAATATTCAATACACTACCAAACCCGGCCCAAACACTATTGGGACTGGTTTTTCTATCCAAACCCATCTCAATTGGATATCGGGTAATCGGGTTTACCCGGCCCATACCCAACTGAGTCATATTAAATATTTTGTTATTTTTATCAACTTTAAAATCATCTATAATTTTATAAATTATACATATATTAAATAAATAAAATTTAACTACATTTTTAGTTCAACAGCAGTTAATTTCATATTCAATCAAATTTATATTATGAAGTTGGTAAACAATTAATTATGATCTTGTTTTGAATTCACCCTGAATAGAATAGGATGAAAAAAATTCCAATATATATAATGATTAGGGTATAGGATTCAAGTATTTTAAAATTTAATAACTAATAATTATAATTAATAAAATATATATTAATTATATATATTTAAATATTAAAATAATTTGGGTTGGGTTCAGGTCGGGTGTATATCATCTATTCCCGCCCAAACCCAAAGTTAAGCATTCGAGTTTTACCCAAACCGGTCCAAACCCAGTCAAAGCATTGACTACCCAGCCCAATCGGGTTGGGTCAGGTCGGGTACCCATGGGTTTGGATTTTATTACCATCTCTATTTCCTAGCTAAGTTAGAATAACAAAGTTTAAAAGAACTAGGAATCCTAACTAGGTTAGACTAGTCTTCTCCTTCTCACTTAAGGACACCTCACTTTGAGCTTTGACTTGGTCAACCCTTCAAGGATGCCTAGGAGGGCATGTTGGGCTACCAGGGGCACTAAGGGGCCAGCCCAAAGGGGCTTGGATGCATGGGCTTGGGCCTCCAAAAGCTGGGGTGGCCTGGTATCCTGGTAGCAGGAATATTCCCTGGTATCTTGCTTCTTAAGGGCTTGGGCTTGGCACTTGGACTTGATTTCTTTGGGCTAGGATGCAGGTGGACCTCTAGAATCATGGATGCCCTGGTCTGGGAATATACTTTGGCATCTGGAAGGGAATCTGGGTATCTTGAGGGCATCTAGAAGGAATCAGAGTCTCCGGAAGGCATCTTGGATCCTATGCTGTCACACAAAATCCAATAATCGGATGTAGTGGCCTCTAACTCCTGGATGAGGCTTGGTGGAACTCCAAAATAGTGTAACCTCCTCTCTGGTATAAAAAGTGGACTCATACTAGACTCATACTAATGTACAAGACTTAATATACTGGACTAGGTTGAGGGTTGAGACAAATCAACTAACCTCAACTTATTACAGAACTCAATCTTAATTGATTACATAATTTTCAAAACTTTGATACATGACTAAGTAAACCAAATAGGGCCCAGTAATTTGTGTGTAATCCTAGTTTCCCCACCAATTCTCTCGGGGCGAGAGGAACTCGACCCCATCGAGTAAGGATCAATTTGGCTCTTATAGTGCTCGAGTAGGTCTGGGTTGAGGCACTGTAGATCATCACAGGTGATCCACGAGTCCTTAGATTCTGGTTGACCTTGCCACCAAACCAAATATCGCTGATAGTCTCTATCCTAGGTGTCGATAACTTGATTGTCCAGAGCTCTTTCAATCATTTCCTCACCATAAGGCCAAATTGTATGTGGTCGCTCTGGGATGGGTTCTCTCTAAAAAAATGGGAGTGGCTTAGGGGGCTCGCTGGGTATCACTGCTGGCTCCCTATACTCTATAAGATCTGAGATGATGAAGGTGGAGCTAATACCTAAATTAGGTAGCATCTCACGCATATAGGCATCAGGTCTATTACTCTTCAATATCTTGGATGGGCCAGCTTTGTGAGAAGAAAATTCTTTTACAATTACAAAATCCTCTACAAGAATTCTTTATCTCTCTTATGGAAATTAGCCAAGTTATTATTTAGTTCATTAGTTATGTTCAACTTTTGACTAATTTCCATATGCTTATGCTATGTAGAGAGTAGTGCATGTATAGACATGTAATTCAGGCTGTGAATTTATTGGACTCAACTAATACCTGATAGACTCGACTAACTTTCCTATCGAAGGAAATTTTATTAGACTCTCTAAGGGACAAAACTTAATAGACTATAAACTCTTTGGGTTTGACCCTAGCATGGTATGCACAAGAGAATTTACTATGTATACTTACTAAATGCCAGAGGGTATGCAGGAAGTAAGATGCAAACCTGATATGCATAATGCATGTATGCAGTATGCTGACTTCTATAAAATGCAATCTAATAATGAGAAAATTAGGAGAAGTTTTAGAAAAAGGTAGAAAATAAGAAGTGGATTCAGGGTTAGTCTGATTGGGTGGAAAGTAGGAAAAGTGTTCGGGGTTAATCAGATAAACTGAGAGACAAGAAAGTGTTTCAGGGATGAGTCCTATACTAATGAGATTTACCTTATAGGTTTGAGGCATATCTAAAGGGTCTACATAATAAAAGAAAGGGTTGTTGATTTCAGGAAAGAGATCAAGTGGAGTCAAAGAGGTGACTTCATCTTGAGGGTACTGATTCAAAGAGGTCAAGTCCTTAATAAACTCTTATGGCTCATAAATCAAAGGACTGGGCTCTCTAATTGGGTTTTCTTCCAGTGGCTCCTCAGGTAAAACTCTAATAGTGGGATTGGATTCCTCATGGTCTTCTTCCTTTAAGGGTTCTTCCACTACATGGTCAGTTAACTCTATGTTGGTTATTATCTAGGTATGGCTAGGGTTAGCTAAATCTAAGTCGGCTCCTATTGGGGTATGGTCAGGGTTAACTATTGTTGGATGGTCTTCTACCTGGTCCAATCTATTGGTTACTTGGTTGTTGGTTTGGGTCAATTGGTGGGTTTGAGTGGTAGATTGAGTAAACTGGGTTTGGAATTGGATATTTTTCTGGGTCATTATTCAATTAGGGCCTTAAGGAGGGTTTCTAGATTGGACTCCATGGTTGAACTGGGCTGGACTTCAAACTCAACTAATTCTGGGTTGGTTTCTATTGGGGTTTGGTTATAGTAAACTACTTCTAGGTCTTCTATAAGTGTTTCTTCCTCTAGATCTATAATAAGCTCATCATCCTTATACTCCTCCACTAAACTTGGATCAGCCTCATATATCTTTTCTTCTAAAGCATCTTGATGAACCAATGGGGTAGTAAGAGGGGTTTGGCTAATAGAAAATTGACTAAAGTCTGGGGTAACAGGGGTGGGTAAACTAAGGGTTATGGGTTCATAGGTTATTAGTTTAAAGGTTATGGGTTTAAATCTAGGGGTATCATGTTGGGTTCCGGTGCAACGTAGCGGAAGTGTAATTTCAAAAATGAAACTAAATTCACACCAAAAACCCTAAAACAGGAACTCCTTAAATAAGACTAGATCATATGATAAGCATATCTATATAAATTAGGATTAGGGTACCAATCTGTAATCACTAATTCCAACAAAAATTTGATGTTGAAGGGGCTGATTGAATTCACCAGGCGTCCAGGTGTCCGCCCTCCGATGGTGATCCACACAGAGCAATGATCAAGTAAACCTATCTTCTTTTCAATGGTTCCTCCTATTAAGTTCTTCTTCCTAGAACTCAATTGCTTGGACTATGGCTTGAATTCTTCCACACAAGAGGTAGCCTCCCTTTCCTTGATATCTTCTCCTCCTTCCACTAAGACCTTGGCCCTTTAAACACCCTTGTCTTGAAGAAAAGACCTTGTCCTAAGAGGACATAGACTTGTCTTAAGTTGGAGGAGAAATTAAGACAATAATATCTTAATGTAAGAAAGAAGGAATAAATCAGAACTTCTTTCTTTCCTTTACCGTCGGAGACTTTTACTCTTATTCTTGTTCAGTAGCAGAGTTTCGACAGAGGTATACTCTGTAAAGGAAACAGTGCAAGAGCAAGAAAAGAATAAAAGAGTCTTTAGGAGAGGAAGAAAGAAAAACATTACCTTGTTCTGATTTTCCCGACCCTTTATATAGATCTCAGATAGGCGCCCACACATCTCTCCGTGAACTCCTTCTCACGCCCTTCTCAATTTCTCACGCCCCATCCTTCCATCTCACGGCCTTCCAGATTAAATCCCATGGCTTTTCTTAAAGGAAAAAATGTGATGTTTTAATAGGAAAGGAGTCGCAACTTTTCATCTCCGAAGAGATGTTATTTCGCGCACCCGGGAGGAAACAACGACTTTTGTCTTTCTTAAAAAACTTCCAGCCGTTAGATTCCCATCAAAGGGGGGACAAGCGGTGCGCTATTTCTTAAGAAAGGAGGCCACCCCATCTTAATTCATCGGAGAATTAAGCGGGGCGCGCCAAGAGTCCATGCGCCACGGACTCTTCCAAATGGCGCGCCAAGAGTCCATAAGCGCATGGACTCTTGGCATTTGGCGTGAAAATGCAAGGGGGTGGGTGGGGAGGCTAGCCTAGTTACATGGCTAGCCAATAGGGTTAGCCATAATCCCTATTTTCACAATTAGGGTCTAATTAGCTCCAATTAGAACCCAAATTGAACCAATCCGGAACCCTAAATTCGAATCCGATTCGAATAAAAGCTAGGATTTGCAACACCTGCTAGAGTGTTATCCTGCAAAGATGATTTAATCACAAATTAAACTCTTGATCAATCCTCTGAAGTGTTTGACCCATTGGGTTCTACATCTAGCCAGTAGTGGGTTCGAATACAAGTTGACCTAATTTGATTAGAACTCTTTCTAATCGATTTAGGTCAAACCGGGCTTACCCGATTTGATCAATTAGGACTCTTCCTAATAAATGATCTTTGAATTTGATCAACCCACAAGACAAGATTGACGTCTAGCAACGTGTCATGTCTACCCGGAAGATATGGAAATTCTGGTGAAGTACCAAAATTACCCTTCAGTAGAGAGTTACCGTACAATTAAATCTTTCGATCAGCCTGCACCCAAAATATAAATATGGATATGGATATATGTCAAATCCAATATTATATTTATTTCTAGCTCAATCTTATATTGATGATTCAATTATCTTGATATTAGAAACCATCTCTAATATCTTTACTTTGATCAAAGATTCCCTGAATCATCATCCGATTGTTAACTAGCTGGATGCAATCTCCTCTTACTAAGAGTGATCATTCCTTATTGACCTACTCATTACCTTCATATCCAATTCACCATTCCCAGTATCAATCCTGTGCATGACTCAGTGTCATGATTAGGATTGAACCAAAGCATGGGTTCATGTACATAAGGTACTTATGGCAGTCTCGGGTCAAAGGATTACTTGTACCACTCCCACTATGAGAACCTTCTATTGACATGTAGCTAAGACTCCATTAGATGTTCTCAAGTTGGATCATATCAGTGAACTCATTCTCCAATAAGCACCCACATCCCAGTATTAGTGTCATAGATAAGTGACTATTAGAGCAATCACCCTTTCCAGTATACATGGGATGTGCTAGTCTTACCAGAAAACCCTGATCCCCTACTCAGGGTTCCTTTGACTAGGATTACTTTAAATTAAGGTTTTAAGATTTTAGGTCTCACTGGTATGATCTCATCATAACCCTAAAATCATAGCCCTAATCTATGGGGTTCATTATATAATATAAACACAGCATATGATGAAAAATAATGCCTTTATTTAGAAAATTGTCAATTACAATGGTTTGGGAGATACAACATAGATTGGCTTGTAGGGCATATCCCTTTCAATCTCCCACTTGCACTAAAGCCAATCGCCTTTAAATCTTAATCCCATACACTCGAGGTGGCGATCAAACTCTCGCTGTGGTAGAGCCTTAGTGAACGGGTCTACTACATTGTTCTTTATATCAACTCTATTTATGTAGACATCTTGTCTTTCTACTATTTCTCGGACGAGATGGAAGCGTCTCAGAATGTGCTTGGACTTATGATGAGCTCTTGGTTCCTTAGCTTGAGCAACAGCCCCAGTGTTGTCACAGTAAAGTGGCACTGGGTTTTCAATTTCAGGAACAACACCCAACTCTGTGATGAACTTCTTCATCCAGACTGCTTCCTTGGCGATTTCACTAACAGCTATGTATTCTGCCTCTATGGTTGAGTCAGCTACAGTCTGCTGCTTGGTACTCTTCCAACTCACTGCTCCACCATTTAGGATAAAAACATATCCCGAAATGGATTTGCTATCATCAGGGTCTGATTGAAAACTATAATCAAAATAAGCTTCTAGTTTAAGATCAGAACCACCATAAACCAGAAAAATATCCTTAGTCCTTCTTAGGTACTTAAGAATATTTTTAACTACTTTCCAATGATCCTCTCCTGGATCAGCCTGAAACCTACTGACAATGACTAAAGCATATGCCACATCAGGCCTGGTACATAACATGGCATACATTATGGACCCTATTGCCGAAGCATAAGGTATAGAATTCATTCTATTTCTTTCTTCAAGTGTCTTAGGAGACATCCTTTTAGAAAGATGTATGCCTTGACTCATAGGAAGATAACCTCTTTTACTTCCATCCATGCTGAATCTTTTCAGCACTAAGTCAATGTACCTAGATTAGGATAAACCTAGTATCCTCTTAGATCTCTCTATAGATCTTAATACCTAGTATATAGGATGCTTCTCCCAAATCTTTCATGGAAAACTGGTTTGATAGCCAAACCTTGACTGATTGCAACATTGGGACATCATTCCCAATGAGGAGTATGTCATCTACATACAGAACCAAGAAGACTATGGCACTCCCACTAGTCTTCTTATAAACACAGGGTTCATCCACATTTTTGATAAAACCAAACTTTTTAATAGTTTCATCAAAGCGGATGTTCCAACTCCTTGAAGCTTGCTTTAATCCATAAATGGATTTCTTTAGCTTGCATACTTGATTAGGTTTATTCTTTGAAATAAAACCTTCTGGCTGTGACATGTAGACTTCTTTTTCAAGGAAACCATTGAGGAATGCAGTCTTCACATCCATCTGCCAGATCTCATAATCGTGGTACACTGCTATAGCAAGTAAAATCTGAATTGATTTGAGCATGGCAACGGGTGAGAATGTTTCATCATAATCAATTCCCTGTTTTTGTCTAAAACTTTTGCCACTAATCTGGCTTTATAGGTTTCAACTTGGCCATCAGCCCCAATCTTTTTCTTATAGACCCATTTGCACCCAATAGGATTAACACCCTCTGGTGCATCGACCAAAGACCATACTTGGTTTACATACATAGAGTCTATTTCGGATTCCATGGCTTCTTGCCATCTATCTGAATCAGTGCTCAAGATAGCTTCCGTATAGGTCAGAGGTTCATCATTTTGAATGACTTGGGCTTCATTATTTTCAATAATAAATCCATACCTCTCAGGTTCCCGTGGCACTCTATCAGACCTACGGGGAGGAGTTTTGTGTTCTGGTTCTGTCCTAACTATATGTTCTATTGGTTGAGAACTGTCTATCTGTGTTTCTTGTACTTCTCCAAGTTCAACAGTTCTACCATTGCCCTTTTCTAAAATGAACTCTTTTTCTAGAAAAGTGGCATGCCTGCTGATAAAAATCTTTTGTTCAGTAGGATGGTAGAACAGATATCCTCTACCCTCTTTAGGATATCCTACAAATAGACATTTATCCGCTCTAAGTTCCAACTTATGTCCAAAATTTCTTTTAACATAAGCTGGACATCCCCATACCTTAAAATATTTAAGATACGGTTTCTTTCCACTCCAAATTTCATATGGAGTACTAACAATAGATTTAGAAGGTACCTTGTTCAGAATGTAAACAGCAGTTTCTAGGGCATGACCCCAGAAGTAAATGGGTAAATTTGTGAAGCACATCATGGATCGTACCATATCTAATAAGGTACGATTCCTCCTTTCAGCTATACCTTTTAGCTGTGGTGTATAAGGAGGGGTCCATTCAGAAAGAATTCCATTAACTTTAAGATAGTCTAAAAACTCCGTGGATAAGTATTCTCCTCCTCGATCAGAACGAAGAACTTTAATACTTTTCCCGATTTGTTTTTCGACCATACTTTGATACTCCTTAAATTTATCAAAGGCTTCAGATTTATGTTTCATAAGATACACACATCCGAACCTAGATAAATCATCTGTAAAAGTGATAAAATATGAGTATCCTCCTCTGGCCTGAGTTGTCATTGGACCACATACATCAGTATGTATAAGTCCTAATAACTCAGTTGACCTTTCTCCATGTCCAGTAAATGGAGTCTTGGTCATCTTACCCATGAGACATGATTCGCAAGTTCCTAATGATTCATACTCATAAGGATCAAGGAATTTTTTCTTGTATAACTTGCTTATCCTAGACTCATTAACATGACCAAGTCGATGATGCCAAAGTAAAGTATCATTAAAGTCTTTTCTTTTTCTTTTATTATTGACATGAAAACACTATCATTGGAAGAAAGAGTTAAGAGCCCATTACTAAATATGCTAGAACAAATAATTTTATTAGATAACATTATCGAGCAACTAGTGCTCGTTACATCCATTACATATCATTGTTTTAATAACAAAGGAATAGATCAGTTGGTCAAGCTTAGTATTGGATTGGTCATACCTAATGCTTATCTGGGCTAACTGATTTTGGGCCTGGGCTAACTGATTTTGGGTTTGGGTGTTGGACTGGTTTATTTGGATAGTTAATTGGGTAACCATCTAGTCATTCATGGCTTTTATAAAAGCCTCAAAATTGGGATCCATGGTTGTGTTTAGTTGGGGTTTAGACTTTTGATATTGGGTTCCTAGTCTAGTGGTCATACAATCACTCAAACAATCAAGATGAAATGATGCAGCCAAGCATGCAAAAGAAAGGTTAGTAAAATCTAGGGTTTGCTAGACCTTTAGTCAAAACTGAATGGGTTAGCTCAACTTATACCTAACCCAGTAGCTAATCCTTCCACTGGCCAGGTAGGGGTGGGAGTGTGGGAGCCCCCCTGCTTTCGCAGGGATCCAATTAAAAACCACAACACCACTTAGGTCGTTTGACTTTGGACCCCCAGCCTTAGACACCAGCTTTTAGTAATAGCTAAAGGATTAAATGCACTAGTTGGTCCATACAATTCTAACATGACCTGTTGATGTCTCCTAGCCCTCTAGCAAAAATTAGGTCTAATTGATTTTAATTAGGCTTGGTTTAGTATGATGATGGTTGTTTTGGTCCCAAGATAGGTGATGAAATCTTGCCCTGATCTGAGATATATTAGGTTAAAGATGGTGGCAATCAATGGTCCTGATGCAATCTAAAATAATCAGAAAAAAAAAATATTTTACATATATTTTATGAAATGACAAATTAGGTTTAAGTTGATTAGGTTAGAAATTAAATTATGCTTGGGATTGGGGGGGTGTGGAAGTTGATTAGGTTTGAGTTAGTCAAGTGCAAAATCCGCAGAAATCAAAGAATTAGGGTTTCAGTTGATGCAAAATTTGACACAGATCCCGATGTAAAAAAAATCAAAAAAATTTTGGAATAGAGGAAGGACAGTGATGATGATATCCTACTAAATTTTATGCAGAAAAAAATTATATGATTATAAAAGTTTTAGGGTTTTTTGACTACTATAGAAATTATCAAGATTCTGTTAGGGTTTCCAATATGCCAAATTTTAATGATTTAAGTTTTTTATAAAATTAATTAAAAATTTTGATAAAATAGAACACACAACAAATAACAACTCATGCAAATTTTACTAAAAAATAAAATTCCTAGATGGTCAGAATCAAATGCAAAACAAGTATCTAATGTAGTGGACATAATGCTGAAATTGGGGTTTGTGAATGCAAAGCAGATAAAAACTATCCTATACCCACTCTGATACCAAACTGATGCGGGATGACTCTAATATTGCTAAACATGCAAGAAAAATAGTAAAATAATTTTTTTGTGATTTTTATAATTTAGGTTTGTAGGATAAAAGTAAGAACTAGCATGAGTAGCAATGCATAGGATCATCATGATCGCAAAGAACTCACGCAAGATAAAAGTAGCTAGGACCCGAGAGTTGAGAAACTCATGATTTATGATAGTTTATCTTCATCAAATTGGATAATAAGAAAAGGGAAGGTTTCTTACCAGTCAAAGATTATAGATTTAATAACTAAAGGGATCACTCACTCTCTGATTGGAGTCTAGATGAAAAAGCTTCAGTTCCTTGAATCAGATGGCTAATTTGGACCCAGTCTGAAGGCAAGGAAAGCCTCCTCTGGGGAGGTGAAACACCTCAGGGGATCCTGTAAGCATCAGGGTCAATCAAAATAGTAAATAAACAAGTAGAAAAGGAACTAGGATTTTGAAGGAATCTGGATTAGGGTTAGGAGATGGCAGCTAGGGAGGAAGAAGCTCTTTGTCTTGGATAGTAGCTAGGGTTTCCTTTGCTTGGGCATGGCTGATCTCCAGGAATGCAAAAGGATGCTAGGGTAGTAGGGATTTGGCTAAGGCACACAAAGAGAGCACTCAAAGTAAAGAACCAAAACAAAGACACCAATCACAAGGCAATAACACAAAATTTTAGCAAGTTGAATTCATAAGAAATAGATTATTACAAGAGCGGGAGAGGTGGGGTATTTATAGAGTTTCCATGCCCTCTCTAACTAGGGTTACACTTAGGTTAACAAGCCTTTTTCTAGTTAGATTACATGTCCTTTCCTAGCTAGGTTAGAATTACAAAGCTTAAAAGAACTAGGAATCCTAACTAAGTTAAACTAGTCTTCTCCTTCTCACTTAAGGACACCTCCCTTTGAGCTTTAACTTGGTCAACCCTTCAAGGATTCCTAGGAGGGTGTGTTGGACTTCTAGGGGCAGCAAGGGGCCTGCCCAAAGGGGCTTGGGTGTGTGGGCTTGGACCTTTGAAAGCTGGGATGGCCTGGTAGCCTGGTAGCAGGAATATTCTTTGGTATCTTGCTTCTTAAGGACTTGGGCTTGGCACCTCGGCTTGATTTCTTTGGGCTAGGATGTAGGTGGGCCTCTAGAATCATGGATGCCCTGGTCTGGGAATATACTCTGACATCTGAAAGGGAATCTAGGTATCTGGAGGGCATCTGGAAGGAATCAAAGTCTCCGGAAGGCATCTTGGATCCTATAGTGTCACACAAAATCCAATAATCTGATGTAGTGGCCTCTGACTCCTGGATGAGGCCTGGTAGAACTCTAAAATCATGTAACCTCCTCTCTAGTATAAAAAGTGGACTCATACTAGACTTATACTGATGTACAGGACTCAATGTACTGGACTAGGTTGAGGGTTGAGATAAATCAACTAACCTCAACTTATTACAGGACTCAATCTTAATTGATTAAAAAATTTTCAAAACTTTGACATATGACTAAGTAAACCATATAGGGCCCAGTAATCAATGTTTGATCCTGGTGCCCCCACCACATCCGTAGTGGAGAGGTATAAATAGAGGGTTTCTCCTTCTTGAGTCTTGGAATGTAGAGGAGGATTTTCCAAGTATTTTTTCAGTTCTTCGAAGGCAAGCTGACAGTCTTCGAACAATTAGAAATCTTGGGATTGGTGGAGAACTTTGAAAAAAGGAAGATATCTTTCAGTTGATCGGGATATGAATCGGCTTAAAGAGGCAATCCTTCCCATCAACTGCTATACTTCTTTTTTCCAAGAAGGATGCCTCATGCTTCGAATAGCTTGAGTTTTTTTTGGATTAGCTTCTGTTCCTCGTTTAGTAACCAGGAATCCCAGTAATTTCCCTGAAGATACCCTGAAAATGCATTGGAAGGATTCGGCTTCATTCGATGACATCACAGGGCATTGAAAGATTCTTCTAAATCCTTGATGTGATCATTTTTAAAGAGGCTTTTTATGATCATGTCATCGACAAACGCCTCCATGTTTCTTCATAACTGCCTTTCGAAAACTATTTTATCAGCCTTTGGAATGTCACTCTAGCATTTTTCAGCCCGAACGGCATTACCTTATAACAATAAAGCCCTTTCTATATTACAAAGGTTGTCTTCTCTTCATCTTCAGGATCCATTTGGATCTGATTATATCCAAAAAAAGCATCTATGAAGCTCAGCAACTGATAACCTGCGATGTTGTCGACCAGCTGATCTATTTTTGGAAGAGAAAAACAATCCTTTGGGCAAGCTTTGTTAAGATCCATATAATCGATACAGATCCTCCATTTTCCATTAGCTTTCTTCACCATCACGATATTAGCTAACCAATCAGGATAGTACACTTTCCTGATGAATCCTACTTTAAGAAGTTTGCTGACTTCTTCGTTGATCACTTTTTATCTTTTAAGGGCAAAGTTCCTTTTCTTTTCTCAAACTGGCTTGTAACCAGGAAAACTTCCAACCGATGAGTAATTACTTCGACCAGGATTTCTGGCATATCCGAAGCCGACCAAGCAAAGACATCAATGTTACTCCGAAGAAAGTGGATCAGCTTTGCCTTTGTTTATGAAAGGATTATGCCCTAAAGGCCAATCAAAATGTTGTATTTCGATGGGATTTTTCTTTGTATCCCAAACCAATGTATTGACATTATCAATTAATAAAGGCATTTTATTTTCATCATACACTATGTCTTAATTATTTTATTATTATATGATGAACCCCATAGATTAGGGCTATGGTTCTAGGGTTATGATGAGATCATACCAGTGAGACATAAAGTCTTAAAACCCTAATCTAAAATATTCCTGATCGATGGGACGTTGAGTAGGGGATCAATGTTTCCGGCAAGACCAGCACATCCTATGTATACTAGGTGAAGAGGGTGACTGATCTCACAGTTACTGGTGTTTGACACTAATACTAGGATGAGGGTGCTCATTAGAGAATGAATTCACTGAATGGATCCAGCTTGAGAACATCTAATGGAACCTTATCTGTTTGTCAATAGATAGTTCTCATAGTGGGAGTAGTGCATGTGGTCCTTTGACCTGAGACTGCCATGGTACCTTGTATGCATGAATCCATACTTTGGTTCATACTCAATCATGACACTGAGTCATGCATGGGGTGATACTGGGTATGGTGGATTGCATATGGAGGTTGTGAGTAGGTCAAAAAGGAATCGATCAACCCTAGTAAGAAGGAATCACATCCAGCTGATTTCAATCAAATGAAGATTCGGGAAATCTTTGATCAAAGTATGAACATTAGAAATAGTTTCTAATAGTTCATTAATGAATCATCATTATCAAATTGAGCTAGGAATGAATATGAAATTGGATTTGACAAGTATCCATATCCATAGTAATATTCAGGGTGCAAGTTGATCGAAGGACTGAATTGCCCGGTAACTCACCACTGAAGGGTATATTGGTAATGCCATGAAAATTCCACATCTTTCGAGTAGACATGATACGTTGCTAGATGTCAATCTTATCTTGTGGGGATTTGATTGAATTATGGTAATTCAATCAGTTAATTAGAATTGGATTCTAATTGACCTAGTCGGGCCTAAATCGGTTTGGATGTGATCCAATCGAATCAGGTCAAGTTACACCCGGACTCACTGCTGGCAAGATGTGGAACCCAATGGGTCACACACAAAGGGTTCTAATAAAGGGTTTAATTGGATTAAACCATGTTTGCAGGTGAATATGCTAGCACGTGTTGCAAACCCTAGCACCTAGATTCGAATTGGTTTCGAATCAGGTTCCGATTTGGGCTAATTTGGATTAATTAAAGTCAAATTAAATTTGGCACAAGTGTTGGGCCAGTCTTTGGCTAGAAGACCAAGGTTTATGTTAGACAATTTGGATTAATTAACCTGAGATTATCCATTTAGCAATTGGGCTAATTTGGGCATGTGAAATGTTTGGACTAAGTGGGACTCTTGGGCGCCAACATGTTTTCTTTGTAGAAATTGCCTAAGAAAATAATCCAGAGGCACCCCCTGGCGAAGAGTCCTTCTGCATTAAGTAGAGGACAAAGTCAAACACACTTTCACGCCTCTTGGAGTCTTCCACGCCCCTTTGGACACATCTTCATGCCAAAAGAAGAAGAGTCCATGCCCCTTGGGACTCTTGGTGCTAAAAGTGGCGTCCCCTCTTTTTCACGCACATTTTGAGAAAGATAAATGGCATGGAATCCTCTGGTGTGTGTCCTAACACCTCTTGGGTGTAGATTAAAAATTCAAAAGTCGCTTGGTTTAAAGTATGGCGTTTGGATTTAAGAAGAGAAGCGACTCTTGATTTAAAGAGTCACTCTGCTTCTTTTTCTCGAAAGTTTTGAATCCAAGGATTGCAATACTTGCCAAACTTCATGTCCTAATAGAAGAGTCATGTCTTCTAGCATGAATGTATATCTCAGAAGCCCCTTGGTGCGCTATAAATAGCGTAGCCTCTCGGGGTGTTAAACAGATTTGATCCCGAAGACTTCTTTCTTTATTATTTTAATTACATCCTATCCTCTTGTCCTAAACACTCTAGCCCTTTTAGGACAAGGTCTTTGGAAGGCCTAGGAGTGTTCAAATCATGAGAGGAATTAGGGAAAAGTAAAGAAGAGAAGAAGAGGAAGAAGAAGGGAAGGAGTAGAAAGGCTGATTCAAAGAAGAGTTAGTCCAATTGGATTAGAATTTGCCCAAATCCTATTAGGCTTAAGTTTGAAAGTCTAGTTGGTGGAACCAAGTTCTTTGAAGGTGCTGGTGTCTTGGTCAAGCCCCGTGTGGATCACCGTTGGAGGGCGAACATTTGGGCGCCTGGTGGAGAAGAAGGCTGAATCAGGGTTTTCTTCATCGGATTGGATACTAGCGGTTCAGGTTGGTGCCTAAACTCTAGTTTATATCATATATGCATGTTTATATGTTTTAATTCCTAGTAAGGAGGTCTTCGGTTAAGGGTTTTGTAGTGGTTTTATAATAAATTTTTGAAATCCACGCTTCCACCCTGGTCACCAAACCCAACAGTTTCTTCATCTGGCAGATTCCTAATCTGCACAGTTTTTGTTGGGTCATCTTCAGTTAGAGGTACGAAGATGGTTCCTTCCATGGACTCCCCACAATCTTCAGTCTGATCTCTTGGATCCAGTTGATCTAATGTCATGGGATCAGGATTGCTTGTCTTGTATCAGTAGGCACTGTCGGGCAACTTGCTGATCTCCTTTTACTTCTCTGATACCATTTCTGGTAGGGAATCGCACTAGAAGATAATATGTCGAGACTATGGCTCGAAATTTATTTAAAGAGGGCCACCCAAGATGGCATTATAAGCTGATGGTGTTTGCACTACTCACTACTATGAAGTTGATGGGGAGCGTTCTTTGATATGGTTCAGTACCAAGGATTACGGGTAGGATTATTTCTCCTTCGACTCTGACTTAGTTGCCTTCGAACCCAGTCAGAGGCATAGAAGACTTTTGTAATTGATTTCGTGGCAAACCCATTCAAAGAAAGGCATCATACAACAAAACTATTGGAGTTCTCCCAGAAACAGTAAATTGCATAAAATCAAGCATCAAAAGCCTGACACAGCAGAAGTAGATATAAAAACTATTTTATATCTAGTGATGCAATTTATAAATAAATCTAATTTACTCATCATAAATTTCTAATATGCTGTAATATATGAGAAAAATATCGAATCTGAAAATAAAATTATTTTGAATATAAAAAACTTATAATAAAATTATTTTGAATATAAAAAACTTACCTGGATCGCTATCTTGGCCTGCCCTATAAAATGTGCCGATTTGCTTTTGAAACTGGAGTTCTATCGGAGCCATCCAATCGCCCGGCCTTTGCTGGTATCTACACAGAGCTCGCATAACCAAGTCGTAGAGAGCATCGAACTGCTAGATCCTTGCAGCCCTCTCCTCTTTCAGCAAATCAGCCACTTTAAAAACTATGCCAATCCGTATCTAAATCGGCTATTCCTGAACTGGCTTCTATCTTGCAAATTGAGATTTGCAAGATGTAGGACCTCTTTCTTTCTTCTTTCTCTTGTAGAATATCTCTCTAGATGTCACACAAGGAAGGAGAAAACAAATAAAAGGAACAGGAAAACATGGCACCCTAGGAGAGAGATTATCTGTAGAAGATGCCCAAGAGGAAAGGCTCATGCCCAAGGAAAAATCTCATATGGTTGGCCAACCCTACTCTCCTTTTATAATTTAATTCTCCCATCCCACAAAACCAAAAGACCGATGTTTAATTTCAACTGGTTGAAAATTAAGAGGAGTAAAAGAGAAGGACTCCTCCCTCTCTCACAATTCTTCATGCCAAACTCCTTGCACCCTCTTGCTTTTCACGCCCCACACTTCTTTGCCACACAAAGCACTTGGGGCCCACTAGTTGGTGTGTGGAGATAAGTGGAGACAAGGAGAGAGAGTCCCAATCTAACTGGACTCTAAGTCATGGTCCAAATAAATTGATTTGATAGATAAATCGAAGCCAATTTTAAATCCAATCAAACCATTTCAAAAAAGGCCATTGACCCAATTCAATTAGGATCAATTAACGAGTCTAACTCAATTAAATTAAATCTAATTTTATTCAATTAATAATTAATCCATAATTTGTTTATTGTAATATTTACAATTAGGTCCAAATATATTAAAATTATCAATTTTAGTAACATTTTGATTTACTGATTGGTTACTTAAGCTTCTAATGTGTGTGACCCCTCAGGTCCTATTTTGTTTGGTAATGAGACACACTATAATCTCCATTATACATCATCAAAACTCTTTTTGATGGACAAAAATTGTTGGGAATTGTGTACCAAAACCAATCGCCTAGGCTGTAGGTAGTTGAGCTGAGTATTGTACTCTTTGTATGAATAAATAAATATTTTTTTGGTAGCTCATCACATTCTGACTTTTCTCTGTAATGAACTCTTTTTCATATGATAAAGTTCTTAGGACTACATTGATTCGATATAGAGAGGATATATCGAGTGGTCCTTAAACTAGGTTCACGACCAAAGAATACATTGTACTGGACAACAATGTATCAAGTATAGGTTGTTGTGGTTCACATCGTTTGGTTGTCCTCTTGACCAAAGGAGTGTGGTAACACTGATGTGATCTACAAGTGGGATATATGATATCTCATTGAACGTGACTCCGTGTAGCCCCTTTCTACCAAAGGAATACTCACGATTGGATATGGGTATATGTGTCCCTCCGACCTGAGGTCATCATGGTAGCTTGCAAGCAACTCCCTGTGCATTGGTGCCGAACTACCTAGATTTCTAAGCCAGTGATGAAAGGTTTCTAGGTACAAGTAAGTACTTATGGAGCAGTGGTAGACCAAGATGGAATTGACCTGTCCAAGTAGTTTGGATTGAATGTCTTGCAGTGTCTCAATTTAGTAAATCCTCGGTCGGGGTAGTCCTACTGAGGAGTCACTGGACTTGCGAGGTTGAGACATGTTGTGGATTGACTCAGCTAGGGTTGGCAGTCTAACCCTAGGTCATCCTAAGCATTGGAGGTCAAAGGGATGAATTATACGGTAACCATTTGCCAGAGGTTTGATTGATTGCTCTCGCATCTTCGACCTATCAGGACGTCGGGACCCATTGCTAGATGGTATCTTGTGCTGGTACTGGAATTATTCCAATGCTACCGCCTAGGCTTGAACCTATGAGATCACATACCATAGAGGATTTCTCCCTGATCCAGGTACCGATTTATGATTAGGAATCATTTTGTCATTTTGGTAATGGTTTAATTGAGCACACGTTGGATTGACTCGATTTTGGGTCGATTAGAAGTTGTTCGGGTCCACCGGGAATTGTTCCTGCGTGACCGGGACTTGACCAAGCCTTTTTTTAATTAGATTTTGATCTAATTGAATTATGAACTGGTTTAGAACTGGTTTGGGATTTTTTAACCGGTTGTGAACCGGGTTTGAACCATCCACACGGTAATTAAGGCTTAGGCAAATAGGGGATTCAAGACGTCTCTTCTTCTCTCGTATGCATTCATTTTGGCTAGGAATATATCACTATTTAAATGCTTTTCATTGCTTTGTTAAGAATGAATTTGAACCTGCTACCCCTTCATTTTCTAAGCAGTATGCTCGGTTCCCAAAAATCACTGTTCCTTTTGTTTCACGCTGGATAAAATCTGGGCTGTGAAATCGCTGTGAAGTGGCTAAAGTTTTGTGTGCTTCCATTGATGATTTTGGAGTAGAGTTCTTGTGAGAAATTGGGAGAGAAAAAGTCTTCAAATTTCCCTATTTTTCTTGGTGTTTCAATCCATGGAAGAAGCACTGTTTTGAAGAAAACAAAAACTGAACAGAGTGTTCTATTCTTCTTCTTCCCTCTCACCATTTCAAGAGCTTCCGATGATTAGCATCGTGCAAGAAGCCAGATCAGAGGAAGCCCAGGTGTGTCCCCCCTCTAGAGGGTGTTCCCTTGAGAACCTGAGAGCTTTCAGTTCCTCCATTACTGCTGTTGGAGAGAAGAAGAAATCAACGTTTCAATCGATTTGGAAGAAGAAGACTGGAATAAAGTTATTCAAGATATTCCAGCTATTCCATCATTATCTCTGCTTTATTTCAAGTGGGAATAAGGTAAAATTTCTAGTTTTAATTTTCATGCATGCCTAGATCTAGGTTTATAAATTTGTTTATAAATATTACATGCCCTTTTCATACCTTCTTTTACCTGTACATGCATCTTGAAAATGTTAGATCCTGTACGGAGTAAATTATTTCCGCTGTTATTTTAAAATTTTTTTAAAATACATACCTACTCCCTGTGCTATTGCATGCTTAGCGTAGGCACTTGCAACCCTATATTTATTTCAGTGGTATCAGAGCCAAGTTTAGGAGTAACATATCTTGATTGCATGTATAGTAGATTAAACTGTTTAATCTTTTGATATGTATCTATATCTTAATCATAGGGTATGATTAGGGAATACTTTTAGGAACCTAGTTGACCTTCACCATGATCGTGTGTTTTTGGCATGATGCGGTTCATCTGTATTGGCCTCTTCAAAAGGATCCTTTAAGGAAATCAAAGGAATTAAAATTATTTTAATTCAGATACATTTTTTGGCATGTCTTATATAATTCTTTTTGGCAATGTTATATTTATAAAAGAATATTACTAGATATGATAAATGACATTTTATATAAAAGAAGTTTTACATGTTTTAATTAAAATTATTTTAATTAAAATATTGACTTATATTCAAACAATTTTGAATTATATGATTAAATTGAATGATAACTTAATTTAGGGTTTATGAAACCTAATGTCATTTAAATAAGCCAATTGGGTTAATTGGGTTAGCTGTCTAATTGGATCCATAATTTGGGTTAGACCTATGTTTATTTGAACTGGATAATAAGAAGACTAATCAAAAGTTGATTAACGTCCTTCTTTTAGAACTATCTAATAGTTAGATGAGTTAGTCCATTCATCTAAAATGGATCTAATTAGTGGCTCCATGGAAGCCCGAGTCTTTAGACTAGTCTTATTGAGTCTGATGGGGGACAGGGGTAGGATCGTTGGTGAGCCTAAAAGTCACCTAGATTATGGTACATTTTTTTTTTGGATTTTTTTTTAGGGGTGGCGAAGGAATAATGGGATGTAGGATAAGGATCTGGAACTTATGGACTTTGGGACTCACCCTAATGAAGAGACCTCTCACCTCTAAGGCATTACACCCTCCTCAATACTTGGAGGTGCTAGGATGGATCTCAAAGGCCACAAGGGAATAGAGAAGATGGAATGGGAAGGGGGATAACTAGACATGACCTCACATCATGTCCTGGGGTTGGGCCTCACACCCTCTCCTCACGGAATGAAATAAAAAAAACCATTCTTTTCTAAAACTCATTTTCATTCTCAAAACTTGACTAAACTCTCTTTTACAAAGGACTGAGGGTGGTATTTATAGACCTGTCCAACCCTCATTTGAATTTGAATACAAGATAAAAAGATAGGAATGATTCAAATTCAAATACAAGATAGGATAAGATAAGCATATCAATATCTAAATCGTAACCAACCAAATCCTAATTCAAATTTCAAATAAAAGATAAATCTTAAATTTATTTTGGATATGTTCCAAGATTTGCACGGCTCCAAGATTCATGCTTGCTCCGGGATTCGTGCTGGTGAGGTCCCCATCATTCCCCTGAGGTGGGGAAAACTCGACTCCGTCGAGTTAGGCTGGCTCTAGGATGCACATGACCTGTAGAATGATTTTTTTTTTTTTAACTCAACCCAAATTAAAATAAACGGGCTTATTCCAATCAAGAATAAGGCTGGGATAAGTGCAGAATAGCAGGAATAGCGGGAATAGCTATTCCCATCTTCTTTCAACAGCAGATCATCGAATTTTCTTCTTGCATGCTTCTTGGAACAGGAGCTTTGCAGCTTCATGGGGGAGGAGATCGGAGGTGTAGATGGCTTCGGGTGGACTGGAGGAAGTAGATCCGATGACGAGGAAGGACCGGAGAAGGAGATCCGGCGATGGAGAAGCCGGGAGGAGGCTTACGGACGGGCTTCTTTGGATGAGTGAACAGGGGCTTCGTGGAACAGGGGAGCTGGGAGGCTGCTACACGGGATGGTGGAGAGGATAGCGCCGGGGCGATCTTGGAGCTTCGTTCCGACAGGGGAGTCGCGCTTCGATGGAAGAATCGGCCGAGCGGACGTCCGTGGAGGGGGATCCGGGGCTGATGAAGGCATCGGGAGGACCGGAGGGGGCGTTTCACGATAGGGAGTCGGCCTCGGGGAAGGCTGGCATCGTCTAGGAATGGAGGAGATGGCCGGTCGGACTCGGAAGCGATGCGGGGTTCGGAGGCGGAAGGGCCGACAGGGAGGGGGCAAGCGGTGGCTGGTCTTGATCGGTTCCTTGAATGATGAAAGGAAAGCACGGTCGGCTTGGTACGGGCGGGAGATGGATGGAGGCTATGGAAGCTGCGGTAGCGAGCGAAGAGACGGTCGGCCGGAGTCTTTCACGGGCGGTGAACTTGGAGTCATCGGAGGGGTGAATGATGGCGAGTCTGTAGCTGATCATTTTCGAATAAATCGGTGACTGGTAGACACGGAAGCCTTCCAAGCAATGTCAGATCCTGAGTTGGACCGTCCTGAACTAGGGGTTTTGCTAGACCTAGAGTACAAATTAAATGTAAGGTCAAATTGACAATCCGGGTTGTAGTAACTTGGCACCTGGCCAGGTAAGTGTAAGGTTAGTGGAGATTCCTCTTTTCTTGCCTTAGACACCAATTTGAAATTGGCCAGGTAAGCGAACCAACCCACTTTCCTTGGGGCTCTAGTCCCTGAACCACTTGCCTAAACACCAGATACAAGCACACACAAACAGGGTGTCAAAGTTGGCTTGACACTTGACTCGACCCGACCTTATGGGTGTCCCTAGCTCGCTAGAGCAATTAAATGTCTAATCCATTTTAATTAGGGTTGGGCTCATTATGCAAGTTGATGATTTTTGGGCTTGGGACAGGTAATGAAATCCTGACCCTATGTCAATTTGATGCCCTTAATTTTGTTTACCATGAAATGAATGCAACAAACATATGGATCCAAATTTCAGGTGCAGAATTAGTGTATTACAGTTCTCAAGTGATAGAAAAGTGCAATGTAACAGATTCAAAAAAATTTTAAAAATTCACAAAAGATTTCTAACTTCTAGATGATATGCCAGACAAAAGGAAATTTAAAAATAAAATCTATACTATGCTGAGTAGATACTGAAAACTAGATAAAAAATAGGACTGAACATAAAGGAATTTCAGTGATAATGATGGAATGAAAGAATTTTCATTTTTTTTGTAATTTGTTTATGAGGATGAGATTTTACGTGATAATAACTAACTTAATATGGAGTAGGAAAAAAATTATCTCAATAAAAAATTAACTACTTTCATTCATACTTTTATGCGAATCTCGGTCAGCCTATTCAGAAATACAGCAAGCAGAATTTAAACAAACAAAGGCATTTACATACCAAACTTCAACCTAAAAATTCACATCCGGCCAGGGGCTCATTATTGCCATGGGTCGTGACAGTGTACTGGTGTACACTCGCTTAGGAGGCATGAATTTTAGATCTAGATTGGATTTTAAAAATAATAACTAAGTAGCATGTATGAATGCTATGCATGCAAAAAATTTCAGCAACCTACCTAAATGCACAAATTCAAAAGTAACCCTAACCTACCATGTTCTGATACCAAAATTGATGGGGGACAGGGGTAGGATCATTGGTGAGCCTAAAAGTCACCTAGATTATGATACATTTTTTTTTTTGGAATTTTTTGTAGGGGTGGCGAAGGAATAGTGGGATGTAGGATAAGGATCTGAAACTCATGGACTTTGGGACTCATCCTAACGAAGAGACCTCTCCCCTCTAGGGCATTACACCCTCCTCGATACTTGGAGGTGCTAGGATGGATCTCAAAAGACATGAGGGAATAGAGAAGATGGAATGGGAAGGGGGATAACTAGACATGACCTCACATCATGTCCTGGGGTTGGGCCTCACACCCTCTCCTCACGGAGTGAAATAAAAAAAACCACTCTTTTCTAAAACTCATTTTCATTCTCAAAACTTGACTAAACTCTCTTTTATAAAGGACTGAAGGTGGTATTTATAGACCTGTCCAACCCTCATTTGAATTTGAATACAAGATAAAAAGATATGAATGATTCAAATTCAAATACAAGATAGGATAAGATAAGCCTATCAATATCTAAATCCTAACCAACCAAATCCTAATTCAAATTTCAAATAAAAGATAAATCTTAAATTTATTCTGGATATGTTCCAAGATTTGCATGGCTCCAAGATTCGTGCTTGCTCTGGGATTCATGCTGGTGAGGTCCCCATCAGAGTCTGATAAACCAGTTGGTGTCGAGGTAGGTTTGGCATTGTGATCATGGTTGTGTGAGGCTACCACTTTCCTAGCCAACTTGGTTGGTGTCTAGGAAAGATGATTAATGGTGGATACTCACCCATGATCTCACCTACCTGGCCAGTCGTGTCGACCAGAACTAATTAGAAAAGCTCATTGACTCGAGTTAACCCATATTACCCAGGTTGATCAGTCTGACTGATTGGTAGGTGCCCATGGATCAATTGTTGAATTGTTTCAACCCTCCTGGAAACTGATTCATTCAGTGGGAGGATGATCCATGTTCTTCTCTTATTCATCTATCATAATCTAAAATCCTTTAAAATTATTAGGTCCTAAAAAAGACTAAGTCAAAGAGTTGATGGTGTCTTAGCCTCCCTTTAAGTGGGTTAGTAATGTGTCCTTTAACTTGGTGTTTATCGGCAGTTCCATAGAACGGGTGTGCATCCGGTTACTGGAATTACTCTCTCATGGATGATGGCTAAGTGCAACTTTTTTAATGGTGATCAGGTAAGCCGGCCATAGTTGGGCTTGGTCATTCGTTGGCTGGAAGTATTGGATTTATCATGTTAATGGTTGGACCTAACCGGAGACCCACAATAGGAGGCCCCTAGGCCAATTGGGGTGCTCTCTGGGACAAAATAAATTACTGGAAGTTGCTTAGGGAAGCAATTGGTTGGTAAACCTACCTTTAGGCGCGTATGGGTGAGCTGGCCATAGTCGGGCTCATACATGGTCTATTGGATTTCAGTACCCACTATGAAATAGTGATTTCACGGATTGGAGTTAGAGGCTCCCAATCTAAAAAATTAGTGGGAGAGACCTTTAGACTAAAGTCCAAGTTTTTTGGTTAATTAATTAACTCATACTCTAATATGGTCTTGTTTTTTCTTTTCAGATGTCTTCAAATCTTTCGCTCTGGTCACTTCTCGATAACGAGAAGTTGAAGGGTCACAACTTCGATAGCTGGTATCAAAAGTTGAGGATTGTCCTGGAGCATGAACGGATCCTTTATGTGATAACAGATCCGGCACCTGAAATCCCTTCTGTTAATGCTCGGAGTTCGGTCAGGGACACTTATCAGAAGTGGGTTTTTGATCGGACTACTGTCCGATGCATCATGGTAGTGGCAATGAATGACGAGTTCAGTCACAAGTTCGAGGAGGCCCAACCAGATGAGATTCTTCAAAAGTTGAAGGAATCTTTCGGCATGCTAGACGATGTAGAATAGTACAAAGTATCCTGTGCCATCTATAATGCCAAGATGCTGAATGGTGGTTCTGTCACTGATCATGTATTATACATGATCAAGCTGATTAAAAAATTGGGCAAGCTCGGATGTCCCTTGCACGAGCAGCTCGGCAAGGATGCGATTTTGAATTCTCTGCCCTCCTCCTATCTTGACTTTCTCGACCATTACAGAATGAACAATCCTGCAGTCAATTACCATGGTTTGATGGGATTACTATAGACTTTCGAGAAAGACCACCAACTGAACAAGGGGGTGGTGAATTTAGTGGGAGGTTCTAGAGGTCGTTGTCCCTTTAAGAAAGGGAAGAATAAAAGGAAGGGAAAGAAGATGCTGAATGCTCCTGGCCTGAGTCAGACCAGGAACGTGAAAGCTAACCAATCTACTGCATAGTACTTCTACTACAAGAAGTGGGGACACTGGAAGAGGAACTGTCCTCTTTACCAAGCATCCCTAAATCTGAACAGGCCAAGGAAGGGAAAGCAGTAGATTGCTAGACAAGGTATTTATATGATAAAACATTGTAATTTCTCTATTTATGATACTGCTAACTAGGTATTGGATACCGGTAGTCCTGTTTATGTTTGTAATTTATTACAGGGACTGCAAGTTAGCAAGAGATTCGAGGATGGGGAACAGTTCCTAAGTGTTGGGAATGGAAATCATGTTCCAGTACTGGCGATCAGTGTTCTGAGTCTTGTCTTTGAGTCCTGTACTATCAAGTTAGTCAACTGTCATTATTGTCCTAGTTTCATTATGTGCATAACTTTGTAGGCCTTTTGGCCAATTATGATTTTGAACTATCAATAAAAGGAGATATTTGCCAAGTTATTTTGAATAACTCTGTGATAATGAAAGCTAAGTTAAATAATGGCATTTATGTACTGTCACGGCCAATTAGTATAATATACACATCTAGCAAATGCAAGGCTAGAAAATGTCAGTGATCTATATCTTTGGCACTATAGGCTAGGTCATATAAACCAGAGTAGGATAAACAAGTTGCGAGGAGAAGGCCTCCTCAAGGTTAGTGATTCTGAATCACTGCCTACTTGTGAATCATGTTTACTTGGTAAAATGACCAAGTCTCCTTTTACTGGAAAAGGTGAATGATCTATAGAACTTCTGAGTCTCATACATACTGATGTATGCGGACCCACGATAGTTAGTGCCAGAGGTGAATATAGATATTTCATTACATTTACAGACGACCTTTCGAGGTTCGGTTATGTCTTTTTGATGAGACAAATCTGAGTCGTTTGAAATGTTCAAACGATATCGTAATGAAGTAGAGAAACAAATTAAAAAAAATATCAAAACCCTTTGATCTGATCGAGACGGTGAATACCTATCTAGTGAGTTTTTGACATACCTTGAGGAGAATGGGATTCTCTCTCAGTGGACTCCTCCAGGAACACCACAGTTGAATGGTGTGTTCGAAAGGAGGAATCGAACCCTATTGGACATGGTTCAATCCATGATAGGCTTTGCAACTCTGCTGCTATCCTTTTGGGGATATGCACTTGAGACAGCTTGTCACTTGTTGAATAATGTTCTGAGTAAGTTTGTTGTCTCCACTCCATATGAGATGTGGACTGGACGTAAGCCCTCAATCTCACACCTTCGGGTCTGGGGTTGTCTGGCTTATGTAAAGCGTTTGACTCAAATAAACTTGATCCTAGGTCTGATCGGTGCCTGTTTATTGGTTATCCTAAGAAAATCGAAGGGTATTTCTTCTACTTGGAGGATGAATAGAAAGTATTCATCGCTCTTAGGGCTATCTTTTTGGAAAAAAAGTTCTTTGGAGAAGGAACTGTAGCCTCTAAGATTAAACTTGGTGAAGTTCAGCCAGTAAAAGAACCTGCACACTCTAAAGACATCATAGAACCGGCTGTGATTAGATCACATGCAGAACCCATTATTAGGAGATCCGGTAGAGTATCACATCAGCTGGACAGATACTACAAATTCTTGGTCCGGGATGGTGATCCCATTGAGCTCGACGAGAACAATGAGGATCCAATCACCTATTTGGATGCACTTCAGAGATCTGACTCTGAGGCATGGCTTGGAGCCATGCGATCCAAAATGGAGTCCATGGAGATTAACAATGTATGGACATTGGTTGATCCGCTTGAAGGGATAAAACCCATAGGGTGCAAGTGGATCTTCAAGAGGAAAAGGGGCGCAGATGGGAAGGTGGAGACCTATAAAGACCGTCTGGTTGCCAAGGGGTATCGTCAGCGATATGGTATCGATTATGATGAGACTTTCTCCCTGTGGCAATGCTCAAGTCCATTCGGATCATGCTTGCTTTAGTAACATATTTTGATTATAAGATCTGACAGATGGATGTTCAAACCACTTTCCTAAATGGGGAGCTGGAAGAGGAGGTGTATATGATACAGCCTAAAGGGTTCACATCCTCAGATGAGTCAAAAGTATGCAAGCTGCAGAGGTCCATTTATGGACTCAAGCAAGCATCTCGAAGTTAGAACTTACAGTTTGATAGATGTATCAAATCATATGGCTTCGTTAGAAATAGAGAAGAACCATGCATCTATAAGTGGATTAATGGTTCTGTGATTGTATTCCTCATATTATATGTTGACGACATTCTCTTAATCGGGAATGACATCGCAGCATTACAAGGATTAAAGGTCTGGTTATCATCTCAGTTCTCCATGAAGGACTTGGGTAAAGCTTCTTACATACTGGGTATGAAGGTCTATAAAGATAGATCTAAGAGGCTTCTAGGA
Organism: Areca catechu; assembly: GCA_021397845.1. Classification (NCBI taxonomy): domain Eukaryota; kingdom Viridiplantae; phylum Streptophyta; class Magnoliopsida; order Arecales; family Arecaceae; genus Areca; species Areca catechu. The sequence goes on from CM038052.1 coordinate 83,064,830, forward strand.
TTGTCCCAGTCTATGTACATTGATACTGTGTTGAAATGGTTCAGCATGGAAAATTTCAAGAAAGGCTATCTTTAGATAGGTTATGGAATTACTCTTTCCAGAAAGGATTATGCGACAACTCCTGAGGAAAGAGAGCGCATGAGTAGAGTACCTTATGCTTCAGTAGTAGGCTCTATCATGTATGCTATGACATGTACTAGACCATACATGGCATACTCACTAGGAGTAGTGAGTAGATACCAGTCTGACCCAGGTGAGGCGCATTGGAAGGTGGTTAAGTCCATCCTAAAGTATTCAAGAAATACTAAAGGCCAATGGCTGATTTATAAAGAATCTGACTTGAAACTTATGGGGTATACTGACTCCAGATTCTAATTAGACAGAGATGATAGCAAGAGTGTGTCAGGGTTTGTATTTACCCTGAATGGAGGAGTGATATGCTAGAAAAGTTCCAAGCAAGCGACAGTTGCAGACTCGATATGCGAGGCAGAGTACCTTGTAGCATCAGATGTAGCAAAGGAAGCCATGTGGTTACAGAAGCTCCTTGGAGAGCTAGGGATGGCATTTTCCTTAGATGGTCCTGTTCCAATGTACTGTGACAACACTAGAGCCATTGCTTAAGCCAAAGAACCGAAAGCTCATCACTGCATCAAGCATATTCTGCGGTGCTACCACCTCATACGAGAGATCATAGAACGAGCCGACATCAATCTTATGAAGATCAATGGAAAGAAAAATCTGGTTGACATTTTTACTAAAGCCCTAGAAATAAAAGAGTTCGACTTTTGTAAAAGGGAAATGGGTATTAGATACTATTCTGACTGGTTTTAGTACAAGTGGGAGTTGTTGGGAATTGTGTCCCAAAACCAATCGCCGAGGCTGTAGGCGGTTGAGTTGAGTATTGTACTCTTTGTATGAATTAATAAATATTTTTTTGGCAGCTCATCACATTCTGACTTTTCCTTATAGTGAACTCTTTTTCATGTGATGAAGTCCTTAGGACTACATTGACTTCGATATAGAGAGGATATATCGAGTGGTCCTTAAACCAGGTTCATGACCAAAAGATACATTGTACTGGATGACAATGTATCAAGTGTATGTTGTTGTGGTTCACATCGTTTGGTTGTCCTCTTGACCAAAGGAGTGTGGTGACACAGATGTGATCTACAAGTGGGATACATGATATCTCATTGAACATGACTCCGTGTAGCCCCATTCTATCAAAGGGATACTCATGATTGGATATGGGTATATGTGTCCCTCAGACCTGAGGTCATCATGGTAGCTTGCAAGCAACTCCCTATGCTTTGGTGCCGGACTACCCGAATTTCTAATCCGGTGATGGAAGGTTTCTGGGTACAGGCAAGTACTTGTGGAGCAGTGGTGGACCAAGATGGAATTGACCTATCCAAGTAGTTTGGATTGAATGTCTCACAGTGTCTCAATTTAGCAAATCCTCGGCCGGGGTAGTCCTAGTGAGGAGTCACTGGACTTGCGAGGTTCAGACATGTTATCGATTGACTCAGCTGTGGTTGGCAGTCTAACCCTAGGTCATCCTGAGCATTGGAGGTCAAAGGGATGAATTATACGATAACCATATGCTAGAGGTTCAATTGATTACTCTCGAATCTTCGACCTATCCGGACACCGGGACCCATTGCTAGATGGTATCTTCTGCTGGTACTGGAATTGTTCCAGTGCTACCGCCTAGGCTCGAACCTATAAGGTCACATGCCATAGAGGATTTCTCCCTAATTTATATACCAATTTATGATTAGGAATCATTTCAGCAATGGTTTGATTGAGCACACGTTGGATTGACTAGGTTTTGGGTCGATCAGAAGTTGTTCGGGTCCACCGAGAATTGTTCCTGGGTGACTGGGACTTGACCAAGCCTTTTATTAATTAGATTTTGATCTAATTAAATTATGAACCGGTTTAGAACTGGTTTGGGATTTTTGAACCAGTTGTGAACCGGGTTTAAACCATCCATACGGTAATTAAGGCTTGGGCAAACAGGGGATTCAAGACGTCTCTTCCTCTCCCGTATGCATTCATTTTGGCTAGGAATATATCACTGTTTAAATGCTTTTCATTGCTATGTTAAGAACGAATTTGAACATACAGTCCCTTCATTTTCTAAGCAGTCTCCTTAGCTCCAAAAAATCACCATTATATTTGTTTCACACTGGATAAAATATGGGCTGTGAAATCGCTGTGAAGTGGCTGAAGTTTTGTATGCTTCCATCAGTGATTTTGGAGTAGAGTTCTTGTGAGAAATTGGGAGAGAAAATGTCTTCAAAATTCCCTATTTTTCATGGTGTTTCAATCCATGGAAGAAGTACTATTTTGAAGAAAACAAAAACTGAACAGAGTGTTCTATTCTTCTTCTTCCTTCTCACCGTTTCAAGAGCTTCCAGCGACTAGCATCGTGCGAGAAGCTAGATCAAAGGAAGCCCAGGTATGTCCCCCCTCTAGAGGGTGTTCCCTTAAGCACCTGAGTGCTTTTAGTTCCTCCATTGCTGCTATTGGAGAGAAGAAGAAATCAACGTTTCAATCGGTTGCTGGAAGAAGAAGACTGGAATAAAGTTATTCCAGATATTCCAGCTATTCTAGTGTTATCCCTGCTTTATTCCAAGTAGGAATAAGGTAAAATTTCTGGTTTTAATTTTCATGCATGCCTAGATCTAAGTTTATAAATTTTTTATAAATATTACATGCCCTTTTCATGCCTTCTTTTGCCTATATATGCATTTTGAAAATGTTAGATCCTATGCGGAGTAGGTTATTTCCGCTGTTATTTTAAAATTGTTTTAAAATACATACCTGCTCCCTGTGCTGTTGCATGCTTAGTGTAGGCACTCGCAACCTTGTATTTCTTTCAAAAATAATTTCTGCTCAACCCTAATTAGGATCATCGATCCGAGAATGATCCTAATGGGCTCTCACAATCCACCAGTGATACCTAGTAGAATGTAGTGGCAATCCAGTAGAATAAGATTGGAACCCCTAGGTGTAGTTATCCTGTAATTCGGTTCCTTTATCAAAAATCCTGACTTGATGTTGGTTACGGAAACTCATCAAACCCATCAGTCATATGCTTAACTTAATCGACTCAAGTCCAAATGTGATACTAATGAAAATACCTTTTCATTATCACTCTACTATGGCCATAGACTTCTGGACTTAGTCTCATTAAGCTACATAGGATTATTCCTTACTACCAAGGCTGATAGATCCCTACAAATGAATACCCTACTCCTACAATAATCTTACTATAGCCAACGAATAGCAAGGTCCCGAATGGATAGGAACCATGTGTTGTACTATCAAACTATAGCAACCTTATTATGAGTAGCTGAGACACTCTAAGTCAAAGAACTATTCACACAACTACAGCATCAAGAAGTTATTAATGAGTGAGTAGTCATCCGTATAACTTTCTGTACTTGATCATGCTCAGTACCATTGATCTCTATCAACTACCTACACTCTCACTCCAGTGTCACCACACTATAGGTCAGAGACTCATCTACCCAGAAAGGGAAGTGATCTGTACATCAATTTTAATGGATTAATCATAGTCCTCGTGATATTCTAACAATCGGGAGCTTTTAGGAGTTAATCTATAAAAACACATACCTCAGATTCTCAACTCTTGAGAATATGTGTCATTGCCCATTAACTCCATGGATGACTCATAGACACATCAATATGAATGAAAATAATGTCCTTTTCTTAATAAGAAAAATTAAGTACAAAGTTCATGCCCTAAAAATTAAACTGTGTCAAGCTAACTTGGCTTTCAGGGCATACATCTAACAAAAACTTCAGTAGAACTTCCATTATCCACCAGGATTCTCCTTACATTGTATTTGGCTATGACAGCCGAAATTACAATAGGGTCTACGTGGGGGACATGGATTCTTTGTAAATCATCATCGAAGAAGCATATGGGATTGTTGCTTTTGAGTCTCCTCGAAGCGTCTTCTTTGGTTCTACTTCTCCAGCTAGTTCATTGGTGGAGCATGCCTACCCTCCCATTGGTTGGCCTCTAGTTGGGTAGTTCAGCTTCTTCCGCAGTCCTTTGAGGGGCGATAACTTCGGTTCTGGGTTCTAGGTGGTTGATGTACTTTTCTAGATACCCTCTCTTGATCAAGTCTTCTATAGCATCCTTTCGTTGGAAGCATTCTTCAATATTATGGTCGTGATTCCTATAAAACCTGTAATACTTATTCCTGTTCCTCATAGTGGAAGATGTCTTCATAGGGCGCAACCCTTGCAAGTAGCTTTCTTTCTCTATCTCCATCAAAATTTTTTACCTCGGGAGGTTCAGAGGAGTATATGAATCAAATCTTCCACCCAATGCTTTGGACTTGGGACTGCGTCATCGAGTAGAATCATCGTTGTTGGAGGGTACAGGGAGATTTGACCCCTTATTGCTCTTTTTCTTGGAAATGGACTTTTTTCAGCTGAATGCTGATTCGTCGCTTGTTCTTCAGCATCTTCATACTTTTGAGCTCTTGATAAGAGTTCAGCATAACTAGTCGAAAATCCTTATCCAGGGAAAATGTGAACCTAGTTGATCGAATACCTTTTTTCAAGGCGAACATGGCCACATACTCATTAAGATTAGGGATCTCAAGGGTGGCGGAGTTGAACCTTGCAATGAAATCTCTAAGATTTTTTTCTTCATTCTGGTGAAGGAGGAACAAGCTATCCATATTACGGGGTACTTTGCAACATGTCCCGAAATGTGAGATGAACAATTTTTCTAATTCAAAAAAAGAATTGATGGTACATGGGAATATGCTCGAATACCATATTTGAGCCGCCTTCTTCAAAATGATGGGAAAAGCTAGGCAATGTAATGCATCGAAGGCTTCTTGCACCATCATGTGGGCTTTGAAGCTACCCAAATGGATAAGAGAATCAGTGGTCCCATCATAAGATTCCATCTAAGGGACCTTAAAGTGCCATGGGATGATTTCCTCCATTATTCTGAAGGTAAAATGAGGTCGCGAGTCATAAACCAAGATCTTGCTATCTCTTTGTTGATCACGGAGCCTCGCGATCTGTAATTCAAACATTTTGAACTTCTCTTCATAATCATAGTGAGTCTCTTTCCATCCAGCATCTTTAGGTATAGAATCTTCAGAGGAGACCGAGGGAGATTGCCTGGTCCTCTTTCTATCGAGTCAGCTATCGGTTTGTCCTTGATGCTAGGGGCTTCTCCCTTCATGAGAGAGTCAATCTTGAGGAGAGTGCCAGGCAGATTCACGATGATGATCTTCCCTTATTTTGGATCGGTGATTGAGTTTGGATGTGGCTGGCAGGTACCTTGCTTAGAGTGCCACCTCTTGGAAGTTCTGAACCATGGTTGTTAAAGCATCAACCCGATTCATGAGAACCTCAAATTGCTGTTGTCCCACAGCAAGTGCAGGTGATGACATGTTGTTTCCCGCCAGAGGATCATCCCTTTGAGAGGAAGGGCGTCCCCTACTAGCTGAAGCATTTTGGGCATTTCCTTTCACCATTCTTACTTCAGAATTCTCCTTTCCAAGAGGGGAATGTCACCCTCCCCCTACCTGGCGCACCAATCTGTTGGTGTTGAACCCTCGTAGATTGGACGGAGTGGCTGGATTTCTAGTTCACCTCTCAAAGTCCCTGCAAAACAAGTTCCTGACCAGATTTTCTCCGACAGGGGATACTTTGATACCTAAGGAGAGGTAAGCTTGAGTATAGTTCGAGAGAGAGAGCTCTGGACTGGCTCTATAGTGCCTTTTGATCGCTTACCTTAGGGATCCCCTCTTATCAATATTTATAAGAGTAGTCATAACAAAATATAGTTGAGCCCACTTGAATTTAGTTAGAGGAGTTAGTTAGTTTAACATCCCCATAACAAAATGTGGTTGCTGTCGAATGTTGGTTATCTTAATATTGTTGAAGCTAGAGTTGTGGACCACGTTGTTGGTTATAACAACCATACCCACTTTCGGCAGCTCTAGGTTGAGATTAATCAAGGGTTTACATCATAGCCATTCTTCCAAAAAGGACTAAAATTGGTCATTTGCCTCATACCTATCCTTTTTGGAGTAAGTCGAAGACATCTTAGCCATTCATTTCAGAGCAGCCTTCTTCAGAATAGGCTAAAGTGTTTACTTCAGACTTGTCCTCTTCGAAGCAAGTTGGGAGAAGAGCTAACTTCCTTCTTTAGACTGATGCAAAGAAGGAGTTGCTAATCATTTTAAGACGGTGTAGGTCTCAGGTCTTCTTCAGAACCAACCTCTTCTGTGCAGTCCAAAGACTTAACTTCTGCTGTGATTAGTATGGAAATGTCGAATCGCTACTTTATCAGGCTTTGAGTAATCTTTAGTGATGCGAGATGTAAGGCCTAACTAAGGTTTTGATGATTACAATAAGGAATCGCTTTTTTATATTTTTTTTTAATTTTCCCGTAAAAGATGAAAAGAAGCTATCTAAAGAAAACTACAAAGAGAGAAGTAAAGACATGCTCATAACTAGTCTTCTTAGTGTAAAGAACCAAGGACCTATAAGGATTAAGAAATTTCTCAAGAATAGGGCTAAGGCTACCTTCAACAAACAGAGCAAGAGTAAAGGGGGGTGATACCAAGCAGCAATTTGATCTGCTCCCAAAAGAAGGTACTCTCCCCTCTGGATCCAACACTTAGGATGAAGAAATCAATACTTCCCGGATAGTAGGCTCCATTATAGGGGTTCTTTGGCAAGATAAGCTTCCTCCTCAGACCGACACTCTCGAGAACCTTGCAAGCAAGAAGAGAACTTAGCAAAAGATGAAGACATGCAGCAAACAACCTAAGAAAGGAAGGAGGGATGGAGAGTGATGGCTTGAGAATGCATGGTGCCTTGATGAAGACTAGACCGGCTGCTCCATGGATAGGGGCATCAACTCCATGGGTTGGGGTGGTGAAGAATGTCAACACCAAGGTTTGGTAGATAGGAGATGGATGAACTATGGAAACTAGATGGTAGATTGGGTCTCACACCCACTCCCTCTCGAAGGACAATACATCTCAAACTGGAAATGAAAACTAATAATAATGGAAGCTCTAAAAGAAATTTTTTTTCATTCAAAGATAGCATTTTTTTACAAAGAGATTAGGGGCCTATTTATAACCTTCTAAGCCCCATTTAAAATTCAAATTTTATATGGAAAGAGGGGGAAGGTAGCTACAAATTTGAATTTCATGTTTCATGAAAAGGGGTGGCAAAATGCATGGGTGCCAAGTGTCCCCTTGTGGTGGCAAGTCTAAAAATCTGCATGCATGGGTGCCACTTGGCATTCATGTGGGTATTCATGAGTCATCATGTGTTGGCGCCACTTAGCATTCATGTGTCATCATGTGTTGTGCACCACTTGGCATTCATGTGTCATCATGTGTTGGGCACCACTTGGCATTTGGGTGCATTTCTTGGTCTTCTTCAATATAATGCTCATTCACTTGGTCAAGGCTAGCTCACTAGTTATAGGACTCAAACTTTACAGGACTCAATTAATAAAAAGTAAAATGTAATAAACCAGTTGACAGGATTCAAAAAAAATTGACTAAGCATTAGTCAAACCAAATTGAATTGAGTCTCCTTTGAATCTTGGTGCCCTCACCAATTCTCCCGGGGTGGGAGGAACTCGACCCTATCGAGTAACAATTTTTCTGACTTTGGTAATGCTCAAGTAGGTCTAGATCAACCTGCTACAGGTCCTCATGAGTGATCAATGAGTCCTCGGATTCTAGCTTACCTTGCCATCGAACCAGGTAACATTGGTAGTCCTTATGCTGGGTCATGATAATTTGATCACTCAAGATGTGCTTGATCCATTCTCTCCTCTCCGGTAAGTTAGTTGGTGGACACACAGGGATGGGCTCACTCTCAAAAATTGGTTCAGTCTCGAAAGGCTCACTAGGTATTACTGCTGGTGCCCCATACTCTACAAGATCTATAATGTTGAAGGTGGAACTGATGCCTAATTCTGGGGGTAACTCAAGTACATAGGCATTAGGTCCAACTTTCTTTAATACTTTAAAAGGACCAGTACCATGGGAATGCAGTTTCTTCATGATCCCGGGTGGAAACCGTTCAGGTCTAAGCCTGATCATCATATAGTCTCCTTTAGAAAATTCTTTAAACCTTTTATGGGAATTAGCCATATTTTTATATGATTCATTGCTCATATCAAGTTTCTTATTGATTTTATGATGCAATTCCTTAACATGCTGAGCATATGACTCAGTAGATTCAGAGACTCATGCATTCATAGGTAATGGGATAAGGTCTAAAGGTCTTCTAGGTTTGTAACCATGGACAATTTCAAAAGGACTCTTTCTAGTAGACCTATTGACAGAACTGTTATAGGTAAACTCGGCTCTAGGTAGAAGAAGATCCCAATTCGCGGTGTGTTCACCTATAAGACATCTCAACAAGTTCCCAAGGCTTTTATTGATGACTTCTGTTTGACCATCAATCTGAGGGTGGTAGGAAGTGGAGAACTTTAGCTTAGTTCCCAACATGTGCCAAAGAGTTTTCCAAAAATAGCTTGTAAATCGAACATCCCTATTAGACACAATAGTCTTGGGTAGGCCATGTAACCTAACTACTTCATTTAAGAAAAGTTTGGCCACTCTAGAAGCATCAAAAGTTTGGGAACAAGGTATGAAGTGATCCATTTTAGAGAATCGATCAACCATAACATAGATTGAATCTTGTCTCCTCGGGATTTTTGGTAGCCCTAGTATAAAGTCCATACTCAAGTCCTGCCACGGACAATCAAGTATAGGCAAAGGAGTGTAAAGCCCAGTATTTTATTTTCATTATTTAGCAACAGCATTGGTTCTACATCTAGCCATGATTTGAGCTACGTCTCTTTTCAGACTTAGCCAAAAGAACTAGTCTTCAATAGCTAGGATGGTCTTGTTTCTACCAAAGTGACCAGCTAATCCTCCCGCATGGATCTCCCAGATCAAAAATTCTCTAAGAGAAGTTCTAGGAATACACAACCTATTTCCCTTAAAGAGGTAACCATCTTGTATGGTATACTCACTATAGGCACTAGATGGCCCTTATAGAATAGACTGGTGGATCTTACTGAACTCAAGACAATCCTCATAGTTTTTTTTCAACTTGTCAAAACCTATGACCTCAGTACAGACAGTGCTCAGAAGCATTGATCTTCGACTTAAAGCATCAGCTACTTTGTTCTCAATTCCCGCATGGTGTTTCAGGACAAAAGTGTAGGCCTGGATGAATTCTACCCATTTTCCGTGCCTAGGATTCAACTTTTTTTAAGAACTAAGAAACTGCAGGGCTTCATGGTCAGAGTATAGAACAAATTCTTATGGTAATAGGTAGTGTCTCCAGTATCTCAAGGCTTGTACTACTGCATATAACTCCTTATTGTAGGTTAAGTACTTCAACTTAGCTTCATTAAGTTTCTCGCTAAAGAATGCTATGGGATGGTTCTCTTGGCTAAGTATTCCTCCAACACCTACTCTTGAGGCATCGCATGCAACCTCAAAAACTTTGAAAAAATCAGGTAATCTTAAGATCGGTGTTTGGGTCATTTTTTCCTTAATTTCTTGGAAGGCTTTGTCTGTAGATTTGGTCTAATTGAAAGTTCCCTTCCTAATGCAGTCAGTTATTGGAGCGATGATTGTGCTAAATCCCCGGATGAATCATCTATAGAAGGTGACTAAAACATGAAAACTATGAACCTCGTGGATGCTAGTTGGTACAGGCCACTCTACTATGGTCTTAATCTTTTCAGGGTCGGCAAAAACTTCCTCGAGGGTTACAACAAATCCTAAGAAGATAACCTTATGGGTCAAAAATTCGTACTTCTTGATGTTTGCATAAAGGTTTTCTTGCCTAAGGACCTGGCACACTTGCCTTAGATGATCTAAATATTCTTCCTGGGTTCGACTATAGATCAAGATATCGTCAAAGTAGACCACTACAAATTTTCTAATGAACCTTTGTAGGACTTGAGTCATGATTCTCATAAATGTACTGGGTGCATTTGAAAGTCCAAAAGGCATGACTACCCATTCTACAATCCTTCCTTTATCTTGAAGGCGATTTTCCATTCATCCCTGGATAGGATCCTAACTTGGTGGTAACCACTCTTAAGATCTATTTTAAAGAATATTGTGGCTCCCGACATCATGTCTAACATATCATCCAAATGAGATATGGAAAATCTATACTTGACAGTGATTTTATTGATGGCATGACTATCAGTGCACATCCTCCAAGTGTCATCTTTCTTAGGGATGAGAAGAGCCGGTACAATGCATGGGCTCAAACTCTCCCTAATGAATCCTCTCCTTGGCAATTCTCCCACTTGTCGTTGTAGCTCTAAGTGTTCAGTGGGGTTCAATCTATAATGGGGCAAGTTTGGTAAAGTAACTCCTGGGACTAGATCTATGGCATGCTGTATGTCCCTCAGAGGGGGTAAACAATCAAGCAGATCTTCTGGAAACACATCCCTAAACTCCTCTAATGTCTCTGCCACTTTCATCGGTTGCTCCTCTAAGTTAGGTCATGGGAATTCCTTTGTGGTTAATAAGAGCCAAACTATTGATCCACCACTAATCTCTCGTTCCATCTCTTTGGCGGTGACTAGGTTAAATCCTTGCTTCTTTTCCTTTAAATGGCTAGACCTAATTTTCATGTTATCCTTTGGTGGGGTGGGATGCACAATAATTTTCTTTCCTTGGTGACTAAATGAACAGGAATTTGACTTACTATATAGGGTGGCATCGTGATCATACAACCAAGGTCTCCCGAGAATGATGCTACTAACTCCCATAGGTAACACGTCACACCAAACTTTTTCCTAATAGGATTGGATCTGGATATTGACTTGACACCCGAGTTTGATTGGAATTGAGGTAGAGTCTACCCAGTATACCTTATAGGGGTGTGGGTGAGGAATAATGGTCAATCCTAGTGTTTTAACATCATTAGTGGATATGACATTGTTACAGCTCCCACTATCAATGATGATCTTGCAAACCTTCTCCCCTTATTAATGAAAGTTTGTAGGATGTTAGTCCTACTCTAATCCTCATGTTCCTTAGTTTGGGTTAGGATATACCTAACAACTCCAAGAAATTCAGACGAGTCTACATGCTCCTCTTCTTCTTCATACTCTTCTATCAGGTTTGACTCAGCCACATAATCTTCTTCATTTGATTCAGCTATGGGTTCAAGTTCTCCCTCCTCTAACTCTCCTATATGTAGGGCTTGGTAGGGCACTGGCTAGTGTAATGTCCAGACTTATGACATCTGTAGCACATTGGAACAGGGTTTGTAGTTCTTGGGGTCTCTGGGGCCTTACCCTTATCTTCCTTACGGATCACCAGAGTGTTGGGGTTTGGTCTGGTTGCAAGAGAGTTTGGTCTAACTGTAGGAACTTGGTTTGATCCTTGTCTAAATGCTGGGTTACTAGTCTTTGGAACTTCAAGTCGATGGTAGATAGGCACCCTCTAGAATCTCTCATAGTCCCTGGCTGTCCAGTAAGCATGTTCTAGGTTATGGACCTCCCTTAAGAATAACTCTCTCTATTTGTCCTCTCATAGGCCTACCCTAAACCTAGATAAGGTGACTGATGCTGGTTCATCTATTCCACATCTCATGGCACACTCATCAAACTTGGCTATATAATCAGTCACAGTCATGTTTCCTTGTTTTAATCTTTGCCAATGATCTAACAGTCCCTGCTGGTATGATTCAGGTATGTACTTTTCTCTCAGCTTCATTTTCATAGCTCTCTAGGTAGTTATAGGTATGTCTTGCCTATGATCTATTTGTCTTTCAAGGTTTTCCTAAAATAATATAGCCTGGCGAACTAGTCTTATCTTAGCAAGCTTGTATTTCCTTTCCTCAATCATATCATACCGGTCAAAATACTGCTCCATCTCACTCTTCCAATCAATATAGGCTTTAGGGTCTAGGGCTCCATCAAACATGGGTGCCTCTAGTCTAATGTTCCTCATGGCCCTTTCATCCTGATCTACTGGGTCTGGGTGCAGCCTTCTTGGATTGGGCCCTAGATTTAGTTCTTGCCTAGGGACTCTCCTAGGGTTATAGGGCATTGGTAATGGTGTGACTAGATCAGGTTCGGTGTTGGTCTCATGGTTTTTTTCTAAGGCTTGAACTCCATCCTCTAGTTGGTCGAACCTGGCATCCACTTGGTCAAATCTCGTATGAAAGTTGGTGTTCATCTGGACAACCCTATCATTCATCTAATCCAGTCGGTCAAGTAGGGTCCTCAAGGTGATCTCCAGATTGGGTCCATGGGTGAATTAGATGGGGTGTAGGGTGGTTTAAATTGGGTCCCTGCCCTGGTGGACATACAATACAAGACTTCAATCAATTAGACTTCTAATGTTCTTGGGCTCCTAGACCTAGAAATCCAAGATAGGGCGAGTCAGCTAACTTTGTAGCCAATTCACCAGTTAAATCAATCCACTGGCCAGGTAAGAGGTGGGTCTGTGGGAGGCTCCCCCAGCTCTCGCTGGGTCCTAATTAAAAACCACGGGAACCACTTAGGGAGTTTGCCACTTGATCTCTTGCCTTAGACACTAGCATCAAGATGTAACCAATGAGTTGAGTGCACCAGCTTCCCCACTATACCTTGAATTCGACCGGTTGGTGTCACCTAGCTTACTAGAGCAAATTAAGTCTAGTTGATTTTAGAATTAGGCTTGGGACTATGCAATATGTGGGTGGTGGTTTGTGGGCCAAGGAGAGGTGATGAAATCCTCACCTTATCTTGGATATCAATTGCCCTTAAGTAGCTTGAATATGAATGCACAATCAAGTTGACACACAAGCTTTTAATAGATTGATTAAGTTCAACCTTTCTTTAGAAATTTTATATGGTATATATATATATATATATATATATATATATATATATATATATATATATATATATATATATATATATTATTTTTTAAAATTTTTTAATTTTTTTTCAAAGTCACTGGTTTTAGATCTGAGAATGAAAGTGCAAGTGTGGTGTGTTTGAATAGATAATATAAAAAAAATGTTACAAGTGTGATGGAGAAGTGATGAACCAGTAAGCAAGAAAAACCTAATTACAGAAATTTCAAGATGTAACAATGACAGAAAATAAATTACAGAAAATTATTTTTATGTGCTTTTAATATGAGATTTTAGCTGGTAATAGTAGACTTATTGAATGGAAAGCAAAATGGATTAGATCTAATAGGGTTTCAATAGACGTGAATCTCAGGCACGTGCAAAATTTCTGGATGCAGAAATTATGAACATGAAAACAAGCCCTACTCTAACATGCTCTGATACCAAAAATTGATACGGGATGAAAGGCCTAACTAAGGTTTTGATGATTACAGTAAGGAATCAGTTTTTTTATAATTTTTTTAATTTTCCTGTAAAAGATGAAAAGAAGCTATCTAAAGAAAACTACAAAGAGAGAAGTAAAGACATGCTCATAACTAGTCTTCTAAGTGTAAAGAACCAAGGACCTAGAAGGATTAAAAAATCCCTCAAGAATAGTGCTAAGGCTACCTTCAACAAATAGAGCAAGAGTAAGGGGGGGTGATACCAAGCAGTGATTTGAACTGCCCCCAGAAGAAGGTACTCTCCCCTCTGGATTCGGCACTTAGGATGAAGAAATCAACACTTCCTGGATAGTAGGCTCCATTGTAGGGGTTCTTTGGCAAGATAAGCTTCCTCCTCAGATCGACAATCTTGAGATCCTTGCAAGCAAGAAGAGAACATAGTAAAGATGAAGACATGCAGCAAACAACCTAAGAAAGGAAGGAGGGATGGAGAGTGATGGCTTGAGAATGCATGGCACCTTGATGAAGACTAGACCGGCTACTCCATGGATAGCGACGTTGACTCCATGGGTTGGGGTGGTGAGGAATGTCAACACCAAGGTTTGGTAGATGGGAGATGGATGAGCTATGGATACTAGATGGTAGATTGGGTCTCACACCCTCTCCCTCTCGGAGGACAATGCATCTCACACCAAAAATGAAAACTCATAACAATGGGAGCTTAAAAGGAAATTTTCTTTCATTCAAAGATAGCATCTTTTTACAAAGAGATTAGGGGCCTATTTATAGCCTTCTAAGCTCCATTTGAAATTCAAATTTTATATAGAAAGAGGGGAAATGTAGCTATAAATTTGAATTTCAAGTTTCATGAAAAGGGGTGGTAAAATGCATGGATGCTAAGTGTCTCCTTGTGGTGGCAAATCTAAAAATCTGCATGTATGGGTGCCACTTGGCATTCATGAGTTATCATGTGTTAGGCACCACTTGGCATTCATGTGGGCATTCATGTGTCATCATATGTTGGATGCCACTTGGTATTCATGTGGGCATTCATGTGTCATCATGTGTTGGGCGCCACTTGGCATTTGGGTGCACATCTTGGTCTTCTTCAATATAATGCTCTGTCACTTGGTCAACGCTAGCTCACTAGTTATAGGACTCAATTAATAAAAAGTAAAATGTAATAAACTAGTTGACAGGATTCAAAGAAAATTGACTAAGCATTAGTCAAACCAAATTAAATTGAGTATCCTTCGAATCTTGGCACCCTCACCATTCAGGTCTTCTAGCTTGGGCAATCGATCCATAAGGGATCAATAGGATCCCTGAACTGGTGATATGTCTTCATTGAGTCGGCTTATCATAATAGAAAAATTGGATTCCTTTATGTTAATAAAGATCCATTTCCTCGAAAATGCTTTAAAGTTATAATTATTTTCCTTCATAATTTTTTTCCATTTTGTTTCAATGTGTCATGGCAGGCGGCCCTTCACTGCATTCTGAGGAATATGTGCGCATGGATGGGTTAGACCCTTGTCCCTCCTGGAAGTAGGTGTATTTGCTTAGAAACACCATGTACCTAGTACCATGTGTGCTTATTAGAAAGAGAGAGAAAGAAGAAGTTTTGTGTACCGTTATGATTGTCAACTTCTTAAATTATGATATTGTACATTGTTTTACACATAACCACTTCTATAATTCTTAGTATTCTTTTTTTTCTATTGGGATACGACATATTTGGTCTACTTATATTGAACTGGTGGGGGTTCAATCTAGTTGATCAATGCCCAAGGGGCATAAAGCCGATCAACGCCCAAGAGGCGTAAGGCTGATTAATGCCCAAGAGGCGTAAAGATGATCAATGTCAAAGAGGCATAAGGCTGATCAATGTCCAAGAGGCATAAAGATGATCAACACCTAAGAGGTGTAAAGATGATCAATGCCCAAGAGGTATAAGGCAGATCAATGCCTAAGAGATGTAAAGATGATTAATGCCTAAGAGTCGTAAAGCCGATCAATGCCCAAGAAGCCTAAGGTCGATCAATGTCCAAGAGACGTAAAGATGATCAATGCCCGAGAGGCGTAAAGCTGATCAACGCCCAAGAGACGTAAAGCCGATGGGAGTGAAGCTATGTTACCTATAGAAATTGTTCTTCGTTTTAGAAGAACTGATTGCTTTGAAGAATCGAATAATGCTGATCAAAGGAGAATTGACTTGGATCTGCTTGAAAATTCCAGATTACAGGCACAATTGAAAATGGCAGCATATCGACAAAGAGTAGCACGATATTATAATTCAAGAGTCAAGGCTCGAATCTTTTGAATTGGAGACCTTGTCCTGCATTGAACAATAATATCCCGACCAACTGAATAGGACAAACTTATTCTAAATTGGGAAGGCCCTTATCTCATCACTAAAGTTGTGCGACCTAGACCTATCGACTTGAAAGTCTGGATGGTTATCCAAAAGCTAGACCATGGAATATAAAGAATCTTCATAAATACTATCAATAAAGAGATTTTTTTTCTTTATTCCATTCATGTACAATAAAAGTATGAAGTCGAAACATTCTCTTAAAAAAAAAAAAGAAGAGAGAAAAAGAGGTTGGTCTGATAAGCTGACCATAATCCGACAAATAGAGTTGGTCTGACCCACCATCTCGTCGGTGATCAGAAAAATTAATCAAATGAAGGTTGGCCTGATAAGCTAACCATAATTGGACAAAGAGAGTTGGTTTGACCCACCATCTCGTCGGTGATCAGAAAAACTGATCAAACGAAGGTTGGCCTAATAAACTGATCATAATCTGACAAAGAGAGCTGGTCTGACCCACCATCTCGTTGGTGATCAAAAAAACTGATCAAACAAAAGTTGGCCTGATAAGCTGACCATGATCCGATAAAGAAAGTTGGTCTGACACACTATCTCATCAGCATATTGTAATCGACAGGTTAGAAGGTTGACCTGATAAGTCGACCATGAAATAGATAATAAGAGCTGGTTTAATTCACCACTCTATTGATGTTGTTACCTTCAAGTATTAGAAATGTTGGAAAGATAGTCTGATGTATTAAACAGTTGGCTTAATATGCTGATTGTGTAACATTAGATAGAGAAAAAATGATTTCATTGATGTTCTGTTTAAAAAAAAAAAAACAACAACAACGAACATTGATGAAAGTTCGTGATTACAAACTAGTCAATTTTTTCCTGATTGACTTGGTTACAGGTAGATTTCTCTTGCACGGATGTTGGCTTCTTTATCTCTTCTTCTTCCACGATATCCTCAATAGAGATGGAAGAAATATCAAGGTCAGGGTATAACTTTTTGACCTTGTCGACACAATCTTCAAAACCAAATTTATAGCCTTCTGCCCCTGCTTCGTCTATCTCGTTATCAAATGCTTTAGAATTTTTGAATTCTTCAAATGCAAGAAGGCTCCGATGAATCGTTGAAGCAGTTTCTTGTTTACTTTGTTCCAATTTTCGCTCAAGAGAAGCTATTCTCTCTTCCATTTTGGACTTTTGGCTCAGTTTCTCTTTATATGCCTGAGTTTTCTTTTCTATTGCTTTATCTACCTGTCGAAGTATTTCCCTTCTTTTTTTCTACATCGGCCAAAAGATCCGTAGCATGTTTTTCAATTATTCTCAGTTGGTTCTTCAATGACAAGATTATTCCAATTGATCGAACTAATTTTGATTCTAAGGCAGTCCGATAAGCATCAGCATTTTCTTTTTCTTCCTTGGCCAATGCTAACTAGTTGTGAAGATCTGCCTGAAGGTTAGTTGATTGATGCCAGTTTTCTTCAATCATGGAAATCTTGTTTCAGTACAAACAAAGCAGTAAAAGGAAAGTTTTGGGGGTTATATCTGCATCCTTGTAGAGGATCAAGAAAGCACAGATTATTCGGATGCTATTAGGTGATAGTTGGGCTGGTAATACACGATATAGCCTAAAGATCATAAGAAAGAAGGGATGGATTAGAAATCTAAGTCTAGCTCTTAAGTGTTCTTCATAAATTATCAAGCTATCGGACAAAGGTCGGTCAATTTTCTCTTCAGAGTTTGGAAGAACTACGGCATAATCATCAGAAATGTTATAATACTTCTTCAATACTAAAATTTGGTGTTCTATTAAGGAGGACCTAACATCAACTATCTTTACTGATTCGGCTAGTTTTATCTTCTTCTGAGAAGTGGTTTCTTCGGGATTATTAGTATGACTAACTTCTAAGATTCTAGCCATAAAGAAAGGAAGGAGCAAAGGAAGATTAACTTAAAAAGAAGGTAAAGAAGAAAGGAGGCCAACCTGAGAGGTTTCTTTTGCTCCTAGGTGAAGAAACTGAAATGGTGGAAAACTTATTTTCTTGGAGAAGATGGTGTTTATATACTATCTTTCGACAGTTTAAAATTTTTCTTGAATAACAGGATTAATTCAGATCAAGCCACCTGTCCATAATATATGGCAAAAAGATATAGTTTTTCGAAGAGTTGAAATGACTATTCGTAATCTGACGGCAACGTGCTGCTGATGGGATGTTCGCATTTATTCTATGATAAAGATCTTTCAGCCTTTTGTGAGTTTCAAAAATTGCAATGATGGTGGCAGGATACGGCTGTTAGTTTTTGTAACCACTTCCCCTATCATAGCTTGACACGTCATTGAAGTGTGCTGCCCAAAAATAAAAGTTTCTGATAGTTTCTGACAAACAATTAATGAATTCAGAAACTAGGGGGACTAGTGGTGGGATACGACATATTTGGTCTACTTATATTGATTTGGTGGGGGTTGAATATGGTTGATCAATGTCCAAGGGGTATAAAGCCAATCAATGCCCAAGAGGCGTAAGGCTGATCAATGCCCAAGAGGCAAATTAATGCCTAAGAGGCGTAAAGATGATCAACGTCCAAAAGGCATAAAGATGATCAATATCCAAGAGGCATAAGGTTGATCAATGCCCAAGAGGTGTAAAGATGATCAACATCCAAGAGGCGTAAAGATGATCAATGCCCAAGAGGCATAAGGCTATTCAATGCTTGAGAGGCATAAATATGATTAATGTCCAAGAGACGTAAAGCCGATCAACGCCCAAGAGGCCTAAGACCGATCAATGTCCAAGAGGCGTAAAGATGATCAATGTCCAAGAGGCGTAAAGCTGATCAACGTCTAAGAGACGTAAAGTCGATCAATGTTCAAGAGGCTTAAGGTCGATCAACGCCCAAGAGGCGTAAAGATGATCAATGCCCGAGAGGCATAAAGCTGATCATGTCTAAGAGATGTAAAGCTGATCAACGTCCAAGAGGCATATGGTTGATCAATGTTCAAGTGACATGAGCTAGAGTTGGCTGGAATCGATTAAGTTTAAGGTCTATAAATACCAGTGAGCACGATGGAGAGGGGGAATTTTTTGGAAT
Organism: Areca catechu; assembly: GCA_021397845.1. NCBI lineage: Eukaryota > Viridiplantae > Streptophyta > Magnoliopsida > Arecales > Arecaceae > Areca > Areca catechu. Next base: position 83,083,619 of record CM038052.1, read on the forward strand.
ACCTTTCACTCGATTTTTCTTCATACCTCATCTGTCTAGTCCGAACTCCATTGACGAGCTTGAGGGCAGAAGCATTTCAACACACAGAGCCTCCAAGAAGATGATGAAAAGCTAGAAAAGCTAGGCTAACTAGCTCAACCTGATTCTCTTTCATCTGATTTGAGCTCAAGCATCATTGTAATTTGTCTGGACACAACATTTTCCTATTTTGGAATTTATAACTTTTGTTCAATTGACTAATAGCAGCCTCTCTATTATTCAATATTTGTAAATTTATCATTGATATTGTTGTAACTAGTTACAATTTGATACAATTATAGAAGGCTCGATATGCAATTTTGTTGAGTGGGACTCCTGCTTTGTCCCAACCTATTGAGTTATTCAAATAGGTACAACTCTTCCTGATATGGTGGAGCTAATTTGTTGTTGTATTTATTATACTAGTTTGTTAACATGGGCCTACGAAACTCTAGGCTAAATGGCTAATAAGCATTTATATCCAGCTTGAGGCTTTGTATCATGATGTTTACAAAAATGTTCATGAGTACTTGTTTCATATGTTTATATATTACTTTATGGCAGTTTGATTTGGAGATTAATCACTTGATAATTATGAAATTTATTTTCTAGAATTTTGTTGGCTCAAGTAGGCAACCCAAGAGGGGGGGTGAATTGGGTTTTATAAAACTTTTGAACTACTTTTAAAAACTATGAACTAAAGAAAGTATATGCTAGATCAATTCAATGCTTGTGTTTTGGCGATGTAATTCTGTGCTTCAAAATAATATGCAGTGGAATTAACAAAGTAAATACACAAATAAAATAATCACACAAATACAAAGAAATTTATAGTGGTTCGATGCACTCCAAGGCACCTACATCCACTCCCCAAGATCCCCTTGAAAATTTTACTAAGTTTGGTTTTGTAACCTAGGCTCACCAACAACCTTTACAACTTGTTTTGTCTTCGGGCTTACAAGTCAAACCCTAGTTGGTTTCAAGGCTCACCAACAACCACCCTTGGTTTTACGGGCCAACCAAGAACCTAAACAACTTATTTTGGCTTCGGGCTCATAAGTAAAATCCTAGTTGGTTTTAAGGCTCACCAACAACCACTTTTGGTTTTCCAAAGCTCACCAAAAATCTCTTTGGTTTTCCAAGGCTCATCAAAAATCTCAAGTAAAACAATGTAAGAGCAAATATGAAAGAATACAATTAAAGCTTTCTAAAATAAAGCAAATATCTCTTTGAAGCCCTTGATTATTGATGAAGAATTTGTCTTCAAGTTGTTGAAGTCTTTAATTGATGCTTGAGGATGTGAACTTTGGATGCTCTCTTTAAAACTTGGAAGCTTGAAGGCTTGAACCACTCAACTCTTGAATCCTTGAAGAATATTCAATGATCTCACCAAAAGATTGCTTCTCCATTTGATTTTTGATGTATATATAGCTCTCCAAACCATAAATGACCATTTATGACCGTTAGGGATGAAAATATAGCCGTTGGAGCCCTGTTGGGAAAGTTCTGCAGCTCAAAAAACTAGTCGTTACTGTTCAAGTGTCGACACATGACCTTCGTGAGTCGACACTTGACTTCCAAGTGTCGACACTTCATTTTTCAGGTATCGACACCTCACTTCCAAGTATCGACACCTCAGCTCCAGGTATCAACACTTGACTGAAAGTGCTTTCTAAAGTTTTATGTTCGTCTCAGGCCTTGAGTCGACACTTCACTCTTCAAGTGTTGACACTTGATCATCAGGTATCGACAATTCATTTCTAGGTATCGACACTTCACTGTGCCAGGCTGAAACTTTGCTGAAACTTCTTCAAATTGAAACTTTAACCTCTTCAAGTTCTTCCATATCAATTACAAAGTCCATATACTTGATTTTCCATTAATTTAAGGACTCTTTCAACTGAAATACAAGTATTTCTTCATTCAACATGGTTGAGTACTAAGATCTGAAAAATAGATTTAAAATATAATTAATAATCATATATACTTAAATATTTTGTCAATCATCAAAATCAAGACCAGAGTCAACAATCTTCCCCTTTTTGATGATGACAAAATCTTTAAGTATATGAATAGGGTAAGCTTTAAAAAGATTAACAATAAGATAAACATGTAAGCTCAAAAATTAATAAGCACTAAGCTCCCCCTCAAAATATGATCCAAAAAATCTTCAAAAATAATTTTCAAAATATGCAAAATTTTTAAATTTTCAAAATTTCTTCTTCTTACTAATTCTTCCCTTTAGATAAAAATATTTTGCATTCTTCTCCCCCTTTTGCACTTTCTTTCAATTCTCAAATGATTTTTCATGTTTATCCAATCTTTTCCATTTTTATACTTAACATTTTTCTCCCCCTTTTTGTCATCATGAAAAAAGGATGAAAGGCAATACAAAATGAAAATAAAGTTGGAAAGAATAGCAAGTAGATCATCAAAATTAATACATAAAATTAATTCATCATGATACCACTTGAAATTGTTGTAGATTGAACATGATATAGCACTTGAAATATGATACCACTTGAAATATGATACAATTGAACATGATACCACAAAAATGATATGCACATGCCAAAAAGTAATTCAATATATATAAACTCTGATAAGCAAATTATCCATTCACTTTGTTCATGGGATAAGGTCATAGCGGCACCCCAACACATCATAAGAGACCCTAGTGAATGAAAAGAGAGGGTCTTTAAATCCTACTTAGCTTCTATGACCGGAAGGCTATGGTGACTAACATAATCCAAAACAGTTACTAGGAGTTCTTTTAAAAATAAATTTTGATACCAATTGAATATGATACCACTTGAATGTAACTCCACTCAAAGGATTAGATTTGAAAACAAGGAGAAGGAGTATCAGAGTAATATAAGTAAATCATGATATCAAAAATATTGAAAGCATCATATATGTATATAATGATAACAAATCTTTGGATGCTCCCCCTAAATATTATTCCTTCTTAAAAATATGCATTCATTTGAGGAATATAATCATGAAAGCACATGCATCATAATTTCAGACAATTTGAAATATGAACATAAATTTTAAATCTGAAATCAAAGATTTGAAATTTTCAAGATATGTAAGATTTTTAAAATGCAAAACATTGATCATTTAAAGATTTTTTAGCATGATTTAAAATTCATTTGAAATGATTTGATATCTATCCAAATGCTAGAAATAATTTAATAGCAAGTCTAACTACTAGAGCAAGGGTTTATCAATATGCATACTGTTGCCGCCTGGATTGTCGTGGCCCATAGCTACTGATGGTGTCGGGTGGTCTGTGTCCACCCACCGGGGATGCCTCCGGTGCCTCGTGACCTGCAAGACAGCCAGTGTCAGTGACCCGGGCTGGGGATTCTGGCGGGGGCACTCCGACGGTCAAGTCAGTAATGATCCAGGGGAACAAATCCTCCTGGTCGAGCCCCTCAGGATGAGCTCCATGCTAGGAGGAGTGAGTGGAGTGTATGAGATCATGAGTGAGCTAGGAGATGTGGTGGCCGAGGTGGTCTTGCCCTCCTCGCTGGCCTTCCTCCCTTGTGTTGCTTTTGTTCCTCTCTTGGATTGAAAAGTATGCAATGGATGTTGTTCTGGGTCAGATGCAGATACCTCTTTTGCTTACCCTGGTGGGATCTTCTACCTTGGTTTGCTCTGGGATCTCCCCCTGCTATCATGTGTGGTGAGGTACCGTGACGTAGACGGGATGTCTCTCCTGTTTTGACAGTTGGGGAAGCCTCCATAGATCTTTGACATTCCTTTTGCCCATCCCTCTCCTGGGAACCTAACAGGGCCTCGATCGATGGGCTGCCGGTCTTGGGACCCGCGCTCTCCGGTATGGTCTTTTCTCCGGTTGTACGGTAGATCGGTGGAGGGCATGGCACCTTGATGTGAGCTTTCCTTTCTTTATGGAGTGAGAGACGGCCATGGGCATTAATTGCGGCATGGTTGGTGTTGTCGCATGGCCCTCGGGAGTACGATCACTATCCTCGGAGGAGAGGCATGGCTCCTCTAGCAGCTGGCGCATTGGTTTGAATTGAGGACCGAGCTGGAGGGGCAGGGCCTGTCTTCGGTAGATTCACCTCGGTGCTGCTTGGCAAGACGGAGATGGACTGAGCTCGGCCACGGAGGGGTGCCTCGTGGTGGAGGAGGCTGAGCTTGACTCCTGACCACGGGGCCTGACTTTAGGCAAGCTCGGCGTCGGGGTGCCGCCCAGCCCAAGGGACCTGAGCTCGAAGGGGTGCCTCATGGCGGAGGAGGCTGAGCTCGACTCCTGACCACCGGGCCCGATCTCGAGGGGTCCTCCTTGGGCAGGCATTCAGACTCGGCTCTGGCCTAGGTGTTCCAGGCTGGCGGGAACGGACCTGGCGGAGGACGGAGCTTGCCTTCAATGGGCAGAGGTGTTGCTTTAGGGAAGCTCAGCCCGGCGAAGGCGCTCATGTTGAAAGCTTGTCGTGGCGTCTGATGGGGGCTCCACGTCAGCTGCCTCTTGCCACATCAGCATTCTGGCCACATCATTTGCCCCCATGCCCAAGGCCCATTGACGCACAATGCTTGGGGTGAAGGGCGTAATTATGGTGCTGACAAGGAAAGATGGAGAAATCGGGCATAATAATGGCCAAAATTGATGGCGCCTCACTCTGCGGTCCTACGAGCTTGTGGGAGGATGCCACGTGGCCACGCAGGGGGGGCCGTCGAGGTGGGAGCGGAAGTCAGAGCGACCACAGTCGGATGGGCGTGTGGGCCCAATGGATGGTTGACACGCGGCGGGCGCCTTCTGGGGGGCCGCAAAGGTACGGTCGGGCATAGGCAATTTAGGAAGGAGGGGTAAGTCTTTTCGAAGCTTACCCTCGTTCAAACTTTGCACGCCTGGCATCCCGCAGGAGCATTCTCCCTTTTCTTCCTCCCTTCCGATCATCGGCGACTCTTTAGAGGTCTAGCAGGTTAGCCCCCCCTTCTTCTTGTCCTCTAGGGGTCATCTTAGGGTTTCTTCTGTCCTTTTCTCTCTTTTTTCTTCTTTCTTTTCTCCATGGATCGCTTCGGTCTGGAGTTCCGTCCCTCTTACCAGGCCGAAGCCGAACCCTCCTGGCCAAGGACTCCCTCCTCCTCCTAGCGTGGAGCTTATCCTGAGGGGCTCGACCAGGAGGATCTATTCTCCTGGATCGTTACTGACTTGACCGTCGGAGTGCCACCCGCCTAGGGTCCTGTGACCATTAGGGAACCCAGGTCTTCTCCTCCTGCACTTCGAGTCCTTCCTGCTGCTCCCCTTCCTGAGCCTGAGGCTTCTCAGTCGATAGGTCCCGGAGGGATTACTTCGATGATCACCGCTGAGGACCTCGTGTCTATCCGGGAAGCTTATGGCATCCCCGAGTCCATCCGGCTCTCTGTCCCTCGTCCCGGGGAGCGGGTTACCTCCAGTGGCCCTCGACGGATCGCCCTCTACGAGGAGACCTTCGTCGGGGGTCTCCGCTTCCCTGTACATCCTTTCTTCTTTTCCTTCTTGGCCAACTACCATCTTGTTCCTGCCCAGTTGGTCCCCAACGCCATCAGAACGATATTTTGTTTCATCATTCTGTGCCACTTCCATGGGATTGTTGCCCGTTGTTTCCTATTCAGGGCCTTCTTCACCCTAAAATGACACCCTACCAAGGATGGGTGGTGGTCCCTCTCTTCCCATCCTCGGGGCATCAAGTTTGTACTCCCCTCTTCCATCAAAGGATGGAAGAGCAGGTTCTTCTTTGCCTCGGCAGAGGGGATCGACTGGGTTTGGAGAGACCCAGATAGATCTCTGAATAAGGACTCCTCTGTCGAAGCCACCGACCTCGACTTGTATGACCTACCCAAGTTGGATGAGATCCCTCCGCTCGAGGTCTTGCTGTCAGAGCAAAACCTTTGCGAGGCCGGGGTCAACTCGGTGCAGGAGTCGGGTGAGTTCGACTTGACCACCCCTCTTTATTTTCTCTCTTTTCTTTTTTTTTTTCTTTTTTTTTTTTTTGGGGTCTGACCTTATTTCTGTCTTGGTGCAGCAATGAAGTTCTAGATGGACGAGCTGCTCTCGTTCTCTGAGGAGCGGGAGCAGGCCATTGAGGCTACCGAGCCAGCACCGAAGAAAGCCAGAACTGAGGATGGGGCGAGGCCGGTGCAGGCTGGCACAGATGCGCTAGTGCAGGAGTGCAGACGGAAGAGGGCGGCCGAGCTTGTCCCTGAGCCTACCAGGTGGTGCGAGCCGGTAGTGGTATCCAAGCCCGAGGTGGTTGTCCGCGCAAGGTCAGCCGCCGCTACTGCCACGTCGGTGCCCCCCACCCTGGAGGTCGCCAGCACGGAAGAGGACGGGGGGGTGCAAGAAGTCAGGCCGGCACCCCAAGTCCGGTCCGATGTGGTGCTAATCTGCCAGTTGGCGCCAAGGGAGCCTTCCACCGCCGAAGGAGCTGAATCGGCGAGAACACAAGAGAGGGACTACCACCGAGTCCCTTTCGGCTAGGCTCGAACATGCCCTTGGTGAAGGACGCGAGCCTAGTGCAGCGCATGATGGACTTCTCAGTCCAGTCATGCGACAAGCGCGAGGGGAGCGGGCGACTCCTTGGTGATGTCATCACGACGTCGTTCGCCCAACTATATGCTGTAAGTAGCTTCTCTTTACTTTAATGTCCTTTTACCTTCCTCTGTTGCTAATTTGGATCTTCCCACTGCAGCAAGGGCAGGAGCTAATTCTTATAAGGGATTACTGCTATAACTGGGCGAGGAGGGATAGAGAGCAGGGAGCTGAGCTCACGTCCCTTAAGGCAGAGGTAGGTCGGAAGGATGCGGAGGTTCAAGAGGCTGGCCAGAAGGTGAAGAGCCTCCAGACCGAAGTTGCTGATGTGGCCAGAATGAGGAAGGAGCTCGACAGTGAGCTCGAATCCAAGCAGGCCCGGTTGAAGGAGCTTCGGGTCGAGATGGAGGCAGCCAGAGAAAGGGCCACCTCCGTTGAGAAGAAGGTGGCTGCAGCAGAGAAGAGGGTTGTCGATGCGGAGGAGAAGGCTGCTCTTTCCCATCGTTCCACCGAGACGAAGGCACTGGCGATGGCCATCCATCTATCCAAGCAGCTGAAGGCGGAGCTCGAGGAGGTCCGGCGCCAGGCCGAGGCTATAGAGAAAGTAGCTGCTGATGCTATGGCTGCTTTCAAGGTGACCCCGGTGTATCTCAAGGACTTATGGGAAGCGGCGACGGACTCCTTCGCCAAGGGGTTAGCATACTGCTGGTCCCAGCTGCAGGGAGTTCTGTTTGGGGAGCAACTGGCCACGCTCCGAGTCCCAGGAAAGAAGGCTTCTTCTGCAATGATGACGGTGGCGGCAAGGCAGGGAGCTACTCCGACTGAGGCTTGGGCTCCAGTGACCTCAGAAGTGCCCGACCCCGGGGAGCCGACACCAGCGACGGTGAGGGCAGCACCTGCGCCGCAGCCGGAGGCAGCTGATCCGACCCCAGCGGCTCCAGCAGCTGAACCTACTCGTCCTGCAGAGGTGGAGGAGAGAGAGATCCTAGCCGTGCATCACCCGAGGAAGGAGCCAGCCCCTTAGGGTAGGATCTTTCTCTTTTTTATACTTGTACTTCTCTTTTTTTTTTTGACCGGGTCACCCGGCCTGTCGGTGTCCGGAAGATAGTGTAACCAATTTCTCCAGTAATGAAATCCATTTTTGCAGTCACTATGTCTCCATTCTTTGTAATGTGGAGTATCTCTTCTCTCTCTTCTCCTCTCTTTCTTTGCTTCTTCTTCTTCTTCGGTGTGGGGAGGTCCGAGAGAGGAACCGAGGACTCCAAGTAGCATGGACCCAGCGTTGAGCTTGAGGTCATGTCAGTGAAGGATGTTGACCTTGGACTCAGTTGTTGAGGGGCATACTTCAGTGGTCGCCGCCTTGGAGCTGGTCTCGGAGACGTCGGAGGCTGAGGTCCCTGGTATTGGAAGTTTGAGTCTTGAACCTTAGTGTCTCGGAACCAGTCCCAAGGATGTTGACGCTTGGAAATTGCAACGCTGGGAATCTGAGTTCTAGGCCTTGGCATCCTAGAATTGGGCTCGGAGGCACTAAGTACCTGAGGGCTTCCCAGGTCCTTTGCCGGGGAGCTGGGCTCACCGGTGCCGGAGGGTCATCCGGTCTTTAATGCTGGGGAGCTAGGCTGGCCAGTGCTTGGGGGTTTCCTAGGTCTTTGTGCTAGAGGACTCTTCTCTGGGCTTTGGTGCCGGGGAGCTGGGCTCGCTGGTGCCTGGGGGCTTCCCAGGTCTTTGTGCCAGAGGACTCTTCTCTGGGCTTTGGTTGGCAATGATATTGCCCGGTCCAGGGGACCTGAGCTCGGAGGGGCGCCTCATGGTGGAGGAGACTGGGCTCGACTCCTGACCATGGGTCCCGACCTTGAGGGGTCCACCTTGGTTGGGATTTCGTGCTTGGCTCCGGCCTAGGCATCCCGGGCTAGCGGGAGCTGACCTGGCAGAGGACGGGGCCTGGCTTCGGCTGTCATCGTAGAGCCGGGCCTCGGGGCATCGTTGATGATGAGCTGCATGGTTCCGAGATGCCCTGGACACCGGGACGTTGATGATTAGAATTTCTGGTACCGGGAGCCAAGGTTTCGGACCTTGGCATCTTGGAGCTGGGCTCGAAGAATTGGCACCGGAAGATGTCTTCCCAGATTTTGGCTCCGCCAATCGAGGTGTCGACACCGGAAGTATACGTGCTTGGCTCCGGCCTAGGCATCCCGGGTTGGCGACGACACTGCCTGGCCTAGGGGACCTGAGCTCGAAGGGGTGCCTCATGGCGGAGGAGGCTGGGCTCGACTCCTGACCACGGGTCCTGACCTCGACGGGTCCGCCTTGGTTAGGAGTTCGTGCTCGGCTCCGGCCTAGGCATCCCGGGCTAGTGGAGACTGACCTGGTGGAGGACGATGCCCAGCCTCGGCTGGTGTCATTGTGCAGGGCTCAGGGACGTGGTGGCCGGAGGGCTGGTCTCCGGGACTTGATGTTCTGAGGTCATGCTTTAGGAATTATCGCCTTGGAGCTAGAATCGAAGATGGTGATGGCTAAGGTGATTCTTTTGGCCAGAGATCTGAGCTCCAGTCTTGGACTAGCATCCTGGAGCTGGGCTTGGGGACGTGAAAACTTGAGATGGCGCCTTGGAGTTGGGCTCGTAGGTGCATCGGTTGAGAGAATTCCCTTGGCTAGAGATTTGAGCTCCGGTCTTGGGCAGGCATCTTGGAGCTGGGCTCGGGGATGTGAGAACTTGAGATGGCATCTCGGAGTTGGGCTTGTAGGTGCATTGGTTGAGAGAATTCCCTTGGCCGGAGATCAGAGCTCCAGTCTTGTGCAGGCATCCTAGAGCTGGGCTCGGGGACGTGAGAACTTGAGATGGTGCTACGGAGTTTGGCTCGAAGGTGCTGAGTGCCTGGGGGCTTCTCAGGTCCTTCGTCGGGGAGCTGGGCTCACCGGTGTCGGAGGATCATCCGGTCTTCGATGCCGGAGGGTCGTCCGGTCTTTGAGGCAGGGGAGCTAGGCTCGTCGGTGCCTGGGGGCTTCCCAGGTCTTCGGTGCTGGAGGGTCATCCGGTCTTTGATGCTGGGGAGCTAGGCTCGCTAGTGCCTGGGGGCTTCCCAAGTCTTCGGTGCCAGAGGGTCATCCGGTCTTTGAGGCCGGGGAGCTAGGCTCGCCGATGCCTGGGGCCTTCTCAGGTCTTCGGTGTCGGAGGGTTGTCCGGTCTTTGATGCTGGGGAGCTAGGCTCATCGGTGCCTAGGGGCTTCCCAGGTCTTCGATGCTGGAGAGTCATCCGGTCTTTGATGCTGGGGAGCTAGGCTCGCCGGTGTCGAGGGGCTTCCCAGGTCTTCGATGCTGGAGGGTCATCCGGTCTTTGATGCTGGGGAGCTAGGCTCGTCGGTGCCGAGAGGCTTCCAAGGTCTTCGGTGCTGGAGGGTCGTCCGATCTTTGATGCTGGGGAGCTAGGCTCGCCGGTGCCTGGGGGCTTCCCAGGTCTTCAGTGTCGGAGGGTCATTCGGTCTTTGATGCTGGGGAGCTAGGCTCGTTGGTGCCTGGGGGCTTCCCAGGTCTTCGATGCCGAATGGTCGTCCGGTCTTTGATGCTGGGGAGCTAGGGTCGTCGGTGCTTAGGGGCTTCCCAGGTCTTCGGTGCCCCTGCAAGGTAAATAAACCATTGCACAGGAAAAGGACCTTTATTTCAAATTGAGGGAGAACTTACACTACCGATAGTAGCTCCTCAGATTACAAGCATTCCATGTCTAAGGGGAATCTTGTTCCATCCAGGTCCTCGAGATAGTAGGCTCTCTGTAGGTGGGCCTCGACCACTTTGTAGTGGCCTTCCCAATTCGGCGAGAGTTTACCGCACTCTATGGGTTGAGACGTCTCAGCTCAGCATGACACTAGGTCGCCAGGTCGGTGGGTCTTCAACTTCTCCCGGGCATTATGATGTTGGGCGACCTGTTACCGGTACGCTGCCATCTAAAGCCAGGCTCTGGCCCTCGTTTCCTCGAGGAGGTCCAGGTTAAGGAGGGGGTGCACCGAGCTCTGTGCTTCATCATACTGCTGTATGCGTAGCGCGGGCATGCCGAGCTCAACTAGAATCACTGTCTCCGTGCTGAAGACGAGGTCAAATGGTGCTTTGCCTGTTGCCTTTCTGGGTGTTATGCGGGGGGGCCCACAGGGTGCTCAAGAGCTTTTCCACTCCTTGCCCCCCGGGCCTTCTTAGAGGCGCACCCAGTCCCCCAGTGTATCATCCCCACCGACTTCTCGGTAGGGCGATTGTCGACCGCTGGTACTGGTGGAAGGGCAACGAGTGCTTGGGATTCCAACTGAGATCTACCTCCCACATACCTTCCGAGGTAGCCCCTCTTGATGAGCTCCTCAATCTCCCACTTGAGGTCACGGCATTCCTCGGTGTCATGACCATGGTTGCGATGGAAGCGACAGTACTTTGACTTGTCATGGGTGGCGGATGGCTTCAAGGGTGGTGGGTGCCTCAAGTAGGTCTCGCCCTCGATCTCCATGAGGATCTTTATGCTTGGGGCGAGAAGGGGAGTGAGATTCCTTTTAAGGATAGGAGTGCTCCTTGGCCCCGATCCATGGCGGAAGCTCCGAGCTGATGGCGCCGGCTTCTATGCTCCAGGCACCTCAGTGGGTGCAGGCCTCTTTAGTGGCTTCCCGTCGAGCTCTCGCCGGGTACGATTCGCCTCCTTGGTGCGGATGTACTTCTGAGCACGAATGAGGAGCTCGGAATAAGACTTTGGAGGCTTTTTGTCGAGTGAGTATGTTAACCGGGAAGTCTTGAGCCCTCACTTTAGGGCCAGTATGGCGACTGGCTCCTCCAAACAGTAGATCTCTAGGACGGCAGCCTTGAAACGAGCCACGTAATCCTACAGCGGCTCCTGATCCTGTTGCCTGATGGAAAAGAGGCTGTCCGCCTCGTGTGGCATCTTCCAGCAAGCGTCAAAATGAACCACGAACTTCTGTCCCAACTGGGCGAAGGAGTTGATGCTCTCCGGCTCGAGGAGGGAGAACCATACTCGAGCCACCTTCCAGAGAGTAGCAGGGAAGGAGACACACAACAAAGCATCGATGGCTCCCTGGACCCTCATGAGGGCCCGGTAACATTCCAGGTGGTCCAGGGGGTCGGCGGACCCGTCATAGAGGTCCACCTGCGGCATGCGGAACTGACGGGGAATCGGCTCCGCCAGCTTCATGGGAAAAAGGAGGACGAGCTTCATGGCCCACTGACTCAATAGTGGGGCCAGGCAAGTTGGCGAACCAGTGAGACAGCTCCACCAGCTTGCGGTCATGCTCCTCCAGGCGCTTCTCTGCCAAGCGCCTAACGTCATCCGTAGACCACCCCACTGAGAGGGGCAGGTAAGGTGACGCGGGTGCATGGTGCCCACGACGGGGGGCCTTGCCCCCCTTCCCCTAGCGGGGTCTAGATGGCCCCCGGTCAAGGTGCGGTGAGCAGCTTTCTCCGTCAGTGGATCCAGCCCGGCGTTGCTTTAACGGAGTCTGGTCCTACCCCGGGGATCTGCCACGGCCCGCGTCTGCGATGGCCCTCCATGGAAGGAATGCAGGCTGTCGCAGGGCGCTGCAGCGTGGGCCGCGAGGGTCTTCGGCTGCTGATGTGTAGCCAAAGAACGATGTTGGTGCTGAAGCTGGTGCACCGCTGCAGTGAGAGTATGCATCTGCTGAGCGAGTGCAGTCAGCTGAACTTCTAGAGGAGGTGGTCGAACCGGGGCAGGCGGCTCCATCTCCGAATAGTGCGGGTTCCTGTGAGAAAGGGATGCCTCCATGTGACTGGGAGTAGCTCCCCTGGCCCGGGTCATCACCATCCTCCCGGTGGACCGGTTGAGCGGGGCTTGGACTGGATCGAGTGTCGTTCTTGACCCCTCTCCTGGGAACCTGACAGGGCCTCGATTGGCGGGCCGCCAATCTTGAGACCCGTGCTCTCTGGTGGGGTCTTTTCTCTAGTTGTACGGTAGATCGACAAAGGGCATGGCACCTTGATGTGAGCTTTCCTTTCTTTCTGGAGTGAGAGATGGCTGTGGCATTAATTGCGGCATAGTTGGTGTTATCACAGGGCCCTCAGGAGTACGGTCACTGTCCTCAGAGGAGAGGTATGGCTCCCCTGGCGGCTGGCGCGTTGGTTTGAATTGAGGGCCGAGCTGGAGGGGGCAGGGCCCATCTTTAGTAGACTTGCCTCACTGCAGCTCGGCAGGACGGAGGTGGACTGAGCTCAGCCGTGGAGGGGCGCCTCATGGTGGAGGAGGCTGAGCTCGACTCCTGACCACGGGGCCCGACTTCTGGTAAGCTCGGCATCGGGGTGCCGCCCAGCCTAGGGGACCTGAGCTTGGAGGGGCGCCTCGTGGCGGAGGAGGCTAAGCTCGACTCCTGACCACGGGGCCCGATCTCGAGGGGTCCGCCTTGGGCGGGCATTCGGACTCGGCTCCAACCTAGGTGTTCCAGGCTAGCAGGAACAGACCTGGTGGAGGATGGAGCTTGCCTTCAGCGGGCAGAGGTGTTGCTTTAGGGAAGCTCAGCTCGCCGAAGGTGCTCATGTTGAAAGCTTGTCATGGCATCTGATGGGGGCTCCACGTCAGCTGCCTCGAGCTACATCAGTGTTCTGGCCATGTCACATACCTTCTTCTTAAATGTAACCCTTAACTATCAATTCTATACTTGATCCAAATTATTTCTAGCTTATGCATAGATACCAAAAATGAAAACACATAAATCATAATATTTTACTTGAAATAATTTAAAAACTATATTAATCAAAATCAAGTGAAAGTCTAATAATCATAAGTTTAACCATGAGAGCATGAAAGCCATCAACATCAAAAGGTTCATGATCACAACTAATGACTATTAGTCTAAGCTTGATTCTAATTAATTACTTAAAATATTTTTCAAAGCAATATGCATCTTTAAAATATTTTTCATGAAATAATTTAAGATACATTAATCAAAATCAAGTGAAGTTCTTACAATCACAAGTTTAATCATGATAGCATGAAATTCATCAACATCAAAAAGTTTATGATCATAACCAATGATTATAAATCTAAACTTGATTTTAATTAAATATTTAAAATAATTTTTTAAAATAATTGATGCAATATTTATAACAAATATTCAACTATATTTTTCATTATGGAAGGAAATGTTTAGAATTTACCAATATACATAATCCTTCCTTTACCATTTTGTCCAAAATGTAGTAGGTCCACTTCTTTAAATTATCTTGTACAGCCATCTTCCAAAAACCTTCTTTCTTCATATTGGACTGCAAGACATTCCTGCAAAACATACTAAGTGGACAATTTTGGTACCCAAACTTTCTTGGATCCTTTATAATTAGTAATTATGGTTTCTTTTGAAACCCAAACTTTTCTTAATCTAGAAGGATAAGCATTAAAACCATATTTATAAGACAAATTGAAAGAAGCAAGAATAGAGAAATTCTTCAAAAGATATTGCTTCTTTTCTTTAATCAAAATATTTTTCTCTTTCAAAAATTTATCACATAAATCTTTCAAAACATCATTTTCTTTTTCTAAAAATTCTTTTTCTTTAGAAAAAATATTCTTTTCATTTTTCAAAATATCAATCTTGGCAATTAAATCATCATTTTTATCAGTAAGATTGGTGTTCTCAAGAGAAAATGAATCTACATGCCTATTTAATTTCTTGTTCTCAATTTTTAGCAATCTATAATCATGCACAAGATCATTAGATGCATCATGTGATTCATCAAAGGTAAAATTATAATCATTTTTAGTACATACCTTTTCCTCATTTGCCATGAAGCAAAGATGGGCAACTTTATCATCCATACTTGAATCTTCGCTATCGCTCCAAGTTGCCATTATTGCCTTGAATTTTCTTTTGGCCTTAAGGGCTATTATTTTCTTCTCTTCGTCAGCATCCACTATCTTTTGCCATAAGTTCAACTCATAGATCATGAGTGAACCAATAAGCTCCTCCAAAGGTAAGGTTTCTACATCTTTAGCTTCTTGGATCGTCGTCACCTTTGGATCCCATGATATTGGCAAAGATCTAAGAATTTTGTTGACCAAATCAGCATTAGTATAGATTTTGCCAAGATTTTTTAATTCATAATAATAGTCATGAATCTAGTAAACATGTCAGATATGGATTCATAATGCATCATTTCAAAAATTTCAAAAGAATGTATAAGCAAATTAATTTTAAAATTCTTCACTTGAAGAGTACCCTCATGAGTAACTTCAAGTATGTCTCATATTTCCTTCGTCGATGTGCATAATGATATTCTATTAAATTCATTTAAGTCCAATGCACAATAAAGCAAGTTCATTGCTTTAGCATTGAGTTCAATTTGCTTAATGTCATATTCATTCCAATCCTCTTCGAGCTTTGGAATGAAAATGCTAATAATCAAAATGAAAGGAATATGATGACCATTAATAATAATTTTTCAAAGATGATGACTAATAGATTGGATATGGATGCGCATGCGAGTTTTCCAAAATGTGTAATTTGTACCATTGAAAAATGGTGGTCTAACACTAATACGTACAAGGGTTGCCATGGACTTTAGCTCAAAATCGTTAGATTTTCAAATAGAGCACTGAGCTCTGATACAAATTGTAAGGTCAGGTAGTCAACCCAAGAGGGGGGATGAATTGGGATTTATAAAACTTTTGAACTACTTTTAAAAACTATGAACTAATGCAAGTATGTGCTAGATCAATTCAATGCTTGTATTTTGGCAATGTATTTGTGTGCTTCAAAATAATATGCAGTGGAACTAACAAAGTAAATACACAAATAAAATAATCATACAAACACAAAGAAATTTATAGTGGTTCAGTATACTCTAAGGCACCTACATCCACTCCCCAAGATCCCCATGGGAATTTCACTAAGTTTAGTTTTGTAACCTAGGCTCACCAACAACATTTACAACTTGTTTTATCTTCAGGCTCACAAGTCAAATCCTAGATGGTTTCAAGGCTTACCAATAACCATCCTTGGTTTTACGAGCTAACCAAGAACCTAAACAACTTGTTTTGGCTTCGGGCTCACAAGTAAAATCCTAGTTGGTTTTAAGGCTCACCAACAACCACTTTTGATTTTCCAAGGCTCACCAAAAACCTCTTTGATTTTCCAAGGCTCACCAAAAATCTCAAGTAAAATAATGTAAGAGCAAATATGAAAGAAAACAATTAAAGCTTTCTAAAATAAAGCAGATATCTTTTTGAAACCCTTAATTATTTATGAAGAATTTATCTTCAAGTTGTTGAAGCCTTTGATTGATGCTTGAGGATGTGAACTTTGGATGCTCTCTTTGAAACATGGAAGCTTGAAGGCTTGAACCACTTAACTCTTGAATCCTTGAAGAATATTCAATGATCTCACCAAAGGATTGCTTCTCCAATTGATTTTTGATGTTTATATAGCTCTCCAAACCATAGATCACCATTTATGACTGTTAGGGATGAAAAAATAGCCATTGGAGCCACGTTGGGGAAGTTCTGTAGCTCAGAAAACTAATCGTTACTGTTCAAGTGTCGACACTTGACCCTCGTGAGTCGACACTTGACTTCCAAGTGTCGACACTTCATTTTTCAAGTGTCGACACCTCACTTCCAAGTATCGACACTTCAACTCTATATGTTGACACTTGACTGAAAGTGCTTTCTAAAGTTTTCTGTTTGTCTCAGGCCTTGAGTCGATACTTCACTTTTCAAGTGTCGACACTTGATCATTAGGTGTCGACACTTCATTTCTAGGTGTCGACACTTGATTGTGCTAGGTTGAAACTTTGCTGAAACTTCTTCAAATTGAAACTTTAACCTCTTCAAGTTCTTCCATATCAATTCTAAAGTTCATATACTTGATTTTTCATTAATTTAAGAACTTTTTCAACTAAAATATAAGCATTTCTTGATTCAACATGGTTGAGTACTAAGATCTGAAAAATATACTTAAAATATAATTAGTACTTATATATACTTAAACATTTTATCAATCATCAAAATCAAGACCAGAGTCAATAAATTTGTATGGGTTGTACAAAGATGTAAGTGATAAGAAACTAATATGCATACAATTATTTTTGTATGTTTTATATATGGAGTTAAGTGTTTAAATCCCAAAAATCAGATCAAAATAAGTTGTAAGGAATTCTATATGAAGTTTAGAAACCAAGCATGTAGATTAGGACCTTAGAAAGCAGTAAAGATGGATCGCTGAGGCTAAGAAGCCTCGGTTAGGGCAAGTTCTCCCACAATAAAATTACCAGCGGTAGAGGGGGTTTACCTGACAACATCTGATGTGCCCGATGAAGATTGCAGCAAAGGGATCTCTCGTTCCTCGATGGATGCGGCCTGGAAAACCGAGCCAAAGACCCGCGGATACCCGGCTTTCTGCTCGGTGGTCCGATTGAGGCTTGGCTGGAGTCGTTGGATTCGTAGGAACTCGGGGACCTGCAAACGACCTATCAGGGGTTAGAAAACTCATAAGGAAACAAGGAAACAAGAGCAAAATAGCAAAGAGAATAAAGGTTTGGAGGGGGTGGCCAGGGCTCTACAAGGATGGTTGGCGGCAGGAATCTGTTGCAACTCTGGGAAGAAGAAAGCACCAATAAAACCCCTTAAGCACAAAGCAGGGTAGCACAAAGCAATTGAAGAGAACTCAAGTTTTAATTCATATATCAAAATCAATCCTCATATAAGATACTAGGGTCCTTTAAATAGATCCTTAGTCTTGGGCCCCAAGTAAGGGTATAATTGACATTACATAAGAATCATTTTCCCTCTTAAACTCTAGCTAGGAAAGTAAGGAAACCTAGATACAAAAATCCCTAAAAATTCTCTCCTCCTCTCTTAACTTGGTCAACACTCCAATGATGCCTAGGGGGGTGTGTTGGGCTTCTTGGAGCAGCAAGGGGCCGACCCAAAGGGGCTTGGGCACATGGGCTTGGGCCTCTGGAAGCCTGGGTGGCCTTGTAGCCAGGTAGCAGGAATATTCCCTGGTATCTTGCTTTTTAAGGGCTTGGGCTTGGCGCCTGGGCTTGATTTCTTTGGGCTAGGATGCAGATGGACCTCTGGAATCATGGATTCCCTGGTCTATGAATATATTCTGGCATTTGGAAGGGAATCTGGGCATCTGGAGGGCATCTACAAGGAATTAGGGTTTTTTGAGTTTTCCTCCTGGGGTTTTCAAATCTTCAAGCTAGGTTGGACTTGGGCTATACTTCCATGTCTTCAATCTGGTTGGACATGGTCTTCACTTGTATGATATGGTCTTGAGTCTTCAATATGGTTGAACAGGACTTAAAAAAATAAAATTAGCTCGACATGAGCTAACTAATACTGGATTAGACTAGCTCAACATGAGCTGACTAGTACAGAACTGAAATAACAACTCAAAAGACTCTAATAACAACTAAAATGGAATCAGATAGGCTAAGCCATTATTACATATGGACTCATAAATTATTGATCAATCTATAGAGGGTTGAAAAGCCTTTGTCTTATTATGGTGCCTCTAGTGTCCCCACCAATTCTCCCGGGGTGGGAGGAACTCGACCCTATCGAGTGAAGATCAAGCTGGCTCACATATCTCTCGAGGAGGTCTGGGTTGAGGCACTGCAAGTCCTCTCGAGAAATCCACGAATCGTCCGACTCTAGTCAGCCTTACCACCAGACCAGGAAGCGTTGATAGTCGTGACCCTAGGTTGTGATGGCTTGATCATCCAGGATACGCTCAATCCATTCTCCTCTCTTAGGCCAAATTTGTTAGTGGACACTCTGGGTTCGGGTCACTCACAACAGGAGGGGATAGGTCCAAAAGGGCTCACTAGGTATTGCTGTCGGGTCCCTGTACTCAACCAGGTCTGTAATATTGAAGGTAAAACTAATGCCCAAATTCGAAGGCAAGTCTAACACCTAGGCATTTGATCCAACCTTCTCTATCACTTTAAAAGGTCCGACTCTACGAGCATGAAGCTTCTTTTAGGCCTAAACCAACCAAGATAGAATCTACTACATCAAATTCTTTGGTCCATCTTCAGGAATTAGCCAGTTGTTTCAAAATTAGTGCAGGTGGTGAACATGCTGGACACATGCAGACTCCTAACAAGATGATGCAAAGGACTCAAACCTACACCTAACAGACTCGACTTTGTATTCCTATGGAAGGAAAATTTATTGGACTTTTATAGGCCTAAACCTAAGAGATTATAGGTTCTTTAGGTTTGATCCTAGCTTAACATGCATATGAAATTTTACAATGGGCTCCTAGCAAATTTCAAAGGGTATGCCCGAAGTATAATGCAAACTTAACATGCGTAATGAATGCATGCAGTATGCTAATCTCAACTAAATGCAATCTAATGATCCTAGAAATGCTGGAGGTATCAGGAAAGGGCAGAAAATAGGAACTGGGCTCAGAATTAGTCTAGTAGGGTGGAGAAAAAAGTTCCGAGTTAGTTGGATAAAGTAGGATAAAAGAAGGCATGTCAGGGACTAATCCTAGACTAATGAGGCTAACCTTACGGGGTTGCGGTATATCTATGTGCAAGAAAAGGTCCATGCTATGGAAGGATGGGTCAAGAATTTCTGGAAAGAGATCTTCAATAGGAATGGCAGGAAGGGATTCATCCTGAGGGCAATGGGTAAAGTAAGCCAAATCCTCAATAAAGTCTTCTTGTTCATGGAATTTAGGAATAGGCTCTACAATTAGACCCTTTTCTAGTGTTTCCTCAGGTAAAATCCTAGTATCATAGTTCTCGTCCTCTAATTGGTCCTCTACTGCTGGTTCAATCTGGGCATGGTCAGGGTTAACTAACTTTAGATTGGCTTATAGCTGGGAGCCTACGGGGTCTACTAGTTCTAGGTCTTCAAGAGGTGTGTCCTCTTCTCCCTCATACTCATCCACTAAATTCACATCAGCTTCATACACTTCTGCGTAAGCCTTGTGAATCTTATGAATGGTTGGAGAAGGTCGGCTAGGAAAAAATTGGCTAGGTCCTGGTTTCTGATTATGGGCACTAATTCTAGTAGGTTCAGGTTGCCTAAGGGATAGTGGCTTACTACTGGATTCATATTTGGGGGTACTAGTCCTATGGGATTCAAGTTGACTAGGGGGAACATGACTAGTACTAGGCTGATACCTAGGGGTTATGGGCTTCCTGGGCTCATAGGACAAAGGCGTAGATTTATGGGTCATGGGATTATAGGATCTGGGGTTAAAGGATTTTGGGTCAGCTCTATGGGTCTTGGGTCTACTGGGCTCATAGGTTCTAGAGTCATAGGATTTGGAGTCATAAGATCTATAGGTTGTGGGTATACTAGGTTTATAGGATGTGGGTAAATAGAATCTAGAGTCATAGGATCTACGTTCAGTATCATAGTATGGGTCAGGATGATGAGCTCTCCTAGGTTCAACCTCACGGTATGGATCAAGATTTGGGGCCATCCTAGGTTCAGTATCATAATAAGGGTCATGGTGAGGAGTTCTCCTAGGCTGGGGAGGTGACTCAAGTTCTGGTTCAGGTATGGATCTAGTTTGGATCCTACAAGTTTTCTCTAGGGTTCCTAGTCGGGCATCTAATTGTTCAAACCTATGGGTCGACTGGGCATTTGCTTGCTCAAGCCTAAGATTGATGGTTTGGGCTAACCTTTCTCCAAGGGCATCAATTTTAGCATCAAGATGGTCCATGGATTCAGCCATTTATGAAGGAGGTGGGTGATATGAAACCCTTGATCTAGTACTCATGCAAGACTCGATCAAACTGACTACAGCTGACTAGACCTAGAGTCCAAACTAGATGCTCAATCATGGTGGCAAACTAGTCTATAGTAACCTTGTACTCAACCAGGCAGGTGTAAGGGGAGTGTTAGGTCCCTGATTGCCAATCCTAGACACCAATCAGAGTTTGGCCAGGTAGGCGGACCAGCACACAAGCCCTTCAGGATTGAATCCCTGAACCACCGTTCTAGATACTAATCACAAGGCACACACAGGTTAACTTGACACAATGATCTAACACTAGCCTGGACCCGACCAGTTGGTGTCCCTAGCCTACTAGGGCAAATTAAGTCTAGTTAATTTTAGGTTAAGGCTTGGGACCGAATGTAAGGGATGTGGTTTTGGGCTAAGGAAAGGTTATCAACTCTTTCCCTTATCTGATATAGCAAGAGTGCCCTTAAAGGTAGATTATGCAATGATGGCAAGCAGATGAGGATGCAAATTAGGGTTTGGATATTTTTTTTGGTGTTTTTGGAGAATATATAAATTTTTTTTTGATATTTTCTTAAATAGAAGAAAACTTGCAAATTATGGCCTAATATGCAGGAAGTATACTAAAAATAAAAGATATGCAAAGAGATGCTAAACAAAACCCTAAACCTTCCAAAATTATCTTGCTGAAAAAATAGAGCCAAAAATTTGTAGGCTATATTTCGGCTTGCAGAAACTGCACAGATCGAAATAAAATATGAAAAAATTTTATAAAATACTTTGAATTAAGATGAATCCAGAAAAAATAAATTTTAGAATTTTTGGAGTTATGAGCAGTGAGAAATAACTAAAAGAACATAGCATATATGGACCTTAAAAGATGTAGAAAACAAGTCCTAATTTAAGCTTTGATACCAAAAGATGCGGAACTAATATGCATGCAATTATTTTTGTATGTTTTATATGTGGAGTTAAGTGATTAAATCCCAAAAATCATATCAAAATAAGTTATAGGGAATTCTATATGAATTTTAGAAATGAAGCATGAAGATTAGGACCTAAGAAATCAAAAAAGATGGATCGCCGGGGCTGAGAAGCCTTAGTTAGGGCAAGTCTCCCACAATAAAATTACTGGCAGCAGAGAGGGTGTACCTGACAACATCTGATGCGCTCGATGAAGATCGCAACAAAGGGATCTCACGTTCCTCGTGAAAGAAAACAGGTGCTAGTGGTTTGACATGTTCCTACACTAGGCATGCAAACAACAGCGGGAGCAGAAAAGATTTTAAAAACAATTTTAAAAATCCACGCAGCAGAAATCTGCTCCGCCCAGAAACTAATCTAATTATAGTTGCAATTAGACATATAGGATAATATAAAATATTTGCAAAATATTTGAATTAAAAATTCAAATCATGCATGATTAAAAAAAACAATTTTTCATACCTTATTCTGGCTGGAATAACTCTAGGATAAACCTGTAATAGGCTGGAATAACTGGAATAAATCTATTCCAGCCTTCTTCCTTATTGGGCTGAAAGAAGCTCTGTTTTTGGCTTGAAAAATGTCGCCGGAACTATGACTTTCGGACCTCCGTTTGCTCCCAAAATTCAGCTACAGCAACTTGGACAAGTGCTCTTCAATCTCCAATTGAAAACTGCAAGAAAAAGTTAGCCAAAATTTTATAAAAAATCACTAAAGTCTGCTACCATAATTTCTGCAACAGAACTGGGCAGCTGGCTTTGGCCTTCGATTTGGAGCAGCTGGAGCGATCTCGGCTTGCGTGGCTTGCTCCTAGGAGTAGAAGGATACTCCCTCTAGAGAGGAGACACGCCTGGGGCTCTCGGATCCCACTCCACATGCGGTGCTAGCCGCTGGAAGTGAATTCGGCCACAGGGAATTTCAGCAACTCTGTTTTGCTGTAGACTTTGATTTGTGCACTTAAAGGGACAAGGAAAACATCCTTGAAACTATCCCTCTCACCCTCAAAAACCCAGCCTATAAGAGGAGAGTCTAAGCTCTCAATCTGGGGATCTCTCAACCTCTCAAAGAAGGAACAGCAGGTAAAGAGTTTCAGGTTCTTCACGGCTAAACAACTCTCTTCTTCACAGGGGACTGCAGCAAGGTTTTATAGGGCAGCAGGGAGAGGGAGATGGAGAGACAGGGAGAGGAAGAGGCAGCAGCTACCATCACACCAATTAACAGCAAATTAAAAGGGAGTGAAGGCCATCGGGTGGTAAAGAAGAAGAGACGTCGCAGGGAGAGGAGCTGCGGACGTTTGGTTTTCTCCTTCCAGCGTGAGACAATCTAACGTGTAAACCATTTACACAGAGAAATAAAACACCGGTTCAAAGGAAAACTGGTCCAAACCAAAAAATTGGTTCAATCCCATTAAAACACTTGGTTCAATCCAATTGAACCGGTTCAAGCCCAATAAAATTGGTTTAATTGGTTCACAACCAATTGGAGGCCGAAACGAACTCCGAATCAGTTCAAAACTGATTCAGAAAAATCCTGACGCAGTCCTGGTCAGCCCGGAACAATTTTCGGTAGACACAGACAAGGGCAAGATGGGAAAAAGAGTGCTTAAAAAATACTGTGATCATAAAATTGAGACAATTCCCAATCGTAATCGGTATCGGGATCAGAGAGTAATCCTCTGTGGCATGTGACCTCATAGGTTCGAACCTAAACGGTAGCACTGGAACAATTCCAGTACCAGCACAGGAAACCATCTAGCAATGGATCCCGGCGTCCGGATAGGTCGAAGATGCAGGAGCAAACTATCGAACCTCTGGCATATGGTTACCGTATAATTCATCCCTTTGACCTCTAATGCTCAGGACGACTAAGATTAGGCTGCCAACCCAGACAGAGTCAGTCCACTACGTGTCTCAACCTCGCAAGCCCAGTGACTCTTCACTAGGGCTACCCCGGACGAGGATTTGCTAAATTGAGATACTGCGAGACATTCAATCCAAACTGTTTGGACAGGTCAATTCCATCTTGGTCCATCACTGCTCCACAAGTACTTGCATGTACCCAGAAAA
Source organism: Areca catechu (assembly GCA_021397845.1). Taxonomy (NCBI): domain Eukaryota; kingdom Viridiplantae; phylum Streptophyta; class Magnoliopsida; order Arecales; family Arecaceae; genus Areca; species Areca catechu. The sequence continues at coordinate 83,106,932 of CM038052.1, forward strand.
CTTCCATCACCGGATTGAAAATCCAGGTAGTCTGGCACCAAAGCATAGGGAGTTGCTTGCAAGCTACCATGATGACCTCAGGTCAGAGGGACACATATACCCATATCCAATCGTGAGTTTTCCTTTGGCAGAAAAGGGGTTGCACGGAGTCACGTTCAATGAGATATCACATATCCCACTTGTAGATCACATCAGTGTCACCACACTCATTTGGTCAAGAGGACAACCAAACAATGTGAACTACAACAACCTATACTTGATATATTGCCGTCCAGTACAATATATCCTTTGGTTGTGAACAGGGTTTAAGGACCACTCGATACATCTTCTCTGTATCGAAGTCAGTGTAGTCCTAAGGACTTCATCACATGAAAAGAGTTTATTTTAGGGAAATACAATATGTGATGAGCTGCCAAAAAATAATATTTTATTAATTCAAGGAAAGAGTACAATATTTAGCTCAACCACCAACAACCCAGGTGATTGGCTTTGGGACACAATTCCCAACAACTCCCACTTGTACTAAAGCCAATCAGAAGAGTATCTAATACCCATTTCCCATTTACAATGGTCGAACTTTTTTATTCTGAGGGCTTTAGTGAACGGGTCGGCCAGATTTTCTTTTCCATCGATCTTCAGAAGATTGATGTCGCCTCGTTCCACGATCTCTCGTACGAGGTGGTAGCGCCGCAGTATTTGCTTGGTGCGGTGATGAGCTTTAGGCTCCTTAGCTTGAGCAATGGCTCCAGTGCTGTCACAGTATACCGGAATAGGACCATCTAGGGAAGGTGCCACCCCTAGCTCTCCAAGGAACTTTCGTAACCACACAGCTTCCTTTGCTTCATCTGATGCTGCAATGTATTCTGCTTCGCATACCAAGTCTGCAACAGTTGCCTGCTTGGAACTTTTCCTGCAGATCGCTCCTCCATTCAGGGTAAATACAAACCCTGACACGCTCTTGCTATCATCTCTATCCGACTGGAAACTGGTGTCAGAGTACCCCACAAGTTTCAAGTCAGGTTCTCCATAAATCAGCCATTGATCTTTAGTATTTCTCAAATACTTAAGGATGGACTTAACTACCTTCCATTGTGCCTCACCTGGGTCAGATTGGTATCTGCTCACTACTCCTAGTGAGTATGCCACGTCTGGTCTAGTACAAGTCATAGCATACATGATAGAGCCTACTGCAGAAGCATTAGGTACTCTACTCATGCGCTCTCTTTCCTCAAGAGTTGTCGCACAATCCTTCTTGGAAAGAGTAATTCCAGAACCTATCGGGAAATAGCCTTTCTTGAAATTTTCCATGCTGAACCGTTTCAGCACGGTGTCAATGTACATAGATTGGGACTGTCCCAAAAGCTTCTTAGATCTATCTCTATAGATCTTTATACCTAGTATGTAAGAAGCTTCACCCAAGTCCTTCATGGAGAACTGAGATGATAACCAGACCTTTATTCCTTGTAATGCTGTGACATCATTCACGATTAAGAGAATGTCATCAACATACAATACTAGGAATACAATCACAGAACCACTAACCCATTTATAGATGCACGGTTCTTCTCCGTTCCTAACAAAGCCATACGATTTGATACAGCTATCAAACCATAAGTTCCAACTTCGAGACACTTGCTTGAGTCCATAAATGGACCTCTACAACTTGCATACTTTTGATTCATCTGTGGATGTGAACCCTTCAGGCTGTATCATATACACCTCCTCTTTTAGCTCCCCATTTAGGAAAGTGGTTCGGACATCCATCTACCAGATCTCGTAATCAAAATATGCTGCCAAAGCAAGCATGATCCGAATGGACTTGAGCATTGCCACAGGGGAGAAAATCTCGTCATAATTGATACCATATCGCTGACGATACCCCTTGGCAACCAGACGAGCTTTATAGTTCTCTACCTTCCCATCTGCGCCCCTTTTCCTCTTGAAGATCCATTTACACCCGATGGATTTTATACCTTCAAGCGGATCAACCAATGTCCAAACATTGTTGATTTCCATGAACTCCATTTCGAATCGCATGGCTCCAAGCCATGCCTTAGAGTCAGATCTCTGAAGTGCATCCATATAGGTGATCGGATCCTCATTGTTCTCATCGAGCTCAATAGGATCGTCATCCCGGACCAAGAAACCATAGTATCTGTCTGGCTGACACGGTATTCTACCAGATCTCCTAATGGATTTTGGGTGTGATTCAATCACAGCCGGTTCTACGATGTCCTTAGAGTATGCAGGTTCTTCTATTGGCTGAACTTCATCAAGTTCAATCTTAGAAGCTATAGTTCCTTCTCCAAGGAACTCCTTTTCCAAAAAGATAGCTCTAAGAGCAACGAACACCTTTTGTTCATTCTCCAAGTAGAAGAAATATCCTTTGGTTTCCTTAGGATAACCAATGAATAAACATCGATCAGACCTAGGACCAAGTTTGTCTGAGTCTAAACGCTTTAAGTAAGTCAGACAACCCCAGACCCGAAGGTGTGAGATTGAGGGTTTACGTCTAGTCCACATCTCATACGGAGTAGAGACAACAGACTTACTTGGAACATCATTTAATAAGTAATAGGCTATCTGAAGCGCATATCCCCAAAAGGATAGCGGCAAAGTTGAAAAACCCATCATGGATTGAACCATGTCCAACAAGGTTCGATTCCTCCTTTCGGACACAACATTCAACTGTGGTGTTCCTGGAGGAGTCCACTGAGAGAGAATTCCATTCTCCTCAAGATATGTCAAAAATTCACCAGATAAGTATTCACCACCTCGATCAGATCGAAGGGTTTTAATACTTTTTCCAGTTTGCTTTTCTACTTCATTACGGTATCGTTTGAACATTTCAAATAACTCAAACTTATGTCTTATTAAAAAGATATAACCGAACCTTGAAAAGTCATCTGTAAAAGTAATGAAATATTTGTATCCTCCTTTCGCACTAACTGTCATCTGTCCACATACATCAGTATGTATTAGACTTAGAAGTTCTGTAGCTCGTTCACCTTTTCCAGTAAAATGTGACTTGGTCATTTTACCAAGTAAACAGGATTCACAAGTGGGCAGTGATTCAGAATCACTGACCTCGAGGAGTCCATCTCCTCGCATCTTGTTTATCCTATTTTGGTTAATATGACCTAGCCTACATTGCCAAAGATACAAATCATTGACATTATCTAACCTTGGGCGTTTGCTAGAAGTATACATTACACTAACAGGCCTTGATAGTACATATATGCTATTATTTAATCTAGCTTTCATTATCACAGAGTTATGCAAAATAACATTGCAAAAATCTCCCTTTATTGATAGTTCAAAACCACAATTGGCCAAAAGGCCTACAGAGATTATGCTCATAATGAAACTAGGACAATAGTGACAGTCGACTAGTTCGACAATACAAGACTCAAAGACTAGACGCAGGACTCCGACCGCCAGTACTGGAACACGATTTCCATTTCCGACGTTCAGAAACTGTTCTTCATCTTCAAATCTTCTGCTCACTTGAAGTCCCTGTAACGAATTACAAACGTGAATTGGACTACCAGTATCCAATACCCAGTTAGCAGTATCAACAATTTAGTAATTACAAGGTTTTATCAAATAAATACCTTGTTCAGCAGACTTCTACTTCCTCGGCCTATTCGGATCAAGGGACGCAATGTAAAGAGGATTGTTCCTCTTCCAGTGTCCCTTCTTCTTGTAGTAGAAACACTCTACAGAAGATTGATCAGCCTTATACTTCCTGGTCTGACTGGGGCCAGGAGCATTCTGCACCTTCTTTTCCTTTTTTATTTGTTTTCTTCTTCCCTTCCTTAAAGGGACGACGACCTCTACTTCCTCCCACTAAATTCACCACCCCCTTATTCAGTTGGTGGTCTTTCTCGAAAGTCTGCAGCAATCTCAAAAGACTATGGTAGTTGACTGCAGGCTTGTTCATTCTGTAATGATCGAGAAAATCAAGATAGGAGGAGGGAAGAGAATTCAGGATCTCATCCTTGCCGAGCTGCTCGTGCAAGGGGCATCCGAGTTTGCCCAGTTTTTCAATCAGCTCGATCATGTACAATACATGATCAGTGACTGAACCACCATTCGACATCTTGGAGTTGTAGATGGCACAAGACACTTTGTACCGTTCTACATCATCCAGGGTGCCGAAGGATTCCTTCAACTTTTGAAGGATTTCATCAGGTTGGGCCTCCTCGAATTTGTGACTGAACTCGTCGTTCATCACCGCTACCATAATGCAACGGACAGTAGTCCGATCAGAGACCCACTTCAGATAAGCGTCTCTGACCGCACTCCGTGCATTAGCGGGAGGGATTTCAGGTGCCGGATCCGTTATCACAAAAAGGATCCGTTTATGCTCCAGAACGATTCTCAACCTTCGATACCAACTATCGAAGTTGTGACCCTTTAACTTCTCGTTATCGAGAAGTGACCGGAGCGATAAATTGGAAGACATCTGAAAAGAAAATAAGACCAAATTAGTGTATGAATTAATAATTTAACCAAAAGACTTGGACTTTAGTCTAAAGGTTTCTCCCATTAATTTTTTAGATTGGTAGCCTCTAACTCCAATCCGTGAAAACACTTTTTCAAGTGGGTACTGAAATCCAATAGGCCTCGCATGAGCCCGACTTTGGCCGGCTCACCCATACGAGCCTAAAGGTAGGTTCGTAAACCAATTATTTCCCTAAACAATTTTCAGTATTTCATTTTGTCCCAGAGAACACCCCAATCGGCCTTGGGGCCTCCTATTGCAGGTCTCTGGTTAGGTCCAACCATTAAAATGACAAATCCAATGCTTCCAGCTAACTAAAGACCAAGCCCGACTTTGGCCGGCCCACCTGGTCCCGTTAAGGAGGTTGCACTGAACCATCATCGATCAGATAGAAATTCCAGTTGCTGGATATACACCCATTCTTTGGAACTGCCGATGCACACCAAGCTAGTGGACACATTTCTAACCGACTTAATGGGAGGCTAAGATACTGTCAACTCCTTGACTTAGTCTTTTTAAGGACCTAATAATTTTAAAGGATTTTTAGTTGTGACAGAAGAAAAGACAAGGACATGGATCATCCTCCCACTGAATCAATCAGATTTCAGGAGGGTTGAAATAAATCAACAAACGATCCATGGGCACCTATAGATCAGTCAGACCGATCAACCTGGGTGACATGGGTTAACTCGAGTCATTGAGTTTTTCCAATCAGTTATGGTCGACTCGACTAGCCAGGTAGTTGAGATCATGGGTGAGTATCCGCCATTAACCATCTTTCCTAGACACCAACTAAGTTGGCCAGGAAAGAGGTAGCCTCATACAACCATGATCACAATGCCAAACCTACCTCGACACCAGTCGGTTTACCAGACTCGATCAGACTAGCCTAAAGCCTCGGGTGTCCACTGAGCCACTAATTGGATCCATTTTAGATGAACGGATCAACTAATCTAACTATTAGATAGTTCTAAAGAAGGGCCTTAAACAATTTTTGTTTAATCTTCTTGTAATCCGGTTCAACTAAACTTAGGTCTAACCCAGTTATGGACCCAACTAGTCAGCTAACCCAATTAACCCAAAATGGCTTATGCAAATTTTGATTAGATTTCATAAATCTAAATTTTTTTTAATAAGCCAAACTCTTAATTAAAATATTTTTTAATTAAGTCTCTATGTAAAATAATTTTACATAAAAAAAAAATCATGCATCAAGATATTTTACACATATTTTATATTCATATTAAACATGCCTAAAATCATGTATCACCAAATTAAAATAATTTTTAATTTTTAAAATTCTTTAAGGATCCTTCTGAAGAGGCCAACACAGACAATCCGCATCGGGTCAAAGACACACGGTCATGGTGAAGGTCTCAACTAGGTTCCAAAAAGAAATTGGATACATATTAGATTAAACCAATTTTAATATATTAAACATGCATACTAGATTATATTACATATGGAACCTGCTCTGATACCACTGAAAGAAAACAGGTGCTAGTGGTTTGACATGTTCCTACACTAGGCATGCAAACAACAGTGGGAGCAGAAAGGATTTTAAAAATAATTTTAAAAATCCGTGCAGCAAAAATCTACTCCACCCAGAAACTAATCTAATTCTAGTTGCAATTAGGCATGTAGGATAATATATAATATTTGCAAAATATTTGAATTAAAAATTCAAATCATGCATGGTTAAAAAAAATAATTTTTCATACCTTATTCTGGCTGGAATAACTCTGGGATAAACCTGGAATAGGCTGGAATAACTGGAATAAATCTATTCCAGCCTTCTTCCTCGTTGGGCTGAAAGAAGCTCTGTTTTTGGCTTGAAAAATGTCACCGGAACGATGACTTCCGGACCTCCGTTTGCTCCCAAAATTTAGCAGCAGCAACTTGGACAAGTGCTCTTCAATCTTCAATTGAAAACTGCAAGAAAAAGTCAGCCAAAAATTTATAAAAAATCACCAAAGTCTGCTGCCATAATTTCTGCAGCAGAATTGGGCAACAGGCTTTGGCCTTCGATTTGGAGCAGCTGGAGCGATCCCGGCTCGCGTGGCTTGCTCCTAGGAGTAGAAGGATACTCCCTCTAGAGGGGAGACATGCCCGGGGCTCTCGGATCCCACTCCACACGCAGTGCTAGCCGCTGGAAGTGAATTCGACCACAGGGAATTTCAGCAACTCTGTTTTGCTGCAGAGTTTGATTTGTGCACTCAAAGGGAAAAGGAAAACGTCCTTGAAACTCTCCCTCTCACCCTCCAAAACCTAGCCTATAAGAGGAGAGTCTAAGCTCTCAATCTGGGGATCTCTCAACCTCTCAAAGAAGGAACAGCAGGTAAAGAGTTTTAGGTTCTTCACGGCTAAACAACTCTCTTCTTCACAGGGGACTGCAGCAAGGTTTTATAGGGCAGCAGGGAGAGGGAGATGGAGAGACAGGGAGAGGAAGAGGCAGCAGCTGCCATCACACCAATTAACAGCAGATTAAAAGGGAGTGAAGGCCATCGGGTGGAGAAGAAGAAGGGATGTCGCAGGGAGAGGAGCTGCGGACGTTTGGGCTTCGGACGCTTGGTTTTCTCCTTCCAGCGTGAGAAAATCTAACGTGTAAACCATTTACACGGAGAAATAAAACACCGGCTCAAAGGAAAATCGGTCCAAACCCAAAAATTGGTTCAATCCCATTAAAACACTTGGTTCAATCCAATTGAACCGGTTCAAGCCCAATAAAATTGGTTTAATTGGTTTACAACCAATTGGAGGCCGAAATGAGCTCTGAATCAGTTCAAAACTGTTCAGAAAAATCCTGGCGCAGTCCTGGTCAGCCCGGAAAAATTTTCGGTTGACACAGACAAGTGCAAGATGGGAAAAGAGTGCTTAAAAAATACTGTGACCATAAAACCAAGACGATTCCCAATCGTAATCGGTATCCGGATCAGAGAGTAATCCTCTGTGGCGTGTGACCTCATAGGTTCGAACCTAAACGGTAGCACTGGAACAATTCCAGTAGCAGCACAGGAAACCATCTAGCAATGGGTCCCGGCGTCCGGATAGGTCGAAGATGCAAGAGCAAACTATCGAACCTCTGGCATATGGTTACCGTATAATTCATCCCTTTGACCTCTAATGCTCAGGACGACTGAGATTGGGCTGCCAACCCAGACAGAGTCAGTCCACTATGTGTCTCAACCTCGCAAGCCCAGTGACTCTTCACTAGGGCTACCCTAGCCGAGGATTTGCTAAATTGAGATACTGCGAGACATTCAATTCAAACTGTTTGGGCAAGTTAATTCCATCTTGGTCCATCACTGCTCCACAAGTACTTGCCTGTACCCAGAAACCTTCCATCACCGGATTAAAAATCTGGATAGTCCAGCACCAAAGCACAGGGAGTTGCTTGCAAGCTACCGTGATGACCTCAGGTCAGAGGGACACATATACCCATATCCAATCGTGAGTTTTCCTTTGGCAGAAAAGGGGCTGCACGGAGTCAGGTTCAATGAGATATCACATATCCCACTTGTAGATCACATCAGTGTCACCACACTCATTTGGTGAAGAGGACAACCAAACAATGTGAACTACAACAACCTATACTTGATATATTGCCGCCCAGTACAATATATCCTTTGGTTGTGAATAGGGTTTAAGGACCACTCGATACATCTTCTCTGTATCGAAGTCAATGTAGTCCTAAGGACTTCATCACATGAAAAGAGTTCATTTCAGAAAAATACAATATGTGATGAGCTGCCAAAAAATAATATTTTATTAATTCAAGAAAAGAGTACAATATTTAGCTCAACCGCCTACAACCCAGGCGATTGGCTTTGGGACACAATTCCCAATACCTCGATGGATACGGCCTGAAAAATAGAGCCAAAGACCCATGGATACCCGGCTTTCTGCTCGGTTGTTCGATTGAGGTTTGGCTGAAGTCGTTGGATTCGTAGGAACTCGGGGACCTGCAAACGACATGTCATGGGTTAGAAAACTCACAAGGGAACAAGAAAACAAGAGAAAAATAGCAAGGAAAATAAATTTTTGGAGGGGGCTGCCAGGGCTCTGGAAGGATGGTTGGCGGCAGGAATCTGTTGCAACTCCGGGAAGAAGAAAGCACCAATAAAACCCCTTAAGCACAAAGCAAGGTAGCACAAAGAAATTGAAGAGAACTCAAGTTTTAATTCATATATCAAAATCAATACTCATACAAGAGACTAGGGTCCTTTAAATAGACCCTTAGTCTTGGGCCCCAAGTAAAGGTACAATTGACATTACATAAGAATCATTTTCCCTCTCAAACTCTAGGTAGGAAAGTAAGGAAACCTAGGTAGAAAAATTCCTAAAAATTCTCTCCTCCTCTCTTGACTTGGTCAACACTCCAAGGATGCCTAGGGAGGCGTGTTGGGTTTCTTGGAGCAGCAAGGGGCCGGCCTAAAGGGGCTTGGGCGCATGGGCTTGGGCCTTTGGAAGCTGGGGTGGCCTGGTAGCCAGGTAGCAGGAATATTCCCTGGTATCTTGCTTCTTAAGGGCTTGGGCTTGGTGCTTGGGCTTGATTTCTTTGGACTAGGATGTAGATGGACCTCTGGAATCATGTATGCCCTGGTCTATGAATATATTCTGGCATCTGGAAGGGAATCTGGGCATCTAGAGGGCATCTGCAAGGAATCAGGGTTTTCTGAATTTTCCTCCTGGGGTCTTCAAATCTTTAAGCTGGGTTGGACTTGGGCTATACTTCCATGTCTTCAATCTGGTTAGACTTGGTCTTTACTTGTATGATGTGATATTGAGTCTTCAATATGGTTGAACAGGACTCACAAAAATAAAATTAGCTCGACATGAGCTGACTAACACTGAACTGGACTAGCTCAACATGAGCTTACTAGTACAGAACTGAAATAACAACACAAAAGACTCAAATAACCACTAAAATGGACTTAGATGGACTAAGCCCTTATTACGGATAGAGTCATAAATTATTGATAAATCCACGGATGGTTGAAAAGCCTCTGTCTTATTATGGTGCCTCTGGTGTCCCCACTAGTAAGCAACCATGAAGAGCTACATATTTTGATGAAAGTAATTGTTATGATAACATGTATTTTTGTGGCTTCATGAGTCTGTCTCAGGCTTTAATTTGGGCCAGCCCAATTCGGGCCTGATTCGGGCTGGTCTGAACGGGTTTTTGTTCGGACCGGTCCGAATCAGGCTTGATTCGGGCCGGCCCTGAATGGCTCGATTCGGGTAGGCCCAAACGAGCTTTAGTTCGGGCCGGTCCGAATCGAGCCTGATTCGAGCCGGCCCTGAATAGGCTTGGGCTGGGCTTGGGTCAGGTCTTTTAAAAAAAATTGAATCTAGGTCCAGCTTGAAGTTCAAATTTTTTTGAACTGGACTCAAATAAAGATATACCTCGTTCAGTCCATTTTTAGTCCTAGTAGCAAATCAATCGTACGTTGGGTAAGTGATGCCTGTGCATTGGCAAAATAACGGTTCGAAGATCAAACCATCATAAAACTAACCACTCGCCCGGTCCGACCCCAAACATGATCCAACGACCGGCAATCATCAGCAGGCCAACCCTGACGGCTCAGATCCTTCCAAGCTTCACAAATATTTAAATTAATATTTAGCTATGATATTTATGATAATTTATAAATTCGGAAAGACGGGGTCCAGGCTGTCGTCTGTCGACTCCCAGGCAAACAAAGCAGCGAAGAAAACCCTAGACCGATTTCTCTTCCTTGGGATTCGGTTTCGAGGTAAATTTATCGGCGATTTAATTGTTTTCTACTCGAATCGCAGTACCCATGAGGTTGTCATATTTCCTATTTGTAGAACTTTTATTGCTCAAAAATCCCTTGTTTGGTCTTATTCTGACTTGTTATTTCCCTGGTTGGATTCCGTCTTTTGATGTAAAGATGTGATCTTTTTCCTTGGTATCGATAGTTTTCGTGAGAATACGATTTGAGGTGGCTTTGATTAAAAGGTTTATGGCCGAATTGCTGGATTTTTGTTGCTTTTTGGGGGGTCTGTTTGGATGAATCATAGAGTTATAGATTGAGGGATTGCATCCAATATTATAGTTTTTAGTTTTGTGCTTTTTGTTGTTTACATACAGTTGATTTTATTGGCTTAAGGTTTTGCGAAATCGATCATCACTTCTAAAACCCTAGAATTGTATTTGGGTAACATCGATACTAATTTGGTTTAATATGGTTCTTGAACTTAGAATTAAGTTTTTTTAAAGGTTTTATTGGAGATAATAGGGAATTGAATTGAGATTTATGGGTTTTGTTGGCACGTAGTATTGGACCTCTTGCTCTTAGATGCAATCAAGGGATGAAACCCTAATCTTATTGTTTGTATAAAATGTAGTTTGTGAAGGAGTTTGAATGCATATTATGCGTTTGACTTGATTTTTTGTTGCTTTTTTTATAAATGGATTCTGCACCACTGAAAGAATATTATTTTCCTAAAAGAATATATTTTCCTAAAATCGGTGTTGTCTGATAAGGGATGTTCTGTTTTGCGCTCTTTTGTTTCTTGGTGTGATGTGATGAATGGTCACTGAATGTCGATGTCTTCTTGAAATTATTTACATGGAAAAGGACTTTCTTGAAATTATAATGTTTTGGAACTTCTGCACATCCAAGAAACGAATGCTACATTTTTCACATATTTCTTTCCTTATCTGTCTCTTTCTGTAAAATTGTCAGTTCCTGCTAAAAGTAGTTAGCTTTCCTTCTCAAGGGTTTTAATCATCTGATCTGAAGATGCAGAATCCATGAGCATCTGTGTGATAAAAATAAATTTCTTTTATTATTATTATTTTTTTTCATGTGGGTTGGACATCATTTGTTGGACTTAAACCCAGGATCTTTTTCTTATCTTTATCAAAATTCTGCTTCTAAACTTCTAACTCTTGGAGGTCTTTCTGGAAGGTTTGTTGTCCTATTTACACTATCATTTGTGATTTGAAGATGGGGGACAATCTGATGGATAAAGTCAGTGCCTTTGGTGAGCGCTTGAGGATCAGCGGTGCTGAGGTGGGACAGAAGATGAAAACTGGCATGAATTCTATGTCCCTCAAGATGAAGGAACTATTCCAAGGTCAAAACCAAGTAGAGAAGATTGTTGAACAGGCCACTGCAGAGACTTTGGAGGGACCTGATTGGTCTATCAACCTTGAGATCTGTGATTTGATCAATAGTGAAAAGGTCAACAGTCTTGAACTAATGCGGGCTATCAAGAATCGGATCATGTTGAAGAATCCAAGAGTTCAATATCTTGCATTGGTTCTCCTTGAGGCCTGTGTTAAGAACTGTGAGATGGCCTTTTCAGAGGTTGCTTCTGAGCGGGTCCTTGATGAGATGGTCAAATTGATTGACAACCCACAGACTGTAGTGAACAATCGCAGCAAAGCTCTTGTCATGATTGAAGCATGGGGAGAATCAGGAAACGAACTACGATACCTTCCGGTGTATGAGGAAACTTATAAGGTAGACATGTTTTATGGTAGCATTGTTATTGGAATCTTCTCAGATAGCATGCTATGATCTTTTAAAAAAATGCTTCTTGACAAACAAAATGCCAGTGTTGAAATAAATATGTAAATAATTCATAATTGCAAAGCTAGGTAATATCATTGTTCATCTTATATAAAGAACTTGCAAGGGAAATTGTGTTTTTGCTCTTTGGGGTGTCATTAGAAATCCACAAAAGAAGGATTTGAACATTTTTCTAAATTACTTAAAAAAGCGTTTTCTAAATTCCCATGTTTGGCCTATTCAGGAACATCATTCGCAGCATGAAAAGAAGCATTTAAGATTTTTCTGATTAGGATTAATTGTTCTCAAAATATTTCTGGTGATTTATTGATTGTTAAATATCTTAAGTATTACGAATTATTCCTATGCTCCAACATGACATTACCATTAAGGGTGCTTAAAAATTGGCAGGATGTTTGTCTCTTGCCTCTACTGGAAATCCAGATTGGCAATTGTGATATCAAATCTGCATAGAATTAGGGATGTCAACTCTAATATTTGTGCCACTATTTATGTTGAAGTTTCAAACTGTGGCTTTAGTGTAATATATGATCTCAGGGCTGCCAATCCAACTATTTATATGTATATAACAGATGGTAGGTTTGATAATCCCAACTTTTCCCAAGGCACATTAAAGGATAAGAGAACCCACAACCAGGCAGACCATTTTTTAAATATTTTATGATGCCAGGACAATGTGTCACAATATAAATTTGTAGTGTCAAAAGATTTTCTTAGTACAGCTCACTTTGTTTTACTTTAATGTCAATGCTCATTTACATTTATATGGAAACAAAAAATTCCATAATTTGTCATTATATGATATCTAATGATGAACTTGTATCTCATGATATTGACAATCATTTCATTTGCCCATCAACATGTTGAGTTTACCAAGACTATTTCAGTAACACCTAGCCATGTTAACTATGCTAATTGATGTAGGCTAAATTGAGTTTTTGTATGAAGGTGGTCTGATGAGTAATCATGTTTCTTGTAGAGTTTAAAATCAAGAGGTGTTCATTTTCCTGGACGTGATGATGAGAGTTTGGCTCCAATATTTAACCCACCACGTTCAGTTCCAGAAGCAGAGTCGCTTGCCAATCTATCACAGGAGGCTTATAATGCTCCTGTGCAAAGCTTTTCTCCTGAACAAATAAAGGAAGCATTTGATGTGGCTCGAAACAGCATGGAACTTCTTTCAATGGTTTTGTCATCTTCCCCACAGCAAGATGCTTTAAAGGTGAATGATTTCATGCATCGTATTGGCAATAGTCCTTTAGGCCTTCATCTAACAAAAAAAACCAATACAGAAATAGGTGCTATTAAAATGTATAGCTGAAGTATGATTAAACATAATGATAAAAAATTGATATACTTAACATGTTCTATGTAGGATTAATATTGAAAATTATAAGTTGCCCTTTTCTTTCCTTAGTTAACAATTGTTTTATATTCTGTGATGCCCTTTTATATTCAAGTTGCTGAACCTTAATGAAGTGTGTTATGTTTATGATGAGTAAGCTGGATTAGATCATTAAACTTTTTATTTATGATTTTGATGTGTAAGATTGACTTGGTCATTCAATTTTTTAGTGGCAATATCTATGTTAGTCTCAGAGTTATGGGCGGCCCTTAAACATAATGATATGCTTTATGGTATTTCACGTCTGAATACAAAATATGCTTTTGTGCAGTTATGTCTTCTGTGATTCCTGATATCGAAGAAAAATGATAAATGATTTGATGACTTGTTGATAGGATGTTCACTCTTGGGAGTAGCTTGTCATTTATGTGAAGGCTTTTTCATCTTTTCCCAATGTATATCTACTTGGTGTTGTGCTAGGAAGGTCAATCATGGAGGCTATTTATTGCTTAGGCGATTGATATAATGATTACAGGAAAAATAAAGAATTTAATATGGTGTTTAAAAATGTTTTATGAAGTGTCAAGAGAGGTAATTAGGTGTGCAATTGGGACAAATGGGTGTCCATTGGAAAGTATATTTAAATTGCAAAGACATGTATGTTGGGTTAGTACAAGCTTTTGGCTGTCTCATTGATAAGATTTTCCAAAAACAAGTTTGTAAAAATCTAAATAAATGATTTTGACAAAAATGGTTGTTTTTATATTTCCATAAAACTCAGTTTGCCAAAAACTGGCAGCTTATAAAGCCTGAAAAATGAGTTTTATGAAAAATAGGTTCCCCTACTTGTTTTCCATAAAAATGTGTTTTACAGATTATATATTACAGTCATATGTTTTAGAATAATTTTGGAAAAAATCTGACAAGCTACTAAACAGTCTTTAGGAATACTTGTGGCCCGACTTATTCCAGTTATGCTAGCTTACATTAAGGGTTTGCACCATCCTATTATCTTTTTAAAATGGGTGAAATATTGTTAATACTTGAGAAGATTAAAATTTTGACTAATGAGAAGAGGACAACTTGGAAATCTGAAGTAGAATTACAATGTATGATCACAAAGAATAAGGCTTAAGAATGTAGTAGAATAAGAATTGGGTAGGTATATGGCATGCAAGATATAATGGTTTTTATAAATGAAAATGAGGCACTTCTCAAAATTAGTGGCCAAGATACATGTAATTGGTTTTGTTATGTTCAATTTTTTATTATACCAAAGATTAAAAATATAAGTAAGACGTTTTGTTTTGTAAAACTACAGTTGGAGAATGGACTGGATAACAGATGCTTTTACAGTGAATTTACAAAATGAGAATCAGGTTCTTGATGCGATGTTTTGAAATGTTGAACAAGAACCAAGGTCCAAGCAACTAACATGAATGACACAGATGTGGGGATTTTAATTGGAAGTGCAGTAAACTAGTAAAGGCAAATTGTTAGAAGAAGATGTTTGAGGTGGAGTAGCATAAATTGAAGTGAAAGTTATAAAGAATTGATTGAGATAGATCTTCATTCTTCCAACTTCTTTTCCATATTCGAGATTTATTTGTCTTAGAATTAGATGTCATCACAACCATCAAAAAGTTCCATCTGTATACAATTCCGAAAACTAGATCCAAAAATTTCGGTCATTCTTCTCGATCTTTAAGTAATTAATAAAAATTGCCCCTTCATAAGATCAACACCGTCAAATTATTCTCCAATCTTTGGAAATTCTAATATCTACTGCTTTGGTTTCTAGTAAACCTATCTTTTAGGTTTTTCCTTTTTTTTTTTGGGCTGATGTCATTGTCAAGTCTTGCTTAATTGGAGCTTTGCATCTTGTGGTTTGATGTGCATTGCTTATGGCCTTTGTGCAGATTGATCACACTTGTTCTGCTTGCAGGATGACTTGACAACCACTCTCGAGCAACAGTGCCGCCAATCTCAGTTCACCATCCAAAAGATCATAGAAACAGCTGGTGATAATGAGTCTACACTTTTTGAGGCCTTGAACGTGAATGATGAACTTCAGAAGGCCCTGACCATGTATGATGATCTGAAAATGCCACCTGTTGTGCAGTCTGAACCAGAACCTGCAATGATACCGGTTGCTGTAGAACCTGAAGACTCTCCTCGACTCAGCAAAGAGGAGATGCTTGTTAGAAAATCGGCAGGCTCCCGAGCATGCGGTGGAGATGATAATATGATGGATGATCTTGATGAAATGATATTTGGCAAGAAAGGAGGCAACTCATCTGACGGTCAGGATCTGAAAAAGCAGCAGCAGAAGGATGATCTTATCACCTTCTAAAAGCTTTTTTTTTTTTAATAAAAAAATCCTACATTTCCATCATCTGTTTCTAGGTCTGACGCCAATTGTAGAGAGTTGATTGGCCATGCTGGTTGTAGACTTAAATATTTGATGATTTGTCATATAAATGCTTGACACATACTTTACAAGGGAACATTTTCCATGTCACAATAAAATGTAAGCTTGTCTCTGTACAAATTAGTCGGGAGATTTTACAAGGACAAATCCAAGCAACCAAGTAATGGATGTGTCAGCATGTGAGGTGGCTAATTTGCTTTATGTTTTGTGGTAATGGCTAGTTTGCTTTAGTGAAGTCAATGCTAGCGATGAAATCATCGGCAACCTTTGTAGGCTCCATGAGAATCAATATCACAAAGAAGCAAAAAATAACTAAAGAATGCAATGACTAATGTGGATAATATTTACTTCCAACTTACAGAGTACAGACATTTAAATAATCTATTTAAAGATGCCATAGCTTCTAACCAAAACTATATTTTGATGTTAAAAACTATTTTGAAACAAAGTAATTTTTTATTTGGTTAATATTCTAAAGCTATCCAAAATAGTTTGTTATATTTGTGCTTGGCAAGTCTAAAAATTATTTTTAAATAATAAAATGAGCAAAAAAATAAATATCTGAAATAATTTTAAATTTATTTAGATACAAATTATTTTATTATAATTTTTTAGTTAAAAGAGTTTTGAAGTAAGAATGTAAGGGGGGAAATACCATTCTCAGAATCTTGAAGATTAGCAGAGAAGGAAATCATCGAGTCTAAGTCAAATAGCTAGGAGCTGTGACTAATCATTTCGATTTCTGGATTAAAGTTATAGTACCTTGGATGTGAATATATCGAACCAAAATAATCGAGTTCATTCCATCGTGATGATATATTACCAAATTACATGAAAGCAATAAAGTTCTAGTCCATGACAATTTTCTAAAGGATCTCACTATTCATTCGGCCTTGTTTTACTAGGATAGAGGGAATGCGCAACATTCTGATTCCCGAGTCATCATGTCAACCATACCAAGGCATATTTGACCCTTCGATTGCATGGCCTTCCATCGAGTGTGAAGTTGCAGTCTCCAAGACTCTTCACCAGATTCTATCTTTGGCCTTCCAAACTTTGCCTAGATTGACATTCGATCACCTGGAACAATTGATGTCCGATCTCTTTGACTTTTGGATTTTGTGGGATTCCAGTACCAGAGAATCCTAGGGCTATCGAATTCCTTCGCCAAGAATCAAAACCTATCTATTGGCTACTTACCATTAAATGGTCAAAAAAAAGGCTCATCGACACTTGCTCTAGTATACTCCATATAATTGACAAATAATCAAATCCCATAATCAAAGGTCGATCTTTGCTATTAAAGAGGCATGGCCCTCTATCGTGCCATAATTCTAGAGCCATTAAGGCAAACAACAGGAAGACAAACAAGACAAAACCTTTATTAATGAAAATAGGGTATTCCAAATAAGGCAAGGATACTTTTTTCTTAGTAGCCTTGACAAAAGAGAAGATCCGATCTTCACCTGTCAATTAGCCATTATGTCAAATATTCTTCAAAGTACCTTTGGAGTTTGAATATAAAAAGGAGTTCACCATGAACTCCCTAGAGGTACGTCCTTTTGCATGCACTCTTGACACATCGTATACATACTCTCATGTGCTTGCACTCTTACTCTACCCTAGATGATCTGAGATACTGACTTGAGTATCGGAGGGTCTTCATTGGAAATGCCTTTGGCTAGGACTTCTTTTACAGGTACAGCCATCTATATCTTCTCTTTAGCTTACTCTAGCATTTGAGCATATTTCAGTATCATCAGACAAAGGAAGGGCCTGCTATTCACCCATTGCTTTAAGGAGACTTCTTGTAGAGACCGCTTGCCATTGAAAGGTGTGTCAACTCGATGCTCCGATGCCACCACTTCCCAAAAGGATAGCTAATCCACTGGGAACTCAGTCCTAGGGGTTCAGGTCGACACCCCCCAATAGAGAAATCAATCTGACATCATAGAAAGACTCCCTTGGTGGCGTGGGACGGACCCCGATCAAAATTTATTCCAGGGATTGGATCGTTGGTCGTTAAGAAACGACCCTAGGCTAGGTTAAACTAAAACCAATTATTTTTCCCATTTTTATTCAAATGAAACCTTTTTATATATATATTTTTTTCTATTTTTTTTTTCCTTTTTCACTTTTTTTCCTTTTCTTTTTCCTCATATTATTTTTTTTATTCTCATCTCACAATTTTTTTTAAAGTCGGTAGAGGAGGCCGACTTTGCCTTTCCGACCGTTTAAAGGTTCTTTGACGGGCATGCATAAATAGGGGAAAGGTCTCGGCTCGAGAAGATGGCGAGTTTTTCCGATGAGCTCTCCGGCGACAGCACTGGCATGATGGCAGTGGCTCGGAAGTTGGCGGCGCGGCCTCTCAGGTGAGTGGCGGGCGTCATGGTAGTAGGGAGCCGAGCGAGCTTTCGTGAGGCGTCGCGAGCGGAGATGGGGAGCGGAGGTGATGAGGTGTCGCGGCAGCAAGGGGATTCGGTAAGGGCCGGCGCCGGTGGTGGGCGAAGGGGACCCATCGTCGGCTTCGGGGTAGAACTTGGGGGCCTTCTCGGCGAGCTTGGGCGGCACCACCTTGGGCTTATGGCGAGGTAAGGACCCACCTTGTTTGGCCTTGATCGCCCAGATCCCATGCTTGTGATATATCATCGACCGTGAGTACTTCCTGATCACGCAGATCAATTCTGGGTTCCGGCACTTCACCACAGCCTTCTTCGCCAACATTTTTCTCTCTCAGAACACCACAGCGAGCACCGATGGAGGAAACAGAGAAGAGGCAGTGGGACCTTCTGGATGGACAGTGTCGTGCAGAGATCTGTGCATAGGGGGGATTCCAGCAGTTGGGTGATTCCAGTGGATGACACAGGTGATGGCTGAGCAGTGGGGTTCCGAATGGCTGATTCTCTAATGTTTTAAGCTATAGAGAGGAAGGGGAGAAGGAGACCAAGAGGAAGAAATAGTAAATCGAGGTTGAAGAAGAGAGAGAGGGAGAAGGAAGAGAAGTAGCAAGAAGAAATCGGGAGAAGAATGAGAGCAAGGAGGGAAGAACCAGAAGAGAGAAGAGCAGGGGAAAAAGAAGAGGGAGAGGAGGGGGAGGAGTCCGGACACATCCAAGCTCTTTCTCGATAAATTCTTCGCTTTGCTAACTTTATTCCCAACGAGAAAAGACTTTAAATAGACTAATCTAAGATATCCGATATCCCAATCAGATACCCCTAACAAATTCAAACTACATATTTTTAAAAAAAGAACTAATCCAACTAGGGATAAAGTAAATCCTAAAACAAACTAAGCAATCGTAACATAAAAATCAATTCCTAAAAATAACTTAGATATGCTCTGGGATCTGTGCTGCTCCGGGATGTGTGCTTATCGACTCTAGGATATTGGGCCCTAGGGTTTGGGTTGGGTGGCTTGGATTGGCTTCAGGTTCTAGATTGGCTTTTAGGTTGGGCTGGCTTCAGGTTTTGGGCTGGACTGGCTTCAGGTTCTGGGCTGGGCTTCTGGGTTGGGCTTCAGGTTTTATCTGGGCTAGTCGATGTTCCCATCATTTCTTCTGAGGTGTGGAGAACCCGACTCCGTCGAGTCAGGCTTCAGAAAAGTGGCTCCTTGAGCATCATCTGTAAACTAAAAAATTAAAATAAAATTAGCTAACCTAACCTAATCTAATCTTGCTCTGATACCAAATTGGCACGGGACAAACCCGATCAAAATTTATTCCAGGGATTGGATCGTTGGTCATTAAGAAACGACCCTAGGCTAGGTTAAACCAAAACCAATTATTTTTTCCCATTTTTATTCAAATGAAACCTTTTTTTTTTTTCATATATTTTTTTTTCAGTTTTTTTTTTCCTTTTTCACTTTTTTTCCTTTTCTTTTTCCTCATATTATTTTTTTTATTCTCATCTCACGATTTTTTTTTTAAAGTTGGTAGAGGAGACCGACTTTGCCTTTCCAATCATGCAAAGGTTCTTTGACGGGCGTGCAGAAACAGGGGAAAGGTCTTGGCTCGAGAAGATGGCGAGTTTTGCTAGTGAGCTCTCCGGCGACGGCACTGGCATGATGGCAGCAGCTTGAAAGTTGGCGGCATGGCCTCTCCGGTGAGTGGCGGGCGTCATGGCAGCAGGGAGCCGAGCGGACTTCCATGAGGCATCGCGAGCGGAGATGGGGAGCGGAGGCGGTAAGGTGTCGCAACAGCAAGGGGATCCGATGAGGGCCGATGCTGGTGGTGGGGGGAGGGGACCCGTCAACAGTTTTTGGGTAGAACTTAGGGGCCTTCTCAGCAGGCTTAGGCGGCACCGCCTTGGGCTCATGGCGAGGTAAGGACCCACTGTGTTTGGCCTTGATTGCCCAGATCCCATGCTTGTGATACATCTTCGACCGCGAGTACTTCCCGATCCTGTGGATCAACTCCGGGTTCCGCACTTCACCCCAGCCTTCTTCGCCGACATTTTTCTCTCTAAGAACACCACAGCGAGCACTGATGGGAGGAAACGAAGAAGAGGCGGCGGGACCTTCTGGATGGACGGTGTCGTGTAGAGATCTGTGCACAAGGGGTTCTGGCAGTTGGGTGATTCCGGTGGATGGCACAGGCGGCGACTGAGCTGTTTGGTTGCAGGTGTTGTGTAGACGGGCGATGGGGTTCCGAATGGCTGATTCTTTAATGTTTTAAGCTATAGAGAGGAAGGGGAGAAGGAGACCAAGAAGAAGAAATAGTAAACCGAGGTTGAAGAAGAGAGAGAGGGAGAAGGAAGAGAAGTAGCGAGAAGAAATTGAGAGAAGAAGGAGAGCAAGGAGGGAAGAACCAGAAGCGAGAAGAGCAGGGGGAAAAGAAGAGGGAGAGGAGGGGGAGGAGTCCGGACACATCCAAGCTCTTTCTCGATAAATTCTTCGCTTTGCTAACTTTATTCCCAATGAGAAAAGACTTTAAATAGACTAATCTAAGGTATTTGATATCCCGATCAGATATCCCTAACAAATTCAAACTACTTATTTTTTAAAGAATAAATTAATCCAATTAGGGATAAAGTAAATCCTAAAATAAACTAAGCAATCAAAACATAAAAATCTGTGCTGATCCGGGATGTGTACTCATCGACTCTAGAATTTTAGGCCCCAGGGTTGGGTTGAGTTGGCTTGGGTTGGCTTCAGGTTTTAGATTGGCTTCTGGGCTGGGCTGGCTTCAGGTTTTGGGCTAGGCTGGGCTTCTAGGTTGGGCTTCAGGTTTGATTTGGGCTGCTTCAGATTTTGGGCTAGTCGATGTCCCCATCACTTGGCAAGTGCATGAGCTAGCTATAATTATTCAGGCAATATAATGTCTGATGGTACCCACAGCACTGACGGTTGCACCATAGCCAAAAGAAGGTCTGACCTTGTTGTTGCAAACCCTTGCACCCCTAGGAGCCACCCGCTTGGAGCCACGATGACTCCCACTTCAGAAAGATGTCGTGCGTGAGAAACTTGTTCCTCCCATGGCCTAGGAGGATCCAAGGCAGACAAGAAGGCGCTCCTCTTTGCCTTAATCAGATGAAGGTGTTTATCTCTGTCACCTTCTGCAGCACATCCAACTAGAAATGCTTAGGTGGACTATAAGTTTCTAAAGATAGATCGATGCCTTGAAGCCCTACGAGGCTTAGCATCGTCTAGAGATGATGACCTTGGCTTCACTATTGAGTCGCCTTTTGAAGCCCACATCTTGCAAGAGCCATTATCAAAACACTTCAAAATGTCACAGCTAGAGATGTATGATGGGTGATAGGTCATGATGTTGTGATTAAAATGCAATAATTATCAATTTAAATATGTGACTTCTAATAAATTAAAAATATTTAGATAGTAGCAAGTCAGGTTGAATCCACGAAGAAGGTAGTGCATTTTAATGATTTGAAATATTTAATTTTTATAAAAAAGAATAATATTTGAGTTAGAAAATAAAATTAAAAGTATAAAAGAATTTAAAGAATATGAATTTAAACTTGGTATATTCAATCTTCTAATCAGATCTTAGCATGTATTTATGGAAAAGTAAAAGATATAAAATTAAATTACATGAAAATAAACTTTGCATAAATTAAAACTAAAATTTAATTACAAAGAATTAGAAGTAATAAATAAATTATCTAAGAAAACAATAACAAAGTATTCAAAGTTGATTGGCACAGCCTCATCGAAAAGTTGGTTGAGTCACTTCACCTTCTTCTATCGTACTCAGCGAATTGGGCTTCCTCTTCTTATTCCTCTTTGGATCTTAATATTGGAGATAGAATAGGCTTGAAGATGGTGTAGGGATAGAACTCTCTTTTAAGAAATCTCTCTTAGAGGCAACCCGCAATCCAAGCTATACCCTCTATCCTGTACCATACCCTCTTTCTAGGATGCTCTTCTCATATGGCCTCGGATCCTTTAAATAGAGCTTGGTGGAGGCTAAATCAATGTAGGACTACAATTACACTTTTGATGGAACTGGAATTATTCTGGGTGTTGGATTATCTAGATCAAGTTGGATCAAGCAAGAACCGTCAGATCTATTAATTTGGATTGTTGTGGGCTTTTGATCGTGCTTGGTGCCCCTTCTCAAGTCTGGAATCACATGTCACCATTGGATCAGATCTCTGATTACCTTTTAGTCGCTGGATCATGCCTACAAGTCTTCATCAGGTGGGGAGTCTCTTCAGCCAACGGATCATGAGGATGAAGTGGCAATGGATGGCGGTGATGGATGAAGACTGGTGGATCAAGATCTTGGGACAGGGAGGAGCAATGATAGTTGGCGGTGATGGGTGATCGCAATGGCGATGAGGAAGACGACACGACTAAGGAAGGATGGTGCGTTGCTGGTCCATGATCGAAGTCCATGGACCAAGCAACTAGCATGGAGAAGGGAAGAGCAGCATCGATGGCAAGGAGGAAAGGAGGGAGAAAGGCGATGGCTGGCAGACTCTGAGGGGGCACCAAGGATGATGGTTGCGATCATGGGCAAAGGGTGGATGCGAGCAATGGTGTCTTGGTCTAGTAGATCGGAATAAAGAAGAACAACGAGGATGGGGATGATGGATCGGGCAAAGGAGGACGACAGCTTGGTGGCACCAGGAACAGGGAGGATGAAGGTGATGGCGCTGGGCAGTGGCCATGGTGGATGGTGACATGGGCTTGGGGGTGTTAATAATGGCAGATCGAGCTGAGGAGATGGCAGTGCATCTGGCGGTGGCGGCATGGAACAAGTAGTGGAGCGGTGGCGGCATGGAACAAGTAGTGGAGCAGTGTCGGGCAGCTTCTCCAATCAGTGAGGAAGGTGTCGGTGGCATCTTGGAATGGGCGATGGCCGCAATCCATCCATGGTCCATTGCTCTGAGCTGTGGATCAAAAATAATGGCTTCCAGTGGACTATTTGAGCTTCTATAGACCCAGCATCCAATCCATGGTGCATCGACTACTTTAAAATATGTGCATCTTTGATTGCTTTGGTTTTTTCTTGATTCTAGGTCCATTTGAACTCTGATTTACATACCGTTTGATCCATTAGATTCTACAAATCGAACTCTTCATGTTGGCAAGTTTTTTAATTAGTAATCTAACCAATTTTCTAAGATTCTAAAATTTAAAATTTTTTATCAATCTTAATATACCTACTGAAAAGGAAAAAAAATTAAATATTTTAATAGATGTATGATGCTTTAGTCCAACATCAACTTGTCATAAATGCATACTAATTTCATAGTTTTCAAAATTTTTTTAAATAATTAATTTTGTAAGAAAGTGTAGTTTAGTTATAAAATTAGGATTTTTATAAGATGTTAGCATCAATAATTACTTAATATACTTGAAATAAATATTTAAATATGTGATTCATCACACCCCCAACTTACTCATTGCTAGTCCCTTAGCAATGCAATAGACATATAAGTATTAAATTATAACCATGTATCATTAAGAGCTTCCTTTATAAAAATAGATCTATGATTGAATGTAAAACGATTTAGCAAGTATCACTAAGTATTGAGTTTTAGAAGTAAATTTTGCAGTTAGTACTATTAAAGATTCCTTAGAGTTCATCTAAAGATCTATAGTACTTGTGTTCGTGATGACTAACTTAGCATTTTGGTACTAATTTGTAAAGGACGAATGCATCTTTGGTTAACACCTACTTTGATTAATTTTCTATACACCTCCAAATTAAGCTCATGAATGTAAGGTAGCTTTCACACTCCCTGAAATTTCTTTTGAGTGTCGAGCATCATAGCTTTCCCTTCACTGTTTGATACGAACATCTATACTTGACTTAGGTGCAGAGACCTGGTTACTAAGTTTAGGGCAATCTATATATACTCTATATTTTGTACTTTTATTTTGGATAGGTGGCTCTTTCCTTAAATTCAAGTTTTTTAATTGGAGGTATATCAATTACCAGTTTTTAGTGATAATTGGATCCTTAGTTGACTTTACAACTAACACCTACTTTGCCTTGTCAATGTCCATGTATAATTGGAAGTGCTAATAACCTTTAGATGATCTAAGTAGATCACTAAAAGTCTGACCAATTAGTTCAGTCCTTGACTCGCTACAGTCATTAGCAAATACCTTTTAATTCTATTACTTTTTTCTAATATATTTGTTTAAGATTTTCTTTCTTAACACATGATTTATTCAAGATAATTTTTATTTTTAAAATTTTTAAAAAAAAATTCAAAAAATTTTAAAAAACTTTAAAGATTTTAAAATTTTAATTTTTTTTTCAAATATTTTAAAAGTTTCTTCCTACCCCCCAACTTAAATACCATTATCCCTAATGGTATAAACAAGTTAAAGAAATAAATTCAAACCATAAGGACAAAAAAAATATATAAGGATAGAGGTTATCTGAGAAGAAGAGCTTATCAACAAGATAAAGGCTACAACAAGCAATTTAAATTAGATTTTCTTATTTTTAAGAGTATAAAAATAAATATTGGGTTGCCTCCCAACAAGTACTAAATTTATTGTCTTCAACCGAACTTTATTAAGACTACTCCTAAGAAATTTGGTTGTCTCACAACAAGCGATAAGTTTAACATCTTTAGCTGGACATTATGAAAGGATCCGGTGGATAATTAACTTTAATATGTCCCTTATGATATCAAAAGGATAGGGCTAATCACTAGGTCTTGTCATCATGGCCAAAAAATATTCATAGAATACTCAACGATGATTAGCCCGAATCAACAAATTACATTAGGTAAGCATGTTATTCTAGGATTTAAAAATATTATTATAGTTTATATGATGATTAGAAAGTGATTATGTTTGTTGGCCTAAGATTGGAGATGGTAGTTTAGGAATTTCTTCAATTATGGGTTGATTTACCCTACTCTCCTTCTCAGGTATGATGTGTTTGGTCAATATCCCTTCCCATTTTAAATCTAGGTATTTTTTTAGATTAATATTAAACTTGTTCTATATATTGTTTCAATATTATGAAAAGATTTTGGAGGAAAACCTCAAGATTAGTATCGAATACGGAGAAATCAATTATAAAATTCTCAAGATCATGATCCCTCATTTTAATAATATCCTACCTGATAGTTTCTATATGTACTTTTAGAATACCACGAAGTTAGGCTTTCTGGATAAGGTTCACTGAGAAAATTTAATAGGTAATCAGAAAGTGGTTTCAGTTCTGGATCAGGTGATGATTCTAACAAGGAAGCTATTGGTGGGCTAGGTGATGGTACTTGTTGTTTGTCAATCTAAAGTGGGATGGTTTCAAAATAGAGTGTTTGTATTAAGTTATTCACTTGTGAGGTATATCCATCTATATTAAAATTGTCCATCCCAAAATGAGCCAAACTGTGATCTATTGAATCCTGGAAAAGAACTATGGGGGTGAAAGAATAGTGCCCTAAAAGCCAATCATATTTCTTATGAAATAGGGGCTTATATATAAAATTCTCTCGACTTAAGTATAATATTAATAAAAGATATTTTATTTCATCATATGTTGTATCTTATACTTTGTTGTTTTAAGATTATGATGAATCTCATAAATTAGGACAACAATTTTAGGGTTACGATGGAGATCGTAATAGTGAGACCTAATATCTAATAAATTCTAATTTAAAATATTCCTAGTTATAGGATCATCGAGTCGGGGATCAATATTTTTGCAAAGACTAGCACATCCTATGTACGCTCAATAAAGAGAGTGGTTGGTCTCACGACCACTTGTGCAAGAATACTAATACTAGGTGTTGGGGCAAATGTGGTACTCAAAGTCTTGAGAGACCACGAGAGGAGCCACACAGGTTTGGGAGCTAGTTTATAAATTTCCAGGGTCCTAAGTCATGTTGGGTCAGAGAGCTTGACCCAGGGTTGAGAGAACATGTGAGACATGGGTGTACATAGGCTCTGGATTTGAGTATTTTCTCATATTGACTAGTTGAGGGAAGTTTTTTAAGAGATTATAACATAACCTAGTTGGGTTATGGGATTTTGGTCCAGAGGTGTAGCTAGTTGCCTTTAGGTGTGAAAGGGGGTTCAGTTGGTTAGTAGGTTAGCTTAGTTGGTTAGTAGGTTAATTGGTTGGTTGTAACCAACTTACAAATCCTAACCACCTAAGAGTCCTAACAGGTTTGGTCCTAGGAAGCCTAACTACCCAAGAAGACTAAGCCCAACAAAAACCTAACCACTCAAGGACTAAACCGCCCACCCATCTATTTAAAGGAGGGAGGGGGTGACAATTTGGAGAAGAAAAGGGACCATGGGGCTTGGCTCATGGTCTTGGTGAGTCCGTGTGGGGACTTCATGGTTCTTAAGAGATGCATGCATGAGTCTTCTCGATTTTGAGAAGAGGGGGTGCGTGCGTTGGTGTTGGGAATTGTGTCCCAAAGCCAATCACCTAACCTGTAAACGGTTGAGCATTAAATTGTACATTGTATATGAATTAATAAAAGATTATTTTGGTAGCTCATCACTATTGACATTTCCCTGTAATGAACTCTCATATGTGATGAAGTCCTTAGGACTACACTAATTTTGATATAGAGAGGATATATCAAGTGGTCCTTAAAAACAGGTTCACAACCAAAGGATACATTATATTGGACGACAATGTATCAAGTATAGGTTGTTATGATTCATATCGTTTGGTTGTCCTCTTGACCAAAGGAGTGTGGTGACACTGATGTGATCTGCAAGTAAGATATGTGATATCATATTGAACGTGACTTCGTGCAGTCCCTTTCTACCAAAGGGATACTTATGATTGGATATGGGTATATGTGTCCCTCCGACTTGAGGTCATCATGGTAGCTTGCAAGAAACTCCCTGTGCTTTAGTGCCAGACTACCCGAATTTCTAATTCGGTGATGAAAGGTTTCTGGGTACAGGCAAGTAATTATGAAGCAGTGATGGACCAAGATGGAATTGACCTGTCCAAACGGTTTGGATTAAATATCTCAGAGTGTCTCAATTTAGCAAATCCTCGGCCGGGGTAGTCCTAGTGAAGAGTCACTGGACTTGCGAGGTTGAGACATATTGTGGACTGACCAGATTAGGGTTGGCAGTCTAACCCTTGGTCGTTCTGAGCATTAGAGGTCAAAGGGATGATTTATACGGTAACCATATGCCAAAGGTTCGATAGATTGCTCTCGCATCTTTGACCTATTCGGGCTCCAGGATCCATTGCTGGATTGTTTCTTGTGCTGGTACTGGAATTGTTCCAGTGCTACCGTTTAGGTTCGAACCTATGAGGTCACACGCCATAGAGGTTTTCTCTCTGATCCAGGCACCGATTACGATTAAGAATTGTCTAGGTAATTTTTGGTCACAGTTATTGTCAGAGCACACTTATTGATTTGACATGCATTAGGTCAATCAGGGATGGTTCAGGTTGATGCCTGATCAACCTAGACTGAACCAATTTGGATTGTGTTTTAATTTGAATGGGATTCAAAATTAAAACCCCTCTCTCTCTCTCTTGGTTAAGTGAATATTTGAAACGGGTTCAATTAGTCTCGACCGGTTACTTTAATTAAGCAAATTAGTATTGAACTAGGTTCAATTGGATTGAACCAGATGAATTTCCATTGAACCGGTTTAATTGCTATTGAACCAATGAAATTGAATTATTTGGACTGTTTGTTTTTTGGGACGGTTTAACTGAAGACTAAGTCTTCGTCTTCCTCCATCCACGATGGAATGAAATACTATTTTTCTTCCCATTTCCCTGCAGTTGCTGGAACCGCAGAGAAGTTGTGCGGGGTATTGGATGAGGGCCAGTGCCTTCTATATAAGATCAGTCCGAGCGTCTTTTAGTAAAGAGAGAGATAGAGATCAAAAACAAAAGAAAAACAATGACAACAGACCAAGAGGGAGCGATTGAGGTTTTGTCCAATCTCTTCTAGGAGCATTGAGAGCTTGTTTCCTCCACAGCAAGGAAGAGAGAAGCATTGAGAGGTTTTTCCCGGTGTGCTCCAGTCAGAACTGGGGTTTGTCTTGAAGAAGACAAGCAGTGGACAATGTTCTACTCCTCTGTTTCTCAACTGTAGTCTCTTGTGGATTTTCGGTGGCTAGCACCACGTCTGGAGATCGGATCATCTCAGAGCCCAGGCGTGGATTCTAATAGGGGGTGCGCAACTGTGCACCTCAAGAGCATTCATCGGTGGCCTATTGTATCTGCCACTGCTGATGATCTGAATGCCTGCACCGTTTACAAAGCCAGCAACACCAGAAATTTCAGCAGATTATTCTTAGATGGGAAAAAGTTTTTGGGTGATTATTCTTCTCCATTCCAGTTGAAGATTGAAGAAGAACAAATCTCATTACTGCTGCTCAGTATTGGGAAAGGAAAGAGTTATTATTTGATCTCCATTTGCAGCTAGTTTAAAGCCTAAAAACAGAGCTGTGAGACGTTCCAGGAAAGAAGACGATCGGAATAAATATATTCCAGTTATTCCAGCGTTTTACAGTTTATCCTAATTCTATTCCAGGGTTATTCCAAGCAAGATAAAGCCAGGTATGGGTTTTTTTTTTCCTTTTCTTACCAATAGAAATGTGAAATATCAAAGGTTGACCTCTGCCGCCAGATAGAAGTTTACCTTTGCAATATGTTTATTTTATTGCCTAGCTACATGTTATCATGTCTACATGTTTAAATAAATGTTGTACATGCCTATTTAATTAAATACATGCAACATGTTCATGTTAGATCCAGGGTGTTTAATCCAGGATTATGAAATAATTTTTCCGCATGCATGTTAAACTGTTTAAAATGAATAGTTATTTCACCTGCTAGTGTAGTAATCCCTGGGTAGAATGTCCTCCAGTGTGGCAACACCTGCAGGCAAGTTATTTATAGTGGTATCAGAGCCAGGTTCAGGAGTAACATGGCATGATTGCATGTAGACCAATTTTTAAATTATGAATCTGTATCGGGTATAGAGTACTGCGAGGAACCTAGTTGAGACCTTCACCAAGGCCGTGTGTCCTAGGGCACGAAGCGGTCGTCTGTGTTGGCCTTTTCAGAAGGTACCTTAAAGGAAATTTAAGGATTTTAAAATGTTTTAATTCAGTAGATACAGATGCTTGGCATGTATAAATGTATTTGGGCTGATATACTGATAACATTGGAAATGTTACATGGAATAAACTGTAAAATTATTTTACATGATTAGTAAATTAAAATGAATTATTTGATTAATGTTGGACTTAATAAATGATAATCAAACTTAAGGTGTATGAAACCTAAAATGTCATTTACATAAGTCATTCGGGTAAATTGGGTTAGTCATCTAATTGGATCCTTAACTGGGTTAGACTTAGGTTTAGTTGAACTGGATTAAAGGAAGATTAATCAAATATTGATTAAGGTTCTTCTTTTAGTACTATCTAATAGTTAGCTTAGTTGATCCGTTCATCTAAAATGGATCCAATTAGTGGCTCAGTGGAAGCCTGAGTCTTTTGGCAAATCTAATCGAGTCTGGTAAACCAACTGGTGTCGAGGTAGGTCTAGCATATTGATCATGGTTGCATGAGGCTACCTCTTTCCTGGCCAACTTGGTTGGTGTCTAGGAAAGATGATTAATGGCAGTTAGTCACCCATGATCTCACCTACCTGGCTAGTTTAGTCGACTAGAACTGATTTGAAAAGCCCGCTGACTCGAGTTAACCCAAGTCACCCAGGTTGATTAGTCTGACTGATCTATAGGTGCTCATGGATCAATTGTTGTATTGTTTCAACCCTCTTGGAATCTGATTTATTCAGTGGGAGGATGATCCATGCTTTTGTCTATCTCTTCTGTCACAACCAAAATCCTCTAAAATTATTAGGTCCTTAAAAGACTAAGTCAAGGAGTTGACGGTGTCTTAGCCTCCCATTAAGTCAGTTAGTAATGTGTCCACTAGCTTGGTGTGCATCGGCAGTTCCATAGAACAGGTACACATCTGGCGTCTGGAATTACTCTCCGATTAATGATAATTCAGTGTGACTTTCTTAACAATGATCAGGTGGGCCGGCCATAGTCAGGCTTGATCGTTCGTTAGATAGAAACATTGGATAGGTCATGTTAATGGTTGGACCTAACCAGAGACCCTCAATAGAAGGTCCCTACACCGATTGGGATGTTTTCTGGGGCAAAACTTAATACTGAAAATTGCTTAGGGAAGAAATTGGTTAAGAACCTACCTTTAGATGCGTATGAGTGAGCTGGCCATAGTCGGGATCATACGTGGTCTATTGGATTTCAGTACCCACTATGAAATATGATTTCATGGATTGGAGGTTAGAGGCTCCCAGTCTGATAAGTTAGTGGGAGGGACCTTTAGATTAAAGTCCAAGTCTTTATGTTTAATGTTTAATTCATATACTAATAGGCTTGTTTTTCCTTTCAGATGACTTCAAACTTATCGCTCCGATCACTTCTCGACAACGAGAAGTTAAAAGGTCCCAACTTTGATAGCTGGTATCGAAGGTTGAGGATAGTCCTGGAGCATGAAAGGATCCTTTATGTGATAACAGATCCTGCACCTAAGAACCCTCCTGCCAATGCTCGGGGCCTGGTTAGAGACGCTTATTTGAAGTGGGTCTCTGATCGGACCACTGTCCGATGTATTATGTTGGCAGCGATGAATGATGAATTCAGTCACAAGTTTGAGGAAGCCCAACCAGGTGAGATCCTTCAAAAGTTGAAGGAATCTTTTGGCGTACCTGACGATGTAGAGCGGTACAAGGTTTCTTATGCCATCTACAATGCCAAGATGCCAAATGGTGGTTCAGTCACTGATCATGTACTGTACATGATCGAGATGATTGAACAGTTGGGCAAGCTTGGGTATCCTTTGCATGAGCAGCTCGGCAAGGACGCGATTCTGAATTCTTTGCCATCCTCCTACCTTGATTTTCTTGATCATTTTAGAATGAACAGGCCTGTAGTAAACTACCATAGTTTGTTAGGGTTACTGCAGACTTACGAGAAAGACCACCACCTGAACAATGGGGTGGTGAATTTAGTGGGAGGATCTAGAAATCATCATCCTTTTAAGAAAGGGAAGAAAAAGAAAAAGGGTAAGAAGGTGCAAAGTGCTCCTGGACCGAGTCAGACCAGGAAGGTAAAAGCTGATCAGTCAAATGCAGAGTGCTTCTACTGTAAGAAGCGAGGACACTGGAAGAGGAATTGTTCTCTCTTTAAAGCATCCTTAGACCCAAACAGGCCTAAGAGGAGAAATCAGCAGGGTGCTGGACAAGGTATTTATATGATAAGTCCTTGTAATTTCTCTATTCATAATACTACTGACTGGGTATTGGATACCGGTAGTCCCATTCATGTTTGCAATTCATTGTAGGGACTACAGGTTAGCAGAAAATTCAAAGATGGGGAGCAGTTCCTGAGCGTCGGGAATGGAAATCGTGTTCCAGTACTGGCGATTGGGGTTCTGAGTCTAGTCTTCAAGTCCTGTACTGTCAAGCTAGTTGACTGTCATTACTGCCCTAGTTTTAATATGTGTATTATCTCTGTAGGCCAGTTGACCAGTTGTGGTTATGAACTTTCAATTAAAGGAGATATTTGTTAGGTTATTGTGAATAACTGTGTGATAATGAAAGCTAAGTTGGATAATGGCATTTATGTATTGTCATGGCCTGTTAGTGTTACGTACATATCTAGCAAACGCCTAAGGTT
This sequence comes from Areca catechu, assembly GCA_021397845.1. NCBI lineage: Eukaryota > Viridiplantae > Streptophyta > Magnoliopsida > Arecales > Arecaceae > Areca > Areca catechu. The sequence goes on from CM038052.1 coordinate 83,138,928, forward strand.
AGAAAATGTCAGTGATCTATATCTATGGCACTGTAGATTAGGTCATATTAACCAGAATAGGATATACAAGTTACGAGGAAAAGGTCTCCTCGAGGTCAGTGATTCTGACTCACTGCCCACTTGTGAATCCTGTTTACTTGGTAAGATGACCAAATCACCTTTTACTGGAAAAGGTGAACGAGCTACAGAATTGTTGAGTCTCATACATACTTATGTTTGTGGACCCATGACAGTTATTGCTAGAGGAGGATATAGATATTTCATTACTTTCACAGACGACCTGTCGAGGTTTTGCTATGTCTTCTTAATGAGACATAAGTCTGAGTCGTTTGAAATGTTCAAACGATATCGTAATGAAGTGGAAAAACAAACTGGAAAAAGTATAAAAACCCTTTGATCTGATCGAGGTGGTGAATACCTATCTAGTGAATTCCTGACATATCTTGAGGAGAACGGGATTCTCTCTCAATGGACTCCTCCTGGAACACCTCAATGGAATGGTGTGTCTGAACGGAGGAATCGAACATTATTGGACATGGTTCGATCTATGATGGGTTTTGCTACTCTGCCGATATCCTTCTGGGGATATGCTCTTGAGACAGCTTGTTACTTGTTGAATAATGTTCTGAGTAAGTCTGTTGTCTCCACTCCATATGAGATGTGGACAGGACGTAAGCCCTCAATTTCACACCTTCGGGTCTGGGGTTGTCCGGCTTATGTAAAACGTTTCGACACAGACAAACTTGGTCCTAGATCTGATCGATGCTTCTTTATAGGATATCCTAAGGAGACAAAAGGGTATTTCTTCTACTTGGAGGATGAACAGAAAATATTCATCGCTCTTAGGGCTATCTTTTTAGAAAAGAAGTTTCTTGGTGAAGAAACTGTAGCCTCTAAGATTGAACTTGGTGAAGTTCAACCAGTAGAAAAACCTACACATTCTAGAGATGTCACTGAACTGGCTGTGATTGGATCACATCCAGAGACTATTATTAGGCTATCCGGTAGAGTACTGCGTCAGCCAGACAGATACTTAGGTTTCTTGGTCCGGGACGAGGATCCTATTGAACTCGATGAGAACAATGAGGATCCAATCACCTATATGGATGCACTTCAGAGATCTGACTCCGAGGCATGGCTTGGTGCTATGCGATCCGAGATAGAGTCCATGGAGATCAACCATGTATGGACATTGGTTGATCCACCTGAAGGTATAAAACCCATCGGGTGCAAATGGATCTTCAAGAGGAAAAGGGGCGCAGATGGGAAGGTTGAGACCTATAAAGCCCATCTGGTTGCCAAGGGGTATCGTCAGCGATATGGTATCGATTATGACAAAACTTTCTCCCCTGTGGCAATGCTCAAGTCTATTCGGATCATGCTTGCTTTAGCAGCACATTTTGACTATGAGATCTGGCAAATGGATGTCCGAACAGCCTTCCTGAATCGAGAGCTGGATGAGGTGTATATGATGCAACCTGAAGGGTTCACATCCACAGATGAGTCGAAAGTGTGCAAATTGTAAAGATCCATTTATGGACTCAAGCAAGCATCTCGAAGTTGGAATATGCGATTTGATAAATGTATCAAATCGTATGGCTTCGTTAGAAATGGAGAGGAACCGTGCATCTATAAATGGGCTAATGGTTCTGTGATTGTATTCTTGGTACTGTATGTTGATGACATTCTTTTAATTGGGAATGACATTGCTGCAATGCAAGGAATAAAGGTCTGGTTGTCATCTCAGTTCTCCATGAAGGACTTGGGTGAAGCCTCTTTCATACTTGGTATGAAAATCTATAGAGATAGGTCTAAGAGGCTTCTGGGATTGTCCCAATCTACGTATATTGATACTGTGCTGAAACAGTTCAACATGAAAAATTCCAAGAAAGGCTATCTTCCGATAGGTTCTGGAATTACTCTTTCCAAGAAGGATTGTGCGACAACTCCTGAGGAAAGAGAGCGCATGAATAGAGTACTATATGCTTTTGCAGTAGGCTCTATCATGTATGTTGTTGGCTCCACCCTGTGATTTTGATGAATAACAAAATATTGAGTGCATATTGTATTCTAATGAGGATTTCAAGTTATGAGTTTTCAGGAAGAAAGCACCTCAAAATTCCAAAAACTTATAGTGTATGGCACGTAATGGCACGGAGCAATTCTCACATATCCGGGCATCCTCTTCATTGAAAAAGGGCATATAATTGTTTAACTATTATGTGTTTATGTATTCATGAATTTTATTTTTGTTTTCGAGGCATTTACACTTGAATCTAGATATTTTCAGTCTCAAGTGTTGACACCTGGACAGTCAAGTGTCGACACTTCAGCATTTGGCATGGACAAAAATCCTTGGCACGCCAAGTGTCGACACCTATATTCATGTGTTGACACCAAGTGTCGACACTTAGGTTCAAAGTGTCGACTCAAGGCCTGAGATTTTTGAAAATACAGAACTTTGCTGTTTTGAGGATTTTTGTATCAAGTGTCGACACCTGTGCATCAAGTATCGACACTTGAATGTTCAAGTGTCGACACCCAGAAATCAAGTGTCGACACCTGACAGCCAAGTGTCGACACCTGACATCCAAGTGTCAACACTTGCAGCCTGACAGCTCTAACGGATCTATTTTTCTGGCTTGCAGAAGTTGGTTTTCAAGCTCCAAACGGCTATTTCCAATGCTCCAATGGTCACAAACCATTTTTAGAAGGTTTTTGGTGTATTTAATCTCCACCAACCTCATTTTAAAGCAAGAGAAAGCAAGAGAGAAGTGAAGAGAAGTCTATTCAAGAGCATTCAAGTCCACTTAAAAGCCATAAAGCCAATATTCTCTCCAAACTTCAAATCAAAAAGTCTCTTCTAGCTTGATTCCACTGAAAAGCCTACAAGCTCAACCTTACTTTATTCCAAAAAGAGGCATCTTGAAGAAGAGTGAAGACAAAGCATCCTTTTGAGCTTCAAAGATTTCAATCTACTCTTGAAGAGAGTTTGTTGTAGCTTTTAAATTTCATATCTATTTTAATTGTGTTATGACCTTGCTTTCAAGGGTGTCTTGAAAGAAGGTTATTGTGGTTTGTTGGTGAGCCAAAGGGACAAAACCAACTAGGGTTAACTTGTGAGCCTGAAGACAAAACAAGTATTTAGGTTTGTTGGTAAGCCTAGGTGACAAAACCAACTTAGGTTTTGACTTGTGAGCCTTGTGAAAAATAAGTCAACTGTAATCTGGTATGGATTATAGTGGAATTCCCAAGGGTGGCTTGGGGAGTGGATGTAGGTGCTAGGTTTGCACAGAACCACTTTAAACTTTGTGTTTGTGTGTGATTGCTCTTTTCATCTCGTACTCTTTAATTATTGCTATCATCTTGCATCAAATTTATTATTGCTCACAAGCACCTCTGGACCTTCATTTTATTGTGTTAATTTTTTAAAAAGACCCAATTCACCCCCCCTCTTGGGCTCCATTTCTGGGCAACAAGTGGTATCAGAGCACCGGTACTCTCTTGTAGGTCCAAGGATCTTGAGTAAAAGATCATGGCAGTCCCAATAGGCATGGGTATTGTTGAAGGTCAAGCTTCAAACCGATCCCCACTTTTTAATGGCACAAATTACACATACTGGAAGACACGCATGCACATATTTATACAAGCTCTTGATTATAATTTGTGAAGAACAATTGTAAAAGGTCTTCATCAGCCTACAATGATGATTAATGGCATTCTCACTCCAAAAATGGAAGATGATTGGGATGAGAATGACATTAAGCAAATTGAGCTTAATGCTAAGGCAATGAACCTTTTATTTTGCTCTCTTGATCCTAGTGAGTTTAATAGAATATCAAACTGTCTCTCTGCAAAGGAGATTTGGGACACACTTGAGGTTACCCATGAGGGTACACACCAAGTGAAAACCACCGAGGTTAACATGCTAATTCACACATATGAAATGTTTAAAATGGAACCTACTAAGTCTATCAGTGAGATGTATACTAGGTTCACAAACATTGTGAATGGCATGAGAAGTCTAGGAAAAATAATTTCTAACAGTGAACTTGTGAATAAACTTTTCAGGTCTCTACCAGCTTCATGGGATGCAAAGGTCACTGCAATTGAAGAAGCTAAAGATGTCAACACTCTCCCGCTAGAACAAATATGGGTTCCTTGATGACTTATGAGCTATCCCTCAAAAAGAAGAACAGAGAGGTGGATAAAAAGAAGAAGACGATCGCATTTAAATCTACTACCAGAGAGGACTCAAGCGAAGACTCTGAAGAGGATGACGAAAAAAATGAAACAGCTATGTTAGCAAGGAAATTCAGAAGGTTTATGAGGAAGAAAAAGTTCAACTACAAAAAGAAACCTTGAAAGGTGAGCCGAGTAAGAAAAAAGACAAGGAAATGAAGGAGGAGTAGCCCACATATTTTGAGTGTAAGAAACCCCGGCATTTCAAGGTAGACTGCCCCTTGTTAAAGAAAAGCAGAAGAAAGCTGAGAAAGAAAGCCATGATGGCAACCTGGAGTGAAAGTGAAGACTCCAGCTCTGAGGAAGAACAGCAGGAAGTAGCAAATTTCTGTCTGATGGCCGATCAAGAAGAGGTATGTTCTGAAACCGAAAATGAATTATCCTTTGATGAGCTTCATGAGATTTTTGATGAACTAGTCATAGAATTTCAAAAATTAAAGTCAAAATATAAAGACATAAAGAAGCAAAATCTGGAACTAGCTAAAACAAATAACAATCTTTCAAATGAAAATGAATACCTTCTAATACAAAATAAAAATTTAAATGATAAGATTATGGCTCTTGAAAAAGAAAAGGATATATTTGAAAAGAAAAGTAACTTACTTTCAAATGAAAAATTGTCAAGACAAAGCAAAAAAATTTTAATAGAAAACAAAAGATATAAAGAAGAAATCAAAAAACTAAAACCTTTTGTTGAAAAATTTACTTACAGTTCTAAAAAATTAAAATTGCTATTAAATAACCAAAGAGTAGTATTTGACAAAGCTGGATTAGGATTCAAACTCATAAGAAATAGAAACTCTTTAAAAATTTCTTTGTGCCTGCATCTTCATCCATTACATGCTATACTTGTGGTATTAAAGGACATAAATCTTATATGTGCAACAAAAGAAAATTAAATAACACTAAGAAAGTTTGGGTTCCAAAAGGAACCAATGCCACTAACCAAAAAGGACCCAAGATGGCTTGGGTATCTAAAGTCTCCACTTGATCTTTATTGCAGGTATGCCTTGCAACCAACAAGAAAAGAATGTGGTACCTTGATAGCGGTTGCTCAAGGCATATGACAGGAGATGTGGAGCAGTTCTCATCACTCACATATCAAAATGGTGGCAATGTAACTTTTGGTGATAATGGAAAGGGCAAAATAATCGGTATTGGTAAAATCCATATACCCCTACCTCTTATATTGATAATGTTTTATATGTTGATGGATTAAAACATAACTTGCTTAGCATTAGTCAATTTTGTGACAAAAATTTTAAAGTTGTTTTTGAATCTTCTTTGTGCATTGTTTCTAGTCTAGATGACAATGGCATTAAGTTCATCGGTCATAGGCATGGCAATATTTATATGGTTGATCTTGATGATCTCCCTATTCAAAAGGTCAATGTCTAGTGGCAATGGAAGCCAAGATTGATGAAACTAGTTGGCTTTGGTATCGTAGACTAGGACATGCAAGCATGCATTTAATTTCAAAACTTAGCAAAAAGAATTTAGTAAAAGATTTGCCTAAACTCAATTTTGAAAAAGATAAGATTTGCAGTGCATGTCAACTTGGAAAACAAACAAAATCTTCTTTCAAACCTAAAGGAGTAATCTCTACATCTAGACCTTTGGAATTGCTTCATATGGACCTCTTTGGGCCTACTAGAACATCTAGTTTGGGAGGTAAGAAGTTTGGTCTAGTCATTTAGATTATTTCTCACGTTTTACTTGGGTCATGTTTTTAGCACATAAAGATGAAACGTTTTCTGAATTTATTAGATTTCACAAAAGAGTTTTAAATGAAAAAGGTGTTTCAGTAATATCTTTAAGAAGTGATCATGGAACCGAATTTGAAAATGCCGATTTTAATAAATTCTGTATTGAAAATGGAATTCATCATAATTTTTCTGCACCTAGGACACCTCAACAAAATGGGGTAGTAGAAAGAAAAAATAGAACTCTTAAAGAAATGGCACGCACCATGCTTTGTGAAAATGATTTACCTAGATACTTTTGGGTGAAAGCCATAAATACTGCATGCTATATTTAAATCGAGTTTTAATTCGACCGATTTTAAAGAAAACCCCTTATGAGCTTTGGAAGGGTAAAAAACCTTCAATCCGTTATTTTCATGTTTTTGGATGCCGTTGTTTCACCTTAAACAATGGTAAAGATAATCTAAGTAAATTTGATGCCAAATCAGATGAGGGAGTCTTTCTATGCTACTCCACATCTAGTAAGGCATACAGGGTCTTCAACAGAAGGACACTTATTGTTGAAGAATCCATTCATGTGGTATTTGATGAAACTAACCAAAAATCTTCAAGAAAAGAAGATGTACTTTTTGATGAATCAGGTAGCAAGAAAACTGAAGAAATAAACAACAATGAAGGACTTACCAAGGAACAGAATGATGATCAAAACACTGACGGAGATCCAGCACAAGGTGATGAAAATACATCAACTGTTGATCCATTACGAAAAGAATGGAGGTATGCTCATGGACACCCAAAAGAACTAATTATAGGTGATCCATCTAAATGTGTAAGTACTCGATCATCTCTTAGAAATATTTGTGATTACTTAGCTTTTGTGTCTCAAATTAAACCTAAAACTATTGAGGAAGCTGAATGTGATAGTAATTGGATAAATGCTATGCAAGATGAACTTAATCAATTTAAAAGGAACAATGTTTGGACACTAGTGGATAGGTCTTCAAACATATCAATTATTAGCACAAAATGGGTTTTTCGAAATAAACTTGATGAAAATGGAATAGTAATTAGAAATAAAGCTAGACTAGTTGCCAAAGGATACAATCAAGAGGAAGGGATAGATTTTGATGAAACCTTTGCTCCTGTGGCTAGACTTGAGGCAATTAGGCTATTATTGGCTTTTTCTTGTTTTATGAATTTTAAACTATATCAAATGGACGTTAAAAGTGCCTTTTTAAATGGATTAATTGAAGAAGAAATTTATGTTGAACAACCCCTGGTTTTGAAAGTTCTGAATTTCCAAATCATGTTTATAAACTTCATAAAGCTTTATATGGACTAAAACAAGCTCCAAGAGCTTGGTATGATCGTTTAAGCTCCTTTTTGCTAAAAAATGATTTTGCTAGAGGTAATGTATATATAACTTTATTTTTAAAGAAAAAGAATGATGATCTCTTAGTAGTACAAATCTATGTTGATGATATAATATTTGGTGCTACTAATGAATCTCTTTGTCAAGATTTTGCAAGATTAATGCAGGGTGAGTTCGAGATGAGCATGATGGGAGAACTGAATTTCTTCCTCGAACTCCAGATAAGGCAAACCAAAGAGGGGATCTTCATCAACCAAACAAAATACACAAGAGAAATACTCAAGAAGTTTGGGATGGAGAACACTAAGCCATTAGGTACCCCTATGAGCTCTACATGTAGACTTGACAAGGATGAATCAGGTAAGTCTATAGACCAAAAATTATACCGTGGCATGATTGGTTCATTGTTATATCTTACTGCCAGTAGGCCAGATATCATGTTTAGTATCTATATATGTGCTAGATATCAGTCCAATCCTAAAGAGTCTCATCTTTTGGCTGTTAAACGCATACTTAGATATCTATCTGGCTCAATTGAAATTGGTTTATGGTACTCTAGAGATTCTTCATTTGATTTAATTGCTTATTCTGATGCTGACTTTGCTTGGTGTAAACTTGATCGTAAAAGTACTAGTGGAACCTGTCAGTTTCTTAGAGTAAATTTGATCTCCTGGAGTAGTAAGAAACATAACTCAGTTGCTCTATCTACGGCGGAAGCCGAATATATAGCAGCTGGGAGCTGTTGTGCTCAAATCTTCTGGATCAAACAACAACTCGAAGATTTTAGCATTAAACTAACTAAGACACCCATAAGATGTGACAATACTAGTGCAATCAACCTATCTAAAAATCCTGTGCAACATTCAAGAAGTAAACACATTGAAATAAGACATCATTTCATAAGAGATCATGTACAAAACTCTAATGTAATTCTTGATTTTGTTTGTACTAATGATCAGTTAGCTGATGTGTTTACAAAGCCTTTGAGTGAGGATAGGTTCTGTCTGATTAGAAGAGAGTTAGGTGTCATTGATCCATTCTCCTAGAACTCTCTTAGTATCTTTTTACCTAAATCCTAAAGCTTAAAACTTATTGATTAAAACCCCAAAACTTTGTCAAAATTTTTCCTATTTTTTTTGGATTTTCTCGAATTTTTGGCCAAGTGTCGACACTTGGAAAGTGTCAAGTGTCGACACCTGACCAAGTGTCGACACTTGACAAATCCGAAGTGTCGACACTTGCGAATCTGAAACTATTTTTAAACGGATCGAACAAGGGTTTTTTGAAATTTTCTTCCCCCCTGATTTCTTGGAACAGTGGTCCCCTCTGTCCAAATCCATCCTTTCACCCCTCAATCCTTCACAAATCAGGTATTTCTCCTTTCTAATTTCATTTTATTTTTCTTTATTTCTTAATTTTGTTGTTTTCGTACCAAATAACCATGTTTTGGGTTTTTCGAATATTTTTCTTGAATCTACCCGGATTTTTGCGTGTTTTAATGGATTTCTAAAACTCCATTTGAGGGAATAATGTTTTAGATTGGTTTTTCTCGGATTTCCTTCATCTTTTGGCCGTTTTTCACCCCTTTTTCACAAAAATCACTGTTTCATCAATTTTGGGCAAAATAAAATAGGTTTTCATCTAAATTAAGTTTACTAAATTTATTTATTGACTATTTGGAAAGGTTTTTTGTAATACATTTGCAACATTTTCGCCTATTTGCTAAAACCCTAAGTGTTTAGATCCAAATCCCACATGTTTTTATCTTTAGACCTTACAAAAATTATTTTTCCAAAGATTCAAATGTGTTCTACCTAACAAAAATTTTTCCTACAAATTTTGCTTGAAAATTTGTCATTTGATCAAAATTTATTTCAATCTTTGTTGATTCTGGTTTTTGAAACCTATCTGAACCTTGTGTTTCTAATCTCTACCTATGGCCAGTCCTTTGTTCTAAACCTTTCTTCCTTCTTCCTGGTCAGTTGGCTGTAATGGGTCCTAGGAAGAGACTTGCAGTTAGGGCGAGGCCCAGTCATAGTACTAAGAGGAGATCGAAGGCCATATTTGATCCTGCACAGCCGAGCAATACAGCCACACCGAGCTCCCCCCTGCAGAGAGGATGGCAGGGAAGTCTGTAGCTTCAGGGAGGAGGGTTGACTTGCAGTGCTTCGACAAGCACCACTTTGGTATTAGGGAGATACTCACAGATGCAGGACTAGCACCCTTCTGCACCATGCAGGAGAGATACTATCCTCACCTAGTGAGGGAGTTCTACGGTGCACTGGACTGTCGACGACTATTGTGGACGACATCCGTCAGCGGTGTTCAGATCTCTTTGACTGATGAGTTGCTGAGCCGTGTATAGGAGATACCCCGGAGAGGAGTCTGTGCCTTTTCTGTAGATGATAGAGAGGCGTCATTCAGGTGCATCCTTGAGTGAGAGGATGTTCGCGGTATTTCAGTGGTTACCGCAAACCAGTTATCATTAGAGATGCACCTGCTGCACCATATTACTGCACGGATCCTACTACCGAAGACTGGCGGATTTGATTTCATCACCGAGAGGGAGCTGATGGTGATGACCAGTCTGATTGAGAGGAGATAGCTAGATATACCCACCTTGATGTTGCCACTCAGCGTCGACACTGTTTGCCATACGGCATGGCACTGACCCGTCTTTTCAGAGCTTGTGGAGTATCATTGGAGGGGGAGATCCCCAATGAGATACTGCACACAGATGTGTACGATGAGAGGTCATTGCACCGGATGGGATACAGGATAGTTGGAGGTCGATGGGTTCGCAGAGAGTCTGGCCAGGAGCCAGATGAGGAGGACGAGATTCGAGAGACTGAGGCTGGACCATCTGAGCCAGCAGTTCTTCCTCCAATAGATGTACCATCGACACAGGCAGAGCACCTGTCTCCTGACGCTTCAGCTCCTCCACCACCATCTACAGGACTATCTTTTGAGGAGCATGCCAGAGCACAGTTCTCAGAGATCAGAGGTGAGGTGACTCAACTGCGTAGCGAGGTCGAGCTTCTACGAGCACATACTACCTCGGAGCATGCTGAGATTTGCAGATCCATGGAGGAGGGATTTACTCGCATTGAGAGTCTATTGAGATCATTTATACCTCCTGCAGCACCTGCACTTGCTCGATCTGATGATGATGACGATGATGATGATGGCGACGATCACCAGAGCGACCATGCTGATTATGCTGAGGGTGGTGATCAGGATGTTGACAGAGCTACAGAGGTAGTGGGCACTGACAGCGACAGTGTGGGCGGTGCCGATGCTTATGAGGTGGTCAGTCGAGATCCTCCTACTACACCAGCTCCTACTACTGCCATGGTTGACTTCTCACCGGATCTTATTATGCCAGCTGATCGTCTTTCACCTCCTTCTACTAGATCTTCTAGGGTTGTACCCGCCTTTGGTCCTGCCGGCCGCACTAGGAGTCTTAGGGCTTTAGCACCTCCTAGGGCTTTAGCCACCAGATCTAGGATCAGTGCTCCTTTCAGTCTTGATGTTCCATCTGATGAGGATTAGCCTCACAGATGTCTATTTGCTACATGTTTGATACTTATTTGACTCTGATGATATATGTATGTTTCAGCTCTTTTGTACTGAAAATTTATCTTATATATATGTGTTTTTGTTCAGCACTCTATTATCTTGAAGATTTTATGCTTCAGTTTACTATTCTTTGACTCTGATACTCTTTATAATAGTATATTTTAACTCTGATACTCTTTGATATTAGCATAATTTCAGCTTTGATATCTATGTTATTTATTTCTCTACTATCTTTTTGTATCCATGCTCATTGTGAGGGGGAGATTATTCCCCTTTCTTATGATTGACAAAAAGGGGAAGAACAAGTATTGATTTCGATTTTATTGAGAAAAAGGTGTATTGTATTGATTATATTGATTTCACCTTGCAAGAATCTTTGAAGTTTACTTTAATAAGAAGAATCTAATTAAGGGGGAAATTGTTTCCTCCTATCTATAAAGTTTTTGCCTCTATTATGACTAAAATTCATATTTATAATGGTTAAAGTTTGAACTATATTGCATATTGCTTCTTTTTCTCAAGGTTTTGTCATCATCAAAAAGGGGGAGATTGTTGGCTCCACCCAGTGATTTTGATGAATAACAAAACATTGAGTGCATATTGTATTCTAATGAGGATTTCAAGTTGTGAGTTTTCAGGAAGAAAGCACCTCAAAATTTCAAAAACTTATGGTGTATGGCACGTAATGGCACGGAGCAATTCTCACATATCCGGGCATCCTCTACATTGAAAAAGGGCATATAATTGTTTAACTATTATGTGTTTATGTATTCATGAATTTTATTTTTGTTTTCGAGGCATTTACACTTGAATCTGGATGTTTTCAGTCTCAAGTGTCGACACTTGGAAGTCAAGTGTCGACACTTCAGCATTTGGCACGGACAAAAATCCTTGGCACGCCAAGTGTCGACACCTATATTCAAGTGTCGACACCAAGTGTCGACACTTAGGTTCAAAGTGTCGACTCAAGGCCTGAGATTTTTGAAAATACAGAACTTTGCTGTTTTGAGAATTTTTGTGTCAAGTGTCGACACCTGTGCATCAAGTGTCGACACTTGAATATTCAACTATCGACACCCAGAAATCAAGTGTCGATACCTGACAGCCAAGTGTCGACACCTGACATCCAAGTGTCGACACTTGCAGCCTGACAGCTCTAACGGATCTATTTTTCTGGCTTGCAGAAGTTGGTTTTCAAGCTCCAAATGGCTATTTCCAATGCTCCAACGGTCACAAACCATTTTTAGAAGGTTTTTGGTGTATTTAATCTCCACCAACCTCATTTTAAAGCAAGAGAAAGCAAGAGAGAAGTGAAGAGAAGTCTATTCAAGAGCATTCAAGTCCACTCAAAAGCCATAAAGCCAATATTCTCTCCAAACTTCAAATCAAAAAGTCTCTTCTAGCTTGATTCCACTGAAAAGCCTACAAGCTCAACCTTACTTCATTCCAAAACGAGGCATCTTGAAGAAGAGTGAAGACAAAGCATCCTTTTGAGCTTCAAAGATTCCAATCTACTCTTGAAGAGAGTTTGTTGTAGCTTTTAAATTTCATATCTGTTTTAATTGTGTTTTGACCTTGCTTTCAAGGGTGTCTTGAAAGAAGGTTATTGTGGTTTGTTGGTGAGCCAAAGGGACAAAACCAACTAGGGTTAACTTGTGAGCCCGAAGACAAAACAAGTATTTAGGTTTGTTGGTAAGCCTAGGTGACAAAACCAACTTAGGTTTTGACTTGTGAGCCTTGTGAAAAACAAGTCAACTGTAATCTGGTGTGGATTATAGTGAAATTCCCAAGGGTGGCTTGGGGAGTGGATGTGGTGCTAGGTTTGCACCGAATCACTATAAACTTTGTGTTTGTGTGTGATTGCTCTTTTCCTCTCGTACTCTTTAATTATTGCTATCATCTTGCATTAAATTTATTATTTTGCTCACAAGCACCTCTGGACCTTCATTTTATTGTGTTAATTTTTTAAAAAGACCCAATTCACCCTCCCTCTTGGGCTCCATTTCTGGAAAACATATGCTATGACATGTACTAGACCAGATATGGCATACTCACTAGGAATAGTGAGCAGATACCAGTCTGACCCAGGTGAGGCACATTGGAAGGTGGTTAAAACCATCCTGAAGTATTTGCGAAATACTAAGGACCAGTGGCTAATCTATGGAGAACCTGACTTGAAACTTGTGAGGTACACTGACTCCAGTTTTCAGTCAGATAGAGATGATAACAAGAGTGTGTCAGGGTTTGTGTTTACCCTAAATGGAGGAGCAATCTACTGGAAGAGTTCCAAGCAGGCTTCAGTTGCAGACTCGATATGCGAAGTAGAGTACATTGCAGCATCAGATGTAGCGAAGGAGGCCATGTGGTTGTGGAAGTTCTTTGCAGAGCTAGGGGTGGCACCTTCCCTAAATAGACCTATTCTAGTGTATTGTGACAACACTGGAGCCATTGCTCAAGCCAAGGAGCCAAAATCTCATCACCGCACAAAGCACATTTTGCGGTGCTACCACCTCGTTCGAGAGATCGTGGAACGAGGCAATATCATTCTTCTAAAGATTGATGGAAAGGAAAATCTTGTTGACCCCTTCACTAAAGCCCTCGAAATCAAAGAGTTCGACTACGACAAAAGGGAAATGGGTATTAGATATTATTCTGATTGGCTTTAGTATAAGTGGGAGTTGTTGGGAATTGTGTCCCAAAGCCAATCACCTAGCCTGTAGGCAGTTGAGCATTAAATTGTACATTGTATATGAATTAATAAAAGATTATTTTGGCAGCTCATCATTATTGACATTTCCCTGTAATGAACTCTCATATGTGATGAAGTCCTTAGGACTACACTAATTTTGATATAAAGAGGATATATCAAATGGTCCTTAAAAACAGGTTCACAACCAAAGGATACATTATACTGGGTGGCAATGTATCAAGTATAGGTTGTTGTGATTCACATCGTTTGGTTGTCCTCTTGACCAAAGGAGGTGGTGACACTGATGTGATCTGCAAGTAAGATATGTGATATCATATTGAACGTGACTCCGTGCAGTCCCTCTCTGCCAAAGGGATACTCATGATTGGATATGGGTATATGTGTCCCTCCGACCTGAGGTCATCATGGTAGCTTGCAGGAGACTCCCTATGCTTTAGTGCCAGACTACCCGAATTTCTAATTCAGTGATGAAAGATTTCTGGGTACAGGCAAGTACTTGTGAAGTAGTGATGGACCAAGATGGAATTGACCTGTCCAAACGGTTTGGATTAAATATCTCATAGTGTCTCAATTTAGCAAATCCTCGGCTGGGGTAGTCCTAGTGAGGAGTCACTGGACTTGCGAGGTTGAGACATATTATGGACTGACCAGATTAGGGTTGGCAGTCTAACCCTCGGTCGTTCTGAGCATTAGAGGTCAAAGGGATGATTTATACGGTAACCAAATGCTAGAGGTTCGATAGATTGCTCTCGCATCTTCGACCTATTCAGACGCCGGGATCCATTGTTGGATGGTTTCTTGTGCTGGTACTGGAATTGTTCCAGTGCTACCGTTTAGGTTCGAACCTATGAGGTCACACGCCATAGAGGTTTTCTCTCTGATCCAGGCAACGATTACGATTAAGAATCGTCTAGGTAATTTTTGGTCATGGTTATTGTCAGAGCACACTTATTGATTTGACATGCATTAGGTCAATCAGGGATGGTTCGGGTTGATACCTGATCAACCTGGACTGAACCAATTTAGATTGTGTTTTAATTTGAATGGGATTCAAAATTAAAACCCCTCTCTCTCTCTCTCTCGGTTAAGTGAATATTTGAAATGGGTTCAATTAGTCTCGACCGGTTACTTTAATTAAGCAAATTAGTATTGAACTAGGTTCAATTGGATTGAACCGGATGAATTTCCATTGAACCGATTTAATTGCTATTGAACCAATGAAATTGAATTATATGGACCGTTTGTTTTTTGGGACGGTTTAACTGAAGAATAAGTCTTCTTCTTCCTCCATCCACGATGGAATGAATAACTATTTTTCTTTCCACTTCCCTGCAGTTGCTGGAACCGCAGAGAAGTCGTGCGGGGTATTGGATGAGGGCCAGTGCCTTCTATATAAGATCAGTCCGAGCATCTTTCAGTAAAGAGAGAGAGAGATCAAAAACAAAAGAAAAACAATGACAACAGACCAAGAGGGAGCTATTGAGCTTCTGTTCAATCTCTTCTAGGAGCATTGAGAGCTTGTTTCCTCCACAGCAAGGAAGAGAGAAGCATTGAGAGGTTTTTCCCGGTGTGCTCGAGTCTGAACTGGGGTTTGTCTTGAAGAAGACAATTAGTGGACAACGTTCTACTCCCCTGTTTCTCAACCGTAGTCTCTTATGGATTTCCGGTGACTAGCACCGCGTCTGGAGATCGGATCATCTCAGAGCCCAGGCATGGATTCTAATAGAGGGTGTGCAACTGTGCACCTCGAGAGCATTCATCGGTGGCCTATTGTATCAGCCACTGCTGATGATCTGAATGCCTGCACCGTTTACAAAGCTAGCAACACCAGAAATTTCAGCAGATTATTCTTAGATGGGAAAAGGTTTTTGGGTGATTATTCTTCTCCATTCCAGTTGAAGATCGAAGAAGAACAAATCTCATTACTGCTGCTCAGTATTGGGAAAGGAAAGAGTTATTATTTGATCTCCATTTGCAGCTTGTTTGAAGCCCAAAAATAGATCTGTGAGACGTTCCAGGAAAGAAGACGATCGAAATAAATATATTCCAATTATTCTAGTGTTTTACATTTTTATCCTAATTCTATTCCAGGGTTATTCCAAGCAAGATAAAGCCAGGTATGGGTTTTTTTTTTCTTTTCTTACCAACAGAAATGTGAAATATCAGAGGTTGACCTCTGTCGCCAGATAGAAGTTTACCTCTGCAATATGTTTATTTTTTTGCCTAGCTACATGATATCATGTCTACATATTTAAATAAATGTTGTACATGCCTATTTAATTAAATACATGCAACATGTTCATGTTAGATCCAGGGTGTTTAATCCAGGATTATGAAATAATTTTTCTATATGCATGTTAAACTGTTTAAAATGAATAGTTATTTCACCTACTAGTGTAGTAATCCCTGGGTAGAATGTCCTCCAGTGTGGCAACACCTGCAGGCAAGTTATTTACAGTTGGGGATTGGGCTTGGGAGAGGGATGGCTCATAGTTTGGAGAGGAGATGGCATGAAGCTTCTCGATTTTGAGAGGGGGTGTGGTGCAGGGCGGATGTCAAACGCCTGCAGCGACCAAAACCCCAGCTCAGCGAGAACGGGTTCTGAGAATTCTTGGATGCTAGGATTGAGCAAGATGGGGAAGATCCTTTGAAACCTGCAACGATCAAGTACTGGAAGGGCAGCGTGATTCCTCACGTTGCCAGCCCTCTACCAGATTTCAATCCAGGTCTTCACGAACGGAAGGGACGAACGATGGGTTTCTCACCGTGAGTCCCTGTTTCTTTTTTTTTTTTATCAAGATCTTGGAATGGAAGGAAGAGATTCCTCACGGAATCGTCTTCTCTAACCAGGCTTTCGACCTGGTGTGCACAAGGGGGAAAAAGGTGGCCGGCGGCCTTCCACGGAAACACCCAAACAACCACACCGTGCAATGGAAAAATTCCCAAAACAAAAGCACACTGCTTCTTTCCTTGGTTCGGGTTTTAAAAAAAAACAATACAAGTTAATGTCCCCCACGTGACTAACAGGGAGGGAGAAAAAAAAAACCACTAAATGTTCTCCACGTGACTAAAGGGAGGAAAAACAAATGTAAACAACTCCAAACGTTGACTCTTGCATGAAACTCTTCAAACGGATTTTTTTTTTTTTAAAAAAAAAATCAAGAGATCACGTTACTAATAAAATTATAATAATAATAAGACTAAAGACTCCAATATTTTCCCGGATCCGAAACTCCACGGGCACTAATAGTGTATTGGGCCTTCGGCCCAATTCCCAATTAATTGTTTTCATCCCAAAAACTGGTCAAATTTGAAACTTGCTTCCCTTGAAGGCGTCTGGACCTGCGCACGTTTCCTGCTGGCGAGGCTGGCTGCCCCAAATCATCATGGGCCAGAAACTGAACCGAAACGTCTGGGTTGGGCTTCGCTGAACTATCACCGAGCTGTCCTGATATATGAGTCAGCTGATCAGGTTCAATATTCATCTCGATGTCCGCATCACTCTCCCCTTCCTCTGAAAAGCTTGTCCTCAAGCTTGAATTATCACCTGCATAAGGGGTTAGATGTCGAATATTGAATACATCAGAAATAAGGACATCGTCTGGTAATTCAACTCGGTAGGCATTGTCACTAAATTTCTCCAACACCTAACAAGGACCAATTTTCTTTGGTTTGAGTTTGGTGTAGGCCCCCTGTGGATATCGTTCTCTTGGCAAGAAGACCCATACCAAATCACCAACCTCAAAAGTCTACTGTCGACGTGTCTGATCAGCCTTAGCCTTATACTTGGCAAAATTTTGCTCTAGATTGGCTTTAACAGTTGCATGCACCTCACGTAGATCAGCCACTCGATCTTCTATCTTCTTACTTGATTTGTTTGGCACATCAACAGGTAAAATATCAAATAGTCCTCTTGGCAGAAATCCATACAATACCTGAAAGGGTGCAAAACCAGTAGAACGGTTCACTGAAGAATTGAACTCAAACTCAATCTTTGGCAAACATACATCCCAGTTTTTAAATTCTTGCATATTGGCTCTCAACAAGTTACCAAGACTTCGGTTGACAGTCTCGGTTTGCCCATCGGTCTGAGGATGATAGGGACTACTGAATTTTAATTTTGTACCCAATTTTTTCCACAATTCATGCCAGAAATGCCCCATAAACTTGCTATCTCGGTCCGAAACTATCGACGATGGTAACCCATAATGTCGAACAACTGTAGAAAAATAAAGATCAGCTACTTTCGATGCATTAAATATCGTTTTGCATGGCAAGAAACAAGCCATCTTGCTGAATCGATCTACGACTACCATAATTGAGTCTAGACCTCTCACTGTCCATGGTAAACCTACAACAAAATCCATAGATACCTCTCGTCATGGCTCATCTGGAATCGGTAAAGGGGTATATAAACCTTGATTTGTATCTGTTCCTTTGGATTCCTAACACAAACGGCATCTCTTCACAAAGGTTTTGACATCTCGGTTAAGCCCAGGCCAATAAAACCATTGACGAATTAACCATGCAGTTTTGTCTCTTCCAAAATGTTTTGATTATGCAGCTCCTGAATAATCAATATACGCAGTGAAGTGTTAGGAATACAGAGACAATTACCATGGAACAAATATCCATCATGTAGGACGAAGTCAGATCGACCTCCAGCTTCTAATTCAGTCACAATGCTCTGGAAATGTTCATCTGCACGGATATCATCCTTCATGCTTTCAAACCCAAGGATATATACTTGCATAGCACCAATCAATAAACTCCGTCTACTTAAAGCATATGCTACTTTGTTCAAAATGCATAACTTATGCTTGATGCTGAAAGTATACTCCTGTAGAGTACTTACCCATTTTGCAGTCTGGAGCTCAACTTATGTTGTCCCTGTAGGAATTTTATTGCTTGATGATCTGAGTACAGCACAAATTCTCGCTGGATCAAGTAATGTCACCAATGTTGCAATGACCTCACAATGGCGTATAGCTCCAAATCATAAACTGAATACAACAGTTTGGAACCTCCAAGCTTCTCACTGTAGAAAGCAACAGGTCTCCCATCTTGGCTGAGTACTGCGCCAATCCCAGTCTTCGAAGCATCACAATCCACTTCGAATACCTTGTCAAAATCTGGAAGAACCAATAGTGGTGCTTGGGTCAACTTGACTTTCATCTCATCAAATGCTGCCTGAGCAGTGTCATTCCATCCAAACTGATTTAATTTCAACAAGTCTGTTAAGGGTGCAGCAATCTCACTATACCTCTTCACAAACCTTCTGTAAAAACCCGCAAGACCCAAAAAGGATCTCAATTCAGTCAAAGTTGTAGGTGCTGGCCAGTCCACTATCGTTTGCACCTTACTTTCATCTGGAAGAATTCCATCACCAGTAACAACATATCCCAGAAAAATTAATTTGTCTACCATTCAAATATACTTCTTTGGGTTAGCAAAAAGCTAGTTTTCATGTAATACTGTTAGAACTTGTGAAACATGCTCAACATGCACTTGTGCTGTCTTACTGTATATCAATATATCATCAAAGTATGCAACAACAAAAGAACTAAGGAATGGACGCAAAACCTGGTTCATTACTTGCATAAACATACTAGGAGCATTAGATAGCCCGAATGGCATCACCAACCATTCATACAGGCCTTCCTTTGTCTTGAAGGCTATCTTCCATTCATCACCTGGCTTCATTCTAATCTGATGATACCCACTTTTCAAATCAATCTTAGTAAAGAACACGGCACCACTCAACTGATCTAGCATATCATCCATCCTCGGTATTGGAAATCTATATTTCACAGTAATTCTATTTATTGCCCGGTTGTCAACACACATACACCATGAACCATCCTTTTTCGGCACCAAAAGTGCTGGAATCGCGCACGGGCTAATGCTTTCCCGTACAAAGCCTTTGTCTAAAGGATCTTGAACTTGCCTCTTCAGCTCCTCATGCTGCTGCGGGGTCATTCGATAATGAGCCTTATTCGGCAACACAGAACCCAGAATCAGATCAATCTTATGCTGACTATCTCGAAGTGGTGGCAAACCCGCAGGAAGCTCACTCTGTACAACATCCCGAAATTCCTCCAAAACTGATACCAACTCCTGAGGAAGATCATGTAGCTCTTGCTCCCCATTTTGGCCAAACTCTTCTGGCTTACTAACCAGGGCAAAACAGAAATCTTCTCCCTCTAAACTTGCCTCAAACTCCCTGCTTGGCAAACAAATTACTACCTTCTGTTCAGCCATGTCCTGTAGCAGTTTTAAGATCACATTTCTCCCATCTGGTCGCAGCATATAAGTATGAGTGTAACCATTATACACTGCTTTATTATCAAACTGCCAAGGTCATCCCAAAATGATGTGTGTCACATCCATTGGTACAACATCAGCTACTATTGACGTCTCAAGCTGAGGACCAAAAGACAAGGCCAACCTACAACGTCGACTGACCTGAATATCTGCATCCCGATTCACCCAGCCGAGCTTGTATGGTTGAGGATGGGGCTCAGTCATCAACCCCAATTTCTTCACAACTTTCTCAGCAATCACATTCTCCCAACTTCCAGAATCAATAATTACCTTTCAAGTTTTACCAGCTACAGTGTACTTTATTGAGAAAATATCGTGCCGATGCCAATCTCCTCCAGCTCTTGGTGCAAGACATCCTCCTAATAATCAGACTCATCCTCCTAATAATCAGACTCTCTCCCAGGATGTGGTCTGGGTCAATCACATACATCTCATCCTCGAACTCCTCATCCTCGGGAAATTCAACTTCCTGCTCCTCCTCCATAAGTAACTGGGTACGCGCCTTGGGGCACTCATTAGCATAATGTCCTAGGTCATGACACCGATGGCAGTGAATATTGGCTCGATTGTTGCCCACCCTCTGCTGGGTACTTGAAGCCCCACTCGACACTGTAGGTCTCGGAGGAACTATCGAAGTTTGTTGCCTCACCACAGGAGGTGCACTCCTACTACCATAACTTTGCCCCAAAAACTGACCAGATAATTTTTCTCTACTCTAAAACCCTCTATTCCGTATCAGGCTCCACTCCACTGCTTGCGCCCGCATGTGCGCATCACCAACACTGTCAATCCGATGCAGAGCCAAAGCATCCTGGATCGGGAATCATAGTCCAAGCAAATACATGGCTACCAACCTCGGTTCTGACTCCATCAATCGGTTTCGAGCCACCAGTCGGTAGAACTCTGTAGTATAATCTTCCATGCTTCGATTTCCTTATGTTAAACCATGCAATTTAGAATAAAGGACCTGTTCATGGTTCGGAGGAAGGAACTCCCGATTCATCTCCTACTTCAAGGCTGCCCATGATGCAATTGGTGGCCTCCCATCCATATACCTCCGGTAGTGCTATGCATACTACCAAGCCACTGCTCGATCTCGGAATCGGATTGTGATAAGCTGCACTTGCTTGTCCAAAGGCACTTCTTTCAGCCGGAAAACATCATCAACCTGCAGGGTCCGATCCACATACTCATCAGGATTCAAACCACCTCTGAACTCCGGTATTTCAATCCGAAACCCAGACTCCCAACGAGTCTGATTGTCATGCACAGGCGGCAGTCCAAAATCCCTGGGAAGCGCTACATCACATCGCGGTTGCTGCCCTCTTTGCAATGGTGGAGGATCTTCAATATTCTGGAAAGGGTCGGCAACACCTTCTCGATGTTCGTCAGGTACATTGTGTTGGGAATTGTGTCCCAAAGCCAATCACCTGGGTTGTAGGTGGTTGTGCTTAGTATTGTACTCTTTTTATGAATTAATAAAATATTATTTAGCAGCTCATCACATATTGTATTTTCCTGAAGTGAGCTCTTTCCATGTGATGATGTCCTTAGGACTACACTGACTTCGATACAGAGAGGATGTATCGAGTGGTCCTTAAACCAAGTTCACAACCAAAGGATATATTGTACTGGACGGCAATATATCAAGTATAGGTTGTTGTAGTTCACATTGTTTGGTTGTCCACTTGACCAAATGAGTGTGGTGACACTGATGTGATCTACAAGTGGGATATGTGATATCTCATTGAACGTGACTCCGTGCAGCCCCTTTCTGCTAAAGGGATACTAACGATTGGATATGGGTATATGTGTCCCTCTGACCTGAGGTCATCACGGTAGCTTGCAAGCAACTCCCTGCGCTTTGGTGCCGGACTACCCAGATTTTTAATCCGGTGATGAAAGGTTTCTGGGTACAGGCAAGTACTTGTGGAGCAGTGATGGACCAAGATGGAATTGACCTGTCCAAACAGTTTGGATTGAATGTCTCGCAGTATCTCAATTTAGCAAATCCTTGGCCGGGGTAGTCCTAGTGAAGAGTCACTGGGCTTGCGAGGTTGAGACACGTAGTCGACTGACTCAGTCTGGGTTGGCAGCCCAATCTCAGTCGTCATGAGCATTAGAGGTCAAAAGGATGAATTATACGGTAACCATATGCCAGAGGTTCGATAGTTTGCTCCCGTATCTTCGACCTATCCGGACGCCGGGACCCATTGCTAGATGGTTTCCTGTGCTGGTACTAGAAATTGTTCTAATGCTACCGTTTAGGTTCGAACCTATGAGGTCACACGCCACAGAGGATAACTCTCTGATCCGGATACCGATTATGATTGGGAATCGTCTCGGTTTTATGGTCACAGTATTTTTTGAGCACTCTTTTCCCCATTTTGCCCTTGTCTGTGTCGATCGAAAAATGTTTCGGGTTGACCTGCTCTGCGCCAGGATTTTTTTGAATCAGTTTTGAACTGATTCGTAGTTCGTTTCGGCCTCCAATTGGTTGTGAACCAATTTTATTCCCTGAACCAGGTTCAATTGGATTGAACCACCATTGGGTTTGGACCAAATTTGTTTAATGGGATTGGACCAATTTTGGTTAGACCGGTTTTGGATGAACCGGCATTTTCATTTCCACTTGATCGTTTTACACGATTTTTTCTCCACCCGTTGGAATTTTTTTTTTCGCTGGAAGGAAGGCCTAACGACTCCCAGCTAGCGTCTCTTCCTCTTCTCCCTCCTTTTGGTTTAATGGTTTTTAACATGTGTTAATGGCTTTAATCCCTCGTTTAAGGCTGATTAATTGGGTTTTTGCAGTCACTGCCTCTCCACCTTCAGACGCTCAACCTCCCTCTCCCTCCCAGCACCTTTTATAAAACCCCACCAAGCCATCCACCGTGAGGTTGAAAAAAGGTTTCACCGTGAGGTTGAAAAATCCCAGCGTATGAGAACCAATAAAAGCAAGGTGTTCTTCTTTGAGTGACCCCTGGTTGAGAGCTTAGATAGGCTGCATTTTTGAAGGGAGAGAGGGAGAGTTTTTCCCATCATTTCAAGTGCTCAAGTTCTGCCCAACAGCAGAAAATCTGTGACCGTGAAGCCCTCTTCCGGCGGCTAGCACCGTGCATGGAGGCTGATCCGAGAGTTCCGGGCATGTCTCCCCTCTAGAGGGAGTACCACTCTACTCCTAGGAGAAAACCACGCGAGCCGGAATCGCCCCAGCTGCTCCGAAACGAAGACCAAAGTCTGCTAATCAGTTTTGCTTCAAAAATCTGGCAGCAGACTTTGGTGATTTATTTAATTTTTCTGGCTTAGATTTGATTGCAGAAATCGGTGGAAAATCGAAGAAGACTTGTCCAAGAAGCCGCTGCTCAAATTTGGGAGCAAACGGAGGTCCGGAAGGCGGTGTTCTGATGACGTTTTGCAAGCCAAAAACAATGTCCCAAGGAGAAAGACGACTGGAATAACTTTATTCCAGTTATTCCAGTCTATTCCAAGTTTATTCCAGAGTTATTCCAGACAGAATAAAGGTATGGAAAATTTATTTTTAATCATGCATGGATAGATTAAATTATTTAATATTTTATAAATATTTTATATGTTTATGCAAGCCTAAATGCAACTAGACTTAGATTAGTTCCTGGCGGAGCAGATACCCGCTGCGCGAATTTTAAAAATTGTTTTAAAATCCAATCTACTCCCGCAGATGTTTACATGCCTAGTGTAGGATCTTGTCAAACTACCTACATCTGTTAACTTTCATTGGTATCAGAGTTAGGTTGAATTTGTAATCTAATCTAGTTGGCATGTTCTTAGATTAAAAATTGTTTAATCTTATACATGTATCCAGATTTCTTTTTGGAACCTAGTTGAGACCTTCACCATGACCGTGTGTCTTTGACACGATGCGGATCGTCTGTGTTGGCCTCTTCAGAAGGATCCTTAAAGAATATTAAAAAAGAAAAATTAAAAATTATTTTTATTTTGAGATACATGTTTTAGACATGTTTTATAAAATATTTGTAAAATATTTTTTGATGCATGATTTATGGTATGTAAAATTGTTTTACATAGAGACTTAATTAAAATTATTTTAATTAAATCATTGGCTTATTAAAATCTTTTAGGTTTATGAAATCTAAAACACTTGCATAAGCCGTTTTGGGTTAATTGGGTTAGCTGACTAGTTGGGTCTATAACTGGGTTAGACCTAAGTTTAGCTGAACCAGATAATAAAAAGATTAAACAAAAGTTGTTTAAGGTCCTTCTTTAGAACAATCTAATAGTTAGAATAGTTGATCCATTCATCTAAAATGGATCCAATTAGTGGCTCAGTGGACGCCCGAGTCTTTTGGCTAGTCTGATCGAGTCTGGTATACCGACTGGTGTCGAGGTAGGTTTGGCATTGTGATCATGGTTGTATGAGGCTACCTCTTTCCTGGCCAACTTGGTTGGTGTCTAGGAAAGATGGTTAATGGCGGATACTCACCCATGATCTCACCTACCTGGCCAGTCAAGTCGACCAGAACTGATTGGAAAAGCTCAATGACTCGAGTTAACCCTTGTCACCCAGGTTGATCGGTCTGACTGAACTATAGGTGCCCATGGATCATTTGTTGATTTATTTCAACCCTCCTGGAATCTGATTGATTAAGTGGGAGGATGATCCATGTTCTTATCTCTTTCTTCTGTCACAATTAAAAATCCTCTAAAATTATTAGGTCCTTTAAAAGACTAAGTCAAGGAGTTGATAGTGTCTTTGCCTCCCATTAAGTTAGATAGAAATGTGTCCACTAGCTTGGTGTGCATCGGCAGTTCCATAGAACGGGTGTACATCCGGCGACTGGAATTTCTATCTGATCGATGATGGTTCAGTGCAACCTCCTTAACGGGACCAGGTGGGCCGGCCATAGTCGGGCTTGGTCTTTAGTTAACTGGAAGCATTGGATTCGTCATTTTAATGGTTAGACCTAACCAGAGACTCGCAATAGGAGACCCCTAGGCCGATTGGGGTGCTCTCTGGGGCAAAATAAAATACTGAAAATTGTTTAGGGAAACAATTGGTTTACGAACCTACCTTTAGGCTCGTATGGGTGAGCCGGCCTTAGTCGGGCTCATGCGAGGCCTATTGGATTTCAGTACCCACTTGAGAAAAAGTATTTTCACGGATTGGAGTTAGAGGCTACCTGGTGGGGACACCTGAGGCACCAGAATAAGACAGAGGCTTTTTCAACCCTCTGTAAATTGATCAATAATTTAGGAGTCCATCTGTAATAAGGGCTTAGCTCATCTGAGTCCATTTTAGTTGTTATTTGATTATTTTTAGTTATTATTTCAGTTCTGTACTAGTCAGCTCATATTGAGCTAGTTCAGTCCAATGCTAGTCAGCTTATGTTGAGCTAATTTTTTATTTTTTGAGTCCTGTCCAAGCATACTGAAGACTCAAGACTATATCATACAAGTGAAGACCAAGTCCAACTAGATTGAAGACATGAAAGTATAGCACAAGTCCAACCCAGCTTGAAGATTTGAAGATCCCAGGAGGAAAATTCAGAAAACCCTGATTTCTTGCAGATGCCCTCCATATACCCAGATTCCCTTCCAGATGCCAAAGTATATTCATAGATAAGGGCATCCATGATTCCAGAGGTCCATCTGCATCCTAGCCCAAAGAAATCAAGCCCAGGTGCCAAGCCCAAGCCCCTAAGAAGCAAGATACCAGGGAATATTCCTGCTACCTGGCTACCAGGCCACCCCAGCTTCCAGAGGCCCAAACCCATGCACCCGAGCCCCTTTGGGCCGGCCTTTTGCTGCTCCTAGAAGCCCAACACGCCCCCCTAGGCATCCTTGGAGTCTTGACCAAGTCAAGAAAATTTTTAGGGATTTTTCTACTTAATATTTTCTTATTTTCTAGCTAGGGTTTGAGAGGGAAAAGGATTCTTATGTAAAGACTTATGTACCCTTACTTGGAGCCCAAGGTTAAGGGTCTATTTAAGGGACCCTAGCCTCTTGTATGAAGGAGAATTTTTGATGAATGAAAACCTTGAGTTCTTCTATTGAGTGGTGTGATACCCTGCTGTGTGCATAATGGGGTTTGTGAGAGTTCTTCTTCCCGGTGTTTGCAATCATCTTCCTGCTGCCAACAAACCCTCCAGATCCCTGGACGCCCACTCCAAAAGAAGCCTTCCCTTGCTGTTTTTACTTTGTTTTCTTGTTCCTTTGTGAG
Source organism: Areca catechu (assembly GCA_021397845.1). Taxonomy (NCBI): domain Eukaryota; kingdom Viridiplantae; phylum Streptophyta; class Magnoliopsida; order Arecales; family Arecaceae; genus Areca; species Areca catechu. The sequence continues at coordinate 83,165,075 of CM038052.1, forward strand.
CTTTCTAACCCCTGACAGGTCGTTTGCAGGTCCCTGAGTTCCTACGAATCCAACGACTCCAGCCAAGCCTCAATTGGATCACCGAGCAGAAAGCCGGGTATCCGTGGGTCTTTGGCTCGGTTTTCCAGGCCGCATCCGTCGAGGAACGAGAGACCCCTTCGCTGCGATCTTCACAGACGTTGTCAGGTATACCCCTCTACCTCCAGTAGTTTTATTGTAGGAGAACTTGCCCTAACCGAGGCTTCTCAGCCCCGGCAGTCCTTCTTTGCTACTTTTCTAGGTCCTAATCTGCATGCTGATCTTCAAAAATTCATACAAAATTCCCTACAAATAATTTTGATCTGAAATTTGGAAATTAATCACCTAACTCAACATGTAAAACATAAAAAAAAAAGTTGCATGCATATTAGTTCCCCATCATTTGGTATCAGAGCTTAGATTAGGGCTTGTTTTCTGCAATTTCTTAGTCTATATATACTCTATTATTTTAATTATTTCTCCATGATAAAAACTTCAAAAATTATGAAATTTACTTTAATGGATTCATCATAATTAACAGTAATTTTAAAAATTTTGTTTAGATTTTATTATGGCCTGTGAATTTTCTTTAAGCCAAAATACATCATGCAAATTTTCGGCTCTATTTTTTCAGCAAGACAAGTTTGGAAGTTTTAGGTTTTTGTTTAGCAATTTTTGCATATTTTTTAATTTTAGTATATTTCCAGCATATTAGGCCATGTTTTGCAAGTTTTCTTCTATTTAAAAAAATACCAAAAAAAAAAAATTACATATTCTCCAAAAATACCAAAAAAAAATTATCTAAACCCTAATTTGCATCCTCATCTGCCTGCCATCATTGCATAATTTACTTTTAAGGGCACTCTTGCTATATCAGATGGGGGGAGGATTTGATCACCTCTCCTTAGCCCAAAACAACATCCCTCGCATTCGGTCCCAAGCCTTAACCTAAAATTAATTAGACTTAATTTGCCCTAGTGGGCTAGGGACACCAACTGGTCGGGTCCGGGCTAGTGTTAGATCACTGTGTCAAGTTAACCTATGTGTGCCTTGTGCTCAGTGTCTAGAATGGTGGTTTAGGGATTCAATCCCGAAGGGCTTGTGTGCTGGTCCGCCTACCTGGCCAATCTCTGATTGGTGTCTAGGATTGGCAATCAGGGACCTAACACTCCCCTTACACCTGCCTGGCTAAGTACAGGGTTACTATAGGCTAGTTTGCCACCCTGATTGAGCATTTAGTTTGGACTATAGGTCTAGTCAGTTATAGTCGGTCTGATCGAGTCTTGCATGAGCACTAGATCAGGAGTTTCATATCACCCACCTCCTTCACAAATATCTGAACCAATGGAAAATTTACAAGCCCAAATAAAAGCCCTAGCTGATCAAATGGCCCAGATAACTACCCAGATGACCCAGTTAACTCAGTCTCGTATTCAAACCAATGATAGATATGACCATCTTGCCAATAGGTTTGATCAGTTAAAAGTCCGGGTAGGGATCCCAAGAAAAACCCATGGGTCACAGTCTGAGCCAGATCCTGATTTCCCTCAACCTAGGAGGACCCCAAACCCTGATCTATACCATGAGGTCGAACCTAGGACAGCCCCTTATCCTGACCCGTACTACAATCCTCAACCTAGGAGGACCCCAAACCCTGATCCATACCTTGAGGCTAAACCTAGGAGAGCCCATCGTCATGACCCAATCCCTAAGGTTAGTCCTAGAAGACCCAATCAGGATTTTATAGACCAGGAAGATAGATCCTATTTACCCTCTCCCTACAAGCCTAGTATACCTACAACCTATAGATCTTATGACTCCAAATCCTATGAACCTAGAACCTACGAATCCATAACCTATGAACCTAGATCCTATGACTCTAGATCCCATGATCATAGATCCTATGCACCCACACCCTGTGAGCCTAGTAGACCCAACACCCAATATTCTGATCCATATAGGGAGTCCAACCCTAGGAGGACCCAATATTCTGACCTATATAGGGAGTCCAACCCTAGGAGAACCCAGTATTCTGACCCATATAGGGAGTCCAATCCTAGGAGGACCCAATATCTTGATCCATATAGAGAGCCCAACCTTAGGAGGACCCCATACCTTGATCCATCCTTAGAACCTGATCATAGAGCTGACCCAAAATCATATGACCCCAGATCCTATAATCCCATGACCCATAGATCTGCACCCTTGTCCTATGAGCCTAGAGAACCCATAACCCCTAAGTATCAGCCTAGTACTAGTCATGCTTCCCCTAGTCAACTTGAACCCCATAGGATTAGTATCCCTAAATATGAACCCAATAGTGAGCCACTACCTCTTATACAACCTGAACCTACTATGAGTATACCCATAATCAGAGACCAGAACCTAACCAATTTCCTGCTAGCCGACCTTCTCCAACCATTCCTGAGATTCACAAGGCTTACATTAACGCGGAAGTGTATGAAGCTGATGTGAGCCTAGTGGATGAGTATGAGGGAGAAGAGGAGACACCTTTAGTAGACCTAGAATTAGCTGACCCAGTAGATACCCAGGTAGAAACCAACCCAGAGCTAGTTGACCTTGACCATATCCAACCTAAAGCTATAATGGAAGAACAAATAGAGGAAGAGAACCTAGGTACTGCTACTAGAGCCTTACCTGAGGAAACCATAGAGGAGAGCCAAATTATAGAGTCTAGTCCTAAAATACAAGAACCAGAAGAATTTATTAAGGACCTGATCTCTTTGAATCAGTACCCTCAGGATGAGTCTCCTCCTATAGTTCCCATTAAGGACCTCTTTCCTGAGATTAATAACCCATCCTTCCATTATAAAAACCCCGTAGATATATCGCAACCCCATAAGGTTAACCTCATTAGTCTAGGATTAGTCCCTGACATGCCTTCTTTGATTCTACTTTATCCAACTAACCCAGAACCTTTTTCTCCACCCTACCAGAGTAATTCTGAACCCATTTCCTATTTTCTACCCTTTCCTGAGTTTTCTCATGTGTCTAGAACTATTAGGTTACATTTTGTTGAGGTTACTAGGTTGCAAGGATCCATAGAGCCCATCCCATTTGCTACCTACTTTTGGCAGACCCTCTGGCACTTATTAGGAGTTACTAGCAAATTTTCTTCTGCATGTCATCCATCAACCATGACTCATGTCCCCATGCCCAAGTGGTAGTTAAGACCTAATAAACCTCTTTAGTCGAGTCTGCTAGGTGTAGGTTTGAGTCCTTTGCATCATCTTGTTAGGAGTCTGCATGTGCCAAGCATGTTCACCACCCGCACTAATATTAAAACAACTGGCTAATTCCCGAAGATGGATCAAAAAATTTGATGTAGTGGATTTTATCTTGGTTAGGCTTAGCCCTAAAAGAAGCTTCATGCTCGCAGAGCCGGACCTTTTAAAGTGATAGAGAAGGTTGGATCAAATGCCTAGGTGTTAGACTTGCCTTCAGATTTGGGCATTAGTTCTACCTTCAATATTACAGACCTGGTTGAGTATAGGGAACCGGCAGCGCTACCTAGTGAGGCCTTTGGACCTATTCCTTTTCATTGTGAGTGACCCTAACCTAGAGTGTCCACAAACAAATTTGGCCTGAGAGAGGAGAACGGATCGAGCGTATCCTGGACAATCAAGCCATCACGACCTAGGGCCATGACTATCAACGCTTCCTGGTCCGATGGCAAGGCCGGCCAGAGTCGGACGATTCGTGGATTTCTCGAGAGGACTTGCAACGCCTCAACCCAGACCTTCTCGAGAGATATGTGAGCCAGTCTGACTTTCACTCGACAGGGTCGAGTTCCTCCCACCCCAGGAGAATTGGTGGGGACACCTGAGGCACCAGAATAAGACAGAGGCTTTTTCAACCCTCTGTAAATTGATCAATAATTTAGGAGTCCATCTGTAATAAGGGCTTAGCTCATCTGAGTCCATTTTAGTTGTTATTTGAGTATTTTTAGTTGTTATTTCAGTTCTGTACTAGTCAGCTCATGTTGAGCTAGTTCAGTCCAATGCTAGTCAGCTCATGTTGAGCTAATTTTATTTTTTTGAGTCCTGTCCAAGCATACTGAAGACTCAAGACTATATCATACAAGTGAAGACCAAGTCCAACTAGATTGAAGACATGGAAGTATAGCACAAGTCCAACCCAGCTTGAAGATTTGAAGACCCCAGGAGGAAAATTCAGAAAATCCTGATTTCTTGCAGATGCCCTCCAGATACCCAGATTCCCTTCCAGATGCCAAAGTATATTCATAGATAAGGGCATCCATGATTCCAGAGGTCTATCTGCATCCTAGCCCAAAGAAATCAAGCCCAGGTGCCAAGCCCAAGCCCCTAAGAAGCAAGATACCAGGAAATATTCCTGCTACCTGGCTACCAGGCCACCCCAGCTTCCAGAGGCCCAAACCCATGCACCCGAGCCCCTTTGGGCCAGCCTTTTGCTGCTCCTAGAAGCCCAACACGCCCCCCTAGGCATCCTTGGAGTCTTGACCAAGTCAAGAAAATTTTTAGGGATTTTTCTACCTAATATTTCTTTATTTTCTAGCTAGGGTTTGAGAGGGAAAAGGATTCTTATGTAAAGACTTATGTACCCTTACTTGGAGCCCAAGGTTAAGGGTCTATTTAAGGGACCCTAGCCTCTTGTATGAAGGAGAATTTTTGATGAATGAAAACCTTGAGTTCTTCTATTGAGTGGTGTGATACCCTGCTGTGTGCATAAAGGGGTTTGTGAGAGTTCTTCTTCCCGGTGTTTGCAATCATCTTCCTACTGCCAACAAACCCTCCAGATCCCTGGACGCCCACTCCAAAAGAAGCCTTCCCTTGCTATTTTTACTTTATTTTCTTGTTCCTTTATGAGCTTTCTAACCCCTGACAGGTCGTTTGCAGGTCCCTGAGTTCCTACGAATCCAACGACTCCAGCCAAGCCTCAATCGGATCACCGAGCAGAAAGCCGGGTATCCGCGGGTCTTTGGTTCGATTTTCTAGGCCGCATCCGTCGAGGAACGAGAGACCCCTTCGCTGCGATCTTCACAGACGTTATCAGGTACACCCCTCTACCTCCAGTAGTTTTATTGTAGGAGAACTTGCCCTAACCGAGGCTTCTCAGCCCCGGCGGTCCTTCTTTGCTACTTTTCTAGGTCCTAATCTGCATGCTGATCTTCAAAAATTCATACAAAATTTTCTACAAATAATTTTGATCTGAAATTTGGGAATTAATCACCTAACTCAACATGTAAAACATACAAAAAAAATTGCATGCATATTAGTTCCCCATCACTACCAATCTGAAAAATTAGTGGGAGAAACCTTTAGACTAAAGTCCAAGTCTTTTGGTTAAATTATTAATTCAATACACTAATTTGGCCTTGTTTTCTTTTCAGATGTCTTCAAATTTATCGCTCCGGTCACTTCTCGATAACGAGAAGTTAAAGGATCATAACTTTGATAGTTGGTATCGAAGATTAAGAATTATTCTGGAGCATGAACGGATCCTATATGTGATAACGGATCCGGCACCTGAAATCCCTCCCGCTAATGCACGGAGTGCGGTCAGAGATGCTTATCTGAAGTGGGTCTCTGATCGCACTACTGTCCAGTGCATTATGTTAGCGGCGATGAACGACGAGTTCAGTCGAAAATTCGAAGAGGCCCAACCTGATGAAATTCTTCAAAAATTGAAGGAATCCTTCGGCACCCCGGATGATGTAGAATGGTATAAAGTGTCTTGTGCCATCTACAACTCCAAGATGCCGAATGGTGGTTCAGTCACTGATCATGTATTGTACATGATCGAGTTGATTGAAAAGTTGGGCAAACTCGGATGCCCCTTGCACGAGCAGCTCGGCAAGGATGCGATCCTGAATTCTCTTCCCTCCTCCTATCTTGACTTTCTTGATCATATAGAATGAACAAGCCTGCAGTCAACTACCATGGTCTTTTGGGGTTACTGCAGACTTTCGAGAAAGACCACCAACTGAATAAGTGGATGGTAAATTTAGTGGGAGGAAGTAGAGGTCGTCGTCCCTTTAAGAAAGGGAAGAAGAAAATAAATAAAAAGGGAAAGAAGGTGCAGAATGCTCCTGGCCCGAGTCAGACCAGGAAGTATAAGGCTGATCAGTCTTCTGCAGAATGCTTCTACTGCAAGAAGAAGGGACACTGGAAGAGGAATTGTCCTCTTTATATTGCATCCCTTGATCCGAACAGGTCGAGGAAGCAGAAGTCTGCTGAACAAAGTATTTATATGATAAAACCTTATAATTACTCAATTGTTGATACTGCTAACTGGGTATTGGATACTGGTAGTCCAATTCATGTTTGTAATTCATTACAGGGACTTCAAGTTAGCAGAAGATTTGAAGATGGAGAACAGTTTCTGAGCGTCGGGAATGGAAATCGTGTTCCAGTACTGGCGGTTGGAGTCCTGCGTCTTGTCTTTGAGTCTTGTACTGTCGAACTAGTCGACTGTCACTATTGTCCTAGTTTCATTATGAGCATAATCTCTGTAGGCCTTTTGGCCAATTGTGGTTTTGAACTTTCAATAAAAGGAGATTTTTGCAACGTTATTTTGAATAACTCTGTTATAATGAAAGCTAGATTAAATAATGGCATATACGTACTATCAAGGCCTGTTAGTGTAATGTACATTTCTAGCAAATGCCCAAGGTTAGATAATGTCAAAAATTTGTACCTTTGGCACTGTAGGCTAGGTCATATTAACCAAAATAGGATAAACAAGATGCGAGGAGATGGACTCCTCGAGGTCAGTGATTCTGAATCACTGCCCACTTGTGAATCCTGTTTGCTTGGTAAAATGACCAAGTCACCTTTTACTGGAAAGGATGAACGAGCTACAGAACTTCTAAGTCTAATACATACTGATGTATGTGGACCGATGTTAGTTAGTGCCAGAGAAGGATACAAATATTTCATTACTTTTACAAACGACTTTTCAAGATTCGGTTATGTCTTTTTAAGGAGACATAAGTCTGAATCGTTTGAAATGTTCAAACGATACCGTAATGAAGTAGAAAAGCAAACTGGAAAAAGTATTAAAACCCTTCGATCTGATCGAGGTAGTGAATACTTATCTGGTGAATTTTTGACATATCTTGAGGAGAATAGAATTCTCTCTCAATGGACTCCTCCAGGAACACCACAGTGGAATGGTGTGTCCGAAAGGAGGAATCGAACCTTGTTGGACATGGTTCGATCCATGATGGGCTTTGTAACTCTGCCGCTATTCTTTTGGAGATATGCGCTTCTGACAGCCTGTTACTTATTAAATAATGTTCCAAGTAAGTCTGTTGTCTCCACTCCGTATGAGATGTGGAATGGGCGTAAACCCTCAATCTCACACCTTCGGGTCTGGGGTTGTCCGGCTTACGTAAAATGTTTAGACTCAGACAAACTTGGTCCTAAGTCTGACAGGTGTTTATTCATTGGTTATCCTAAGGAAACCAAAGGGTATTTCTTCTACTTGGAGAATGAACAAAAGGTGTTCGTTGCTCTTAGAGCTATCTTTTTGGAAAAGGAGTTCCTTGGAGAAGGAACTATAGCTTATAATATTGAACTTGATGAAGTTTAGCCAATAGAAGAACCTACACACTCTAAGGACATCGTAGAATCGGCTATGATTGAATCACACCCAGAACCCATTAGGAGATCCGGTAGAATACCACGTCACCCAGACAGATACTACGGTTTCTTGGTCCGGGACAGCAATCCCATTGAGCTCGATGAGAACAATGAGGATCTGATCACCTATATGGATGCACTTCAGAGATCTGACTCTGAGGCATGGCTTAGAGCCATGCGATCCGAAATGTAGTCCATGGAAATCAACAATGTTTGGACATTGGTTGATCCGCCTGAAGGAATAAAACCCATCGAGTGTAAATGGATCTTCAAGAGGAAAAAGGGCGCAGATGGGAAGGTAGAGACCTATAAAGCCCGTCTGGTTGCCAAGGGGTATCGTCAGCGATATGGTATCGATTATGACGAGACTTTCTCCCCTGTGTCAATGCTCAAGTCCATTCGGATCATGCTTTCTTTGACATCATATTTTGATTACGAGATCTGGCAGTTGGATGTCCGAACAGCTTTCCTGAATGGGGAGCTGGAAAAAGAGGTGTATATGATACAGCCTGAAGGGTTCATATCCACAGATGAATCAAAAGTATGCAAGTTGCAGAGGTCCATCTATGGACTCAAGCAAGCATCTCGAAGTTGGAACTTATGGTTTGATAGGTGTATCAAATCGTATGGCTTCGTTAAGAACGGAGAAGAACCATGCATCTATAAATGGGTTAATGGTTCTGTGATCGTATTCCTAGTACTATATGTTGACGACATTCTCTTAATCGGGAATGATGTCGCAGCATTACAAGGAATAAAGGTCTGGTTATCATCTCAATTCTCCATGAAGGACTTGGGTGAAGCTTCTTACATACTAGGTATGAAAATCTATAGAGATATATCTAAGAAACTTTTGGGACTGTCCTAGTCTACGTACATTGACACTGTGTTGAAACGGTTCAGCATGAAAAATTCCAAGAAAGGCTATTTTCCAATAGGTTCTGGAATTACTCTTTCCAAGAAGGATTGTGCGACAACTCCTGAGGAAAGAGAGCACATGAGTAGGGTACCTTATGCTTCTGCAGTAGGCTCTATCATGTATGCTATGACTTGTACTAGACCAGACGTGGCATACTCACTAGGAGTAGTGAGTAGATACCAGTTTGACCCAGGTGAGGCGCATTGGAAGGTGGTTAAGTCCATCCTTAAGTATCCAAGAAATACTAAAGATCAGTGGCTAATTTATGGAGAACCTGACTTGAAACTTGTGTGGTACTCTGACTCCAGTTTCCAGTCAGATAGAGATGATAGCAAGAGTGTGTCAGGGTTTGTTTTTACCCTGAATGGAGGAGCGATATGCTGGAAAAGTTCTAAGCAGGCAACTGTTGCAGACTCGGTATGCGAAGTAGAATACATTGCAGCATCAGATGCGGCAAAGGAAGCTGTCTGGTTACGGAAGTTCCTTGGAGAGCTAGGGGTGGCACCTTCCCTAGATGGTCCTGTTCCGGTGTACTATGACAGCACTGGAGCCATTTCTCAAGCTAAGGAGCCGAAAGCTCATCACCGCACCAAGCATATTTTGCGGCGCTACCACCTCGTATGAGAGATCGTGGAACGAGACGACATCAATCTTCTGAAGATCGATGGAAAAGAAAATCTAGCCGACCCCTTCACTAAAGCCCTCGGAATAAAAGAGTTCGACTATTGTAAATGGGAAATGGGTATTAGATACTCTTCTGATTGGCTTTAGTACAAGTGGGAGTTGTTGGGAATTGTGTCCCAAAGCCAATCGCATGGGTTGTAGGTGGTTGTGCTGAGTATTGTACTCTTTTATGAATTAATAAAATATTATTTGGCAGCTCATCACATATTGTATTTTCCTGAATGAACTCTTTCCATGTGATGAAGTCCTTAGGACTATACTGACTTCGATACAAAGAGGATGTATCGAGTGGTCCTTAAACCAAGTTCACAACCAAAGGATATATTGTATTGGATGGCAATATATCAAGTTAGGTTGTTGTAGTTCACATCGTTTGGTTGTATGCTTGACCAAATGAGTGGGGTGACACTGATGTGATCTACAAGTGGAATACGTGATATCTCATTGAACGTGACTCCGTGCAGCCTCTTTCTGCCAAAGGGATACTCACGATTGGATATGGGTATATGTTTCCCTCTGACCTGAGGTCATCGCGGTAGCTTGCAAGCAACTCCCTGCGCTTTGGTGCCGGACTACCCGGATCTTTAATCCGGTGATGAAAGGTTTCTGGGTACAGGCAAGTACTTGTGGAGCAGTGATGGACCAAGATGGAATTGACCTGTCCAAACAGTTTGGATTGAATGTCTCGCAGTATCTCAATTTAGCAAATCCTCGGTCGGGGTAGTCCTAGTGAAGAGTCACAGGGCTTGCGAGGTTGAGACACGTAGTCGACTGACTCGGTCTGGGTTGGCAGCCTAATCTCAGTCGTCATGAGCATTAGAGGTCAAAAGGATGAATTATACGGTAACCATATGCCAGAGGTTCGATAGTTTGCTCCCGCATCTTCGACCTATCCGGATGCCGGGACCCATTGCTAGATGGTTTCCTGTGCTGGTACTAGAAATTGTTCTAATGCTACCGTTTAGGTTCGAACCTATTAGGTCACACGTCACAGAGGATAACTCTCTGATCCGGATACCGATTATGATTGGGAATCGTCTCGATTTTATGGTCACAGTATTTTTTGAGCACTCTTTTCCCCATTTTGCCCTTGTCTGTGTCAATCGAAAAATGTTCCGGGTTGACCTGCTCTGTGCCAGGATTTTTCTGAATCAGTTTTGAACTGATTCGGAGTTCGTTTCGGCCTCCAATTGGTTGTGAACCAATTTTATTCCCTAAACCAGGTTCAATTGGATTGAACCACCATTGGGTTTGGACCAAATTGGTTTAATGGGATTGGACCAATTTTGGTTAGACCAGTTTTGGATGAACCGACGTTTTCATTTCCACTTGACCGTTTTACACGGTTTTTTCTCCACCTGTTGGAATTTTTTTTTTTCGCTGGAAGGAAGGCCAAACGACTCCCAGCTAGCGTCTCTTCCTCTTCTCCCTCCTTTTGGTTTAATGGTTTTTAACATGTGTTAATGGCTTTAATCCCTCGTTTAAGGCTGATTAATTGGGTTTTTGCAGCCGCTGCCTCTCCACCTTCAGACGCTCAACCTCCCTCTCCCTCCCAGCACCTTTTATAAAACCCCACCAAGCCATCCACCGTGAGGTTGAAAAAAGGTTTCACCGTGAGGTTGAAAAATCCCTGCATATGAGAACCAATGAAAGCAAGGTGTTCTTCTTTGAGTGACCCCTGGTTGAGATCTTAGATAGGCTACGTTTTGGAGGGAGAGAGGGAGAGTTTTTCCCATCATTTCAAGTGCTCAAGTTCTGCCCAACAGCAGAAAATCTGTGACCGTGAAGCCCTCTTCCGGCGGCTAGCACCGTGCGTGGAGGCAGATCCGAGAGTCTCTGGCATGTCTCCCCTCTAGAGGGAGTACGACTCTACTCCTAGGAGCAAACCATGCGAGCCGGGATTGCCCCAGCTGCTCCGAAACGAAGACCAAAGTCTGCTAACCAGTTTTGCTGCAGAAATCTGGCAGCAGACTTTGGTGATTTATTTAATTTTTTTGGCTTAGATTTGATTGCAGAAATCGGTGGCAAATCGAAGAAGACTTGTCCAAGAAGCCGCTGCTCAAATTTGGGAGCAAACGGAGGTCCAGAAGGCGATGTTCCGATGATGTTTTGCAAGCCAAAAACAAGGTCCCAAGGAGGAAGACGACTGGAATAACATTATTCCAGTTATTCCAGTCTATTCCTTGTTTATTCCAGAGTTATTCCAGGTAGAATAAAGGTATGGAAAATTTATTTTTTAATCATGCATGGATAGATTAAATTGTTTAATATTTTATATGTTTATGCGTGCCTAAATGCAACTAGACTTAGATTAGTTCCTGGCGGAGCAGATACCCGCTGCGCGAATGTTAAAAATTATTTTAAAATCCAATCTGCTCTCGCAGATGTTTGCATGCCTAGTGTAGGATCTTGTCAAACCATCCACATCTGTTAACTTTCACATTGCTATCTAGATGAGGTATAGCACGATCTTGCGCCTCCAACCGTGCCATTATTGCTTGCAAAATAGCCATCATCTGCTGCTGGGTTGGACCCTGCAGGTTGATGATGTTTTCCGGCTGAAAGAAGTGCCATTGGACAAGCAAGTGTCGCTTATCACAATCCGATTCCGAGATCGAGCAGCGGCTTGGTGGCATGCACAGCACAACCGGAGGTATATGGATGGGAGGCCACCAATTGCATCATGGGCAGCCTTGAAGCAGGAGATGAATCGGGAGTTCCTTCCTCCGAACCATGAACAGGTCCTTTATTCTAAATTGCATGGTTTAACACAAGGAAATCGAAGCGTGGAAGATTATACTACAGAGTTCTACCGAGTGGTGGCTCGAAACCAATTGATGGAGTCAAAACCGAGGTTGGTAGCCATGTATTTGCTTGGACTGCGATTCCCGATCCAGGATGCGTTGGCTCTGCATCGGATTGACAGTGTTGGTGATGCGCACATGCGGGCGCAAGCAGTGGAGCGGATCCTAATTCGGAATAGAGGGTTCCAGAGTAGAGAAAAATTATCTGGTCAATTTTCGGGGCAGAGTTCTGGTAGTAGGAGTGCACCTCCTGTGGTGAGGCAACAAACTTCGGCAGTTCCTCCGAGACCTACAGTGCCGAGTGGGGCTTCAGGTACCCAGCAGAGGGTGGGCAGCAATCGAGCCAATATTCGCTGCCATCGGTGTCATGACCTAGGACATTATGCTAATGAGTGCCCCAAGGCGTGTACCCAGTTACTTATGGAGGAGGAGTAGGAAGTTGAATTTTCCGAGGATGAGGAGTTCGAGGATGAGATCAACGGGTCAAATTTGAAACTTGCTTCCCTTGAAGGCGTCTGGACCTGCGCACGTTTCCTGCTGGCGAGGCTGGCTGCCCCAAATCGTCATAGGCCGGAAACTGAACTGAAACGTCTGGGTTGGGCTTCGCTGAACTATCCCCGGGCTGTCCTGATATATGAGTCAGCTGATCAGGTTCAATATTCATCTCGATGTCCGCATCAGGGTGCCAGTTTCTTGTTTGTAACAAGGTTCTTCTCCAATGGAATAAAGTAATCTTTCTTTTCTTCTATATCTCTTCTTATATCTCTTTGTATATTGAATCCAAGAACAGGTTCCTTGATTATTGGTTTCTTGCATCAAGAACTCTTTCACATTGCTTCTGTGGTATAGGTGCTGATCTGGATTCTTTACAAGTGGTATTAGAGCTGATCTAGATGCACAACAATTGGTATTATAGCCTTGTTTGAGCATTGGGAGAGGAGGATTCAAGGAGGCACTGACCCTGGTTCATCCCCAAGAAGGAAGAGGACGTCGGCTTGAAACCTGTTTTTTACTGCATTTGTCCGCACGTATTGCGGGTTTCTATCCTTGGATCCCATTGAGGTATTTCTAAAATTTAGCCTTTTGAGTTGTTCTTCGTGGCCTGATCAACCATGAATAGTAGTATCAAGGTGGAGTTTGAGAAATTTAATGGGAAGGGATGCTTTCTATGTGGAAGGTTTAGGTGGAGGATTTGTTGGTGTAGAATTTTCTTGATATGGCTTTTGAAGAAAAGCCAGAGGGGATGATGGATCGGGATTGGTTATCTTCGCTGAAGAGGTCTGACATTGACATTAGGTTTGCACAGCTATCTGGGTTATAGCGGAAGCACAGGTTGGTGTTGCAGTCACGGGGATAGAGTAGGAAGATATCAGTTTGATGTCAGGAGTGCGGTGGAGTAAGAGTCTCAGGAGCTATGGATCATGGGTTAATGTTCCAACTGGGGAGGTGAGGTGGCTTTGACTGGAAGATGTCAGCTTTGGAGATAGTAGGAAAGGTGCAGACGGTCAGTGGAGCTTGTCAAGACTTATAGCACCAAGGTGGAGATTGTTGGGGCAAATGTGGTGCTCCAACTCTTGAGAGACCACGAGAGGAGCCACACAGGTTTGGGAGTTGGTTTATAAGTTTTCAGGGCTCTAAGTCTTGTTGAGTTAGGGGGCTTGACCCAGGGTTGAGAGAACATGTGAGACATGGGTATACATGGGCTCGGGGTTTGAGTGTTTTCTCACATTGACTTGTTGTGGGGAGTTTTTTGAGAGATTGTAACATAACCCGGTTGGGTTATGAGTTTTAGGTCCAGAGGTGTAGCCAGCTGGCCCTAGGTGTGAAAGGGGGTTCAGTTGGTTATTAGGTTAGCTTAGTTGGTTAGTAGGTTGGTTGGTTGTAACCAACTTAGGAATCCAAACCACCTAAGAGTCCTAACCGGTTTGGTCCTAGGAAGCCTAACTACCCAAAATGACTAAACCCAACAAGAACCTAACCACTCAAGGACTAAACCGCCCACCCATTTATTTAAAGGAGGGAGGGGGCGACGGTTTGGAGAAGAGAAGGGACCGTGGGGCTTGGCTCACGATCTTGGGGAGTCCAGTGGGGACTTCACAGTTCTTGAGAGATGCATGCATGAGTCTTCTCGGTTTTGAGAAGAGGGGGTGCGTGCATTGGGGCTTGGGCTTTGGAGAGGGATGGATCATGATATGGAGAGGAGATGGCATGAAGCTTCTCGGTTTTGAGAGGGGGTGCCAGTTTTTTGTTTATAACAAGGTTCCTCTCTAATGGAATAAAGTAATCTCTCTTTTATCCTATATCTCTTCTTCTATCTCTTTGAGAACAGGTTTCTTGATTGCTGGTTTCTTGCATCAAGAACTCTCCCACATTGCTTCCACGGTATAGGCACTGATCCAGATTCTCTACAAGTGGTATCAGAGCTGATCCGAATGCACAACACTAAAATGGGTGCTCATCAGGCTATGAGTTCATTGAATTGATCTGTCATAAGAATATCTTATGGAAGTCTTACTTGTTAAAAGATGATTCTTTTAGCGAAAGTTTTGTAAGTAATCCTTAGCCTTGAGACGACCATGGTATCTTATACACAAGAATCCTTATTTTGGTTCATACTCATTCATAACTCAATAGTCATGACGGGATGTTCATGGATATGATGAATTGTGTATAAAGATTATAAGTATGTCAATAAGGAATCAATCACTCATAGTAAAGAAAGTGATAAGTATATTAATTATCCAAATTTAATCATTAAAATCAATATTAATTAATTCATATTATTAAAAATTGATATTTTTTTATTAATATTTTATAAAAGAAAGAGCTCGTAGATTGAAAGAGCTTGATTTCAAAGTCCAACAATGCAGACGTCACTCAAACCAGACTTAAAATGAATTCAGAATCAAGATTTAAAATTTATTAAATGATTTGCATAGTTATTAAAGCAACCGATCCACTATGGACTGGTTTCTTGGTCTACGGAACATGCCATGACTCATAGGTAGCCATTGCTACCGGTCCAAGGGGCCGCTCCTTGGACCACCGACCATCCCAAGCAATAGATTCATTAGAGGAGGCATTGGAGCTGTTCCTCTTGCTGCCGGGAGCTTCCTCTCACCATTGGGAGCCATCCCTTGTTGGAAAAACCACCAGAGAAACCACCTAAGAACCATTTTTCATGATCCTCCCCCTTCTCCATTCATTCAGCACCACCAAATTTCTTCATCGCCTCCCGTCGTCGATCACCTCCCCATGGATAGAGTTTCCCCTCATTTGCCACCATCCTTCTCCTTGTCCCAAGATCACCATCTCCCGTTTTTTCCTATGAACAATCTTTCTACCACTATGCCAACCACCAGTTACAGCCGCTCATTGTCGCCACTGTCCGTTGCATCATGCTACCATCAGCCATTCGCTGTGATGGGGAGAAAAGAGGGATCCAAATTCCATTGGAAGAGGGAGGATCAGGATTCGGTGAGTCTGGTTCGGACCCCTCTTACCCGAGAAGGAAGAAAAGTGATCTCGCATGATTTTTGGCATGTTTTCAGACCTGTGATGCAAAATGGATGGCTAAGAATTTTTTGCACGATATCTGACCAATCTTGAGCCTGATCGACTCCAAATTTGACTGGGAGGAAGCCTTAGACGAGCTCTATAAAAGGAGGACCCCAGGCAGCAGTCCAGGCATCAGTTCCTTTAGCAAATTTTGCATAGTTTATTTTCTTTTTCTTTTATTTTAGATTATTATATTAGGCTTAGAAAAAAGGTGAATTACAGAGGAGATGCTGGCAGTAGCGATGCGCTGCTAGACTCCTTCAACCTGGAATGAAGATGAAGCCTGTAACTAGGTTCTATCTTTCTTTTTGTACTTGATTCCTAAGCAATAAAGATTATGCTTTTCTTGTTTATATCTCTTGAGTTAATTTTCTGTTTGAGGTTTTGATTTGGCATACATGGCCTACACCCTCTATCGATATACCATGATCTTAGAACATGATACATGCCTAAGAGAAGTAGATCGTAGTATGGTAGATTATACCCCTAATCTTACAAATCAAGTAGATAATTTATACTTTGAGTGGACGTGTCTTCGAACACGACCCGTGCCCCATAGGAGATAAATTATTCTAACACTGAATTTGTAAGAATTATTGATATTCCAACATACAGAGAAGAAGATAAAACCTATTTGCATGGTGGATTCGAATTCTTAGGTTACTTCTCTTGCTAATTGATTTAACAAAGTAATTAGTTATTATCTTTTAATAATTACTACTTTCAATTTAATCTTTACAACCATTTTTTTTTATTATTTCCATGGAATAATTATCCCTGATCCCCAAGGATATGATCTCGACTTACCACTAGCTGTAGTAATGAGTAGGTTTTATTTTTAACTGCCTATGATAGCGATCAAATTTTGGTACCGTTGCCGGGTATTAAGGCATGATTATTTTACAAAGAAAATAAAAAAAATTCTCTTTTTATACATAGTTATTGCTCTCTTTAGTTATTGTTTTTTTTAGTTGCCTTAATTATTAGATTTCTTTATTTTCTTGTTAACATAAAAAAAATTACTCTCCTTTTTACAAACCAACTCCTAACCTAATCAACCTTTCCTTCTAATTAACTTACCTTACATGATCCATAAGAAAACCCTAAGACACTTTGCATAAAATATAATTAATTTAAGGAAATAAATTAATAAACCTTAAAAGACTTCTTAACTTGTTGGGAGATCTTGTTTGACTTGCACTACATTTGATAGAAAAGTGCCATAAGAGCCAATCATTGTAAGGGCCTTTTTTGTATTCTTCCAACTCTTGTATGATATTATATATAATAAAAGCATCTGTTTTCATCATATACTGTTGTGTCTTATTTATGATTATGATGAACCCCATAGATTAGAGCAATGAAATTAGGATTATGATGAAGTTCATAACAGTGAAACCTAATTTCCTATAAATCCTAATCTAAAATGTTCTTAGTCATTGGATCATTGATTCGGAGATCAATGAATCCGGTAAGACTAGCGTATCCTATGCATGCTCAGATGATGAGAGTGGCTGGTCTCACAACCACTTGTGCAGAAACACTAATACAAAGAAAATGGTGCTCATCAGGATATGAGTACACTGAACTGATCCGTACTGAGACTATCTTTTGGAAGTCTTACTACTTGTCAAAAGATAGATCGCTGAGTAGGAGTTGTTCATGTGATCTTTAGACCTGAGGTCACCATGGTTCCTTGTGCACAGTAAGCTATATTTTGGTTCATGCTCGTTCATGCCATTACGATATGTACGGGGTGTTCTGGGTATGGTGGAAGGTCTATGGAGGATATGAGTGGACCAATCATTCCTAGTAAGAGGAATTGTTATCCTATGCAATCTCTTCAATGAGTGACTTAAGGAGCCTTCGATCAAAGCAGGATGAGATTAATAGAATCTAATCAGTCATCAGCTGAGTCCTCATTATTGAGTTGAGATTCGATATGATTAAGTGTTAGGGTTTGATTCTATCCATACCTATCACTTAATCGGGATAATGGGAGATCGAAATATTGAATTGCACAGTAACTTACTACTGAAGGGTATTTTGGTAATTTTTACCAAATTCCTTATCTTTCGGGTAGGCATGACACGTTGCTAGATGTCAATCTTGTCTTGTAGGTATTCATGAACCAATTGGATTGGTTTCATGAGTTAATTTGATGGATGGTTCGAATTGGACAATTAGATGAGCTAGTTTGACCTAATTAGGTCAATCGGGTTTGATTGGATCGAACCGTCTCAAACCTAAACCTACTGTTGGTTAGATGTGGAACCCAATGGGTCACACACACTAGAGAATTGGACAAGGAATTCATTCATGATTTAATTAGGGTCATAGGATCCTAATTGGTTAGCTAGGTGACACACTAGCATGTGTAGGCTAACCTAATTCCTAAACCCAATCAGATTAGATCTGGTTGCTTGCTAAATAGACTAACCAATTTATGGGAGACCTAAATTACGTTATGTTCTAAGTAGGATAAATCTATCAGATTTTATCTGATATTTTTTGGAGATTTTATCTTTGAATTATGAAGAGTCCCTAAGGCATAGGACTCTTGGTGCCTAAATGACATGTTAGCATTCAAAAGGGCCTAGAAGGGTCTATAGTTCTCTGATCAGAAAAATTTTTATATGATCGGAAAGATTATTTAATTCCCTTTCATTTGACACCCATATTGCATATACTTTAACTTTGTCAAAGGTAGCATATGGCATGGAAAAAGGTTGGCTGAATTGTGAAGAGAAGCAACTCTTCATTTGGCACGCAGAAAGGACCAAGAGTCCTTCTGCATATGAGTTTCTTCTGTTGATTGGACTTCTTCTAATCTTTATCTTTGTCTTCACTCCCTTTCATGAAGGATTTGACTGGTCAATGATTTTTGAATTGGTGTGAAGAAGGAAAGGATGAATGGCGCACATGAAAGGTTGCGACTTTTCATGAGAGGGCACATGGTTTGAAGTAGAGTCCTACTTTCAAATCTCTTCAGTTTTCTCTGACTTTTGGGAAATGAGAAGATGCCTCTTGGCTCTTCCAGAGATCGGTACATGCCATGTGGCATGAGAAGGTTTCATTTGGACATGAAGAGATGTTAGATAAGACTCCTGAATCCTAAAGAGTCTTATCAGATATGAAGAAACATATCTGATAAGAGATTTTGGGATGTGTTTCACGCCCCTTAAGAATCTATTTAAAGGGTGTACGGTGGAATGAGAAGATATTCATTCGGTCATCTAAAATAGGAGTCTAGATTCTATCATATTATCCATTTGAGTTTTTCTCTCTCCCTCTTCATTTCTTTAAGACAAGACTTGTCTTGTTAAGACAAGGTCTTTTCTATTAGGACAAGGCTTTGTTTTAGGACATAAGCCTAAGGGGTCATAAAGGATGGTTGTCCTAAAACTAAGAGTGATTTAGAAGAGTATCCAAAGAGTCCTATAGTGGGATAGTTAGTCCTACAAAGGCCAGAGTCTATAAGGTTGCCGAAAGAGTCCTACCGGGGCAAGCAACTTCAAGAAGGAGTTCTTCCTTGTTTCAAATCTTGTGTGGATCATCGTTGGAGGACTTACACTTGTGAGTCTAGTGGAAGAAGTGGAATATAGCGCTCCATGTATGTTTCATTAACCTTCTTTTATGATATATTAGTTGTAATCGAATAAGGGATCTTGGGAATTAGGGTTTCTAACTGATAAAGTGTTATCTTTATGCATGAAATTTTAGAATTCAGTCTTACTAAGTTACATAATGATCTCCTTGAAACCCAACAGTGGTATCAGAGCCACCCTTAGTTTATTTCAACTATTTGTCATTTGTAATGAAGATGATCCTCCCAGGATTATGATTCAATGCATATTAGGGATCATATGTTTGGTCTCTACTTTATTATGAAAAATATCATGTTATTATTTTATGCATATTGTAGATCAAATGCATCGTTATAACATGTTTTATCCTAACATCTATTTAGGATTGGATTAGTCAGCGAGGTATTTGAAATATCATGCTATGATATGATTGCTATGTACATCATGCAATGTTATGCATATGCTAGATTGATATGCCTTGTGCTAGTCACTAGTTAGGGTTTTTTAACACTTAAACCCTAATCTTTAAAATATGTCAAGATATTTTTTTTTAGTCACATTCTGAAATAAGGTTGTCCTAACATAACGGTGAATGTCTGTTATGTTGTAAGGTTGTCCTAGAATGATGACACACCTAGCATATATTTTGCATCATGTCATATATGTATGGTTTTCTGTTATAAGTACATTATGATATGTTAAATAGTATTAGAATGTGTTTGAGACCATCAAAGCCCTCATTAAAAAATCATATTTAGTCTTAGTATCAAATTAATCATGATGCATAACCAATTAGGATTTGATCAGCCAATTAGTGTCTAGGCAAGTGGTTCTGCGAAGGTAAAGGGATTGAGGTTTATTTATTGGTTCCGTTGTCTAACTTGGCCAATTTAATTGGTGTCTAAGGAAAGCAATGGGGGGACCCCCTCACCCCTTCCACTTGCCTGGCCAATTTGGTCATATCTAAACCTTAACTTGTGAATGCTAATTGATTATGTATACTATAATTTGCCTTCCTTCATGCTAAGCCAAATTAATATCAAAACTATAGTAGTTTTGTTGTGTAACACAAGATCTACTCTAGGATTTGATATGAAATTTGTATTGGTGCACTTAGTGCTTTATGGCATGGTTGAAATTGTTGCTTTGTTGTGTAACACAAGGGCAACAATCTTCAATTATAGCTATATAGAAATGAAGGGTTTGACTAAACTAAGACATTATAGTTTGTTGTGTAACACAAGACTATAAGTGTCTTAGAGGCAAAGATAATTGTTCAGAATCACACGGGTTGCAATTGGAAAGTAAGTCCTACCTTTGAACTTATTAGTGTTTGTTGTGTAACACAAGGCACTAATGAGGAATTTGGATCTCAACCCCATTAAGAAAACCGGGAAGGTTTCTCGTTTACCATAAAATGAGGGTTATGGTATTTGAAGAAAATAGTGGGAGACATAATTAGATAGTAAGTCCTTATCTAGTTATGAAAGTCATTCTTGAGTGGTCTACTGATATTGTTCTTTAATTAAATGTAGGATATTTATGTTTATGGCTTCAAACTTATCACTGAGGGGCATCTTGGATGCCAATAAGTTAACCGATCCAAATTATGTGGATTGGTTGAGGAACTTGAGAATCGTATTAACTCAGGAGAAGCTTTCCTATATACTTGATTCTCCGGATCCTGAGGTGATTGGAGAGAATGCTTCAGAGGAGGAAAGGGCCACACATCAAATGTGGCTAAATGAGAGTATGACTGTCAGGTGCATCATGTTGGCTTCCATGAGCAACGAGCTCCAAAGGCAACGTGAAGGTCTGGAACCTTAGTCCATATTGCTCAATTTAAAAGAGCTTTATGAAGAGCAAAGTAGGGCTGCCCGATACGAGATATCGAAGCAGTTGTTCCGAGCACGGATGAGTGAAGGTTCACCTGTGCAAACCCATGTGCTGAAAATAATTGACTTAATCACTCGATTGGCTCAACTGGGGTTTGTAATGGATAGTGAACTTAATTAGGAATTGATCCTGCAATCACTTCCAGATTCCTTCTCTCAGTTTGTTCTTAACTACCATATGAACAAATTGAATACCACTTTGCCAGAGCTGCTTAACATGCTTAAGACAGCTGAGAGCCACTCTAAAGGAGATAAGGCTCATGTTCTTCTTGTTAATGGAAGAAAGAAATAGGCAAGGAAAAAGGGTATGAAAAGAAAGTTTAACTTTAAGAAGAGCATCCAGAAGAAAAATAAGAAAGCTAAGAAGGATGATGGAGCCTGTTTCCATTATGGCAAGACTGGGCATTGGAAGAAGAATTGCAAGGTTTACCTTGCAAGTGTGAAGCAATATACAAGTGGAGCATCTAAAGGTTTGTACATGATACAAACTAATTTGTCATTGAGTGCTTCTATTTCTAATTCATGGGTATTAGATACCGCATGTGGATCTCATATATGCAATTGATCGCAGGGACTCCATAGAATTAGAAGATTGAAGAGGGGTGACTTTAAGCTGCATGGGGCCAGTGGTGAAGCCATATATGCTGAAGCTGTGGGCACCTATCTTCTTTTATTACCTTCGGGTGATGTAATAAAGCTAAAAGAATGCTTCTATGTACCATATATTATTAGAAATATTATTTCTATCCCCTTCTTATTACAACAGGGATATGAAATAAGTGTAAAGAGCAGTGGCTGCTCTATTCTTTATAATAATAAAATATTTGGACATGGATCTTTTATAAATGGTCTTCTAACTTTGCAACTTAATGATAATATTTTTCTTGTTGATGATAAGAAGAGAAAAAGAGATAATGACAATGTCACATATCTCTGGCACTGCCGATTAGGTCATATCAGTGAGTCAAGAATAAACAAGTTAGTCAAAGATAATTACTTTGACTCTAATGATTTCCAAACATTAGGAACTTGTGAATCTTGTCTCAAAGGAAAAATGACTAAGTCTCCATTCACTAGATATGGAGAAAGAGCAACTGAATTGTTATGTCTTATACATACTGATGTGTGTGGACCTATGTCAACTCAGGCCAAAGGAGGATATTCTTATTTCATCACTTTTATTGATGATTTATCAAGGTTCGGTTATGTGTATCTTATGAAATACAAGTCTGAAGCTTTTGATAGGTTTAAAGAATATAAAAGTATGGTTCAAAAATAAACTGGACTTAGTATTAAAACTCATCGTTCTGATCGTGGAGGTGAATACTTGTCTAGTGAGTTTTTGAACCATCTCAAAGACAAAGGCATTATTTCTGTATGGACTCCTCCTTATACACCCCAGTTAAATGGAGTGGAAGAAAGGAGAAATTGCACCTTATTAGATATGTTGAGGTCCATGATGAGCTTCACAGATCTTCCCATTTCTTTTTGGGGACATGCCCTGGAAACTACTGCATATATATTAAACAGGGTTCCATCTAAGTCAGTAAGTAGCACTCTATATGAGTTATAGAATGGCAAGAGACCAAATCTTAAATACTTAAAGATTTGGGGTTGCCATGCTTATGTCAAGAATAATTTTGGACATAAGTTAAGTGCTAGGACTGACAAATGTAGGTTTGTTGGTTATCTGAAAGAGGGTGTTGGATACCTCTTTTATAATAAAACTACTGAGAAAAAGATAATTGTCAGTAGGCATGCTACATTCTTGGAGCAAGAATTTATCCAAGAAAAAAGTAGTAATTCTTCACTTGAGTTATGTGAAGAACTGAACCAACAAACTGATGAGCCTTCAAGAGATATTCCTCAACCAGAAGTTCTTAAGGATCAAGAACAGCCACATTACACACCTCCTCTCCGAAGGTCAGAGAGGGTGCGGGGAGCACCTCTTAGATATGGCTTTGTCGTCGGAGATGACAATGAAGCCAGTATCATACAGAATGATGATCCTGTGACCTATTCAAAAGCTGTCGAGGGTAGAAACTTCGACAAATGGCTAAGTTCCATGAAATCTGAAATGGACTCCATGTATTCCAATTAGGTTTGGAATTTGGTAGATCTACTTGAAGGAATTAATCCAATAGGGTGTAAATGGGTCTTTAAGAAAAAGACTGGAGCAGATGGTCAAATTGAGACCTACAAGGCTAGACTGGTAGCAAAATGTTTCAGACAAAAACATGGTATAGACTATGATGAAACTTTTTTTCCAGTAGCCATGCTCATCAAGTCCATTCGGATAATGCTTTCCATAGCAGCATACCATGACTATGAGATCTGGCAGATGGATGTAAAGACTGCTTTCCTCAATGGAAACCTTGAGGAAGAAGTCTATATGTCACAACCAGAGGGTTTTGTCTCAAGTGTGAGACCAAATCAGGTATGCAAATTAAAGAAGTCTATTTATGGACTTAAGCAAGCATCGAGGAGTTGGAACATCCATTTTGATGAAATAATTAAAGGATTTAGTTTTATCAAAAATGTGGATGAACCATGTGTGTATAAGAAGACAAGTAGGAGTGCACTTGTTTTCTTGGTTTTGTATGTGGATGACATACTGATCATTGGGAATGATATCCCAATGTTGCAATCGGTTAAGACTTGGCTATCATCAAAGTTTTCCATAAAGGATTTGGGAGAAGCATCCTATATACTGGGTATAAGGATCTATAGAGATAGATCCAAGAGGATGCTAGGCATATCCCAATCCAGGTACATTGACTTAGTGTTTAAGAGATTCAATATGGATGGAAGTAAGAAAGGTTACTTGCCAATGAGTCAAGGCATACATCTCTCTAAAAATATGTCTCCTAAGATATCGGAAGAAAGAGAGAGGATGACTAAGATTCCTTATGCTTCGGCTATAGGATCAATTATGTATTCTATGTTATGTACCAGACCTGATGTTGCTTATGCCTTAGGCATAGTGAGTAGATTTCAGGTAGATCCAGGAGAAGATCATTGGAAAGCTGTGAAAAATATTCTTAAGTACCTTAGAAGGACTAAAGATATTTTTCTAGTATATGGAGGATCTGAGTTGAGATTAGAAGGCTATACAGATTCTAGTTTTCAATCAGATCCAGATGATAGCAAATCCACATCGGGGTATGTCTTCATCCTGAATGGTGGTGCAGTGAGTTTGAAAAGTACAAAAAAGCCAATAGTAGCTGACTCAGTCACTGAGGCAGAATACATAGCTGCAAGTGAAGTCACAAAGGAAGCTGTTTGGATGAAGAAATTCATCATGGAATTGGGCATGGTTCCTGATATACAATAGCCAGTGCCATTGTACTGTGATAACACTAGAGCTGTTGCACAAGCCAAGGAACCAAGGTCTCATTACAAGTCCAAGCACATTCTAAGACGGTTCCATCTCATTCGAGAGATAATAGAAAGATAAGATGTTGTCATTAATCGAGTAGATACAAAGAACACTATAGCAGACCCATTCACTAAATCATTACCTAAGCAACATTTAGATCACCACTTGGATGGTATGGGTATAAAGTACAAGGGCGATTGGCTTTAGTGCAAATGGGAGTTTGATAGAAAAATGCCCTAAGATCCAATCTTGTAAGGGCCTTTTTTGTATTCTTCCAACTCTTGTATGACATTATATATTAATAAAGGCATCTGTTTTTATCATATACTGTTGTGTCTTATTTATGATTATGATGAACCCCATAGATTAGAGCAATGGAATTAGGGTTATGATGAAGTTCATAACAATAAGACCTAATTTCCTATAAACCCTAATCTAAAATGTTCCGAGTCATTTAATCATTGATTCGGGGATCAATGAATCTGGTAAGACTAGCTTATCCTATGTATGCTCAGATGATGAGAGTGGTTGGTCTCACAACCACTTGTGTAGATACACTAATACAAAGAAAATGGTGCTCATCAGGGTATGAGTACACTGAACTGATCCGTACCGGGACAATCTTATGGAAGTGTTACTACTTATCAAAAGATAGATCCATGAGTAGGAGTTGTGCATGTGATCTTTAGACCTGAGGTCACCATGGTTCCTTGTGCACACTAAGCCATATTTTGATTCATACTCATTCATGCCATTACGACATGTATGGGGTGTTCTGGGTATGGTGGAAGGTGTATGGAGGATATGAGTGGACCAACAAAGAATCGATCATTCCTAGTAAGAGGAATTGTTATCCTATGCAATCTCTTCGATGAGTGACTTAAGGAGCCTTTGATCAAAGTAGGATAAGATTAGTGAAATCTAATCAGTCATCAGCTGAGTCCTCACTATCGAGTTGAAATTCGATATGATTAAGTGTTAGGGTTTGACATCTATCCATACCTATCACTTAATCGGGATAATGGGAGATCGAAAGATTAAATTGCACGGTAACTTACTACTGAAGGGTATTTTGATAATTTCTACCAAATTCTTCATCTTCCGGGTAGGCATGACACGTTGCTAGATGTCAATCTTATCTTGTAGGTATTCATGAACCAATTGGATTGGTTTCATGAGTCAATTCGATGGATGGTTCGAATTGGACAATTAGATGAGCTAGTTTGACCTAATTAGGTCAATCAGGTTCGATTGGATCGAATCAGCTCAAACCTAAACCTACTGCTAGCTAGATGTGGAACCCAATAGGTCACACACACAAGAGATTTGGACAAGGAAGTCATTCAGGATTTAATTAGGGTCATAGGATCCTTATTGGTTAGCTAGGTGACATACTAGCATATGTAGGCTAACCTAATTCCTAAATCTAATTGGATTGGGTCCGGTTGCTTGCTAAATGGACTAACCAATTTATGGGAGACCTAAATTGGGTTATGTTCTACATAGGATGAATTTATCAGATTTTATCTGATATTTTTTGGAGGTTTTATCTCAGAATTATGAAGAGTCCCTAAGGCCTGGTGCCTAAATGACATGTTGGCATTCAAAAGGGCCTAGATGAGTCTATGGTTCTCTGATCGAAAAAATTTTTATATGATCAGAAAGCTTATTTAATGCCCTTTCATTTGACACCATATTGCATATACTTTGACTTTGTAAAAGGGTGCATATGGTGTGGAAAAAGGCTGACCGAATTGTGAAGAGAAGCGACTCTTCATTTGGTGCGTAGAATGGACCAAGAGTCCTTCTGCAGATGAGTTTCTTCTGTTTATTGGACCTCTTCTAATCTTTATCTTTATCTCCACACACTATCATGAAGGATTTGACTAGTTAATGATTTTTGAATTGGCGTGAAGAAGGAAAGGATGAATGGCGCACATGAAAGGTTGCGATTTTTCATGAGAGGGCGCACGGTTTGAAGCAGAGTCATTCTGCTTTCAGATCTCTTCAGTTTTCTCTGACTTTAGGAAATGAGAAGATGCCTCTTGGCTCTTCCAGAGATTGGTACATGCCATGTGGCATGAGAAGGTTTCATTTGGACATGAAGAAATGTCAAATAAGACTCCTGAATCCTAAAGAGTCTTATCAGATATGAAGAAACATATCTGATAAGAGATTTTGGGATGTGTTTCATGCCCCTTAAGAATCTGTTTAAAGGGTGTACAGTGGAATGAAAAGATATTCATTCAGTCATCTGAAATAGGAGTCTAGATTCTTCCGTATTTTCCATCTGAGTTTTTCTTTCTCCCTCTTCCTTTCTTTAAGACAAGACTTGTCTTGTTAAGACAAGGTATTTTTTATTAGGATAAGGTCTTTTCTATTAGGACAAGGCTTTGTTTTAGGACATAAGCCTAAGGGATCCTAAAAGAGGGTTGTCCTAAAACCAAGAGTGGTTTAGAAGAGTATCCAAAGAGTCCTATAGTGGGATAGTGAGTCCTACAAAGGCCAAAGTCTAAAAGGCTACCGAAAGAGTCCTACCTGGGCAAACAACTTCAAGAAGGAGTTCTTCCTTGTTTCAAATCTTGTGTGGATCACCGTTGGAGGACTTACACTTGTGAGTCTAGTGGAAGAGTGGAATATAGCACTCCAGGTATGTTTCATTAACCTTCTTTTATGACATATTAGTTGTAATCGAATAAGGGATCTTGGGAATTAGGGTTTCTAACTGATAAAGTGTTATCTTTATGCATGAAATTTTATAATTCAGTCTTATTAAGTTGCATAATAATCTCTTTGAAACCCAACAGCATTTCCATAAAATACTTTAAGGGAACAACTCCTAAATAACGTAAGGTAAAAATTTCATCACCCTTCTTTGGTCCATAAACCACCACCCTACATATTGCATTGACCTAAGTCTTAATTTAAAATCAATTAGATGTTGGCCCCTAAGGATTTTTGAGCTCATTAGGTCAAGGGATCCTGAGAGTTGGACTAGCTCAGGATTAACTGGTTCACTAGTATCTAGGAAAGGGGTTCAAAGATGATATAGCCCTGAAGAAAGGTGGTTCTTTAATTGGTTCCATTGTTTGACCTGGCCAATTTATTTGGTATCTAAGGAAAGTAATGGGAGGATCCCCACTGACCTTATCCTTACTTGGCTAGTTGCTAGTTAGTATCTGACTTCGAAGACTCAAAGGCAACTTTGGTAGTTAGGAGCTATCTAGATATAGGATAATCCTAGGATAGAGAGTCATGTTTGATAACTTGTTTGCTAATAGAAATTTTAACCTAATTAAACTATCATTCTCTATCGTCTCTAGATTTCTGATGCAGAACAAATAAAGGGATGCGATGCGGAAGTAAATTAAGATTAACTAATTTTTTTTTGTTGTTTTTATATGTTTGTAGAAGTTGGCTTCAAATCAAAGAAAAGTTAACCTAACATTGAAAGATACTAATATGATAATTGAAAGCACAATTTTAAGGAAACTAAATTATCAGAGTAGTTCAGAAGCAACGGATCGCTGGGGGTTGAGAAACTCCTAGACCTAGGGTTTCGCTCCGAACTTTCAACAGAACAGAAATAAAGAGAAGAGATGGTTTATATAACCAGACAATGATCTTCACAGATTTTGGTGGAAGAACTCTCCCGAGCAGATTGTTGGATCCTCGGATTCAGATATCTTCGTAATGGATCCTCCAATACTGGTCCTTTGGCGGGTTGGCTTCTCCTGAACTCAAGATCTGGAAGAGAAGAAAAACAATTGATGGAATCAGAGAGTCAAGGGAAAGATTTACCAGGTTGATGAACTTGAAGATTGAAATTGCTGAAAACTGGATTCTCCTGGATGTTGATGTGATTTTCCTTGGAACTTGCTCTGGATCTGAAGTAGCCGGACTGGATCTGGATGAAGGTGGACGGCCTGGACTTGTAGAGAGAGAGATGCCATGGGAGATGGATGGAGCTAGGGTTTGATGGATTGAAAATAATGAAGGGTGGCTAGGGTTTTGGAATTTCAAGTGGCTAACCTAGGGTTTTGGATAAAGATGGAGATCTCTCACCTCCTCAAGGCTCCAATGGAACCCGGATTACCCCCTCACGGAGCTCAACACTTAGAATAGTGCGGAAGAAGAGAAACCTAGGTCACTCAACACAAGAGAATAGCAAAAATAATTTTTCTTCATTGATTTCTTAAAGTTACAAAGAGGGGTCTATTATATAGACCTAAAATTTTCTCCAAGCTTGTACAAATTCCCATGTGGGACTAAACTCCTCCAACCTCTAGATTAGGTAGAAAATCTCCTCTCTTGGCTGACCAAGAGTTCAAAAAAATTTGGGACGGCCATAAAGGAATTTTTTTTGGAATTTTTATGGCGCCTCCTTTGGAGTTGGATTTGGATTTGGAGTCCTCTTCTTCTTATGGCATTTCTTCTTTTCTTCCACTCCAAGTTAAGCTCTTTGATTTTGATTTAAACTTCAATTGGATGTCCTTCTTTGATTTTTTCTCCAAGAGAAGTCTTTTCCTTCTTTGCTTAGACAAAATTGGCAGGTATGGGCGCCTCCTTTAAATTAGCTTCCAATTTGATTTTTTTCTTCTTTGGATGTGGGGACCATGATACTGGGATGCCTCTGTGGCGCCTCCTGGACTCTGGCGTGTGCTCAGAGTGTGGCTGGGCGTGTGGCTTGGAGTGTGGCCTCCACTTGCTTGAACCTTGATTTGATTGGAAGACAAATGTGGCACCATTTTGGACCAAATTGAAACCACATCGGGACTTGCATCGAGTCAACATGACTCAACAAAATTTAAATGGTGACTCAAGAAATAAATAAACTGGTTGACCAGGTCAACCTTTATTACAAACCCTAATTTCTCGGGCAATGTCAATCAGAGATCCAAATGGAGCTCTGAAGTCTTCTTCTGAGTCTGGTGCCCGCACCAATTCTCCAAGGGTGGGAGGAACTCGACCCTGTCGAGTAAGGCTCAAGTTGGCTCTGGTATCTCTCCAAGAGGTCTGGGTCCAATTCTTGTAATTCTTCTCGGGAGATCCAAGAGTCATCAGAATCTGGCCTTCCTTGCCAGCGGACCAGGTACCTTTGGTATCCTCGATTACGAGTAGAGATAACCTGATCATCCAGGATCTTTTCAATCTGCTCTTTCCTCACAGGCCAGTTTGTTGGTGGACACACAGGGTCGGGATCACTCTCAATGATAGGGTTAGGCTCAAAAGGCTCACTAGGAATCACAGCTAGCTCCCTGTACTCTACTAAGTCTGTAATGTTGAAAGTAGAGCTAATGCCTAGTTCTGGAGGCAACTCGAGCACATAGGCATTGGATCCTACTCTCTTTACCACTCTAAATGGTCCAGCTCCCCTAGCATGTAACTTTCTAACGGTTCCAGGAGGAAACCGTTCAGGCCTTAACCTAATCATCACATAGTCTCCCTCAACAAAAGATTTGACTCGCCTTTGAGTATCAGCCAACTTCTTATAAGTTTCATTACTTAAATTTATTTTGGCATGAATTTCTTTATGCAAGTCTTTTACATGCTGTGCAAAATTCTCAGCAGATTCGGAGACTCGAGTGTGGACAGGTAAAGGAACTAGGTCAAGAGGTGTGTGAGGTTTGTACCCATGTACAATTTCAAATGGACTCTTACCCGTAGACCTATTGACCGAGTCATTGTACGCAAATTTTGCCCTTGGTAGGTATAAATCCCAATTTCTGGTGTTTTCACCAACAAGACATCTCAGCAGATTTCCTAGGCTACGGTTCACTACTTCAGTTTGGCCATCAGTTTGGGGATGATAGGCAGT
This sequence comes from Areca catechu, assembly GCA_021397845.1. NCBI lineage: Eukaryota > Viridiplantae > Streptophyta > Magnoliopsida > Arecales > Arecaceae > Areca > Areca catechu. The sequence continues at coordinate 83,195,383 of CM038052.1, forward strand.
TGAAAACTTAAGTTTTGTCCCTAACTTATGCCAAAGGGTCTTCCAAAAGTAACTGGTGAACCGGACATCCCTATCTGAAATGAATGTCTTAGGTAGGCCATGGAGTCTAACTATCTCATTGAAGAAAAGTGTGGCTACCTTAGACGCATCAAAGGTTTGGGAACAAGGCAAGAAGTGGGCCATTTTAGAGAATCGGTCGACTACGACACAGATAGAATCATGTCTCCTCTGGGTCTTAGGTAAACCTAACACAAAATCCATACTCACATCTTGCCAAGGACGATCTGGGACAGGGAGTGGGGTATAAAGGCCAGTGTTTTGTTTTCACTGTTTGGCAACAGCGCAGGTTCGACATCTAGCTACAATATTAGCTACATCCCTTTTCAAGCTAGGCCAGAAAAAGTGGTCTTCAATAGCTAGAATGGTCTTGTCTTTTCCAAAATGGCCGGCTAAACCTCCAGCATGGATTTCCCAAATCAAAAATTCCCTAAGAGAAGTTCTAGGGATGCAAAGCCTATTTTTGAAGAACAAAAAACCATCTACAAGGATATAATCCTGGTGATTACTAGATGGTCCTTGAACTAGATCCTGATACACAGTTGTGAAATCCGGACAAGACTCATATTCCTCTTTGATTTGCTCAAACCCTATGACCTCAGTTCTAACAGAAGTTAATAACAGAGATCGGCGACTAAGGGCATCAGCTACCTTATTCTCAACTCCAGCCTTATGTTTCAGGACAAAAGTATAGGACTGGATATATTCTACCCACTTAGCATGCCTAGGGTTAAGCTTCTTTGGGAGTTCAGAAATCTAAGAGCCTCATGGTCCGAAAATAGTACAAATTCCTGCGGTAGCAAATAATGTCTCCAGTAACGCAAAGCTTGCACCACCGCATAAAATTCCTTATCATAGATAGAATACCTAAGCTTAGCATCATTAAGTTTTTCACTAAAGAATGCTATGGGATGATTCTCTTTGCTTAGGACTCCACCTATTCCTACACCTGAAGCATCACAGGCAACCTCAAATACTTTAGAAAAATCGGGTAATCTCAGAATGGGTGCCTGGGTCATTTTATCCTTAAGATCTAGGAAGGCTTTATGGGCTGACTTAGTCCAATGAAATTCTCCCTTCCTAATACAATCAGTGATAGGAGCAGCTAAAGTACTAAACCCCTTGATGAATCGCCTATAGAAGGTAGCAAAGCCGTGGAAACTTTTAACTTCATGCACATTGGTTGGCTCTGGCCAGTCTACTATGGACCTAATTTTCTCAGGATCGGCCGCCACGCCGTCAGGGGTTACTACAAAACCAAGAAAGATAACTCTACTAGTCATGAATTCACACTTCTTAAGATTACCGTAGAGTCTCTCATTCCTCAAAACTTGGCAGACTGCTCTAAGGTGGCCTAGGTGATCTGCTGGGGTCTTACTATAGATCAGGATGTCATCAAAATAGACCACCACAAATTTTCCTATAAAAGCTCTAAGTACCTGGGTCATAATTCTCATGAAGGTACTAGGGGCATTGGACAACCCAAAAGGCATAACAACCCATTCATAAAGACCATCCTTAGTTTTGAAAGCAGTTTTCCATTCATCCCCGGGTCTAATCCTAACCTGATGATAGCCGCTTTTGAGATCAATCTTAGAAAAAACCATTGCACCAGCCATCATATCAAGCATGTCATCTAGTCTAGGGATGGGAAACCTATATTTGATTGTAATTTTATTGATGGCACGACTGTCAACACACATCCTCCACGTGCCATCTTTCTTTGGGGTTAGTAAGGCTGGGACTGCACAAGGGCTAAGACTTTCTCTAATAAACCCCTTCCTCAATAATTCTCCAACCTGCTTTTGCAGTTCTTCATGCTCAGATGGATTCATCCTGTAATGGGGCAAGTTGGGCAAAGTCGCTCCTGGGATTAGATCTATGGCATGCTGGATATCCCTAAGAGGTGGAAGGTGGTCTGGCAAATCCTCAGGAAAGACATCCTCAAATTCTTTTAACACAGGTTTAACTTCTTGAGGAGGCTCTGAGGGTTCCGAAGTTCTAAGTTCCTTAGCAGTCAACATCCAGATGGGTGAACCACTATGAATTTCTTGTTCTAGATCCTTAGCACTGATTAGGTTCACTCCAGTTTTCATCTCCTTAACCTTACCGGCTCCTTTAGTTACCTTGTCCTTAGGGGGAACTGAATGGATCGTAATCTTCTTCCCATTGAAACTAAAGACACAGGTATTGGATTTTCCTAAGAGGGTGGCATCATGATCATACAACCAAGGTCTTCCGAGAATTATACTGCTCACCCCCATGGGTAAGACATCGCACCAAATCTTTTCGTGATAAGATTGCATTTGGATTTGGACTTGACATCTAGACTGGATGGGTATGGAGGTAGAATCTACCCAAGAAACCTTATAGGGGTTGGGATGGGGAACTGGGATTAAGCCTAACATCTTGACAGTGCTAGTAGAGATGGCATTTATACAGCTCCCACTATCTATGATGATCTTACATACCTTATCCCCTAATTTAAGAAAAGTCTGTAGGATGTTAGTCCTACGCCAATCCTCTTGAACTAGATTCTGGGATAGGATGCATCTTACAACTCCTAATTGGTCAGATTCATTGGGTTCCTCCTCTCCTTCATACTCCTCAACCAAATTCATTCCGGCCTCATAAACTTCTTCTTCAAATTCCTCACTGGGCTCGGAATTATCATTCTCTCCCTCTTCTATGTAAATGGATCTCCGTGGGCACTGGCTAGCAACATGACCTACCTTATGACACATGAAACAGGCTATGGCAGTACACTGACTGGAAATGTGACCTGGTTTCTGACTCTTAAAATAGGTGATATTTGAACTAGGGGTTCTCTGGGTGTCAGGTGCCTTACCTTTGTCCATGGGCCTAGGGGTAGAAGTACCCTGAAAAGGTTTACTAGGGATAACTTGGCTAGGTCCATTCCTTGGGATTGGGGCACTAACCCTAGAAGGTATAGGTCCTCTCTGAAATTTCTCAGTGTTCAGTGTAATCTGGTAGGCTTGGTCTAGATCTGTAACCTCTCTTAGAAATAGTTCTCTCTTGATATCTTCCCTCAGTCTAGCCCTAAATCTAGACAAAGTGACTTCGTGGGCTTCACTCACATCACATCTCATTAGGTATTCATCAAAAGTAGCTATGTAGTCTGAGACAGATCGGTTTCCTTGTTTCAGGTTTTGCCATTGGTCTAACAGGTTTTGCTGGTATGAAATGGGTAGGTATTTATCTCTCAGTTTTTCTTTCATACCCTGCCAAGTGGTTATGGGCTCAACATTCCGTCTCCTAGTGGTTAGCTCAATGTTCCCCCAGTATAACCTAGCTTGATGCACTAATTTCATCTTGGCAAACTTGTATTTCCTCTCCTCAGACATAGCATACCACTCAAACTATTGATCCATCTCACCCTCCCAATCAGAATACACCTTAGGGTTCAGACTACCATCAAAAGTGGGTGCATCTAATTTGATGTTCCTGATGAACCTATCATCTCTATCTTCAGGCTCTGGGTCAGGCCTCCTATGATTAGGTTCAGGATCTCTATATAAAGGCCTTCTAGGCTCCTGATGTGGGTGAGGTTGAGGCACATTAAAATCGGGGTCAGGAGTCCAATTCCGATGTCTAGGTTCTTCAAGTACTTGGACTCGGTCCCTAAGTTGGGTAAGATCCTCATGAATTTGTGCGCTAAACTGGGCCACAGTGTTTGTCATATCCTGATTCATTTTAGCCATACTTTCAGTAAGAGTTCTGATCATGGCCTCTAAATCAGGTTGGGTTTGACCAGGTTGATATGGCACTCCGTTTCTGGTAGACATGATGATTCAAGCAAGCACACAAAATGAGACTAGACTAAATCGACTACTGGTTCACTAGACCTAGAGTCCAAACTAGATGCCCAATCAGAGTGGCAAGCTAGCCTGTAGTAACTCAGGACTCAGCCAGGCAGGTGTAAGGGGAGTGTTAGGTCCCTGATTGCCAATCCTAGACACCAATCAGTGATTGGCCAGGTAGGCGGACCAGCACACAAGCCCTTCGGGAATGGATCCCTGAACCACCGTTCTAGACACTGAGTGCTAAGCATACACAGAATAACTCGGCAAACTGACTCAACACTAGCCTAGACCCGACCAATTGGTGTCCCTAGCCCACTAGGGCAAATTAGGTCTAACTGATTTTAAATTAGGTCTAGGTTCGAATGATTGGATGGTGGTTTTGGGCTAAGGAGAGGTAATCAACTCCTCCCCTTATCTTAGATGCTCAATTGCCCTTAAATAAATTATGAGATGATCACTCCAAAAAGAATTGAATTGCAGAACACAAAAATAGAGTTGTTGTATTTTAATTCTCAGAATTTTTACTGAAACCAATAAATCACTGAAAACTTATGGAAAATAGGTTCAATTATATTGGTTTCAACAAAGCAAAAATCATGCAATTCAGAGTTTTATGCAGGGAGAAATAATTCAGACAACAGGGCAATTACGTGCTACAACTAGATTGTCTTCCCCGTTTATAATCCCTGCTACGAAGTTATAACCCAATGGATCCCCTACACGCCCTAGGAACACCCCGTGGAATGGGAGGAGGAGGCTTGCGCCTCGCTTAGTTTCTAGGACCGGACGTCCTGGGGAGTCTACTTCGAGCAGACAAAATAAAAAGAGAAAACAATCAAAACAAGCAAGCAAGCAAATCAGAAATCCTAGACTGGGCTCTGATACCAAAAATGATGCAGAACAAATAAAGGGATGCGATGCGGAAGTAAATTAAGATTAACTAATTTTTTTTTTGTTGTTTTTATATGTTTGTAGAAGTTGGCTTCAAATCAAAGAAAAGTTAACCTAACATTGAAAGATACTAATATGATAATTGAAAGCACAATTTTAAGGAAACTAAATTATCAGAGTAGTTCAGAAGCAACGGATCGCTGGGGGTTGAGAAACTCCCAGACCTAGGGTTTCGCTCCGAACTTTCAACAGAACAGAAATAAAGAGAAGAGATGGTTTATCTAACCAGACAATGATCTTCACAGATTTTGGTTGAAGAACTCTCCCAAGCAGATTGTTGGATCCTCGGATTCAGATATCTTCGTAATGGATCCTCCAATACTGGTCCTTTGGCGGGTTGGCTTCTCCTGAACTCAAGATCTGGAAGAGAAGAAAAACAATTGATGGAATCAGAGAGTCAAGGGAAAGATTTACCAAGTTGATGAACTTGAAGATTGAAATTGCTGAAAACTAGATTCTCCTGGATGTTGATGTGATTTTCCTTGGAACTTGCTCTGGATCTGAAGTAGCCGGACTGGATCTGGATGAAGGTGGACGGCCTGGACTTGTAGAGAGAGAGAGGCCGTGGGAGATGGATGGAGCTAGGGTTTGATGGATTGAAAATAATGAAGGGCGGCTAGGGTTTTGGAATTTCAAGTGGCTAACCTAGGGTTTTGGATAAAGATGGAGATCTCTCACCTCCTCAAGGCTCCAATGGAACCCGGATTATCCCCTCACGGAGCTCAACACTTAGAATAGTGCGGAAGAAGAGAAACCTAGGTCACTCAACACAAGACAATAGCAAAAATAATTTTTCTTCATTGATTTCTTAAAGTTATAAAGAGGGGTCTATTATATAGACCTAAAATTTTCTCCAAGCTTGTACAAATTCCCATGTGGGACTAAACTCCTCCAACCTCTAGATTAGGTAGAAAATCTCCTCTCTTGGCCGACCAAGAGTTCAAAAAAATTTGGGACGGCCATAAAGGAATTTTTTTTGGAATTTTTATGGCGCCTCCTTTGGAGTTGGATTTGGATTTGGAGTCCTCTTCTTCTTATGGCATTTCTTCTTTTCTTCCACTCCAAGTTAAGCTCTTTGATTTTGATTTGAACTTCAATTGGATGTCCTTCTTTGATTTTTTCTCCAAGAGAAGTCTTTTCCTTCTTTGCTTAGACAAAATTGGCAGGTATGGGCGCCTCCTTTAAATTAGCTTCCAATTTGATTTTTTTCTTCTTTGGATGTGGGGACCATGACACTGGGATGCCTCTGTGGCGCCTCCTGGACTCTGGCGTGTGCTCGGAGTGTGGCTAGGCGTGTGGCTTGGAGTGTGGCCTCCACTTGCTTGAACCTTGATTTGATTGGAAGACAAATGTGGCACCATTTTGGACCAAATTGAAACCACATCGGGACTTGCATCGAGTCAACATGACTCAACAAAATTTAAATGGTAACTCAAGAAATAAATAAACTGGTTGACCAGGTCAACCTTTATTACAAACCCTAATTTCTCGGGCAATGTCAATCAGAGATCCAAATGGAGCTCTGAAGTCTTCTTCTGAGTCTGGTGCCCGCACCAATTCTCCAAGGGTGGGAGGAACTCGACCCTGTCGAGTAAGGCTCAAGTTGGCTCTGGTATCTCTCCAAGAGGTCTGGGTCCAATTCTTGTAATTCTTCTCGGGAGATCCAAGAGTCATCAGAATCTGGCCTTCCTTGCCAGCGGACCAGGTACCTTTGGTATCCTCGATTACGAGTAGAGATAACCTGATCATCCAGGATCTTTTCAATCTGCTCTTTCCTCACAGGCCAGTTTGTTGGTGGACACACAGGGTCGGGATCACTCTCAATGATAGGGTTAGGCTCAAAAGGCTCACTAGGAATCACAGCTGGCTCCCTATACTCTACTAAGTCTGTAATGTTGAAAGTAGAGCTAATGCCTAGTTCTGGAGGCAACTCGAGCACATAGGCATTGGATCCTACTCTCTTTACCACTCTAAATGGTCCAGCTCCCCTAGCATGTAACTTTCTAACGGTTCCAGGAGGAAACCGTTCAGGCCTTAACCTAATCATCACATAGTCTCCCTCAACAAAAGATTTGACTCGCCTTTGAGTATCAGCCAACTTCTTATAAGTTTCATTACTTAAATTTATTTTGGCATGAATTTCTTTATGCAAGTCTTTTACATGCTGTGCAAAATTCTCAGCAGATTCGGAGACTCGAGTGTGGACAGGTAAAGGGACTAGGTCAAGAGGTGTGTGAGGTTTGTACCCATGTACAATTTCAAATGGACTCTTACCCGTAGACCTATTGACCGAGTCATTGTACGCAAATTCTGCCCTTGGTAGGTATAAATCCCAATTTCTGGTGTTTTCACCAACAAGACATCTCAGCAGATTTCCTAGGCTACGGTTCACTACTTCAGTTTGGCCATCAGTTTGGGGATGATAGGCAGTTGAAAACTTAAGTTTTGTCCCTAACTTATGCCAAAGGGTCTTCCAAAAGTAACTGGTGAACCGGACATCCCTATCTGAAACGATTGTCTTTGGTAGGCCATGGAGTCTAACTATCTCATTGAAGAAAAGTGTGGCTACCTTAGACGCATCAAAGGTTTGGGAACAAGGCAAGAAGTGGGCCATTTTAGAGAATCGGTCGACTACGACACAGATAGAATCATGTCTCCTCTGGGTCTTAGGTAAACCTAACACAAAATCCATACTCACATCTTGCCAAGGACGATCTGGGACAGGGAGTGGGGTATAAAGGCCAGTGTTTTGTTTTCGCTGTTTGGCAACAGCGCAGGTTCGACATCTAGCTACAATATTAGCTACATCCCTTTTCAAGCTAGGCCAGAAAAAGTGGTCTTCAATAGCTAGAATGGTCTTGTCTTTTCCAAAATGGCCGGCTAAACCTCCAGCATGGATTTCCCAAATCAAAAATTCCCTAAGAGAAGTTCTAGGGATGCAAAGCCTATTTTTGAAGAACAAAAAACCATCTACAAGGGTAAAATCCTGGTGATTACTAGATGGTCCTTGAACTAGATCCTGATACACAGTTGTGTATTCCGGACAAGTCTCATATTCCTCTTTGATTTGCTCAAACCCTATGACCTCAGTTCTAACAGAAGTTAATAACAGAGATCGGCGACTAAGGCATCAGCTACCTTATTCTCAACTCCAGCCTTATGTTTCAGGACAAAAGTATAGGACTGGATATATTCTACCCACTTAGCATGCCTAGGGTTAAGCTTCTTTTGGGAGTTCAGAAATCTAAGAGCCTCATGGTCCGAAAATAGTACAAATTCCTGCGGTAGCAAATAATGTCTCCAGTAACGCAAAGCTTGCACCACCGCATAAAATTCCTTATCATAGGTAGAATACCTAAGCTTAGCATCATTAAGTTTTTCACTAAAGAATGCTATGGGATGATTCTCTTGGCTTAGGACTCCACCTATTCCTACACCTGAAGCATCACAGGCAACCTCAAATACTTTAGAAAAATCGGGTAATCTCAGAATGGGTGCCTGGGTCATTTTATCCTTAAGATCTAGGAAGGCTTTATGGGCTGACTTAGTCCAATGAAATTCTCCCTTCCTAATACAATCAGTGATAGGAGCAGCTAAAGTACTAAACCCCTTGATGAATCGCCTATAGAAGGTAGCCAAGCCGTGGAAACTTCTAACTTCATGCACATTGGTTGGCTCTGGCCAGTCTACTATGGACCTAATTTTCTCAGGATCGGCCGCCACGCCGTCAGGGGTTACTACAAAACCAAGAAAGATAACTCTACTAGTCATGAATTCACACTTCTTAAGATTACCGTAGAGTCTCTCATTCCTCAAAACTTGGCAGACTGCTCTAAGGTGGCCTAGGTGATCTGCTGGGGTCTTACTATAGATCAGGATGTCATCAAAATAGACCACCACAAATTTTCCTATGAAAGCTCTAAGTACCTGGGTCATAATTCTCATGAAGGTACTAGGGGCATTGGACAACCCAAAAGGCATAACAACCCATTCATAAAGACCATCCTTAGTTTTGAAAGCAGTTTTCCATTCATCCCCGGGTCTAATCCTAACCTGATGATAGCCGCTTTTGAGATCAATCTTAGAAAAAACCATTGCACCAGCCATCATATCAAGCATGTCATCTAGTCTAGGGATGGGAAACCTATATTTGATTGTAATTTTATTGATGGCACGACTGTCAACACACATCCTCCACGTGCCATCTTTCTTTGGGGTTAGTAAGGCTGGGACTGCACAAGGGCTAAGACTTTCTCTAATAAACCCCTTCCTCAATAATTCTCCAACCTGCTTTTGCAGTTCTTCATGCTCAGATGGATTCATCCTGTAATGGGGCAAGTTGGGCAAAGTCGCTCCTGGGATTAGATCTATGGCATGCTGGATATCCCTAAGAGGTGGAAGGTGGTCTGGCAAATCCTCAGGAAAGACATCCTCAAATTCTTTTAACACAGGTTTAACTTCTTGAGGAGGCTCTGAGGGTTCCGAAGTTCTAAGTTCCTTAGCAGTCAACATCCAGATGGGTGAACCACTATGAATTTCTTGTTCTAGATCCTTAGCACTGATTAGGTTCACTCCAGTTTTCATCTCCTTAACCTTACCGGCTCCTTTAGTTACCTTGTCCTTAGGGGAACTGAATGGATCGTAATCTTCTTCCCATTGAAACTAAAGACACAGGTATTGGATTTTCCTAAGAGGGTGGCATCATGATCATACAACCAAGGTCTTCCGAGAATTATACTGCTCACCCCCATGGGTAAGACATCGCACCAAATCTTTTCGTGATAAGATTGCATTTGGATTTGGACTTGACATCTAGACTGGATGGGTATGGAGGTAGAATCTACCCAAGAAACCTTATAGGGTTGGGATGGGGAACTGGGATTAAGCCTAACATCTTGACAGTGCTAGTAGAGATGGCATTTACACAGCTCCCACTATCTATGATGATCTTACATACCTTATCCCCTAATTTAAGAAAAGTCTGTAGGATGTTAGTCCTACGGCAATCCTCTTGAACTAGATTCTGGGATAGGATGCATCTTACAACTCCTAATTGGTCAGATTCATTGGGTTCCTCCTCTCCTTCATACTCCTCAACCAAATTCATTCCGGCCTCATAAACTTCTTCTTCAAATTCCTCACTGGGCTCGGAATTATCATTCTCTCCCTCTTCTATGTAAAGGGATCTCCGTGGGCACTGGCTAGCAACATGACCTACCTTATGACACTTGAAACAGGCTATGGCAGTACACTGACTGGAAATGTGACCTGGTTTCTGACACTTAAAACAGGTGATATTTGAACTAGGGGTTCTCTGGGTGTCAGATGCCTTACCTTTGTCCATGGGCCTAGGGGTAGAAGTACCCTGAAAAGGTTTACTAGGGATAACTTGGCTAGGTCCATTCCTTGGGATTGGGGCACTAACCCTAGAAGGTATAGGTCCTCTCTGAAATTTCTCAGTGTTCAGTGCAATCTGGTAGGCTTGGTCTAGATCCGTAACCTCTCTCAGAAATAGTTCTCTCTTGATATCTTCCCTTAGTCCAGCCCTAAATCTAGATAAAGTGACTTCGTGGGCTTCACTCACATCACATCTCATTAGGTATTCATCAAAAGTAGCTATGTAGTCTGAGACAGATCGGTTTCCTTGTTTCAGGTTTTGCCATTGGTCTAACAGGTTTTGCTGGTATAAAATGGGTAGGTATTTATCTCTCAGTTTTTCTTTCATACCCTGCCAAGTGGTTATGGGCTCAACATTCCGTCTCCTAGTGGTTAGCTCAATGTTCCCCCAGTATAACCTAGCTTGACGCACTAATTTCATCTTGGCAAACTTGTATTTCCTCTCCTCAGACATAGCATACCACTCAAAGTATTGATCCATCTCACCCTCCCAATCAGAATACACCTTTGGGTTCAGACTACCATCAAAAGTGGGTGCATCTAATTTGATGTTCCTGATGAACCTATCATCTCTATCTTCAGGCTCTGGGTCAGGCCTCCTATGATTAGGTTCAGGATCTCTATATAAAGGCCTTCTAGGCTCCTGATGTGGGTGAGGTTGAGGCACATTAAAATCGGGGTCAGGAGTCCAATTCCGATGTCTAGGTTCTTCAAGTACTTGGACTCGGTCCCTAAGTTGGGTAAGATCCTCATGAATTTGTGCGCTAAACTGGGCCACAGTGCTTGTCATATCCTGATTCATTTTAGCCATACTTTCAGTAAGAGTTCTGATCATGGCCTCTAAATCAGGTTGGGTTTGAGCAGGTTGATATGGCACTCCGTTTCTGGTAGACATGATGATTCAAGCAAGCACACAAAATGAGACTAGACTAAATCGACTACTGGATCACTATACCTAGAGTCCAAACTAGATGCCCAATCAGAGTGGCAAGCTAGCCTGTAGTAACTCAGGACTCAGCCAGGCAGGTGTAAGGGGAGTGTTAGGTCCCTGATTGCCAATCCTAGACACCAATCAGTGATTGGCCAAGTAGGCGGACCAGCACACAAGCCCTTCGGGAATGGATCCCTGAACCACCGTTCTAGACACTGAGTGCTAAGCACACACAGAATAACTCGGCAAACTGACTCAACACTAGCCTAGACCCGACCAAATGGTGTCCCTAGCCCACTAGGGCAAATTAGGTCTAACTGATTTTAAATTAGGTCTAGGTTCGAATGATTGGATGGTGGTTTTGGGCTAAGGAGAGGTAATCAACTCCTCCCCTTATCTTAGATGCTCAATTGCCCTTAAATAAATTATGAGATGATCACTCCAAAAAGAATTGAATTGCAGAATACAAAAAATAGAGTTGTTGTATTTTAATTCTCAGAATTTTTACCGAAACCAATAAATCACAAAAAAATTATGGAAAATAGGTTCAATTATACTAGTTTCAACGAAGTGAAAATCATGAAATTCGGAGTTTTATGTAGGGAGAAATAATTCAGACAACAGGGCAATTACGGGCTGCAACTAGATTGTCTTCCCCGTTTATAATCCCTGCTACGAAGTTATAACCCAATGGATCCCCTACACGCCCTAGGAACACCCCGTGGAATGGGAGGAGGAGGCTTGCGCCTCGCTTAGTTTCTAGGACCGGACGTCCTGGGGAGTCTACTTCGAGCAGACAAAATAAAAAGAGAAAACAATCAAAACAAGCAAGCAAGCAAATCAGAAACCCTAGACTGGGCTCTAATACCAAAAATGATGCAGAACAAATAAAGGGATGCGATGCGGAAGTAAATTAAGATTAACTAATTTTTTTTTTTGTTGTTTTTATATGTTTGTAGAAGTTGGCTTCAAATCAAAGAAAAGTTAACCTAACATTGAAAGATACTAATATAATTGAAAGCACAATTTTAAGGAAACTAAATTATCAGAGTAGTTCAGAAGCAACGGATCGCTGGGGGTTGAGAAACTCCCAGACCTAGGGTTTCGCTCCGAACTTTCAACAGAACAGAAATAAAGAGAAGAGATGGTTTATCTAACCAGACAATGATCTTCACAGATTTTGGTGGAAGAACTCTCCCAAGCAGATTGTTGGATCCTCGGATTCAGATATCTTCGTAATGGATCCTCCAATACTGGTCCTTTGGCGGGTTGGCTTCTCCTGAACTAAAGATCTGGAAGAGAAGAAAAACAATTGATGGAATCAGAGAGTCAAGGGAAAGATTTACCAGGTTGATGAACTTGAAGATTGAAATTGCTGAAAACTGGATTCTCCTGGATGTTGATGTGATTTTCCTTGGAACTTGCTCTGGATCTGAAGTAGCCGGACTGGATCTGGATGAAGGTGGACGGCCTGGACTTGTAGAGAGAGAGAGGCCGTGGGAGATGGATGGAGCTAGGGTTTGATGGATTGAAAATAATGAAGGGCGGCTAGGGTTTTGGAATTTCAAGTGGCTAACCTAGGGTTTTGGATAAAGATGGAGATCTCTCACCTCCTCAAGGCTCCAATGGAACCCGGATTACCCCCTCACGGAGCTCAACACTTAGAATAGTGCGGAAGAAGAGAAACCTAGGTCACTCAACACAAGAGAATAGCAAAAATAATTTTTCTTCATTGATTTCTTAAAGTTACAAAGAGGGGTCTATTATATAGACCTAAAATTTTCTCCAAGCTTGTACAAATTCCCATGTGGGACTAAACTCCTCCAACCTCTAGATTAGGTAGAAAATCTCCTCTCTTGGCCGACCAAGAGTTCAAAAAAATTTGGGACGGCCATAAAGGAATTTTTTTTGGAATTTTTATGGCGCCTCCTTTGGAGTTGGATTTGGATTTGGAGTCCTCTTCTTCTTATGGCATTTCTTCTTTTCTTCCACTCCAAGTTAAGCTCTTTGATTTTGATTTGAACTTCAATTGGATGTCCTTCTTTGATTTTTCTCCAAGAGAAGTCTTTTCCTTCTTTGCTTAGACAAAATTGGCAGGTATGGGCGCCTCCTTTAAATTAGCTTCCAATTTGATTTTTTTCTTCTTTGGATGTGGGGACCATGACACTGGGATGCCTCTGTGGTGCCTCCTGGACTCTGGCGTGTGCTCGGAGTGTGGCTGGGCGTGTGGCTTGGAGTGTGGCCTCCACTTGCTTGAACCTTGATTTGATTGGAAGACAAATGTGGCACCATTTTGGACCAAATTGAAACCACATCGGGACTTGCATCGAGTCAACATGACTCAACAAAATTTAAATGGTGACTCAAGAAATAAATAAACTGGTTGACCAGGTCAACCTTTATTACAAACCCTAATTTCTCGGGCAATGTCAATCAGAGATCCAAATGGAGCTCTGAAGTCTTCTTCTGAGTCTGGTGCCCGCACCAATTCTCCAAGGGTGGGAGGAACTCGACCCTGTCGAGTAAGGCTCAAGTTGGCTCTGGTATCTCTCCAAGAGGTCTGGGTCCAATTCTTGTAATTCTTCTCGGGAGATCCAAGAGTCATCAGAATCTGGCCTTCCTTGCCAGCGGACCAGGTACCTTTGGTATCCTCGATTACGAGTAGAGATAACCTGATCATCCAGGATCTTTTCAATCTGCTCTTTCCTCACAGGCCAGTTTGTTGGTGGACACACAGGGTCGGGATCACTCTCAATGATAGGGTTAGGCTCAAAAGGCTCACTAGGAATCACAGCTGGCTCCCTGTACTCTACTAAGTCTGTAATGTTGAAAGTAGAGCTAATGCCTAGTTCTGGAGGCAACTCGAGCACATAGGCATTGGATCCTACTCTCTTTACCACTCTAAATGGTCCAGCTCCCCTAGCATGTAACTTTCTAACGGTTCCAGGAGGAAACCGTTCAGGCCTTAACCTAATCATCACATAGTCTCCCTCAACAAAAGATTTGACTCGTCTTTGAGTATCAGCCAACTTCTTATAAGTTTCATTACTTAAATTTATTTTGGCATGAATTTCTTTATGCAAGTCTTTTACATGCTGTGCAAAATTCTCAGCAGATTCGGAGACTCGAGTGTGGACAGGTAAAGGGACTAGGTCAAGAGGTGTGTGAGGTTTGTACCCATGTACAATTTCAAATGGACTCTTACCCGTAGACCTATTGACCGAGTCATTGTACGCAAATTCTGCCCTTGGTAGGTATAAATCCCAATTTCTGGTGTTTTCACCAACAAGACATCTCAGCAGATTTCCTAGGCTACGGTTCACTACTTCAGTTTGGCCATCAGTTTGGGGATGATAGGCAGTTGAAAACTTAAGTTTTGTCCCTAACTTATGCCAAAGGGTCTTCCAAAAGTAACTGGTGAACCGGACATCCCTATCTGAAACGATTGTCTTAGGTAGGCCATGGAGTCTAACTATCTCATTGAAGAAAAGTGTGGCTATCTTAGACGCATCAAAGGTTTGGGAACAAGGCAAGAAGTGGGCCATTTTAGAGAATCGGTCGACTACGACATAGATAGAATCATGTCTCCTCTGGGTCTTAGGTAAACCTAACACAAAATCCATACTCACATCTTGCCAAGGACGATCTGGGACAGGGAGTGGGGTATAAAGGCCAGTGTTTTGTTTTCGCTGTTTGGCAACAGCGCAGGTTCGACATCTAGCTACAATATTAGCTACATCCCTTTTCAAGCTAGGCTAGAAAAAGTGGTCTTCAATAGCTAGAATGGTCTTGTCTTTTCCAAAATGGCCGGCTAAACCTCCAGCATGGATTTCCCAAATCAAAAATTCCCTAAGAGAAGTTCTAGGGATGCAAAGCCTATTTTTGAAGAACAAAAAACCATCTACAAGGGTATAATCCTGGTGATTACTAGATGGTCCTTGAACTAGATCCTGATACACAGTTGTGAAATCCGGACAAGACTCATATTCCTCTTTGATTTGCTCAAACCCTATGACCTCAGTTCTAACAGAAGTTAATAACAGAGATCGGCGACTAAGGGCATCAGCTACCTTATTCTCAACTCCAGCCTTATGTTTCAGGACAAAAGTATAGGACTGGATATATTCTACCCACTTAGCATGCCTAGGGTTAAGCTTCTTTTGGGAGTTCAGAAATCTAAGAGCTTCATGGTCCGAAAATAGTACAAATTCCTGCGGTAGCAAATAATGTCTCCAGTAACGCAAAGCTTGCACCACCGCATAAAATTCCTTATCATAGGTAGAATACCTAAGCTTAGCATCATTAAGTTTTTCACTAAAGAATGCTATGGGATGATTCTCTTGGCTTAGAACTCCACCTATTCCTACACCTGAAGCATCACAGGCAACCTCAAATACTTTAGAAAAATCGGGTAATCTCAGAATGGGTGCCTGGGTCATTTTATCCTTAAGATCTAGGAAGGCTTTATGGGCTGACTTAGTCCAATGAAATTCTCCCTTCCTAATACAATCAGTGATAGGAGCAGCTAAAGTACTAAACCCCTTGATGAATCGCCTATAGAAGGTAGCCAAGCCGTGGAAACTTCTAACTTCATGCACATTGGTTGGCTCTGGCCAGTCTACTATGGACCTAATTTTCTCAGGATCGGCCGCCACGCCGTCAGGGGTTACTACAAAACCAAGAAAGATAACTCTACTAGTCATGAATTCACACTTCTTAAGATTACCGTAGAGTCTCTCATTCCTCAAAACTTGGCAGACTGCTCTAAGGTGGCCTAGGTGATCTGCTGGGGTCTTACTATAGATCAGGATGTCATCAAAATAGACCACCACAAATTTTCCTATGAAAGCTCTAAGTACCTGGGTCATAATTCTCATGAAGGTACTAGGGGCATTGGACAACCCAAAAGGCATAACAACCCATTCATAAAGACCATCCTTAGTTTTGAAAGCAGTTTTCCATTCATCCCCGGGTCTAATCCTAACCTGATGATAGCCGCTTTTGAGATCAATCTTAGAAAAAACCATTGCACCAGCCATCATATCAAGCATGTCATCTAGTCTAGGGATGGGAAACCTATATTTGATTGTAATTTTATTGATGGCACGACTGTCAACACACATCCTCCACGTGCCATCATTCTTTGGGGTTAGTAAGGCTGGGACTGCACAAGGGCTAAGACTTTCTCTAATAAACCCCTTCCTCAATAATTCTCCAACCTGCTTTTGCAGTTCTTCATGCTCAGATGGATTCATCCTGTAATGGGGCAAGTTGGGCAAAGTCGCTCCTGGGATTAGATCTATGGCATGCTGGATATCCCTAAGAGGTGGAAGGTGGTCTGGCAAATCCTCAGGAAAGACATCCTCAAATTCTTTTAACACAGGTTTAACTTCTTGAGGAGGCTCTGAGGGTTCCGAAGTTCTAAGTTCCATAGCAGTCAACATCCAGATGGGTGAACCACTATGAATTTCTTGTTCTAGATCCTTAGCACTGATTAGGTTCACTCCAGTTTTCATCTCCTTAACCTTACCGGCTCCTTTAGTTACCTTGTCCTCAGGGGGAACTGAATGGATCGTAATCTTCTTCCCATTGAAACTAAAGACACAGGTATTGGATTTTCCTAAGAGGGTGGCATCATGATCATACAACCAAGGTCTTCCGAGAATTATACTGCTCACCCCCATGGGTAAGACATCGCACCAAATCTTTTCGTGATAAGATTGCATTTGGATTTGGACTTGACATCTAGACTGGATGGTTATGGAGATAGAATCTACCCAAGAAACCTTATAGGGGTTGGGATGGGGAACTGGGATTAAGCCTAACATCTTGACAGTGCTAGTAGAGATGGCATTTACACAGCTCCCACTATCTATGATGATCTTACATACCTTATCCCCTAATTTAAGAAAAGTCTGTAGGATGTTAGTCCTACGCCAATCCTCTTGAACTAGATTCTGGGATAGGATGCATCTTACAACTCCTAATTGGTCAGATTCATTGGGTTCCTCCTCTCCTTCATACTCCTCAACCAAATTCATTCTGGCCTCATAAACTTCTTCTTCAAATTCCTCACTGGGCTCGGAATTATCATTCTCTCCCTCTTCTATGTAAAGGGATCTCCGTGGGCACTGGCTAGCAACATGACCTACCTTATGACACTTGAAACAGGCTATGGCAGTACACTGACTGGAAATGTGACCTGGTTTCTGACACTTAAAACAGGTGATATTTGAACTAGGGGTTCTCTGGGTGTCAGGTGCCTTACCTTTGTCCATGGGCCTAGGGGTAGAAGTACCCTGAAAAGGTTTACTAGGGATAACTTGGCTAGGTCCATTCCTTGGGATTGGGGCACTAACCCTAGAAGGTATAGGTCCTCTCTGAAATTTCTCAGTGTTCAGTGCAATCTGGTAGGCTTGGTCTAGATCCGTAACCTCTCTCAGAAATAGTTCTCTCTTGATATCTTCCCTCAGTCCAGCCCTAAATCTAGACAAAGTGACTTCGTGGGCTTCACTCACATCACATCTCATTAGGTATTCATCAAAAGTAGCTATGTAGTCTGAGACAGATCGGTTTCCTTGTTTCAGGTTTTGCCATTGGTCTAACAGGTTTTGCTGGTATGAAATGGATAGGTATTTATCTCTCAGTTTTTCTTTCATACCCTGCCAAGTGGTTATGGGCTCAACATTCCATCTCCTAGTGGTTAGCTCAATGTTCCCCCAGTATAACCTAGCTTGACGCACTAATTTCATCTTGGCAAACTTGTATTTCCTCTCCTCAGACATAGCATACCACTCAAAGTATTGATCCATCTCACCCTCCCAATCAGAATACACCTTAGGGTTCAGACTACCATCAAAAGTGAGTGCATCTAATTTGATGTTCCTGATGAACCTATCATCTCTATCTTCAGGCTCTGGGTCAGGCCTCCTATGATTAGGTTCAGGATCTCTATATAAAGGCCTTCTAGGCTCCTGATGTGGGTGAGGTTGAGGCACATTAAAATCGGGGTCAGGAGTCCAATTCCGATGTCTAGGTTCTTCAAGTACTTGGACTCGGTCCCTAAGTTGGGTAAGATCCTCATGAATTTGTGCGCTAAACTGGGCCACAGTGTTTGTCATATCCTGATTCATTTTAGCAATACTTTCAGTAAGAGTTCTGATCATGGCCTCTAAATCAGGTTGGGTTTGACCAGGTTGATATGGCACTCCGTTTCTGGTAGACATGATGATTCAAGCAAGCACACAAAATGAGACTAGACTAAATCGACTACTAGATCACTATACCTAGAGTCCAAACTAGATGCCCAATCAGAGTGGCAAGCTAGCCTGTAGTAACTCAGGACTCAGCCAGGCAGGTGTAAGGGGAGTGTTAGGTCCCTGATTGCCAATCCTAGACACCAATCAGTGATTGGCCAGGTAGGCGGACCAGCACACAAGCCCTTCGGGAATGGATCCCTGAACCACCGTTCTAGACACTGAGTGCTAAGCACACACAGAATAACTCGGCAAACTGACTCAACACTAGCCTAGACCCGACCAATTGGTGTCCCTAGCCCACTAGGGCAAATTAGGTCTAACTGATTTTAAATTAGGTCTAGGTTCGAATGATTGGATGGTGGTTTTGGGCTAAGGAGAGGTAATCAACTCCTCCCCTTATCTTAGATGCTCAATTTCCCTTAAATAAATTATGAGATGATCACTCCAAAAAGAATTGAATTGCAGAACACAAAAAATAGAGTTGTTGTATTTTAATTCTCAGAATTTTTACCGAAACCAATAAATCACATAAAAATTATGGAAAATAGGTTCAATTATACTAGTTTCAACGAAGTGAAAATCATGCAATTCGGAGTTTTAGGCAGGGAGAAATAATTCAGACAACAGGGCAATTACGGGCTGCAACTAGATTGTCTTCCCCGTTTATAATCCCTGCTACGAAGTTATAACCCAATGGATCCCCTACACGCCCTAGGAACACCCCGTGGAATGGGAGGAGGAGGCTTGCGCCTCGCTTAGTTTCTAGGACCGGACGTCCTTGGGAGTCTACTTCGAGCAGACAAAATAAAAAGAGAAAACAATCAAAACAAGCAAGCAAGCAAATCAGAAACCCTAGACTGGGCTCTGATACCAAAAATGATGCAGCACAAATAAAGGGATGCGATGCGGAAGTAAATTAAGATTAACTATTTTTTTTTTTTGTTGTTTTTATATGTTTGTAGAAGTTGGCTTCAAATCAAAGAAAAGTTAACCTAACATTGAAAGATACTAATATGATAATTGAAAGCACAATTTTAAGGAAACTAAATTATCAGAGTAGTTCAGAAGCAACGGATCGCTGGGGGTTGAGAAACTCCCAGACCTAGGGTTTCGCTCCGAACTTTCAACAGAACAGAAATAAAGAGAAGAGATGGTTTATCTAACCAGACAATGATCTTCACAGATTTTGGTGGAAGAACTCTCCCGAGCAGATTGTTGGATCCTCGGATTCAGATATCTTCGTAATGGATCCTCCAATACTGGTCCTTTGGCGGGTTGGCTTCTCCTGAACTAAAGATCTGGAAGAGAAGAAAAACAATTGATGGAATCAGAGAGTCAAGGGAAAGATTTACCAGGTTGATGAACTTGAAGATTGAAATTGCTGAAAACTGGATTCTCCTGGATGTTGATGTGATTTTCCTTGGAACTTGCTCTGGATCTGAAGTAGCCGGACTGGATCTGGATGAAGGTGGACGGCCTGGACTTGTAGAGAGAGAGAGGCCGTGGGAGATGGATGGAGCTAGGGTTTGATGGATTGAAAATAATGAAGGGCGGCTAGGGTTTTGGAATTTCAAGTGGCTAACCTAGGGTTTTGGATAAAGATGGAGATCTCTCACCTCCTCAAGGCTCCAATGGAACCCGGATTACCCCCTCACGGAGCTCAACACTTAGAATAGTGCGGAAGAAGAGAAACCTAGGTCACTCAACACAAGAGAATAGCAAAAATAATTTTTCTTCATTGATTTCTTAAAGTTACAAAGAGGGGTCTATTATATAGACCTAAAATTTTCTCCAAGCTTGTACAAATTCCCATGTGGGACTAAACTCCTCAAACCTCTAGATTAGGTAGAAAATCTCCTCTCTTGGCCGACCAAGAGTTCAAAAAAATTTGGGACGGCCATAAAGGAATTTTTTTGGAATTTTTATGGCGCCTCCTTTGGAGTTGGATTTGGATTTGGAGTCCTCTTCTTCTTATGGCATTTCTTCTTTTCTTCCACTCCAAGTTAAGATCTTTGATTTTGATTTGAACTTCAATTGGATGTCCTTCTTTGATTTTTTCTCCAAGAGAAGTCTTTTCCTTCTTTGCTTAGACAAAATTGGCAGGTATGGGCGCCTCCTTTAAATTAGCTTCCAATTTGATTTTTTTCTTCTTTGGATGTGGGGACCATGACACTGGGATGCCTCTGTGGTGCCTCCTGGACTCTGGCATGTGCTCGGAGTGTGGATGGGCGTGTGGCTTGGAGTGTGGCCTCCACTTGCTTGAACCTTGATTTGATTGGAAGACAAATGTGGCACCATTTTGGACCAAATTGAAACCACATCGGGACTTGCATCGAGTCAACATGACTCAACAAAATTTAAATGGTGACTCAAGAAATAAATAAACTGGTTGACTAGGTCAACCTTTATTACAAACCCTAATTTCTCGGGCAATGTCAATCAGAGATCCAAATGGAGCTCTGAAGTCTTCTTCTGAGTCTGGTGCCCGCACCAATTTCGGATTCCCTAGGCTCTCATCTTTAGACTTCTTTATCTTTTTTCTGGTGGAGACACCAGGATCAGACACAGATCACTGAATCCCATATGGTTTACTTAGTCATGTGTCAAAGTTTTAAAAATTTTGTAATCAATTAAGATCGAGTCTTGTAATAAGTTAAGGTTAGTTGATTTGTCTCAACCCTCAACCCTAGTCAATATATTTAGTCTTATACTTTAGTTATGAGTCCAGAAAGAGTTCAATTTTATACAAGAGAAGAGGATACCCTACTGTGGAGTTCCACCAGGCCTCATCCAGGAGCCAGAAGACCCTACTTCAGCCAATTAGACTTTGTATGCCAACCCAGGGTCCAAGATTCTTGCATGATGCCCAGAAGCCCTCCGGATATTTTTTGAATGCCTAGATTCCCTCCAGATGCCAGAGAATATTTATAGAATAGGGCCTCACTTGATTCCAGAGATCTATCTATGCCCCAGCCTAGAGAAGATTCAAGGCCTAGGTCCATAAGAACCAAGATGCCAATTTTATTCCAGGAATCTTCCATCCAGGGTGCCCTAGCTTCCTAGAGGCCCAAAGTACCTGTGCCCAAACCCAAGCCCATGCACCCCAAGCCCCTTGGCCAGCCCTTTTCTGCCCCCTTGAAGCCCACACGCCAATCAAAGCAAGAGTAGGCATCCTCACATGTTGACCAAGTCAAATCATGAAGGGAGAAGAAGAAGACTAGTCAAATTTCCTAACCTAGTTGAGATTTGTTTTCTTAAATTGTTTTAAGACTTGTAATTCTAACCTAGCTTGGAGATGGAGTCTAAGTGGAAGGAGAAAATTAAGTTCTTATTCTATTCCACTTGTATATTCCTAGTTCTAGGTTTATTTGTAGTCTCTCTCACTTAAATTGTGTAAACCTATTCTAACTAGGAGAAGACTTGTAATACCTTAAGGAGAGGTTATTCTTTACCTAAGTGTAACCTTAGTTAGGAGAGGGCATGGGAGCTCTATATTCCACCTCTATTCCTCTTGTAATAACTTTTATTCATGATGTCAAAACCCTGGTGAATTTTATTTGAGTTTGCTCTTGTATTGGAATTGTGTTATTGTATTTTGTTGGTTACTTTGTGTACCCTAGCCATCCTTGCTGCCCTAGCATCCTTCCATGCCTAAGTTTGCTGCCATCCAAGCCTTCACACATGGAAAGGAAGAGTGCCCTAGGCCACCCAAGCAAGGATCTTCATCAAGCTTCTACCCACCAACCATTCAAACCCTGATTCGGATTTCCTTCAAACCTTAGTTTCCTTTTCTTTTATTATTTGCAGTTTTGATTGATTTCTGATGCTTGCAGGATCCCTGAGGTGTTTCACCTCCCTAGAGGAGGCTCTCCTTGCCTCCAGAACTGCCTAAATCAGTCATCAAATTCAAGGGAACCGAGCTTCATCATCCAGACTTCAATCAGAGTACTGTGTGATCCCTTCATTGGAAGTTCTTCAAATCTCTGACTGGTAACATCCTTTCCTTCTCTTGATATCTAATTTGTTGAAGGTAAGCTATCCTAAACTGAGAGTTTTTCAATTTCCAGGTCCTGACTTTCATTATCTTGCATGAGTATGCCTGCAACCATGGAGATTCTTTGCATTGCTTTTCTTTTTGCCAATTCTTACTTAATTTTAAGAATCTAGCCTGCAAATTAAAATATAAAAAAATATAAAAAAATTAGTTTACTATTTTTCCCATATGTTAAGCAATCTTAGAGTCATCCCGTATCAGTTTGGTATCAGAGCTGGTGCAGATCAACAGCACCTCAACCCAGACCGTCCTTGAGCCAAATTGACCCTTACTCTATGGGGTCGAGTTCCTCCCACCCCGGGAGAATTGGTGGGGACACCAGGATCAGAAACAAATCTTTGGATTCCATATGGTTTACTTAGTCATATATCAAAGATTTGAAAATTTTATAATCATTTAAGATTGAGTCCTGTAATAAGTTGTGGTTTAGTTGATTTGTCTCAACCCTCAACCCTGTCAATATATTGAGTCCTATACTTCAGTTATGAGTCCAGTAAGAGTTCAATTTTGTACAAGAGAAGAGGATACCTTACTGTGGAGTTCCACCATGCCTCATCCAGGAGCCAGAAGACCCCACTTCAGCCAATTGGACTTTGTATGCCAACTTAGGGTCCAAGATTCCTGCATGATGCCCAGAAGCCCTCCAGATGTTTTCTGAATGCCCAGATTCACTCTAGATGCTAGAGAATATTCTTAGAACAGGGCCTCATTTGATTTCAGAGATCAATCTATGCCCCAACCCAGAGAAGATTCAAGGCCCAGGTCCATAAGAACCAAGATACCAATTTTATTCCAGGAATATTCCATCCAGGGAGCCCCAGCTTCATGGAGGCCCAAAGTACCCGTGCCCAAACCCAAACCTGTTGGGGTTTCCGGTGCATCGCAGCGGAAGTGTAATTTCAAAATGATGAAATTTGCACCGAAATCCCTTAGCCAAGATCTCCTTATTTCGAATTAAAACATACATACTAACATTGTTAGAATTAGGGCACTAACCTTTTAACGCTAAGTCCAATTTTGATGTAGAATCAGAACTTGGTGTTGAATGCTTCTTTTGATTTCACCAGGCGTCCAAATGTCCACCCTCCAATGGTGATCCACACAGAGCAGTGATCAAGACAACTCTATCTTCTTTTCAAAGGTTCCTTCTATTGAGTTCTTCTTCCTAGAACTCAATTGCTTGGACTATGGCTTGAATTCCTCCACACAAAAGCTTGCTTTCCTTTCCTTGACTCCTTCTCCTCCTTCCGCCAAGACCTTGGCCCTTTAGACACCCTTGTCTTGAAGAAAAAGACCTTGTCCTAAGAGGACATAGGCTTGTCTTAAGTTGGAGGAGAAATTAAGACAATGATGTCTTAATGTATGAAAGAAAGGAAGAAATCAGAACTTCTTTCTTTCCTTTACCGTCGGAGACTTTTTTTTTTATTCTTGTTCAGTAGAAGAGTTTCGACAGAGGTTTACTCTATAAAGGAAACAATGCAAGAGCAAGAAAAAAATAAAAGAGTCTTCAGGAGAGGAAGAAAGAAAAGATTACACTTGTTCTGATTTTCCCGACCCTTTAAATAGAAATCAGATAGGCGCCTACACACCTCTCCGTAATCACTTTCTCACGCCCTTCCAAATTTCTCATGCCCCATCCTCCCATCTCATGGCCTTCCAGATTAAATCCCATGGCTTTTCTTAAAGGAAAAACCGCGGTGTTTTAAAAAGAAGGAAGTCGCGACTTTTCATCTCCGAAGAGATGTTATTTCGCGCGCCCGGGAGGAGTTAGCGCTTTCTTTCTTTCTCAAAATCCCATCAGCCATTGGATTCTCATCCAAGGGGGGAGAGATGGTGCGCTAATTGCTTAAGAAGGAGGCCACCCCAAATAAAACATCGGAGAAATTTTTGGGGCGCGCCAAGAGTCCATGCGCCATGGACTCTTCCTTAAGGCGCGCCAAGAGTCCATATGCGCATGGACTCTTGGTGTTTGGCGTGAAATGGCAAGGGGGCGGGTTGGGAGGCTAGCCAAGTTACATGGCTAGCCAATAGGGTTAGCCATAATCCAATTTTTTACAATTAAGGTCTAATTAGGTCCAATTAGAACCCAATTTGAACCAATCCGGAACCCTAATTCGAATCCGATCCGAATAGAAGCTAGGGTTTGCAACACCTACTAGAGTGTTATCTTGCAAAGACGATTTAATTCCAAATTAAACTCTTGATCAATCCTCTTAAGTGTGTGACCCATTGGGTTCCACATCTAGCCAGCAGTGGGTTCGAATACAAGTTGACCTAATTTGATTAGAACTCTTTCTAATCGATTTAGGTCAAACCGGGCTTACCCGAATCGATCAATTAGGATTCTTCCTAACATGTGATCTTTGAACTTGATCAACCCACAAGACAAGATTGACGTCTAGCAACGTGTCATGTCTACCCGGAAGATATGGAAATTCTGGTGAAATACCAAAATTACCCTTCAGTAGAGAGTTATCGTACAATTAAATCTTTCGATCAGCCTGCACCCAAAATATAACTATGGATATGGATATATGTCAAATCCAATATTATATTTATTTCTAGCTCAATCTTATAATGATGATTCGATTATCTTGATATTAGAAACCGTCTCTAATATCTTCACTTTGATCAAAGATTCCCTGAATCATCATGCGATTGTTGACTAGTTGGATGCAATCTCCTCTTACTAAGAGTGATCGATTCCTTGTTGACCTACTCATTACCTTCATATCCAATTCACCATTCCCAGTATCAATCCTGTGCATGTCTCAGTGTCATGATTAGGATTGAACCAAAGAATGGGTTCATGTACATAAGGTACTTATGGCAGTCTCAGGTCAAAAGATTACTTGTACCACTCCCACTATGAGAACCTTCTATTGACATGTAGCTAAGACTCCATTAGATGTTCTCAAGTTGGATCATATCAGTGAACTCATTCTCCAATGAGCACCCACATCCCAGTATTAGTGTCATACACAAGTGACTGTGAGAGCAGTCACACTTTCCAGTATACCCGGGACGTGCTAGTCTTATCGAAAAACCCTGATCCCCTACTCAGGGTTCCTTTGACTAGGAATACTTTAGATTAAGGTTTTAAGATTTTAGGTCTCACTGGTATGATCTCATCATAACCCTAAAATCATAGCCCTAATCTATGGGGTTCATCATATAATAAACACAGCGTATGATGAAAAATAATGCCTTTATCTAGAAAATTGTCAATTACAATGGTTTGGGAGATACAACAGAGATTGGCTTGTAGGGCATATCCCTTTCAATCTCCCACTTGCACTAAAGCCAATCGCCTTTGAATCTTAATCCCATACATTCGAGGTGGCGATCAAAATCTCGCTGTGGTAGAGCCTTAGTGAACGGGTCTGCTACATTGTTCTTTGTATCAACTCTATCTATGTAGACATCTTGTCTCTCTACTATTTCTCGGACAAGATGGAAGCGTCTCAGAATGTGCTTGGACTTATGATGAGCTCTTGGTTCCTTAGCTTGAGCAACGGCCCCAGTGTTGTCACAGTAAAGTGGCACTGGGTTTTCAATTTAAGGAACAACACCCAACTCTGTGATGAACTTCTTCATCCAGACTGCTTCCTTGGTGGCTTCACTAACAGCTATGTATTCTGCCTCTGTGGTTGAGTCAGCTACAGTCTGCTGCTTGGTACTCTTCCAACTCACTGCTCCACCATTTAGGGTAAAAACATATCCCGAAATGGATTTGCTATCATCAGGGTCTGATTGAAAACTAGAATCAGAATAAGCTTCTAGTTTAAGATCAGAACCACCATAAACCAGAAAAATATCCTTAGTCCTTCTTAGGTACTTAAGAATATTTTTAACTGCTTTCCAATGATCCTCTCCTGGATCAGCCTGAAACCTACTGACAATGCCTAAAGCATATGCCACGTCAGGCCTGGTACACAACATGGCATACATTATGGATCCTATTGCCGAAGCATAGGGTATAGAATTCATTCTATCTCTTTCTTCAGGTGTCTTAGGAGACATCCTTTTAGAAAGATGTATGCCTTGACTCATAGGAAGATAACCTCTTTTACTTCCTTCCATGCTGAATCTTTTCAGCACTAAGTCAATGTACCTAGATTGGGATAAACCTAGCATCCTCTTAGATCTATCTCTATAGATCTTAATACCTAGTATATAGGATGCTTCTCCCAAATCTTTCATGGAAAACTGGTTTGATAGCCAAACCTTGACTGATTGCAACATTGGGATATCATTCCCAATGAGGAGTATGTCATCTACATACAGAACCAAGAAGACTATGGCACTCCCACTAGTCTTCTTATAAACACAGGGTTCATCCACATTTTTGATAAAACCAAACCTTTTAATAGTTTCATCAAAGCGGATGTTCCAACTCCTGGAAGCTTGCTTTAATCCATAAATGGATTTCTTTAGCTTGCATACTTGATTAGGTTTATTCTTTGAAATAAAACCTTCTGGCTATGACATGTAGACTTCTTCCTCAAGGAAACCATTGAGGAATGCAGTCTTTACATCCATCTGCCATATCTCATAATCGTGGTATGCTGCTATAGCAAGTAAAATCCGAATTGATTTTAGCATGGCAACAGGTGAAAATGTTTCATCATAATCAATTCCCTGTTTTTGTCTAAAACCTTTAGCCACTAATCTGGCTTTATAGGTTTCAACTTGGCCATCAGCCCCAATCTTTTTCTTATAGACCCATTTACACCCAATAGGATTAACACCCTCTGGTGCATCAACCAAAGACCATACTTGGTTTACATACATAGAGTCTACTTCGGATTCCATGGCTTCTTGCCATTTATCTGAGTCAGTACTCATGATAGCTTCCGTATAGGTTAGAGGTTCATCATTTTGAATGACTTGAGCTTCATTATTTTCAATTATAAACCCATACCTCTCAGGTGCCCGTGGTACTCTGTCAGACCTACGAGGAGGAGTTTTGTGTTCTGGTTCTGTCCTAACTATATGTTCTAATGGTTGAGAATTGTCTATCTGTATTTCTTGTACTTCTCCAAGTTCAATAGTTCTACCATTGCCCTTTTCTAAAATGAACTCTTTTTCTAGAAAAGTGGCATGCCTGCTGACAAAAATCTTTTGTTCAGTAGGATGGTAGAATAGATATCCTCTACCTTCTTTAGGATATCCTACAAATAGACATTTATCCGCTCTAGGTTCCAACTTATGTCCAAAATTTCTTTTAACATAAGTTGGACATCCCCATACCTTAAAATATTTAAGATATGGTTTCTTTCCACTCCAAATTTCATATGGAGTACTAACAACGGATTTAGAAGGTACCTTGTTCAGAATATAAACAGCAGTTTCTAGGGCATGACCCCAGAAGGAAATGGGCAAATTTGTGAAGCACATCATGGATCGTACCATATCTAATAAGGTACGATTCCTCCTTTCAGCTACACCATTTAGCTGTGGTGTATAAGGAGGGGTCCATTCAGAAAGGATTCCATTAACTTTAAGATAGTCTAAAAACTCCGTGGATAAGTATTCTCCTACTCGATCAGAACGAAGAACTTTAATACTTTTCCCGGTTTGTTTTTCGACCATACTTTGATACTCCTTAAATTTATCAATGGCTTCAGATTTGTGTTTCATAAGATACACATATCCGAACCTAGATAAATCATCTGTAAAAGTGATAAAATATGAGTATCCTCCTCTGGCCTGAGTTGTCATTGGACCACATACATCAGTATGTATAAGTCCTAAAAACTCAGTTGACCTTTCCCCATGTCCAGTGAATAGAGTTTTTGTCATCTTACCCATGAGACATGATTCGCAAGTTCCTAATGATTCATACTCATAAGGATCAAGGAATTTTTCCTTGTATAACTTGCTAATCCTAGACTCATTAACTTGACCAAGTCTATGATGCCAAAGTAAAGTATCATTAAAGTCTTTTCTTTTCCTTTTAGTATTGACATAAAAAATACTATCATTGGAAGTAAGAGTTAAGAGCCCATTGCTAAATATGCCAGAACAAATAATTTTATTAGATAACATTATCGAGCAACCAGTGCTCGTTACATCCATTACATATCCTTGTTTTAATAACAAAGGAATAGATATAATGTTCCTAATAATCTTTGGCATATAGTAACAATTCTCTAGCTCCAAGATCTTCCCTGAAGGCAACTTCAGAATATAGGTCCCTACAGCTTCTGCTTGGATGATATCACCACCAGCACCGTAGAGATTGAAGTCGCCTTCCTTCAATACTTTAAGCTTGTGGAGGTCCTGCAAAGATTTGCATATATGGTAACCACAAGCGATATCCAATACCCAAGTATTTGATATAGACGAATTTAATGTCAATATAGTATGTATCTCATACATACCTTTTGGTGCGTCTGCCGCACCAGGCTTCACAGTTGCAAGGTAAGCCTTGCAATTCCTTTTCCAATGTCCCGCTTTGCCGCAAAAGAAACAGGTTGACTGTTTTGAGGCCTTTTTTCCTTTCTTGTTCTTATTGATGCCACCCTTAGGGTTTAGCCTCCTACTAAAACCCTTTTTTCCTGATTTCTTCTTATTGGTCTTATCAACAAGAAGAAGTGGAGCCTTTTCTCTCTTAACGTGGCTCTCTGCTATTTTCAACATATTTAACAGCTCAGGCAAGGAAGTGTTCAGTTTGTTCATGTGATAATTCAAGACAAACTAAGAAAATGACTCCGAGGGTGATTGCAGGATTGAATCCTGATTCAGCTCCCCATCCATAATAAACCCTAATTGACCCAATCTGGTGATTAAGTCAATTACCTTCAGGACATGATCCTGAACGGATGTACCCTCTGTCATCCTAGCATGGAATAACTGCTTAGATATTTCGTATCTAGCAGTTCTGCTTTGTTCTCCATAAAGCTCCTTTAAATTGAGCATTATGGATTGAGTATCCATGCTTTCATGCTACCTCTGTAACTCATTGGTCATAGAGGCCAGTATGATACACTTGACAATGAGGGAGTCATTCTGCCACATTTTGTATGTGGCCATATCTTCCTGTGTGGCATCATCCCCTAGTGGATTAAGACTAGGGGTATCAAGAATATAAGAAAGTTTTTCTGAACTCAGTACAATTTTTAAGTTTCTCAACCAGTCCACATAGTTTGGACCAGTCAATTTGTTGGTATCTAAGATGCTTCTCAGTGATAATGAAGATGCCATTTATCTACATTTAATTAAGAACAATACATAAGCAAACAACCATGAAATGACTTACATAATTAAATTAGGTCTTCAATTTAATTATGTCTCCCACTATTTTATCAAAAATCATAGCCCTCACTATGATAATCGAGAAGAACCCTGATCAGTTTTCTTAGTGAGATCGAGATCTTTATAATTTATAAAAGATCTTGCAGACAACACAACAAATCTTTTATAAGTTCAAAGGTAGAAAACTCTTCCAATTATATCTCATATAATTTTCAAAAATAACTTGGCCTCTAGAACATTATAAGTCTTGCAGAAAATACAACAAACCATAATGTTCTAGTTAAGTCAAGACCCTTTCATTTCTATACAGTCAGTATTCAAATATAATGCCCTTGTAGATAACACAACAAGGCATTATACTGAATATACTGTAAGCATATTTTGCACTAGACCAATATTATGTCAATCACCCTATTAGGTCTTGCAGATAACACAACAAACCTAATGTGGTTCATAACACAGTAATGATCCAGCATGAAGGAAGGCCAACATATAGCATTTTTTTAACACTAAGCATATAAGTCAAGATTTAAATATAATCAAATCGGCCAAGCAAGTGGAAGAGATGTGGGAGTCCCCCCGTTGCTTTCCTAGTCACCAATAAAAATTGGCCAGGTCAGTCAACGGAACCAATTAAAAACCACGATTCTCTTTACCTTCCCAGAACCACCTTTCTAGACACCGAATGATCAATTGTTCATCATGACTAGTGATGCTTATTAGTTAAATATGCTATGACTTAATATGATTTTAAGAAGAGGGCTTTATAAAATTGCCAGCACATTCTTACATCAAAACATATCATAATGATATCAATCTGATAAACATATATGTGCTAAGTGTGTCATCATACTAGGACAACCATTTACCACATAATGGATCCACCATTATGCCAGGGCAACCTTATTTCAGTATGATGACTTCAAAACTAATCATATCTCTATAATAATTAGGGTTTGAGTGAAAAACCCTAATTAGTGGCATACATCAAAACATTAATTATCATATATGCATTCCTTAAATTATGCTAAGTGTATCAGCATTCAAGGGTTTAAAACCCTAATTTCGATACTACAACAAAAATGCATATAAATAATTTTCATATGTTTTAACTGTAATAAAGATGGCTCTGATACCACTGTTGGGGTTTCCGGTGCATCGCAGCGGAAGTGTAATTTCAAAATGATGAAATTTGCACCGAAATCCCTTAGCCAACATCTCCTTATTTCGAATTAAAACATACATACTAACATTGTTAGAATTAGGGCACTAACCTTTTAACGCTAAGTCCAATTTTGATGTAGAATCAGAACTTGGTGTTGAATGCTTCTTTTGATTTCACCAGGCGTCCAAATGTCCACCCTCCAATGGTGATCCACACAGAGCAGTGATCAAGACAACTCTATCTTCTTTTCAAAGGTTCCTTCTATTGAGTTCTTCTTCCTAGAACTCAATTGCTTGGACTATGGCTTGAATTCCTCCACACAAAAGCTTGCTTTCCTTTCCTTGACTCCTTCTCCTCGTTCCGCCAAGACCTTGGCCCTTTAGACACCCTTGTCTTGAAGAAAAAGACCTTGTCCTAAGAGGACATAGGCTTGTCTTAAGTTGGAGGAGAAATTAAGACAATGATGTCTTAATGTATGAAAGAAAGGAAGAAATCAGAACTTCTTTCTTTCCTTTACCGTCGGAGACTTTTTTTTTATTCTTGTTCAGTAGCAGAGTTTCGACAGAGGTTTACTCTGTAAAGGAAACAATGCAAGAGCAAGAAAAAAATAAAAGAGTCTTCAGGAGAGGAAGAAAGAAAAGATTACACTTGTTCTGATTTTCCCGACCCTTTAAATAGAAATCAGATAGGCGCCTACACACCTCTCCGTAATCACTTTCTCACGCCCTTCTAAATTTCTCACGCCCCATCCTCCCATCTCATGGCCTTCCAGATTAAATCCCATGGCTTTTCTTAAAGGAAAAACCGCGGTGTTTTAAAAAGAAGGAAGTCGCGACTTTTCATCTCTGAAGAGATGTTATTTCGCGCGCCCGGGAGGAGTTAGCGCTTTCTTTCTTTCTCAAAATCCCATCAGCCATTGGATTCTCATCCAAGCGGGGAGAGATGGTGCGCTAATTGCTTAAGAAGGAGGCCGCCCCAAATAAAACATCGGAGAAATTTTTGGGGTGCGCCAAGAGTCCATGCGCCATGGACTCTTCCTTAAGGCGCACCAAGAGTCCATATGCGCATGGACTCTTGGTGTTTGGCGTGAAATGGCAAGGGGGCGGGTTGGGAGGCTAGCCAAGTTACATGGCTAGCCAATAGGGTTAGCCATAATCCAATTTTTTATAATTAAGGTCTAATTTGGTCCAATTAGAACCCAATTTGAACCAATCCGGAACCCTAATTCGAATCCGATCTGAATAGAAGCTAGGGTTTGCAACACCTGCTAGAGTGTTATCTTGCAAAGATGATTTAATTCCAAATTAAACTCTTGATCAATCCTCTTAAGTGTGTGACCCATTGGGTTCCACATCTAGCCAGCAGTGGGTTCGAATACAAGTTGACCTAATTTGATTAGAACTCTTTCTAATCGATTTAGGTCAAACCGGGCTTACCCGAATTGATCAATTAGGATTCTTCCTAACATGTGATCTTTGAACTTGATCAACCCACAAGACAAGATTGACGTCTAGCAACGTGTCATGTCTACCCGGAAGATATGGAAATTCTGGTGAAATACCAAAATTATCCTTCAGTAGAGAGTTACCGTACAATTAAATCTTTCGATCAGCCTGCACCCAAAATATAACTATGGATATGGATATATGTCAAATCCAATATTATATTTATTTCTAGCTCAATCTTATAATGATGATTCGATTATCTTGATATTAGAAACCGTCTCTAATATCTTCACTTTGATCAAAGATTCCCTGAATCATCATGCGATTGTTGACTAGCTGGATGCAATCTCCTCTTACTAAGAGTGATCGATTCCTTGTTGACCTACTCATTACCTTCATATCCAATTCACCATTCCCAGTATCAATCCTGTGCATATCTCAGTGTCATGATTAGGATTGAACCAAAGAATGGGTTCATGTACATAAGGTACTTATGGCAGTCTCAGGTCAAAAGATTACTTGTACCACTCCCACTATGAGAACCTTCTATTGACATGTAGCTAAGACTCCATTAGATGTTCTCAAGTTGGATCATATCAGTGAACTCATTCTCCAATGAGCACCCACATCCCAGTATTAGTGTCATACACAAGTGACTGTGAGAGCAGTCACCCTTTCCAGTATACCCGGGACGTGCTAGTCTTATCGAAAAACCCTGATCCCCTACTCAGGGTTCCTTTGACTAGGAATACTTTAGATTAAGGTTTTAAGATTTTAGGCCTCACTGGTATGATCTCATCATAACCCTAAAATCATAGCCCTAATCTATGGGGTTCATCATATAATAAACACAGCGTATGATGAAAAATAATGCCTTTATTTAGAAAATTGTCAATTACAATGGTTTGGGAGATACAACAGAGATTGGCTTGTAGGGCATATCCCTTTCAAAACCCATGTGCCCCAAGCCCCTTGGCCAACTCTTTGCTGCCCCCTTGAAGCCCACATGCCAATCAAAGTAAGAGTAGGCGTCCTCACATGTTGACCAAGTCAAATCATGAAGGGAGAAGGAGAAGACTAGTCAAATTTTCTAACCTAGTTGGGATTTGTTTTCCTAATTGCTTTAAGGCTTGTAATTCTAACCTAGCTAGGAGATGGAGTCCAAGTGGAAGGAGGAAATTAAGTTCTTATTCTATTCCACATGTATATTTTTAGTTCTAGGTTTATTTTGTAGTCTTTCTCCCACTTAAATTTTATAAACCTACTCTAACTAGGAGAAGACTCGTAATACCTTAAGGAGAGGTTATTCTTAATCTAAGTGTAACCCTAGTTAAAAGAGGGCATGGGAGCTCTATAAATACCCCACCCCTCTTTCTCTTGTAATAACTTTTATTCATGATATCAAAACCCTGGTGAATTTTATTTGAGTTTGCTCTTGTATTGGAATTTTGTTCTTATGTTTTGTTGGTTACTTTGTGTGCCCTAGCCATCCTTGCTGCCCTAGCATCCTTCCATGCCCAAGCTTGCTGCCATCCAAGCCTTCACATGCCTAAAGGAAGAGTGCCCTAGGCCACCCAAGCAAGGATCTTCATTAAGCTTCTAGCCAGCAGCCATTCAAACCCTGAATCGGATTTCCTTCAAATCCTAGTTTCCTTTACTTATATTATTTGCTATTTTGATTGACCTCTGATGCTTGCAGGATCTCTGAGATGTTTCGTCTCCCCAAAGGAGGCTCTCCTTGCCTCCAGGACTGTCCAAATCAGTCATCGAATTCAAGAGAACTGAGCTTCATCATCCAGGCTTCAATCAGTGTGCTGTGTGATCCCTTCATCAGAAATTCTTCAAATCCCTGACTGGTAACATCCTTCCCTTCTTTTGATATCTAATTTGTTGAAGGTAAGCTATCCTATACTAGAATTTTCTCAATTTTCAGGTGCTGACTTTCATTATTTTGCATGAGTATGCCTGCGATCATGGTGATTCTTTGTATTGCTACTGTTTTTGCTAATTCTTACTTAATTTTAAGAATCTAGCCTACAAATTAAATTATAAAAAAATATAAAAAATTAGTTTACTATTTTTCCAGTATGTTTAGCAATCTTAGAGTTATCCTACATCAGTTTGGTATTAGAGCTGGTGTGGATCTGAGGATTTGTGGAATGTTGGTGCAGATCTGCAGCACCTCAACCCAGACCCTCCTTGAGCCAAATTGACCCTTACTCGATGGGGTCGAGTTCCTTCTGCCCCGAGAGAATTGGTGGAGACACCAGGATAAGAAAAAGATCATTAGATTCCATATGGTTTACTTAGTCATGTATCAAAGTTTTAAAAATTTTGTAATCAATTAAGATTGAGTCCTGTAATAAGTTGTGGTTTAGTTGATTTGTCTCAACCCTCAACCCTAGTCAATATATTGAGTCCCGAACTTCAGTTATGAGTCCAGTAAGAGTTCAATTTTATACAAGAGAAGAGGATACCCTATTGTAGATTTCCACCATGCCTCATCCAGGAGCCAGAAGATCCCACTTCAGCCAATTGGACTTTGTATGCCAACCCAGGGTCCAAGATTCATGCATGATGCCCAGAAGCCCTCCAAATATTTTCCGAATGCCCAGATTCTCTCTAGATGCTAGAGAATATTCTTAGAACATGGCCTCACTTGATTCCAGAGATCAATATATGCCCCAATCCAGAGAAGATTCAAGGCCCAGGTCCATAAGAACAAAGATACCAATTTTATTCCAGGAATATTCCATCCAAGGAGCCCCAGCTTCCTAGAGGCCCAAAGTACCTGCGCCAAAACCCAAACCCATGTGCCCTAAGCCCCTTGGCCAACCCTTTGCTGCCCCCTTGAAGACCACATGCCAATCAAAGCAAGAGTAGGCATCCTCACATGTTGACCAAGTCAAATCATGAAGGGAGAAGGAGAAGACTAGTCAAATTTTCTAAACTAGTTGGTGTGGACACCAAAGGCACTAGAATAAGGCAGAGGCTTCTCAACCCTCTGTGGATCACTTAATTGATAATTGAGTCCACTGTAATAAAGCTTAGTCCAGCTGAGTTGTTTTTATTTGAGTCCTGTAATTAGTCAGCTCATGTTGAGCTAGTTCAGTTCAGTATTAGTCAGCTCATGTCGAGCTAATTTTATTTTTTTAAGTCTTATCCAAGCATATCTAAGACTCAAGACCACTTCATACAAGTGAAGACCAAGTCCAACCTAATTGAAGACATGGAAGTTGAGCCCAAGTTCAACCCAGCTTGAAGACTTGAAGATCCCAGGAGGAGAAAATTAAAACTAGCATAAACCTGAAGCCCGAAACCAGCCGGAAGGAAATTGGGCCAGCCCAGGCCCAGTAAGGAATCAGGGCACCATCTCTTATGGTGACCCTCCCCTTGGTCGGCCACCTATGGTCACCACCTTGGCCGACCATGACAAGGAAAGGGAGAGCAATTTGTGTGGGATTTTCTACCTGTGTTAACTTGTATTCCTAGTTAGGGTTTGAAAGGGAGAAGGAGTCCTATGTAAATTCTAAAGTACCCTTACTTGGAGCCCAAGGTTAAGGGTCTATTTAAGGGACCCTAGCCTCTTGTATGAAACTAGATTTTGATATATGAAATAAACCATGAGTTCTTCTATTGCTTTGAGTGATTACCCTGCTGTGTGCATAAAGGGATTTGAGAGTTCTTCTTCCCGGTGCTGCAACCATCATCCTGCGCCAGCTAATCCTCCAGAGCCTTGGCCGCCCACTCCAAAATTCCTTTCCTCTTTGCTGTTTTCCTTTGTTTTCTTGATTTTCTCTGAGTTTTCTAACCCCTAACAGGTCGTTTGCTGGTTCCCAAGTTCCTACGAATCCAACGACTCTAGCCAAGCCTCAATTGGACCACCGAGCAGAAAGCCGAGTATCCGTGGGTCTTTGGCTTGATTTTCCAGGCCGCATCCATCGAGGAACGAGAGATCCTTTCGCTACGATCTTCACCGGGCACTTCAGACATTGTCAGGTACACCCCCTCTACCTCCAGAGTTTATATTGTAGGAGAACTTGCCCTAACCGAGGCTTCTCAGCCCCGGCGATCCTTCTTTAGTACTTTTCTAGGTTCTAATCTGCATGCTTGGCTTCAAAAACTCATACAAAATTTCCTATAATTAATTTTGATCTGAAATTCAGGAATTAATCATCTAACCCCACATATAAAACATACAAAAAGAATTGCATGCATATTAGACCCACATCATTTGGTATCAGAGCATAGATTAGGGCTTGTTTTCTATAATTTCTCAGTCCGTATATACTCTGTTATTTAAATTATTTCTCCCTGATCAAAACTCAAAAAGTTTTGAAATTTATTTTTCTGGATTCATCATAATTCATAATAATGTTCAAAATTTTTGCAGATTTTATTTCATCCTGTGAATCTTTTGCAAGCCAAAATATAGCCTGCAAATTTTCGGCTCTATTTTTTCAGCAAGACAAGTTTAGAAGTTTTAGGGTTTTGTTTAGCATCTTTTGCATATCTTTTAATTTTAGTATATTTCCTGCATATTAGGCCATAATTTGCAAGTTTTCTTCTATTTAAGAAAATACCAAAATAAAAACACAAAAAATTACATATTCTCCAAAAATATCAAAAAAATATCTAAACCCTAATTTGCATTCTCATCTGATTGCCATCATTGCATAAACCACTTTTAAGGGTACTCTTGCTATATCAGATAAGGGGAGGAGTTGATAACCTCTTCTTAGCCCAAAACCACATCCCTTGCATTCGGTCCCAAGCCTTAACCTAAAATTTATTAGACTTAATTTGCCCTAGTGGGCTAGGGACACCAATTGGTCGGGTCCGGGCTAGGGTTAGATTACTGTGTCAAGTTAGCCTGTGTGTGCCTTATGCTCAGTGTCTAGAATGGTGGTTCAGGGATTCAATCCCGAAGGGCTTGTGTGCTGGTCCGCCTACCTGGCCAATCTTTGATTGATGTCTAGGCTTGGCAATCAGGGACCTAACACTCCCCTTACACCTGCCTGGCTGAGTACCGGATTACTATAAACTAGTTTGCCACCCTGATTGAGCATCTAGTTTGGACTCTAGGTCTAGTCAGCTATAGTCGGTCTGATCGAGTCTTGCATGAGTACTAGATTAGGGGTTTCATATCACCCACCTCCTTCACAAATGGCTGAATCCATGGACCATTTTGATACCAAATTTGATGCCTTTGGAGAAAGGTTAGTCCAAACCCTCAATCTTAGGTTTGAGCAAGCAAATGCCCAATTGACCCAGAAGCTTGAACAAATAGATGCCCGACTAGGAACCCTAGAGGAGACACGTAGGACCCAGTCTGAGACTGATCCTGAGTCCCCTCAGCCTAGGAGAACCCCTCGCCATGACCCTTATTATGATCCTGACCCTAGGAGGACACCAAACCCTGAACCATACCGTGAGGTTGAACCTAGGATAGCCCCTCATCCTGACCCATACTATAATCCTGGACCTAGGAGGACCCAAAACCCTGATCCATACCAAGAGGTTGAATTTAGGAGAGCCCCTTAGCCTGACCCATACTATAATCCTAAGCCTAGGAGGACCCCAAACCCTGATCCATATCTTGAGGCTGAACCTAGGAGAGGCCATCGTCCTGACCCAATTCCTAAGGTTCATCCTAGAAGGCCCAATCAAGATTTTGTAGACCAGGAGGACAGATCCTATAGACATGTTAATCTTGATGCCCCAACTTTTGATGGTTGTCTAGATCCTAAGGTCTACATAGATTGGGAGGGAGAGATGGATCAATATTTTGAGTGGTATGATATGATAGAGGAGTGTAAGTTTAGATTTGCTAAGCTTAAGTTGGTTCGGGAAGCCAGGTTACATTGGGATAGTGTTGAGAGAACCCTTAGTCTAGGAGGGCATGATCCTATAACCACCTGGTGGGCCATGAAGGGTAAGCTTAGGACAAGATACGTTCCAGCATCATATCGTAGTGGGCTACTAGATCAATGGCAACGATTTAATCAGGGTAACAGGAGCATAGATGAGTATATTGCAAAATTTGATGAGTATTCCATGCGATGTGATTTGAGGGAGTCTGAGGATGTTGTCTTATCTAGGTTTAGGGCTGGACTGAGAGATGACATTAAGAAAGAGCTCTATATATGAGAGGTTAGGAACATGGACCATGCTTATCAGATTGTTAGAGATCATGAGCATTTTCATAGAGGGCCCGTTTATCGTAGACCTGATCCCACTAGATACCATAGTCAATATCCAAGAGCTAGCCAGCCCCATCAGAGCCGACCCATGCCCAGCCGACCTAGCCCGAGTCGACCCAGTCCTAGTCAGCCAGGCCAGAATCAACCCAGTCCTAGTCAGTTAGGCCTGAGTCGACCCCAGCCTAGTAATCCTTTGATGCATAAGGATGATCGAGGAAAATCTGTAGAGGTCAATAAGAGTTACACTGGTGGGGACACCGGAGGCACCAGAATAAGACGGAGGCTTTTCAACCCTCTATGAATTCATCAATAATTTATGAGTCCATCTGTACTAAGGGCTTAGTCCATCTGAGTCCATTTTAGTTGTTATTTGAGTCTTTTGAGTTGTTATTTCAGTTCTGTACTAGTCAGCTCATGTTGAGCTAGTTCAGTTCAATGCTAGTCAGCTCATGTTGAGCTAATTTTATTTTTTTGAGTCCTGTCCAAGCATACTGAAGACTCAAGACTATATCATACAAGTGAAGACCAAGTCCAACTAGATTGAAGACATGGAAGTATAGCCCAAGTCCAACCCAGCTTGAAGATTTGAAGACCCTAGGAGGAAAAATTCAGAAAACCTTGATTTCTTGCAGATGCCCTCCAGATGCCCAGATTCCCTTCCAAATGCCAAAGTATATTCATAGATAAGGGCATCCATAATTCCAGAGGTCCATCTGCATCCTAGCCCAAAGAAATCAAGCCCAGGCGCCAAGCCCAAGCCCCTAAGAAGCAAGATACCAGGGAATATTCTTGCTACCTGGCTACCAGGCCACCCGAGCTTCCAAAGGCCCAAACCCATGCGCCCGAGCCCCTTTGGGCTGGCACCTTGCTGCTCTTAGAAGCCCAATACACCCCCCTAGGCATCCTTGGAGTGCTGGCCAAGTCAAGAGAATTTTTAGGGATTTTTTATACCTAATGTTTCCTTATTTTCTAGCTAGGGTTTGAGAGGGAAAAGGATTCTTATATAATGTCAATTGTACCCTTACTTGGAGCCCAAGGTTAAGGATCTATTTAAAGGACCCTAGCCTCTTGTATGAGGGAAGATTTTTATATATGAAATAAACCTTGAGTTCTTCAATTGCTTTGTGTGATTACCCTGCTGTGTGCATAAAGGGGTTTGAGAGTTCTTCTTCCCGGTGTTTGCAACCATCTTCCTGCCGCCAACCATCCTTCCAACCCCTCCAAAACTTTCTTCCCTTTACTATTTTTTTTTATTTTCTTGGTCTCCCATGAGTTTTCTAACCCCTGACAGGTCGTTTGCAGGTCCCTGAGTTTTTACTAATCCAACGACTCCAGCCAAGCCTCAATCGGACCACCGAGCAGAAAGCCGGGTATCCACGGGTCTTTGGCTCGGTTTTCCAGGCCGCATCCATCGAGGAACGAGAGATCCCTTCGCTGCGATCTTCACCAGGTGCTTCATACATTGTTAGGTACACCCCTCTACCTCCAGTCTTTATATTGTAGGAGAACTTGCCCTAACCGAGGCTTCTCAGCCCCGGCGATCCTTCTTTAATGCTTTTCTAGGTTCTAATCTGCATGCTTGGCTTCAAAAATTCATACAAAATCCCCTACAAAAAATTTTGATCTAAAATTTGGGAATTAATCACCTAACCTCACATATAAAATATACAAAAATAATTGCATGCATATTAGTCCCGCATCATTTGGTATCAGAGCTTAGATTAGGGCTTGTTTTCTATAATTTTTAGTCCATATATACTCTGTTATTTTAATTATTTCTCCCTGATGAAAACTTTAAAAATTCTGAAATTTATTTTTCTGGATTCATCATAATTCACAATAATTTTAAAAATTTTTGTATATTTTATTATGGCCTGTGACTTTTCTGCAAGCCGAAATATAGCCTGCAAATATTCAGCTCTATTTTTTCAGCAAGACAAGTTTGGAATTTTAGGGTTTTGATTAGCATCTTTTTGCATATCTTTTAATTTTAGTTTATTTCATGCATATTAGGGCATAAATCGCATATTTTATTATATTTAACAAAATACCAAAAAAAAAAATACATATTCTCCAAAAATACCAAAAACATCTAAACCCTAATTTGCATCCTCATCTGCCTGCCATCATTGCATAATTTACTTTTAAGGGCACTCTTGTTATATCAGATGGGGGGAGGATTTGATCACCTCTCCTTAGCCCAAAACCACATCCCTTGCATTCGGTCCCAAGCCTTAACCTAAAATTAACTAGACTTAATTTGCCCTAGTGGGCTAGGGACACCAACTGGTCTGGTCCGGGCTAGTGTTAGATCACTGTGTCAAGTTAACCTGTGTGTGCCTTATGCTCAGTGTCTAGAATGGTGGTTTAGGGATTCAAACCTGAAGGGCTTGTGTGCTGGTCCGCCTACCTGGCCAATCTCTGATTGGTGTCTAGGATTGGCAATCAAGGACCTAACACTCCCCTTACACCTGCTTGGCTGAGTACAGGGTTACTATAGGCTAGTTTGCCACCCTGATTGAGCCCTTAGTTTGGACTCTAGGTCTAGTCAGCTGTAGTCAGTCTGATTGAGTCTTGCATGAGCACTAGATCAAGAGTTTCATATCACCCACCTCCTACACAAATGTCTGAACCCATGAAAAATTTGCAAGCCCAAATGAAAGCCCTAGCTGATCAAATGGCCCAGATGGCTACCCAGATGACTACCCAGATGACCCAGTTAACTCAGTCTGGTATTCAAACCAATGATAGAATTGACCATCTTGCCAATAGGTTTGATCAGTTAGAAGTCCGGGTAGGGACCCCAGGAAAAACCCATGGGTCACAGTCTGAGCTAGATCCTGATTCCCCTCAAACTAGGAGGACCCCAAATCCTGATCCATACCGAGAGGTTGAACCTAGGAGAGCCCCTCAGCCTGACCCATACTATAATACTGAACCTAGAAGAACCCCTTACCATGACCCTTATTATGATACTGAACCTAGAAGAACACCTTACCATGACCCTTATTATGATACTGAACCCAGGAGAACCCAATACTCTGACCCATATAGGGAGCCCAACCCTAGGAGAACCCAATATCCTGACCATATAGGGAGTCCAACCCTAGGAGAACCCAATATTCTGACCCATATTAGGAGCCCAACCTTAGGAGGACCCCATACCATGATCCATCCTTAGAACCTGATCATAGAGCTGACCCAAAATCCTATGACCCCAGATCCTATAATCCCATGACCCATAGATCTGCACCCTTGTCCTATGTGCCTAGAGAACCCATAACCCCTAAGTATCAGCCTAGTACTAGTCATGCTTCCCCTAGTCAACTTGAACCCCATAGGATTAGTATCCCTAAATATGAACCCAGTAGTGAGCCACTACCCCTTATACAACCTGAACCTACTAGGATTAGTGTCCATAATCAGAAACCAGGACCTAGCCAATTTTTCCCTAGCCGACCTTCTCCAATCATTCCTGAGATTGACAAGGCTTACATTAACGCGGAAGTGTATGAAGCTGATGCAAACTTAGTGGATGAGTATGAGGGAGAAGAAGAGACACCTTTAGATGACCTAGAATTAGCTGACCCAATAGATACCCAGGTAGAAGCGAACCTAGAGGTAGTTGACCTTGACCACATCCAACCTAAAGCTATAGTGGAAGAACAAATAGAGGAAGAGAACCTAGATACTGCTACTAGAGCCTTACCTGAGGAAATCATAAAGGAGAGCCAAATTATAGAGTCTAGTCCTAAAATACAAGAACCAGAAGAATTTGTTAAGGACTTGATCTCTTTGAATCAGTACCCTCAGGATGAGCCTCCTCCTATAGTTCCCTTTAAGGACCTCTTCCCTGAGATTAGTAACCCATCCTTCCATTATGCAAACCCCATAGATATACCGCAACCTCATAAGGTTAGCCTTATTAGTCTAGGATTAGTCCCTGACATGCCTTCTTATATCAAACTTTACCCAACTAACCTTGAACCTTTTTCCCTACCCTACCAAACTAATTCTGAACCCACTTCCTATTTTCTGCCATTTCCTGACACCTCCAGCATTTCTAGGATTATTAGATTGCATTTAACTGAGATTAGCATACTGCATACATTCATCACGCATGTTAGGTTTGCATCTTACTTCTGGCATACTCTTTGGAATTTGCTAGGAGTTCACTATAAATTTTTAGGGAACCTATAATCTGTTAGGTTTAGATCCAAAGAGTTCAATAAAATTTTCTTCTATAGGAATGCATAGTCAAGTCTATTAGGTGTAGGTTTGAGTCCTTTGAATCATTTGTTAGGAGTCTGCATGTGCCCAGCATGTTCACCACCTACACTAATTTTAAACAAACTAGCTAATTCCCGAAGAAGGGTCAAAGAATTTGATGTAGTGGATTCTATCTTGGTTAGTCTTAGGCCTAAAAGAAGCTTCATGCTCGCAGAGCCGAACCTTTTTAAAGTGATAGAGAAGGTTGGATCAAATGCCTAGGTGTTAGACTT
This sequence comes from Areca catechu, assembly GCA_021397845.1. Lineage (NCBI taxonomy): Eukaryota > Viridiplantae > Streptophyta > Magnoliopsida > Arecales > Arecaceae > Areca > Areca catechu. The sequence goes on from CM038052.1 coordinate 83,238,431, forward strand.
GCCTTCGGATTTGGGCATTAGTTCTACCTTCAATATTATAGACCTGGTTGAGTATAGGGAATCGGCAGCGATACCTAGTTAGGCCTTTGGACCTATTCCTTTTCATTGTGAGTGATCCTAACCTAGAGTGTCCACTAACAAATTGGCTTGAGAGAGGAGAACGGATCGAGCGTATCCTGGACAATCAAGCCATCACGACCCAGGGTTATGACTATCAACGCTTCCTGGTCCGATGGCAAGGCCGGCTAGAGTTGGACGATTCATGGATTTCTCGAGAGGACTTGCAGCACCTCAACCCAGACCTCCTCAAGAGATATGTGAGCAAGCTTGATCTTCACTCGACAGGGTCGAGTTCCTCCCACCCCGGGAGAATTGGTGGGGACACCGGAGGCATCAGAATAAGACGGAGGCTTTTCAACCCTCTATGAATTGATAAATAATTTATGAGTCCATCTGTACTAAGGGCTTAGCCCATCTGAGTCCATTTTAGTTGTTATTTGAGTCTTTTAAGTTGTTATTTCAGTTCTGTACTAGTCAGCTCATGTTGAGCTAGTTCAGTCAAATGCTAGTCAGCTCATGTTGAGCTAATTTTATTTTTTTGAGTCCTGTCCAAGCATACTGAAGACTCAAGACTATATCATACAAGTGAAGACGAAGTCCAACTAGATTGAAGACATGGAAGTATAGCCCAAGTCCAACCCAGCTTGAAGATTTGAAGACCCCAGGAGGAAAAATTCAGAAAACCCTGATTCCTTGCAGATGCCCTCCAGATGCCCAGATTCCCTTCTAGATGCCAAAGTATATTCAAGGGAATCCATGATTCCAGAGGTCCATTTGCATCCTAGCCCAAAGAAATCAAGCCCAGGCACCAAGCCTAAGCCCCTAAGAAGCAAGATACCAGGGACTATTCCTGCTACCTGGCTACCAGGCCACCCCAGCTTCCAAAGGCCCAAACCCATGCGCCCGAGCCCCTTTGGGCCGGCCCCTTGTTGCTCTTAGAAGCCCAACACGTCCCCCTAGGCATCCTTGGAGTTTTGGCCGAGTCAAGAGAATTTTTAGGGATTTTTTATACCTAATGTTTCCTTATTTTCTAGCTAGGGTTTGAGAGGGAAAAGGATTCTTATGTAATGTCAATTGTACCCTTACTTGGAGCCCAAGGTTAAGGGTCTATTTAAAGGACCCTAGCCTCTTGTATGAGGGGAGATTTTGATATATTAAATAAACCTTGAGTTCTTCAATTGCTTTGTTTGATTATCCTGCTGTGTGCATAAAGGGGTTTGAGAGTTCTTCTTCCCGGTGTTTGCAACCATCTTCCTGCCGCCAACCATCCTTCCAGCCCCTCCAAAACTTTCTTCCCTTTACTGTTTTCCTTTATTTTCTTGATCTCCTTTGAGTTTTCTAACCGCTGACAGGTCGTTTGCAGGTCTCCGAGTTTCTATGAATCCAACGACTCCAGCCAAGCCTCAATCGGACCACCGAGCAGAAAGCCGGGTATCCATGGGTCTTTGGCTCGATTTTCTAGGCCGCATCCATCGAGGAACGAGAGATCCCTTCACTGCGATCTTCACCGGGTGCTTCATACATTGTTAGGTACACCCCTCTACCTCCAGTCTTTATATTGTAGGAGAACTTGCCCTAACCGAGGCTTCTCAGCCCCGGCGATCCTTCTTTAATGCTTTTCTAGGTTCTAATCTGCATGCTTGGCTTCAAAAATTCATACAAAATTCCCTACAACAAATTTTGATCTAAAATTTTGGAATTAATCACCTAACCTCACATATAAAATACACAAAAAGAATTGCATGCATATTAGTCCCGCATCATACACTCCCCAGAAGACCTGTTTTAGATGTAATAAACCAGGCCACTTTATGAGCCAATGTCCAGTTAGTGCCTTACATCTAGGTGAACTGCAAGAAGAAGAGCCTAAATCCGTAGTCGAACCTGAGGGAGAAGTTTATGAGGCTGATGATCAGTTAATAGAGGAGTACAAAGGTGAGGAGGAGGAACCTGATTCTGAGAACCAATCAGGAGTGGTTAGGTGCATCTTAGCCCAAACCCCAGTTAAGGAAGATTGGCGTAGGACTAGCATCCTACAGACTTTTATTAAGATAAGGGGTAAGGTTCTTAAGATCATCATAGATAGTGGGAGTTGTGTGAATGCCGTCTCTGCCAAGACAGTTAAATCTTTAGGATTGACCACAGTTCCCCATCCTAACCCATACAAAGTTTCTTGGATAGATTCCACCTCCATCCAGGTTCAAGTTAGGTGCCAAATCTTAATTAGGTTGCAGACCTATGAGGAAAAGATTTGGTGTGATGTCATCCTGATGCAGAATGAATGCTCTGATACCAAAAGTGATGCAGAATGAAAGCTCTGATACCAAAAATGATGCAGAACAAAGAACAAAGAAGCGTATGCGGAAGTAAAATTAAGATTAATTCTTTTTTTTTTTTTATATATATTTCAGAAATTGGATTTGGCTCAAAGTAAAGTTAAATTAAGTTGATGGAAACTAGGTAAGGATTGAAAGCACAATTTAGAAGAAGCTAAGTTATCAGAATAGTTCAGAAGTAACGGATCGCTGGGGGTTGAGAAACTCCCAGACCTAGGGCTTCGCTCAGAACTTTCAACAGGACAGAAATAAAGAGAAGAGATGGTTTACCAACCAGACATTGATCTTCACAGAATTTGGGTGGAAGAACTCTCTCGGGCAGATTGTTGGATCCTCGGATTCGGCTATCTTCGCAATGGATCCTCCAATACTGGTCTCGTGGCTGGGTCAGCTTCTCCTGAACTCAAGATCTGGGAAGAAGAAAAACAAGTGATGGATTCAGAGACTCAGGGAAGGATTTACCAGTTCGAAGAACTTGAAGGTTGATGTCGCTGAGATCCGGATTCTCTTGAAGGCTGATTCGACTCCCTCTGGAAAGAAATATGGATCTGAAGTATCCGGACTGGAGCTGGATGCTGGTGGTCGGCCTGGACTTGGAGAGAGAGGCCGTGGGAGGTGGGATAGGCTAGGGTTTGGTGGATTGAAGTGGATGATGGGCGGCTAGGGTTTTGGAGTAGAAGAGGCTAACCTAGGGTTTGGGGTTTGGAGATCTCACACCTCCTCAAGGTTCCTGGGGAACCCGGATTTACTCCCTCACGGAGCTCAACACCTGGATGCAAGTGCGGAAGAGAGAAAACACAGAGTTTGCTCACAAAAAAAAGTTCATTTCATTCATTAGATTTTTTTGTTCTGCATCATTTTTGGTATCAGAGCTTTCGTGCTGCATCAATTTAATAGGTTCAGATCAACTATTTCAACTACAGAGCAAGTTCAAAGAAGAGTCAGATCAGTATCAAGATCTCCGGAACTTCTACATCCAACAATCTTCATTAAGTCCTCAGGTCAGTGTCTTTCTTTGAGTTTCTGGTTCTTTTTTTCTTTTGTTCTTCTTCTTCCAGATCCTGAGTTCGAGAAGGAGGCCAACCTTGCCATAGGACTACAATCCGAGGATCCATTGCGAAGATACCCCATCTCCAAGGATCCTACAATCTGCTCGAGAGTGTCCTCCAATTGAAGCAACGAGAGATATCACTGCTAGGTAACAAGAACCTTCCCTTCTCACTTTGTCTGTTTCATTGAAACTCAGAGCAAACCCTAGATCTGGAGATTTCTCAATCCCCAGCGATCCTACTTTTGAGTTACTCTGATAATCCACTCCTTTTAATTGTGCTCTCTGTCATTTCTTAGTTTCTTTCAACATTAGTTTATCTTTCCTTTGAGTCAAAGCCGACTTCTGAAAATATATTAAAAAAAAAAAATACATTAATTTTAATTTACTTCCGTATCGCAACATCTTTTTTGTTCTGCATCATTTTTGGTATCAGAGCTTTCGTGCTGCATCACATCCCCATAGAAGTAAGTAGTATTATTTTAGGTCGACCTTGGCTTTTTGATCATGATGCAACCCTATATGGTCGGACCAATGTTTGTGCTTTCAACTACCATGGGAATAAGTTTGTCATCAATCCAGCTCCCCTTAGGGACCCAGTTAAGGGGGGTTCTAGTAGCCTTAAGGATAAGAAACCTGGAGTTAACCTGATTAAGGCTAGGGAGTTAGAAAAGGAGATTGCTGAGGGTAACCCTGTTTGGATCTTGACCTCCAAGAAAATATTAGAGCATACCCAAAAGGAACACCCTAGAGAAATTGTTGAAGCTCTGAAAGAATTTGAGGATGTCTTCCATGAGGATTTACCTGATCAACTACCACCCCTTAGAGACATCCAGCATGCAATAGACTTAGTTCTAGGAGCCACTTTACCAAACCTTCCTCACTATAGACTGAACCCCAGTGAGCATCAAGAATTACAGAAACAAGTGGGAGAATTGCTTAGGAAGGGTTTCATTAGGGAGAGTCTGAGTCCGTGTGCAGTCCCTACTTTACTGACCCCTAAGAAGGATGGTACCTGGAGGATGTGTGTAGATAGTAGAGCTATCAACAAAATAACTGTGAAATATAGGTTTCCCATCCCCTGATTGGATGATATGTTAGACATGATGGCCGGAGCCAGAGTTTTCTCCAAGATAGACCTTAAGAGCGGCTATCATCAGGTTAGGATTAGACCTGGGGATGAGTGGAAAACTGCTTTCAAGACTAAGGATGGCCTGTTTGAGTGGGTTGTAATGCCTTTCAGACTTTCCAATGCACCAAGTACTTTTATGAGGATTATGACCCAGGTCTTGAAAGAGTTTACAGGAAAATTTGTTGTGGTCTACTTTGATGATATTCTGATTTATAGCAAGACCAAGAAGGACCACCTTAGTCATCTAAGACTAGTATGCCAGACCCTTAGGGAGAATAGCCTCTATGCCAACCTTAAGAAGTGTGATTTCATGACACATAGGGTTATCTTCCTAGGTTTTGTTGTCATCCCTGAGGGAGTTTCTGCAGATCCTGAAAAGGTTAGGACAATTATTGAGTGGCCTACACACTTTAGTGTCCATGATGTGCATAGTTTCCATGGCCTAGCAACCTTTTACAGGAGATTTATTAGGGGTTTTAGTACAGTCGTCGCACCTATCACTGATTGTATTAGGAAGGGTACATTTGAGTGGACCAAAGCAGCTGATAAGGCCTTCCTAGAGCTTAAGGATAAGATGACCCATGCACCCATCCTTAGATTACCTGACTTCACTAAGGTATTTGAGGTCGCTTGCGACACCTCGGGAGTAGGAATAGGTGGGGTACTGAGTCAAGAGAATCACCCTGTAGCCTTCTTCAGTGAGAAACTGAATGAGGCTAAACTTAAGTACTCTACCTATGACAAGGAATTTTATGCGGTAGTCCAGGCCCTTAGATATTGGAGACATTAATTACTACTGCAGGAGTTTGTCTTATTTTCTAACCATGAGGCACTCCGATTCCTGAACTACCAAAAGAAACTAAACCCATGGCACGGTAAATGGATTGAGTACATTCAGGCTTACACTTTTGTCCTGAAGCACCGTGCTGGCATTGAAAATAAGGTAGCAGATGCCCTGAGCCGTAGGTCTCTACTGTTAGGATCAGTTAGCACCCAAGTCATAGGGTTTGATAGGTTAAAGGATGAATATGAAACTTGCCCAGACTTTGGAGACATTTATCAGACCGTCAGGCTAGGACCATCCAGTACCCATAGTGAGTATACCCTTTAGGATGGCTACCTTTTCCAGAACAATCGACTCTGTATATCCAAAACTTCCCGTAGAGAATTCCTAATTTGGGAGACACATGCTGGAGGTTTAGCTGGTCATTTTGGTAGAAATAAGACGATCTTAGCAATAGAGGACCAGTTCTTTTGGCAAGGATTGAAAAGGCACGTTGCACAGATTGTAGCCAAGTGTAGAACTTGTGCTATTGCAAAACAACAGAAGCAGAACACTGGTCTTTACACATCTTTACCAGTGCTTGATCGCCCTTGGCAGGACCTAAGTATGGACTTCGTGTTAGGATTACCTAAGACCCAGAAGAGACATGATTCTATCTTTGTAGTGGTCGATAGGTTCTTTAAGATGGCTCACTTCATCCCCTGTTTCAAGACCTTTGATGCATATAGAGTGGCCAAGCTTTTCTTAGATCATGTGGTTAAACTCCATGGCCTACCCAAGACCATCATATTTGATAGGGATGTTAGGTTCACTAGTTATTTCTGGAAGACCTTATGGCATCTGTTAGGGACCAAGCTTAAGTTTTCTACAGCCTACCACCCTCAAACAGATGGCCAAACTGAAGTGGTGAACCATAGTTTAGGAAACCTCCTTAGTTGCCTGGTAGGTGAACATGTTGAAACTTGGGATCTATTATTACCTAGAGCAGAGTTTGCCTACAACAGTTCAGTAAATAGGACAACGGGTAAGAGTCCTTTTGAGATAGTCCATGGGTACCAGCCTAATTGTCCCATTGATCTAATTCCTTTGCCTATTCACGCACGAGTCTTAGAGTCTGCAGAGTCATTTGCACAGCATATTAGAGACTTGCACAAGGACATTAGCCAAAAGATAAACATAAGCAATGAAACTTATAAAAAATTGGTTAATTCCTGAAGAAGGATCAAGGAATTTGATGTAGGAGATTCTGTCATGATTAGGCTTAGGCCTGAGCGGTTCCCACCAGGGACTGTTAAGAAGCTTCATGCTCGTGGAGCCGGACCTTTTAAAGTGTTAAAGAAGGTTGGATCAAATGCCTATGTGTTAGACTTGCCTTTGGATATGGGTATTAGTTCTACCTTCAATATTACAGACCTGGTTGAGTACAGGGAACCGGTAACGATACCCAGTGAGGCTTTTGGACCTATCCCTTCTGTTGAGAGTGATCCTTACCCAGAGTGTCCACCAATTAATTGGCCTGAGAGAGGAGAACGGATCGAGAGTATCCTGGATGATCAAGCCATTACAACCCGGGGTCGCGGTTATCAACGCTTCCTAGTCTGATGGCAAGGACGGCCAGAGTCAGATGATTCATGGATTTCTCGAGAGGACTTGCAATGCCTCAACCCAGACCTTCTCGAGAGATATGTGAGCCAGTCTGATCTTCACTCGATAGGGTCGAGTTCCTCCCATCCCGGGAGAATTGGTGCGGACACCAAAGGCACCAGAATAAGGCAAAGGCTTCTCAACCCTCTGTGGATCACTTAATTGATATTTAAGTCCACTGTAATAAAGCTTAGTCCAGTTGAGTTGTTTTTATTTGAGTCCTGTAATTAGTCAGCTCATGTTGAGCTAGTTCAGTTCAGTATTAGTCAGCTCATGTTGAGCTAATTTTATTTTTTTGAGTCCTATCCAAGCATATCGAAGACTCAAGACCACTTCATACAAGTGAATACCAAGTCCAACCTAATCGAATACATGGAAGTTGAGCCCAAGTCCAACCCAGCTTGAAGACTTGAAGATCCTAGGAGGAGAAAATTAAAACTAGCACAAACTTGAAGCCCTGAACCAGCCAAAAGGAAATTGGGCCAGCCCACGCCCAGGATGGAATTAGGGTGCCATCTCTTATGGTGACCCTCCCCTTGGTCGGCCACTTATGGTCACCACCTTGGCCGACCAAGACAAGGAAAGGGAGAGCAATTTGTGTAGGATTTTCTACCTGTGTTGCCTTGTATTCCTAGTTAGGGTTTGAAAGGGAGAAGGAGTCCTATGTAAAGTCTAAAGTACCCTTACTTGGAGCCCAAGGTTAAGGGTCTATGGTGCGGGCACCAGACTCAGAAGAAGACTTCAGAGCTCCATCTGGATCTCTGATTGACCTTGCCCGAAGAATTAGGGTTTTCTGGTTTGTAATAAGGGTTGACTTGATCAACTCAATTTTAGCTTGAGTCTGTATTCCCTGCAATTTTATTTTGTTGAGTCATGTTGACTCAGTAGTGGTCTAGGACTTCAACCTGGGGTGTCACATTTTCTCCCAAGGCCAAGCAAGTGGGCGCCACACTCCCAGCCACACGCCTGAGTCCAGGGGGCGCCACATCTCCATCCAGTTGGCTTTGGTCCCCACATCGCAGGATAGCAGGTCCCTTCTCTCATGCGCCATTTGAGGAGAGAGCAATCTGGGATCCACAATTCAAGGGGGCGGCCCACAAAATTCCATAAGAGCCAAGCTATGAAAAGAAAGAAACTCTTCTTGGAGAGTACTTCAAGGGGGCGCCCATTCCATGCCAAAAATACCCAAAGCAAAGATGGGAAGAACCATGACTTAGGGAGAAAGAAAAGGAGGAGTCCAAAAGAGTTGAGCCATGAAAGGAATGAAATTCTCGCTTGAAGAACAAGGCTAGGAGGCGCCACTTACCTTCTTTTTAAGCCTCCAATCAATTTTTTTTGGAACCTTTGGCCGGCCATATATGTAGGGATTGATCCTACAATCCTAATTTGAAGATCCCCTCTTTTAGTCCCACATGGGAAGATGTAAAACCCTACTCTCTTGTAAAGTCCTATAAATTAAACCCTTCTTGTAAACTTTAAAGTAATCTGATGAATGAATTAAAATTTTTTGTGTGAGCAAACTCTGTGTTTTCTCTCTTCCGCACTTGCATCCAGGTGTTGAGCTCCGTGAGAGAGTAAATCCGGGTTCCCCAGGAACCTTGAGGAGGTGTGAGATCTCCAAACCCCAAACCCTAGGTTAGCCACTTCACTCCCAAACCCTAGCCGCCCATCATCCTTTTCTTTCCACCAAGCCCTAGCCTATCCCACCTCTCACGGCCACTCTCTTCAAGTCAAGGCCGACCACCAGCATCCGGGTCCAGTCCGGATACTTCAGATCCAGAGCAATTCCCAGAGGAAGTCAGATCAGCCTCCAGGAGAATCCGGATTCCAGCAACATCAGCTTTCAAGTTCTTCAAATCTGGTAAATCCTTCCTTGAGTATCTGATTCCATCACTTGTTCTTCTTCTTTCCCAAATCTTGAGTTTAGGAGAAGCCGACTCAGCCACAGGACCAGTATTGGAGGATCCATTGCGAAGGTATCCGAATCCGAGGATCCAACAATCTGCTCAAGAGAGTTCTTCCACCAAACTTTGTGAAGATCACTGTCTGGTTGGTAACCCATCTCTTCTCTTTATTTCTGTCCTGTTGAAAGTTCAGAGCGAAACCCTAGGTCTGGGAGTTTCTCAACCCCCAGCGATTCGTTACTTCTGAACTACTCTGATAATCCAGTTTTATTTAAATTGTGCTTTCAATTATTACCTAGTTTCTTTCAATTATTTTAACTTTCCTTTGAGTCAAAGCCGACTTCTGAAAATATAAAAAAAAAAAAAATAAAAAAAGAATTAGTCTTAATTTACTTCCGCATCGCATCATCTCTCTCTTTCATTCTGCATCATTTTTGGTATCAGAGCTATTTGTTCTGTATCAGTCTATTTAAGGGACCCTGCCTCTTGTATGAAACTAGATTTTGATATATTAAATAAACCTTGAGTTCTTCTATTGCTTTGAGTGATTACCCTGCTGTGTGCATAAAGGGGTTTGAGAGTTCTTTTTCCCAATGCTGCAACCATCATCCTGCACCAGCTAATCCTCCAGAGCCTTGGCCACCCACTCCAAAATTCCTTTCCCCTTTGCTATTTTTCTTTGTTTTCTTGATTTCCTCTGAGTTTGTTAACCCCTGACAGATCGTTTATAGGTCCCCGAGTTCCTACGAATCCAACGACTCTAGCCAAGCCTCAATCAGACCACCGAGCATAAAGCTGGGTATCCACGGGACTTTGGCTCGGTTTTCCAGGCCGCATCCATCGAGGAACGAGAGATCCCTTCGCTGCGATCTTCACCGGGCACTTCAGACATTGTCAGGTACACCTCCTCTACCTCCAATCTTTATATTGTAGGAGAACTTGCCCTAACCGAGGCTTCTCAGCCCCGACGATCCTTCTTTAGTACTTTTCTAGGTTATAATCTGCATGCTTGGCTTCAAAAATTCATACAAAAGTCTCTACAATTAATTTTGATATGAAATTTGGGAATTAATCACCTAACCCCACATATAAAACATACAAAAGGAATTGCATGCATATTAGTCCCGCATCACTAGTTGGGATTTGTTTTCCTAATTGCTTTAAGACTTGTAATTCTAACCTAGCTAGGAGATGTAGTCCAAGTGGAAGGAGAAAATTAAGTTCTTATTCTATTCCACATGTATATTCCTAGTTCTAGGTTTATTTTGTAGTTTTTCTCCCACTTAAATTTTATAAACCTATTCTAACTAGGAGAAAACTTGTAATACCTTAAGGAGAGGTTATTCTTAACCTAAGTGTAACCCTAGTTAAAAGAGGGCATGGGAGCTCTATAAATACCCCACCCCTCTTTCTATTGTAATAACTTTTATTCATGATATCAAAATCCTGGTGAACTTTATTTGAGTTTGCTCTTGTATTGGAATTGTGTTCTTGTGTTTTGTTGGTTACTTTGTGTGCCCTAGCCATCCTTGCGGCCCTAGCATCCTTCCACGCCCAAGCTTGCTGCCATCCAAGCCTTCACATGCCTAAAGGAAGAGTGCCCTAGGCCACCCAAGCAAGGATCTTCATTAAGCTTCTAGCCACCAGCCATTCAAACCCTGATTCAGATTTCCTTCAAATCCTAGTTTCCTTTAATTTTATTATTTGCTATTTTGATTGACCTCTGATGCTTACAGGATCCCTGAGGTGTTTCACCTCCCCAGAGGAGGCTCTCCTTGCCTCCAGGACTATCCAAATCAGTCATCAAATTCAAGAGAACCGAGCTTCATCATCCAGACTTCAAATAGTGTGCTGTGTGATCCCTTCATCAGAAATTCTTCAAATCTCTAACTGGTAACATCCTTCCCTTCTTTTGATATCTGATTTGTTGAAGGTAAGCTACCCTATACTGGAAGTTTCTTAATTTCCAGGTGCTGACTTTCATTATTTTGCATGAGTATGCCTGCGATCATGGTGATTCTTTATATTGCTACTGTTTTTGCTAATTCTTACTTAATTTTAAGAATCTAGACCGCAAATTAAATTATAAAAAAATATAAAAAAATTAGTTTACTATTTTTCCTATATTTTTAGCAATCTTAGAGTCATCTTCCATCAGTTTGGTATCAGAGCTGGTGTGGATCTGAGGATTTATGGAATGCTGGTTCGGATATGCAACACCTCAACCCAAACCCTCTTTGAGCCAAATTGACCCTTACTCAACGGGGTCAAGTTTCTCCCGCCCCAGGAGAATTGGTGGGGACACCAGGATCAGACATAGATCACTGGATCCAATATGGTTTACTTTGTCATGTGTTAAAGTTTTGAAAATTTTGTAATCAATTAAAATTGAGTCCTATAATAAGTTGAGGTTAGTTGATTTGTCTCAACCCTCAACCCTAATCAATATATTGAGTCCTATACTTCAGTTATGAGTCCAGTAAGAGTTCAATTTTGTACAAGAGAAGAGGGTACCCTACTATGGAGTTCCACCAGGCCTCATCCAGGAGCCAGAAGACCCCACTTTAACCAATTGGACTTTGTATGCTAACCCAATGTCCAAGGTTCCTACATGATGCCCAGAAGCCCTCCAGATGTTTTTTGGATGCCCAAATTCCCTCTAGATGCTAGAGAATATTCCCAGAACAGGTTCTCACTTGATTCCAGAGATCCATCTGCACCCCAACCTAGAGAAGATTCAAGGCCCAGGTCCATAAGAACCAAGATACCATTTTATTCCAGGAATATTCCATCCAAGGCGCCCCAGCTTCCTGGAGGCCCAAAGTACTTGTGCCCAAACCCAAACCCATGCACCCCAAGCCACTTGGCTGGCCCTTTGCTACCCCCTTGAAGCCCACATGCCAATCAAAGCGAGAGTAGGCATCCTCACATGTTGACCAAGTCAAATCATGAAGGGAGAAGGAGAAGACTAGTCAAATTTTCTAACCTAGTTGGGATTTGTTTTCCTAATTGCTTTAAGACTTGTAAATCTAACCTAACTAGGAGATGGAGTCCAGGTGGAAGGAGGAAATTAAGTTCTTATTCTATTCCACATGTATATTCCTAGTTCTAGGTTTATTTTATAGTCTTTCTCCCACTTAAATTGTGTAAACCTATTCTAACCTGGAGAAGACTTGTAATGCCTTAAGGAGAGGTTATTCTTAACCTAAGTGTAACCCTAGTTAAAAGAGGGCATGGGAGCTCTATAAAAACCCCACCCCTCTTCCTCTTGTAATAACTTTTATTCATGATATCTAAACCCTGGTGAATTTTATTTGAGTTTGCTCTTGTATTGGAATTGTGTTCTTGTGTTTTGTTGGTTACTTTGTGTGCCCTTGCCATCCTTGCTGCCCTAGCATCCTTCCATGCCCAAGCTTGCTGCCATCCAAGCCTTCACACATTGAACGGAAGAGTACCCTAGGCTGCCCAAGCAAGGATCTTCATCAAGCTTCTAGCCACCAGCCATTCAAACCCTAATTTGGATTTCCTTCAAATCCTAGTTTCCTTTACTTTTATTATTTGCTGTTTTGATTAACCTCTGATGCTTCCAGGATCCCCGAGGTATTTCACCTCCTCATAGGAGGCTCTCCTTGCCTCCAGAACCACCCAAATTAGTCATCAAATTCAAGGAAATCAAGCTTCATCATCCAGGCTTCAATCATAGTGCTGTGTGATCCCTTTATCAGAAGTTCTTCAAATCTCTAACTGGTTACATCCTTCCCTTATCTTGATATCTAATTTGTTGAAGGTAAGCTATCCTAAACTGGGAGTTTCTCAATTTCCAGGTGCTGACTTTCATTATCTTGCATGAGTATGCCTACGATCATGGTGATTCTTTGCATTGCTACTCTTTCTGCTAATTCTTACTTAATTTTGAAAATCTAGTATGAAAATTAAATTATAAAAAATATAAAAAATTAGTTTATTATTTTTCCTACTTGTTTAGCAATCATAGAGTTATCCCGCATCATCTTCCTTCTTCTTCCCTTTTTCTCCATATAAAAAAGGGTTAATAAAAAAATCAAAAAAAATTCTTGCTAAGACAAAGAGATGATTGGTCAGAGATAATCTAAACCATACAAGATTAAAAGGTCATGGGGTCCATTGAGCAACTAAAGTGTTTAATGGAATATTGTTATCCCGATCCCATTGAACGATCTCAAACACTATAAGACTATAGGTACAAGTTAACTCTGACCAACCATTTAGAATGAGAGCCTAAGCTAATAATTTCATGAATCAATCACAACGGATTGATATGCACCCTAATTTCATGAGATTTGAAGATGCATACAATCATCCAAGAAAATCTATTGGAATTAACATGGCATCATTGATCCATAGGATTGAGGTCTTAGAATGTAAAGGATATATGTTCATGAATTGATCACAACAGATTGATATGCACCCTAAGCTAATAATTTCATGAATCGATCACAACAGATTGATATGCACCCTAATCTCACGAGATTTGAAGATGCATACAATCATCCAAGAAAATCTGTTGGATTTAACATGGCATCATTGATCCATAGGATTGAGGTCTTAGAATGTAAAGGATATATCCAATTTCATCATATACCAGCACCTATGTGCATGGCATGTGATGCACCAGACCATGTTGTAGAGGGATGTCCTTATTTGATGCACCTAACCCAAAATGGGTTTACACAGGAGACTATAGCCAATAATAGATATATAACTGAACCTTATACCCCAATCTATAACCTAGGTTGGGATCATCTGTTGGGGTTCTGGTGCAACGCAGCGGAAGTGTAATTTCAAAAATGAAACTAAATTCAATCCAAAAACCCTAAAATAGGAACTCCTTAAATAAGACTAGATCATATGACAAACATATTTATGTAAATTAGGATTAGGGTACCAACCTGTAATCGCTAATTCCAACAAAATTTGATGTTGAAGAGGCTAATTGATTTCACCAGGCATCCAAGTGTCCGCCCTCCAATGGTGATCCACACAGAGCAATGGTCAAGAAAACTCTATCTTCTTTTCAATGGTTCCTTCTATTGAGTTCTTCTTCCTAGAACTCAATTGCTTGGACTATGGCTTGAATTCCTCCACACAAGTGCTTGCCTCCCTTTCCTTGACCTCTTCTCCTCCTTCCACTAAGACCTTGGCCCTTTAGACACCCTTGTCTTGAAGAAAAGACCTTGTCCTAAGAGGACAAAGGCTTGTCTTAAGTTGGAGGAGAAATTAAGACAATGATGTCTTAATGTAAGAAAGAAAGGAACAAATCAGAACTCCTTTCTTTCCTTTACCGTCGGAGACTTTTACTCTTATTCATGTTCAGTAGTAGAGTTTCGACAGAGGTGTACTCTGTAAAGGAAACAGTGCAAGAGCAAGAAAAGAATAAAAGAGTCTTTAGGAGAGGAAGAAGGAATAAAAGAAAAACACATACACGAGTTCTGATCTTTCCTGCCCCTTAAATAATTTTCAGAGAGGCGCCTACAAAACTCTCCGTAAACTCCTTCTCACACCTTTCTCAATTTCTCATGCCCCATCCTCCCATCTCACGGCCTTCCAGATTAAATCCCACGGCTTTCCTTAAAGTAAAAACTGCGGTGTTTTAAAAGGAAGGGAGTCGCGACTTTTCATCTCCGAAGAGATGTTATTTCGCGCGCCCGGGAGGAAACAACGTTTTTCTTCTTTCTTAAAATCCCATCAGCCATTGGATTTCTATCCAAGGGGGGGTAGATGGTGCGCTAATCATTAAGAAAGTAGGCTGCCCCATCTTAATTCATCGGAGAATTAAGCGGGGCGCGCCAAGAGTCCATGCGCCATGGACTCTTCCAAATGGCGCGCCAAGAGTCCATAAGCGCATGGACTCTTGGCATTTGGCTTGGAAAAGCAAAGGGGGCAGGTGGGGAGGCTAGCCTAGTTACATGGCTAGCCAATAGGGTTAGCCATAATCCTATTTTCATAATTAGGGTCTAATTAGGTCCAATTAGAACCCAAATTGAACCAATCCGGAACCCTAATTCGAATCTGATTCGAATAGAAGCTAGGGTTTGCAACACCTGCTAGAGTGTTATCCTGCAAAGATGATTTAATTCCAAATTAAACTCTTGATCAATCCTCTTAAGTGTGTGACCCATTGGGTTCCACATCTAGCCAGCAGTGGGTTCGAATACAAGTTGACCTAATTTGATTAGAACTCTTTCTAATCGATTTAGGTCAAACCGGGCTTACCCGATTCGATCAATTAGGACTCTTCCTAATAAGTGATCTTTGAATTTGATCAACCCACAAGACAAGATTGATGTCTAGCAACGTGTCATTTCCACCCGGAAGATATGGAAATACTGGTGAAATACCAAAATTATCCTTCAGTAGAGAGTTACCGTACAATTAAATCTTTCGATCAGCCTGCACCCAAAATATAACTATGGATATGGATATATGTCAAATCCAATATTATATTTATTTCTAGCCCAATCTTATATTGATGATTCAATTATCTTGATATTAGAAACCATCTCTAATATCTTTACTTTGATCAAAGATTCCCTGAATCATCATCCGATTGTTAACTAGCTGGATGCAATCTCCTCTTACCAAGAGTGATCGATTCCTTGTTGACCTACTCATAACCTTCATATCCAATTCACCATTCCCAGTATCAATCCTGTGCATGACTCAGTGTCATGATTAGGATTGAACCAAAGCATGGGTTCATGTACATAAGGTACTTATGGCAGTCTCAGGTCAAAAGATTACTTGTACCACTCCCATTATGAGAACCTTCTATTGACATGTAGCTAAGACTCCATTAGATGTTCTAAAGTTGGATCATATCAGTGAACTCATTCTCTAATGAGCACCCACATCCCAGTATTAGTGTCATACACAAGTGACTGTGAGAGCAGTCACCCTTTCCAGTATACATGGGATGTGCTAGTCTTACCGAAAAACCCTGATCCCCTACTCAGGGTTCCTTTGACTAGGAATACTTTAGATTAAGGTTTTAAGATTTTAGGTCTCACTGGTATGATCTCATCATAACCCTAAAATCATAGCCCTAATCTATGGGGTTCATCATATAAACACAGCGTATGATAAAAAATAATGCCTTTATTAGAAAAATTGTCAATTACAATGGTTTGGAAGATACAACATAGATTGGCTTGTAGGGCATATCCCTTTCAATCTCCCACTTGCACTAAAGACAATCGCCTTTAAATCTTAATCCCATACACTCGAGGTGGCGATCAAAATCTCGCTGTGGTAGAGCCTTAGTGAGCGGGTCTGCTACATTGTTCTTTGTATCAACTCTATTTATGTAGACATCTTGTCTTTCTACTATTTCTCGGACGAGATGGAAGCGTCTCAGAATGTGCTTGGACTTATGATGAGCTCTTGGTTCCTTAGCTTGAGCAACAGCCCCAGTGTTGTCACAGTAAAGTGGCACTGGGTTTTCAATTTCAGGAACAACACCCAACTCTGTGATGAACTTCTTCATCCAGACTGCTTCCTTGGCGGCTTCACTAATAGCTATGTATTCTGCCTCTGTGGTTGAGTCAGCTACAGTCTGCTGCTTGGTACTCTTCCAACTCACTGCTCCACCATTTAGGGTAAAAACATATCCCGAAATGGATTTGGTATCATCAGGGTCTGATTGAAAACTAGAATCAGAATAAGCTTCTAGTTTAAGATCAGAACCACCATAAACCAGAAAAATATCCTTAGTCCTTCTTAGGTACTTAAGAATATTTTTAACTGCTTTCCAATGATCCTCTCCTGGATCAGCCTGAAACCTACTGACAATGCCTAAAGTATATGCCACATCAGGCCTGGTACATAACATGGCATACATTATGGACCCTATTGCCGAAGCATAGGGTATAGAATTCATTCTATTTCTTTCTTCAGGTGTCTTAGGAGACATCCTTTTAGAAAGATGTATGCCTTGACTCATAGGAAGATAACCTCTTTTACTTCCATCCATGCTGAATCTTTTCAGCACTAAGTCAATGTACCTAGATTGGGATAAACCTAGCATCCTCTTAGATCTATCTCTATAGATCTTAATACCTAGTATATAGGATGCTTCTCCCAAATCTTTCATGGAAAACTGGTTTGATAGCCAAACCTTGACTGATTGCAACATTGGGATATCATTCCCATTGAGGAGTATGTCATCTACATACAGAACCAAGAAGACTATGGCACTCCCACTAGTCTTCTTATAAACACAGGGTTCATCCACATTTTTGATAAAACCAAACCTTTTAATAGTTTCATCAAAGCAGATGTTCCAACTCCTGGAAGCTTGCTTTAATCCATAAATGGATTTCTTTAGCTTGCATACTTGATTAGGTTTATTCTTTGAAATAAAACCTTTTGGCTGTGACATGTAGACTTCTTCCTCAATGAAACCATTGAGGAATGCAGTCTTCACATCTATCTGCCAGATCTGATAATCGTGGTATGCTGCTATAGCAAGTAAAATCCGAATTGATTTGAGCATGGCAACAGGTGAGAATGTCTCATCATAATCAATTCCCTGTTTTTGTCTAAAACCTTTAGCCACTAATCTGGCTTTATAGGTTTCAACTTGGCCATCAGCCCCAAACTTTTTCTTATAGACCCATTTGCACCCAATAGGATTAACACCCTCTGGTGCATCAACCAAAGACCATACTTGGTTTACATACATAGAGTCTATTTCAGATTCCATGGCTTGTTGCCATCTATCTGAATTAGTACTCAAGATAGCTTCCGTATAGGTCAGAGGTTCATCATTTTGAATGACTTGGGCTTCATTATTTTCAATAATAAACCCATACCTCTCAGGTGCCCGTGGCACTCTATCAGACCTACGGGGAGGAGTTTTGTGTTCTGGTTCTGTCCTAACTATATGTTCTAATGGTTGAGAATTGTCTATCTGTGTTTCTTGTACTTCTCCAAGTTCAATAGTTCTACCATTGCCCTTTTCTAAAATGAACTCCTTTTCTAGAAAAGTGGCATGCCTGCTGACAAAAATCTTTTGTTCAGTAGGATGGTAGAACAGATATCCTCTACCTTCTCTAGGATATCCTACAAATAGACATTTATCCGCTCTAGGTTCCAACTTATGTCCAAAATTTCTTTTAACATAAGCTGGACATCTCCATACCTTAAAATATTTAAGATATGGTTTCTTTCCACTCCAAATTTCATATGGAGTACTAACAACGGATTTAGAAGGTACCTTGTTCAGAATGTAAACAGCAGTTTCTAGGGCATGACCCCAGAAGGAAATGGGTAAATTTGTGAAGCACATCATGGATCGTACCATATCTAATAAGGTACGATTCCTCCTTTCAGCTATACCATTTAGCTATGGTGTATAAGGAGGAGTCCATTCAGAAAGAATTCCATTAACTTTAAAATAGTCTAAAAACTCCATGGATAAGTATTCTCCTCCTCGATCAGAATGAAGAACTTTAATACTTTTCCCGATTTGTTTTTCGACCATACTTTGATACTCCTTAAATTTATCAAAGGCTTCAGATTTATGTTTCATAAGATACACACATCCGAACCTAGATAAATCATCTGTAAAAGTGATAAAATATGAGTATCCACCTCTGGCTTGAGTTGTCATTGGTCCATATACATCAGTATGTATAAGTCCTAATAACTCAGTTGACCTTTCTCCATGTCTGGTAAATGGAGTCTTGGTCATCTTACCCATGAGACATGATTCGCAAGTTCCTAATGATTCATACTCATAAGGATCAAGGAATTTTTCCTTATATAACTTGCTTATCCTAGACAAATTAACATGACCAAGTCGATGATGCCAAAGTAAAGTATCATTAAAGTCTTTTCTTTTTCTTTTATTATTGACATGAAAAACACTATCATTGGAAGAAAGAGTTAAGAGCCCATTGCTAAATATGCCAGAACAAATAATTTTATTAGATAACATTATCGAGCAACCAGTGCTCGTTACATCCATTACATATCCTTGTTTTAATAACAAAGGAATAAATATAATGTTCCTAATAATCTTTGGCATATAGTAACAATTTTCTAACTCCAAGATCTTCCCTGAAGGCAACTTCAGAATATAGGTCCCTACAGCTTCTGCTTGGATGATATCACCACCAGCACTGTAGAGATTGAAGTCGCCTTCCTTCAATACTTTAAACATGTGGAGGTCCTGCAAAGATTTGCATATATGGTAACCACAAGCGGTATCCAATACCCAAGTATTTGATATAGACGAATTTAATGTCAATATAGTATGTATCTCATACATACCTTTTGGTGCATCTGACGCACTAGGCTTCACAGTTGCAAGGTAAGCCTTGCAATTCCTTTTCCAATGTCCCGCTTTGCCACAAAAGAAACAGGTTGACTATTTTGAGGCCTTCTTTCCTTTCTTATTCTTATTGATGCCACCCTTAGGGTTTAGCCTCCTATTAAAAACCTTTTTGCCTGATTTCTTCTTATTGGTCTTATCAACAAGAAGAAGTGGAGCTTTTTCTTTCTTAACGTGTCTCTCTGCTGTTTTTAACATATTTAACAGCTCAGGCAAAGAAGTGTTCAGTTTGTTCATGTGATAATTCAAGACAAACTGAGAAAATGACTCCGGGAGTGATTGCATGATTAAATCCTGATTCAGCTCCCCATCCATAATAAACCCTAATTGACCCAATCTGGTGATTAAGTCAATTACCTTCAGAACATGATCCTGAACAGATGTTCCCTCTGTCATTCTTGCATGGAATAACTGCTTAGATATCTCGTATCTAGCAGTTCTGCTTTGTTCTCCATAAAGCTCTTTTAAATTGAGCATTATGGATTGAGTATCCATGCTTTCATGCTGCCTCTATAACTCATTGGTAATAGAGGCCAGTATGATACACTTGACAGTGAGGGAGTCATTCTGCCATATTTTGTATATGGCCATATCTTCCTGTGTGGCATCATCCCCTAGTGGATTAAGACTAGGGGTATCAAGAATATAAGAAAGTTTTTCTGAACTCAGTACAATCTTTAAGTTTCTCAACCAGTCCACATAGTTTGGACCAGTCAGTTTGTTGGTATCTAAGATACTTCGTAGTGATAATGAAGATGCCATTTATCTACATTTAATAAAGAACAATACATAAGCAAACAACCATGAAATGACTTACATAATTAAATTAGGTCTTTGATTTAATTATGTCTCCCACTATTTTATCAAAAATCATAGCCCTCACTATGATAATCGAGAAAAAACCCTGATCGGTTTTTCTTAGTGAGATTGAGATCCTAATAACTTATAAAAGATCTTGCAGAAAATACAACAAATCTTTTATAAGCTCAAAGGTAGGAAACTCTTCCAATTATATCTCATATAATTCTCAAAATAACTTGGCCTCTAGAACATTATTAGTCTTGCAGAAAAACACAACAAACCATAATGTTCTAGTTATGTCAAGACCCTTTCATTTCTATACAGTCAGTACTCAAATATAATCCCCTTGCAGATAACACAACAAGGCATTATACTGAATATACTATAAGCATATCTATGCACTAGACTAATATTATGTCAATCACCATATTAGGTCTTGCAGATAACACAACAAACCTAATGTGGTTCATAACACAATAATGATCCAGCATGAAGGAAGGCCAATATATATAGTATTTTTAACACTAAGCATTTTAGTCAAGATTTAAATATAATCAAATCGGCCAAGCAAGTGGAAGAGATGTGGGAGTCCCCCCGTTGCTTTCCTAGACACCAATAAAAATTGGCCAGGTCAGTCAACGGAACCAATTAAAAACCATGATTCTCTTTACCTTCCCAGAACCACCTTTCTAGACACCGAATGATCAATTGTTCATCATGACTAGTGATGCTTATTAGTTAAATATACTATGACTTAATATAATTTTAAGAGGAGGGTTTCATAAAATTGCTAGCACATTCTTATAGAACATATCACAATCATATCACTCTGATAAACAAATATGTGCAAAGTGTGTCATCATACTAGGACAACCATTTACCACATAATGGATCCACCATTATGCTAAGGCAACCTTATTTCAGTATGATGACTTCAAAACTAATCATATCTCTATAATAATTAGGGTTTGAGTGAAAAACCCTAACTAGTGGCATACACCAAAACATATTTGCAACAAAAATATGCCAAGTGTTATAGCATATTAGGACTTAAAAACCCAAATATGTAACACACAAAATATCATAGATCATAGTCCTAATTAAGGTGGCTCTGATACCACTGTTGGGGTTCCGGTGCAATGCAGCGAAAGTGTAATTTCAAAAATGAAACTAAATTCACACCAAAAACCCTAAAACAGGAACTCCTTAAATAAGACTAGATCATATGACAAACATATCTATGTAAATTAGAATTAGGGTACCAACTTGTAATCGCTAAATCCAACAACATTTGATGTTGAAGAACTAATTGATTTCACCAGGCGTCCAAGTGTCCGCCCTCCGATGGTGATCCACACAGAGCAATGATCAAGAAAACTCTTATCTTCTTTTCAATGGTTCCTTCTATTGAGTTCTTCTTCCTAGAACTCAATTGCTTGGACTATGGCTTGAATTCCTCCACACAAGTGCTTGCCTCCCTTTCCTTGACCTCTTCTCCTCCTTCCACTAAGACCTTGGCCCTTTAGACACCCTTGTCTTGAAGAAAAGACCTTGTCCTAAGAGGACAAAGGCTTGTCTTAAGTTGGAGGAGAAATTAAGACAATGATGTCTTAATGTAAGGAAGAAAGGAATAAATCAGAACTCCTTTCTTTCCTTTACCGTCGGAGACTATTACTCTTATTCTTATTCAGTAGCAGAGTTTCGATAGAGGTGTACTCTGTAAAGGAAACAGTGCAAGAGCAAGAAAAGAATAAAAGAGTCTTTAGGAGAGGAAGAAGGAATAAAAGAAAAACACATACACGAGTTCTGATCTTTCCTGCCCCTTAAATAATTTTCAGAGAGGCGCCTACAAAACTCTCCGTAAACTCCTTCTCACACCCTTCTCAATTTCTCAAACACCATCCCCCTATCTCACGGCCTTCCAGATTAAATCCCATGGCTTTCCTTAAAGGAAAAACCATGGTGTTTTAAAAGGAAGGGAGTCGTGACTTTTCATCTCCGAAGAGATGTTATTTCGTGCGCTCGGGAGGAAACAACGTTTTTCTTCTTTCTAAAAATCCCATCAGCCGTTGGATTTCTATCCAAGGGGGGGTAGATGGTGTTCTAATCATTAAGAAAGGAGGCCACCCCATCTTAATTCATCGGAGAATTAAGCGGGGCGCGCCAAGAGTCCATGTGCCATGGACTCTTCCAAATGGCGCACCAAGAGTCCATAAGCACATGGACTCTTGGCATTTGGCATGGAAAAGCAAAGGGAGCGGATGGGGAGGCTAGCCTAGTTACATGGCTAGCCAATAGGGTTAGCCATAATCCTATTTTCATAATTAGGGTCTAATTAGGTCCAATTAGAACCCAAATTGAACCAATCCAGAACCCTAATTCGAATCTGATTCGAATAGAAGCTAGGGTTTGCAACACGTGCTAGAGTGTTATCCTACAAAGATGATTTAATTCCAAATTAAACTCTTGATCAATCCTCTTAAGTGTGTGACCCATTGGGTTCCACATCTAGCCAGTAGTGGGTTCGAATACAAGTTGACCTAATTTGATTAGAACTCTTTCTAATCGATTTAGGTCAAACCAGGCTTACCCGATTCGATCAATTAGGACTCTTCCTAATAAGTGATCTTTGAATTTGATCAACCCATAAGACAAGATTGACGTCTAGCAACGTGTCATGTCTACCCGGAAGATATGGAAATATTGGTGAAATACCAAAATTACCCTTCAGTAGAGAGTTACCGTACAATTAAATCTTTCGATCAGCCTGCACCCAAATATAACTATGGATATGGATATATGTCAAATCCAATATTATATTTATTTCTAGCCCAATCTTATATTGATGATTCAATTATCTTGATATTAGAAACCATCTCTAATATCTTTACTTTGATCAAAGATTCCCTGAATCATCATCCGATTGTTAACTAGCTGGATGCAATCTCTTCTTACAAAGAGTGATCGATTCCTTGTTGACCTACTCATTACCTTCATATCCAATTCACCATTCCCAGTATCAATCCTGTGCATGACTCAGTGTCATGATTAGGATTGAACCAAAGCATGGGTTCATGTACATAAGGTACTTATGGCAGTCTCAGGTCAAAAGATTACTTGTACCACTCCCACTATGAGATCCTTCTATTGACATGTAGCTAAGACTCCATTAGATGTTCTCAAGTTGGATCATATCGGTGAACTCATTCTCCAATGAGCACCCACATCCCAGTATTAGTGTCATACACAAGTGACTGTGAGAGCAGTCACCCTTTCCAGTATACATGGGATGTGCTAGTCTTACCGAAAAACCCTGATCCCCAACTCAGGGTTCCTTTGACTAGGAATACTTTAGATTAAGGTTTTAAGATTTTAGGTCTCACTGGTATGATCTCATCATAACTCCAAAATCATAGCCCTAATCTATGGGGTTCATCATATAAACACAGCGTATGATAAAAAATAATGCCTTTATTAGAAAAATTGTCAATTACAATGGTTTGGAAGATACAACTTAGATTGGCTTGTAGGGCATATCCCTTTCATCATCATCCCAATGTTATGTGATCATAAGATGCAATACTAGGAACCCCTAATTTTGATCAGTATCTTAGGCCTAGTCAAGTACCTAATCATCAACCAGGTTTAGATCTTGAGGAAGGACTCAGCACAAGAGAAAAGAGTCAAAAAACTTTGGTTAAAGCCCAAGCTAACCACCATGTGATGATTAATAATACAAATGCTATCCTGAATACCTTTATGCAGACCACAAGCCAACATATATTCTCCGACACCCAAGCTATTGCCTGTTTGGAGATGTAATTAAGTCAATTGGCCATGGTTGTAAGTGAAGAAGAGCTACCTAGTCAATCCAAGAGTCATCATGAGGGACAATACCTAACTGAAAATCTTGATATCAATGTGACTTCCCCTCAGCAATCGAATATGACTCTTAAAAATTAATTGGTCATAGAGCAATCCTATCTAACCGAAGAGACAAACTTAAATAATTTGACTAAGGTAGAAACTTATGAAGAGAAACCAAAAGAAAGGAGGGATGGATCACTTCTATCATCACCCAGCTTACCTATAGTCCCAACCCCAAGAACCCTAGAATCATCCATTACTTTCAATGGAAAGGGAGAACAAATAGGTGTAATATTGTAATCAATTGAGACTTCCCAAAGATCACAAATGTATAATATAATAAAGGAAGCAATGCATGAATGTTCTCCCTATGACTCATTAAATCCTAGTTTGGATGATCTTGATGTAGAGGGATGTACCTTAGTAATGAATGACCTAGTAGAAACACCCTACCCTAACACCAGCTCACCTTGGAGTGAGAAATATGAGCTATCACCCATAACCCCAATAGCTCCATTGTTAGAATCACCATCTGAATCAGAATTGAAGCCACTTCTTGCTACATCCACTGATACCTTACTAGTAACATATATTAGGAAGCCCAAATTGTAGGTGTTCTAAAAGCATATAAGAAGCAGTTGGGTGGGACATTACACATATGGAGGATAAATAACTTAAAATTTTTATAACTGATTTCTTTTATTTGGCACAACTTTCAAAAACTACCTCCAAAATTTATCTATAATATTGAAACAATGTATGGAGATAGGGTTGATATTGTTGAGTTTCGAGTGGATATAGCGGAAGACCAGGTTTGAAAATTTTTATTATTAAAATCCTAATCGATTGAAACCCTAAACCCAAGGACCAAACCAAGGAAGTACTCCTCTTACAACTAACAAATAATAATTTAGGATTATAGAGGAATACCTGGAGTGCTATACTCCTTAATTTTCACAAGGCATATAAGTGTATGCCATCCAGAGGTAATCCACATAGGATCGAACCAAGGAAGTACTCCTCTTGCTAGCTTGACTCCTGATAGCATTTCTTCTTTCGCAGCCTTGTCTCCTCTAGGACCTTTCTTTCTTTCGAACAGTAGCTTAGTACATATCTGAATACTCTCTTACTATCCTATTATTGTTGCCCAGGTGGCTTTCCCAAGAGGGGGGTGAATTGAGAATTTGAAAAATTTAACAAATATATGCTCTTTGAAAACTTTTTTGAAGTGTTAAGTGCTATGATTTAGATAATTATAGTAGAAGCAGAAGCAAGTAGAAAAATCACAATGCAAACATAGCAAGTTTATAATGGTTCGGAGCATCCCAGCTCCTACGTCCACTACCCAAGATACCACTTGGAATGTTCACTATATTCTAACAAGAATATAGTAGGATTGTTTTACCGAGATCACAATATAAACCCAACACCCTTTGGTTTTTAAACCAGGCTCACCAAAGAAACCCAATACTTGGTTTTAGTAGGATCACCAAGAACCCAACACTTGGTTTTACACAGGCTAACAAGAACCTATTTAGTTTTTAAATTGAGCTCACCAATAACCCAATAATTTAGAAAAAAAATTGAAAAGAACAAGCAACAAAATGACAAACAGATGTTGTCTGATTGTTGCCGATGTAGCTCGAGAGAAGCCCTCTTAATCACACTTCAATGCACTTCAAAGGCTTCTTCAACTTCTTCAAAGTATGCTTCAAGCTTCAGATGGGATTTGGTGAAGACTTGAAGACTGACTTGAATGCTCTCTTTTGTTCTCTCTTGCTCACAAGTTCAATAAATGTTCAACTAAGCATTAACCAAGCATTAACCAGTCAAAAGTTGTCCCAATCCTTCTTTTATAGAGTCTTGTACTCTTCTCAGATGGTTTTAGTCATTGTAGGCCATTGGGATGTGACATTTGACTGTTGGAGCACTTTTCAAATTCAAAAATGGTGTTCTGAAACTAGCCATTACTTACCTGGAATCAACCTTTGAGTTGGCTCGGATCCTCAGAGAAGTTCTGGTTGAGTCACTTCGTTTCATTCAGGTCAGCTCGGTTATATAGTGTTCTAATTTCTTACTCTGGAAGAGTCAGCTCGCCTTAGTTCGAGTCGGCTAGAATTCATAGGTCTTCAAAACTACACTCTGGAAGAGTTGGCTCTTCTCATTAGAGTGGCTCGCCTAGCTATTCTCTCAAAACAATTCTTTTTGCACTCTGGAGGAGTCGGCTCGAACTTTTGAAGAGTCGACTCGGATGTCTAGCGGAATGATAGAGTTTCCTCGGACTTCCTTCGGGTCGGCTCGCCTGTCTAATTCAGGAAATGGTACTCTGGACGAGTCAGCTCGGATATCTGCATTCCAGAAACCTTCATGTGTTCCATGAACAAGAGTTGGCTCACTTTATTCGAGTCAGCTCGGATGAGTTTTATATTGAATTCTTAGTACTTCTCCAGAAATCATCTAGCAAGTCTTCAAATATTCAAGAGACTCTTCAACTTTTCTAACAAAAATTTCTAAGAAATTTTAAGCTTGAAAAACACTCAGAAGTAACCTGTTTTCATGATTTTTACTTTACTTTTTCTTTAGGCTTTTCTTTACATGACATACTTACAACACAACTCATGACAAAACTCAGATTGTAGGAGTTGTAATTGCGCAATAAAATCATCCTACAAAAACTTGTAAAGCACTTGGAGAGTTGTTAGTAAAATAAATGCATGCTCCAATATTTTGTTATCATCAAAATCATTCAAGGAATCAACAATCTCCCTCTTTTTGATGATGACAAAACACTAGGCATGGAAAAACTTTACAATTACATGTATGAGTATATTTGAAGTTAAATATTAACATGTATAAGAGCTTTTATATTGGAAACGATATACATGTATCAAAGCTCTTATATGTTTATATGTATTAGAGTATCAAAGCTTGCATATAGACAGAGTATCAAAGCTCTTTGAAAAATATTACATATAAGAGCTTTTGACCAAAAAGGAATCAATAAGTATCATTGTAAACAATTGTCAAAAGCAATTTTTGCCAAAATAATGTTAGAGCAAATTGCAAATCTATCAGAGAAAATATAAATAAGCAAGATACAATATTTGTATCATTCTCCCCCTTACTTTTATATTTTTCATAAACAATTATGATAGAAAAGTGCCCTAAGAGCCAATCATTATGAGGGCCTTTTTGTAAACTTCCAGCTCATGTATGACATACTTTCATATTAATAAAGGCATTTGATTCATCATATACTGCTGTGTCATATTTTTATTGATTATGATGAACCCCATAGAGTAGGTCAATGAAATTAGGGTTATGATGGAGTTCATAATAGTGAGACCTAATTTCCTATAAACCCTAATTTAGAATGTTCCTAGTCGTTGGACCATCGATTTGGGGATCGATGAATCCAAAAAGACTAGCTTATCCTATATATGCTCAGTTGATGAGGGTGGTTGATCATACAACCACTTGTGTAGAGACACTAATACTAGGATAAGGGTGCTCATCAGGGTATGAGTACACTGGATCGATCCACACCAGGATTATCTTATGAAAGTCTTACTACTTGTCAAAAGATAGATCCCATAGTAGAAGTTGTGCATGTGATCTTTAGACCTGAGGTCACCATGATTCCTTGTGCACACTAAGCCATACTTTGGTTCATACTCATTCATGCCATTGCGATATATACAGGGTGTTCTTGGTATGGTGGAAGGTATACGAAGGATGTGAGTGGACCAACAAAGAATCAATTATTCCTAGTAAGAGGAATTGTTATTCCATGCAATCTCTTCGATGAGTGACTCAAGGAGCCTTTGATCAAAGCAAGATGAGATTAGTGAAATCTAATCAGTCATCAGCTGAGTCCTCATGATCGAGCTAAGATTCGATATGATGAAGTGTTAGGGTTTGACATCTATCCATACCTATCATTTAATCGGGATAATGGGAGATCGAAAGATTGAATTGCATGGTAACTTACTACTGAAGGGTATTTTGGTATTTTTCACCAAATTCATCATCTTTCGAGTAGGCATGACACGTTGCTAGACGTCAATCTTATCTTGTAGGTTTTCATGAACCAATTGATTTGGTTTCATGAGTCAATTCAATGTGTGATTCGAATTGGACAATTAGGTGAGGAAATTTGACCTAATTAGGTCAATCGAGTTCGATCGGATCGAATCGGCTCAAACCTAAATCTACTGCTGGATAGATGTGGAACCCAATGGGTCACACACAATAGAGACTTATCCAAGAAAGTCATTCATGATTTTATTAGGGTCATAGGATCCTAATTGGTTAGCCATATTGCATACTAGCATATTTAGGCTAACCTAATTCCTAACCTAATTGGATTGGGTCCGGTTGCTTGCTAATTGGACTAAGCTAATTATGGAAAACCTAAATTAGGTTGAGTCCTAAGTGGGGCTAGCCAAATCAAAGTTTAATCTGATTTTAATTTGGACTTAAGGGTATTTTAGGCACTATATATGAAGAGTCCCAATGGCCTGGGACTCTTGGTACCCAAACGATACCTTAACTTGAAAAGGGCACAGAAGGGCCTTCAGACCTCTGATCTAAAAATAAAAGATATAGTCAGAAAGCTTATTTGATTCCCTTTTCAATGATATCCATATTGCATATGTTTGACCAAGTCAATTTGATGCTTTGGGTGGACTAAATGGAAAGGGAAAGACTATTGGCACCTTTTGGTGCACCCGGGAGAATAAGTGGCGCGCAGAAGGACTAAGAGTCCTTCTATAGATGAGACTCTAAAAGATTCATCAGGAAGGTGCCTTTTCATTTTATCCCCATGGTCTTAAGAAGTCTAATATCCAGTTTAAAGTTTATAGGGATGGCTTGAAGAGGTGTGAAAGGTGGTGTGCACATGAAGAGTCGCGCCTCTTCATATGCGCGCGCACAACAGAGGGCAGAGTCCTTCTGCCTCTGAAACTCTTCAAGCCTTGCATTACTTTGGATTAGAAGAGGCATCTCCCTATCTTAGAAACCAGTATTTGATACATGGCACGATGGGGATTGATCTGGTAAGTGAAAGAACATAGATATGACTCTCCATTCCTCAAGAGTCTTATCAGATATGATGTTTCATATCTGATAAGTGTTGTCGGGATGCATTTCATGCCCCATCTGAGATTATAAATAGGGGTACGGTGAAATGAAAAATATGGACTTCGATCTTCTGAGAGTCTGAGTGTTTTATTTTCCCGAGAGTCAGAGTGTTCTTCCACTTTCTCCCTCCCTCCTTGTTTTAGGATAAGATTTATCTTGTTAAGACAAGTTCTTCTACACTAAGACAAGGCTTGGTTTTAGGACATAAGCCTATAGGGTCCTAGAGGAGGGTAGTCCTAGATCCTATAGTGGTTTAGGATAGTGTCTTGAGCACCCTTCAGTAGGACAGTGTGTCCTACAGTGGTCAATAGACCAAAGGCTACCGAAAGAGTTCCACTTCTCCAAGCAACTTGAAGAAGGAGTTCTTCCTTGGTCCGAGTTTCATGTGGATCACCGTTGGAGGGCTTTCTATTATGAGCCTTGTGGAAATAGTTGGATTTTAGTGATCCAGATATTTTTCTTGACTTTATTTGATGATCATTAGTTGTAATTGCCCAAGGGGTTCCTGGGAATTAGGATTTTTTATACATGTTATACATGTTAGGGTATCATGCTTTGAAATTTTATTTTCAAAGTCAATTCTGCATGCTGCATGATCCCCAGCACCTTGGGAGAATTCCCATCAAATTATACTTACTCCCCCTTTTGTTAATAATCAAAAAGAGTGGTCAATTAAAATCAATCTCTCCCTTTGTTAAGTACACAAGGCTAGTTTTTCAAATAGAATGAGAAGATTAAAAATATTGTTTGAGATAATTTGACTTTTAAATAGATTTGACAATCTATTACCAAAATCATCAGAGCAAATATATCATTGCAAAGTATTTTGCAAACACATTTCACAAACACATTGAATAAGATAAAGAAGCTTTCATTTCATTCACAAAATCTTCAATACAAATTACAAAAGATTGAAAGCAAAGATACAAGCAATAGTCTACTCACTATCACTAGGCAATTCTATAATAGGGTCTACTGGTTCTACTTTAATCTTTGTTCTAGTGCTAGTTGATGGTCCAGGTGGTGGCATGGAAGAGATAGGATTAATAAAAGGTGGCTGAGAAGCCTCAGGTCTAAGATGTGGTGCAGGCTACCAAGGGTGTGGTGTAGGCTGAGTAGGTTGACTAGGAGGTGGTGCAGGCTGAGACTATCTAGGAGCAAAAGCAAAGGAAGATATAATAGTAGTAGTAAGCTTGGTAAGGGTCACCCAAACAGAACTAAGCTTATCTTCCATCTTCTTTATCTCAGTGTTAAGAGCAACCAGTTCACTTGCTTGGGCATTTGCAAATGCCTCTGCAGAACCTCTAAGTCTCCCAAACTCTGATCTCAAAAAACCAATCCCTTTTGTGTAGTCATCTTCCATTTTTCTTGTATCCTCTAGTGAACCCATTTTGAATCTCATCTCTTAGTTCAGCTTTTAATTCTTCTATGCTTTGGTCAACATATTTTTTGATATCTTCAGTAGCTGTCCTAAGATTCAGATATAGGCTGAATGTCAATCTGTGGTGCAGGTTTGGTAGACTCAATGATGTTGACTCCAGAGCGCAACTGTCTAACCTCATCACTGATCTCATCAAGTCTGCTATCGACTGTTTGGCGAAGCTTGCCAAACATCGAACTCATGGAGCTGGTCAGGGTCTCAATGAGTGATCTCATTTGATCAGCAATAAAGTCCTGAGACATTGAAACTCCTGATGAATCAACAAATGGTCTTTGAGCAGAAGGTGCTGGTCGAGAAGCTAGTGATGGAGAGATCCTAGGACTCCCATACTTTGTATGCTCAGTCTCCACAGTATCAAAAGCAATGGGCTAAGCAGCAGGGGTAGTAGCAGTGCTAGCAGTCTCCTCAAGGGTGGAAGGAGCAGTGGTATCAGTGATAATCTCCCTGGGTAGCTGCTCATCATCATCACTACTGGAGGATCCTATAGCTCTCACATATGTTCCCTTTTTCTTCCATGCTCCTTCAGTAAGTTGATATCCCATTCGTTGCAAGGATTTGGAGGTGTAGGTATCAGTATGGTGAAGGGGCCTACCATCTTTACCATCAAGGATTACTCTAGAGGCCTAGAAGAATAGGGTAAGAACCATACCATAAGGCAAACAAGCCTTTACCTTCCTGACATCTTCTTTCATTTGCATAAGCATGATGTGAGGTAAGTTGAGGGCCTCCCCCTCAATTACATGTCCCATAAAACTAAGATCCTTCTCACTTACCCAATCAAATCTTCTAGTTCTTGAAAGAAAGATCCTGCTAATAAAATTATACAATAGTCTCATCTCAAGGGACAATGTATTGGCCATTACATTACTAATACCACTCACATCCTCTCTATTTAAAATTGTTCCGAGGGTTTTTTCCTTTGTTTTCATAACCAAGTGTTTCAAGCCCTCATTCGACATCTCAAGAAGGTTACAAAGTCTTTCTTCTATCACAATAATCCTCTTCCCTTTAACTGTAGACTTAATATGTTGTTCTTCTAATCTCAAGTTTTCATAAAAAGTTCTTACCAGATTCGGATAGGTTGGCACATTCAGTGAGCAAAAGAAGCTCCATCCCTGATCTTCAATTAGATCCCCAATTCGTAGCCCCAGTTCTTTTAGGAATGTGAAGATGATTCTTCTCCTACTTGTCACTGGTCGATTGGACATTGAAATCGGTTGTCTCGGAGAAGAAGAAGCTACAATTTGTTCTTCTATTTGTTCTTCCCTCTCGGCTGATCGAGTCAGCTCTTCTTGCCAATGCTTTGTCCTTCTTTCTCTTTCTACATTAGGCTTGGACCGTTTAGATCTCTTCCCGATGGCCATTTTTTGAGCCATTGCACACACTTGGAAAGAATGAAAGAATTGGAGCTTGAAAAAGTAGGTTTTGGAAGAATGGAAGTGAAGTTCGAGTGGGAAACACGGGTTTTGAGCAAGAGCAAAAAGCATAAATAATAAGAATAAGTCCTTTGGCTCTATTAAAAAATAGCTTGCCTGACATCTGAGTCAGTGGTGGGGACACCAGGATCAGACACAGATCCCTGAATCCCATATGGTTTAATTAGTCATGTGTCAAAGTTTTGAAAGTTTTGTAATCAATTAAGATTGAGTCTTGTAATAAGTTGAGGTTAGTTGATATGTCTCAACCCTCAACCTAGTAAGTATTTTGAGTCCTGTACATCAATTATGAGTTAGTATGAGCCTAATTTTATACAAGAGAGGAGGTCACCCTATTCTGGAGTTCCACTAGGCCATATCCAGGAGTTAGAGGCCATTACATCAGCCCATTGGATTTTGTGTGACAACCCAGGATACAAGATGCTTCCAGAAACCCTGATTCCTTTCAAATGCCCTCTAGATGCTCAAATTTCCTTCCATATGTCAGATCATATTCGTAAACCAAGGCATCTATGATTCCAGAGGTCCACCTGTATCCCAGCCCAAAGAAATCAAGCCCAGGTGCCAAGCCCAAGCCCTTAAGAAGCAAGATTCCAGGGAATATTCCTGCTACCAGGCTACTAGGCCATCCCATCTTTCAATGGCCCAAACCCATGCACCCAAGCCCCTTTGGGCAGGCCCCTTGCTGCTCCTAAAGGCCCAACACAGCCCCCTAGGCATCCTTGAAGTGTTGACCATGTCCAAAGAGGTTTGACCAAGTCCAAGTTGAAGAGAAGAATGAGAAGACCAAGCTTATTCCTAACCTAGTTGGGATTTCTAATCCTTTTAAACTTTGTAATTCTAGCCTAGCTAGGAAAGGACTTGTATTCCAAATTGAAAGAGGACTTGTAACCCAAGTGTAACCATGGTTAGTGAGGGCATGGGAACTCTATAAATACCCCACCTCTCCCCCTCTAGTAAGCATCTTTCTCTTATGAATAAACATTGCTAAAATTTTGAGATATTGCCTTGTGTTGGTGTTTTGTTTTGGTTCTTTGGTTGGTGTTTTTGTGCTTGGACGAATTTGTTGCTGCCCTATCATCCTTCCATACCCTAACTCACTACCATCCAAGCCTTCACACGTCCAAGAAGGAGTGCCCTAGGCCGCCAAGCAGGAAGATCTTCAACAAGCTTCAAATAACCCAGCTTCTAATCCCTAACCTGATTCCTTCTAAACCTAGTTTCCTTTCCTTTTCTTACTTGCTATTTTGATTGACCGTTGACATTTTGTAGGATCCCCGAGGTATTTCACCTCCCTAGAGGAGGCTTTCCTTGAATCTGGAACCATCCAAATTAGCCATCTAATCAAGGGAACCGAACTTCATCATCCATACTCCAATCAGAGTGCTATGTGATCTCTTCATCGAAAGTTTTTCAAATCACTGATTGGTAACATCCTTCCCTTCTTTAAATTTCTAATTTGATAAAGATTAGCTATCCTAATCTGGGAGTTTCTTAATTCTCGGATCCTAGAATTTATTATTTTGCATGAGTTTGCTTGCGATACGATGATTCTATGCATTACTATTCTTCTTGTTAGTTCTTACTTTTATTTGAGAATTTAGCCTATAAATCTAAATTATAAAAATTACAAAAAATTAGTTTACTATTTTTTCTATATGATTAGCAATCTTAGAGTCATCCTGCATCAGTTTTGTATTAGAGCTGGTTTAGGATAGTTTGATATTTGCTTCACATTCACAAACCCTAATTCGACATTCTGTCCATTACATTAGGTATTAGTTTTGCATCTATTTTTGACCATCTAGGAATTTTATTTTTCTATAAAATTTACATTAATTGTTCTCTTTTGAGTCCTTTATTTTATCAAAATTCTTAATTAATTTTACAGAAATTTTAAATCATTAAGATTCGGCATATTAGAAACCTTAATAAAATTTTAATAATTTCTATAGCAGTCCAAAAAACCCCTGGTTTGCATCATCATAGGATTTTTTTTCTGCATGAAATTTGGAAGGTTTCATCATCACCGTCCATCCTCTATTTTAGATTTTTTTTGATTTTTTTATGCATCGGGATCTATGCCAAATAGTGCATCATCTAAACTTTAATTTTCTGATTTATGCTATTTCTGCATGCTTAACTCAACCTAACCTAATCAACTTCCAAACCCCCCAATCCCAAGACAAACTTTGTTTGATAACCCCAGTTAACCTAAACCTAACTTGACATCGCATAAACTAATTAAAAATTATTTTATTTTTTGATTGTTTTAGATTGCATCAGGACCATTGAATGTTCATCATCTTTTAATCTAATCTTAAGGGCAATCAATATAACATCAGGACAGGAGGTCATAATATGTCCTGGGCCCAAAACAACCATCCAAAATTTTCACCCAAGCCTAATTAAAATCAATTAGACTTAAATTACCCTAGAGGGCTAGGTAAC
Organism: Areca catechu; assembly: GCA_021397845.1. Taxonomy (NCBI): domain Eukaryota; kingdom Viridiplantae; phylum Streptophyta; class Magnoliopsida; order Arecales; family Arecaceae; genus Areca; species Areca catechu. The sequence goes on from CM038052.1 coordinate 83,272,849, forward strand.
ATCAACAGGTCGGGTCGGAGATGTGTGGGCCAACTAGTGCATTTAATCCTGTGGCTATTACTGAAATCTAGTGTCTAAGGCTGAGGGTCCAGAGTCAAATGACCTAAGTGGTGTTGTGGTTTTTAATTGGGTCCCTGCGAAAGCAGGGGGGCCTCCCACACTCCCACTCTCTACCTGGCTAGAGGAAGGATTAGCTACTAGGTTAAGTGTAAGTTGAGCTGACCCACCCAGTTTTGGCTTTAGGTCTAGGAATCCCTAGATTAAGCTAACTTATTTTGCATGCTTGGCTGCATCATTCCATTTTGATTGCTTGATTGAGTGTATGACCACTAGATTAGGAACCCAATACCATAAGACTAATCCTCAAACCAACTCAGCCATGGATCCCAATTTTGAAGCCATCATGAACTAGCTTGCCTAGTTAACTACCCGAATGAACGAAGCCAACATCCAATCTCAAAACCAGTTTACCCAACTAAACCAATCCAATACCCAAATTAATACTAAGCTTGACCAAACCAATGACTAGATAACCCAAATGAACTATAGGTTCAACCAAGTAGACCAACAATTTGACCAGGCAACCACTAGGATCAACCAATTAACCACTAGACTAAACCAAGTAGAAATCGATTAGGTACTATAAAGAAAACCCAAGACTCTATTGCTGAACCTAATCCTAACCCATCCTGTTCTACCTCTCAAAACCCTAGTAGAACCCAGACTCAGGAACCCTTTGTAGAGCCTAACCATCAGGAACCATACCAAGAACCTAACCATAGGAGAGTCCCGAACCCTAAACCTATCCAAGAACCCATCCGTAGAAGGTCCCAACATGAAGTTCATGATCAAGATGAAAGGGCCATGAGAAATATTAGGATAGGAGTACCCACCTTTGATGGAAGTCTTGAACCAAAGGTCTAAGTAGATTGGATAGGTGATATGGATTATTATATTGAATGGTATGAAATGAGTGAAGGGATAAAATATAAATTTGCCAAGATGAGGTTGACTCATCAAGCTAGATTACACTGGGCTAATCTTGAGCGAACTAGGAGACAACGAGATCTTCCACCCATAGCTACTTGGCAAGAGATGAAATTGCAACTCAAGGAGAAATACCTACCAGTATCCTATGATCAACAACTCTTAGACCAATGGAACAAAATTCGTCAAGGTAATAGATCAGTGTCAGAGTATATTACTGAATTTGATGAGTTTGCTATTAGGTGCAATATATCCGAGTCTAAAGACCAAACCCTGTCCAGGTTTAGAATTGGATTAAGAGAAGATATCCACAGAGAACTATACATGAGAGAGGCCCAAGATTTGGAACATGCCTATCAAATAGCTTGACATTATGAACAATTCCACCCAGGACCTACCTATCAGAAATCTAAACCTGTTAGGAACAATACTTCATTCCCAAAGTCAAATCCAAACCAGGTATACCAGGTGGTGTGGACACCAGAAGCCGAAAGAAACTTCACTCCAACAAGGTTAGCCTTATCCCAATTTGAATCGAAGATAATTAGGTTACCTTGTATCCTTTAGTTCAAAAATATTTTATTTTCAAGAGTCATTTCCTTTTCAAAAGTCCTGTAATTAATTTTGAATTTCAAATCAAGAGTGTTTATTGAGTCCTGTAATTACTTTTAAAATTTCATTTCCTGTAAGTCCATTTCAAGTTTTAAAGTCTAGGTCAGTCAAGTCAGTTCAGTTGAGTTAAGTCTAATTCAGTTGAGTTAAGTCTAATCAAGTCTTAAAGCCATGAAAGCCAGCAACAAGACTCAAATTCTAGACCCCAGAATTTGACCACATGAAGAAGAGAAGACACATCAACCAAGCAAGAGAAAAGGACCATCAACTAGGACCACTGGGCGCCACATGTCATTCTTATCCAAGTAGAAGACCACCTCACCATGCCACATCATTAGGTGCCACTTCACCAGCCACCTCATCACCCTTTGGGTGCCAACAAGAGAGATTCAAATTCAAGGAGGTTGGCCACATCCCTCCAAGTCCTCCACCAAATCCTCCAACCCCCCCCACATCCCTCCAAACTCTCCACCAAATCCTCCAACCCCCCTTGTAATCCTCCTCGATTTGGGAAGTTTTTAAATTTCAAAAGCTAGCTTTATGAGGCTATTAAAAGCCTTGGACGCCCATTGCAAAAGAGATTGATTTTGGAAATGAATGAAGTTTGAAGTGAAGTTGTCTTGAGTTTTATGTGTGAAATTTTTCCTATCTTCTTCTTCCATGCCCAAAGCCACTCTCTTCCCTAGCAATTCATCATCCAAGCTCAAGGCAAAGGCATTGGAGTCGGCCAGATCTTCTCAACTATCTTTTCTTTGTTCACAAGTTCTCCCATCCCTTCTTTATATTTGCATCCTTCAACCTTAACTTTGATCTTTATTGCAGGGTCCTTCGAAGTCCTTGAGTTGTGAACAGGGTTCCCCTTGACAATGAACCAACAAGCTGAAGCCCATGTCCAAGGTTCTGATCACTGTTATCCAAGTTCTCCAGTCCAGAGCATCAGTAGTTTCATGTTTTGAATCATAGGAAGGTTGGAAAACTCATCAAGGTAAGTCCTCAATCATTAGCCCCTATTGTCTAGATCTTCTTCCTTCTTAGTTTTAGAGTTGTGTCTAATCATGTAATAGTCCCTTTTCATATAATCCTTAAATCTTATTAAGATGAGTATAATGCTAAGTATAATTAGGTTTCATTGCTCTACAAACACCATATTAAAAACATTAATCATATGTGTGCCACATCAAATTGGTATCAGAGCATGGTTGCATTAGGGTAGAATAGTTTTCTTTAAATCCAAGCAAGATCTAAAATTCACGCCTCCTGAGCGGGTGTACTCCAGTACACTGTCACGACCCATGGGAATAATGAGCCCCTGGCTGGACGTGAGTTTTTAGATTGAAGTTTTGGGTAAGCCATTGCACTTGTTTGATTAGGTTCTGTTTTCTGAAAATTTGCATCTGTTTACTGTAATCCGTCTGCAGCTCCAAAGGAAAGTCACTAATTTTTTATTTAAATATTTTTTTTATTGTTCCTTTTTAAGTCAGTTATCACCATATTAAATATCATCATCAGAAAAAAATTATAAAAAAAATGAAAATTTTTGCAGTTCGACACTATCATTAGGGTTCTGTTCTGTCCTTTTTATTTATCTTCATTTGTAGGATCTGCTTAGATTAGTATAGATTTTAGTTTTAAAATTTATTTCATCTACATTGAAACATATAAGTTAGAAATCCTCTGTGAATTTTTTAGAATTTTTGGACATTTTTTTTATCACGTTTTCCACACCACTTTCAAATTGCAACACACTTCTGCAGCACCTTTGCATTTCATTCATCTCATGAGAAATCAAATTAAGGGCATCAATTTGACATAGGGTCAGGGTTTCATCACCTGTCCCTAGCCCAAAAATCACCAACCAGCATATCGATCCCAGCCCATTAATTAAAATTGAGTAGAACGTTAATTGCCCTAGTGGGTTTGGGACACCAACAAGTTGGGTTCAGGTTAGGGTCAAGTTAACTGTGTCAGCTAATTGGTGTGTGCTTACTGGCTTGGTGTCTAGGATTGGTGCATCAGGGCTTGTGATTTGGTCCGCCTACCTGGCCAATCTCAGATTGGTGTCTAAGGTTGGCAATCAGGGACCTACACTCCCCTCCACCTACCTGGCTAAGTCCCATAAGTACTACTAGCTAGTTGGTTCACTTAATTAGACTTCTAATTTGTGCTCTAGGTCTAAGAAACCTTAGCTCGAACTTGAGTCCATTTGCATGCATGACAACTAGAGCAGGGACACCGTATTCACCAATCCAAGCCCAGTCAAGTGTAGCCATGGACCAAAACTTAGGGAATTTGATCAAAGGCCTAAATGATCAAGTGGCCCAACTGACTAAGAGTTTAACTGAGCAATTGGCCCAAACAAATCAGAATGTGGCACAAACCAACCAAGACATGAATGAGCAGTTAGCCCACATCACTACTAGGTTGGATCAGTTAGAGGCTAGAACCCCTGAAAGCAATCATGAAGCCCAGACTGAGCCTGAGCCAAGTCTTGCACCTGAACTCGAGACTCCATTGAACCCTAGAAGGATTCCATATCAAAACCCTCTCTATGAAACAAACCCTAGGAGAGCTCCCCAAGATCAGTTTTATGATCCAATTCCTAGAGGACCCCACCCTGGTCAAACCATCGAGCCCAACCCAAGGAGATTCCATCATGAGCCTAACTATGAACCCAATGTTAGGAGACCCACCCCAATTCACTTTGATCAAGATGACCGAACCATGAAGAACATTAGGCTAGAAGCTCCCACCTTTGATGGAATTTTAGATCCAAAGATCTACATTGATTGGGAAGGTGAGATGGACCAGTATTTTGACTGGTTTGAGATGAGTGAAGAGCGCAAGTGTAAGTTTGCAAAGCTTAAACTTGTGCGCCAAGCTAGGTTATATTGGGAAAACGTTGAGAGACTCACTAGACAGAGAGGTGATGTGCCCATAGTGACCTGACGAGCTATGAAACTTAGGCTTAGGGAGAAATACCTTCCTATGTCCTACCACCAAAGACTCCTAGATCAATGGCAAAGACTTACTCAAGGAAATAGGAGTGTCGCAGAATACATAGCGAAGTTTGACGAATTCATTATGAGGTGCAATTTTGATGAATCTGAGTCGGTGACCTTGTCTAGATTTAGAGCCGGACTGAGGAAAGAAATTCAAAGAGAATTGTTCATGCGAGAGGTACATGACCTAGAATTGGCCTATCAGATAGCTAGGGATGCTGAGAGATTCCATAGAGGTCCAGTCTATCGTAGGCCCGAAGCCCCTAGGACTAGTGCACCTTATCAGCAGTCAGGATCCAATCAGCCTAGATTCAACCGACCCAATCCTAATGTGCCTGTGACCCGAAGAGATGACAAGGGGAAAACACCTGAGACCCAAAGAACTCCAAACGCATGTTTCAAGTGTAACAAAGTGGGTCACTATTCTAGCAACTGTCCTAATAGAGCCCTACACATAGGGGAAGTAGAAGAGGAAGTCATAGAATCCCAAGGTGAATTTGAGGATGAAGTATACCAGGCAGATGAGAACTTGGCTGAAGAGTATGAGGATGAGGAAGTCCTGGTAGATCAAGATCTGTTAGGAGTGGTTAGTTGTATTCTCACCCAAGCTAAAACCCAAGAAGATTGGCGTAGGACTAGCATCCTACAGACATTCATTAAGATATGTGAGAAAGTATGCAAAGTCATTTTAGATAGCGGTAGCTGTGTCAATGCCATATCCACCAACACAGTTAAAAACCTAGGATTGCTCACCGTACCCCATCCTAATCCCTATAAGGTATCCTGGATAGACTCAATCACGATTTCCATTAAGTCTAGGTGCCTAGTAACCATTCAGTTCCAATCTTACCTGGAGAAAGTATGGTGTGATGTACTTCCAATGGGAGTAAGTAGCATAATTTTAGGCTGACCATGGTTGTACGATCTTGACGTAACACTCTATGGTCGTTCTAATTCGTGCTCGTTTACTCATAATGGAAAGAAGATTGTAATCCATTCTTCTCCACCTAAGAACCCCATTAAGAGAGGAACAAGCCAATTGAGTGATAAGAAAAAGGGGATAAACGTGATCACTGCTAGAGAAATGGAGAAAGAAATTAGCAATGGGTCACCTGTTTGGATTTTGACCATTAAGGATTATCAAGAACCTCTTTCAAAAGAACAACCTCTAGAAGTCAGTGAAGTGCTAGAGGAGTTCAAAGACATGTTCCCCGATGACTTGCCCGACCAACTCCCACCTCTTAGGGATATACAACATGTGATAGACTTAGTCCCCGGAGCAACCCTACCGAACCTTCCCCATTATAGAATGAACCCTACCGAGCACCAAGAATTACAACGTCAAGTAGGAGAACTCCTAAAGAAAGGATTCATTAGGGAGAGTTTGAGTCCATGCGCAGTCCCAACCTTACTTACCCCTAAGAAAGATGGCACATGGAGAATGTGTGTTGATAGTCATGCCATAAATAAAATCACAGTGAAGTATAGGTTTCCCATCCCCCGCTTGGATGATATGTTAGATATGATGGCCGGTGCAACTATATTTTCTAAGATTGACCTGAAGAGCGGCTATCACCAAGTTAGGATCAGACCAAGGGATGAATGGAAGACTGCCTTTAAAACTAAGGATGGGTTATTTGAATGGGTAGTCATGCCTTTTGGGTTATCAAACGCCCCTAGCACTTTTATGCGAATCATGAACCAAGTCCTACGAGCCTTTATTGGAAAATTTGTTGTCGTTTACTTTGACGACATACTTGTCTATAGTAGGACTAGAGAAGATCATCAACAACATCTGAGGCAGGTATGTTTAGCACTTAGGAAAGATAACCTCTATGCCAATCTAAAGAAATGTGCTTTCATGACTACTAGAGTTATCTTCCTAGGATTTGTTGTGACCCTTGAAGGAGTATCTGCTGACCCTGAGAAGGTTAAGGCAATTATAGAGTGGCCATCACCCAATAATATTCACGAAGTAAGAAGTTTTCATGGCCTCGCTACATTTTATCGAAGATTTATTAGAGGGTTTAGCACCATAGTTGCTCCTATCACGGATTGTATTAGGAAGGGCCACTTTGAATGGACGAAGTCAGCTGATAAGGCCTTCCTTCACATCAAAGATAAGATGACCCAAGCACCAGTCTTAAGACTACCCGATTTTTCTAAGGTCTTTGAAGTAGCATGCGATGCTTCGGGAGTAGGTATTGGTGGAGTTCTGAGTCAAGAGAACCATCCCGTAGCATTCTTTAATGAGAAATTGAATGAAGCCAGGAAGAAATACTCCACATATGATCGGGAGCTTTATGCGGTAGTGCAAGCATTAAGGTATTGGAGGCATTATCTCCTACCGCAAGAATTTGTTTTATTTTCAGACCATGAAGCCCTTAGGTTTTTGAGTTCCCAAAAGAAACTAAACCCTAGGCATGCCAAATGGGTAGAGTACATCCAATCCTATACATTTGTCCTAAAGCATCAATCAGGAACTGATAATAAGGTAGCTGATGCCCTAAGTCGTAGAACGTTACTTTTAACTTCAGTCAGTATTGAAGTCATAGGTTTTGAAAGACTTAAGGAGCAGTACAAAACCTGTCTAGATTTTGGTGAAATTTATCAGGTTTTGCGTCAAGGACCATCTAGTGATCATAATGACTATACCCTTCTAGATGGTTATCTTTTTTATAGAGAATAGGCTTTGCATCCCAAGAACCTCCTTAAGAGATTTTTTAGTTTGGGAGATACATGCGGGAGGTTTGGCTGGCCACTTCGGACGAAACAAGACTATCTTGGCTGTTGAGGAACAATTTTACTGGCCAGGTCTCAAGAAACAAGTAGCAAACCTTGTAGCCCGATGTAGGACATGTGCTGTTGCAAAGCAACAAAAGAAGAATACCGGGCTATACACTCCATTACCTGTACCTGAGTGTCCATGGCAGGATCTAAGCATGGACTTTGTTCTAGGATTATCCAAGACCATTCGAAAACATGATTCAATTTTTGTGGTGGTCGACCGGTTTTCAAAAATGGCCCATTTCATACCTTGCTCCCAAACTTCCGATGCCTCTAGGATAGCCAAACTTTTTCTTGATCAAGTAGTCAGACTCCACGGGTTACCAAAAACCATTGTTTCTGATAAGGATGTTCGCTTCACAAGTTACTTCTGGAAAACCCTTTGGTACCTATTAGGAACCAGACTGAAATTCTCCACTACCTACCATCCCCAGACTGATGGACAAACCGAGGTTGTAAATAGAAGTCTAGGGAACTTGCTGAGATGCCTAGTGGGAGAAAGTCTAGGGAACTGGGATTTGTTATTGCCACGTGCTGAGTTCGCTTACAACAGTTCGGTCAATTGATCTACGGGCAAAAGTTCCTTTGAGATAGTCCATGGTTGCAAGCCTAGGAAGCCTTTAGATCTAATCCCACTACCTATTCACACACGAGTCTCTGAGTCTGTTGAGTCTTTTGCACAGCATGTCACAAATCTACATAAAGAAATCAGTAATAAGATCAACCTGAGCAATGAAACTTACAAACACTTAGCTGACTCACATAAGAGGGCTAAAGAATTCTGTGAAGGGGATTATGCGATGATTAGGCTCAACCTTGAACGGTTTCCCCCTGGAACCATAAAGAAGCTGCATGCCCGCGGAGCGGGACCTTTTAAGATCTTAAAGAAAATAGGGCCTAATGCATATGTTTTGGAACTTCCACCTGATATGGGTATTAGTACAACCTTCAATGTTTCAGACCTAGTAGAATATAAAGAACCACTACTAATACCTAGTGAGCCTTTTGAGCCAGAAACTTTCATTGAGAGTGAACATATTTCCGAGTGTCCACCACCAACCTTACCTGAGCAGAGATAGAGGATTGAGAAAATCCTGGATGACAAGATCATTACTACCAGGAATAAGGACAATCAGCGATACCTGGTTCAATGGCAAGGTCGACCTGAGTCCGACAACTCTTGGATTACTCGAGAGGACCTGCAAAGACTTAACCCAGACTTGTTCGAGCATTACCAGGGCAAAACTGAACCATACTCGACTGGGTCGAGTTCTGCCCACCCCAGAAGAATTGGTGTGGACACCAGAAGCCGAAAGAAACTTCACTCCAACAAGGTTAGCCTTATCCCAATTTGGATCGAAGATAATTAGGTTACCTTGTATCCTTTAGTTCAAAAATATTTTATTTTCAAGAGTCATTTCCTTTTCAAGAGTCCTGTAATTAATTTTGAATTTCAAATCAAGAGTGTTTATTGAGTCCTGTAATTACTTTTAAAATTTCATTTCCTGTAAGTCCATTTCAAGTTTTAAAGTCTAGGTCAGTCAAGTCAGTTCAGTTGAGTTAAGTCTAATTCAGTTGAGTTAAGTCTAATCAAGTCTTAAAGCCATGAAAGCCAGCAACAAGACTCAAATTCTAGACCCCAGAATTTGACCACATGAAGAAGAGAAGACACATCAACCAAGCAAGAGAAAAGGACCATCAACTAGGACCACTGGGCGCCACATGTCATTCTTATCCAAGTAGAAGACCACCTCACCATGCCACGTCATCAGGTGCCACTTCACCAGCCACCTCATCACCCTTTGGGCGCCAACAAGGGAGATTCAAATTCAAGGAGGTTGGCCACATCCCTCCAAGTCCTCCACCAAATCCTCCAACCCCCCCCACATCCCTCCAAACTCTCCACCAAATCCTCCAACCCCCCTTGTAATCCTCCTCGATTTGGGAAGTTTTTAAATTTCAAAAGCTAGCTTTGTGAGGCTATTAAAAGCCTTGGACGCCCATTGTAAAAGAGATTGATTTTGGAAATGAATGAAGTTTGAAGTGAAGTTGTCTTGAGTTTTATGTGTGAAACTTTTCCTATCTTCTTCTTCCATGCCCAAAGCCACTCTCTTCCCTAGCAATTCATCATCCAAGCTCAAGGCAAAGGCATTGGAGTCGGCCAGATCTTCTCAACTATCTTTTCTTTGTTCACAAGTTCTCCCATCCCTTCTTTATGTTTGCATCCTTCAACCTTAACTTTGATCTTTATTGCAGGGTCCTTCGAAGTCCTTGAGTTATGAACAGGGTTCCCCTTGACAATGAACCAACAAGCTGAAGCCCAAGTCCAGGGTTCTGATCACTGTTATCCAAGTTCTCCAGTCCAGAGCATCAGTAGTTTCAAGTTTTGAATCATAGGAAGGTTGGAAATCTCATCAAGGTAAGTCCTCAATCATTAGCCCCTATTGTCTAGATCTTCTTCCTTCTTAGTTTTAGAGTTGTGTCTAATCATGTAATAGTCCCTTTTGATATAATCCTTAAATCTTATTAAGATGAGTACAAAGCTAAGTATAATTAGGTTTCATTGCTCTACAAACACCATATTAAAAACATTAATCATATGTGTGCCGCATCACCAGGGTAGATCAAATCCCAACACCAACCCAGGTCGATTTAACTCCAACCTAGTTAGGCCAAACCCTAACCCAGTCCGACCCAACCCTAATCCAATCCGATTCAATTCCAACCCAAATCGACCCAAGCCTAACCCATCTCGACCTAAATCGAGTCAGAGTCCATCTAGTTCTAGTAATTCAGCACCTGATAGAATCGATAAGGGTAAGGCACCCATGTTTTAGAAAGCCCCAAGCCCCAGCCCCAATGCTTGTTTTAGGTGTAATAAGGTAGGTCACTATGCTAGCAAGTGTCCCACCAGGTCATTACACATAGGGGAGCTAAAGGAACAAGAGCCTGAACCCAATAATGAGGATGTAGAAGATGAAGTTTATGAGGCTAAACCAGACTTGATAGAGGAATATGAAAGAGATGAGGAGGAATTTGATCAAGTAGGGGTAGTTAGATGTATTTTAACCCAAACCCAACCTGAGAAAGATTGGCGTAGGACTAGCATCTTACAGACTTTTGTTAAGTATGAGAATAAAGTATGTAAGATTATAATTGATAGTGGTAGTTGTATCAATGCCATTGCTACTGAGACAACTAAATCTTTAGGCTTGACCATAGTTCCACATCCTGATCCCTATAAAGTATCATGGGTAGATTCCACCTCTATACCAATCAAGTCTATGTGCCAAATCTTAATTAAATTTGCAATCATATGAAGAAGAGATTTGGTGTGATGTCCTTCCCATGAAGGTTAGTAGTGTCATTCTAGGTCGACCATGGCTATATGATCATGAAGCTGCCCTATCTGGTCGAACCAATACCTGTACCTTTTATCACCATAGGAAAAGATTTGTGATTTATCTCACTCAGCCTAGGAGTTCAAGAAGTTCTAGTAGCCTTAGAGCAAAACCAGGAGTTAATCTAATTAAGGCTAAAGAATTAGAAATAGATCCTTCTGAACCCACTAAGAAATTCATGAGAATTGATCTTGAAGCCACTTTAATAATTGAAGAAGTAATTAAGCCAGGATCAAACTTTATGGGTGAAACTAATTTACAAGAGTTGTTCATAGAGGAAGCCTAGGATCAAATCCCAAAAGAACAACCAAAAGAAATAGGTGTATGTAATGAAACAATATCTGAATGTGAGTCCATAGACTCAATCTGTATGCTTGCACCTATACTAGCCTCTGCACAGCATATGCATCATGAAATTAGTCAAGAGTTGAACATAATTAATGAACTAAATAATAACTTGGCTAATTCTCAAAAGAAAGATAAAGATTTTTATGCAGAGGAATATGTGATTGTCAAAGAATTCTCTGCTCGTGAAGCTGGCCCATTCAAAATAATGAATAGTAGTGGACCCAATGCCTATATGCCTGAGATATCACCTGATTTAAGTATTAGCTCCACTTTCATCATCTCAGACTTTATGAAGTCTAGGGAGCCAGCAGTGATACCCAGCAAGCCCCTTGAGCCACTCCCGTTCTTTGAGAGAGAACCCATCCCAAAGTGACCATATATAATTTGGCCTTATGGTGAGGAAACGATTGAGAGTGCTTTGGATGATCAAGCTATCAGTACCCAGGATAGAGACTATTAGCAATATTTGGTCTGGTGACAAGGTCAGCCAGAATCTGAGGACCCGTGGAATGCTAGTGCGGATCTGCAGCTCCTCAACCCAGACCCTCCTTGAGCCAAATTGACCCTGAAAGGATTATGCCCTATAAGCCAATATTTGTATCTCCCAGACCATTGTAAATTGACAAGTTAATAAAGGCAATATATTTTTTTTCATCATTCGCTGTGTCATTATATGATGAACCCCATAGATTAGGGCTATGGTCCTAGGGCTATGATGAGATCATACCAATGAGATCTAAGGCCTTAAAACCCTAATCTAGAATATTCCTAGTCATAGGAACCCTGAGTTGGGGATCAGGGTTTCCGGTTAGACTGGCACATCCTATGTATGCTGAAAAGGGTGACTGCTCTCACAGTCACTTGTGTGGGACACTAATACAAGGATGTGGGTGCTCATTAGCGAATGAGTTCACTGAATAGATCCAGTTTGAGAACATCTAATGGAGCCTTAGCTGCATGTCAATAGATGTTTCACATAGTGGGAGTTGTACAAGTAGTCCTATGACCTGAGACTGCCATAATACCTTATGTACATGAACCCATGCTTTGGTTCAATCTCAATCATGACACTGGGTCATGCACGAGGTTGATGCTGGGTATGATGAATTGTATATGAAGGTAATGAGTAGGTCAACAAGGAATTGATCACTCCTAGTAGGAGGAGATTGCATCCAGCCAAATTAGGTCAGATGATGATTCAGGAAATCTTTGATCAAAGTACAGATATTAGAAATGATTTCTAATATCGAATTAATTGAATCATTAGTGTATGACTGAGCTGGGAATGAGTATAAGCTGGTTTTGACATGTTTCCATATCCATAGTTATATTCGGGATGCAAGATGATTGAAGGATCGAATTGTACGGGAACTTTCCACTGAAGGGTAGTTTTGGAATTTCACCAGAATTTCCATATCTTCCGGGTAGACATGACACGTTGCTAGACGTCAATCTTGTCATGTGGGTTGATCAAATTAAATGGTTTAATTGGATCACAAATTAGGAGGAGTCCTAATTGACTAACTCGAGTTAGCTCGATTTGACCTAAATCGATTAGAATGAGTTCTGATCAAATTAGGTCAACTTGCACTCGGACCCACTGCTGGCTAGGTATGGAACCCAATGGGTCACACACTTAGGACAGATAATCAAGGATTTAATTTGGAATTAAATCTCGTTTGCAGATGAACACACTAGCATGTGTTGCAAACCATGGCTTCTACTTGAATCGGATTCGAGTTAGGGTTCCGATTTGGTCTTTTTTAGATCCAAATTCATTCCGGTTTGAATCTAATTGAAGATTCAAGACATTGGGCTAATAGTAGGCTAGCAATTGGGCTAACCTAAGAGGATAAACCCCTTTCCCACATCGCCTAAGTCCCTCCCCCTCTTTTCCCGCGCGCGCGCAAGGAGAAGAGTCCACGCGCGCGTGGACTCTTTCCAAGTGGCGTCTTTGCGTGAAAAAGGAAAAGGGGTCGGCATTTTTTGGCTGAAAGGGTGTGGAAGAGAGTCCACCTAGGCGTGGACTCTTCATAAAAGGGGATTACCATGAAAGAAAGAAAGAAAACACCGAAGGGGCGCGACTCCACTTTTCTGCGCGCGCCCTTCTGTGTTTTCTCGCGACTCTTTCTTGCGTCTTCCCATCCCAAAGGCCATGAGATTAAATCAAGGGCCGTGAGATGAAGGGAAAGGATGTGAGAAGGGAGAGAGGGGCGTGAGAGGGTGATTGCAGATGGTTAGGCACCTCTCTGTCGCCTATTTAAGGAGAAGACTTCACCGTAAAAAATATGATTTTTCAGATTTTTTTTCTACAGCGAAGTCTTGCTTCTATTTTCCCTCTCCCTCTCCAGAAGATTGTTTCCCCCTCCTCTCTTTCCTCTTTGATTCCTTTACAGAGCCTTGGCTCTGTCGAATCTCAGAATAGAAGGAGAGTCAGAGAGAAACTCTCCGACGGTAAAGGAAGAAGGCGCCTCTCCTTTCTTTCTTACATTAAGACAATCTTGTCTTAATTTTCTTCTCCCACCAAGACAAGCCTTGTCTCATTTTAGGACAAGGGCTTATTCTTAAGACAAGAGTGTCTTAAGGGGCCAAAGTTGCTAGAAGACAAGGAGAAGGGTAAGAGAGAAGTTTTAGTCCCAGTTTGGCTAGAGGAGTCCTAGCCAATAGCCCATATATCAAGTTCTTAGGGTAGAACTTGATTTGAAGGAACCCAATTAAGGAGTCAGTGTCTTGATCATCTGCCCGTATGGATCACCATCGGAGGGCGGACAAGTGGACGCCTGGTGTGTTCAAGAGGCTACTCAATTTGGAGTTCATTTCTCCATCAGACTAGTAATAGCGATCTGAGGTTAGTATTTAAACAATGTTTAAATTTGGACATGCATGTAGTCATAGTTTTAATTGCTAATAAGGTGATTTGGGATTAGGGTTCAGACCTGGTTTCATAAATTTTGAAATCCACGCTTCCGCACTGGTTCCCGAACCTAACAGTGGTATCAGAGCCTCCTTATTAGGATTAAAACTTATGCAGTTCAATTCATGATGTAGTATCATGTTAAAGTTTTTATATTGATGCACAATGCATGTCTTTGATTGAACATGAGTTTGATGATTGCCACCAGTTAGGGTTTTCCACTGAAACCCTAATTGTCTTAGAGATATGATTTGCCTTGGAGCCATCATACTGAAATAAGGTTGCCCTGGCATAATGGTGTATCCATTATGTGGTAAATGGTTGTCCTAGTATGATGGCACACATTTCACATATTTGCTTAGTTTAAAGCATGTATTAATATATGTGATAGCTTTTAATTGAATGTGCTGGCATTGCATGAATCCCTCTTAAAATTATATTAAGTGGTAGTATAGTTAACCGATAAGCATTATTAGTCATGATGGATAATTAGTCATTTCGGTGTCTAGAAAGGTGGTTCTGGGAAGGTAAAGGGAATCGTGGTTTTTAATTGGTTACGTTGACTGACCTAGCCAATTTTAAATTGGTGTCTAGGAAAGCAACGGGGGGACCCCCACATCTCTTCCACTAGCCTGGCCGATCTGATTGATTTAATTCTTGACTAACATGCTTGGTGTTAAAATACTATTATTGGCCTTCCTTCATGATAGGTCATTATTATGTTACGATCTATACTAGGTTTGTTGTGTACACACAAGACCTAATATGGTGACTAACACAATTTTTGGCCTAATACAATTATTTGTTTATGGCATGATTTAAAGTAATATTTTGTTGTGTACACACAAGGGTATTACTATTAAAGTCATGACTATATGGCTATGAAGGGTCTTACTTAACTAAAATATTATAGTTTGTTGTGTATACACAAGGCTATTAATATTTTAGAGGCCGGGATAAGTTGAGAATTGTACGGGTTACAATTGGAAAGAGTTTTCCTACCTATGAACTTATATAAGATTTGTTGTGTACACACAAGGTCTTTTATAAGGGATTGGGATCTCAACCCCACTAAGAAAGACTAATTAGGGTTTTCTCGATCATCGTATAGAGGGTTATGATGCTCGATAAAATAGTGGGAGACATAATTAAATTAAAGTCCTAATTTAATTATGTGTTGTCATTTCATGGTTGTTTGCTTATGTATTGTTCTTTGTTTAAATGTAGATAAATGGCCTCTTCACTCTCACTCCGTAGTATTTTAGATGCCAACAAATTGACTGGGCCTAATTATGTTGATTGGCTGAGAAATTTAAAAATAGTACTCAGTCAAGAAAGAATTTCCTATATTCTTGATACCCCAATTTTGGAACCACCAAGGGAAGATGCCTCGCAAGAGGAGAAGACCACATATAATATGTGGCAAAATGACTCACTTACTGTCAAGTGTGTTATGCTTGCCTCTATGACTAATGAGTTGCAGAGGCAGCATGATAGCATGGATACTAACTCTATACTGCTCAATTTAAAAGAGCTTTATGGAGAACACAGTAGAACTGCTAGATATGAAATATCTAAGCAGTTGTTCCATGCAAGGATGACAGAAGGTACATCAGTACAAGATCATGTATTAAAGATAATTGATCTAATCACTCGATTAGGTCAATTAGGTTTTGTAATGGATGGGGAGTTGAATCAAGACTTGATCTTGCAATCACTCCCAGAGTCATTTTCACAGTTTGTTCTTAATTACCATATGAACAAACTTAATTCTTCCTTGCCTGAGCTGTTGAATATGTTGAAGACAGCAGAGAGCCATGTAAAGAAAAATAAGGCTCCAGTTCTTCTTGTGGATAAGAAGAAGACAGGCAAAAGGGGTTCCAGTAAGAGGATGAATCCCAAAGGGGGCATTAAGAAGAAGAAAGGAAAGAAGGCCTCCGGACAGATGACCTGCTTTCATTGTGGCAAGCCGGGTCATTGGAAAAGGAACTGCAAGGTTTACCTTGCAAGTGTGAAGCCTGGTGCATCAGAGGCACCAAAAGGTATGAAAGAAGTTCATACTATTTTGTCATTGGATTCTTCCATTTCAAATACTTGGGTGTTGGATACCGCCTGTGGTCATAACATCTGCAAATCATTGCAGGGACTTCAGGGGCTTAAAGTATTGAAGGAAGGTAACTTTGAGCTCTACGGTGCTGGAGGGGACCCCATCCAAGCAGAAGCTGTAGGGACTTATATTTTGAAGTTACCTTCAGGGAAGATCTTGGAGCTAAGGAATTGTTACTATATGCCAAAAATTATTAGAAATATCATATATGTACCCTTGTTACTTAAACAAGGATATACTATGAATGTAATGAGTAGTGGCTGCTCAATTTCTTTATCTAATAAAATTATATGTTATGGCATATTTTGCAATGGTCTATTAACTCTTTCCACTAATGATAATATTTTTCATGCTTCTAACAAACGGAAAAGAGATGATGTAAACAATACCTTACTTTGGCATTGTCGACTTGGACATATTAGTGAGACTAGGATTAACAAGTTATACAAAGAAAATTTCTTTGATCCTTATGACTATGAGTCATTAGGAACTTGTGAATCATGTCTCATGGGTAAGATGACCAAGACTCCATTTAGTGGACATGGAGAAAGGACAAAAGAGTTATTGGGACTCATACACACAGATGTATGTGGGCCTATGACAACTCAAGCCTATGGTGGATACTCATACTTCATCACATTTACTGATGATTTTTCAAGGTATGGATTTGTGTATCTAATGAAACATAAGTCCGAGGCTTTTGAAAAATTTTTAGAGTATCAAAGTATGGTAGAGAAACAGACAGGAAAAAGTATAAAGATCCTCCGATCAGATAGAGGAGGTGAGTACTTATCCACTGAGTTTCTTGATCACCTTAAAGATAAGGGGATCATCTCTGAATGGACTCCTCCTTACACACCACAATTAAATGGTGTTGCTGAAAGGAGGAATCGTACTTTATTGGATATGGTACGGTCCATGATGTGCTTCACGGAGTTACCTTTTTCTTTCTGGGGATATGCTTTGGAAACAGCAACTTATATCTTGAATAGAGTACCATCTAAAACTGTCTCTAGCACTCCATATGAATTATGGAGAGGTAAGAAGCCCAATCTTAAGTATATTAAGATATGGGGATGTCCAGCCTATGTAAAAAGAAATTTTGGACATAAACTAGATGCTAGAGCAGACAAATGTCTATTTATGGGATATCCTAGAGATAGTATAGGATATCTGTTCTACCACCCTACTGAACAAAAGGTTTTGGTCAGTAGGCATGCCACTTTTATGGAAAAGGAATTCATCCTACAAAAGGGCACTGGTAGAAATATCGAACTTAATGAGATTCAACAAATAGACACTTCTCAGTCAAGTAACAACATAGTTAATATAGAACCTGAACACACTCCTATCCGTAGGTCTGATAGGGTGCGACAGGCACCTGAGAGGTATGGGTTCATAATTGAAAATAATGAAGCCCAAATCATTCAAAATGATGAGCCTCTAACCTATACGGAAGCAGTCATGAGTAGAGACTCAGACAGATGGCTGGAAGCCATGAGATCCGAGATGGACTCCATGTATGTCAACCAAGTATGGTCTTTGGTTGATGCACCAGAGGGTATTAACCCTATTGGGTGTAAATGGGTCTATAAAAGGAAGATTGGGGCAGATGGCCAAGTTGAAACTTATAAAGCCAGATTGGTGGCTAAGGGTTTCAGACAAAAACAGGGAATAGATTATGATGAAACATTTTCCCTTGTTGCCATGCTCAAATCTATTCGGATTATGCTTGCTATAGCAGCATATCATGATTATGAGATCTGGCAAATGGATGTAAAAACTGCATTCCTCAATGGTTTCCTTGAGGAAGAGGTTTATATGTCACAGCCAGAAGGTTTTATCTTGGAGACTAAACCTAATCAGGTATGTAGGCTAAAGAAATCCATTTATGGATTAAAGCAAGCATCCAGGAGTTGGAACATCCGATTTGATAAAACAGTCAAAGAATTTGATTTTTTCAAAAATGAGGATGAACCTTGTGTGTACAAGAAGACTAGTGGGAGTGCCATAGTTTTCTTAGTTCTATATGTTGATGATATACTTCTTATTGGGAATGATATCCCAATGTTACAATCAGTCAAAGTGTGGTTATCGAAACAGTTTTCCATGAAAGACTTGGGAGAAGCATCCTATATACTCGGTATAAAGATCTATAGAGAAAGATCAAGAAGGATGCTAGGCTTATCCCAGTCTAGGTACATTGACCAGGTGCTAAAGAGATTTAGCATGGAGGAAAGTAAAAGAGGTTACTTACCTATTGGTCATGGCATACGTCTTTCTAAGAGGATGTCTCCTAAGACACCTGAAGAAAGAAATAGAATGAGTTCTATACCTTATGCTTCGGCTATAGGGTCGATTATGTATGCTATGTTATGTACCAGGCCTGATGTGGCATATGCCTTGGGTGTAGCCAGTAGATTTCAGGCTGATCCAGGAGAGGATCACTGGAAGGCTGTGAAAAATATTCTTAAGTACCTGAGAAGGACTAAGGATATTTTTCTTATATACGGAGGGTCTGATCTTAAACTAGAAGCCTATTCAGACTCTAGTTTTCAATCAGACCCAGATGATAGTAAATCCATTTCAGGGTATGTCTTTACCTTGAATGGTGGAGCAGTAAGTTGGAAGAGCACTAAACAGCAGACTGTAGCTGACTCAACTACCGAGGCAGAGTACATAGCTGTCAGTGAAGCCGCCAAGGAAGCTGTCTGGATGAAGAAATTCATCACAGAGTTGGGAGTAGTTCCTGAGATTGAGAGCCCGGTGCCACTCTATTGTGATAACACAGGAGCAGTTGCTCAAGCTAAGGAACCGAGAGTCCATCACAAATCCAAGCACATTCTGAGACGCTTCCATCTTGTCCGAGAGATAATCGAGAGACAAGAAGTCTGCATCAATAGAGTGGATACAAAGAACAACATAGCAGACCCTTTCACTAAGGCTCTACCACAGCGGGAGTTTGATCGCCACCTCGATTGTATGGGGTTAAAGAATAAGAGCGATTGGCTTTAGTGCAAGTGGGAGATTGAAAGGATTATGCCCTATAAGCCAATATTTGTATCTCCCAGACCATTGTAAATTGACAAGTTAATAAAGGCAATATATTTTTTTTCATCATTCGCTGTGTCATTATATGATGAACCCCATAGATTAGGGCTATGGTCCTAGGGCTATGATGAAATCATACCAGTGAGATCTAAGGCCTTAAAACCCTAATCTAGAATATTCCTAGTCATAGGAACCCTGAGTTGGGGATCAGGGTTTCCGGTTAGACTGGCACATCCTATGTATGCTGAAAAGGGTGACTGCTCTCACAGTCACTTGTGTGGGACACTAATACAAGGATGTGGGTGCTCATTAGCGAATGAGTTCACTGAATAGATCCAGTTTGAGAACATCTAATGGAGCCTTAGCTGCATGTCAATAGATGTTTCACATAGTGGGAGTTGTACAAGTAGTCCTATGACCTGAGACTGCCATAATACCTTATGTACATGAACCCATGCTTTGGTTCAATCTCAATCATGACACTGGGTCATGCACGAGGTTGATGCTGGGTATGATGAATTGTATATGAAGGTAATGAGTTGGTCAACAAGGAATTGATCACTCCTAGTAGGAGGAGATTGCATCCAGCCAAATTAGGTTAGATGATGATTCAGGAAATCTTTGATCAAAGTACAGATATTAGAAATGATTTCTAATATCGAATTAATTGAATCATTAGTGTATGACTGAGCTGGGAATGAGTATAAGCTAGTTTTGACATGTTTCCATATCGATAGTTATATTCGGGATGCAAGATGATTGAAGGATCGAATTGTACGGAAACTTTCCACTGAAGGGTAGTTTTGGAATTTCACCAGAATTTCCATATCTTCCGGGTAGACATGACACGTTGCTAGACGTCAATCTTGTCTTGTGGGTTGATCAAATTAAATGGTTTAATTGGATCACAAATTAGGAGGAGTCCTAATTGACTAACTCGAGTTAGCTCGATTTGACCTAAATCGATTAGAATGAGTTCTGATCAAATTAGGTCAACTTGCACTCGGACCCACTGCTGGCTAGGTATGGAACCCAATGGGTCACACACTTAGGATAGATAATCAAGGATTTAATTTGGAATTAAATCTCGTTTGCAGATGAACACACTAGCATGTGTTGCAAACCATGGCATCTACTTGAATCGGATTCGAGTTAGGGTTCCGATTTGGTCTTTTTTAGATCCAAATTCATTCCGGTTTGAATCTAATTGAAGATTCAAGACATTGGGCTAATAGTAGGCTAGCAATTGGGCTAACCTAAGAGGATAAACCCCTTTCCCACATCGCCTAAGTCCCTCCCCCTCTTTTCCCACGCGCGCGTGCAATGAGAAGAGTCCACGCGCGCGTGGACTCTTTCCAAGTGGCGTCTTTGCGTGAAAAAGGAAAAGGGGTCGGCGTTTTTTGGCTGAAAGGGCGTGGAAGAGAGTCCACCTAGGTGTGGACTCTTCATAAAAGGGGATTACCGTGAAAGAAAGAAAGAAAACACCGAAGGGGCGCGACTCTTCTTTTCTGCGCGCGCCCTTCTGTGTTTTCTCGCGACTCTTTCTTGCGTCTTCCCATCCCAAAGGCCGTGAGATTAAATCAAGGGCCGTGAGATGAAGGGAAAGGATGTGAGAAGGGAGAGAGGGGCGTGAGAGGGTGATTGCAGATGGGTAGGCGCCTCTCTGTCGCCTATTTAAGGAGAAGACTTCACCGTAAAAAATATGATTTTTCAGATTTTTTTTCTACAGCGAAGTCTTGCTTCTATTTTCCCTCTCCCTCTCCAGAAGATTGTTTCCCCCTCCTCTCTTTCCTCTTTGATTCCTTACAGAGCCTTGGCTTTGTCGAATCTCAGAACAGAAGGAGAGTCAGAGAGAAACTCTCCGACGGTAAAGGAAGAAGGCGCCTCTCCTTTCTTTCTTACATTAAGACAATCTTGTCTTAATTTTCTTCTCCCACCAAGACAAGCCTTGTCTCATTTTAGGACAAGGGCTTATTCTTAAGACAAGAGTGTCTTAAGGGGCCAAAGTTGCTAGAAGACAAGGAGAAGGGTAAGAGAGAAGTTTTAGTCCCAGTTTGGCTAGAGGAGTCCTAGCCAATAGCCCATATATCAAGTTCTTAGGGTAGAACTTGATTGGAAGGAACCCAATTAAGGAGTCAGTGTCTTGATCATCTGCCCGTGTGGATCACCATCGGAGGGCGGACAAGTGGACGCCTGGTGTGTTCAAGAGGCTACTCAATTTGGAGTTCATTTCTCCATCAGACTGGTAATAGCGATCTAAGGTTAGTATTTAAACAATGTTTAAATTTGGACATGCATGTAGTCATAGTTTTAATTGCTAATAAGGTGATTTGGGATTAGGGTTCGGACCTGGTTTCATAAATTTTGAAATCCACGCTTCCGCACTGGTTCCCGAACCTAACAGACCCATACTCGATGGGGTTGAGTTCCTCCCACCCTGGGAGAATTGGTGGGGACACCAGGATCAGACACAGATCCCTGGATCCCATATGGTTTAATTAGTCATGTGTGAAAGTTTTGTAATTAATTAAGATTGAGTCCTGTAATAAGATGAGGTTAGTTGATTTGTCTCAACCCTCAACCTATTCAGTATTTTGAGTCCTGTACATCAATTATGAGTCCAGTATGAGCCTGATTTTATGCAAGAGAGGAGGTCACCCAATTTCGGAGTTCCACCAGGCCATATCCAGGAGTCAGAGGCCACTACATCAGCCCATTGGATTTTGTGTGACAACCTAGGATCCAAGATGCTTCCAGAAAACCTGATTCCTTCCAGATGCCCAGATTCCCTTCCAAATGTCAGAGCATATTCCTAAACCAAGGCATCTATGATTTTAGAGATCCACCTACATTTCAGCCCAATGAAATCAAGCCCAGGTGCCAAGCCCAAGCCCTTAAGAAGCAAGATTCCAAGGAATATTCCTGCTACCAGGCTACCAAGCCATCCCAGCTTTTAGAGGCCCAAACCCATGCACCCAAGCCCCTTTGGGCCGGCCCCTTACTGCTCCTAAAGGCCCAACACACCCCCATAGGCATCCTTGAAGTGATGACCACGTCCAAAGAGGTTTGACCAAGTCCAAGTTGAAGAGAAGAAGGAGAAGACCAAGCTTATTCCAAACCTAGTTAGGATTTCTAATCCTTTTAAACTTTGTAATTCTAACCTAGCTAGGGAAGGACTTGTATTCCTATTTGGAAGAGGACTTGTAACCCAAGTGTAACCAGGTTAGTGAGGGCATGGGAACTCTATAAATACCCCACCCCTCTCCCTCTTGTAAGCATCTTTCTCTTATGAATAAACCTTGCTGAAATTTTGAGTTATTGCCTTGTGTTGGTGTTTTATTTTGGTTCTATGGTTGGTGTTTTTGTGCTTGGACGAACTCCTTGCTACCCTAGCATCCTTCCACGCCCTAACTCACTACCATCCAAGCCTTCACACATCCAAGAAGGAGTGCCCTAGGCCGCCAAGCAGGAAGATCTTCAACAAGCTTCAAACAGCCTAGCTTCTAATCTCTAACCTGATCCTTCTAAACCAAGTTTCCTTTCCTTTTCTTACTTGCTATTTTGATTGACCCTTCACATTTTGCAGGATCCCTGAGATGTTTTACCTTCCCAGAGGAGACTTTCCTTGCATCCGAAACCATCCAAATCAGCCATCTAATCAAGGAAACCGAACTTCATCATCCATACTCCAATCAGAGTGTTGTGTGATCTCTTCATCGAAAGTTCTTCAAATCACTGATTGGTAACATCTTTTCCTTCTTTAATTTCTGATTTGATGAAGATTAGCTATCCTAATCTGGGAGTTTCTCAATTCTCAGGTCATGGAATTTATTATTTTGCATGAGTTTGCCTACGATATGATGATTCTATGCATTACTATTTTTCTTGCTAGTTCTTACTTTTATTTTAAAATTTAGCCTATAAATATAAATTATTAAAATCATAAAAAATTAGTTTACTATTTTTCCTACATGATTAGCAATCTTAGAGTCATCCTGCATTAGTCTGCTGGGCAAGCCCTAATCTGCTTGAGTCGGCTCGAGTAGAGCCTTACAAAACTAATCAAAAATTTGAGTTGGCTCGACTTGAGCACTGTAGCTCGAGTCGACTCGAACAGGAACTCTCTACAAGATTCAAAAAGGGTTCAAAAATGAAAAATTAATTCCAGAGAATCATAAGGAGAGATGGTCAAGGATCTTGGTTTGATGTTGGAGGCTTTCTAGATAATCTTTCCTTAATTTTGAAGAGATTATGTTAAGGAAATTTTCTAAAAAGGGTCACATAAACCTAATTCTCCTCTAATCATTTCAAATCTATCATGTTTAAGTGGTTTAGTGAAAATGTCAGTAAGTTGGTTTTATGTTGGAATAAATTCTAATTCAATTTCACCATTCAAAATATGATCTCTTATAAAATGATGCCTAATCTTTATATGCTTAGTTCTTGAATGCTGAATTGGATTTTTTGTCAAATTTATAGCACTTGTGTTATCACATTTGATAGGAATTTTAAATTATATAACACCAAAGTCTTCTAATTATTGTTTAATCCACAATACTTGTGCACAACAACTCCCAGTAGTACCATACTTTGCCTTAGCATTAGATAATGCTACCGAGTTTTGTTTCTTGCAGTGCCATGAGATTAAATTCAACCCTATAAATTGGCATGTGCTACTAGTACTTTTTCTATCAATTTTACAACCAGCATAATCAGCATCTAAAAATCCAATTAAAATTAATGAAGAATGCTTTGAAAACCATAGACCTAGATTACTTGATCATTTTAGATATCTTATAATTCTTTTAACAACATGCATATGTGATTCTTTTGTATTAGATTGGATCTAGCACATGCACATACGCTAAACAAGATATTAGGTCTACTAGCAGTTAAGTACAAAAATGATCCAATCATATCTTGATAGAGCTTTTGATCAATGTTATGGTTATCTTCATCTTTATCCAATCTATAGGTAGGACTCATGGGTGTGCTCATTTATTTTCTTGATTCCATACTAAACTTCTTGATAATCTCTTTGATGTATTTGGCTTGGTTTATGAAGATCCCTTCCTTTGTTTATTTCACTTGAAGTCCAAGGAAGTAGTTCAGTTCACCCATTAGACTTATTTCAAATTCATCCTGCATCAACTTAGTAAATTCTCTGCAAAGACTTTTATTAGTTGCACCAAATATAATGTCATCAATATAGATTTATACAACAAATATATCATTATTTTTCCTTTTGATGAAAAGAGTTTTATTGATATTTTCTCTTATAAAATCATTTTCAAGCAAGAAAGTGCTAAGTCTATTATACTAGGCCCTAGGTACTTGTTTCAAACCATACAATGCTTTATTAAGTTTAAAAACATGATTTGAAAAAAGCATGACTTTCAAAACCTGGTAGCTATTCTACAAAAACTTGTTCGGATATAAAATCATTTAAAAAAGTACATTTCACATCCATTTAGAATAGTTTGAAATTCATGTAGCAAGCAAATGCAAGAAGTAATCTAATGGCTTCTAGTCTTGCTACGGGTGCATAGGTTTTATCAAAATCTATTCCTTCCTCTTAATTATATACTTTAGCTACCAACCTTGCTTTGTTTCAAACTACATTACCTTGTTCATCTAACTTATTTCTATAGATCCATAGGTTTCTATGATGGGATGGTCTGGTGGTCTATCAACTAAGGTCCATACCTTATTTCTTTTAATCTAGTTTAGTTTTTCATGCATGGCCATCATCCAGTTTGGATCATTTTCAGCTTCTTCTAAGCTATGGAATTCTATTTATGAGACAAAGGCTAGGTAATCATATGCATCTCTATATGATGACCTAGTCCTAACACCTTGTGAAGGATCAGCAATAATTAAGTCTCTTGGATGAGAAGTAACATACTTCCATTCCCTTGGTAGTTCAGCATGATCCTTACTAATTTTTCTCCTTCTTTGATTGGTATTTCTTGTATACACATATCTTTCATCTCCTTTTGAAGTGTACCTCCATCATTATCTATGCACTCTTCCTTCTTTGAAGGTGAGGGGTTAGTTTCATCAAAAATAACATGCATTGACTCTTCTATAGTTAGATTTCTTTTATTAAATACTCTATATGCTTTTCTATGTAATGAATAACCAAGGAAAATTGCTTCATCTGACTTAACATCAAATTTTCCTAGATTATCCTTATCATTATTCAGCACAAAGCATTTACAGCCAAAAATATGAAAGTAATTGATATTAGGTTTCTTTTTATTCCAAAGCTCATAGGGGATTTTCTTTAAAACTGGACAAATTAAAACATAATTTAATATATAAAAGCAGTGTTCATCGCTTCTGCCCAAAAGTATCTTGGAAGATTGCCTTCACACAACATTGTTCGGGCTATCTCTTCCAAAGTTTTATTCTTTCTCTCTACAATACCATTTTGTTGTGGTGTTCTAAGAGCGGAGAAGTTGTGATCAATGCCATTTTCTATGTAATAATCTTCAAAAAATTGATTTTCAAGTTCCATGCCGTGATCACTCCTAATAGAAACTATTGAAAGATTTTTCTAATTTTTCACTTTTTTATAAAATTTTTGAAAAACTTTAAAAGTTTCATCTTTGTGAGTAATAAATAAAATCCAAGTAAATCTAGAGGAATCATCTACTATTACAAGGGTATATTTCATACCACCTAGGCTTGTAGTCCTAGTTGGTCCAAATAAGTCCATGTGAAGTAGCTCAAGGGATCTAGAAGTTTAAATCATATTTTTGGATTTAAAACTCCCCTTAGTTTATTTATCCATTTGACATGCATCACAAACATGATCAAAATTTATTTTAAACTAAGGCATGCCTCTAACTAAATTCTTAGAAATTAACTTAGCAATAGTATGCATGCTAGCATGACTTAAAAGTAAACAAGTCTTCTTGGTCTTAGCATTCATTGCTACTAGACTAGAACTACTAGACATTGCTAGATCATTAAGATTCACTACATAAGTATTTTCAAGTCTATGTCCAATGAATTAGTTGCTAGAATCAAGAGAGTTTGTTACAATATATATAAATGATTCAAAGACAATCTTGAAGCCTTTATCATATAATTGATTAATACTTAACAAATTATGCTTCAATTTGTCTACTAACAATACATTTTCAAGAAAAGTATAGGGGTTTATTTTGACCTTATCGATTCTAATTATATTTTCCTTGCCATTATCTCGAAAAGTAACCATACCTCCTTATTTCATCTCTAGGGTGATGAATTAATCTTTGTCACCCATCATATTTTTTGAGTAGCCACTATCCAGATACTATCTTTTCTTTAATTTTTGGGCTACAAGACATTCCTGCAAAACAATCAACAAGTTCTTTTAGGTACCCAAGCTAACTTGGGTCCTTGCAGGTTAGCAGAGGTGGTTCCTTTGGAAACCCAAATCTTTCATACTTTATTTTTAACATTTCTAATAATATTGCATTGAAAGGCCTTATGTCCTAAACTTTTACATGCATAACAAATAATTCTAAAGTTCTGAAAAGATATAGATTTTGTAGTTCTAAATGTAGAAGAAAAAGATGCAGATGCAATACCTTTTGACATAAAAGATTTTCTATTTAAAATCTTAGGTACAGACATTACAGCTTAAGAAGTGGATGCAAAAATATTTGTTGCAAAAGCTTTTTGGGATATTGATTTCAGAACATAAGCTTTTGAAGTCACAAAGGTAGTAGCTAAAATTTCATTTGAATTAGAAGAATTAAAGCCAATTCTAGCTTTATTTCTATAAATTCTTTGATCTTTTAAAATTAACTCAAGCTTGTTTGAAGATAAAGTAAGTTTTTTAACTAAAGGCTTGAGCTTTTCAACCTCCTTTTTTAAATCATTATTTTCATCAATCAAGGCTTTGTTTTTGTTGAGATATATATTTTTCTTAATTTCTAAAGCCTTGTTGTTTTCTGAAAAGATACTTAACTTTTTATGCAGTAAATTATTCTTTTATGAAATCTCTTCTTTCTCCTTTTATAAAGAATCATTGATATTTTTTAAATCTCTAATCCTTACTCTAGCCTTTTAAATTTAGATAATAAGTCATGAAATGCAAAATTTAATTCATCAAAGGTAAATTCAATTTGAGGTTTTGGGGACAATACCTCATCTTCGAGACCCATAGGACATAAGCTAGCAGTTTTTATGGTCTCTTCTTCTTTAGTTGAAGTCAACTCCTCACTGTCGCTCCAGGTAGCAACCATCGCCTTCTTTTTCTTCTTCTTGAAGGTTTTCTTTAGTAAAGGACATTCAGGACGGATGTGCCCAGGTTTTTTACACTCATAGTAGATGGGCATTTGATCATTTTCTTTTTCTTTTCCTTTGTCCTTGTCCTTGCTGTACTCCCCTTTCTTATGAAATATTCTATAATACCTTCTTTTCTTCTTTCCCATAAATCTTCTAAATCTCCTCACTACCATTGTGATGTCTTCGTCTTCTAAGTCATCTTCAGAGGAGCTACAATCATCTTCGGATTCCTTATCTTGTTTACTTTGAATCTAATGCAATTTTAAAGGCAATTATTTTCTTCTTCTTCTGATCATCATCAATCCTATGCTGCATGGCTAGTTCATGTGTGATGAGAGAATCCATCAGTGAAAGAAATGCGGGGTTGCGAGTGCCTACATTAAGCATGCAACAGCACAGGAAAGCATGTATGTATTTTAAAACTATTTTAAAATAACAGTGGAAAAACCTGCTATGCACAGGATCTAACATATTCAAGATGCATGTACAGGCAAAAGAAGGCATGAAACAGGGCATGTAATATTTATAAACAATATTATAAACCTAGATCTAGGCATGCATGAAAATAAAAACCATAAATCTTACCTTATACCTGCTTGTAATAAAATAGGGATAACTATGGAATAGCTGGAATATCAGGAATAAGTTTATTCCTGTCTTCTTCTTCCAGCAAGCTCTTGAAATGTTGATTTTTCCTTCTTTTCAATAGCAACAAATCCAAACACAAAAGGCCAATCTCTTGGTCTCTCCTTAGGCTCCAACAGCAAGGTAGACTCTTTCTTCAATGGAGAGGGAAATGCATCAATCTTCCAACACTTAGAAGTCCTTTTTCTCTTCTTCGAGAGCAGCAGCAGATTTTTGCAATCAAAACAAAGTAAAGCAAAACTAGCAGCATAAGGAGGTTGATCCGGCTCCCAGGTGCCCAAGCGAACACCCTCTAGAGGGGAGACATGCTTGGGGCTCCTCTGGTACGGGTTCTCATGTAATGATAGTCGTCGGAAGCCTCTTCAAATGGTGAGAAGGAGATAAGGAAACATAACACTCTTGTTCTGTAATTGTTTTCTCCTAAAACAACAGTATCTTCCTTCACCAATTGAGAACCATTATCAACAGGGAATCAAAGAACTATTTCTCTCCCAATCTCACACAAGAAACTTAGGCTCTAAACAACTGGTTATAAGCTCTCAAAAGCAAGCACACACACAGCATACCATAGCCTAGAATTTTATAAGTAGCAAGAACAATTCAACCTATTATTTGGGAAGCTTAGGAGACTTGCTGGGAATTCGAGAGGCCATCAGGTTTTGGGAATGAATCAAATTCGTTCACAATGAAGAAATGAGGAGTGTTGGCATGGAATCCCTGTATCGGCCGGTCGGAGCTGCTGCACCGCAGGACCGCTCCTTGGTTCACCTGCAAAATAGGTCCCTTGCTGGAGTTGTTCCGGTGGGGGACACTCCGATGCCTAAGTCAGTGGCAAATCCCAGCCATAGAATGGGGAAGAGCATCGAGAGTATAAGGGAAAGGCTCTTAGAGTATGTGTGAGTGTATGAATATGTGTGTCTGTGCGTACCTCTCTCGAACCATTCTTCTTACCACTATTTAAGAGGAGGCCTCCGACCTGCGGCTCGCCCTTTTTCTGGTGATTATGGGAAGTCAATTTCTTCCCATGATTGGCAATCGTGGGTTGTCATTGAGCGGTTCCGGCCAGATCGGAGGCGTGGCAACTGGAGTTGTGCACCATGATCGTGGCATGGAGATTGTCGATTGTAACCGTTGGTTACAGTTTCCTATCTGGGCCAGATTATGGTCCTATCATCGAATTTTCCCAATTTAGGGTGATTCTCAGTCGGAGACTTAGTCTTCTGCATGGGCCGGAGACATGGAGTCTATCCTGGGTCATAGATCATGTCTCTGGCAGAAGCTGAAGAGTGTGTCTTCAGAAATTGATGAGGAGCCTAGTCTTCGGTAAGGACTGAAGATATCATCCGAAGCTCTGACCTTCGTATGTTGTGGATCGATGAGAGGCCTTGGGTCGCCCGCAGTTGGCCTGACCTTTCCTTGGTTCGAAGTTCGTGGTCCAGAGAAAAGAGCTTCGGCTAGTCGAACCAGTGTTCGATTCGTAGCTGAACCGGGATATCCCAACAGTTGCCCCACTACTCTCAGTTTTTGAAGCAAAGGTTTGCCTTGAGAAGTGAGAGTACTAATGCTTTGTCATTTTCCTTCCAGGGGATAGTGTAGTGGATGATTATGGGATCTCTGATTGGACTATCCATCATGACTGCTAGTTGATCTGGGAATCAGGTGGTGGACAGCTGTCACTCCCAAGTTGGGGGAGAAGGAAAAAGCTGGTGGCCCTGGGACCGCTCTCTTTTTCTCGTTGCATGATGGTTCAGCCAATCTTTTGGTTGAGATTTGGATAATTGTGGTGGATTTTCCTCCGTCCGTTGGATGATGGATGTGCCTCATCCTGGTGGTTAGTTGAAGGCAGGTTACCTCCCTGGGTAACCTTGGGTGAAATCAACCTGGTAGGGCTTCAGAGATCCCTATTTTTATCTTGGGAAAGAGAGAAGGTCCGTCTAAGGAAGCTTCTTCAACCTCGTCTCATCCCTTGTCCAGCTTTCCTTGTTCTGGACTACCAGTTTATTTTGCAGGTAGAATCTTCCTTCTACCCCCTTGCTTCATTCTTTTATCACGGAAGAAAATGTAGAAAGTCTGGGAGAAAAAGTTGGGCCCTCGTGGATCGGCGATGTAGTAGGTCCGGAGTCGATCTCTAGTTCAGTTTCTCAAGAAAAGGTGGCCCTTCTTTGGGAACGCTATCGCATTCTCGAGGAGTTCCCTTTTATTCTCCTCGCACTCGAGGAACGGGTGAACAAACGTCTCCCGGGATGTCTAGATGTGTATGAAGATCATCTGAAAGCTGGTCTTCAATTTTCCTTGCACCCCTTCTTCGCCAAGTTCTTTCACCTGTACCAAGTGGTGCCGGCGCAGTTGACCCTGAACAGCATCCGGAACATCTGCGGGTTCCTTGTCTTATGCAACATTGCAAACATAGAACCTAGGACCAATTTATTCACAGCCCTCTTCGTGCTCAAGAGGGATTTCCATAGCAATGGATGGTGGGTGATTGGCCCTCGATCAGGCCGCAAGGTTATCAAGGACATGCCCAGCACCATCAATGGGTGGAAACCCATTTTTGTGTTTGTATTGTCTTTTGATCCATGGGGCTTCGACCCTATTTGGAAGAAGCCTCGTTTAATTGCCAATGCCGGAAAGAAGGTCTTGGTGGCTGATCAATCGGATTACGATCTCTTAGTCGATTCAGAAGTTGCCCCTATCCGGGAGTTATTGGAGGAGAGAAATCTCCATCTTGCGGGAATTAGCAAATTCCCCACATTAGGTATAGTGACGAAAATTTCTGCTCCCCTTCCCCCAGTTTTGTTGTAGCTCAGTCAATTGAAATAAACTCTTTCGCTTGTCGGTGGTGGAATGAAGCCCGGTGTGAGCTGGCTCCATCAGACATCTGAGAAGAGGGTAGCACAAGCCCCACTTACCAGGCCGGTGGTTCGGAAGAAGGCCCGAAGGGATGGTCCTGAGGGGGACTGGAGCACTTCGTCTTCCTTAGGAACCCCAGGGAAAGATGTGGCACCCGCAGAAGGGGCCCCGTCGAGACCTTGTCCAGTCAAAACTCCACCGGCGACTACTTTTCCGGTTCGCACAACGGGGAGTCAGCCTCAGGCGGTGGAGGTGGCACCATTTTGCCCCCCTGCGGTTGATAGGGACAAAGAGTGCCAAGTCGAGGGAGAGTTCGTTCTCGGGGCCTCCCCAGCTGGAAGCCGTTCGGCGAACTCTTCGGAGCTTTCACCTACGGGGGGATTGCTGGTCCCCGCCCTAGCCAGGCTGGCATTGAAGGTTATGCTGCTGCCTCATGACTTGGCAGTTCTTCGAAATCGAAACCTTCCCAGGGTGTCCGATTCTGCCTTTTCTGCCCTGCAACAGGTATGATTCTTACTGTCTCCTTTGTTTTGAGAACTGTTCACTCCATAACTCCTCATTTTTTATGCAGTTGGTCCATGACCTTACCTTTATGGAGGAGGGCCCGGGAAATGTTGATGGCCTCATCCATGGTCTTAAGGAGGAGCTCCATGCTGCCAGGGCCGCAAAAGAAGTGGCCGAAGAGTTGAGATAGTCTATGGAGGACCGCCTTGTTCATGTGAACGATGAGGTTCATGACCTGAAGGGCGAATTGAAGAATGCCCATCTAACAATAGCGGAGCAAGGGGCGGGGTGGAGGAAAAGTAGGAAACATATTGACTCCTTGGAGCAAGCTGCCAGGGAGAATCAGGAGAAGATAGAAAGCTTGACCAAGGCAGTGGAGGAGGCTTCCAAGAGGGCCGAAGAGGTGATTCTGGAGTCCGAAGTGGCCAAGAGGGAGTCCATATCTCCGAGAAAGCAGGTGGACAATGCTGTAGTAGACTTCAAGAAGTCTTCACAATTCCAAGAGGAAATGGATGAAGCATCTTTGTAGGGCTACGAGCATGGCTTTAATGATGGACTTTCCAAGGTAAAGGAGGCTTTTCGTCACCTTGATCTTTCCAGCATCCCTCCCTTCAACATAGCCGAAGAAGAAGAGGAGGAGGTATAGGAGGTCGAAGCCGCAGCAGAGTTCAAAGAGGTGCCATGCTTGGATGGGGAGGCCTCTACCTTAGTCAAAAATCTGGGGGTGACCCCAACTCCGATTTCGGTTCAGGAGGAAGTTCTAGCTAGGGGAGTCCAAGCCGAAGGTTCTCCGGTCCTGGCCCAGATTGATGAGATCCTTTCAGAATAGGTTGACAAGTTGCTTCAGTCATGTGGTATGGGGTCTCCTCCTATTGATATTGAGTGATTCGAGTTGCTTTGGATGTATTTTCTTCTTTTCCCCTTTATATTGTCAATGGATTTTGTATGACAACTTTTCCAGATCTTGAAAGTACTTTTTTTTTCTGCATATGCAATGTTGTATTTCGTATGTAGCTTGAACTAGTTTTAGCATTCTTTTTTCTGCTTGGTCGAACGGCCATGGCTGAAGGCCATTTAATTGGTAGTTGACGAAGACGAACTCCAGAACAGATTATAACTCTGTTGCCAAAGACCATCTATGATTGGTCAGGCTGGTGTCACCTTCCTTTCGATACTAAATCTATCCGTTGGGGTAGACAGGTGTCAACTTCCCATCATGCATTGATTAGGGAAGCTTGATCATGTTTCTCGTTGTCCACGCGGCGTATCAGTACTCATACAATCATGATTTCTTGTGCCTTGTGTGCCACCAGGTCCCCTTTTTTGAAAAAGGAGCCATTAATGTTGTCGTCGCACGATGGGGATTTCTCCAGATTCGAAGCGCCAGTAGTTGTTGTCCTTGGAATGACCCCCGAGTGGCCTTCTAGTTCTCGAAGCATTGCTCGGACACATGGCGCGTTCTGATGTGGCAAGGAAAAGATGTGGAGCATGCCTCCCCGCAATCGATCATGGGTGCAGGGTCTCTATAAATAGGACTTTGCCTTCTGCTGTCAAGGGCCACTACTCTCGTAGACTCTTCCCTCTAAATAAAAATGAGGTTCAGCACTGCCGAGCTTCGTCGGTCCATGAAGAGAATGGCTGTCAACCCAAATAGGAAGAGGAGTCCGGAGTTCTTCGAGCCGGGGAATGACGAGGAGCCTCTCGTGGACCATCTGGAGAAGAAGGTCCGCCTGTTGGAGGCCCAACTGAGTGAGGGCAGGGCCCAGGTCATGGCGGCAGCCATGGAGGTAGAGGAGGCCAAGAAGGAGGCGGTGAAGGCTATCTCAGACTTCAAGGCATCCGCTGCTTTCAAGGAGGAGGTTGCCGAGGCGGCTCTAGACTCCAACCATCAGGGGTTCCGGGAATGTAGAGGGAAGGCCTTTAAGTTTTACGACTTGAAGGTCCTGGACAACATCAAGCCCTCTGTTGGCGTGGAGTCCCTGTATCGGCTAGTCGGAGCTGCTGCACCGTAGGACCGCTCCCTTGTTCACCTGCAAAATACGTCCCTTGTCGGAGTTGTTCTGGTGGGGGACACTTCGATGCCTAAGTCAGTGGTGGATCCCAGCCACAGAATGGGGAAGAGCATCGAGAGTATAAGGGAAAGGCTTTTAGAGTATGTATGAGTGTATGAATATGTGTGTCCGCCGTGCATACCTCTCTCGAATCATTCTTCTTACCACTATTTAAGAGGAGGCCTCCGGCCTGCGGCCCGCCCTTTTTCCAGTGATTATGGGGAGTCAATTTCTTCCCATGATTGGCAATCGTGGATTGTCATTGAGCGGTTGCAGCCAGACTGAAGGCGTGGCAGCTGGAGTTGCACGCCATGATCGTGACATGGAGATTGTCGATTATAACCATTGGTTACAGTTGCCTATCTGGGCCAGATTGTGGTCCCATCTTTGGATTTTCCCTATTTATGGAGATTCTCAGTCGGAGACTTAGTCCTTTACATGGGCCAGAGACTTGGAGTCTATCCAGGGCTGGAGATCATGTCTCTGGCAGAAGCCAAAGAGTGTGTCTTCGGAAATTGATGAGGAGCCTGGTCTTTGGTTAGGACCGAAGATATCATTCGAAGCTCTGACCTTCGGATGTTATGGATTTGTGAGAGGCCTTGGGTCGCCTGCAGTTGGCCTGACCTTTTCTTGGTCCGAAGTTCGTGGTCTGGAGAAAAGGGCTTCGGCCAGCCGAACCATTGTTCGGTTCGTAGCTGAACTGGGATATCCCAATAGTTGCCCCCCTACTCTCAATTTCGAAGCGGAGGTTTGCCTCGAGAAATGAGAGTACTAATGCTTTGTTATTTTCCTTCCAGGGGATTGTGTAGTGGATGATTATGGGATTTCTGATTGGACTATCCATCATGACTGCTGGTTGATCTGGAAATCAGGTGGTGGACAGCTGTCACTCCCAGGTTGGGGGAGAAGGAAAAAGCGGGCAGCCCTAGGACCGTCTCTCTTTTTCTCGTTGCATGATGGTTTAGCCAATCTTTCAGTTGATATTTGGATGATTGTGGTGGCTTTCATCCGTCTGTTGGATGATGGATGCGCCTCATCCTGGTGGTTAGTTGAAGGAGGTTTACCTCCCTAGGTAACCTTGGGTCAAATCAATCTGGTAGGGCTTCAGAGACCCCTATTTTCCTCTTGGGAAAGAGAGAAGGTCTAGCTAAGGAAGCTTCTTCAACCTCGTCTCATCCCTGGTCCAGCTTTCCTTGTTCTAGACTACCAGTCTATTCCGCAGGTAAAATCTTCCTTCTGCCCCCATGCTTCATTCTTTTATCATGGAAGAAAACGTAGAAAGTTAGGGGAAAAAAGTTGGGCCCTCGGGGGCCGGCGATGTAGTAGGTCTGGAGTCGATCTCTAGTTCAGTTTCTCAGGGAAAGGCGGCTCTTCTTTTGGAATGCTATCGCATTCCCGAGGAGTTCCCTTTTGTTCACCCCGCACTCGAGGAACAGGTGAACAAACCTCCCCCGGGGTGTCTAGCTATGCATGAAGATCATCTGAAAGCTGGTCTTCGGTTTTCCTTGCACCCCTTCTTCGTCAAGATCTTCCGTCTGTACCAAGTGGTGCCGGCGTAGTTGACCCCGAACAGCATCCGGAACATCTACGGGTTCTTGGTCTTGTGTAGCATTGCAAACATATAATCTAGGACCAATTTATTCATGACCCTCTTCGTACTTAAGAGGAATTTCCACCGCAATGGATGGTGGGTGATTGGCCCTCGATCAGGCCGCAAGGTTATCAAGGACATGCCCAGCACCATCCATGGGTGGAAACCCATTTTTGTGTTTGTATTGTCTTTTGATCCATGGGGCTTCGATACTATTTGGAAGAAGCCTCGTTTAATCGCCAATGATGGAAAGAAGGTCTTGGCAGCTGATCAGTCGGATTACGATCTCTTGGTCGATTCGGAAGTTGCCCCTATCCGGGAGTTATTGAAGGAGAGAAATCTTTATCTTGTGGGAATTAGAAAATTCTCCACATTAGGTATAGTGACGGAAATTTCTACTCCCCTTCCGCTGGTTCCATTGTAGCTCAGTCAATTGAAATAAACTCTTGTGCTTGTAGGTGGTGGAATGAAGCCCGGTGTGAGCTGGATGCATCAGACCTCTAAGAAGAGGGTAGCACAAGCCCCTCTCACCAGTTCGGCAGTTTGGAAGAAGGCTCGAAGGAACGGTCCTAAGGGGGACTGGAGCACTTCATCTTCCCAGGGAACCACAGGGAAAGATGTGGCACCCGCAGAAGGGGCCCCGTCGAGACCTTGTCCAGTCAAAACTCCACCGGCGACTACTTTTCTAGTTCGCACAACAGGGAGTCAGCCTCAGGCGGTGGAGGTGGCACCGTTTTGCCCCCCTGCGGTTGATAGGGGCAAAGCGTGCCAAGTCGAGGGAGAGTTCGTTCGCGGGGCCTCCCCAGCTAGAAGCCGTTCGGCGAACTCTTCGAAGCTTTCACCTACGGGGGGATTGCTGGTCCTCGCCGTAGCCAGGGTGGCATTGAAGGTTACGCTGCTGCCTCATGACTTGGAAGTTCTTCAAAATCGGAACCTTCCCAGGGTGTCCGATTCTACCTTTTCTGCCCTGCAACAGGTATGATCTTATTGTCTCCTTTGTTTTGAAAACTGTTCGCTCCATAACTCTGCATTTTTGATGCAGTTGGTCTATGACCTTACCTTTATGGAGGAGGGCCCGGGAAATGTTGATGGCCTTATCCATGGTCTCAAGGAGGAGCTCCATGCTGCCAGGGCCGTAAAAGAAGTGGCCGAAGAGTTGAGATAGTCTATGGAGGACCGCCTTGTTCATGTGAACGATGAGGTTCATGACCTGAAGGGAGAATTGAAGAATGCCCATCTGACAATAGCGGAGCAAGGGGCAGGGTGGAGGAAAAGTAGGAAACAGATTGACTCCTTGGAGCAAGCAGCCAGGGAGAATCAGGAGAAGATAGAAGGCTTGACCAAGGCAGCGGAGGAGGCTTCCAGGAGGGCCGAAGAGGCAATTCTGGAGTCCGAAGTGGCCAAGAGGGAGTCCGTATCCCTGAGAAAGCGGGTGGACGATGCTATAGTAGACTTCAAGAAGTCTTCACAATTCCAAGAGGAAATGGATGAAGCATCTTTGTACGGCTACCAACATGGCTTTAACAACGAACTTTCCAAGGTAAAGGAGGCCTTTCCTCACCTTGATCTTTCCGGCATCCCCCCCTTCAACATATCCGAAGAAGAAGAGGACGAGGTAGAGGAGGCCGAAGCAATAGCACAGGTCGAAGAGGCGCCATGCCAGGGTGGGGAGGCCTCTGCCTCAATCAAAAATCTGTGGGACCCCAACTCCGATTCTGGTTCAGGAGGAGGTTCAGGCTGGGGGAGTCCAAGCCGAAGGTTCTTCAGTCCCAGCCTAGATTGATGAGATCCTTTCAGCATAGGTTGACAAGTTGCTTTAGTCATATGGTGTGGGGTCTCCTCCTGTTGATATTGAGTGATTCGAGTTGCTTTGGATGTATTTTTTTCTTTTCCCCTTTGTATTGTCAATAGATTTTGTATGACAATTGTTCTAGATCTTGAAATGACTTTTTTTTTTTTTCAGAATATGCAATGTTGCATTTCGTAAGTAGCTTGAACTAGTTTTAGCATTCTTTTTCTGCTTGGTCGAATGGCCGTGGCCGAAGGTCGTTTAATTGGTAGTTGACAAAGACGAACTCCATAATAGATTAGAACTCCGTTGCCGAAGACCGTCTATGATTGGTCAGGCTGGTGTCACCTTCCTTTCGATACTAAATCTATCCATTGGGGTAGACAGGTGTCAACTTCCCCTCATGCATTGATTAGAGAAGTTTGATCATGTTTCTCGTTGTCCACGCGGCATATCGATACTCGTACAGTCATGATTTCTTGCACCTTGTGTGCCGCCAGGTCCCCTTTTTCCAAAAAGGAGCCATTAATGCTACTGTCGCACGATGGAGATTTCTCTGGATTCGAAGCGCCGGCAGTTGTTTTCCTGAGAATGACCCCCGAGCGGCCTTCTGGTTCTCAAAGCGTCGCTCCGACATGTGGCGCTTTCTGATGTGGTTGGGAAAAGTCATGGAGCACGCCTCCCCGCAGTCGGTCGTGGGTGCAGGGTCTCTATAAATAGGACCATGCCTCCTGCTGTCAAGGGCCACTACTCACTTAGACTCTTCCCTCCAACTAGAAATGAGGTTAAGCACTGCCGAGCTTTGTCTGGCTGTGAAGAGAAGGGTTGTCGATCCAAAGATGTAGAGGAGTCCAGAGTTCTTCGAGCCAGGGAATGATGAGGAGCCTCTCGTGGACCGTCTGGAGAAGAAGGTCTGCCTGTTGGAGGCCCAACTGAGGGAGGCCAGGGCCCAGGTCACGGCGGCAGCCATGGAGGTAGAGGAGGCCAAGAAGGAGGCGGCGAAGGTTGTCTCAAACTTCAAGGCATCTGCTGCCTTCAAGGATGAGGTCATCGAGGTAGCTTTGGACTCCTACCATCAGTGGTTCCGGGAATGTAGAGGGAAGGCCTATAAATTTTACGACTTGAAGGGCTTGGACAACATCAAGCCCTCCGTTCCTTTTTCCGGGCATGAATTTGATTCTGACTCCGATGAGGGTTTGGATTCTAGTTCGGATGGGAACCCCGGGGCTCCTTCATTGTCCCTCCAGATCTCCCCCCGCTGGTACGGAAAAAATCTGGTGGGAGGTTATTGAAAATTTTCTCGCATCTTTCCAATGTTACACCTTTCTTTCCTTTTTTTTTTTTTTTTTTTTTTGGTCTCTCTTTTTGAGAGTCTCTTTTTCTCTTTTTTTTTATAAAAATTGAAAAAGAAATGAAATATCTTTTTCATACCTCTTCCCTTATGCTTTCTACGATATGTCGTATCATATTTTGTCTGGAATGTAGATTCCTCAGGCCATTTTCGATCTATAGGGAAGAAGTGAGGTCAGTTGGACCATTCTCGGAATATCTGTTATCGACAGAAAGGATAATAGTAGTCCTTTTAGGCATGTTTTTGGATTTACCATAGGGTAGGGTGCTTACACCTTCCCTGTGCACTTCTATCGTGATCAAGGTAGGCTGTTCAGGCCCACCCAAGCGCGTCTTCGGGTTTACCGTAAGGTAGGTTACGAAAACTATCCCTGCGCCTTTGATCTTCTTGGTGGCTTGGTTGGGCCATCCATTGTGCTTGTCGAGCATACCGATAAGGTGAGTGGATCAGACTCCCCTTTGCGTAGTTGACCGATTTTTCAAATTAGGTCACTTAGGC
The DNA here is from genome assembly GCA_021397845.1 of Areca catechu. NCBI lineage: Eukaryota > Viridiplantae > Streptophyta > Magnoliopsida > Arecales > Arecaceae > Areca > Areca catechu. Next base: position 83,311,620 of record CM038052.1, read on the forward strand.
TGTTGTCATTCAGTCGATGCAACTAGCCATTCCGAGTTGAGTAGGGTTGAGCAATCTTGCACAGGAAATTTAGGAACTCATTTATTGATAATATTTACGAAGGTTTTGTACATTCCATGGCTAGGACAGAGTCTTCCCATCTAGGGTCTTAAGTTGATATGCTCCCGGTCGAATGACTTCTTCGACTTGATATGGACCTTTCCAGTTGGGGGAGAGTTTACCCTATTCTGTTGGCTTGGATACTTCTGTCCCTTTGTAGTACCATATCCCCTATGCGGAAAATCTGCTCTTTCACCCTTGAGTTGTAGTATTTGGCGACCTTTTATTGGTACGCCGCCATTCTTATCTGAGCCTGAAGTCTGGCGCTTGGCAGCAGATCCAGGTCGATCCTTCTACGATCGGAGTTCCTAGGCTATTCATAGTTGTCAATTCTTTGGGACTGCAAGGAGTCTTCAATAGGTAGTACAGCTTCGGTACCGTATGCCAGGTTGAACGGAGACTCGTCGGTGGCCATTCTTGGGGTAGTTCAGTATGCCCAGAGAATGGAGGTCTGTTCTTCGGCCTAAAGCCCTTTGGTGGTGTTCAATCTTGTCTTCAGACCATGGAGAATGGTCCGATTATTGACTTCGGCTTCTCTGTTGGACTGTGGATGAGCAACGAAAGTCAGCCGATTCTGAACAAGATATCGAGCATAGAAGTCCTTGAACTTTGAGTTATCGAACTATCTCCTGTTGTCCGTGATTATGACATGTGGGATGCCAAACCAGAATATGATGGAATTTTTTATAAAATTCTCCACCTTGCGTTCTATGATTAGGGCTAGTGATTCAGCTTCTACCCACTTTATAAAGTAGTCGATGGCCACAAGAAGGAACTTCCTTTGCCCTGATGCCGATGGGAATGGATCAAGAATGTCCATTCCCCACTGGGCAAAAGGCCATGGGGCTGCCAGTTGGGTAAGGTGTTTTGCAGGCTATCTCTGGACATTGGCGACCGCTGGCACTGGTCGCACTTTTGCACAAAGTCAGCCGAATCCTTCTGGATGGAGGGCCAGTAATATCCTTGTCGAATGATCTTGTATGCTAGTGATCTACCTTCCAAGTGATCACCGCATATGCCCTCGTGGACCTCTCTCAAGGCATAATCCGCATCTGTTGGTCCCAAGCATTTTAGCAGTGGTTGAGAGAACGATCTCTTATAGATGGTCCCGTCTAAGATGACATACTGAGACACCATCCAGCGGATCTTCTTGGCCTCTACCTTGTCCTCTGGCAGTACACCTCCACTTAGAAATTTGATGATAGGACCCATCCAGCTTGGCTCGGTGTTGATCTGGTGCACCTCCGTAGCCTCTTCGGCTATACTTGGAGTTTACAGATGTTCAACAATGGTGCACCCGAGATATTTCAGTGTTGTAGTTGCCAGTCGAGACAATGCATCCACTCGGGAATTCTCTGATCATGGGACATGGATGATCTCAAAATATTCCAGTTGAGAGGATAAGGCCCGTACCTTCTCTAGGTACTGCACCATGGTTGGATCCTTGGCTGCATATTCTCCATTAACTTGATTTACAACTAGCTGGGAGTCTAAGAAGGTTCGGAGTTGCTGAACTCCCAGATTCTTTGCAATCCGAAGTTCGGCAAGCAAGGCTTCATATTCGGCCTGGTTGTTAGAAGCATGGAAGGAGAATCAAAGTGCATACTTTATGGTGTGACCATCAGGTTCGGCCAGCATAAGTCCAGCCTCGCATCCAGTAGCATTGGAAGCTCCATCCATATGAAGCACCCAAACGGACTTCATCTCCTTCGAGACTTCATCTTCTACCGAAGATGCTTCGTCTTCGGACTTCCAGGTGCATTCAGCCAAGAAATCGGAGAGCACTTGGGCTTTCATAGTCGCTCGGGGCTGGAAACTGATGTCAAATTCACTTAACTTCATAGCCCACTTGGCTATCCTTCCAGAAGTGTCCGGAGATCGAAGAACGGCCTTGAGAGGCTAATCGGTTAGCACAACAATGGCATGGGCATGGAAGTACGGTCGCAGTCTCTTCACCGCAATCACCAGAGAGTAGATCAGCTTCTGCATCCTCGCATATCGCATTTCGGGGCATCATACAGGACCTTGCTGATATAGTAGATCAGCTTGTGGGACCCGTCTTCATCTCTCCGGACAAGGATCGAACTAATGGCTTCATCTGAAGCAGAGAGGTATAGGTAAAGAACCTCGCCTTCTTATGGTTTGGAGAGTAGTGGTGGGGTTTCCAGGTATTTCTTCAACTCCTCAAAAGCAGTGCGAGAGTCTTCGGACCATTCAAAGCCCTTTGAGTGCCGGAGTACCTTGAAGAATGGGAGGCATTTCTTGGCTGACCGAGAAATGAATCTACTTAGGAAGGCAATTCTCCCTGTTAACTGCTGGACTTCCTTTTTGTAGGAGGGATGTCTCATATCTCTTAGTGCTTGAATCTTCTCAGGGTTTGCCTCAATCCCTCTTTTGGTGACAAGAAAGTCCAAGAACTTACCCGAAGTGACCCCAAAGGCGCACTTTGCATGGTTTAGCTTCATGCGGTAGCGCCATAGAGCACAGAATGACTCTTCCAAGTCATGGATGTGATCTTTCCGGAGAAGGCTTTTGACGATCATGTCGTCAACGTAGGCCTCCATGTTTCTTCCCAGTTGCTTTTCGAATACCTTGTTGATTAATCTTTTAAATGTTTCTCCGATGTTCTTGAGGCCGAACGGCATCATCTTGTAGCAGTAGAGACATTTATTAGTGATGAAAGCCATCTTCTCCTCGTCCTATGGATCCATTCTAATTAAGTTATAGCCAGAAAAAGCATCCATGAAGCTCAGCAACTGGTGGCCGGCAGTAGTGTCGACCAGCTGATCAATCTTCGGGATAGGGAAGCTATCTTTTGGGCAAGCCTTGTTGAGGTCTCTATAATCGATGCAGATCCTCCACTTGCTGCTGGCTTTCTTCACCATTATTACATTGGCCAACCACTCGGGGTAGTGGGCCTCTCGGATAAACACTACTTTAAGGAGCTTGGCAACTTCTTCGTACATGCCTTGCTGTCTTTCAGGAACGAAGCTCCTTTTCTTCTGCCGCACTGGCTTGTACCCATGGATAACTTCCAGCTGATGAGTGATTACTTCGACAGGAATCCTTAGCATATTCGAAGCTGACCAGGCGAAGACATCGGCGTTGTCTCTAAGAAAACAGATCAACTCCGTTCTGGTTTCCTCATCGAGTGCACTCCTGATCTGCATAACTCTGAAGGGGTCTTCCTTTGTCAAAGGTACCGGGATAGTCATCTCCATGGGTTCACCAAGGCTTGTGGTTGTATCCCTCGGATCCAACTAATCCGGAGTTGCTGAATCGTTGAAATGCCTGTCTTGGATCATCAGGCATTGTCGTGCTATCCTCTGGTCTCCTCTAACTTCTCCGATACGATTCTTGGTGGGGAAGCGTACCAAGAGGTAGTGAGAGGAGATCACAGTTTAGAACCTGTTCAAGGCAGGCCACCCTAGAATGATGTTGTATGCTGAGGGGATCCAAACCACCGTGAAGTTGATCGGTAGTGTCTTTTGTCGAGGTTCAGTGCTGAGGGTTACAGGCAACACTATCTCTCCCTCGGCATGAACTTGATTGCCCCCAAAATTGGTGAGCGATATGGGGGATCTTCGTAGTTGATGTCTAGGCAAACACATTTTAGAGAATGCATCGTAAATCAAGACATCAGTCGAACTTCCATTATCAACAAGGATTCGCTGTACATCATAATTGGCCACTACGACCGAGATTACAAGGGGATCATCATGTGGGAGCCAAACTCCCGCAAGGTCGTCATCGGAGAAGATGATAGCGTTGTTGTCCTTGAGTCACTTTGGGGTATCGTCCTCATCCATTCTCCAGTTGGTGGGTCGGTATATCATCGCTACACCTCCATTGGTGGGCCTTTGATTTGGTAGTTCATTCTCTTTGGGAGGTGTTTGGGGAACAGTTGCTTCCGACTGAGGTCCTTGACGACCAATGTACCACCCCAAATACCCTCTCTTGATAAGATCCTCAATCGTATTCTTCAGCTGGATGCACTTTTCAGTGTTGTGGCCGTGGTCCCGGTGGAATCGGCAGTATTTATTCCTATTCCTTACGGAAGAGGAGGCCTTCATAGGATAGGGCCATTGGAGATAATTTTCTTTCTTTATCTCCATGAGGATCTTCTCTCGAGGGAGGTTGAGGGGGGTGTATGAGTCGATTCTTCCTCCTGATGCTCTAGGCCTGGGAGGACATCTCCGGTGGTCGATATATTTGCCGCCATTGTTATTGGAAATTGGGGGACCTTGTCCCCTGTTATTCTTCATTTTTGAAGGGGGCTTCCCTTCAATCAGTCATCGGTTAGTCGCCTACTCTTCAGCATCGGTGTATTTCTGAGCCCTTGACAAGAGCTCAGCGTAGCTTTTGGAAAACTTCTTATCCAGGAAAAAGGTAAGCCTAGACGTACGAAGTCCCTTCTTCAATGCAGACAAGGCCACATGCTCGTTGAGGTCGGGGATCTCAAGCGTGGCCGCATTAAACCTAAAGATGTAGTCTCACAGGCTATCTCCTTCATTCTGATGAAGGAGGAATAGTGTGTCCGTATTCCGGGGATGGTGCGGGCACCAGACTCAGAAGAAGACTTCAGAGCTCCATCTGGATCTCTGATTAACCTTGCCCGAAGAATTAGGGTTTTTGGTTTTTAATAAGAGTTGACTAGATCAACTTAATTTAGCTTGAGTCTACATTACCTGCATTTTATTTTGTTGAGTCATGTTGACTCAGTAGTGGACTAGGGTTTCAACCTGGGATGTTACACTTTCTTCCAAGACCAGGCAAGTGGACACCACACTCCCAGCCACACTCCCAGTCCAGGGGGTGCCATATCTACATCCAGCAGCTTTTGGTCCCCACTCCACAGATGGCAACTTCCTTCTCTCATGCGCCAGATAAAGAGAAGTCCACCAAGAGACCACAAATCAAGGGGGCGGCCAAGACTTTCCCAAGACATCCAAAGCAAAAATGGGAATAAATTCTCTTGGAAGAGAACTTCAAGGGGGCGCCCACTACCTGCCAAAAACATCCAAAACAAAGATAGGAAGGACCTTGACTTAGGGAGGAAGAAAAGGAGGAGTCCAAAAGAGTTGATCCAGGGAAGGAAGAAAATTTTTCTTGAAGATCCAAGCAAGGAGGCGCCATCTACCTGCCTTTTATAACCCAAATCCAATTTTTTTGGTACCTTGGCCGACCATATGTGAAGGATTTGCCCTAATTTGTAGATCCCCTCCTTTAGTCCCACATGGAAAGATGTGAAACCCTCCTCCCTTGTAAAGCCTTATAAATTAAACCCCTCTTGTAAGTTTAAAAAAATCAGATGAATGAAACCAAATTTTTTTATGAGCAAAACTTTGTGTTTTCTCTCTTCCGCACTTGTATCCAGGTGTTGAGCTCCGTGAGGGAGTAAATCCGGGTTCCCCAGGAACCTTGAGGAGGTGTGAGATCTCCAAAACCCAAACCCTAGGTTAGCCACTCCACTCCCAAACCCTAGCCGCCATCACCCATCTCTTTCCACCAAGCCCTAGTCTATTCCACTTCTCACGGCCACCCTCTCCAAGTCCAGGCCGGCCACCAGCATCCAGCTCCAATCCAGATACTTCAGATCTACAGCAATTCTATGAGGAAGTCAGATCAGCCTCCAGGAGAATCTTGATTTCAGCAACTTCAGCTTTCAAGTTCTTCAACCTTGTAAATCTTTTCTTGAGTATCTGAAATCCATCACTTGTTCCTCTTCTTTCCCAGATCTTGAGTCCAGGAGAAGCCGACCAAACCACAAGACCAGTATTGGAGGATCCATTGCGACGATAGCCGACTCCGAGGATCCCACAATCTGCTCGAGAGAGTTCTTCCACCAAAATCCTGAGAAGATCACTGTCTGGTTAGTAAACCATCTCTCCTCTCTATTTCTGTTCTATTGAAAGTTCAGAGCGAAACCCTAGGTCTGGGAGTTTCTCAACCCCCAGCGATCCGTTACTTCTGAACTACTCTGATAATTTAGTTTCATCTAAATTGTGCTTTCAATCCTTACCTAGTTTCCTTCAACTTAGTTTAGCTTTACTTTGAGTCAAAGCCAATTTCTGAAATATAAAAAAAAAAAAAAAATAAATAAAAAAGAATTAATATTAATTTTACTTCCGCATACGCTTTTTGTTCTTTGTTCTGCATCATTTTTGGTATCAGAGCTTTCGTTCTGCATCAATTTTGGTATCAGAGCCCTGTCTAGGGTTTCTGACTTGCTTGCATGTTTTGAGTGTCTCTCTTTTTTACTTTGTCTGCTCGAAGTAGACTCCCCAGGACGTCCGGTCCTAGGAATGAAGCGAGGTGCAAGCCTCCTCTTCCCATTCCACGGGGTGTTCCTAGGGCGTGTAGGGGATCCGGTGGGTTACAACTTCGTAGCAGGAATTGTAAACGGGGGAAGCATTCTGTTTTCAGTCTATAACTATCCTGTTGTAGGAATTTTTTCTCTTTGTAGATAACTCCAAATTATATGATTTTTATTTTGATGGAACCAGTGTAATTGATAATATTTTACATAATTTTACTGTAATTTATTGGTTTTTGTGAAATTTATGAGAGTTAAATTATAGCAATTCTGTTTCTATATTTCTGCAATTCAATTTTTTTGAGTGATCATCTCCTAATTCATCTTAAGGGCAATTGAGCATCTAAGATAAGGGGAGGAGTTGATAACCTCTCCTTAGCCCAAAACCACCACCCATTCATTCGATCCTAAGCCTAATTTTAAAATTTATTAGACTTAATTTGCCCTAGTAGGCTAGGGACACCAACAAGTCGGGTCTAGGCTAATGTTGAGTCAATTTGTCTAGTTACTCTGTGTGTGCTTTATACTCAGTGTCTAGAATGGTGGTTCAGGGATTCTATCCCGAAGGGCTTGTGTGCTGGTCCGCCTACCTGGCCAGTCTCTGATTGGTGTCTAGGATTGGCAAATAGGGACCAAACACTCCCCTTACACCTACCTGGCTGAGTCCCGAGTTACTACAGGCTAGCTTGCCACTCTGATTGGGCATCTAGTTTGTGCTCTAGGTCTAGTTAGCCCGTAGTCGTTTCAGTCGAGTCTCATTTGGTGTGCTTGCTTGCATCATCATGTCCACCCGGAACGAAGTACCCTACCAACCTGGTCAAACCCAACCTGATTTAGAGGCCATGATTAGAACTCTTACCAAAAGTATGACCAAATTGAGTCAGGATATGAATGAGGGTTTTGCCCAGTTTAGAGATGGAGCCCAGGGACTTGAGAAACGTAGACATCAAAATTGGACCCCTGATCCAAAATTTAATAGGCCCCAACCTCACCCATGCCAGGAGCCTAGGAGGACCTTATACTGTGATCCCGAGCATAACCCTAGGAGCCTATATCCATACTTGGTTGACTCAGATAAGGGACCTGTTAGGAACACCGAACCTTATGCACCCACTTTTGATGGAAGACAAGAGACATATATTAAGTGGGAAGAACAACTGGATCGATATTTTGAGTGCACTAACATATCGGAATTAGGACAAGTTAGGTTGGCCAAAACCAAGTTCACCAAACATGCTAGGTCGCATTGGTATGCTATTGAGCATGAGTGTTATCAAAGAAAAGAGGAAATATATACTTGGAGAGATATGAGAAGTAAGTTGAGAGATAGGTACCTAGGTAGATCCTATGAGAAAAGACTTTTAGACCAATGGTACCAATTGCAACAAGGTAATAGGCCTGTTTCTAAATATATTGAGGACTTCCAGTGGTATGACATGAAATGCAATACCATTGAGACCGAAGCTCAGATCACATCGAGGTTTAGGGTTGGGTTACACCCAGACATTTATAGGAAGCTATGCCTTGAAAAGACCAATAAGTTAGACCGAGCCTACCAAGAAGCCCAAGACTATGAGTGGTCTTTAAGATATAACCAATCAAGAACTTTGGACTTAAAGCCAACCTCTACCAACTTGAGTCAAGTTCCGATTGATCCGACACCCGTAGTGAACCAGACTCTTGTTTGTCAATTCCCACTTGTGTCACCTCTTGACCAGAAGGATAACACTGAGAAGGAGTTAGGCATGGTCATCTCAAAATTAGTTGACCCGACCAGAGCCGTACTTAAAGAGGAATCAAAGGAGAATAGATTAGAACCTTTCAGTGAGATTAAGGAAGAAATATATGAGCCTGACATAAGTTTGATAGATGAATATGAAGAAGAAGAATTTGAGGATATCTCTCCCGATAATTCAATTAACCAACTCCTACCTAATGGGGTTATTGAGGGGACCCCTGCCACTCAAGGAATTCAGGAGCTAACCCTAGGAGAAGACCCTTTTGAGGAAGTTCAGGAAGAAGAAATTACACCCAATGAAAGTTTAAGTGAGAAAAACCCTGAACTCATTGAGGAATCCAAAGAAGACACCCCTGAGTCAAATCTGGTAGAGAAGTGTGAAGAAGGAAGGGGTTCACAAGAATTGCCCATTGAGAAGGTCCAAGAACAAGAAAAAGACAGTAGCTTAGAGAACTTTTTAGATAAACATTCCAAAGACCTTCCTGATAACCTTCCACCTTCTAGGAGCACCCAGCCAACCCTAGAACTTGCACTTGTAGACCCTCCTAGAGCAAATCATGAGGTTTGGATGAGTGCACCTATAGAATAATGTCCTCATTTTAAGGTCATCCTGAATAACCAAGGTTTGTTTCTTGTTTCTGATAAGCCACCTCAAAACTCTGATTCTTATTTCCTACCCTTCCCTGAATCTTCTCATGTTTCTAGAGCTATGGGATTACACTTTACTGAGATCTCTAGGTTGCAAGACTCCTTAGAACCTATTAGGTTTGCCACCTACTTCTGGAAGACCTTATGGCACCTACTAGGCATCCATAATAAGTTTTCATGCTCTGCATGCCCTCGTCTGACCCAAGGTCAAACCTAGAGAGCCTTAGTTTGTTAGGTTTAGACCTAGGGTTCCTTTTGGATAAAGTCCATTCTTTAGGAATGCATCGTCAGTCGAGTTTAGGACATTGTCTCAGATTTTGATTGAGTGAGAATACCAGGAATTGGGATTTGTATTTACCTAGGGCTAAATTTGCATATAATGTTTCGATCAATAGGTCAATAGGCTAGAGCCCCTTTGAAATTGTTCAAGGATACAAGCCTCTCACACCACTTGATCTGATTTCACTATTAGTCCAAACACACAAGTCTCTTGATGCACTTGCATAGCATGTAAAGGACTTGCATAAAGAAATTCATGCCAAAATAAATTTAAGTAATGAAACTTATAAGAAATTGGCTGATTCTCAAAGGCGAGTCAAAATTTTTGACGAAGGAGACTATGTAATGATTAGGTTAAGGCCTGAACGGTTTCCTCCTGGAACCGTTAGAAAGTTACATGCTAGGGGAGCTGGGCCATTTAGAGTGGTAAAGAGAGTAGGATCCAATGCCTATGTGCTCGAGTTACCTCCAGAACTAGGCATTAGCTCCACTTTCAACATTACAGACCTAGTAGAGTATAGGGAGCCAGCTGTGATTCCCAGTGAGGCTTTTGAACCTAATCCCGCTCTTGAGAGTGAACCCAACCCAGTGTGTCCAACAACAAACTGGCCTGTGAGGCAAGAGCAGATTGAAAAGATCGTGGACGATCAGGTTATCTCTACTCGTAATCGAGGATACCAAAGATACCTGGTCCGCTGGCTAGGAAGGCCAGATTCTGATGACTCTTGGATCTCTTGAGAAGAGTTACAAGAGCTGGACCCAGACCTCTTGGAGAGATACCAGAGCCAACTTGATCCATACTCGACAGGGTCGAGTTCCTCCCACCCTGAGAGAATTGGTGCGGGCACCAGACTCAGAAGAAGACTTCAGAGCTCCATCTGGATCTCTGATTAACCTTGCCCGAAGAATTAGGGTTTTTGGTTTTTAATAAGAGTTGACTAGATCAACTTAATTTAGCTTGAGTCTACATTACCTGCATTTTATTTTGTTGAGTCATGTTGACTCAGTAGTGGACTAGGGTTTCAACCTGGGATGTTACACTTTCTTCCAAGACCAGGCAAGTGAACACCACACTCCCAGCCACACTCCCAGTCCAGGGGGCACCATATCTACATCCAGCAGCTTTTGGTCCCCACTCCACAGATGGCAACTTCCTTCTCTCATGCGCCAGATAAAGAGAAGTCCACCAAGAGACCACAAATCAAGGGGGCGGCCAAGACTTTCCCAAGACATCCAAAGTAAAAATGGGAAGAAATTCTCTTGGAAGAGAACTTCAAGGGGGCGCCCACTACCTGCCAAAAACATCCAAAACAAAGATGGGAAGGACCTTGACTTAGGGAGGAAGAAAAGGAGGAGTCCAAAAGAGTTGATCCAGGGAAGGAAGAAAATTTTTCTTGAAGATCCAAGCAAGGAGGCGCCATCTACCTGCCTTTTATAACCCAAATCCAATTTTTTTGGTACCTTGGCCGACCATATGTGAACGATTTGCCCTAATTTGTAGATCCCCTCCTTTAGTCCCACATGGGAAGATGTGAAACCCTCCTCCCTTGTAAAGCCTTATAAATTAAACCCCTCTTGTAAGTTTAAAAAAAATCAGATGAATGAAACCAAATTTTTTTATGAGCAAAACTTTGTGTTTTCTCTCTTCCGCACTTGTATCCAGGTGTTGAGCTCCATGAGGGAGTAAATCCGGGTTCCCCAGGAACCTTGAGGAGGTGTGAGATCTCCAAAACCCAAACCCTAGGTTAGCCACTCCACTCCCAAACCCTAGCCGCCATCACCCTTCTCTTTCCACCAAGCCCTAGTCTATTCCACTTCTCACGGCCACCCTCTCCAAGTCCAGGCCGGCCACCAGCATCCAGCTCCAATCCAGATACTTCAGATCTACAGCAATTCTAAGAGGAAGTCAGATCAGCCTCCAGGAGAATCCTGATTTCAGCAACTTCAGCTTTCAAGTTCTTCAACCTGGTAAATCTTTTCTTGAGTATCTGAAATCCATCACTTGTTCCTCTTCTTTCCCAGATCTTGAGTCCAGGAGAAGCCGACCAAACCACAAGACCAGTATTGGAGGATCCATTGCGAAGATAGCCGACTCCGAGGATCCCACAATCTGCTCGAGAGAGTTCTTCCACCAAAATCCTGAGAAGATCACTGTCTGGTTATTAAACCATCTCTCCTCTCTATTTCTGTTCTGTTGAAAGTTCAGAGCGAAACCCTAGGTCTGGGAGTTTCTCAACCCCCAGCGATCCGTTACTTCTGAACTACTCTGATAATTTAGTTTCATCTAAATTGTGCTTTCAATCCTTACCTAGTTTCCTTCAACTTAGTTTAGCTTTACTTTGAGTCAAAGCCAATTTTTGAAAAATAAAAAAAATAAATAAATAAAAAAAAGGAATTAATATTAATTTTACTTCCGCATACGCTTTTTGTTCTTTGTTCTGCATCATTTTTGGTATCAGAGCTTTCGTTCTGCATCAGGGGAGTCTTGCGACAGGTCCTAAAATGCAAGACAAATAATTTTTCTAACTCAGAAAAAGAGTCAATGGTACCTGGACGCAGGCTCGAGTACCACATCAGCGGCTTTCTTCAAGGTGGCCAGGAATGCGAGGCAGTAAATCACGTCCGAAGCTCCTTGGATCAACATGTGGGCCTTGAAACTGCCCAAGTGGTCGAGGGGATTGGAGGTGCCATCGTAGGATTCCATCTAGTGATGGGGGACCCGAAACCCATCTGGGTTTTCTTTTAATTTTTCTAGTTTTTCTTATTTTCTTATCCCTACTATTCCACTTATTCCCTTTATTCCTGTTTTATACCAAGTTTATCACCGAGTTATCCCAGCTAACCCCTTCTTCAACCTTTCATTCCGTAAACAATTTTTTTTCAAAACCTAGCCGCCATCCCCCCCTTCCCCCATCTAGGCTGCCCAACCCCCGGCCGCCCTCGCCGGTCAACCCGTCGGTGCTCGCCGGTTAACCCGTCGGTGCTCGCCGGTGCCCGCCCTCACCAGAAACCCAACGTCCGCCGCCCCCGCCTGTGGAAGACGAAGGGACGGCCTTGGGAAGTCCAACCGTCGCCCCCATGGCTATTGCTGCCGCTTGCCACCACCGGCTCGCCGTCCGCCAGAGTCCCCGCCGACATCCTTGGGCCCCATTCCCGTGGTAAGGCCGAACGGCACGCTTGTACATGCCATGCGGCCGTGCCACCCCTGCGCCGTAGCCCGCCGCTACCGCCACCGCCCGCATGCCGCCGCTCGCCGCCGATCCACCTCCCAGCTGCCGCCCCGTCGCCCCGTCGGTATCCGTGGGCCCCACGCCCGCGGGAAGACCGAACGGCACGCTCGTGCATGCCGTGCGGCCGTGCCACCCCTGTGCCAAAACCCGCCGCTGCCGCCATCGCCCGCATGCCACCGCTCGCCACCGATTCACCGCTCGGCTATCGCCCCGACGTCCTCCCTGGGCCCCACGCCCACGAGAACACCGAACGACATGCTCGTGCATGCTGTGCGACCGTGCCACCCCTGCACCGCCACCGTCCGCCGCTTGGCCGCCACCCCGCCGCCATCGCCCACCGGCCGCACTGCCACCCCGCCGCCATCGCCCACCGGCCGCACTGCCGCCCACTGCCCATTGGACCCCGGCCGACCAGAGATCGGGTTTTCCCCCCTTGTTGCTCGACCGAGAAGAAGCTTCGGCACACTTCTCAAAGCACCCCAAGGGAGAAGTGATGGGGGACTAATATGCATGCAATTTTTTTGTATGTTTTATATGTGGGGTTGAGTGATTAATTCCCAAATTTCAGATTAAAATAAGTTGTAGGGAATTTTATATGAATTTTAGAAGATCGGCATGCAGATTAGGACCTAGAAAAGTAGAAAAGAAGGATCGCCGGGGCTGAGAAGCCTCGGTTAGGGCAAGTTCTCCTACAATAAAACTACTGGAGGTAGAGGGGGTGTACCTGACAATGTCTGTGAAGATCGCAGCAAAAGGGTCTCTCGTTCCTCGATGGATGCAGCCTGGAAAACCGAGCCAAAGAACTGCGGATACCCGGCTTTCTGCTCGGTGATCCGATTGAGGCTTGGCTGGAGTCGTTGGATTCGTAGGAACTCGAGGACCTGTAAACGACCTATCAGGGGTTAGAAAACTCACAAAGGAACAAGAAAACAAAGGAAAAATAGCAAGGGAAGGCTTCGTTTGGAGTGGGCGTCCAGGGATCTGAGATGCTTGTTGGCAGCAGGAAGATGATTGCAGCACTGGGAAGAAAAACTCTCGCAAACCCCTTTATGCACACAGCAGGATATCACACAACTCAATAGAAGAACTCAAGGTTTTCATTCATCAAAAATTTTAACTTCATACAAGAGGCTAGGGTCCCTTAAATAGACCCTTAACCTTGGGTTCCAAGTAAGGGTACTTTAGACTTTACATAGGACTCCTTTTCCCTTACAAACTCTAACTAGGAATACATGGCAACCTAGGTAGAAAAATTTTAAATGGAATGGGACTCCCTCTCCTTGTCTTGGTCGGCCAAGGGGGTGACCATAAGTGGCCGACCAAGGGGAAGGTAATTCTAAGGAGGGGCGCCCTAATTTCTCCCTAGGCCTGGGCTGGCCCAGTTTCCTTCTGGCTGGTCTCCAGGCTTCAGGTTTGCACTTGTTTTAATTCTCCTCTGGGGATCTTCATGTCTTCTAGTTAGGTTGGACTCGGGCTCAACATCCATGTCTTCAATCAGGTTGGACTTAGTCTTCACTTGTATGATGTGGTCTTGAGTCTTCAATATGGTTGAACTGGACTCAAAAAATAAAATTAGCTCGACATGAGCTGACTAACATTGGACTAGACTAGCTCAACATGAGCTAAATAATTACAGGACTTAAATGAAAACAACTTAGCTGGACTAAGCTTTATTACAGTGGACTCGAATGTCATTTAAGTGATCCACAGAGGGTTGAGAAGCCTCTGCCTTATTCTGGTGCCTTTGGTGTCCGCACCAATTCTCCCGGGGTGGGAGGAACTCGACCCTGTCGAGTGAAGATCAGACTGGCTCACATATCTCTCAAGAAGGTCTCGGTTGAGGCATTGCAAGTCCTCTCGAGAAATCCATGAATCATCCGACTCTGGCTGGCCTTGCCATCGGACTAGGAAGCGTTGATAACCGCGGCCCCAGGTCGTAATGGCTTGATCATCCAGGATATGCTCGATCCGTTCTCCTCTCTCAGGCCAATTTGTTAGTGGACACTCTAGGTTAGGGTTACTCACAATGAAAAGGAATAGGTCCAAAGGCCTCACTAGGTATCGCTGCCGGTTCCCTATACTCAACCAGGTCTGTAATATTGAAGGTAGAACTAATGCCCAAATTCGTAGGTAAGTCTAACACCTAGGCATTTGATTCAACATTCTCTATTACTTTAAAAGGTCTGGCTCTATGATTCTTTTAGGCCTATTCCTAACCAAGATAGAATCCACTACATCAAATTCTTTGACCCTTCTTCGAGAATTAGCCAGTAGTTTTAAGATTAGTGCGGGTGGTGAACATGCTAGGCACATGCAGACTCCTAACAAATGATGCAAAGGACTCATACTGACACTTAACAGACTCGACTATGCATTCCTATCGAAGGAAATTTTATTGAACTCTTTGGATCTAAACCTAATAGATTATAGGTTCTCTAGGTTTGATCCTAGCTTGACATGTACATGAAAATTTACAGTGAACTCCTAGCAAATTCCAAAGAGTATGCCAGAAGTAAGATGCAAACCTAACATGCATGATAAATGCATGCAGTATGCTAATCTCAGCTAAATGCAATCTAATGATCCTAGAAATGCTGGAGGTATCTGGAAAGGGCAGAAAATAGGAAGTGGATTCAAAATTAGTCTGGTAGGGTAGGGAAAAAGGTTCAAGGTTAGTTGGATAAAGTAGGATAAAAGAAGGGGCGTCAGGAACTAATCTTAGACTAATGAGGTTAACCTTACGAGGTTGAGCTATATTTGCAGGGTTTGCATAATGGAAGGATGGGTCGCCAATTTCGAGGAAGAGGTCCTTAATGGGAACTATAGGAGGGGACTCATCTTGAAGGTATTGATTCAAAGAGACCAGGTCCTTAATAAATTCTTCTGGTTCATGTATTTTTGGACTAGACTCTATAATTTGGCTCTCCTCTATGGTTTTCTCAGGTAAGGCTCTAGCAGCAGTACCTAGGTTCTCTTCCTCTATTTGTTCTTCCATTATAGCTTTAGGTTGGATGTGGTCAAGGTCAACTAGCTCTGGGTTGGTTTCTACCTGGGTATCTACTCGGCCAGCTAATTCTAGGTCTACTAAAGGTGTCTCCTCTTCTCCTTCATGCTCATCCACTAGGCTCGCATCAGCTGGTGGGGACATGCAAGATGAGAATGCAACTATGCAACCCTAAAGGAGATTAGCAAAGATTAACTTAGCAATTTCTTATTTGCATATGATTAGTTCAGCATATAGTATCAAAGGAGGTCTAATGATGAGAACTCGAACGATCAAACGTAAACCTAATTAATAAGACTATCAAAGTAACAAAGAAATAGGAATAAGATTCGAACCACACAAGTTAAGCTAGGTAAATTTAATATTTCAGACCTAATCGATACTAGAACATACTTAGCATTAATCTTTCAAGTAGATCAAGAACACTCATGAAGAGACCTCCCAAATGACAAGACCATACTACAAATTGAGGGCCCTTCTTGTTTTCTGGATTATGGCAAGTAATTCCTTCCTCTTGAATTCGGAATCCCGGAGAACCCTACAACAAAGAAACCTCGAGATTAGGAACTTGGTAAAATACGTTAGTCATGAAATGGAGAAACTAAAGAAGAGTCGAGGAAGCATTGTTGAAGAATAATCTTGGCGCCATGGTAGATCACTTGAAATGGATTAGGCCGGCCTCCTTGTGATGGTCTTCTTGATCAACCTTGAATATTGAAGAGCTAGCTTGAGATTGGAGAAGAAGGAGAGTGTCTTAGGTGTTGGAGATGGAGGAGGAGAAAGTAGGGTTGGCATGGGATAAGGAGAGGAATTTAGAACTACCACTTAGGCACATAGAACTCACATAGAAGAAAATTTTTATTTTTTCTTTTCCATCCTTCTTTTACAAGAAGACTAAGAATCTTTTATAGACTATTAAGCCATTTTGAATTCAAACTACACCAAATATCATGGAGAAAAAATTATGGAGAAAAATATGGGGCGTCCCATGAAGAGTGGAGGATGTTGTGGAGGAGGTTGTAGCCAATTCAATTTCAAATTCCCCTTTTCTTCTCTTGGGCGCCAACCTTGGATAGTGAGGTGGCATGTGTGATGTGGCAGCAATCTTGGATGGTGAGGTGGCATGTGTGATGTGGCAGCAACCTTGGATGATGAGGTGGCATGTGTCATGTGGCATGTGGTCCCCACTTGAGGTGGCTTTGGTCTTGCTTTGGAGTATAAGTCTTGAGTCTTCTTTAGTCTTCAAATATGGTTTGGTTTGATTCTTCATGGATTGGACTTGACTTATTTGGACCCAACTCTCAAATACAAGGTTATTCAGGCTGGACTAGTCCCAACATAAAATTGAAATGGACTCGAATTACATAATTATTTGGACTAAAAATTAAAGAAAGAAAAAAATTACAGGATTTTCTTTTACTCATCCAACCATAAGGACTCGGATTTGACTTGAATTGGTTGGAGTCTCTTCCTGATTCTGGTGCCCACACCATCAGCTTCATACACTTCCGCGTTAATGTAAGCCTTGTCAAACTAAGGAATGGTTGGAGAAGGTCGGCTAGGGAAAAATTGGCTAGGTTCTAGTTCCAGATTATGGACAATAGTCCTAGTAGGTTCAGGTTGCCTAAGGGGTAGTGGCTCACTACTGGGTTCATATTTAGGGGTACTAATCCTAAGGGGTTCAAGTTGCATAGGGAAACCTGACTAGTACTAGATTGATACTTAGGGGTTATGGGTTCTTTGGGCTCATAGGACAAGGGTGCAGATCTATGGGTCATGGGATTATAAGATCTGGGGTCATAGGATTTTGGGTCAGCTCTATGTTCAGGTTCTAAGGATGGATCATGGTATGGGGTCCTCCTAAGGTTGGGCTCTCTATATGGGTCAGGATATTGGGTCCTCCTAGGGTTGGACTCCCTATATGGGTCAGAATATTGGGTTCTCCTAGGGTTGGACTCCCTATATGGGTTAGAATATTGGGTTCTCCTAGGGTTGGACTCCCTATATGGGTCAGAATATTAGGTGTTGGGTCTACTAGGCTCATAGGGTGTGGGTGCATAGGATCTATGATCATGGGATCTAGAGTCATAGGATCTAGGTTCATAGGTTATGGATTCATAGGTTCTAGGTTCATAGGATTTGGAGTCATAAGATCTATAGGTTGTGGGTATACTAGGCTTATAGGGAGAGGGTAAATAGGATCTATCTTCCTGGTCTATAAAATCCTGATTGGGTCTTCTAGGACTAACCTTAGGGATTGGGTCATGACGATGGGCTCTCCTAGGTTCAGCCTCAAGGTATGGATCAGGGTTTGGGGTCCTCCTAGGTTGAGGATTGTAGTACGGGTCAGGATATGGGGCTCTCCTAGGTTCGACCTCATGGTATAGATCAGGGTTTGGGGTCCTCCTAGGTTGAGGGGAATCAGGATCTGGCTCAGACTGTGACCCATGGGTTTTTCTTGGGGTCCCTACCCGGACTTCTAACTGATCAAACCTGCTAGCAAGATGGTCAATTCTATCATTGGTTTGAATACCAGACTGAGTTAACTGTGTCATTTGGGTAGTCATCTGGGTAGTTATCTAGGTAGCCATCTAGGCCATTTGATCAGCTAGGGCTTTTATTTGGGCTTGTAAATTTTCCATGGGTTCAAACATTTGTGAAGGAGGTGGGTGATATGAAACTCCTGATCTAGTGCTCATGCAAGACTCGATCAGACCGACTATAGCTGACTAGACCTAGAGTCCAAACTAGATGCTCAATCAGGGTGGCAAACTAGCCTATAGTAACCCTGTACTCAGCCAGGCTGGTGTAAGGGGAGTGTTAGGTCCCTGATTGCCAATCCTAGACACCAATAAAAGATTGGCCAGGTAGGCGAACCAGCACACAAGCCCTTCGAGATTGAATCCCTAAACCATCATTCTAGACACTGAGCATAAGGCACACATAGGTTAACTTGACACAGTGATCTAATACTAGCCCGGACCCAACCAGTTGGTGTCCCTAGCCCACTAGGGCAAATTAAGTCTAGTTAATTTTAGGTTAAGGCTTGGGACCAAATGCAAGAGATGTGGTTTTGGGCTAAGGAGAGGTGATCAAATCCTCCCCCCATCTGATATAGCAAGAGTGCCCTTAAAAGTAAATTATGCAATGATGGCATGCAGATGAGGATGCAAATTTGGGTTTAGATGTTTTTGGTATTTTTGGAGAATATGTAATTATTTTTTTTTTTGGTATTTTTTTTAAATAGAAAAAAACTTGCAAATCATTGCCTAATATGTTGGAAATATACTAAAATTAAAAGATATGCAAAGATGCTAAACAAAACCCTAAAACTTCCAAACTTGCCTTGCTGAAAAAATAGAGCCAAAAATTTGTAGGATCTATTTTGGCTTGCAGAAAATTCACAGGCCATAATAAAATCTAGAAAACTTTGACAAATTACTTTTAATTACGATGAATCCAAAAAAATAAATTTCAGAATTTGTGGAGTTTTCAACAGGAAGAAATAATTAAAATAACAAAGTATATACGGACTGAAAAATTGCAGAAAATAAGCCCTAATCTAAGCTCTGATACCAAATGATGGGGGACTAATATCATGCAATTTTTCTTGTATGTTTTATATGTGGGGTTGAGTGATTAATTCCCAAATTTCAGATTAAAATAAGTTATAGGGAATTTTATATGAAATTTAGAAAATCAGCATGCAGATTAGGATCTAGAAAAGTAGAAAAGAAGGATCGCCGGGGCTGAGAAGCCTCGGTTAGGGCAAGTTCTCCTACAATAAAACTACTGGAGGTAGAGGGGGTGTACCTGACAACGTATGTGAAGATCGCAGCAAAAGGATCTCTCTTTCCTCGATGGATGCGGCCTGGAAAACTGAGCCAAAGACCCGCGGATACCCGGCTTTCTACTCGGTGATCCGATTGAGGCTTGGCTGGAGTCGTTGGATTCGTAGAAACTCGGGGACCTGTAAACGACCTCTCAGGGGTTAGAAAACTCACAAAGGAACAAGAAAACAAAGGAAAAATAGCAAGGGAAGGCTTCTTTTGGAGTGGGCGTCCAGGGATCTGAGATGCTTGTTGGCAGCAGGAAGATGATTGCAGCACTGGGAAGAAAAACTCTCGCAAACCCCTTTATGCACACAGCAGGGTATCACACAACTCAATAGAAGAACTCAAGGTTTTCATTCATCAAAAATTCTAACTTCATACAAGAGGCTAGGGTCCCTTAAATAGATCCTTAACCTTGGGCTCCAAGTAAGGGTACTTTAGACTTTACATAGGTCTCCTTTTCCCTTACAAACTCTAACTTGGAATACATGGCAACCTAGGAAGAAAGATTTTAAATGGAATGGGACTCCCTCTATATGTCTTGGTCGGCCAAGGGGGTGACCATAAGTGGCCGACCAAGGGGAAGGTAATTCTAAGGAGGGGCGCCCTAATTTCTCCCTGGGCTTGGGCTGGCCTAGTTTCCTTCTGGCTGGTCTCCAGGCTTCAGGTTTGCACTTGTTTTAATTCTCATCCGGGGATCTTCATGTCTTCTAGTTAGGTTGGACTCGGGCTCAACATCCATGTCTTCAATCAGGTTGGACTTGGTCTTCACTTGTATGATGTGGTCTTGAGTCTTTAATATGGTTGAACAGGACTCAAAAAAATAAAATTAGCTCGACATGAGCTGACTAACATTGGACTGGACCAGCTCAACATGAGCTAAATAATTATAGGACTTAAATGAAAACAATTCAACTGGACTAAGCTTTATTATAGTGGACTCGAATGTCATTTAAGTGATCGACAGAGGGTTGAGAAGCCTCTGCCTTATTCTGGTACCTTTGGTGTCCGCACCAAGAAGCTATTCTGCACGCTTTTTGGAGCTGCATGATTTTCAAAGCAGCATGATTTTCAGGATAGCACGAATTCCAGAGCAGTGGGAGATTTCAAAATTCAAATCAACGGGATTTATTTGGTATTTTTTTTAATGAATGTAATTTGGAAAATTTGGGATTTTGATTTGGAATTTGAATTCAAAATCAAGGGAGGATTTTAGGGGATTTTATTTTCAAATTTCAGAAAGGATATGGGCATCTATAAATACCCATACTCCTCCTGTAATAAAATAGTTGATGAAAATGAATTTTTGAGAGTGTTTTTCCACTTGTGTGTGGTTATGGGCTGAGGCCCGTTTGCCTTCATCCTTCGGGACGTCAAGGGGCGTGAGGCCCCAACTTGCCTTCGTCCTTTGGGACGTCGAGGGGCATGAGACCCCAACTTGCCTTCATCCTTCGGGACGTCGAGAGGTGTGAGCCCCCAGGTATCCCCATTCTTTTCTCCCATCTTCATGTCTCTCCTTGTTTCCCCTCGTGATCTTGAGATTCATCTTAGCGCCTCCAAGTATCAAGGAGGGCGTAATGCCTTAGAGGTGAGAGGTCTCTTTGTTAGGATGAGTCCCAAGGTCCATGAGTTCCAGTCCCCTATCTCCCATCCCCGTCCTTCCTTCGCCACGTCCGCCAAGAAAACTGAAAATCAAAAGAGTCTGGATGTTTTAGGACTTTCGGGGTCGTCTTATCCTAGTCTTGGGAGGCTTCTTAGCCCTCCCACGATCCTTGGTTTGCTTTAGATTTTTTTTTCCCATTTTTGAATAACCACAGGTTTCTTCGTGTCCACCACCACCACATCAAATTGGGTTTTTCGTTATCCATCCCACATCATCTGGGGAACCCTGAAGTGCCAAGGAATGACTTCAGCCATGATATGGTCGGTGTAGGGTGGGCGTAGATCACCCACAATAAAATCATCGGGATCCTTTAGATCCCGCATTCTCTATTCCCGCGCCTTGGCCATCTCTGATTCGATGGCTCTAAATCTCTCGTCATAATCAGGAGTCTGGTTCAACGCACTCTTCACGGAGGTGGAGTCTTTGGAGGAGGGTGAGGGAGTTTGCCTAGGCCTTTTCCCTTTCTACGTGGAATCGGCGGACCTAGGCGGTCTCGAAGTTCTGCCTTCAGGAGAGGGTTGAGAACGGGAGGAGAGACATGTGGGATGCTCCCGCGGAGCTCTCTTCCTTCGGGATCGAGAGCTATGTCAGGAGGTGGCCGGTGGGTTTCCTACCGGAAAAGCTCTGTTCTGGAAGTCCTGAACCATGGTCGTGAGGTTAGTGACCTGGTTCACAAGGGCTTCAAATTGCTGTAGTCCCACAACAACTATGGGAGATGGGTCGTCATTCTCCCCATGTGGTGCACCCCCTTGTGATGGAGCATGACTTCGACTTGTGGAGGCTATCTGAGTCTTTCCTCTTGCCATCGGGAACTTCTTACTTCCCCTTGTTTAGGAGGGAGCCTAAATAGTGCTGTGTTGTGCCCCCTTCCAGGCATGCCAATCTATTAGCGTGGAGTCCCTGTATCGGCCGGTCGAAGCTGCTGCACCACAGGACTGCTCCCTGGTTCACCTGCAAAACAGATCCCTTGCCGGAGTTGTTCTGGTGGGGGACACTTCGATGCCTAAGTCAGTGGCGGATCCCAGCCACAGAATGGGGAAGAGCATCGAGAGTATAAGGGAAAGGCTCTTAGAGTATGTCTGAGTGTATGAATATGTATGTCTGTGCGTACTTCTCTCGAACCATTCTTCTTACCACTATTTAAGAGGAGGCCTCTAGCCTGTGGCCTTCCCTTTTTCCGGTGATTATGGGGAGTCAATTTTGGTGTGGAATAGAGCTCTGATACTACTAATGGTGCAGGGGTGTAGAGAGTAGGGCTAGAGATGCTAGTATGGATGCTTATGATGCAAAGGAATTTTATAGTTGATGAGTTTTAGATGTTTTTTTAGGTTTTTGATTCCCGATCACAAACAAAGACTAGAAATAAGAGAAGCTGAATAATAGAAGCCTACACTAGCAATTCATGTCCTTAAATAGTGAAAATGATAACAGGATCCCGGGATTTAAAAATCCCGGTAGGACTAAGCTCGATACACAATACCTACTTAGGAGATAGGGGCAAACCTCACATGTCTGAAGCACCCGATGCAGAGATCGCTCAACTCGGTGGATACGACCTGGGTGCCCGAGCAGTCGAACCCACGGATGCACTTGCTTTCGGTTGGGTGGTCGCGATGGCAAAGTAGATTGTCTCCGATGCTCGAGATACCAAGGAGGACCTGTTGGCAAGCAAAGTAGGGATTAGCAAAGTGGAGAGACGTATTGAAATGGAACTAAGATAGGGTTGAGAAGGGGCTTCGAGCCCGGTGTCTGGCTGGATTCCGAAGTCGAAGAAGGAGATAACTTAGGGCCTCGCACCCCGCGATGTCCAGGAAGATGAAGGATTATGGCCTCACACCACTCGATGTTCAGGAGGACGAAGGACTTGCGATGCCTTGGGACGACGGAAAGGTGGCATCACACCACTCGACATCCCTGGGGATGAAGGAAGCTTCACTCAAACCTAGCCTAGGAGAGAATGGTTGGAGGGAAAACAAGACTCAAGCTTTTTTCATTCAATCATTCAATTCCTTACAATGGAAGGATTGGGTCCTTTAAATAGGCACCCAAGGCCCATTCGAATTTCAAATGAAAAAAATACAAACTTCTTGGATGGGCACCCAAAAGCATTGACCTTCTCCTCTCTTTGGCCGACCAAAGGCAGCTTGGATTGGGCGTGGCATGATGCATGGCTTGGAGTGAGGTTCTTGGTGCCTTGAACTTGGAAAGAATCTTCTTGGTTTTGGAAGAAGGCATGAAAAGGGGCTTGGAGCAAGGCATGTGTTCTTCCTCCTTCCTTGGTTGGTGTTCTTTCTTTGGTACAAGGATTGACAAGGGGAGTGTTAGGTGGAGGCATCCAAGGCTCTTGTCTCTCCCTTCCAAAGAGGTTGAAGCAAATTGGGAAGAAGGCTTGATTGGAGGGCTTGAAGTAAGGGATTTGAATTCCCTACATCATCTTCCATTGACTTCTTCCTTGGCCGACCACCCTTGCATGGCAATGAGCTTGATAGGGGGGAGGGAAAAAGGCTTGAACCAAGTGAAGTGGTCCTCCCCATTGGGCATCCTTGCATGCCAAGTGTGCTGCCTACATGGCAAGATGTCATGGCGCCATGTAGGATGCAAAGGTGGGCCCTGAGTTGACTTGGATTCTTTCCCTACTTGCTACCAAGGAGACAAAATTTTAAGACCCACTCTTGCAATGGACCCATACTTATAATAGACTCAGACTGGACTCAATTTGCGACTCGACTTAGTACAAGACTCAATTTAACCTAATTGGTCAAGGTACAGACTCAATTCAAAGCAAAAGACAATTACAAATTTGAGGCTTGAAGCCTTATTACAAGACACAAAGAAGTGGAACCCTAATTTAAGATCCATAGAGAGTTGAGGAGCCTCTGTCGGATCCTGGTGCCCACACCAGTTCTCCCAGGGTGGGAGGAACTCGACTTTGTCGAGTAAGGGATAGTCTGGCTTTGGTACCTCTCCAGGATATCAGGGTCGATGTGCTGCAAGTCCTCCCGGGTGATCCACGAGTCATCAGATTCGGGTCAGCCTTGCCATCGGACAAAGTAACGTTGATACCCTTTGCCCCGGGTAGTGATAGCTTGGTCATCCAGGACATGCTCGATCCGATCTCCTTGCTCAGGTATATTTGTGTTGGGAATTGTGTCCCAAAGCCAATCGCCTGGGTTGTAGGTGGTTATGCTCAGTATTGTACTCTTTTTATGAATTAATAAAGTATTATTTT
Organism: Areca catechu; assembly: GCA_021397845.1. Lineage (NCBI taxonomy): Eukaryota > Viridiplantae > Streptophyta > Magnoliopsida > Arecales > Arecaceae > Areca > Areca catechu. The sequence goes on from CM038052.1 coordinate 83,335,659, forward strand.
GGCAGCTCATCACATATTGTATATCCCTGAAATGAACTCTTTCCATGTGATGAAGTCCTTAGGACTACATTGACTTCGATACAGAGAGGATGTATCGAGTGCTTCTTAAACCCTGTTCACAACCAAAGGATATATTGTACTGGACGGCAATATATCAAGTATAGGTTGTTGTAGTTCACATCGTATGGTTGTCCTCTTGACCAAATGAGTGTGGTGACACTAATGTGATCTACAAGTGGGATATGTGATATCTCATTGAACATGACTACGTGCAGCCCCTTTCTGCTAAAGGGATACTCACGATTGGATATGGGTATATGTGTCCCTCTGACCTGAGGTCATCATGGTAGCTTGCAAGCAACTCCCTGTGCTTTGGTGCCGGACTACCCGGATTTCTAATCCGGTGACGGAAGGTTTCTGGGTACAGGCAAGTACTTGTGGAGCAGTGATGGACCAAGATGGAATTGACCTGTCCAAACAGTTTGGATTGAATGTCTCACAGTATCTCAATTTAGCAAATCCTCGATCGGGGTAGTCCTAGTGAAGAGTCACTGGTCTTGCAAGGTTGAGACACGTAGTCGACTGACTCTGTTTGGGTTGGCAGCCCAATCTCAGTCATCCTGAGCATTAGAGGTCAAAGGGATGAATTATACGGTAACCATATGCCAAATGTTCGATAGTTTGCTCCCGCATCTTTGACCTATCCGGACACCGGGACCCATTGCTAGATGGTTTCCTGTGCTGGTACTAGAATTGTTCTAGTGCTACCGTTTAGGTTCGAACCTATGAGGTCAAACGCCACAGAGGATTACTCTCTGATCCGGATACCGATTATGATTGGGAATCGTCTTGGTTTTATGGTCACAGTATTTTTTGAGCACTCTTTTTCCTATCTTTCCCTTGTCTGTTTCAACCGAAAATTATTCCGGGTTGACCAGGACTGCGCCAGGATTTTTCTGAATCAGTTTTGAACTGATTCGGAGTTCGTTTTGGCCTTTAATTGGTTGTGAACCAATTTTAATCCTATGAACCAATTTAATTGGGCTTGAACCGGTTCAATTGGATTGAACCAAGAGGTTTAATGGGATTGAACCAAATTGGGAATGGACCGGTTTCACTATGTAAATGTTTACACGTTACGCTGGAAAGAGTCCAAGCATCAAAATAAGGCCAAACGATGCTGGGTGAGCGTCCTTTCTTCTCCCTCCACCGGATGGCTTTAACCCTCGTTTATGGTTGGTTAAATGGATGTAACGCAGCCTCTAACTCTTCATCTTCTGGCCTCTCCAACTCCCTCTCCTAGCTGCCTATAAATACCAGCTTCATATCCCCTGTTTGACAGGTTAGTTTTCACCGTGAAACAGGAAATACAAACCTGGGCATTCTTCTTTGAGAGGCTGAAAGATCCCCAGAGAGTTTGCTTCTTTTCACTGGGTATTTGTAGACTGGGTTTAGGAGGGTGTGAGGGAGAGTTACAAGGCCCTTTTCCTTGTCCCTTAGAGTGATCAAACCCAGGATTGCAGCAAAGCCAAGTTGCTGCCATCCATTGTGGCTTTTTGTTCTTCCAGCGGCTAGCACCGCATGTGGAGAGGGATCGGAGGGCCCCCGACATGTCTCCACTCTAGAGGGAGTACTCTTCTACTCCTAGGAGCAAGCCACGCGAGCCGGGATCGCTTCTACTGCTCCAAAACGAAGGAAGAACCAGCTGTCCTGTTCTGCTGTAGAATTTCTGGCAGCAAGTTTTTGGCCGTTTTGTACATCGTGTACACTGTATTTTCCTTGCAGATTTCCATTGGAGATCGAAGAACACTTATCCATCTTGCCACTACTGTGATTCGGGAGCAAACCGAGGTTCGGATAGTAGTGTTTCACTACTGTTTTTCAAGCTCAAAACAGAGCAAAATTTCAGCCCAAGGAAGAAGAAGGCTGGAATAGTTTTATTCCAGCTATTCCAGCCTATTCCAGGTTTATTCCAGAGTTATTCCATGTGGAATAAAGGTATGGAAATTTTTTTTTTAATCATGCATAAATAGATTTATTTGTTTAATATTTTGCAAATATTTTATATCATCATACATGCTTACATGCAACATGAATAGGTTAGGTTCTGGGCGGAGCAGTTTTCTGCTACGAGAATTTTTTTAAAAAAGTTTTAAAATCTATTCTGCTCCTGCAGCTGTTTGCATGCCTAGTGTAGGACCATGTCAAACCACCTGCACCGTTTTCTTTCAGTGGTATCAGAGCAGGTTGCATGTGTAATCTATTTTTGTATGCATGTTTATAGATTAAAAATTGTTTAATCTAAATATGTATCCTGATTTCTTTTTGGAACCTAGTTGAGACCTTCACCATGACCGTGTGTCTTTGACACGATGCGGATCGTCTGTGTTGGCCTCTTCAGAAGGATCCTTAAAGAATATTAAAATTAAAATTGTTTTAATTTGGTGATACATGTTTTAGGCATGTTTTATTGGATATAAAATATTTTTAAAATTTTGAATCTAGATGCATGATTTGTTATGTAAAATTGTTTTACATAGTGACTTAATTAAAAATTATTTAATTAAGCGTTTGGCTTATTAAGTTTTTTTTTTTTTTAGGTTTATGAAATCTAATAATATTTGCATAAGCCATTTGGGTTAAATTTGATTAGCTGACTAGTTGGGTCCATTAATGGGTTAGACCTAAGTTTAGTTGAACCGGATAACAAGAAGATTAAACAAAAGTTGTTTAAGGTCCTTCTTTAGAACTATCTAATAGTTAGATTAGTTGATCCGTTCATCTAAAATGGATCCAATTAGTGGCTTAGTGGATGCCCGAGTCTTTAGGCTAGTCTGATCGAGTCTGGTAAACCGACTGGTGTCGTGGTAGGTTTGGCATTGTGATCATGGTTGTATGAGGCTACCTCTTTCCTGGCCAACTTGGTTGGTTTCTAGGAAAGATGGTTAATGGCGGATACTCACCCATGATCTCACCTACCTGGCTAGTCGAGTCGACCAGAACTGATTGGAAAAGCTCAATTACTCGAGTTAACCCATAACACCCAGGTTGATCGGTCTGACTAATCTATAGGTGCCCATGGATCAATTTGTTGATTTATTTCAACCCTCCTAGAATCTGATTGATTCAGTGGGAGGATGATCCATGTCCTTGTCTTTTTCTTCTATCACAACTTAAAAAAATCCTCTAAAATTATTAGGTCCTTAAAAAGACTAAGTCAAAGAGTTGACAGTGTCTTAGCCTCCCATTAAGTTGGATAGAAATGTGTCCACTAGCTTGGTGTACATCGGTAGTTCCATAGAACGGGTGTAAATCCGGCGACTGGAATTTCTATCTGATCGATGATGGTTCAGTGCAACTGATGGGGGACTAATATGCATGCAATTTTTTTTGTATGTTTTACATGTTGAGTTAGGTGATTAATTCCCGAATTTCAGATCAAAATTATTTGTAGGGAATTTTGTATGAATTTTTGAAGATCAGCATGAAGATTAGGACCTAGAAAAGTAGCAAAGAAGGACCGCCGGGACTGAGAAGCCTCGGTTAGGGCAAGTTCTCCCACAATAAAATTACTGGAGGTAGAGGGGTGTACCTGACAATGTCTGTGAAGATCGCAGCGAAGGGGTCTCTCGTTCCTCGACGGATGCGGCCTGGAAAACCGAGCCAAAGACCCGTGGATACCCGGCTTTCTGCTCGGTGATCCGATTGAGGCTTGGCTGGAGTCGTTGGATTCGTAGGAACTCGGGGACCTGTAAACGACCTGTCAGGGTTAGAAAACTTATAAAGGAACAAGAAAACAAAGGAAAAATAGCAAGGAAAGGCTTCTTTTGGAGTGGGCGTCCAGGGATCTGAGAGGCTTGTTGGCAGCAGGAAGATGATTGCACCACTGGGAAGAAAAACTCTAACAAACCCCTTTATGCACACAGCAGGGTAACACACAACTCAATAGAAGAACTCAAGATTTTTATTCATCAAAAATTCTCCCTTCATACAAGAGGCTAGGGTTCCTTAAATAGACCCTTAACCTTGGGCTCTAAGTAAGAGCACATTAGTCTTTACATGAGAATCCTTTTCCCTCTCAAACCCTAGCTATAAAATAAAGAAATATTAGGAAGAAAAATCCCTAAAAATTCTCTTGACTTGGTCAACACACCAAGGACGCCTAGGGGGCATGTTCAGCTTCTAGGAGCAGCAAGGGGCCGGCCCAAAGGGGCCCGGGTGCATGGGTTTGGGCCTTTGGAAGCTGGGGTGGCCTGGTAGCCAGGTAGCAGGAATATTCCCTGGTATCTTGCTTCTTAGGGGCTTGGGCTTGGCGCCTGGGCTTGATTTCTTTGGGCTAGGATATAGATGGACCTCTAAAATCATGGATGCCTTGGTATATGAATATTTTGGCATCTGGAAGGGAATCTGGGCATCTGGAGGGCATCTGCAAGAAATCAGGGTTTTCTGAATTTTCCTCCTAGGGTCTTCAAATCTTCAAGCTGGGTTGGACTTGGGCTATACTTCCATGTCTTCAATCTAGTTGGACTTGGTCTTCACTTGTATGATATAGTCTTGAGTCTTCAGTATGCTTGGACAGGACTCAAAAAAAATAAAATTAGCTCAACATGAGCTGACTAGCATTGGACTGAACTAGCTCAACATGAGCTGACTAGTACAGAACTGAAATAACAACTAAAAATACTCAAATGACAACTAAAATGGACTTAGATGAGCTAAGCCCTTATTACAGATGGACTCATAAATTATTGATCAATTTACAGAGCGTTGAAAAGCCTCTATCTTATTCTGGTGCCTCAGGTGTCCCCACCAATTCTCCCGGGGTGGGAGGAACTCGACCCTGTCGAGTGAAGGTCAGACTGGCTCACATATCTCTCGAGAAGGTCTGGGTTGAGGCGTTGCAAGTCCTCTCGAGAAATCCACGAATCATCCGACTTTGGCCGGCCTTGCCATCAGACCAGGAAGCGTTGATAGTCATGGCCCTGGGTCATGATGGCTTGATCGTCCAGGATACGCTCGATCCATTCTCCTCTCTCAGGCCGAATTTGTTTGTGGACACTCTAGGTTAGGGTCACTCATAATGAAAAGGAATAGGTCCAAAGGCCTCACTAGGTAGCGCTGCCGGTTCCCTATACTCAACCAGGTCTGTAATATTGAAGGTAGAACTAATGCCCAAATCCAAAGGCAAGTCTAACACCTAGGCATTTGATCCAACCTTCTCTATCACTTTAAAAGGTCTGGCTCTGCGAGCATGAAGCTTCTTTTAGGCCCTAAGACTAACCAAGATAGAATCCACTACATCAAATTCTTTGATCCATCTTCGGGAATTAGCCAGTTTGTTTAAAATTAGTATAGGTGGTGAACATGCTGGGCACATGCAGACTCCTAACAAAATGATGCAAAGGACTCAAACTAAACCTAATACACTCGACTTTGCATTCCTATCGAAGGAAATTTATTAGACTTTTATTGGCCTAAACCTAAGAGACTATGGACTCTCTAGGTCTGACCCTAGTGTGGTATGCACAAGAGTATTTACAATGGACTCCAAGCAAATGCCAGAGGGTATGCCAGAAGTATAATGCAAACCTAACATGCGTAATGAATGCATGAGTACACTAATCTCAGTTAAATGCAATCTAATAATCCTAGAAATTGATGGGAGACCCGAAACCTATCCGGGTTTCACCTTTTTAATTTTTTTTAGAATTTTAAAAAAAAATTTAGAATTTTGTATTTTAGTTATTCCCGCTATTCCGTCTATTCCCTTTATTCCATGTTATCCCGGTGTTATTCCAACTTTATTCCAGGCTATTCCTATCAGTTTCAACCTCCAGAAAAATCACAGAGGCTTTTTTTTTTTCGATTTTTTTTCCCCACCGGTCCACGATCGGCCGTGCCCGACCCCCGCCACCGCCGCCGCCCGCCGGCCGGCGCTTCGCCGATCCGCCACCCGGCCGCCCCGCCGGCATCCCGCTGGGCCTCACGCCCGTGGGAAGACCCGCGGATCGTGGAAGACCAACGGTCATCCACGGCCGCCGCCGCCATTCGCCGCCGCCGTCGTGCCGCCACGCCGCCACCGTCCGCCCGCCGCGCGCCACCAGGCCCCCCGTCGCCGCCCGCTGGGCCTCACGCCCGTGGGAAGACCCGCGGACCATGGAAGACCAACGGTCAACCACGGCCACCGCCGCCGTTCGTCGCCGCCGTCGTGCCGTCCCGCCGTCGCCGTCTGCCCGCTGGCGCGCCACCAGGCCGCCCCACCGCCGCCCGCTGGGCCGGGTGCCGAACATCCAGATGCCCCTGTTGCTCGGCCGTGAAGGGAGCTTCTGCACGCTTTTCAGAGCAGCCAAATGAAGCTTCTGCATGCTTTTCAGAGCAGCCAAATGAAGCTTCTGCACGCTTCTCAAAGCAGTGGAAGAAGAGTTGTTTTTGCATGATTTTTGGAGTAGCACGAGTTTCAAAGCGGAGGGGATTTCAAAATTCAAATAAACGGGATTTATTTGGTAATTTTTTTAATAAATGTAATTTGGGAAATTTGGGGATTTTGATTTTGAATTTGATTTCAAAATCAAGGGAGAATTTCAGGAGATTTTATTTTTGAATTTCAAAAGGGATATGGGCATCTATAAATACCCATACTCTCGTAAAAAAAAACAGTTGAATGAAATTTTTGAGTGTTCTTCCAGTGTGTGGTTCTGGGCAGAGGCCCTTTTTCCTTCGTCCTTCGGGACGTCGAGGGGTGTGAGGCCCCAAGTATCTCCTTTCTCCCTCCCACCTTCGCGCATTCCCCTCGTGGCCTTGAGAACCATCCTAACGCCTCTAAGTACTGAGGAGGGCGTAATGCCTTAGAGGTGGACGGTCTCTTCGTTAGGGTGAGTCCCAAGATCCATGAGTTCTCCCCCACCCCCGTCCTTCGTGACCTTGAGATCCATCCTAGCGCCTCTAAGTATTGAGGAGGGCATAATGCCTTAGAGGTGGATGGTCTCTTCGTTAGGATGAGTCCCAAGGTCTAGGAGTTCTCCCCCACCCCCGTCCTTCGTGACCTTGAGATCCATCATAGCGCCTCTAAGTATTGAGGAGGGCGTAATGCCTTAGAGGTGGACGGTCTCTTCATTAGTATGAGTCCCAAGGTCTAGGAGTTCCCGTCCCAGCCTCCCATCCCCATCGTTCCTTCGCCATCTCCGCCAAGAAATTTTTTTTTTTTTTTTTTTTTTAAAAAAAGAGCCCAATCGTTTTAGGATTTTCGGGGGTCGTTCTATCCTAGTCCCGGAGGCTTCTTAGCCCTCCCACGATCCTTGATTTGCTTTAGGTGTTTTTCCTCTTTTCAAAATAAATATAGGTTTTCTTCTCTTCCTTCGTTCTACATCAATTTGGTATCAGAGCTAGTAGTGGGCTAGGATTTGCTTAGTCCTCGAACTCGACGGAGTCGAGTTCTTCGTGCTGCAGGAGAATGATGGGGGACCCGAAACCTATCCGGGTTTCACCTTTTTAATTTTTTTAGAATTTTAAATTTTTTTTAGAATTTTTGTATTTTAGTTATTCCTGCTATTCCACCTATACCCTTTATTCCCATGTTATCCCGGTGTTATTTTAACTTTATTCCAGGCTATTCCTATCTCCTTCAACCTCCAGAAAATCACAGAGGCTTTTTTTTTCCGATTTTTTTTGCCCCACCGGTCCGCGATCGGCCGTGCACGACCCCCGCCACCGCTGCCCGCCGCCGGCGCTCCGCCGATCCGCTGCCAGGCCGCCCTGCCGGCATCCCGCTGGGCCTCACGCTCGTGGGAAGACCTGCGGACCGTGGAAGACCAACGGTCATCCACGGCCGCCGCCGTCGTGCCACCGTGTCGCCCCGCCGCTGCCGTCCGCCCGCCGCGCCGCGCCACCAGGCTGCCGCACCGCCGCCCGCTGGGCCTCACGCCCGTGGGAAGACCCGCAGACCGTGGAAGACCAACGGTCATCCACGGCCGCCGTCGTCGTTCGCCGCCGCCATCGTGCCGCCCCGTCGCCATGCTACCCTGCCGCCGCCGTCGTGCCGCCCCGCCGCCGTGCCACCCCGCCATCGCCGTCCGCCCGCCGGCGCGCCACCAGGCCGCCCCGCCGCCGCCCGCTGGGCCGGGTGCCGAAGATCCAGATGCCCCTGTTGCTCGGCCGTGAAGGGAGCTTTCGCATGCTTTTCAGAGCAGCCAAATGAAGCTTCTGCACGCTTCTCAAAGTGGTGGAAGAAGAGTTTTTTGCATGATTTTTGGAGTAGCACGAGTTTCACAGCGGAGGGGATTTCAAAATTCAAATAAACGGGATTTATTTAATATTTTTTTTAATAAATATAATTTGGAAATTTGGGGATTTTGATTTTGAATTTGATTTCAAAATCAAGGGAGGATTTCAGGGGATTTTATTTTTGAATTTCAAAAGGGATATGGGCATCTATAAATACCCATACTCCCCTTGTAAAAAAAAATAGTTGAATGAAATTTTTGAGTGTTCTTCCAGTGTGTGGTTCTGGGCTGAGGCCCTTTTTCCTTTGTCCTTCGGGACGTCGAGGGGTGTGAGGCCCCAAGTATCTCCTTTCTCCCTCCTACCTTCGCGCCTTCGCCTCGTGGCCTTGAGAACCATCCTTACGCCTCTAAGTACTTAGGAGGGCGTAATGCCTTAGAGGTGGACGGTCTCTTCGTTAGGGTGAGTCCCAAGATCCATGAGTTCTCCCCCACCCGGTCCTTCGTGACCTTGAGATCCATCCTAGCGCCTCTAAGTATTGAGGAGGGCGTAATGCCTTAGAGGTGGACGGTCTCTTCGTTAGGATGAGTCCCAAGGTCTAGGAGTTCTCCCCCACCCCCGTCCTTCGTGACCTTGAGATCCATCCTAACGCCTCTAAGTATTGAGGAGGGCATAATGGCTTAGAGGTGGATGGTCTCTTCGTTAGGATGAGTCCCAAGGTCTAGGAGTTCCCATCCCAGCCTCCCATCCCCATCGTTCCTTCGCCATCTCCACCAAGAAATTTTTTTTTTTTTTTTAAAAAAAAAAAGAAAAAAAGAGCCCAGTCGTTTTAGGATTTTCGGGGGTCGTTCTATCCTAGTCCCGGAGGCTTCTTAGCCCTCCCACGATCCTTGATTTGCTTTAGGTGTTTTTCCTCTTTTCAAAATAAATATAGGTTTTCTTCGTGTCCTTCGTTCTACATCAGAAATGCTGGAGGTGTCAGGAAAGGGCAGAAAATAGGAAGTGGGTTCAGAATTAGTTTGGTAGGGTAGAGAAAAAGGTTCTAGGTTAGTTGGATACAGTAGGATAAAAGACGGGGTGTCAGGAACTAATCCTATACTAATGAGGCTAACCCTACGAGGTTGCGGTATATCTATGGGGTTTGCATAATGGAAGGATGGTTACTAATCTCAGGGAAGAGGTCCTTAATGGGAACTATAGGAGGAGGCTCATCTTGAAGGTACCGACTCAAAGAGATCAAGTCCTTAATAAATTCTTCTGGTTCTTGTATTTTTGGACTAGACTTTATAATTTGAATCTCCTCTATGGTTTCCTTAGGTAAGGCTCTAGCAGCAGTACCTAGGTTTTCTTCCTCTATTTGTTCTTCCATTATAGCTTTAGGTTGGATGTGGTCAAGGTCAACTAGCTCTAGGTTGGTTTCTACCTGGGTATCTACTGGGTCAGCTAATTCTAGGTCTACTAAAGGTGTCTCCTCTTCTCCTTCATACTCATCCACTAGGCTTGCATCAGCTTCATACACTTCTGCGTTAATGTAAGCCTTGTCAAACTTAGGAATGGTTGGAGAAGGTCGGCTAGGGGAAAATTGGCTAGGTCCTAGTTTCTGATTATGGACACTAATCCTAGTAGGTTCAAGTTGTCTAAGGGATAGTGGCTCACTACTGGGCTCATATTTAGGGGTGCTAATCCTATGGGGTTCAAGTTGACTAAGGAAAACCTGACTAGTACTAGATTGATACTTAGGGGTTATGGGTTCTCTGGGCTCATAGGACAAGGGTGCAGATCTATAGGTCATGGGATTATAAGATCTGGGGTCATAGGATTTTGGGTCAGCTCTATGGTCAGGTTCTAAGGATGGATCATGGTATGGGGTCCTCCTAAGGTTGGGCTCTCTATATGGGTCAGGATATTGGGTCCTCCTAGGGTTGGACTCCCTATATGGGTCAGAATATTGGGTTCTCCTAGGGTTGGACTCCCTATATGGGTCAGAATATTGGGTTCTCCTAGGGTTGGACTCCCTATATGTGTCAGAGTATTGGGTGTTGGGTCTACTAGGCTCATAGGGTGTGGGTGCATAGGATCTATGATCATGGGATCTAGAGTCATAGGATTTAGGTTCATAGGTTATGGATTCATATGTTCTAGGTTCATAGGATTTGGAGTCATAAGATCTATAAGTTATGGATATACTAGGCTTATAGGGAGAGGGTAAATAGGATCTATCTTCCTGGTCTACAAAATCCTGATTGGGTCTTCTAGGACTAACCTTAGGGATTGGGTCATGACGATGGGCTCCCCAAGGTTCGACCTCTTGGTATGGGTCAGGTTCTGGGGTCCTCCTAGGCTGAGGGTTATAGTATGGGTCAGGATGAGGGGCTCTCCTAGGTTCGACCTCAGGGTATGGATTAGGGTTTGGGGTCCTCCTAGGTTGAGGGGAATTAGGATCTGGCTCAGACTGTGACCCATGGGTTTTTCCTGGGGTCCCTACCCGGACTTCTAACTGCTCAAACCTATTGGCAAGATGGTCAATTCTATCATTGGTTTGAATACCAGATTAAGTTAACTGGGTCACCATCTAGGCCATTTGATCAGCTAGGGCTTTTATTTGGGCTTGTAAATTTTCCATGGGTTCAGACATTTGTGAAGGAGGTGGGTGATATGAAACTCCTGATCTAGTGCTCATGCAAGACTCGATCAGACCGACTACAGCTGACTAGACCTAGAGTCTAAACTAGATGCTTAATCAGGGTGGCAAACTAGCCTATAGTAACCCTGTACTCAGCCAGGCAGGTGTAAGGGGAGTGTTAGGTCCCAGATTGCCAATCCTAGACACCAATTAGAGATTGGCCAGGTAGGCGGATCAGCATACAAGCCCTTCGGGATTGAATCCCTAAACCACCATTCTAGACCCCAAGCACAAGGAACACACAGGTTAGTCTTGACACAGTGATCTAACACTTAGCTCGGACCCGATCAGTTGGTGTCCCTAACCCACTAGGGCAACTTAGGTCTAATCGATTTTAAGTTAGGCTTGGGACCGAATGCAAGCAAGGTGGTTTTGGGCTAAGAAAATGTAATGACCTCCTTCCCTTATCTGGTATAAAGAGAGTGCCCTTAAAGTAAATTATGTAATGATGGCAGGCAGATGAGGATGCAAATTAGGGTTTAGATATTTTTTGATATTTTTGGAGAATATGTAATTTTTTTTTATATTTTTTTTAATAGAAGAAAACTGGAAAATTATGGCCTAATATGCAGGAAATATTCTAAAATTAAAAGATATGCAAAAATGCTAAACAAAATCCTAAAACTTCCAAACTTGTCATGCTGAAAAAACAGAGCCGAAAATTTGTAGGCTGTATTTTGGCTTGAAGAAAACTCATAGGACATAATAAAATCTGATAAAATTCTTAAATTACTGTGAATTATGATGAATCTAGAAAAATAAATTTCAGAATATTTAGAGTTTTAATCAGGAAGAAATAAATATAATAACAGAGTATATACGGACTAAATAATTGCAGAAAACAAGCCCTAATCTATGCTCTGATACCAAATGATGGGGGACTAATATGCACGCAATTTTTTTGTATGTTTTACATTTTGAGTTATGTGATTAATTCTCGAAATTCAGATCAAAATTATTTGTAGGGAATTTTGTATGAATTTTGAAGATCACCATGCAGATTAGGACCTAGAAAAGTAGCAAAGAAGGATCGCCGGGGCTGAGAAGCCTCGGTTAGGGCAAGTTCTCCTACAATAAAACTACTGGAGGTAGACGGGTGTACCTGATAATGTCTGTGAAGATCGCAGTGAAGGGGTCTCTCGTTCCTCGACGGATGTGGCCTGGAAAACCGAGCTAAAGACCCGTGGATACCCGGCTTTCTGCTTGGTGATCCGATTGAGGCTTGGCTGGAGTTGTTGGATTCGTAGGAACTCGGCGACCTGTAAACGACCTGTCAGGGATTAGAAAACTCACAAAGGAACAATAAAACAAAGAAAAAATAGCAAGGGAAGGCTTCTTTTGGAGTGTGCGTCCAAGGATCTGAGAGGCTTGTTGGCAGCAGGAAGATGATTGCAGCACTAGGAAGAAAAACTCTCACAAACCCCTTTATGCACACAGCAGGGTAACACACAACTCAATAAAAGAACTCAAGGTTTTTTATTCATCAAAAATTCTCCTTTCATACAAGAGGCTAGGGTCCCTTAAATAGACACTTAACCTTGGGCTCCAAGTAAGGGCATATTAGTCTTTACATGAGAATCCTTTTTCCTCTCAAACCCTAGCTAGAAAATAAGGAAATATTAGGTAGAAAAATCCTTAAAAACTCTCTTGACTTGGTCAACACTCCAAGGATGCCTAGGGGGCGTGTTGGTCTTCTAGGAGCAGCAAGGGGCCGGCCCAAAGGGGCCCGGGTGCATGGGTTTGGGCCTTTGGAAGCTGGGGTGGCCTGGTAGCCAGGTAGCAGGAATATTCCCTGGTATCTTGCTTCTTAGGGGCTTGGGCTTGGCGCCTGGGCTTGATTTCTTTGGGCTAGGATACAGATGGACCTCTAAAATCATGGATGCCTTGGTATATGAATATATGTTAGCATCTGAAAGGGAATCTGGGCATCTGGAGGGCATCTGCAGGAAATCAGGGTTTTCTGAATTTTCCTCATGGGATCTTCAAATCTTCAAGCTGGGTTGGACTTGGGCTATACTTCCATGTCTTCAATCTAGTTGGACTTGGTCTTCACTTGTATGATATAGTCTTGAGTCTTCAGTATGCTTGGACAGGACTCAAAAAAATAAAATTAGCTCAACATGAGCTGACTAGCATTGGACTGAACTATCTCCACATGAGCTGACTAGTACAGAACTGAAATAACAACTAAAAATACTCAAATATCAACTAAAATGGACTCAGATGAGCTAAGACATTATTACAGATGGACTCATAAATTATTGATCAGTTTACAAAGGGTTGAAAAGCCTCTATCTTATTCTGGTGCCTCAGGTGTCCCCACCAGCAACCTCCTTAACGGGACCAGGTGGGCCGGCCATAGTCGGGCTTGGTCTTTAGTTAGCTGGAAGCATTAGATTTGTCATTTTAATGGTTCGACCTAACCAGAGACCCGCAATAGGAGGCCCCTAGGCCGATTGGGGTGTTCTCTAGGGCAAAATAAAATACTGAAAATTGTTTAGGAAAATAATTGGTTTACGAACCTTCCTTTAGGCTCGTATGGGTGAGCTGGCCATAGTCGGGCTCATGCGAGGCCTATTGGATTTCAGTACCTACTTGAAAAAGATTTTTTTTCACGGATTGAAGTTAGAGGCTACCAATCTGAAAAATTAGTGGGAGAAACCTTTAGACTAAAGTCCAAGTCTTTTGGTTAAATTATTAATTCATACACTAATTTGGTCTTATTTTATTTTCAGATATCTTCTAATTTATCGCTCCGGTCACTTCTCGATAATGAGAAGTTAAAGGGTCACAACTTCAATAGTTGGTATCGAAGATTGAGAATCGTTCTGGAGCATGAACGGATCCTCTATGTGATAACGGATCCGGCACCTGAAATCCCTCCCGCTAATGCACGGAGTGCGGTCAGAGATGCTTATCTAAAGTGGGTCTCTGATCGGACTACTGTCCGATGCATTATGTTAGCGGCGATGAACGACGAGTTCAGTCGCAAATTTGAGGAGGCCCAACCTGATGAAATCCTTCAAAAGTTGAAGGAATCCTTCGGCACCCCGGATGATGTAGAACGGTACAAAGTGTCTTGTGCCATCTACAACTCCAAGATGCCGAATGGTGGTTCAGTCACTGATCATGTATTGTACATGATTGAGCTGATTGAAAAACTGGGCAAACTCGGATGCCCCTTGCACGAGCAGCTCGGCAAGGATGCAATCCTGAATTCTCTTCCCTCCTCCTATCTTGATTTTCTCGATCATTATAGAATGAACAAGCCTGCAGTCAACTACCATGGTCTTTTGGGGTTACTGCAGACTTTCGAGAAAGACCACCAACTGAATAAGGGGGTGGTGAATTTAGTGGGAGGAAGTAGAGGTCGTCGTCCCTTTAAGAAAGGGAAGAAGAAAATAAATAAAAAAGGAAAGAAGGTGCAGAATGCTCCTGGCCCTAGTCAGACCAGGAAGTATAAGGCTGATCAATCTTCTACAGAGTGTTTCTATTGCAAGAAGAAGGGACACTGGAAGAGGAACTATCCTCTTTATATTACGTCATTTGATCCGAATAGGCCGAGGAAGCAGAAGTCTGCTGAACAAGGTATTTATATGATAAAACCTTGCAATTACTCAATTGTTGATACTGCTAACTGGGTATTGGATACTGGTAGTCCAATTCATGTTTGTAATTCGTTACAGGGACTTCAAGTTAGCAGAAGATTTGAAGATGGAGAACAGTTTCTGAGCGTTGGGAATAGAAATCGTGTTCCAGTACTGGCGGTCGGAGTCCTGCGTCTTGTCTTTGAGTCTTGTACTATTGAACTAGTCGACTGTCACTATTGTCCTAGTTTCATTATAAGCATAATCTCTGTAGGCCTTTTGGCCAATTGTGGTTTAGAACTATCAATAAAAGGAGATTTTTGCAATGTTATTTTGAATAACTCTGTGATAATGAAAGCTAGATTAAAAAATGGCATATACGTACTATCAAGGCCTGTTAGTGTAATGTACACATCTAGCAAACGCCCAAGATTAGATAATGTCAACGATTTGTATCTTTGGCACTGTAGGCTAGGTCATATTAACCAAAATAGGATAAACAAGATGCGAGAAGATGGACTCCTCGAGGTCAGTGATTCTGAATCACTGCCCACTTGTGAATCCTGTTTACTTGGTAAAATGACCAAGTCATCTTTTACTGGAAAAGGTGAACGAGCCACAGAACTTCTAAGTCTAATAAATACTGATGTATGTGGACCGATGAAAGTAAGTGCCAGAGAAAGATACAAATATTTCATTACTTTTACAGACGACTTTTCAAGGTTCGGTTATGTCTTTTTAATGAGACATAAGTCTGAGTCGTTTGAAATGTTCAAACGATACCGTAATGAAGTAGAAAAATAAATTGGAAAAAGTATTAAAACCCTTCGATCTGATCGAGGTGGTGAATACTTATCTGGTGAGTTTTTGACATATCTTGAGGAGAATGGAATTCTCTCTCAGTGGACTCCTCCAGGAACACCACAGTTGAATGGTGTGTCTGAAAGTATATATCGAACCTTGTTGGACATGGTTCGATCCATGATGGGCTTTGCAACTCTGCCGCTATCCTTTTGGGGATATGCGCTTCAGACAGCCTGTTACTTGTTAAATAATGTTCCAAGTAAGTCTGTTGTCTCCACTCCGTATGAGATGTGGAATGGGCGTAAACCCTCAATCTCACACCTTCGGGTCTGGGGTTGTCCGGCTTACGTAAAGCGTTTAGACTCAGACAAACTTGGTCCAAGGTCTGATCGGTGTTTATTCATTGGTTATCCTTAGGAAACCAAAGGGTATTTCTTCTACTTGGAGAAGGAACAAAAGATGTTCGTTGCTCTTAGAGCTATCTTTTTGGAAAAGGAGTTCCTTGGAGAAGGAACTATAGCCTCTAAGATTGAACTTGATGAAGTTCAGCCAATAGAAGAACCTGCACACTCTAAGGACATCGTAGAACCGGCTGTGATTGAATCACACACAGAACCCATTAGGAGATCCGGTGGAATACCGTGTTAGCTAGACAAATACTACGGTTTCTTGGTCCGGGACGGCGATCCCATTGAGCTCGATGAGAACAATGAGGATTCGATCACCTATATGGATGCTCTTCAGAGATCTGACTCTGAGGCATGGCTTGGAGCCATGCGATCCAAAATGGAGTCCATGGAAATCAACAATGTTTGGACATTGGTTGATCCGTCTGAAGGAATAAAACCCATCGGGTGTAAATGGATCTTCAAGAGGGAAAGGGGCGCAGATGGGAAGGTAGAGACCTATAAAGCCCGTCTGGTTACCAAGGGGTATCGTCAGCGATATGGTATTGATTATGACGAGACTTTCTCCCTTGTGGCAATGCTCAAGTCCATTCTGATCATGCTTGCTTTGGCAGCATCTGACAGATGGATGTCCTGACCGCTTTCCTAAATGGGGAGCTGGAAGAGGAGGTGTATATGATACAGCCTGACGGGTTCACATCCACAGATGAATCAAAAGTATGTAAGTTGCAGAGGTCCATCTATGGACTCAAGCAAGCGTCTCGAAGTTGGAACTTACGGTTTGATAGATGTATCAAATCATATGGCTTCGTTAGGAACGGAGAAGAACCATGCATCTATAAATGGGTTAATGGTTCTGTGATTGTATTCCTAGTACTGTATGTTAACGACATTCTCTTAATCGGGAATGATGTCGCAGCATTACAAGGAATAAAGGTCTGGTTATCATCTCAGTTCTCCATGAAGGACTTGGGTGAAGCTTCTTACATACTAGGTATGAAGATCTATAGAGATAGATCTAAGAAGCTTTTGGGATTGTCCCAGTCTACATACATTGACACTGTGCTGAAACGGTTCAGCATGAAAAATTCTAAGAAAGGCTATCTCCCGATAGGTTCTGGAAATACTCTTTCCAAGAAGGATTGTGCGACAACTCTAGAGGAAAGAGAGCACATGAGTAGAGTACCTTATGCTTCTGCAGTAGGCTCTATCATGTATGTTATGACTTGTACTAGACCAGATGTGGCATACTCACTAGGAGTAGTGAGCAGATACCAGTCTGACCCAGGTGAGGCGCATTGGAAGGTGGTTAAGTCCATCCTTAAGTATTTGAGAAATACTAAAGATCAATGGCTGATTTATGGAGAACCTGACTTGAAACTTGTGGGGTACTCAGACTCCAGTTTCCAGTCGGATAGAGAAGATAGCAAGAGTGTGTCAGGGTTTGTTTTTACCCTGAATGGAGGAGCGATCTGCTGGAAAAGTTCCAAGCAGGCAACTATTGCAGACTCGGTATGCGAAGCAGAATATATTGCAGCATCAGATGCAGCAAAGGAAGCTGCGTGGTTGTGGAAGTTCCTTGGAGAGCTAGGGGTGGCACCTTCCCTAGATGGTCCTGTTCCGGTGTATTGTTACAGCACTGGAGCCATTGCTCAAGCTAAAGAGCCTAAAGCTCATCACCGCACCAAGCACATTCTATGGAGGTACCACCTCATACGAGAGATCGTAGAACGAGGCGACATCAATCTTCTGAAGATCGATGGAAAAGAAAATCTTGCCGACCCCTTCACTAAAGCCCTTAGAATAAAAGAGTTCGACTATTATAAATGGGAAATGGGTATTAGATACTCTTCTGATTGGCTTTAGTACAAGTGGGAGTTGTTGGGAATTGTGTCCCAAAGCCAATCACCTGGGTTGTAGGCGGTTGTGCTCAGTATTGTACTCTTTTTATGAATTAATAAAATATTATTTTGGCAGCTCATCACATATTGTATTTCCCTGAAATGAACTCTTTCTATGTGATGAAGTCCTTAGGATTACATTGACTTCGATATAGAGAGGATGTATCGAGTGGTCCTTAAACCCTGTTCACAACCAAAGGATATATTGTACTGGACGACAATATATCAAGTATAGGTTGTTGTAGTTCACATCGTTTGGTTGTCCTCTTAACCAAATGAGTGTGGTGACACTGATGTGATCTACAAGTGGGATATGTGATATCTCATTGAACATGACTATGTGCAGCCCCTTTCTGCCAAAGGGATACTCATGATTGGATATGGGTATATGTGTCCCTCTGACCTGAGGTCATCACGGTAGCTTGCAAGCAACTCCCTATGCTTTGGTGCCGAACTACCCGGATTTCTAATCCGGTGATGGAAGGTTTCTAGGTATAGGCAAGAACTTGTGGAGCAGTGATGGACCAAGATGGAATTGACCTGTCCAAATAGTTTGGATTGAATGTCTCACAGTATCTCAATTTAGCAAATCCTCGGTCGGGGTCATCCTAGTGAAGTGTCACTGGGCTTGCAAGGTTGAGACACGTAGTCGACTGACTCTGTCTGGGTTGGTAGCCCAATCTCAGTCATCCTAAGATTAGAGGTCAAAGGGATGAATTATACGGTAACCATATGCCAGAGGTTCGATAGTTTTCTCCAGCATCTTCGACCTATCCAGACGCCGGGACCCATTGCTAGATGGTTTCCTGTGCTGGTACTAGAATTTTTCTAGTGCTACTGTTTAGGTTCGAACCTGTGAGGTCACACGCCACAGAGGATTACTCTCTGATCCGGATACCGATTACGATTAGGAA
This sequence comes from Areca catechu, assembly GCA_021397845.1. Lineage (NCBI taxonomy): Eukaryota > Viridiplantae > Streptophyta > Magnoliopsida > Arecales > Arecaceae > Areca > Areca catechu. The sequence continues at coordinate 83,354,172 of CM038052.1, forward strand.
TCATCTCGGTTTTATGGTCATAGTATTTTTTGATCACTCTTTTTCCCGTCTTGCCCTTGTCTGTGTCAACCGAAAATTGTTCCGGGTTGACCAGGACTGTGCCAGGATTTTTCTGAATCAGTTTTGAACTGATTCGGTGTTCGTTTTGGCCTTCAATTGGTTGTGAACCAATTTTAATCCCATGAACCAATTTAATTGGGCTTGAACCGGTTCAATTGGATTGAACCAAGAGGTTTAATGGGATTGAACCAAATTAGGAATGGACCGGTTTCACCGTGTAAATGTTTACACGTTACGCTGGAAAGAGTCCAAGCATCAAAATAAGGCCAAACAACGCTGGGTGAGCATCCTTTCTTCTCCCTCCACTAGATGGCTTTAACCCTAGTTTATGTTTGGTTAAATGGGTGTAACGCAGCCTCTAACACTTCATCTTCTCCAACTCCCTGTCCCAGCTGCCTATAAATACCAGCTTCATATCCCCTGTTTGACAGGTTAGTTTTTACCGTGAAATAACAAATACAAACCTGGGCATTCTTCTTTGAGAGGCTGAAAGATCCCCTGAGAGTTTGTTCTTTCCACTGGGTATTTGTAGATTGGGTTTTGGAGGGTGTGAGGGAGAGTTACAAGGCCCTTTTCCTTGTCCCTTAGAGTGCTCAAACCCAGGACTGCAGCAAAGCCAGGTTGCTGCCGTCCACTGTGGCTTTTTGTTCTTCCAGCAGCTAGCACAGCGTGTGGAGAGGGATCGGAGGGCCCCCGGTGTGTCTCCCCTCTAGAGGGAGCACTCTTCTACTCCTAGGAGCAAGCCACGCTAGCCGGGATCGCTTCTACTGCTCCAAAACGAAAAAAGAACCAGCTGTCCTATTCTGCTGCAGAATTTATGGCAACAGGTTTTTGGCCATTTTGTACATCGTGTACACTGTATTTTCCTTGCAGATTTCCATTGGTGATCGAAGAACACTTATCCATCTTGCCGCTGCTACGATTCGGGAGCAAACGGAGGTCCGGATAGTAGTGTTTCACTGCTGTTTTTCAAGCTCAAAATAGAGCAAAATTTCAGCCCAAGGAAGAAGAAGGCTGGAATAGTTTTATTCCAGCTATTCCAGCCTATTCTAGGTTTATTCCAGAGTTATTCCAGGCAGAATAAAGGTATGGAAATTTTTTTTTTAATCATGCATAAATAGATTTATTTGTTTAATATTTTGTAAATATTTTATATCATCATACATGCTTACATGCAACATGAATAGGTTAGGTTCTGGGCGGAGCAATTTTCTGCTACGAGAATTTTTAAAAAAAAGTTTTAAAATCCATTCTGCTCCCGCAGCTGTTTGCATGCCTAGTGTAGGACCATGTCAAACCACCTGCACCATTTTTTTTTCAATTTGAAGGTGGACACTCAGGTTCAGGTTCACTCTTAAAAGAAAGGTCAGGCCCAAATGGCTCGCTAGGTATGTTTACGGGTTGCCTATACTCGACTAAGTTAGAGATATTGAATGTCGAGCTAATTCCATAATCCGGAGGTAATTCTAGCACATAGGCATTAGGGCCCATTCTCCTAATCACTTTAAAGGGACTAGCCCCACGAGCATGAAGCTTCTTAACGGTTCCCGGTGGAAACAGTTCAGGCCTGAGCCTAATCATTACAAAATCCCCTATTTCAAACTCTTTGGCTCGCTTTCGGGAATCAACCATATTATTTTAAAATTATATTTAATGAATAATCTTAATATGATGCAAAATGCATACTCAACTATGCATCCCTACTAAAAAAAATTTTATTGGATGCTCTAGGGCCTAAACCTAACAGATTATGGACTCTCTAGGTTTGACCCTAGTCTGGTATGTACAAGAAAAATTATCAAGGATCCCTAACAAATGCCATAAAGTGTACCAAAAGTAAATGGCAAAAGGGATGGGTTCTAAGGAGTCATGCAGCCTGGTAATTTCAACAAAATGCAACCCCATGGCTCTAAAAATGTGAGATGGCTCTGGGAAGGGGAGAAAATAAGAGTCGGAGTCTTGGGGTAATCTCTGGGCGTCATGAAATAGACCTTTGTTATTCAGGATAATCTTAAGATTTGGACATTGTTCTATAGGTGCAAGTTCTAAGGCTAGATGGGTGTTCCTAGATGGCGGAAGGTCTTTGGGAATGTTATCTTGAATGTTCTCAAAACTGATGTCTACCTTCTGGGGTGGTTCTATAGGGACTTGTTCCTGGACCTCCTCTAAGGGCAATACTTGTGAACCCTCAGCATCCTCTACAATGTTCGATCCTGGCTCAATTACTCCTTCACAGTCTCTAATGGGTTCAGGATCTTTTTCTTTTAGTTCCTCGATGATTTCTACCGGGGGCCCATCTTCACCATATTCCTCTACTAAACTTGATTCACAGATGTCTTCTTTCAATTCTTTAATGGGCTCAGGAGTTTCTTTCCCTAGATTTTCAATGGGTTCAACCTTAAATTCTTCAATGGGTTCAAAGGTTTTTGTACTTAAATTCTCAGATTGTTCATCCTTCTTTCCCTGAAATTCTTCCAACAACTGATTTTAAGGATCGCAGACTTCCTCCTCAGGTTCAACAATGGGTTCGGGTTCAGTTTCAATCGGTTCATCTATAAGTAGGGCAGGGGCGGTGCACCGACAAGCAAAATGCCCAGGTTTATGACACCTATAGTAGTTACCTTGGGGATTGGGTCTCCTCTGGACTTCAATAGCCTTACCCTTGTCCTCTCAACTATATTGGGGTTGATTCAGACTGGGAAGACTAGGACTGGGTCGGGCTAAGCTTGGTCGACTGGGGTCAAATCGGTTCGGGCTTGGTTGACTTGGGTAAGCTTGGCTATAACCTTGGGTGGATCCAGGGATATGGCTCTAGTTCCTAAAGGGCTCAGGTCTTCTGTATGCGGGAGCTCTCTGGAAATGCTCACGGAGCCTAGCAGCTTCCTCTATGGGTCCTAGTCTGGCCTCTATTTGATCACATCTATTAGTCAACTGGTTGCTTAATTGAGTCATGGATTGAGTCATGGATTGAGTTAGGGCTCCAATGTCAGCTCGAAGTTGGTCCATTGCTTCGGCAGGGGGTGGAGAAGGTGGGTGAAAAGAGGTTCCTTATCTAGTGCACATGTAACACACACACAGAATGGTGCTACGATTTACTAGACTTAGGAGATCTCACCAAATGTGAAGTCAAGAAGATGAACCTGGAAGTAGTAACTTGGCACCTGGCCAGGTAAGTGTAAGGTGAGTGGAGGTTCCTCTTTGCTTGCCTAGACAGCGATTTGAAATTGGCCAGGTAAGCGAACCAACTCACTTCCCTTCGGGATCTAGTTCTGAACCACTTGCCTAGACACCAGCTACTCAAGCACACACCAACAAGTGATCTAGCTTGGCTCGACACTTGGGTCGACCCGACTTCATGGGTGTCCCTAGCTCACTAAAGCAGATTAAACATCTAATCAGTTTTAGTTAATGTCTAGGTTTCGATATGTCGGGTGGTGGTTTTTGGGCTATGGACAGGTAATGAAATCCTGGTCCTATGTTAATTTGACGCCCTTATGATGAGTTATGTAAAATGAAGCAAAAAAATGACTAGTTAAATGACTTAAAATTTTCTTATTTTTTTGTGTCTTTCAGATGTGTGAATGCTAAACAAAATGCAGGAATTGAAATATGCCCCTAAATGCAAGAAATAAGCTAGATGGATGAATGAAGCAAGAAATGAGATGCTTGCAAGAATTTCAGACCTGAGATTTTCTTAGGTAGTATTTCGACTTGTAGAAATTTTACAAACTGAAATAAAATTTGAGAAAATAACCAAAAATACTTTGAATTAAATGTGATCTATCAAAATAGAAATCACAAAATTTGGGGGTCCCTACAGAGAGAAACAATTTAATGTTTAGACCATATACAGGCTGACCAGAATGCAGAAAATGAAAGGAACAGAAGCACTAGTCCTAGCCTTGCTCTGGTACCAAAAATGGTGTGGAATTGAGCTCTGATACCACTAATGGTGCAGGGGTGTAGAGAGTAGGGCTAGAGATGCTAGTATGGATGCTTTTGATGCAAAGGAATTTTTATAGTTGATGAGTTTTAGATGTTTTTTTAGGTTTTTGATTCTCGATCACAAACAAAGACTAGAAATAAGAGAAGCTGAATAATAGAAGCCTACACTAGCAATTCAAGTCCCTAAATAGTGAAAATGAGAACAGGATACCGGGATTAAGAAACCCCGGTAGGACTAAGCTCGATACACAATACCTACTTAGGAGATAGGGGCAAACCTCACACGTCTGAAGTGCCCGATGCAGAGATCGCTCAACTCAATGGATGCGGCCTGGGTGCCCGAGCAGTCAAACCCATGGATGCACCAACTTTTGATTGGGTGGTCATGATGGCAAAGCAGACTCTCCGGTGCCCAAGATACCAAGGAGGACTTGTAGGCAAGCAAAGTAGGGATTAGCGAAGTGGAGAGAAGTATTGAAATGGAACTAAGATAGGGTTGAGAAGGGGCTTTGAGCCCGGTTTCTGGCTGGTTTCCGAAGTCGAAGAAGGAGATAACTTAGGGCCTCGCACCCCGTGACGTCTCGGAGGATGAAGGATTGTGGCCTCACACCACTCGACGTCCAGGAGGACGAAGGACTTGCGACACCCTGGGGCGACGGAAAGGTGGCCTCACACCACTCGACGTCCCTGGGGACGAAGGAAGCATCACTCAAACCTAGCCTAGGAGACAATGGTTGGAGGGAAAACAAGACTCAAGCTTTTTTCATTCAATCATTCAATTCCTTACAATGGAGGGATTGGGTCCTTTAAATAGGCACCCAAGGCCCTTTCGAATTTCAAATGAAAAACATACAAACTTCTTGGATGGGCACCCAAAAGCATTGACCTTCTCCTCTCTTTGGCCGACCAAAGGCAGCTTGGATTGGGCGTGGCATGATGCATGGCTTGGAGTGAGGTTCTTGGCACCTTGAACTTGGAAAGAATCTTCTTGGTTTTGGAAGAAGGCATGAAGAGGAGCTTAAAGCAAGGCATGTGTTCTTCCTCCTTCCTTGGTTGGTGTTCTTTCTTTGGTACATGGCTTGACAAGGGGAGTGTTAGGTGGAGGCATCCAAGGCTCTTGTCTCTCCCTTCCAAAGAGGTTGAAGCAAATTGGGAAGATGGCTTGATTGGAGGGCTTGAAGTAAGGGATTTGAATTCCGTACATCATCTTCCATTGACTTCTTCCTTGGCCGACCACCCTTGCATGGCAATGAGCTTGATAGGGGGGAGGGAAAAAGGCTTGAACCATGTGAAGTGGTCCTCCCCATTGGGCATCCTTGCATGCCAAGTGTGCTGCCCACATGGCGAGATGTCATGGCACCATGTTGGATGCATAGGTGGGCCCTGAGTTGACTTGGATTCTTCCCCGACTTGCTTCCAAGGAGACTAAATTTTAAGACCCACTCTTGTAATGGACCCATACTTCTAATAGAATTAGACTGGACTCGATTTGCGACTCGACTTAGTACAGGACTCAATTTGACCTAATTGGTCAAGGTACAGACTCAATTCAAAGAAAAAGACAATTACAAATTTGAGGCTTGAAGCCTTATTACAGGACATAAAGAAGTGGAACCCTAATTTGAGATCCATAGAGGGTTGAGGAGCCTCTGTCAAATCCTGGTGCCCACACCAAATTTCTCCCCATGATTGGCGATTGTGGGTTGTCATTGAGCGGTTCCGGCTAGACTGTAGGCATGGCAGCTGGAGTTGCGCACCATGATCGTGGCATGGAGATTGTCTATTGTAACCGTTGGTTATAATTGCCTATCTGGGCCAGATTGTGGTCCCATCTTCAGATTTTCCCTGTTTAGGGAGATTCTCAGTCGAAGACTTAGTCCTTTGCTTGGGTCGGAGACTTGGAGTCTATCCAGGGTCGGAGATCATGACTCTGGCTGAAGTCGAAGAGTGTGTCTTCGAAAATTGATGAGGAGCCTGGTCTTCGGTTAGGACCGAAGAGGTCATCCGAAGCTCTGACCTTCGGATGTTGTAGATCGGTGAGAGGCCTTGGGTCACCTGTAGTTGGCCTGACCTTTCCATGGTCCGAATTCTGTGGTCCGGAGAAATGTGCTTCGGCTAGTCAAACCAGTGTTCTGTTCGTAGCTAAATTGGGATATCCCAACAAGGAGTAATTAATTGATGGTTAAATATGTAGCCAAAATGAATTGAAATGGAAGGAGAAAAGATGCCTTGAATACCCTGTTCGTCCAAGCCAATGAATACCGTGTGGATTGGTTCAAAACGGTTCACAACTGGTTCAAAAAATCCCAAACCAATTCTAAACTAGTTCATAATAAAATTAGATCAAAATCTAATTTATAAATGGCTTGGTCAAGTCCCGGTCACCCAGAAACAATTCCTGGTGGACCCGAACAAATTAGATCGATCCAAAACCGAGTCAATCCCAAGAGTGCTCAATCAAATTGTTACTGAAATGATTCTTAATCATAAATCGGTACCTGGATCAGGGAGAGATCCTCTATGGCATGTGACCTCATAGGTTCGAACCTAGGCGATAGTACTGGAATAATTCTAGTACCAGCACAAGATACCATCTAGCAATGGGTCCCGGCATCCGGATAGGTCGAAGATGTGAGAGCAATCAATCAAACCTCTAGCATATGGTTATCAAATTATTCATTCCTTTGATCTCCAATGCTTAGGATGACCTAGGGTTAGACTACCAACCCTTGCTGAGTCATTCCACAACATGTCTCCGCAAGTCCAGTGACTCCTCACTAGGACTACCCCGACCGAGGATTTGCTAAATTGAGACACTGTGAGATATTCAATCCAAACTATTTGGACAGGTCAATTCCATCTTGGTCCTCCACTACTCCATAAGTACTTGCCTGTACCTAGAAACCTTCCATCACCAGATTAGAAATCCGGGTAGTCCGGCACCAAAGCACAGGGAGTTGCTTGCAAGCTACCATGATGACCTTAGGTCAGAGGGACACATATACCCATATCCAATCGTGAGTATCCCTTTGGCAGAAAAGGGGCTACACGGAGTCACATTCAATGAGATATCATATATCCCACTTGCAGATCACATCAGTGTCACCACACTCCTTTGGTCAAGAGGACAACCAAACGATATGAACCACAACAACCTACACTTGATACATTGCCGTCCAGTACAATGTGTCCTTTGGTCATGAACCTAGTTTAAGGACCTCTCGATATATCCTCTCTATATTGTAATCAGTGTAGTCCTAAGGACTTCATCACATGAAAAGAGTTCATTATAGGGAAACGTAAGAATGTGATGAGCTACCAAAATAATATTTTTTAATTCATACAAAGAATACAATACTCAATTCAATCGCCTATAACCTAGGCGATTAGCTTTGGGACATAATTCCCAACAACTCCCACTTATACTAAAGCCAATCAGAACAGTATCTAATGCCCATTTCCCTTTTACAAAAGTTGAACTCTTTTATTTTGAGGGCTTTAGTAAAAATGTCGGCCAGATTTTTCTTTCCATCGATCTTCATAAGATTGACGTCGCCTCGTTCTATGATCTCTCGTACGAGGTTGTAGCGCCGCAGAATATGCTTGGTGCGGTGATGAGCTTTTGGTTTCTTAGCTTGAGCAATGGCTCCAGTGCTGTCACAGTACACTGGAACATAACCATCTAGGGAAGATGCCATCCCTAGCTCTCTAAGGAACTTTCGCAACCACACGACTTCCTTCACTGCATCAGATGCTGCAAGGTACTCTACCTCGCATACCGAGTCTGCAACTATCATTTTCTTGGAACTTTTCCAGCAAATCGCTCCTCCATTCAGGGTAAATATAAATCCTGACACACTCTTGCTATCATCTCTGTCTGACTGGAAACTGGAGTCAGTATACCCCACAAGTTTCAAGTCAGATTCTTCATAAATCAACCATTGGTCTTTAGTATTTCTTAAATACTTTAAGATGGACTTAACCACCTTCCAATGCACCTCACCTGGGTCAGACTAGTATTTTCTCACTATTCCTAGTGAGTATGCCGTGTCTGGTCTAGTACATGTAATAACATACATGATAGAGCCTACTGCTGAAGCATAAGGTACTCTACTCATGCGCTCTCTTTCCTCAAGAGTTATTGCACAATCCTTCTTGGAAAGAGTAATTCCAGAACTATCGGAAGATAGCCTTTCTTAGAATTTTTCATGCTGAATCGTTTCAGCGTGGTATCAATGTACGTAGACTGGGATAATCCCAGAAGCCTCTTAGATCTATCTCTATAGATCTTCATACCCAGTATGTAAGAAGCTTCACCCAAGTCCTTCATGGAGAACTGAGATGATAACCAGACCTTTATTCCTTGTAATGTTACGACGTCATTCTTGATTAAGAGAATGTCGTTAACATGCAGTACCAGTAATACAATCATAGAACCATTAACCCACTTATAGATGCACGGTTCTTCTCTGTTCCTAACAAAGCCATACGATTTGATACACCTATCAAACCATAAGTTCCAACTTCGAGATGCTTGCTTTAGTCTATAAATGGACCTCTACAACTTGCATACTTTTGACTCATCTGAGGATGTGAACCATTTAGGCTGTATCATATAGACCTCCTCTTCCAGCTCCCCATTTAGGAAAGCGGTTCGGACATCCATCTGCTAGATCTTATAATCAAAATATGCTACTAAAACAAGCATGATCCGAATGGACTTGAGCATTGCCATAGGAGAGAAAGTTTCATCATAATCGATACCATATCGCTGATGATACCCCTTGGCAACCAGACAGGCTTTATAGGTCTCCACCTTCCCATTTGCGCCCCTTTTCCTCTTGAAGATCCACTTGCACCCGATAAGTTTTATCCTTTCAGGTGGATCAACCAGTGTCCATACATTGTTGATCTCCATGGACTCCATTTCGGATCGCATGGCTCCAAGCCATGCCTCAGAGTCAGATCTCTGAAGTGCATCCATATAGGTGATCGGATCCTCATTGTTCTTGTCGAGCTCAATGGGATCACCGTCCCAGACCAAGAAACCGTAGTATCTATCCAGCTGACGCGATACTCTATTAGATCTCCTAATAATGGGTTCTGGTTGTGATCCAATCACAGCCGATTCTATGATGTCCTTAGAGTGTGCAGGTTCTTCTACTAGCTAAACTTCACCAAGTTCAATCTTAGAGGCTACAGTTCCTTCTCCAAGGAACTCCTTTTCAAAAAAGATAGACCTAAGAGTGACGAACACTTTCTGTTTATCCTCCAAGTAGAAGAAATACCCCTTGGTTTTTTTAGGATAACCAATAAACTAGCATTGATCAGACCTAGGACTAAGTTTATCTAAGTCTAAAGGCTTTACATAAGCTGGACAACCTCAGACCTGAAGGTGTAAGATTGAGGGTTTACGTCTAGTCCATATCTCATATGGAATGGAGACAATAGACTTACTCAAAAAATTATTTAACAAGTGATAAGCTGTCTCAAGTGCATATCCCCAAAAGGATAGCAGTAGAGTTGCAAAGCCCATCATGGATCAAACCATGTCCACTAGGGTTCGATTCCTCCTTTCGGACATACCATTCAACTGTGGTGTTCCAAGAGGAGTCCACTGTGAGAGAATCCCATTCTCCTCAAGGTATGTCAAAAACTCACCAGATAGGTATTCACTGCCTTGATCAGATTGAAGGGTTTTAATACTTTTTCCAGTTTGTTTCTCTACTTCATTACGATATCATTTGAATATTTCAAACGACTCAGATTTATGTCTCATTAAAAAGACATAACCGAATCTTGAAAGGTCATCTGTAAACGTAATGAAATATCTGTATCCATCTCTGGCACTAACTGTCATGGGTCCGCATACATCAGTATGTATGAGACTCAGAAGTTCTATAGCTCGTTCACCTTTTCCAGTAAAAGGTGACTTGGTCATTTTACCAAGTAAACAGGATTCACAAGTGGACAGTGATTCAGAATCACTGACCTTGAGGAGACCTTCTCCTCTCAACTTGTTTATCCTATTATGGTTTATATGACCTAGCCTACAGTACCAAAGATACAGATAACTGACATTTTCTAACCTTGGGCATTTGCTAGATGTGTACATTACACTAACAGGTCGTGACAGTACATAAATGCCATTATTTAACTTAACTTTCATTATCACAGAGTTATTCAAAATAACTTGGCAAATATCTTCTTTTATTGATAGTTCAAAACCATAATTGGTCAAAAGGTCTACAGAGATAATGCACATTATGAAACTAGGACAGTAATGACAATCGACTAACTCGACATTATAGGACTCAAAGACATGACTCAGATCCCCGATCGCCAGTACTGGAACATGATTTCTATTCCCAATGCTCAGGAACTGTTCCCCATCCTCGAATCTCTTGCTAACTTGCAGTCCCTGTAATGAATTACAAACATGAATAGGACTACCGGTATCCAATACTTAGTTAGCAGTATCACAAATAGAGAAATTACAAGGTTTTATCATATAAATACCTTGTCCAGCACTCTGCCGATTTTCCTTCCTAAGCCTGTTCGGGTCTAGGGATGCTTGGTAAAGACGACAGTTCCTCTTCTAGTGTCCCCGCTTTTTGTAGTAGAAGCACTCTGCATAAGACTGGTCAACTTTCACTTTCCGGGTCTGACTCGGGCCAGGAGCATTCAGCACCTTCTTTCCCTTCCTTTTGTTCTTCCCTTTCTTAAAGGGATGACGACCTCTAGAACCTCCCACTAAATTCACCACCCCCTTGTTCAGTTGGTGTTCTTTCTCATAAGTCTACAGTAATCCCATCAAACCATGGTAATAGACTATAGGCTTATTCATTCTGTAAGGATCAAGAAAGTCAAGATAGGAGGAAGGCAGAGAATTCAAGATCGCATCCTTGTCAAGCTGCTCGTGCAAGGGACATCCAAGCTTGCCCAACTTTTCTATCAGTTCGATCATTTACAATACATGATCAGTGACAGAACCACCATTCGGCATCTTGGATTGCATATGGCACAAGACACTTTGTACAGCTCTACATCATTCGATGTGCCGAAAGATTCCTTCAACTTTTGAAGAATCTCTTCTGGTTAGGCCTCCTCGAACTTGTGACTGAACTCATCATTCATTGCTGCTAGCATGATGCATCAGACAGTAATCCGATCATAAACCCACTTTTGATAAGTGTCCCTGACCGAACTCCGAGCATTGGTAGAGGGGGTTTCAGGTGCCCGATCCGTTATCACATAAAGGATCCGTTCATGCTCCAGGACAATCCTCAACTTTCGATACCAACTATCGAAGTTGTGACTCTTCAACTTCTCATTATCGAGAAGTGATCGGAGTGAAAGATTTGAAGACATCTGAAAGGAAAAACAAGATCATATTAGAGTATGAATTAATTAATTAACTAAAATAATTGGACTTTAGTCTAAAGGTCTCTCCCACTAATTTTTCAGATTGGGAGCCTCTAACTCCAATCCATGAAATCACTATTTCATAATGGGTACTGAAATCCAATAGACCACGTATGAGCCCGACTATGGCCAGCTCACCCATACATGCTTAAAGGTAGGTTCACCAACCAATTGCTTCCCTAAGCAACTTCCAGTAATTTATTTTGCCCTAGAGAGCACCCTAATCAGCCTAGGGGCCTCCTATTGCGGTTCTCCGGTTAGGTCCAACCATTAACATGATAAATCCAATACTTCCGGCCAACGAATGACCAAGCCCGACTATGGCCAGCTCACCTGATCACCGTCGAAAAGGTTGCACTGAACCATCATCTATGAGAGAGCAATTCCAGTAACCAGATGCACACCCATTCTATGGAACTGCCGATGAACACCAAGTTAAAGGACACATTACTAACTCACTTAATGGGAGGCTAAGACACCATCAACTCTTTGACTCAGTCTTTTTTAGGACCTAATAATTTTAGAGGATTTTAGGTTGTGATAGAAGAAGAAGACAAGAACATGGATCATCCTCCCACTGAACAAATTAGTTTTCAGGAGGGTTGAACCAATTCAACAATTGATCCATGGGCTCCTACGATCAGTCAGACTGATCAACTTGGGTGACATGGGTTAACTCGAGTCAATGAGCTTTTCTAATCAGTTATGGTCGACATGATTGGCCAGGTAGGTGAGATCATGGGTGAGTATCCTCCACTAACCGTCTTTCGTAGACACCAACCAAGTTGGCCAGGAAAGAGGTATCCTCATACAACCATGATCACAATGCCAAACCTACCTCGATACCAATCGATTTACCAGACTCGATCAGACTAGCCAAAAGACTCGGGCTTCCATGGAGCCACTAAATAGATCCATTTAGATGAATGGACTAACCCATCTAACTATTAGATAGATCTAAAAGAAGGACCTTAATCAACTTTTGATTAGTCTTCTTATTATATCCAATTCAACTAAACATAGGTCTAACCCAAATTATGGACCCAATTAGATAGCTAACCCAATTAACCCAATTGGCTTATTTAAATGACATTAGGTTTCATAAACCCTAAGATAACTTGTCATTTAACTTAATCATACAATTCAAAATTGTTTGAATATAAGTCAATATTTTAATTAAAACATGTAAAACTCCTTTTATAGCAAACTTCATGCATCATATCTAGTCATATTCTTTTATAAATATTACATGGCCCAAAATGTATTTGAATTAAAATAATTTTAATTTCTTTGATTTCCTTAAAGGATCCTTCTGAAAAGGCCAACACAGACGAACTGCATCACGCCAAAGACACACAGCCATGGCGAAGGTCTCAACTAGGTTCCGAAAAGTACTCTCTAATCATACCTTATGATTAAGATATAGATACATATCAAAAGATTAAACAGTTTAATCTACTATACATGCAATCAAAATATGTTACACCTGAACCTGGTGCTCTGATATCACTGAAAGAAATGTGGGGTTGCGAGTGCCTACACTAAGCATGCAACAGCACAAGGAAGCATGTATATATTTTAAAACTATTTTAAAATAACAACGGAAAAACCTGCGATGCACAGGATCTAACATATTTATGATGCATGTATAGGCAAAAGAAGGCATGAAACAGAGCATGTAATATTTATAAACAATATTATAAACCTAGATCTAGGCATGCATGAAAATAAAAACCAGAAATCTTACCTTATACCTGCTTGGAATAAAATAGGGATAACCATGGATAGCTGGAATATAAGGAATAAGTTTATTCCTGTCTTCTTCTTCCAGCAAGCTCTTGAAACGTTGATTTTTCCTTCTTTTCAATAGCAACAAATCCAAACACAAAATGCCAATCTCTTAGTCTCTCCTCAGGCTCCAACAGCAAGGTTGACTCTGATGCAGAACAAATAAGATGATGCGATGCGGAAGTAAATTAAGACTAATTTTTTTAGTGTTTTGTTAGAAGTTGGCTTGACTCAAAAACAAGGCTAACTAATATTGAAAGAAAATATGCACTGAAAGAAAGCACAATTCAAAAGAGTAGATTATCAGAGTAATAAAGAAGTAGGATCGCTGGGGATTGAGAAACCCCCAGACCTAGGGTTTGCTCCTCTTTTAAGAAACAGACGAAGAGAGAAGATAAGGTTTTATACCTGACTGTGATATCTCTCTTTGCTTCAATTGAAGGACACTCTCGAGCAGATTGTAGGATCCTTGGAGATGGGGTATCTTCGTAATGGATCCTCGGATTGTTGTCCTATGGCAAGGTTAGCCTTCTTCTAGTACTCTGGATCTGGAAAGGATGAAGAACAAGATAAGGATGTGAGAAACTCAAGGAAGAGACCTTTACCTGGGATAGCTCCAGACTGCTCGAACTTTGAAGATGAGGGAAAAGTATGGAGGTGGCGGTGGAAGATGGAGTGGATTTAGGGTTTGGCGGGTAGGGCAGCGGCTTGGAGAAGGAGATGGCGGCCTTGAATGAAGTGGGAATAGGATTTAGGAATTTGGGTGTTGGCGGCTAGGATGATGAAAGGAAATTAGGGTTGGCGGCCAGGGATGAAAGTGGGGCAGGGTTTTGGTAACTTTGGAGATCTCTCACCTCCTCAAGGCTCCAATGGAACCCGGATTTACTCCCTCACGGAGCTCAACACTCAAAGAAGTGCAGAAGAAGAGAACACAAGGTTGCTCAACACAAGAAAAGATTTCATTTACTCATTCATTAAAATCAAAAGATTACATAAGGGTCCAATATATAGACCTTGCAAGAGAAACAAAATTACACTACTTCCCATATGGGATTAAACATTCATCCTAAGTATGAAAAACCTTTCCTTGACCGACCAGACTTCTTTCCTTGGAGTGGGTGGCCTCAAATGCAAGGTGATGGCTTCATATGGCAGGTATGTGGGGCACCTCCGAGTTCTTCTCCTTAAGTCATGGGTCTTCCTTCCATGACTTTCTCTTTCTTGGAAGAACATACTCATCTCCTAGTCTTTCTCCTTAAGTCATGGGTTTTCCTTCCATGACTTGCTCTTTCTTGGAAGAAAATACTCATCTCCTAGTCTTTCTCTCCAAGACTAGGCTCCTTCCATTCATAGCCAGGTACTTTAGGCAGGTGTGGGCGCCTACCTTGAAGTTCTCTCCAAGAAAATCCCCTGCTCCTTTAGCTTGGTTACTTTTGGCAGCTTGTGGGCGCCTTCCTTGACTTCTCCTAAGAAAATTTTCTTGCTCTCTTGGGCATGGGGACCAGGGACACTGGGATGAAATATGGCGAAAACTGGTCCTGGGAGTGTGGCTGGGAGTGTGGCGTCCACCTGCATTTGGCCTTGGAAGAAAAATGACGCCCTAGGGAATGGCGCCAACCAGGACTTGACTTGGACTTAGACTGAGTCAACATGACTCAACAAAATGAAATGCAGACTCAAAGAAATAAAATAATCTGGTTGACCAGGTCAACCCTTATTACAAACCCTAATCTTCAGGCAAGGTCATTCAGAGATCCAGATGGAACCCTGAAGTCTTCTTCTGATTCTTGTGCCCGCACCAATTCTCCCGGGGTGGGAGGAACTCGACCCTGTTGAGTAAGGCTCAAGTTGGCTCTGGTATCTCTCCAAGAGATCTGGATCCATCTCTTGTAATTCATCTCGGGAGATCCAAGAGTCATCAGAATCTAGCCTTCCTTGCCAGCGGACCAGGTATCTTTGGTATCCTCGATTACGAGTAGAGATAACCTGATCATCCAAGATCTTTTCAATTTGTTCTTTCCTCACTGGCCAGTTTGTTGGTGGACACACAGGGTTGGGTTCACTCTCAAGAACAGGATTAGGCTCAAAAGGCTCACTGGGAATCACAGCTGGCTCTTTATACTCTACTAGGTCTGTAATGTTGAAAGTGGGGCTAATGCCTAGTTCAGGAGGCAACTCGAGCACATAGGCATTGGATCCTACTCTCTTCACCACTATAAATGGTCCAGCTCCTCTAGCATGTAACTTTCTAACAGTTCCAGGAGAAAACCGTTAAGGCCTTAACCTAGTCATTACAAGTCTCCCTCAACAAAAGTTTTGACTCGCCTTTGAGAATCAGCCAACTTCTTATAAGTTTTATTACTTAAATTTATTTTGGCATGAATTTCTTTATGCAAGTCTTTTATATGCTGTGCAAAAACATCAGCAGACTCGGAGACTCGTGTGTAGACTGAATGGATTATGATCTTTTTCCCATTAAAACTAAAGACAAAGGTATTGGATTTTCCTAAGAGGGTGGCATCATGATCATATAACCAAGGTCTCCCAAGAATTATACTGCTCACCCCCATGGGTAAAACATCACACCAAATCTTCTCTTGATAGGATTGCATATGGATTTGGACCTGACATCTAGACTGGATGGGTATAGAGGTAGAGTCTATCCAAGAAACCTTATAGGGGTTGGGGTGGGGGACTGGGGTTAAGCCTAACATTTTGACAGTGCTAGCAGAAATGGCATTCACACAGCTCCCACTATCTATGATGATCTTACATACCTTATCCCCTAATTTAAGGAAAGTCTGTAGGATGTTAGTCCTACGCCAATCCTCCTGAACTCTACTCTGGGACAGGATGCATCTCACAACTCCTAACTGGTCAGACTCTGTGGATTCCTCCTCTCCTCCATACTCATCAACCAAGTTCATTCCGGCCTCAAAAACTTCTTCTTCAAATTCCTCATTGGGCCCGGAATTCTCTTCCTCTCCCTCTTCTATGTAAAGCGATCTACGTGGGCACTGGCTAGAAACATGACCTACCCTATGGCACTTAAAATAAGCTATGGCTGTACACTGGCTGGAGATATGACCTGATTTCTGACACTTAAAATAGGTGATACTAGAACTAAGGGTTCTCTGGGTGTCAGGTGCCTTACCTTTGTCCATGGGCCTAGGGGTGGGAATACCCTGAAAAGGCTTGCTAGGGGTAACTTGGCTAGGTCCATTTCTTGGGATTGGGGCACTAACCCTAGAAGGTATAGGTCCTCTCTGAAATTTCTTAGTGTTCAGTGCAATCTGATAGGCTTGGTCTAGGTCAGTAACTTCTCTTAGAAACAACTCCCTCTTAATGTCTTCCCTAAGTCCAGCCCTAAATCTAGACAAAGTGACCTCATGGGCTTCACTCACATCACATCTCATCAAGTACTCATAAAAGGTGGCTATGTAGTCTAAGACAGATCGGTTCCCTTGTTTCAAGGTTTGCCATTGGTCTAACAGATTCTGCTGGTATGAAATGGGTAGGTACTTATCTCTATGCTTCTCTTTCATACCCTGCCAAGTGGTTACGGGCTCAACATTTCGTCTCCTAGTGGTTAGCTCAATATTCCCTCAGTATAACCTAGCATGATGCACTAACTTCATCTTGGCAAACTTGAACTTCCTTTCCTCAGACATGGTATACCACTCAAAGTACTGGTCCATCTCACCCTCCCAATCAGAATACACCTTAGGGTTTAAGCTACCATCAAAAGTGGGTGCATCTAATTTGATGTTCCGGATGAACCTATCATCTCTATCTTCAGGCTCTGGGTCATGCCTCCTATGATTAGGTTCAGGATCTCTATATAAAGGTCTTCTAGGCTCCTGGTGTGGGTGAGGTTGAGGCACATTAAAATTTGGGTCAGGAGTCCAATTCTGATGTCTAGGTTCCTCAAGTACTTGGACTCGATCCCTAAGCTGGGTAAGATCCTCACGGACTTGATCCCTAAACTGGGCAACAGTATCAGTCATATCCTGACTCAATTTGGTCATACTTTCGGTAAGAGTTCTAATCATGGCCTCTAAATCAGGTTTGGTTTGACCAGGTTGGTATGGTACTCCATTCCGGGTGGACATGATGATGCAAGCAAGCACACCAAATGAGACTCGACTGAAATGACTACGGGCTAACTAGACCTAGAGCCCAAACTAGATACCCAATCAGAGTGGCATGCTAGCCTGTAGTAACTCGGGACTCAGCCAGGCAGGTGTAAGGGGAGTGTTAGGTCCCTAAATTGCCAATCCTAGACACCAATCAGTGATTGGCCAAGTAGGCGGACCAGCACACAAGCCCTTCAGGATAGAATCCCTGAACCACCATTCTAGACACTGAGTACAAAGCACACACAGAGTAACTAGACAAACAGACTCAACACTAGACTAGACCCGACCAGTTGGTGTCCCAAGCCCACTAGGGCAAATTAGGTCTAATTAATTTTAAGATTAAAGGCTTAGGTTCGAATGCATGGGATGTGATTTTGGGATAAGGAGAGGGTCTCAATCCTCCCCTTATGTTGCAACTTCGGTGCCCTTATGATAGATTCAATTTATGCACACTCAAATAAAATAATAGCTTGCAGAGAATAAAAATGCAGAACAACAGTAAAATTGATCTCAGAAAATCTACAGAAATTAATAAATCATGAAAATCTTATGTAAATTTCTTTCAATTATAATGGTTCCAGAAAAATAAGAATTACTTAATTTAATTTTTTTTGCAGGGAGAAACAATTCGAATAACAGGGTAGTTACTGGCAGAAAATAGAACGTGCGTCCCGTTTACAATCCCTGCCTAGAAGATATAACCCAGCGACACCCCTACACACCCTAGGAACCCCCGTGGAATGGTTGGAGGAGGCATGCGTCTCGCTTGTTCCTAGGACCGGACGGCCAGGGGAGTCTACTCCAGGCAGCAAAAGTAAAAAGGAACGAAAAAATAATCAAACATGCAAAAACCCTATACAGGGCTCTGATACCAAAAATGATGCAGAACAAATAAGATGATGCGATGCAGAAGTAAATTAAGACTAATTTTTTTTGTGTTTTGTTAGAAGTTGGCTTGACTCAAAAACAAGGCTAACTAATATTAAAAGAAAATATGAACTGAAAGAAAGCACAATTCAAAAGAGTAGATTATCAGAGTAATAAAGAAGTAGGATCACTGGGGATTGAGAAACCCCCAGACCTAGGGTTTGCTCCTCTTTCAAGAAATAGACAAAGAGAGAAGAGAAGGTTTTATACCTGACTGTGATATCTCTCTTTGCTTCAATTGAAGGACACTCTTGAGCAGATTGTAGGATCCTTGGAGATGGGGTATCTTCGTAATGGATCCTCGGATTGTAGTCCTATGGCAAGGTTAGCCTTCTTCTCGTACTTTGGATCTGGAAAGGATGAAGAACAAGATAAGGATGTGAGAAACTCAAGGAAGAGACCTTTACTTGGGATAGCTCTGGACTGCTCGAACTTTGAAGATGAGGGAAGAGTATGGAGGTGGCGGTGGAAGATGGAGTGGATTTAGGGTTTGGCGGGTAGGGCGGCGGCTTGGAGAAGGAGATGGCGGCCTTGAATGAAGTGGGAATATGGTTAGGAATTTGGGTGTTGGCGGCTAGGATGATGAAAGGAAATTAGGGTTGGCGGCCAAGGATGAAAGCGGGGCAGGGTTTTGGTAACTTTGGAGATCTCTCACCTCCTCAAGGCTCCAATGGAACCCGGATTTACTCCCTCATGGAGCTCAACACTCAAAGAAGTGCAGAAGAAGAGAACACATGGTTGCTCAACACAAGAAAAGATGTCATTTACTCATTCATTAAAATCAAAAGATTACATAAGGGTCCAATATATAGACCTTGCAAGACAAACAAAATTACACTACTTCTCATGTGGGACTAAACATTCATCCTAAGTATGAAAAACCTTCCCTTGACTTACCAGGCTTCATTCCTTGGAGTGGGCGGCCTCAAATGCAAGGTGATGGCTTCATATGGCAGGTATGTGGGGCACCTCCTAGTTCTTCTCCTTAAGTCATGGGTTTTCCTTCCATGACTTGCTCTTTCTTGGAAGAAAATACTCATCTCCTAGTCTTTCTCCTTAAGTCATGGATTTTCCTTCCATGACTTGCTCTTTCTTGGAAGAAAATACTCATCTCCTAGTCTTTCTCCCCAAGACTAGGCTCCTTCCATTCATAGCCTGGTACTTTAGGTAGGTGTGGGCGCCTACCTTGAAGACCTCTCCAAGAAAATCCCCTGCTCCTTTAGTTTGGTTACTTTTGGTAGCTTGTGGGCGCCTTCCTTGACTTCTCCTAAGAAAATTTTCTTGCTCTCTTGGACGTGGGGACCAGGGACACTGGGATGAAATGTGGTGCCAACTGGTCCTGGGAGTGTGTCTGGGAGTGTGGCGTCCACTTGCATTTGGCCTTGGAAGAAAAATGATGCCCTAGGGAATGGCGCCAACCAGGACTTGACTTGGACTTAGACTGAGTCAACATGACTCAACAAAATGAAATGCATACTCAAAGAAATAAAATAATCTGGTTGACTAGGTCAACCCTTATTACAAACCCTAATCTTCGGGCAAGGTCATTCAAAGATCCAGATGGAACCCTGAAGTCTTCTTCTGATTCTGCTGCTCACACCAGACTCTTGCTTCAATGGAGAGGGAAATCCTTCAATCTTCCAACACTTAGAAGTCCTTTTTCTCTAATCCGAGAGCAGCAACAGATTTCTACAATCAAAATAGAGTAAAGCAAAACTAGTAGCATAAGGAGGTTGATCTGGCTTCCAGGTGCTCAAGCGAACACCCTCTAGAGGGGGGACACGCCTGGGGCTCCTCTGGTCTGGGTTCTCACGTGATGCTAGTCACCGGAAGCCTCTTCAAATGGTGGGAAAGAGATAATGAAATAGAACACTCTTGTTCTATAATTGTTTTCTCCTAAAACATCAGTATCTTCCTTCACCAATTGAGCACCACTATCAACAAGGAATCAAAGAACTATTTCTCTCCCAATCTCACACAAGAAACTTAGGCTCTAAACTACTGGTTGGAAGTTCTCAAAAGCAAGCACACACATAGCATACCATAGCCCAGAATTTTATAAGCAGAAAGAACAATTCAACCGGTCATTTAAAAAGCTTAGGAGACTTGCTGGGAATTCGAGAGGCCATCAGGTTTGGGGAATGAATCAAATTCATTCACAATGAAGAAATGAGGAGTAATTAATTGGTGGTTAAATATGTAGCCAAAACGAAGAGAAATGGGAGGAGAAAAGATGCCTTAAATACCCTGTTCGTCCAAGCCATTGAATACCGTGTGGATTGGTTCAAAATAGTTCACAACTAGTTCAAAAAATCCCAAACCAGTTCTAAACTGGTTCACAATAAAATTAGATCAAAATCTAATTTATAAATGGCTTGGTCAAGTCCCGGTCACCCAGAAATAATTCCTGGTGGACCCGAAGAAATTTGATCGACCCAAAACCAAGTCAATCCCGAGAGTGCTCAATCAAACCATTACCGAAATGATTATTCATCATAAATTGGTACCTGAATTAGGGAGAGATCCTCTACGGTGTGTGACCTCATAGATTCGAACCTAGGCCATAGCACTGGAACAATTCCAGTACCAGCACAAGATACCATCTAGCAATGGGTCCCGGCATCCGGATAGGTCGAAGATGCGAGAGCAATCAATCAAACCTTTGGTATATGGTTACCGTATAATTTATCCCTTTGACCTCCAAAGCTTAGGATGACCTAGGGTTAGACTGCCAACCCTAGCTGAGTCAATCCACAACATGTCTCAACCTCGCAAGTTCAGTGACTCCTCCCTAGGACTACCCCGGTCGAGGATTTGCTAAATTGAGACACTACGAGACATTCAATCCAAACTACTTGGACAGGTCAATTCCATCTTGGTCCACCACTGCTCCACAAATACTTGCCTGTACCCAGAAACCTTTCATCACCAGATTAGAAATCTTGGTAGTCTGGCACCAAAGCACAGGGAGTTGCTTGCAAGCTACCATGATGACCTCAGGTCAGAGGGACACATATACCCATATCCAATCATGAGTATCCCTTTGGCAGAAAAGGGGCTATACGGAGTCACGTTCAATGAGATATCATATATCCCATTTGCATATCACATCAGTGTCACCACACTCCTTTGGTCAAGAGGACAACCAAACGATGTGAACCACAACAACCTTCACTTGATACATTGCCGTCCAGTATAATGTATCCTTTGGTCAAGAACCTGGTTTAAGGACTGTTGGAAATTGTGTCCCAAAGCCAATCTCCTGGGTTGTAGGCAGTTGAGGTAAGTATTGTACTCTTTCTTTGAATTAATAAAATATTATTTTTGGCAGCTCATCACATATTGTATTTCCCTGAAATGAACTCTTTCCATGTGATGAAGTCCTTAGGACTACACTGACTTCGATACAGAGAGGATGTATCGAGTGGTCCTTAAACCTTGTTCACAACCAAAGGATATATTGTACTGGACGACAATATATAGAGTATAGGTTGTTATAGTTCACATCGTTTGGTTGTCCTCTTGACCAAATGAGTGTGGTGACACTGATGTGATCTACAAGTGGGATATGTGATATCTCATTGAACGTGACTCCGTGCAGCCCCTTTCTGCCAAAGGGATACTCACGATTGGATATGAGTATATGTGTCCCTCCGACCTGAGGTCATCACGGCAGCTTGCAAGCAACTCCGTGTGCTTTGGTGCCGAACTACCCGGATTTTTAATCCGGTGACGGAAGGTTTCTGGGTACAGGCAAGTACTTGTGGAGCAGTGATAGACCAAGATGGAATTGACCTGTCCAAACAGTTTGGATTGAATGTCTCACAGTATCTCAATTTAGCAAATCCTCGGCCGGGGTAGCCCTAGTGAAGAGTCACTAGGCTTGCGAGGTTGAGACACGTAGTCGACTGACTCAGTCTGGGTTGGCAGCCCAATCTCAGTCATCTTGAGCATTAGAGGTCAAAGGGATGAATTATATGGTAACCATATGCTAGAGGTTCGATAGTTTGCTCCCGCATCTTTGACCTATTCGGACGCCGGGACCCATTGCTAGATGGTTTGCTGTGCTGGTACTAGAATTGTTCTAGTGCTACCATTTAGGTTCGAACCTATGAGGTCACACGCCATAGAGGATTACTCTCTGATCCGGATACCGATTACGATTGGGAATCGTCTCGGTTTTATGGTCACAGTATTTTTTGAGCACTCTTTTTCCCATCTTGCCCTTGTCTGTGTCAACCAGAAATTGTTCCGGACTGACCAGCATTGTGCCAGGATTTTTCTAAATCAGTTTTGAACTGATTCGGAGTTCGTTTTGGCCTCCAATTGGTTGTGAACCAATTGAACCAATTTTATTGGGCTCGGACCGGTTCAATTGGATTGAACCACTATTGTTTAATTGAACCAATGGGTTTGAACCTTTTTGGTTTAAAGTTTTTTGGACCATTTTCTTTTGAACCGGTGTGTTTTTCTCCCAGCCATTTTACACGGTATTCATGCGCTGCAGGAGGCCAATCGACCACAGTTCTTCTCCGTGGGCGACGTCCCTTCTTCTCCTCCACCGGATAATTCTAACTCCCATTTATTTGCTGGTTTAATGGAGTTGGAAACTGCTGCCTCTTGGCCTCCCCGTCTCTCCACCTCCCTCTTCCTCTGCGTCCTATATAAACCATTGCAAGTCCCCTGTTCAAGGTGTGTGTGTTTCAGCCGTGAAAACACAGTGACTTCTGCACCTGGCATTCTTCTTTGAGAGGTTGAGAGATCCCCAGATTGAGAGCTTAGTCTATGCTCTTATAGGTTGGGATTTGGAGAGTGTGAGGAAGGTTTTCAAGGCCCTTTTTCTTGTCCAATTGAGTGCTCAAACCCAGGACTGCAGCAAGCCCAGTTGCTACCGTTCACAGTGGCCGAATCTTCTTCCAGTGGCTAGCACCATGTGTGGAGAGGGATCCGAGAGCCCCGGGCATGTCTCCCCTTTAAAAGGAGTACCCTTCTACTCCTAGGAGCAAGCCACGCGAGCCGGGATCTCTCCAGCTGCTCCAAATCGAAGGCCAAAGCCTGCTACCTAGTTCTGCTGCAAAAAATCTAGCAGCAGACTTTGGTGAATTTTTATAAATTTGTGGCTGACATTTTCTTGTAGCTTTCAATTGGAGATCGAAGACCACTTGTCCAAGTTGACGCTGCTGAAATTTGGGAGCAAATAGAGGTCCGGAAGGCAGTGTTCCGACATCATTTTTAAAGCCAAAAACAGAGCTCTTCTCAGCCCAAGGAGGAAGAAGGCTGGAATAGATTTATTCCAGGTATTCCAGCCTATTCCAGCTTTATCCTAGAGTTATTCCAGCCAGAATAAGGTATGAAAAAATTATTTTTTAATCATGCATGAATAGTTTTTTTAATTCAAATATTTTGTAAATATTTTATATTTTCCTACATGCCTATTTGTAACTAGAATTAGATTAGTTTCTGGGCGGAGCAGATTTCTGCTGCACGGATTTTAAAAATATTTTTAAAATCCATTCTGCTCCCGCAGTTGTTTGCATGCCTAGTGTAGGATCATGTCAATGTTGGGAATTGTGTCCCAAAGCCAATCGCCTGGGTTATAGATGGTTGTGCTCAGTATTGTATTCATATTATGAATTAATAAAATATTATTTTTGGCAGCTCATCACATATTGAATTTCCCTGAAATGAACTCTTTCCTATGTGATGAAGTCCTTAGGACTACAATGACTTCGATACAAAGAGGATGTATCGAGTGGTCCTTAAACCCGGTTCACAACCAAAGGATATATTGTACTGGACGGCAATATATCAAGTATAGGTTGTTGTAGTTCACATCGTTTGGTTGTCCTCTTGACCAAATGAGTGTGGTGACACTGATGTGATCTGCAAGTGGGATATATGTGATATCTCATTGAACGTGACTCCGTGCAGTCCCTTTCTGCCAAAGGGATACTCACGATTGGATATGGGTATAAGTGTCCCTCTGACCTGAGGTCATCGCGGTAGCTTGCAAGCAACTCCCTGTGCTTTGGTGCCGGACTACCCGAATTTTTAATCCGGTGATGGAAGGTTTCTGGGTACAGGCAAGTACTTGTGAAGCAGTGATAGACCAAGATGGAATTGACCTGTCCAAACAGTTTGGATTGAATGTCTCGCAGTATT
The DNA here is from genome assembly GCA_021397845.1 of Areca catechu. Lineage (NCBI taxonomy): Eukaryota > Viridiplantae > Streptophyta > Magnoliopsida > Arecales > Arecaceae > Areca > Areca catechu. The sequence goes on from CM038052.1 coordinate 83,378,618, forward strand.
TCAATTTAGCAAATCCTCGGCCGGGGTAGCCCTAGTGAAAAGTCACTGGGCTTGCAAGGTTGAGACACGTAGTCGACTGACTCTGTCTGGGTTGGCAGCCCAATCTCAGTCGTCATGAGCATTAGAGGTCAAAGGGATGAATTATACGGTAACCATATGCCAGAGGTTCGATTGTTTGCTCCCGCATCTTCAACCTATCCGGACGCCGGGACCCATTGCTAGATGGTTTCCTGTGCTGGTACTAAAAATTGTTCTAGTGCTACCGTTTAGGTTCGAACCTATGAGGTCACACGCCACAGAGGATAACTCTCTGATCCGGATACCGATTACGATTGGGAATCATCTCGGTTTTATGGTCACAGTATTCTTTGAGCTCTCTTTTCCCCATTTTGCCATTGTCTGTGTCGACCGAAAAATGTTCCGGGTTGACCTGCTCTGCGCCAGGATTTTTCTGAATCAGTTTTGAACTGATTCGGAGTTTGTTTCGGCCTCCAATTGGTTATGAACCAATTGAACCCAATTTTATTGGGCTTGAACCGGTTCAATTGGATTGAACCAATTATTTTTTTTGGGATTGGACCGGTTTTGTTTGAACCAGTGTTTTTCCTCTCCTTGAACCGTTTACACAGTTTACTTTTTGTTGGAATTTTTTTCCAACCGCTGGGAGTGGAATTCCAAGCGTCAAATGAAGCTGGGCGTCCCTTCCTCTTCTCCACCCGTTGGCATTCACTCCTTTTCTTTTGTTGGTTTAATGGTTTTTAACATGGGTTAATGGGTTTAAACCTATGTTAATGGCTGTTCATTGGGATATATTGCAGCCCCTGCCTCTTGGCCTCCCCGCCTCTCCCTCTCCCTCTCCCATTGCAGCCTTTTATAAAAACCTTTGCAGCCCCTGTTTTCAGAGAGAGGTTTTCACCGTGTGAATTTTTTTAGCCGTGAAAAGCCCTGGGCGTTTTTCTTTGAAAGGTTGTGAGATCCCTTGGGTGAGAGCTTAGACTTATGCTCTTATATGCTGGGTTTAGGAGCTTGTGAGGGAGAGAAACAAGAGTTTTTTTCCCATCGTTTCAAGTGCTCAAAATCCCATTTCAGCAAAGCTCTGTTGCTGAAAAAAAACTGTGATCGTGAACCATCTTCCGGCAGTTAGCACCGCGCGTGGAGGGATCGGAGAGCCCGGGCATGTCTCCCCTCTAGAGAGAGTTTTCTTCTACTCCTCGGAGCAAACCACGCGAGCCGGGATCGCTCCAGTTGCCCGAAATCCAACGACGAAGACAGCTACTCTGTTCTGCTGCCATTTTCATGCAGCAGACTTCGACGAATTTTTACGATTTATTGGCTTAGTTTTTCTTGCAGAAACCAGTGCCAAATCGAAGAAGACTTCCTTAAGAATCTACAGCTCAAATTTGGGAGCGATCGGAGGTCCGGAAGGTGGCGTTCCAGGGACTTTTCGGAAGCCCAGTTTTCAGCCCAAGGTGGAAGACGACTGGAATAACTTTATTCCAGTTATTCCAGTCTATTCCAGGTTTATCCCAGACTTATTCCAGCTAGAAATAAGGTATGTTTTTGGGTTTTAATTTCGGTGCATGTGTAGATCTAGATTTATTAAAATGTTTATAAATATTATATGTCCTGTATCATGCCAATACATGCATCTTGCATATGCTAGATCCTGTGCGGAGTAGGTATTTTCCGTATTTATTAAAAATATTTTAAAATCTTACCTATTCCCTATATTGTTGCATGCTTAGCGTAGGCACCTGCAACCATGTTTTCACTTTCAGTTGTATCAAAGCCAGGTTCTAGTGTAACATATCTTGATGCATGTATAGTAGATTAAATTGTTTAATCTTGGGATTAGAGAGTACTTTTAGGAACCTAGTTGAGATCTTCACCATGGCCGTGTGTCTTTGACACGATGCGGTTCGTCTGTGTTGGCCTCTTCAGAAGGATCCTTTATGGAAATCAAAAAGAAATTAAAATTATTTTATAATTTTAGCATGATTTATAATTTTGTTATTTGGGTCATATAATATTTATAAAAGTATAAATCTAGATATGATGCATAATTTAAGATGTAAAATTGTTTTACATAGAGACTTAATTAAAAAATATTTTAATTAAGTATTTGGCTTAATAAAAATTTTTAGGTTTATGAAATCTAATAAAATTTGCATAAGCCAAATTGGGCAAATTGGGTTAGCTGATTAGTTGGGTCCATCACTGGGTTAGACCTAAGTTTAGTTGAATCGGATTAAAAGAAGATTAAACAAAAGTTGTTTAAGGTCTTTCTTTAGAACTATCTAATAGTTAGATTAGTTGATCCATTCATCTAAAATGGATCCAATTAGTGCCTCAGTGGACGCCCGAGTCTTTAGGCTAGTCTGATCGAGTCTGGTAAACCGACTGGTGTCGAGGTAGGTTTGGCAATTGTGATCATGGTTGTATGAGGCTACCTCTTTCCTGGCCAACTTGGTTGGTGTCTAGGAAAGATGGTTAATGGCGGATACTCACCCATGATCTCACCTACCTGGCTAGTCGAGTCGACCAGAACTGATTGGAAAAGCTCAATGACTCGAGTTAACCCATGTCACCCAGGTTGATCGGTCTGACTGATCAATAGGTGCCCATGGATCAATTGTTGATTTAATTCAACCCTCCCAGAATCTGATTGATTCAGTGGGAGGATGATCCGTGTCCTTCCCTTTTTCTTCTATCACAACTAAAAAAAAAAAAAAAAATTCTCTAAAATTATTAGGTCCTTAAAAAGACTAAGTCAAGGAGTTGACAGTGTCTTAGCCTCCCATTAAGTTGGATAGAAATGTGTCCACTAGCTTGGTGTGCATCGGCAGTTCCATAGAACGGGTGTACATCCGGCGACTGGAATTTCTATCTGATCGATGATGGTTCAGTGCAACCTCCTTAACGGGACCAGGTGGGCCGGCCATAGTCGGGCTTGGTCTTTAGTTAGCTGGAAGCATTGGATTAGTCATTTTAATAGTTGGACCTAACCAGAGACCCGCAATAGGAGGCCCCTAGGCCGATTGGGGTGTTCTCTGGGGCAAAATAAAATACTGAAAATTGTTTAGGGAACCAATTGGTTTACGAACCTACCTTTAGGCTCGTATGGGTGAGCCGGCCATAGTCGGGCTCATGCGTGGCCTATTGGATTTCAGTACCCGCTTGAAAAAGTGTTTTCACGGATTGGAGTTAGAGGCTACCAATCTGAAAAATTAGTGGAAGAAACCTATAGACTAAAGTCCAAGTCTTTTGGTTAATTTATTAATTCATATATTAATAGGTCTTATTTTCTTTTCAGATGTCTTCCAATTTATCGCTCCGGTCACTTCTCGATAACGAGAAGTTAAAGGGCCATAACTTCGATAGATGGTATCGAAGATTAAGAATTGTTCTGGAGCATGAACGGATCCTATATGTGATAACGGATCCGGCACCTGAAATCCCTCCCGCTAATGCACGGAGTGCGGTCAGAGACACTTATCTGAAGTGGGTCTCTGATCGCACTACTGTCCGGTGCATTATGTTAGCGGCGATGAACGACGAGTTCACTCGCAAATTCGAGGAGGCCCAACCTGATGAAATCCTTCGGCACCCCGGATGATGTAGAACGGTACAAAGTGTCTTGTGCCATCTACAACTCCAAGATGCCGAATGGCGGTTCAGTCACTGATCATGTATTGTACATGATCGAGTTGATTGAAAAACAGGGCAAACTCGGATGCCCCTTGCACGAGCAGCTCGGCAAGGATGCGATCCTGAATTCTCTTCCCTCCTCCTATCTTGACTTTCTTGATCATTATAGAATGAACAAGCCTGCAGTCAACTACCATGGTCTTTTGGGGTTGCTGCAGACTTTCGAGAAAGACCACCAACTGAATAAGGGGGTAGTGAATTTAGTGGGAGGAAGTAGAGGTCGTCGTCCCTTTAAGAAAGGGAAGAAGAAAATAAATAAGAAGGGAAAGAAAGTGCAGAATGCTCCTGGTCCTAGTCAGACCAGGAAGTATAAGGCTGATCAGTCTTCTGCAGAGTGCTTCCACTGTAAGAAGAAGGGACACTGGAAGAGGAACTGTCCTCTTTATATTGCGTCCCTTGATCCGAACAGGCCGAGAAAGCAGAAGTCTGCTGGACAAGGTATTTATATGATAAGACCTTATAATTACTCAATTGTTGATACTGCTAACTGGGTATTGGATACTGGTAGTCCAATTCATGTTTGTAATTCGTTACAAGGACTTCAAGTTAGCAGAAGATTTGAAGGTGAAGAACAGTTTCTAAGCATCGGGAATGGAAATCGTGTTCCAGTACTGGCGGTCGGAGCCTGCGTCTTGTCTTTGAGTCTTGTACTGTCGAACTAGTCGACTGTCACTATTGTCCTAATTTCATTATGAGCATAATCTCTGTAGGCCTTTTGGCCAATTATGGTTTTGAACTATCAATAAAAGGAGATTTTTGCAATGTTATTTTGAATGTTTCTGTTATAATGAAAGCTAGATTAAATAATGGCATATACGTACTATCAAGGCTTGTTAGTGTAATGTACACTTCTAGCAAACGCCCAAGGTTAGATAATGTCAATGATTTGTATCTTTGGCACTATAGGCTAGGCCATATTAACCAAAATAGGATAAACAAGATGCGAGGAGATGGACTTCTCGAGGTCAGTGATTCTGAATCACTGCCCAATTGTGAATCCTGTTTACTCGGTAAAATGACCAAGTCACCTTTTACTGGAAAAGGTGAACGAGCTACAGAACTTCTAAGTATAATACATACTGATGTATGTGGACCAATGACAATTAGTGCCAGAGAAGGATACAAATATTTCATTACTTTTACAGACGACTTTTCAAGATTCGGTTATGTCTTTTTAATGAGACATAAGTCTGAGTCGTTTGAAATGTTCAAACGATACCGTAATGAAGTAGAAAAGCAAACTGGAAAAAGTATTAAAACCCTTCGATTATGATCGAGGTGGTGAATACTTATCTGCTGCATTTTTGACATTTCTTGAGGAGAATGGAATTCTCTCTCAGTGGACTCCTCCAGGAACACCACAGTTGAATGGTGTGTCCGAAAGGAGGAATCGAACCTTGTTGGACATGGTTCGATCCATGATGGGATTTGCAACTCTGCCGCTATCCTTTTAGGGATATGAGCTTCAGACAGCCTGTTACTTATTAAATAATGTTCCAAGTAAATCTGTTGTCTCCACTCCGTATGAGATGTGGAATGGACGTAAACCATCAATCTCACACCTTCGGGTCTGGGGTTGTCCGGCTTACGTAAAGCGTTTAGACTCAGACAAACTTGGTCCTAGGTCTGATTGGTGTTTATTTGTTGGTTATCCTAAGGAAACCAAAGGGTATCTCTTCTACTTGGAGAATGAACAAAAGGTGTTCGTTGCTCTTAGAGCTATCTTTTTGGAAAAGGAGTTCCTTGGAGAAGGAACTATAGCCTCTAAGATTGAACTTGATGAAGTTCAGCCAATAGAAGAACCTGCACACTCTAAGGACATCGTAGAACCGGCTGTGATTGAATCACACCCAGAACCCATTAGGAGATCCAGTAGAATACCGCGTCAGCCGGACAGATACTACGATTTCTTGGTCCGGGACGGTGATCCCATTGAGCTCGATGAGAACAATGAGGATACGATCACCTATATGGATGCACTTCAGAGATCTGACTCTGAGGCATGGCTTGGAGCCATGCGATCCGAAATGGTGTCCATGGAAATCAACAATGTTTGGACATTAGTTGATCCGCCTGAAGGAATAAAACCCATCGGGTGTAAATGGATCTTCAAGAGGAAAAGGGGCGCAGATGGGAAGGTAGAGACCTATAAAGCTCGTCTGGTTGCCAAGGGGTATCGTCAACGATATGGTATCGATTATGACGAGACATTTTCCCCTGTGGCAATGCTCAAGTCTATTCGGATCATGCTTGCTTTGGCAGCATATTTTGATTACGAGATCTGGCAGATGGATGTCCGAACCGCTTTCCTAAATGGGGAGCTGGAAGAAGAGGTGTATATGATACAGCCTGAAGGGTTCACATCCACAGATGAATCAAAAGTATGCAAATTGCAGAAGTCCATCTATGGACTCAAGCAAGCATCTCGAAGTTGGAACTTACGGTTTGATAGGTGTATCAAATCGTACGGCTTCGTTAAGAACGGAGAAGAACCGTGCATCTATAAATGGGTCAATGGTTCTGTGATTGTATTCCTAGTACTGTATGTTGACGACATTCTCTTAATCGGGAATGACGTCACAGCATTACAAGGAATAAAAGTCTGGTTATCATCTCAGTTCTCCATGAAGGACTTGGGTGAAGCTTCTTACATACTAGGTATGAAAATCTATAGAGATAGATCTAAGAAGCTTTTGGGACTGTCCCAGTCTATGTACATTGACACCGTGCTGAAACGGTTCAGCATGGATAATTCCAAGAAAGGCTATCTTCCGATAGGTTCTGGAATTACTCTTTCCAAGAGGGATTGTGCGACAACTCCTGAGGAAAGAGAACGCATGAGTAGAGTACCTTATGCTTCTGCAGTAGGCTCTATCATGTATGCTATGACTTGTACTAGACCAGACGTGGCATACTCACTAGGAGTAGTGAGCAGATACCAGTCTGACCCAAGTGAGGTGCATTGGAAGGTGGTTAAGTCCATCCTTAAGTATTTAAGAAATACTAAAGATCAATGGCTGATTTATGGAGAACCTGACTTGAAACTTGTGGGGTACACTGACTCTAGTTTCCAGTCGGATAGAGATGATAGCAAGAGTGTGTCAGGGTTTGTTTTTACCCTGAATGGAGGAACGATCTGCTGGAAAAGTTCTAAGCAGGCAACTGTTGCAGACTCGGTATGCGAAGTAGAATACATTGCAGCATCAGATGCGGCAAAGGAAGCTGTCTGGTTGCGGAAGTTCCTTGGAGAGCTAGGGGTGGCACCTTCCCTAGATGGTCCTGTTCCGGTGTACTGTGACAGCACTGGAGCCATTGCTCAAGCTAAGGAGCCTAAAGCTCATCACCGCACCAAACATATTTTGCGGCGCTACCACCTCGTACGAGAGATCGTGGAACGAGGCGACATCAATCTTCTGAAGATTGATGGAAAAGAAAATTTGGCCGACCCCTTCATTAAAAAGCTCGGAATAAAAGAGTTTGACTATTGTAAATAGGAAATGGATATTAGATACTCTTCTGATTGGCTTTAGTACAAGTGGGAGTTGTTGGGAATTGTGTCCCAAAACCAATCGCCTGGGTTGTAGGTGGTTATGCTCAGTATTGTATTCATATTATGAATTAATAAAATATTATTTTTGGCAGCTCATCACATATTGATTTTCCCTGAAATGAACTCTTTCCTATGTGATGAAGTCCTTAGGACTACACTGACTTCGATACAGAGAGGATGTATCGAGTGGTCCTTAAACCCGGTTCACAACCAAAGGATATATTGTACTGGACGGCAATATATCAAGTATAGGTTGTTGTAGTTCACATCGTTTGGTTGTCCTCTTGACCAAATGAGTGTGGTGACACTGATGTGATCTGCAAGTGGGATATATGTGATATCTCATTGAACGTGACTCCGTGCAGTCCCTTTCTGCCAAAGGGATACTCATGATTGGATATGGGTATAAGTGTCCCTCTGACCTGAGGTCATCGCGGTAGCTTGCAAGCAACTCCCTGTGCTTTGGTGCCGGACTACCCGAATTTTTAATCCGGTGATGGAAGGTTTCTGGGTACAGGCAAGTACTTGTGGAGCAGTGATAGACCAAGATGGAATTGACCTGTCCAAACAGTTTGGATTGAATGTCTCACAGTATTTCAATTTAGCAAATCCTCGGCCGGGGTAGCCCTAGTGAAAAGTCACTGGGCTTGCAAGGTTGAGACACGTAGTCGACTGACTCTGTCTGGGTTGGCAGCCCAATCTCAGTCGTCATAAGCATTAGAGGTCAAAGGGATGAATTATACGGTAACCGTATGCCAGAGGTTCGATTGTTTGCTCCCGCATCTTCAACCTATCCGGACGCCGGGACCCATTGCTAGATGGTTTCCTGTGCTGGTACTAAAAATTGTTCTAGTGCTACCGTTTAGGTTCGAACCTATAAGGTCACACGCCATAGAGGATAACTCTCTGATCCGAATACCGATTACGATTGGGAATCGTCTCGGTTTTATGGTCACAGTATTTTTTGAGCACTCTTTTTCCCATTTTGCCCTTGTCTGTGTCGACCGAAAAATGTTCCGGGTTGACCTGCTCTGCGCCAGGATTTTTCTGAATCAGTTTTGAACTTATTCGGAGTTTGTTTCGGCCTCCAATTGGTTATGAACCAATTGAACCCAATTTTATTGGGCTTGAATCGGTTCAATTGGATTGAACCAATTGTTTTTTTTGGGATTGGACCGGTTTTGTTTGAACCAGAGTTTTTCCTCTCCTTGAACCATTTACACGGTTTACTTTTCATTGGAATTTTTTTCCAACCGCTGGGAGTGGAATTCCAAGCGTCAAATGAAGCTGGGCGTCCCTTCCTCTTCTCCACCCGTTGGCATTCACCCCTTTTCTTTTGTTGGTTTAATGGTTTTTAACATGGGTTAATGGCTTTAAACCTATGTTAATGGCTGTTCATTTGGATATATTGCAGCCCCTGCCTCTTGGCCTCCCCGCCTCTCCCTCTCCCTCTCCGATTGCAGCCTTTTATAAAAACCTTTGCAGCCCCTATTTTCAGAGAGATGTTTTCACCATGTGAATTTTTTAGCTGTGAAAAGCCCTGGGTGTTTTTCTTTGTAAGGTTGTGAGATTCCTTGGGTGAGAGCTTAGTCTTATGCTCTTATAGGCTGGGTTTAGGAACTTGTGAGGGAGAGAAACAAGAGTTTTTTTCCCATCGTTTCAAGTGCTCAAAATCCCATTTCAGTAAAGCTCTGTTGCTGAAAGAAAACTGTGACCGTGAACCATCTTCCGGCGGCTAGCACCGCGCGTGGAGAGGGATCGGAGAGCCCCGGGCGTGTCTCCCCTCTAGAGGGAGTTTTCTTCTACTCCTTGGAGCAAACCACGCGAGCCGGGATCGCTCCAGTTGCCCGAAATCCAACGAAGAAGACAACTACTCTGTTCTGCTGCCATTTTCGTGCAGCAGACTTCGACGAATTTTTACGATTTATTGGCTTAGTTTTTCTTGCAGAAACCAGTGCCAGATCTAAGAAGACTTCTCTAAGAATCTACAGCTCAAATTTGGGAGCGATCGGAGGTCCGGAAGGTGGCGTTCCAGGGACTTTTCGGAAGCCCAGTTTTCAGCCCAAGGTGGAAGACGACTGGAATAACTTTATTCCAATTATTCCAGTCTATTCCAGGTTTATCCCAGACTTATTCCAGCTGGGAATAAGGTATGTTTTTGGGTTTTAATTTCGGTGCATGCATAGATCTAGATTTATTAAAATGTTTATAAATATTATATGTCCTGTATCATGCCAATACATGCATCTTGCATATGCTAGATCCTGTGCGGAGTAGGTATTTTCCGCATTTATTAAAAATATTTTAAAATCTTACCTATTCCCTGTGTTGTTGCATGCTTAGCGTAGGCACCTGCAACCATGTTTTCACTTTCAGTCAAACCACCTGCACCGTTCTTTTTCAAGGACCACTCAATATATCCTCTTTATATCGAAATCAATGTAGTCCTAAGGACTTCATCATATTAAAAGAGTTCATAACAGGGAAATGTAAGAACGTGATGAGCTACTAAAATAATATTTATTAATTCATATAAAGAGTACAATACTCAATTCAACCGCCTACAACCTAGGCAATTGGCTTTGGACATAATTCCCAACAATCAGTTCATCCAAAGGTAAAGTATTTAGATCTTTTGCTTCCTGTATTGCAGTCACTTTGGGGTCCCACTTATCTAGAATTGATCTAAGGATCTTCTGTACTAAGTCAGCATTTGAGTAGACCCTGCCAAGACTTTTGAAATCATTAATAATATCTGTAAAATGAGAAAATATGGCAGAGACAGATTCATTTTGTTCCATTTTAAATAACTCATAATTATGTACTAGAAGATTAATTTTCGAAGTCTTCACTTGGGAATTTCCTTCGTGGGTCACTTTGAGTTTGTCCCAAATTATCTTTGCAGAAGAGCAAGTGAAAATTCGATTGAACTCGTTAGCATCCAAAGCATAGTATAATAAGTTCATGGCTTTGGCATTCAATTCTCCAATTTTTATGTCATGTTCATCCCAATCCTCCTCAGGCTTTGGGACATCCACGCCATCAATTTTTATCATGGATACTTGTGAACCCTTGAGAATGACCTTCCATAATTGAAAATCGATAGCTTGAATGTATATCTTCATTCTAGCTTTCCAATATGTGTAATTCATGCTAGTGAACAGTGGAGGTCTATTACTAGATTGGCTTTCGACCAGGAAAGTACTCATGGGATGAGCCATCAATCTTTACTCTAATTGTATTTAGAGACACTGCTCTGATACTAGTTGTTGCCCAGGTGGCTTTTCCAAGATGGGGGTGAATTGGAAATTTATAAAATTTAATAGATATATGCTCTTTGAAAACTTCTTTGAAGTGTTAGGTGCTATGATTTAGATAATTAAAGCAGAAGTAGAAGCAAATAGAAAAATCACAATGCAAATATAGCAAGTTTATAGTGGTTCGGAGCACCCCTGCTCTTATGTCCACTACCCAAGATGCCACTTGGAATTTCCACTATATTCTAATAAGAATACAGTAGCATTGTTTTACCGGGATCACAATCCAAATCCAATACCCTTTGATTTTTAAACCGGGCTCACCAAAAAAACCCAACACTTGGTTTTAGCAGGATCACCAAGAACCCAACACTTGGTTTTACACAGGCTAACTAAGAACATATTTGGTTTTTAAACCGTGCTCATCAATAACCCAACAATTCAGAAAAAGAATTGAAAAGAACAAACAACAAAATGACAAACAAATGTTGTCTGATGGTTGCCGATGTAGCTCGAGAGAAGCCCTCTTAATCGCACTTCAATGCACTTCAAAGGCTTCTTCAACTTCTTCAAAGTATGCTTCAAGCTTCAGATGGGAGTTGGTGAAGACTTGAAGACTGACTTGAATGCTCTCTTTTGTGCTCTCTTGCTCACAAGCTCAACAAATGTTCAACTAAGCATTAACCAAGCATTAACCATTCAAAAGTTATCTTAATCCCTCTTTTATAGAGTCTTGTACTCTTCTCAGATGGTTTTAGTCATTGTAGGCCATTGGGATGTGATATTTGACCGTTGGAGTACTTTTCAAATTCAAAAATGGTGTTCTAGAACTAGTCGTTACCTGCTTGGAATCGACCTTCGAGTCGGCTCGGATCCCTCGAGTCGGCTTGGTTTCTCAGAGAAATTTTGGTCGAGTTGTCTTGTTTTATTCAGGCCGGCTCGATTACACAGTGTTATAATTCCTTACTCTAGAAGAGTCGGCTCATCTTAGTTCGAGTCGGCTTGGATTCACAGGTTTTCAAAACTATACTCTGGAAGAGTTGTCTCTTCTCATTAGAGTCGGCTCACCTGGCTGTTCTCTCAGAACTGTTATATCTAGACTATAGAGGAGTTGGCTCGAACTTCTGAAGAGTCTCCTCGGATGTTTGGTGGAATGATAGAGTCACCTCGGACTTCCTTCGGGTCGGCTCACTTGTCTGATTCAGGAAACGGACTCTGGACGAGTCAGCTCGGGTTCCTCTAAGTTGGCTCGGATATCTGCATGCTAGAAACCTTCATGCATGCCATGAACAAGAGTCGGCTCCCTTTACTCGAGTCCGCTTAGATGAGTTTTATATTGAATTCTCAGTACTTCTCTAGAAATCATCTAGCTAGTCTTCAAACATTCAAGAGACTCCCAACTCTTATAACAATAATTTCTAAGAAATGTTAAGCTTGAAAAACACTCAAAGGTAACCCATTTTCATGATTTTTATTTTACTTTTTTTTTGGACTCTTCTTTACATGACATACTTACAACATAACTTATGAAAAAACTCAAACTGTAGGAGTTGTAATTGAGCAATAAAATTATCCTACAAAAACTTGTAAAGCACATGTAGAGTTGTTAGTAAAACAAATGCATGCTCCAATATTTTGTTATCATCAAAATCATTTAAGGGGTCAACAATTATCCTTTCAAATTCTCTTTTGAAGCTCTTGTCTTAAAATGATAGACTTGTCTTAAAATAATAGTCTTGTCCTAACAAAAGAAGGAAGAGAATTATCAGGATAACTTTTAGATATCTTGACTTTAATCATCGAAGCCTTTAAATAAGAAGATAGTGAGTGCCTGATACACCTTTTCATCAGCCCCTTATCTGATATTTAATATATTAGATAAGATTCTTTAATCAGAAAAAGTCCTTTAGCAGAAAGGTGTAAAGTGAAATAGCATTTCACAATTATATGCGCCAAGAGTTGCTTATCGCAACTCTACGATAAAATCTGATAATTAATCTCTTAATTTTAGATTTAAGATAAGGTTCCACATCCCAATAGGCATATCAAATGAAGAGATTTATTTAGAAGAAAAGGTGATTAACATACAGAATGACTCTTCCTTATCCATGCACCATGGGTCAAGCATCACGTCCCTTCATTGATCATGCCTTTCTTTCATTATTTGATCGGCCAATACCAGTTAATATGGGTGTCAATGGATAGGATAAGGGCTGAGCTTTATAACCTAAATGGTGATTAATTTGCAGACGAGTCCTTCTGCACCCCTTTATTTGTGCGCATGCCAATATAGCACCAAGAGTCCTATGCCTTTGGAACTCTTGGTTTAAATAATGGATATTGCTTGTGTAGGATCGATGGCCCAACTAACTATCCAAAAGGAACATCCTTATTTAGAAGTGGCTATTTATTCTCTTAAAGTAGGCAACGCAGCAACCCCGGGCTACACGAGTCGACCCCCCATCGAGCATCACAGCACCAACCCAGTATACAATCACCAAGCTGGCTCTCGCCTGGGGACGAGCACCGCAACTCCATCCAAGGGGCGTTGACGTGGCACCAGCCTCACCTTAACAGTGGCACCCACATTCCATGGGCCCATACCTCCCATCCGGATGAACCAAAAGGGTGTGAGCTGGCCCACCTAACAATCACCCCCTGATGAAAAACCCTCGAGAATTCTACCTACAGGGATTCGAACCCATGACCTCGACTCTGATACCAACTGTAGGATCGACATCTCAACCAGCTATCCAAAAGAAACGTCCCTATTTTATCTCTCTTAAAGCAGGCAGCGCAGCAACCCCGGGGTGCAAGAGTCGATTCCCCCACCGAGCACCATAGCACCAACCCAACATATTATCACCAAGCCGGCTCTCGCTTGGGGACGAGCACCGCAGCACCACCTAAGGGGCATTGACGTGGCACCAGCCTCACTTTAACAATGGCACCCACATTCTATGGGCCCAGACCTCCCATTCGGACAAACCAAAAGGGTATGAGCTAGCCCACCTAATAGCTTGATAAATTTGGACAAAACATAATTTGGCAACCCCACTTAAGGCTCAATCCAATTTAAGTCCCACTCAAATTGGTTAGCCCAAATAGAAATCAATTAAATCCAGTCTAATTAGGTTAGGAGTTAGGCTAGCCAACATATGCTAGTATGTTAGCCAATTAAAATCCTATGACCCTTTCATGATTAATTTTTTAATATGTGTGACCCTTTGAGATCCTCATCTAGCTAGTAGTAGATCTAGGTTTATATCGATTTGGTTCGATTAGAAACCAACTAATCAAATTAGGTTAAATCGAGCTAATCCTAGCTACCAATTTGAACCATCATTCAAATTGACTCATGAATTCAATCAATTTGATTCATTATAACCTACAAGACATGATTGATATCTAGCAACATGCATGCCTATCCAAAAGATGATAAATTTAATTAAAATCACCAAAATACCCTTCAGTGGTAAGTTACCGTGTAATTCAATCCTTCGATCTTCCTTATTAAGTGATGGGTATGGATAAATGTCAAATCTATACACTTAATCCATTCGAATCTTTAATCACTAATTGTTGCCTAGCGAAGCAACCCAAGAGGGGGGGTGAATTGGATATTTTAAAAAGTTTAAATAGTTGTGCTGAACTTAGAGTGTTTGTGTAACAAAGTGATTGTGCTCAATATGATATGCAGTAGAAGTAGCAAATTAAATACAAAATAATAAAGAGCAAGTAGAGGAAGGAGCAAGTAATCACAAATACCAAGATTTATAGTGGTTCGGTGTACTCCAAGCATCTACATCCACTTTCCAAGCTTTTTCTTGAAAATTTTTAATATAATCAATCCAAGATTACGACCAACTTGTTTTCTAAGGCTCACAAGTTAAACCTTTGTTGGTTTTGTTACCTAGGCTCACCAACAACCTTTACAACTTATTTTTAATCTAGGCTCACAAGTCAAACCCTTGTTGGTTTTGTCTCTCAGGCTCACCAACAATCTTTAACACTAGTTTCAATACCTTTGAAACTAGTGACAACAAATAAAAGCAAGTATACAGAAATAATTACAAGAAATAGCTCCTAAATGAGCAGAAGATGAAGCTCTTCTTGAATGCTTGAGTTGTCTCCTTCTTGGAATCTTTGAATGCACACTTTTGGCTAATGATTTGAAGGCTCAAATGTGAGTAGAAGGCTTTTTCAGGTGGAATCTACTTTAAAGCTCACTCTTGTCTTTTCTCAAAAGTTAAACTTTGTCTCTTCTTATTGCTCATGTCTTCAATAAGTTTGGTGAGTGATAAATAGCTCAAAACCACTCTAAAAACTATTGGAGACTGTTAGAGTGAAGAAACTAGCCATTTAGAGTCATTTGGAATCAATTCTAATCTTCTGGAAAACTAGTCGTTATACTAAGTGTCGATACTTAAATTTCTTCATGAGTCGATATGTGAGTCGACACTTGGAATTATGAGTCGACACTTGGGTCGACAATTAAGTAAAATTTAAATTTTTAATATTCTGCTTCACTTCTGGTCTTAGGCTTTGAGTCAGTCTCTGAGTCGATACTTAAGTCCGTGAGTCGATCTCTTGAGTCGACACTTGACAAAAATTCCAGAAATTATATAGATCTGTCTATTTTTTTGTCTTAGGCTATGAGTCGATCTGTGAGTCGACCTGTGAGTTGACACTTAAAACTGTGAGTCGACACATGGTGTGCCATCTAAAACTCTATGTGTCAGACCTCTGAAGTGTCGACACTTTCTTCATGAGTCGACACCTTGAGTCAACACTTAGTCCATGAGTCGACATCTTAAGTCGACACTTGCTCTGTGCCATTTCAAAACTACATGCCAAACTTTGAAATTTCAAAAATTTATCCAATAACCTCTTATACTCATCTTCATAAGGATCAAAGTGATCATTTTATCAATATTCCAAGGTAAGAAGACAACTTAAACATTGAAATTTATCTTGTTTTGATGTTAGAAACTTTGATACTCTTGAGTGAAGAAATTGATATACATATATCCTGAAATTCATACTCTAATTGAAATATTAGTCCAAACAAATACTCAATATTTTGTTATTCATCAAAATTAAGGAGCTAAAGCCAACAATCTCCCTTTTTGATGATGACAAAACTTTGAGTATATTAGCAATTATGTTCAAAACTTGACTATTGTATGAAAAAAAATTAAGCACATTGCACATTTATGAATGCAAGCATTTGGATGAAAAAATATCAGATCATTGGTTTGTTTCAATGTTCCAAGATTTGTTTTCTCAAAAAATTGGTATTAGAACATCTTAATTTTTTCCTTATCGTAAGTAAATTAAGAATTGGTAAAAAAATTTGACAATGTTGCTTATATGTTGCTTATATAACCTTTTCTACTTCCCCTTTTTGTCATCATTAAGCATTAAAAGGGGTTGCTCCCCCTAAATTTGTGCATTTATCAAAACAAATAGTTAAACAGACAAAAAAAGAGTAATAAATGCAAATTTCATAACTAAAAGCATAACATCCTTATATAAAGAGTTTCAATTCAACAGGAAGTACATAACATGACATAACATAACATAACAGAACATAACATGACATAGCATGACATAACATGACATAACAAGAACCGAAGAAAAATACATGCATAAGATGGAAATACTAAACATACATGTTACCTAAAATGAAACTGCATGAAGTACAGATAAGTATCTGAGAGGCTAATCCTCATCAAAAGGGAACTCTAACAACCATAACCCTAAAGGATAAGGATCTAGGAGTCCTATGCAACATGCTCCTTGTCCTAAGGGAAGGGCCAGATCTGTCTATGACTCTGGCAGCCCTAATGGTACGGGTAGCAAGTGTCTCCACAGGAGTCTCATAAGCTGAAGAAGTGTCAAGCTGAGCATCAGTAGGAGCATCTGGAGTCTGATCAAGAATAGTTGGTGTCTGATCGTCCCTACTACAATCTGATAATCTCTTATGCCATCACCACCATCACAATCAAAGTCACCATCAGCATCAGCATTGGCACCACCATCAGCATCAGGAGCAGCATCAACATCGACAATGTCATCATGTGTATCATCATGGTCATCATCATCTACTGGCAGAGGAGGTGGAGGAGCTGAAGGTCCTGCTGGAGGCAATAATGATCTCAGCATGTCTCTGATCTCTATAAAACTAGCCCCCATCGTCTATCAAATACTTGTGAGCTGCTCATTAGCATGGGTCCTCAATCCATGCAGCTCCAACTGCAATCTGGTGCACCTAACATACAATCCTAAGATCTCCTCTCGAACTCCAACAATCTGTGCTGTGATTTGCTCCTCAAATGTAGACTCAATCTCTGCAGTATCTTTAAGAGTAGTGGCTGAAGCATGAGTAGGTAAGGGAGTAGATGGCTCAGATCCAGAAGCAGTAGCCGGTGCAGGTCTGGAGGGAGTAGACTGTGGAGCAGGTCTTGATGGTCCTGCCTCGGCTGCCCTTAACTCATTCTTTTCGTCTGGCTTCTGCCCGGACTCTCGTCGAACCCACTTACCATTAACTCGTCTAAATCCCATATGGTGTAGAGATTTCTCCCCATAGGTGTCTATGTGGAGAATCTCTTTGGAGGCCTTGCCCTCCAATAGGATACCGAACTCTCTAAAGATCTGGGTGAGTCCCATACCATAAGGTAGACATAATGTATACTGTGTAGCAGCCTCACCCATCTGATGCACCATGATCATAGGTAAGTTGATAGCTGTCTGTTATTTTAGAGCCACCATAAGAACTAACTCCCGCTCAGTGATGAAGTCGAATCTCGAAATCAGAATTCGAGCAATGATGTGATGTAAAACTCTCATCTCAAGAGATAACTGGTTTGCCGACACCACTGAAACACCACTGATATTCTCTCTCTCTAGAATATATCTAAATACAGCATCCCTATTACCTACACAGTTTGTTGCTATACCTCTGAGAGGAATCTGCCAAATCTTGCTAATAGTCTCAATGGTCACTAGAATATGTACACCCCTGACCACTGCACTCCACCTGAGCCCATCAGTAGCTAAGCTGCCATAAAACTCATGGATCAGGTATGGGTAGTACCTCTCCCTCATGGTACAGAAGGGTATAAGACCAGCTCCTCTCAGAAGATCACCAATAATGAATCCCTTGGAGTCCCAAAACTGTAAGTCAACTCATCTGCCACATGCTATCACTAAATATTCAAAAGGCATAGCAGGTAAACAGACTATATTTTAAAACTATTTTAAAGTACAGCATAGCAAAAGACTTGGTAGATCGATTAAGTCGATCTACCAATCTACCTGCAACAGGATTTGACATAATAAAAGTGCATGTAGAGATATCAAGAGCAAAGAAAAGGAAAGGGTACGTTACTGATATGGCTGTATCTACTGACATGGAGTCTAACTAGATGCCGACTGTTAGCTGGCATGTGGAGGTGCTACCTGAGCATGGAGCCCAAGCGAGGAGCCGAAGTGAGCCCCTCTGCCGAGGTTAGCTCCCAGCCGGGGTCGAGCTCATACTACCACCAACTAAACGAAAGAGGATGACAGGGATTCAAATCATGGTGGGAAAGAGGGTTGTCTTCATCAAAACCCCGCCACTGGGATGGTACAACTGGCAGGTGGTGGCTAGCCACCTCAGGCCTACAGAGGGAGGTGCCTCATCGGAACACCAGGATCCCCACAAGCCCTAGTTTACACCGGTCGGGAATGGATGCCCAATTCAAGGCACGGTGCCCCTCCACCTACCATTTGCATCACCCACAAGAAGAAGGTCGTGCTAAAGGATTCATACCCTGGGACGGTCGCCCGCATACCAATGTTCTGCCTAGCTTCCCAAAACATGGTGACCAACCAGAATATCAGAACTAGCGACATAACTCCCTACCCCGAAGGGAGGAAGGGGAGCTCATGCACAGTTCCCTCATGCTACCAGATGTCAACCCTCCGGACTCCCCCAAGCAGGGAACATCTCGGAAGCAAACTCAAGGGGCAACACTGCCTCTTAACAACAAAACAAAAAGGGGCCTCTGATTGAAGACAAGGAGGAATGAAACACAAGTCACACAATATAAGGCAAGCCACAAGCAAGCAAAGGGCAAGCGAGGTAACCATCGGCACATAAAAGGAGAGAGCAAACTAGATGAGATGCTCTGAGGCTACTGGGGAATTCATCGAAAGAATCCCATGGACACAGCCATCCCTGCTCGGGCTCTCCTTCTGCATCGATGCTCCTTTCCTACTCTCTCACTTTCTTTTCTTTATAAAATAACCTCTGAATATGAAGGCCTCATCGGGATTCACTGAGGAGGATTTGTTCCCCTGGATCACTCGCTGACTTGATCATCGAAGTGCCCCAATCGAAATCCCTGGCCTGGATCTCTTTTTCTTTTATGGGGCTAGGCACGCATGCAGGATTTTTGGATGAGAAGGGCGACGCCCAACGCCACACCGGAGCTACAGGCCATGATAGTCCAGGTGGCAAAAGATTAGTGCACTAGGTAGGGGGGCATGATGCAAAAATGTCAACTAAACTAATCCCCCCATCACAAAAGTAGCTCCACTTGAGGCATGGTGGCGACACGCATGTAGGAAGCCTCTACCAACCGAGTGGGAGGCCCTCCTTCTCACGGAGGCCCACCAGCCCAGAGGAGGAGTTCCTTGCTTTGTTGCAATCGCTCCTGGTGGATGCTCAGCTCACCACACTCGCCCGGTAGATGCAAACTCTAACCATGGTCATACGGCAGTTGTAGCATCAGCACCGATCTCTGGCCACCCAACAGTAGCCAGAGACCCCGGCGACCCTAGTCGCTCGACCCTGCGGTAGCCTGTGTTCCTTTCAAAGCAAGCCATCATGACCACAAGACAAGATTGATCCCCGGGCTAGCCTCTGAACCTCGGCAAAGTGATAGAGATGCGGGTCGATCGATCGAGAGAGCCAGTCCCCCGTCTTGAAGCACGCCGCCCTAAAGCACCATAGACGCTATTAGAGTAAGGCCCCCCATCGTTACCCTCCTTAGCGGTCACCTCTATCCTTTCTAGAAACCTTAGTGGAAGGTTCCACTAATGAGGCTATTGGGTGCATGGCAGAGAAGTGCCTGGAAGAACAAGAGTGCAGGCTGGTGGAATAGTCCTTCCAGTTTGCAAACATGCAAGGCTCCTCCCGTGAGCCAGCAGGCCATGACACCCGACTGCCCTTCTCCCAAGAGATCCAAGAAGGGTCGATCCCGAGTCGGTTCTGCATATCCCAAGTGGATCCCTATGATGGTACTGCCGACCATCTGGATCACCTGGAGAGCTACAATGATACAGCATGCAAAGATGAATTCTAACTTAGAGGATTAATTTGTTGGTTGAGTAATGATTCCCACTTACATAAGCAAAATTCATTCATAAGATAGATATAGGAATCATACGAAGGTAAACTAAGCAATGGACAACCCAAACTATAGCTCTTATTTAATCCATGAAGATTGGGCCTAATGGTTGGGAAAACATCAAAACTAGGGCATAAACCATTCAAATATTCAAACCTAGAGTAAAGGGAGGCTTATTGACCAAGATTGAGCCCTCACACTTTGAGTGGTGGATCAAATTTCAGCACTCAACGATGGATGACTTGGACTTGAAAACTATCACATCTAGAATGAAGACTTCCATGTTGTTGGTTCCAAAGCAAAGTTCACTTCCTTTTTAGCTTATGACTATGGAGGATCCTACAAGGGAACTCATTAGGGATTAGAAGGGATGGTGTTGACCCCTGGAATGATTTTGATGATCAAAAAATATTGGAGCATGTATGAGTTACTAATTCTTTCAATTACTTGAAAAGTTTTTGTAGGAAAATGGTTATCTTTAGTTTAATTGGTTTTCAAATTGGTTGAAATGTAATTCAATTTTGTATAGTCTCTTATGTACTTTAAATTGTAAAATCCCTAACTTTTTAAAGTTATGTATTTTTATAAATGGGCTATAAAATTGTAAAAATAAGAGTGAGTAGATTAGCTCTTGTTGGATTCATATGTTAAAGAATTTTGGAGAAGTTTGAAGTATTAAAAGAAGTTTTTGCAAGAGCCGACTCATGGATCAAGAGCCAGCTCATGGATCAAGAGCTGACTCCTTCTGGCATGGCACAAAATTTTTTTTTATAGTTTCAGTACCTCGCGCCGACTCATGGAAGAACACATGTTTTTGAAGTCTGAGATCTCAAGCCAACTCTACCCTGAAGAGCCGACTCAAGGTAAATGATGATTTGTATTGATTGAAGGTTCAAGCCAACTCTAGCTTGAAGAGCTGACTCGTACAAAAATTTTGTTTAGGCTGTCTGAGACTTCGAGCCGACTCGTGGACCTCTAGCCGACTCGAGTGACCGTTTTTTGCACTCTAATGGCTAGTTGCTAAAAGTGATTTTTGAACTTCAAATGGTCTCCAACAGCTCTTTTTCGAATCCCTAGGCCTTACAACAGCTATATCTCATGGAATACTATAAAAGGGATTTCTTTTGATGGATTAAATTTTTTTTTTTGAGGGATTATTATTGATTTATCTTGGAAATTTGAAAAGCCTTCAAGTCTTTCACCAACCCACTTCAAGAATATTCAAGAAAGGATTCAAAGCTCCACCAACTTCTCTTCATTATTGAATCTACTCATTGAAGAAGCAAAGAAGCAGCTTGAAGAGCATTAAAGAGCATTCAAAGCTAGGCTTCATCTTAATCTTCATCGACAATATTTAAACAAACTCGATTTGTTATGTAGTTGCTTATTATTTTTCTCATATCTTAGTTTTCTCTCTAAGAACAGCAAGGGGCTGTGTCTTAAGAGAGGGTTAAAGGTTTTTAGGTGAACCTTGTGAAAACCTAAGTTGGGTTCTTGGTGATCCTGGTATAAAACCAAGTGTTAGGGTTTCTTTGGTGATCCCATTTAAAACCAAAGGGAGTTGGATTTTCTTTGGTGATCTCGGTAAAAACAAAGTGTATAGGTTTGGATTGTGAGCCTGATAAAACAACCCGACTGTATTCCGGTTGGGGGATATAGTGAAAATTCCAAGTGGTCCTTGGGTAGTGGACGTACGAGCCGATTGCTCCAAACCACTCTAATTTTTTTTTTGTTTGTGTTTGTGCTTACTCTACCTTATTGCATTTACTTAATTACTTCCGCATTGCATATTGCACCACAACACCAAAAGGATTTCAAATTACACATACTTGCCAAAGTTTTTATAATCTCAATTCACCCCCCTCTTGGGAAGCCACCTAGGCAACATATGGTATTAGAGCAGAGTCTCTAAAAATTACTTAGAGTAAAGATAGATGGGACATCCCATGAGCACTTCTTTGGCCGAAGGCCAATCCACAAATCGACCTCCAATTTTGACCAGAACCAATTATGCATATTGGAAGGCGAGAATGAAAATATACATTCAAGCCATAGATTTTCATTTATAAAAAATTATTCTGAAAGGACCTCACACACCCACTGTTAGAATCAATGATATTGAGGTTCTCAAATCGAAAGAGGAATAGAACGAAAATGATATGAAATTAGCATAGCTGAATGCCAAAGCTATGAATTTGCTGTATTATGCTTTGGACCCAAATGAGTTTAAAGAATTTTGACTTATAATTTTGCTAAAGAAATTTGAGATAAGCTAGAAATTACACATGAAGGCACATCACAAGTTAAAACCTCTAAAATTAATATTCTTGTGCATAACTATGAATTATTCAAGATGGATCCTAGTAAAACTATATCTACTATGTATACTCGTTTTACTGATATTATCAATGGTCTTAAAAGTCTTGGTAGGACTTACACTAATGCTGATCTTGTTCAAAAAGTTTTGAGATCTTTGCCAGATAAATGGGAAGCTAAAGTGATAGCTATTCAAAAGGTAAAGGACCTGAACACCCTACCATTGGATGAGTTGCTTGGATCACTAATTACTCATGAATTAGCCATGCAACAAAGGACTGATGAAGATTTTAAGAAAAGAAATCTATAGCATTTAAAGCTACAGAGGAAGATAAGAATGAAGATTTATATTCATCTGATGATGATGATCTTGAAAATGATGAGATAGCCCTTGTAATGAGAAAATTTAAAAGGTTTATGGGTAGAAGAAGAACAAATAGATGGAGGAAGCAATTTAGAAAAGGAGAGTTTGGAAGAGAAGAGAAAAGGACAAAGAAAAGGAGAAGGACAAAGACAAAGATCAAATCCCAATCTACTATGAATGCAAGAAACCAGGACATATACATTCTGACTGTCTAGAAGCCAAGAAAAATATGATCAACAGAAAGAAGAAGGCAATGCTAGCATGGAGTGACAGCGACGAATCTACATCCACTAAAGAGGTTGAAGATACAACAAAAACTGCTCAGATCTATCTTATGGGTTTGGAGGATGAGGTAACTACTTCTGAATCTAATTTAGAATTTACATATGATGAGCTTCATAATGTTTTCTGTGAATTATTAGTAGAATATAAAAATATTGGTTTGAAAATGAAAACTTTGAAAAACCATTGTGTCATAATTAAAAAGGATAAAAATAAATTTAGTGAAAGAAATAAAATTTTGCAAAGGGAATTAAGTCTAATTTGTGAAAGACTTAAAAACACTCAATATAAAAAAGAAGAGCTTCTTGAGAAAAATAAAAGTTTGCAAAATGAAAATGATGATTTGAAAAAGGAAGTTCAAAAGCTTAATCCTTTGGTTGAAAAATTAACCTTGAGTTCCAATAAGCTTGAACTAATTTTGAAAGATCAAAGAAAGATAAATAACAAATTTGGAATTGGTTACAAAGGAATAATTTCAAATAAATTTTCTGCATCTACATCATATGCTCCTAAATTTATTACTTCAAAACAGTATAGACCTAAGTTTGCATCATCGTATACTTTTTATTCAAATCCAAGAATTGTATGCTATGCTTACAATAATATTGGTCATAAGGCATTTGAGAGTCATTTGAAACATAATGGCAAGAAGAAAATCAAGAAAATTTGGGTTCCAAAAGGAACCAATTCTACTAACTTGCAAGGACCCAAGAAAGCTTGGGTACCTAAATCTATTACCTGATTGTTTTGTAGGGATGTCTTGCAACCACAAATATAAAGAAAAGATGGTACCTTGATAGTGGCTGTTCAAGATATATGACGGGTGATATTGATCAATTCTTCACCTTAGAACAAAAAGATGGTGGAATGGTAACTTTTGGTGATAATTGCAAAGGAAGGATAATCGGTATTGATAAAATCAAAATTACTCCTTCTACATTTATTGAAAATGTGTTACTTGTAGAAAAGTTAAAACATAATCTTTTGAGTATTAGTCAGCTTTATGATATTGGTTTTAATATTTTCTTCAATTCTTCAATGTATATAGTAGTTGATCCACTTGACTCTAGTATAAAATTCATTGGACATAGACTTGGTAACATTTATGTAGTAGATTTTAATGATCTAGCTATGTCAAGCAACACAAGTCTTGTAGCAATGAATGACAAGAGCAAGAAATCAAGTTTACTATGGCATAGGCAACTTGGACATGCTAGTATGGATACTATAGCAAAACTAATTTCAAAAGATTTAGTTAAAGGTTTGCCAAAGTTTAAAGTTAATTTTGATTATGTTTGTGGTGGGGACACCGGAGGCACCAGAATAAGATAGAGGCTTTTCAATCCTCTGTGAATTGATCAATAATTTATGAGTCCGTCTGTAATAAGGGCTTAGCTCATCTGAGTCTATTTTAGTTGTTATTTGAGTATTTTGAGTTGTTATTTCAGTTCTGTACTTGTCAGCTCATGTTGAGCTAGTTCAGTCCAATGATAGTCAGCTCATGTTGAGCTAATTTTATTTTTTTGAGTCCTGTCCAAGCATACTGAAGACTCAAGACTATATCATACAAGTGAAGACCAAGTCCAACTAGATTGAAGACATGGAAGTATAGCCCAAGTCCAACCTAGCTTGAAGATTTGAAGACCCCAGGAGGAAAATTCAGAAAACCCTGATTTCTTGCAGATGCCCTCCAGATGCCCAGATTCCCTTCCAGATACCAAAGTATACTAATAGATAAGGGCATCCATGATTCCAAAGGTCCATCTGCATCCTAGCCCAAAGAAATCAAGCCCAGGTGACAAGTCCAAGCCCTTAAGAAGCAAGATACCAGGGAATATTCCTGCTACCTAGCTACCAGGCCACCCCAGCTTCTAGAGGCCCAAACCCATGCACCCGAGCCCCTTTGGGCAGGCCTTTTGCTGCTTCTGGAAGCCCAACACGCCCCCCTAGGCATCCTTGGAGTCTTGACCAAGTCAAGAAAATTTTTAGGGATTTTTCTACCTAATATTTCCTTATTTTCTAGCTAGGGTTTGAGAGGGAAAAGGATTCTTATGTAAAGACTTATGTACCCTTACTTGGAGCCCAAGGTTAAGGGTCTATTTAAGGGACCCTAGCCTCTTGTATGAGGGGAATTTTTGATGAATGAAAACATTGAGTTCTTCTATTGAGTGGTGTGATACCCTGCTGTGTGCATAAAGGGGTTTGTGAGAGTTCTTCTTCCCGGTGTTTGCAATCATCTTCCTGCTGCCAACAAACCCTCCAGATCCCTGGATGCCCAATCCAAAAGAAGCCTTCCCTTGCTATTTTTCCTTTGTTTTATTGTTCCTTTGTGAATTTTCTAACCCCTGACAGGTCGTTTGCAGGTCCCTGAGTTCCTACGAATCCAACGACTCCAGCCAGGCCTCAATCGGATCAACGAGCAGAAAGCCGGGTATCCGCGTGTCTTTGGCTCGGTTTTCCAGGCCGCATCCGTCGAGGAATGAGAGACCCCTTCACTGCAATCTTCATAGACATTGTCAGGTACACCCCTCTACCTCCAGTAGTTTTATTGTAGGAGAACTTGCCCTAACCGAGGCTTCTCAGCCCCGGCGGTCCTTCTTTGCTACTTTTCTTGGTTCTAATCTGCATGCTGATCTTCAAAAATTCATAAAAAATTTCCTACAAATAATTTTGATCTAAAATTTGGGAATTAATCACCTAACTCAACATGTAAAATATACAAAAAAAATGGAATGCATATTAGTCCCCCATCATTTGGTATCAGAGCTTAGATTAGGGCTTGTTTTCTGTAGTTTTTCAGTCCGTATATACTCTGTTATTTTAATTATTTCTTCCTGATAAAAACTTTAAAAATTCTGAAATTTATTTTTCTGGATTTATCATAATTCAAAATAATTTTAAGAATTTTCAAAGATTTTATTATGGCCTGTGAATTTTCTGCAAGCCGAAATACAGCATGCAAATTTTTGGCTCTATTTTTTTTCAGCAAGACAAGTTTGGAAGTTTTAGGGTTTTGTTTAGCAATTTTTGCATATCTTTTAATTTTAGTATATTTCTTGCATATTAGGCCATAATTTGTAAGTTTTCTTCTATTTAAAAAAAAATACCAGAAAAAAAAAAACATATTCTCCAAAAATACCAAAAACATCTAACCCTAATTTGCATCCTCATCTGCCTGCCATCATTGCATAATTTACTTTTAAGGGCACTCTTGCTATATCAGATAAGGGGAGGAGTTGATAACCTCTCCTTAGCCCAAAACCACATCCCTTGCATTCGGTCCCAAGCCTTAACCTAAAATTAATTAGATTTAATTTGCCCTAGTGGGCTAGGGACTCCAACTGGTCGGGTCCGGGCTAGTATTAGATCACTGTGTCAAGTTAACCTGTGTGTGCCTTGTGCTCAGTGTCTAGAATGGTGGTTTAGGGATTCAATCCCGAAGGGCTTGTGTGCTGGTCCGCCTACCTGGCCAATCTCTGATTGGTGTCTAGGATTGGCAATCAGGGACCTAACACTCCCCTTACACCTGCCTGGCTGAGTATAGGGTTACTATAGGCTAGTTTGCCACCCTGATTGAGCATCTAGTTTGGACTCTAGGTCTAGTCAGCTATAGTCGATCTGATCAAGTCTTGCATAAGCACTAGATCAGGAGTTTCATATCACCCACCTCCTTCACAAATGTCTGAACCCATGGAAAATTTACAAGCCCAAATAAAAGCCCTAGCTGATCAAATGGCCCAGATGGCTACCCAGTTAACTACCCAGATGGCTACCCAGATGACCCAATTAACTCAGTCTCGTATTCAAACCAATGATAGAATTGACCATCTTGCCAATAGGTTTGATCAGTTAAAAGTCCGGGTAGGGACCCCAAGAAAAACCCATGGGTCACAGTCTGAGCCAGATCCTGATTCCCCTCAACCTAGGAGGACCCCAAACCCTGATCTATACCATGAGGTCGAACCCAGGAGAGCCCCTTATCTTGACCCGTACTACAATCCTCAACCTATGAGGACCCCAAACCCTGATCCATAGCTTGAGGCTGAACCTAGGAGAGCCCATCATCCTGACCCAATCCCTAAGGTTAGTCCTAGAAGACCCAATCAGGATTTTGTAGACCAGGAAGATAGATCCTATTTACCCACATCCTCTAAGCCTAGTATACCCACAACCTATAGATCTTATGACTCCAAATCCTATGAACCTAGAACCTATGAATCCAGAACCTATGAACCTAGATCCTATGACTCTAGATCCCATGATCATAAATCCTATGCACCCACACCCTATAAGCCTAGTAGACCCAACACCCAATATTCTGACCCATATAGGGAGTCCAACCCTAGGAGAACCCAATATTCTGACCCATATAGGGAGTCCAACCCTAGGAGAACCCAGTAATTCTGAACCCACTTCCTATTTTCTACCCTTTCCTGAGTTTTCTCATGTGTCTAGAACTATTAGGTTACATTTTTTTGAGGTTACTAGGTTGCAAGGATCCATAGAGCCCATCCCATTTGCTACCTACTTTTGGCAGACCCTCTGGCACTTATTAGGAGTTACTAGCAAATTTTCTTCTGCATGTCATCCATCAACCACGACTCATGCCCCCATGCCCAAGTGGTAGTTAAGACCTAATAAACCTCTTCAGTCAAGTCTGTTAGGTGTAGGTTTGAGTCCTTTGCATCATCTTGTTAGGAGTCTGCATGTGCCTAGCATGTTCACCACCCGCACTAATGTTAAAACAACTGGCTAATTCCCAAAGATGGATCAAAAAATTTGATGTAGTGGATTTTATCTTGGTTAGGCTTAGGCCTAAAAGAAGCTTCATGCTCGTAGAGCCGGACCTTTTAAAGTGATAGAGAAGGTTGGATCAAATGCCTAGGTGTTAGACTTGCCTTCGAATTTGGGCATTAGTTCTACCTTCAATATTACAGACCTGGTTGAGTATAGGGAACCGGCAGCGCTACCAAGTGAGGCCTTTGGACCTATTCCTTTTCATTGTGAGTGACCCTAACCTAGAGTGTCCGCAAACAAATTTGGCCTGAGAGAGGAGAACGGATCGAGCGTATCCTGGACGATCAAGCCATCATGACCTAGGGCCATGACTATCAACGCTTCCTGGTCGATGGCAAGGCCAGCCAGAGTCGTACGATTCATGGATTTCTCGAGAGGACTTGCAACGCCTCAACCCAGACCTTCTCGAGAGATATGTGAGCCAGTCTGACCTTCACTCGACAGGGTCGAGTTCCTCCCACCCCGGGAGAATTGGTGGGGACACCGGAGGCACCAGAATAAGATAGAGGCTTTTCAATCCTCTGTGAATTGATCAATAATTTATGAGTCCATCTGTAATAAGGGCTTAGCTCATCTGAGTCTATTTTATTTGTTATTTGAGTATTTTGAGTTGTTATTTCAGTTCTGTACTTGTCAGCTCATGTTGAGCTAGTTCAGTCCAATGCTAGTCAGCTCATGTTGAGCTAATTTTATTTTTTTGAGTCCTGTCCAAGCATAGTGAAGACTCAAGACTATATCATACAAGTGAAGACCAAGTCCAACTAGATTGAAGACATGGAAGTATAGCCCAAGTCCAACCTAGCTTGAAGATTTGAAGACCCCAGGAGGAAAATTCAGAAAACCCTGATTTCTTGCAGATGCCCTCCAGATGCCCAGATTCCCTTCCAGATGCCAAAGTATACTAATAGATAAGGGCATCCATGATTCCAAAGGTCCATCTGCATCCTAGCCCAAAGAAAACAAGCCCAGGTGCCAAGCCCAAGCCCCTAAGAAGCAAGATACCAGGGAATATTCCTGCTACCTGGCTACCAGGGCACCCCAGCTTCCAGAGGCCCAAACCCATGAACCCGAGCCCCTTTGGGCCGGCCTTTTGCTGCTCCTAGAAGCCCAACACGCCCCCCTAGGCGTCCTTGGAGTCTTGACCAAGTCAAGAAAATTTTTAGGGATTTTTCTACCTAATATTTCCTTATTTTCTAGCTAGGGTTTGAGAGGGAAAATGATTCTTATGTAAAGACTTATGTACCCTTACTTGGAGCCCAAGGTTAAGGGTCTATTTAAGGGACCCTAGCCTCTTGTATGAGGGGAATTTTTGATGAATGAAAACCTTGAGTTCTTCTATTGAGTGGTGTGATACCCTGCTGTGTGCATAAAGGGGTTTGCGAGAGTTCTTCTTCCTGGTGTTTGCAATCATCTTCCTGCTGCCAACAAACCCTCCAGATCCCTGGATGCCCAATCCAAAAGAAGCCTTCCCTTGCTATTTTTCCTTTGTTTTCTTGTTCCTTTGTGAATTTTCTAACCCCTGACAGGTCGTTTACAAGTCCCTGAGTTCCTACGAATCCAACGACTCCAGCCAGGCCTCAATCGGATCAACGAGCAGAAAGCCGGGTATCCGCGGGTCTTTGGCTCGGTTTTCCAGGCCGCATCCGTCAAGGAACGAGAGACCCCTTAGCTGCGATCTTCATAGATGTTGTCAGGTACACCCCTCTACCTCTAGTAGTTTTATTGTAGGAGAACTTGCCCTAACCGAGGCTTCTCAGCCCCGGCAGTCCTTCTTTGCTACTTTTCTAGGTTCTAATCTGCATGCTGATCTTCAAAAATTCATACAGAATTCCCTACAAATAACTTTGATCTAAAATTTGGGAATTAATCACCTAACTCAACATGTAAAATATACAAAAAAAATGGCATGCATATTAGTCCCCCATCAGTTTGCGATGCTTGTCAATTAGGAAAGCAAGTGAGGGGTAGTTTTTAATCCAAAAATATTGTTTCTACTACTAGACCATTAGAGCTACTTCACATGGACCTATTTGGACCTACTAGGACTACAAGCGTAGGTGGTATAAAACATGACCTTGTGATTGTAGATAATTTTTTTAGATACACATGGATTTTCTTCATTGCACATAAAGATTAGACTTTTAAAGTATTTAAAAAGTTTTACAAAAGAGTGTCAAATTTGAAAAATCTTTCTGTTATTTCTATTCGTAGTGATCATGGCATTAAATTTGAAAATCAACATTTTGATCACTTTTGCAGAAAGCACGGTATTGACCAGAACTTCTCAGCTCCTAGAACACCACAGCAAAATGGTGTTGTAGAAAGAAAGAATCGTACTTTGGAAGAGATGTCCAGAATAATGCTTTATGAAGAAAATCTTCTAAAATACTTTTGGACAGAAGATATAAATACCGCTTGCTATATTTTGAACAGAGTTTTGATTAGACCTATCATTAGAAAAACCCCCTATGAATTGTGAAATAATAGAAAGCCTTATATTAATTATTTTCATGTTTTTGGCTATAAATATTTTGTTCTTCATAATGGTAAAGATAATCTTAGTAAATTTGATGCAAAATTTGATAAGGCTATTTTTCTTGGATATTCTTTAAATAGTAAAGCCTATTAAGTTTTCAATAAAAGAACTTTGATTGTGGAAGAATCAATATATATTGTTTTCAATGAATCTGACATTACATCTTCTAGAAAAGAAGATCGTGCTAATGATGATGCAGGTACACTAGAACATGGACTGAAAGATTTGACTCTCAAAGATAAACAAATAAGTGAACAACGTGAAGAAGAGGTAAGCAAAAATCATGATGATAAATCCAAAGAATGGAGGTATGTACACCCACATTCCAAAGAACTAATTATAGGAGACCCATCTCAAGGTGTTAGAACTAGAGCTGCACATAGAGATGCACATGACCTGATTGTCTTTGTTTCTCATGTAGAACCACACACTATAGAAGAAGCTAAAACTGTTCCTAATTAGATGTTAGCCATGCATGATGAGTTAAACCAATTTAGGAGAAATAATGTTTGGATACTAGTAGAAAGACCAAATGACTATCCTGTTATAGGCACTAGATGGGTTTATAGAAATAAACTAGATGATCAAGGTAATGTAATTAAGAATAAGGCTAAACTGGTAGCACAAGGATATAATCATGATGAGGGACAGTTGGGTAGGATCGTTGGTGAGCCTAGAAGTCACCTAGATTAGGGTACCATTATTTTTTTTTATATTTTTTTAAGGGTAAAGGGTGGTGAAGGAATAGTGGGGCTGGAAGACAGGGTTTGGAACTCATGGACTTTGGGACTCACCCTAACGAAGAGACCTCTCACCTCTAGGGCACTACACCCTTCTCGATACTTGGAGGTGCTAGGATGAATCTCAAAGATCACGAGGGGATAAAGAAGATGGAATGGGAAGGGGGATGACTAGGGCATCACGCCCATGCCCGAATGCGAAGGCAAGAAGAATAACTCTTCTAAAAACTCAAATTTTTTTTTCTCAAAAACTATTTTCTTATAAAGGACTGAGGGTGGTATTTATAGACCTGTCCAACCCTCATTTGAATTTGAATACAGGATAAAAAGATAGAGATGATTCAAATTCAAACACAAGATAGTATAAGATAAGCCTATCCATATCTTAATCCTAACCAACAAAATCCTAATTCAAATTTCAAATAAAAGATAAATCCTAAATTTATTTTGGATATGCTCCGAGATTCGCATGGCTCCAAGATTCGTGCTTGCTCCGGGATCTGTGCTGGTGAGGTCCCCATCATTCCCCTGAGGTGGGGAGAACTCGACTCCATCGAGTCAGGGTCAGAATCCAGCTTCAAGAGATTATTATTTTTATTTTTTATTCTCCTCTACTTTAAAATCTGTGCAGCTTTGAAAATTGTGCAGCTTTGAGATATGTGCCTTCTTTGAGATCCGTGTAACTCCAAAATTCATGCAACTTTAAGAACCGTGTAGGATGTGAAGTCGGTAATAGAGGCAGAAGTTGCCTTCACGATTGTGCGCTAAAGCTTTTTCTTCTCCCTTCTCCATGGACCGGAATCTAGAATAGGGGAGGCTCGCAGAGTGCAATCCGACGGGCATTCATCGGTGGCGGCACTGGGGCAGAGACAGCGGCTTGGACGGTGGTGGTCATCAGATCTTCTGGACGGGGGAAGGTAGAGGCTCAGTTGACTGTGGAGGCTTCGATCCTAGGTGCTTTGGCCATAGAGGAAGAAGATGGTCGCGAGCTCAGCTAGCACAGGGTGGAGGGGACGGCTTTCAGGGAGCAATCTGGCGGGCGATGGAATTGGTGATCAGATGACGGAGGAAAGGGCTTTGCAGGAGACCATGGCGGTTGTGACAGCATGGGCGTTAACGGACCTGTGGCATAAGGGGGCTTGCAGGGAGGCTTCGAACAGGATCTCCACCGGTGTTCTTGAAGGAGCCGTCGCCAAAGAAGGGGTGGCACGGAGATCTGGATCGGAGGACGAAGCTTCTTCCATTCGGTTATTGGCTACGGAGGTGGTCGGCTTCTTCACGGAGCGTTTCAGGGTGGAGTAGGGGAGGCAGTCCGTTCGGGATGGGCGGACTTGGACGGGTGAAGGTCGGGTGGAGGCTCATCGATGGATCCCCAGTCATCGGCTGCTGGCGATGGAAGCGGCGCCGGCGTTCCCTGTTGGAGGCGGAGGAATGGGGCTTCGGGCAGTAGTGTCGGTGAGCTTGATCTCGCTGGAGGCGAGGGCACCGAGCTTGGTAAGGGTGATTGCCCTTGTGACTGGTGTTTACAGCAGCAGGGAGATGGGCGGAGCATCCGGAAGATGTGGTTGTGGGCGACTCCGGGCGGCAGACTAGGTCTCCGATGTAAGAGAGAGAAGGACCTCGAGGACGTGGAGTGGGGCGGACGAAAGCGAGGGATCGCCGACCCTGGGATCCGGTGAAGGGAGATGAGGGGGACACGGCGGTGGCGGCGGGCTCAACGCGGTGGCCTCGAGCGAGATGGCGGAGGTGGCAACTTCAGCCTCCTTGATCTTCTACTTGGGAGGAGAGTGGTCGGAAGGCTCCGGATGAAGGATCGTGGCAGCCGCAGGTGGGGGAAGATGAGTTGCTCGACGCGGTGGCCTCGGGCGGGATGGCGGAGGTGGCAACTTTTTCTTTCCCAGTCGGTGACTAGGAGGGGAGGAGAGGATAGAGGCATTGGGTGGGAGGAGGATGAGGTCCTCGCCGGTGGGGAGGAGGGATTCGTCGGTGGCGAAGGTGGTGTTTTTTTTATTTGTGATGGCGATGAATTGGTTGGGAGATTTGGTTTTTTTTATTTTTTGAATCTGGAAAGTAGAGGGACGACTGGTAAAAGAGAATCTGAGATGTTATGAAGGTACCCTAATTTTCTGAGCTCGATACCAAAATTGATGAGGTACAGATGGGTAGGATCGTTGGTGAGCCTAGAAGTCACCTAGATTAGGGTACCACTATTTTTTTTTTGTATTTTTTTAAGGTTAAAGGGTGGAGAAGGAATAGTGGGGCTGGAAGACAGGGTTTGGAACTCATGGACTTTGGGACTCACCCTAACGAAGAGACCTCTCACCTCTAGGGCATTACACCCTCCTCGATACTTGGAGGCACTAGGATGAATCTCAAAGGTCATCGGGGTTAAAGAAAATGGGTTGGGAAGGGGGATAACTAGGGCCTCACGCCCATGCCCGAAGGCGAAGGCTAGAAGAATCACTCTTCGAAAAACTCAAATTTTTTTTTCCAAAAACTATTTTTTTACAAAGGACTGAGGTTGGTATTTATAAATCTATCCAACCCTTGTTTGAATTTGAATACAGGATAAAAAGATAGAGATGATTCTAATTCAAACACAAGATTTGATAAGATAAGCCTATCTATATCTCAATCCTAACCAACTAAATTCTAATTCAAATTTCAAATAAAAGAGAAATTTTAAATTTATTCTGGATGTGCTTCGAGATTCGTACGGTTTATAGATTCGTGCTTGCTCCGAGATCTATGCTGGTGAGGTCCCCATCAAATCAAGAAGAAGGAATTGATTTTGATGAGACTTATGCATTAGTAGCTAGGTTAGAGGCTATTAGATTACTATTAGCATATGCATGCTTTATGATTTTCAAATTATTTCAAATGGACGTAAAGAGTGTATTTTAAATGGTTTTTTATCTGAAGAAGTTTTTGTCGAACAACCACTAGGTTTTATCGATCACATATTTTTAAATCATGTTTTAAAATTGAATAAAGCTTTGTATGATCTTAAACAGGCACCTAGAGCCTGGTATGACAGACTAAGTAAGTTTTTAATTGCAAATGATTTTGTAAGAGGCAGTGTTGACACTACATTGTTTATTCAAAAAAAAGACAATGATATTTAGTTGTTCAAATCTATGTTGATGATATAATATTTGGGTCTACTGATGAATCTTTGTGTCAAGACTTTGCTAAGTTAATGCAGGATGAATTCAAGATGAGCTTGATGGGTGAGCTGAGTTACTTCCTCGGGCTTCAGATTAAACAATCTAAGGAAGGTATCCTGATCAACCAAGCCAAATATATCAAAGAGATTATCAAAAAGTTTGGCATGGAATCAAGCAAAGAAATTGGAACACCCATGAATCCTGCATGTAGACTTGATAAAAATGAGAATGGCACAAATATTGATCAAAAGTTGTATAGAGGTATGATAAGTTCTTTACTTTATTTAACAACCAGTAGACCTAATATTTTATTTAGTATTTATATGTGTGCACATTTTCAATCTAATCCAAAAGAGTCACACATCATAGATGTTAAAAGAATCATCAAGTATCTTAAAGGCATATGCAATCTAGGTTTATGGTATTCTAAGCATATATCTTTGAAATTAATTAGTTATTCTGATGCTGATTATGGAGGCTGTAAAATTGATAAAAATAGTACAAGTGACACTTGTCAATTTCTAGGTGTCAACTTGATTTCATGGCATTGTCATAAATAGAACTCTATAGTACTGTCTACTACTGAGGCAAAATATGTGGCTACGGGGAGCTGTTGTGCTCAAGTGTTATTGATCAAGAGACAACTAAAAGATTATGGTGTTGTCCAATCTAAAATTTTTATTAAATGTGATAACACTAGTACTATTAACTTATCTAGAAATCTAATTCAGCATTCTCGAACTAAGAATATAGAAATTAAACATCATTTCATTCAAGATCATGTTTTAAATAATGTTGTTAAATTAGAATTTGTACCTACTGAAGATCAATTTGCTGACATTTTTACTTAACCCCTTAGTCAAGATAGATTTGAAAAGATTAGAGTCAAATTAGGCCTATATGACCCATTCTGAATGTTTTGACCTTATTTTTGAAAAAATAAGGAAAAATTATCTAGACATTTCAAATTTCCTTTTAAGCTTATGACAACCTCTTTGAGTGCTAAGAAACCCATAGAAATTTATTTTACCTTTTTTGAGCTTTAACCTAAATTTGGGCTCGAGCCGACTCGAGCCACCTGCTATTTCGACGAGCCTACTTGAGAGTCAGGCCGAGGGTTTTTAAATAGGGCATCATAGGTTTGAATCTTTAATTTCTTTCTGCCCTTCTCATTTTTCCTTAGCCGTCTCCTCTCCCTAACCTAAGATAAGCTCCTAGAACACCTCCACAACCTTCCAAAAACCTAATCTAACCTAGATGGCTCCTAGGAAAGCCATAGCCAAGAAACCTAGAAGAGTCGTTCAGTCAGTGGCAGAGGAAAGAAGGACCAAGTGAAGGTTGGATACTTCAAATCCATCAAAGGAACAACCAGAAGAGCATGAAGAGGAGCAAGAAGCTCCAAGACAGGTAATCTCGATGGGAAATAGGCAAGTGACCCCAGGCTGATGTATTGATTTCTCATTTCTAGAACAAGAGAGTTTAAAGATTAGAGATTGGATAGTTAGACAAGGTTGGAAGGATTTATGTATGCTTAATCTTCCTATATACCCTAACGTTGTTTGACAGTTTTTTGAGAACATGTCTTTGTGTGCATTTCATATTGATGCTATTGTGAAGGGAAAACACATTGAAATCAGTGAGCAAAAATTATCTAATGTTCTTCAAATACCAAAAGAGGGTGAGAGCTACTTAGTGTTGAAGGACAAATAGAAGACTTTGAGAATTGTGCTTGAAAGAACAAATGTGAAAGGAGTGATTCATGTTAGAGCCAACCAACTCTAATTAGAGATGAGGTTGCTTCATAACATTATTAACCACAATTTTCTATCCCGGACTGGGAGATTCAACTGGGTGAGCGAGAGAGACCTAGTCTTCATGAGATGCTTAGTTGAGGGGGAGGCCCTCAACTCACCGTTCATTATGTTATCATAGATGAGGGAAGCTGCTTGTAGGGCACGAGCATGTCTTCCATACTGGATGTTGTTTACCTTACTATTTTAGGATGCCTAGGTTGATTTGTCTGGAAAGGACAATAGACCACTATTGCATATAGACAAATACAACTTGAAGTCTTTGACCTGGATGGGATTTGCAAAGTTTGAGGGTCACTGGATTAGGAAGAGTTCAGGACTTCCAGTGACTCATTCAAATGATGATTCAGGTGAGGATGATTAGGCAACACAGGGATAGGGTGCCGAGGCATAGCCACATGTTGACGAGGCTGGACCTTCAGAGACAGCTCCTTCTACTCCTCGATCACCTGTCAGAGGATCGACTGCTATTGGACTAGGTGATGATGATAGACTGCAGCATATATTGGATGAGATCTCGAGTCTTCAGAGAGGGAGATCAATGACTGATGCCAGGATATCTGCACTTCAGTCAGAGATGCACCAGGAATTTTAGGACATCATGACTATTCTTTAGCAGATTTCAGCAGTTAGTCAGTCTGCGCCTACTCCTTCTACAACAGCACTAGACATTGGCACAGACTATGAGTAGGGATAAGTAGCACACTTCACTAATATTCGTACAGAGGCTACTCCTGCTGAGGCTGGGACTGGTATTGAGATTCTTAGTTCTGATGTTGGAGATACTCCGGTGATAGAGATTTTGTCTACTACCAGCACTCTAGCCTTGTCTTTTGATCCTCCTACTGCTCGACCTACTCCTATTATGATTTTCTCTGAATCTAAGGTTAAAGATAAACCTAAAACTTCTAGGACTACTACTCCTGTTAGGACTAGACTTAGGGATCTTAGGCCTAGGTTCCCTAAATTCAGGCCTACTCTAGGCATTTTAGAGGTCGGTTCCTCCTCTAGTGAGGAAGAGCCTAGTGATGATGACCCTAGTCCTTCCTTTTGATGTTTTAGGACTTCATTTTGATATCATAGAATTTGATGTTTTTAGCTTTTCTTGTTGTTGTGATACTACTTTTGCCATGCCGAGGCACTTGTGTATTGTATCACTCATATACTGACACTTTTCATATATATATATATATGTCTTTTTATGATACATGTTATGAATGATCTATTTTGTGAATGAATGTTCTCCTTATTTTATATATTTTTTTTGATGACAAAAAGGGGGAGAAGGGAGAAATATGCATGAAGCATGAATATGTAAATGAATGCATGAAAGTGAAAATATGAAGAAAATATGAAGCAAATACTATTACCTTAGTAAGAGGGAGTTTTTTGTTAAGTTTTTGTTAAGTTTTCATGAAACTTACTTCAAATACAAGTTAATTTTGTAAAGTTTTGATACGTAG
This sequence comes from Areca catechu, assembly GCA_021397845.1. Taxonomy (NCBI): domain Eukaryota; kingdom Viridiplantae; phylum Streptophyta; class Magnoliopsida; order Arecales; family Arecaceae; genus Areca; species Areca catechu. The sequence continues at coordinate 83,416,007 of CM038052.1, forward strand.
TGCATAGATGATATACATGATACATTATGTTTCGATACATATGACACATTATGATACATTGTGTTGATACTCTTCAGTTTAACAATTTGATACTCAATTTGGTTTGATACACATTATGTTAAATATCATTTGATACATGTGAATAGATACATAGTAATTGTAAAGTGTTTTTAAATCCTGTTCATGCCCAATATTTTGTCATCATAAAAAAGGGGAAGATTGTTGACCCTTGTAATTATTTTGATGATCACAAAATATTGGGGCATGTATGAGTTACTAATTCTTTCAATTACTTGAGAAGTTTTTGTAGGAAAATAGTTATCTTTAGTTTAATTGGTTTTCAAATTGGTTGAAAGGTAATTCAATTTTGTATAGTCTCTTATGTACTTTAAATTGTAAAAGCCTTAACTTTTTAAAGTTATGTAATTTTGTAAATGGGCTATAAAATTGTAAAAATAAGAGTGAGTAGATTAGCTCTTATTGGATTCATATGTTGAAGAATTTTAAAGAAGTTTGAAGCATTAAAAGAAGTTTTTGCAAGAGCCGACTCATGGATCAAGAGCCGACTCCTTCTGGCATGGCACAAAAATTTTTTTTTAGAGTTTTAGTACCTCGAGTCGACTCAAGCCCCAAGAGCAGACTCATTGAAGAACACATATTTTTGAAGTCTGAGATATCGAGCCAACTTTGCCCTGAAGAGCCGACTCAAGGTAAATGATGATTTGTATTAATTGAAGGTTCGAGCAGACTCCAGTTTGAAGAGCTGACTCACACAGAAATTTTGTTTAGGCTATTTGAGACTTCGAGCCGACTCGTGGACCTCGAGCTGACTCGTGGACCTCGAGCCGACTCGAGTGACCATTTTCTACACTCTAACGACTTGTTGCTGAAAGTGATTTTTGAACTTCAAATGGTCTCCAATAGCTCTTTTTCGAATCCCTAGGCCCTACAATGGCTATATCTCATGGAATACTATAAAAAGTATTTCTTTTGATGGATTAAATTTTTTTTTGAGGGATTATTATTGATTTATCTTAGAAATTTGAAAAGCCTTCAAGTCTTTCACCAACCCACTTCAAGAGCATTCAAGATAGGATTCAAAACTCCACCAACTTCTCTTCATCATTGAATCCACTCATTGAAGAAGCAAAGAAGCAGCTTGAAGAGCATTAGAGAGCATTCAAAGCTAGGCTTCATCTTGATCTTCATTGGCAACATTTAAACAAACTCGGTTTGTTATGTAGTTTCTTATTATTTTTCTCATATCTTTGTTTTCTCTCTAAGAACAGCAAGGGGCTATGTCTTAAGAGAGGGTTAAAGATTTTTAGGTGAACCTTGTGAAAACCTAAGTTAGGTTCTTGGTGATCCCGGTATAAAATCAAGTGTTAGGGTTTCTTTGGTGATCCCGTTTAAAACCAAAGGGAGTTGGATTTTCTTTGGTGATCCCGGTAAAACCAAAGTGTATAGGTTTGGATTGTGAGCTTGGTAAAATAATCTGACTGTATTCTGGTTGGGGGATATAGTGAAAATCCCAACTGATCCTTGGGTAGTGGACGTAGGAGCTGATTGCTCTGAGCCACTCTAAATTTCCTTTGTTTGTGTTTGTGATTACTCTATCTTATTGCATTTACTTGATTACTTCTGCATTGCATATTGCACCATAACACCAAAAGGATTTCAAATTGCACATACTTGCCAAAATTTTTATAATCCCAATTCACGCCCCTCTTGGGAAGCCACCTCGGCAACATATGGAATAATGAAACATAAGTAAAATTTTGAGGGAAGGTTAGGAGTGGTGATTTGATGGAGGATCCTTGGAAGAATGAAAGCTTGGCGCTTTGGCTAAAATTGGTGGGCGTCTTTGAGTTGATGGAAGTGGCGACTTGATGAATGAAGGGAATTTTTGATGGTAGTTAGGTTGGCTAATGGAAAGCTTATGGGCCTCTCACCCACTCCCTCTCGCAGGACATTTGCATAACACAAATGGAAGAAGATAACTTGGAAATTTCATTTATCAAAACCATCTTACAAGAGGGGTTTGGAGGGTTATTTATAAGCCTCCAATACAAGTTTGAAAATTTGAAATACATGGAGAATATCACGGGAGGTTATAATCCAAGCAAGCTATGTGGAAGGGGAGTTGAAACCATGCTTGGATTGTGGAGAGAATGATGGTCAGCCACCTTCTTTTTGAATTCAATTTGGCCGCCCAAAGTATGGTGAAGTGGAATGCTTAGGTGTCCTCTGTTGACTTTGAAGATGACTTGGCCTCCACTTGTACTCGATGATGTGGCATCCTCCTTGTCATGGTTGGTTGAAGTGATTTATTGCACTTAATCTTCAAGCCTTCTTGCTTAACTTTGAACCCATTTCAAACCCGTCTTGGACCAACTTATGAAATCTACTAATTACAAAGTCAAATTGAACCCAATTTGACTTAAGAGACCAAATTGATATGGACCTAATCTTAATTACATGACTCAAATTCAACCAAAGACATAAATTTTCCTATTTACAGGACTCATGTTCAATTATAGAAATGAAATTGAAACCAACAGTAAAATTGAAACCAAAAGTAAAGCTAACTAAATCCATCCATAATGAGTCTGGCTTGATTAGATTGGACTGAATTCTTTTTCGAACTATGGTGCCCGCACCATACAAGGCTCTCATAAGAGTCTAGGGGGCAATAGATGTTTTCCTCTACTTAGCTTTCTTCGCTACTCTTCGGAAGGCTGCTCAAGTCTGGTTCACTCGCCTTGAACCCGAGAGCATCAGTTCCTTCGCGAAGCTGGAAAGAAAGTTTGTGGCATACTTCGACGCTTGCTGAAAGGTGCCACGAGAAGCCGATAACCTTTTCTCCATCAGGTAGCATGATCGTGAGTCCTTACGGACTATGTGGCTCGCTTCAAGATTGCTGCACTGGAGATCTACAATTTGGATGAGCCCATCACCACGTTGGCGCTAAAGAGAGGGCTCCGGACTTCTCGCATGATCTACTCCCTAGACAAGAAGCGAAGATGTACTCTAACCTCCTCTTCCATGTCCACAAGTATATTCGTGCTAAGAAGGCGGACCGCATTAGGAGAGAGCTAGATGGGAAGGCTCTGGAGAAACGAGCCCCGGGAGAAGCCCAAGGGGCACGCAAGCTCGGATCAAGCCCAAATCCTCGCACGAGGCCGAAGCCAAAGAGCTATCCTACTCTAGAAGAAGTATATACTCCTCTCCTTACCCCGAGATCAAAAATTCTCATGGAGATCGAGGGTGAGCGCTACCTGCATCGCCCTTCCGCACTGGGGTCGTCCAGCGACCGCGACAAGGCAAGATACTATCGGTTCCATCACGACCATGGCCAAGACATCGAGGAATACCGCCACCTCAAGAGAGAAATTGAAGATATGATAAGGAGGGGCTACCTCAGAATGTTCATGTGGGACAAGACCTCGGTGGAACCTCTAGCACTGGTGGTCCTTCCTTCTATCCCTGCGATCGACAATCGGCCCACTGAGAAGTCTATGGGTATGGTATGCTGGGAAACAAACTCTCCCTAGACTGGGAAGGTCCAGATGGAGTAGTCGAGATCCTTCCCCCTGGAGCCTATCACCTCGTCAAACTTGATAGTGCCCAGTCCGTGTGGGCCCAGAATGATGAAAGTCTAAGGACATATCGCCAATAATGTAAGGCTCCCTCCTTTCAATAAAAGATTTCTTTCGATGCAACGTTGTCTTCACCTTGCAGGAAAATCATCGCCCGACCCCAGGCCTGGCAATCCAAACTGGGAAACTCCTGAAGCCCCGCACTTGTTGCTGAGCCCACGGGCCAGGGATGCCAGTTGAAAAGCCCTAGAAGTCCTTCCATATATTGCGTGACTCTCAATTCAACTCTTGCCATGCTCACAGTCTGGAGATGTCCGTGGCGACTGAACGAAGTCCCACCATCTATCACGAGGCTCACAGTTTGGTAACTATTGTGCTGATAGTCCGAAGATGTCTGCAGAGACTCCAAAAGGCCCCAACCATCTACCACCTGACTCTTAGTTTAGCTCTTGCCATGCTCACAGTCTGGAGATGTCCACGGTGACTGAACGAAGTCCCGCCATCTATTGCAAGGCTCACAGCTTGGCATCTACTGTGCTAACAGTCCAGAGACATCTACTGGGAATCCTGGTGGTCCTGTTGTCCATCGCTAGTCTCACGATTCAGCATCCGTGCTACTTAAAGCTAGGAATCTTCTAAAGCCCAGCACCAAAGCTGGGAGCCACAGTGCCCTACACCAAAGCCGAGAAACTCCTGAAGCCCTGCACCAAAGTCGAGGGCCACAGTAACCTGCATCAAAGCCGGGAAACTCTCGAAGCCCTGCACCAAAGCTGAGAAACTCTTGAAGCCCCGCACCAAAGCCTGGAGTCACAATGCCCCGCTGTCAAGCTGGGAGCCACAATGCCCTGCACCTCAGCCGGGAAACTCCGGTAGCCCCACATCTATCGCCATGATCACAATCCAGAGATGTCAGCGGGACACCCTAGAAGTTTTGCCATCTGCCACCTGACTCACAACTCAGCACCTCACGTCAGGAAACTTCTGAAGCCCCGCACCTGCTACCATCCTCATAGTTTGGAGATGTCAGCGAGACACACCAGAAGTTCTGCCATCTATCGCCTGACTCATAGCTCGGCACCTCAAGATGTGAAACTCTTGAAGCCCCGCACATACTACAATCCTTAAATTCCAGAGATGTCAGTGGGATACCCTAGAAGTTTTACCATCTACCGCCTGACTCATAGCTTGACAACCCAAGCCGAGAAACTCATAAAGCTCCACACCTGCTACCATCCTCATTGTCCAGAGATGTCAGCGAGACACCCTAGAAGTTCTTCCATCTATCGACTAACACAGCTCGGCACCTTAAGCCGGGAAACTCCTGAAGCCTGTACCTGCTATCATCCTCACAATCCAAAGATGTTAGTAGGATATCCCAAAAGTTCTGCCATTTGCCACCTGACCATATTTCAGCATCTCAAGCCGGGAAACTCCTAAAGCCCCACACCTGCTTCCATCCTCATAGTCTAGAGATGTCAGCAAGATACCCCAAAAGTTCCACCATCTGCTGCCTGACTCATAGCTTAGCACCTCAAGCTGGAAAACTCCTGAAGCCCAGCATTCAACCCACTGGACACCCAGTTCAGTGATGGCAAAGCAGGGAACTCCTGAAGGCCCACATTCCGCCGGCCATACTTAGAGCCAATGAAGACAATTTTGAGACCCCTTTAGTTAAGCTTCCCAACTTGATGGTCTCCCAGGGCCACTTAGGCTCTCCTTCAAGCCATCCACTAGCTCTTGGATCAATGGAAGAGTTTCCGAGACAAGTAGCTGCTAGAGAGGTTTGAAGTAACCATAAAAACAAAAACTCACTGAAGCAAAAATTATTTCATTGATGCTACATATGAAAGTTCATCAATGGACCCCCGACAGGTCGGGCGATCCCAGAACAAAAAGGAAGACTCGGGAAGCAAATCAGAGCCTATACTTTTGTAGGCTCCTTCCTAGGATGACGGGTAGGCATACTTGCACCCTCTTGGGCATTTATAACTCCCGTTGGTGGGACTTCCTCAGTGATAAGAGTAGGCTCCACCTCAGCCACGGCAGTAAGAGTCGCAGCTCCCCCTGAGCTTCCATAAAGGCTGCCTGGGACCATGACCTTGTATAGATTCAGCTCTGGGAAGAGCTGAGCCACTAGAGATTTGTAGACCCCAAATCCTTTGAAGAAGAAGTCGATGGCTGCCTCCTGGACTTCGTCAAAAAATGCCGCCAAGGCCTTGAACATGGGCACTGCGTCGACGGCCTCCTTCTTGGCAGCCTCCATCAGGGCCACCACCCAACAGCTCTCTCCTCCACTACTGATAGCCAAGCCTGCATTGCCTCTAGCTATACTTGGAGGCCACTCAGCCCTTTCACCCTGGTAGCTTCTGCTTTGACCTCCTCTGCTCGGTGGGAAGCCCGATCCCTTTCTTAGGCCAAGGACACTTCGACGTCCCTAGCCTGATTTTTGGCATCGACCACCCATGCTTGTAGGACCTTATCCTTCTCCTTCAAGGCCCGAGCCCTATCAGTTTGCTCCCGGGCCTCAGCTGCTAGAGATACCCTCTCTTGCTCCTGTCGGGCATCTTTATTTTCCCACTGAGTGCAGTAGTCACGGACGAGAAGTATGTCAATCCCGATCTGCATCATCAAAGGTGATAGCTATGGCAACCAGACTGAAGCAACAGAAAAGAAGAAGACTACCATGAAGAGGAGGGGGAGGGTGCCAAGAAGGGCCTCCACCTACTTCCAAACTCCCCTCTCACGGTGTCGTGCAATTGGATTGTGAACTCCATCATGCACTACATAAGCGCAAGATCCTGGGTGATCGATGAGTTCGGTTTCACCCCAGGTGCTACCATCCAAGCGGCGGCCCACCTCGGTGTTGGGGGCATCGCCACATCCGAGGGAACCACCTCCAAAGCCATCTCATCCAGTGGGGGGTGGTGCGCATCTCTACGCACTGATTTGAAACCTTAAATCCACTACTCTTAAGAGTAGAATAGTGGGAGTAAGGGTCGAACCCACAAGGACTTTTGTGTTACTTAAAGGAAATACAACTAATATTAAACTAATACAATTAACAGAGATAAGAAAATAATTATCCATGAAGACAACCAAGATATGATCTATGTTGAGAGAACGGCCTGTACCCATGGATCACGACCCGTCCCTTAAGTATATATTAGTCAAGAATTTCTTCACTAAAATATAAAACTTACCTCAAAAGTTTCGTATCCCTATCATGACTTGTCCCAGCATTTAAATTACTTCACACAAGATAAAAAGGCATGAATCAATATTTAAGTAAAATATATAAAAAGTGTTGCCCATAAATGGAGCCCAAGAGGGGGGGTGAATTGGGTCTTTTAGAAATTTAATACAATTATGTGCAGGTCGTGTAGTGTTTGTGGATAATGCACTTAGGTATATGCAGTAGAAAACAATAAGTAAAGTTTAAGAAATAAAGTGCAAGAAGTAAAGGAGATAATCACATACAAACACTGATATTTATAGTAGTTCGGTACTCACCAAGCACCTACGTCCACTCCCTAAGCTCCCCTTGAGAATTTTCACTATAATCTCTTCAAAGATTATAACCGACTTGTTTTTCAAGGCTCATAAGTCAAAACCTAAGTTGGTTTTGTCACCTAGGCTCACCAACAAACCGTTACACTTGTTTTGTCGTTGGGCTCACAAGCCAACCCTAGTTAGTTTTGGCTCACCAATAACCTTACTACTTTCAAGAACCTTGAAAGCTAGGTCAAACAAAAGTAAATTCAGAATACAAGAATTTAAACATAAACAAACTCTTTTCTTAGAGTAGATGAGGAATCTTGAAGCTCTTGAATGATTTCTTGATGTGACTTGACATGGAATCTTCTCAAGAACACTTTTGAAAAGATGAAATGAAAGGAATGTAGGCTTTTTCAATGGAATCTCTCCTTTTTAGCTTTTGGAAGTGGAGTTCTTGAAGAAGAACTTTAACTCTTGGATATTTCCTTACTTTTCTCCTTTTTTTATTTTTTTTGCTTCATGAATGAGTTTGGTGAAGCTTAAATACATGAAAAGAATCCAAAAAACCATTTTATACCGTTAGGGATCAAGAACTAGCTGATAGGGGCTAAAAACCATAATTTCAGGCTATCAGAAAATAGTTCTGTTGAGGCTGTCAGAACTCGAGTGCCGAAACATGGCTGTCAGGTGTCGATACTTGAACTTTCAAGTGTCGACACTTGACTCACAGGTGTCGACACTTGACACAAAAATTTCTCCATGGGTAAGTTTTGTATTTTCAAAAAGTCTCAAGCCTTGAGTCGATACTTGGAAACTTAAGTGTTGACACTTGAATTTCAGGTATTGACACTTAAGTTCTGAGTGTCGACACTTGGCATGCCATGAAAAATTTTTGCATGACAAATACTGAAGTGTCGACACTTGGGCTCCCAAGTATCGACACTTGGTTCTACAATTTTCAAAAGCAAGTGCCAATCAAGCCAAAAATATAAAGATTTATCATGAAACTTAAATACAACATATATAAACAATAATTTAACTTATTTGTATCCTTTTTGAATGGAGAAGACTTCTCAAATCATGAAAAAATGCTTTGTGCCAAAGCGTGCCATGATACTCTAACTTTGAGAATTTGAGGTGCTTGATTCCTGAAAACTCACAACTATAAATAATCATTAGTACAAAATATATACTCAACATTTTGTTATTCATGAAAATCACAGGGTAGAGCTAACAATCTCCCCCTTTTTGATGATGACAAAATCTTGAGTTTATAAACATTCAAATTCAATTTTTGAAATGATACTTCTTAAACATGATCTCAAGCTCATACAACATAATTTTAATAGATAAGAGGTATAATTTAAGTAAACTATATTTACTCTCCCCCTTGGTGAAACATTTTGTGTCAAATCATTTCGTATCAGAGCAAGTTTTAATTGAAGTATAAAATATAAAATATGAAAACTTTAAAACTTTATATATCATACTCCCCCTTTTTGTCAATCATTAAATAGTAAAGGGAGTAAGCTCCCCCTTAATGAATGCACTTAGACAATGAAGGTACCATAACTCATACAAGGTTTAGTTTTTCAAAAATAAATAGGTATCAGAGCTTAAGAATAGGGTATCAAAGTCAATATTGTCAAAGCAAAATTTAAACAATGTGAATTCAATCAATGTAAGCACGAAAGTGGAATATATATATAAAAGAGTGTTTTCGATACAAAATTTGCTGAATCAATCAGTATCACTAAAACACAGAACATAAAATAGAGTACACATGTATGAAACATAAGATAAATGATATTGGATCTCAAAAGATATGGGACCGATAATCCTGGACCTATGAGCTAGACCTCTAGGAGTCTTCAAAATACCACGGCTCCTAGTCCTAGTAGAGGGTCCTATATGGGGTATAACCCTAGAAGATCGAATAAAAGGAGGTGGAAGAGCCTCAGTGGGTGTAACGAATATAGGATCAGTGGAGATCAGCATGTTGCTCTGATCTATAAGAGGAATAGCGGGAGTCTGTGGCTCTCGGCTGACCATCTCATAGCCATCTGCACCACGTCATTGTTGCTGTCACTATCATCACCAATAATATCAGTCACTCTATCATCACTCCCATCATCTCAGATACAACCATTGACCGTATCATCGTGTCCATCCTTGTGTTCATCATCATCAGCATCATCATGTGGATCCGCAGGAGCTGCTGGAGGTAAAAGGGATCTAAGTAAATCCTTGATACGAGTGAATCCCGCCTCCATGGTGCGATGAATCTCAGTGTGCTCCATAGCAGTATGGGCTCTAAGGCCCTTAATCTCGATCTATAACTAAGTCGACCTGACACCTAATCCAACAATCTCAGTCCTCAAATTAGTGAACTACTGCCTGGCATGCTCCTCGAAGGATATACTAGTAGAAGATGGAGGGGGAGCAGAAGGGGTAGCTGCAGGAGTCATCGGCTCCGGCTCTGACTCAGGTCCAACACGAGGAGGTGTACCAACTGGCTCTGATGGCCCAGCCTCGACCTCTCTCAACTCATCCTCCTCATCTAGCTCCTGACCAGACTCCCTGCGAATCCAGCATCCAGCGACCAGTCTATATCCCATCCTGTGCAAGGATCGCTCGTCATAGACATCCGTGTGAAGTATGTCCTTGGAGGTCTCCCCCTCCAAAGGAACTTTGTAAGCTTCGAAAAGATGAGTGAGTGCCATCCCGTATGGCAAGCAATGCCTCCTCTATGTTGCTGCGTCTCTCATCTGGGCTAGCATCATTGATGGAAGATCTATCTGAGTCCTCTGATTCAAGCTCACCATGAGCATCAGCTCCTGCTCTGTAATAAAATCAAACCTGCCAGTCTTCAGGGGCAGAATCTGTGTTGTGATGTGATGGAGCAAGCGCATCTCAATTGATAACTGATTCGCGGTGACCATAATCACGTCGCGAACATCCTATCTCTCTAGGATGCATCGGAATGACTCTTCTCTATCCTTAACAGTAAAGATAGAAATCCCTCGATGAGGGATCTCCCAGACCAGACTTAGAACCTCCTTAGACATTGGAATATATACACCTCTGATGATGCAGAACAAATAAGATGATGCGATGCGGAAGTAAATTAAGACTAATTTTTTTTTTTTTTAATGTTTTTTTAGAAGTTGGCTTGACTAAAAAACAAGGCTAACTAATATTGAAAGAAAATATGCACTGAAAGAAAGCACAATTCAAAAGAGTAGATTATCAGAGTAATAAAAAAGTAGGATCGTTGGGGATTGAGAAACCCCCAGACCTAGGGTTTACTCCTCTTTCAAAAAATAGATGAAGAGAGAAGAGAAGGTTTTATACCTGACTGTGATATCTCTCTTTGCTTCAATTGAAGGACACTCTCGAGCAGATTGTAGGATCCTTGGAGACGGGGTATCTTCGTAATGGATCCTCGGATTGTAGTCCTATGGCAAGGTTGGCCTTCTTCTCGTACTCTAGATCTGGAAAGGATGAAGAACAAGATAAGGATGTAAGAAACTCAAGGAAGAGACCTTTGCCTGGGATAGCTCCGGACTGCTCGAACTTTGAAGATGAGGGAAGAGTATGGAGGTGGCGGTGGAAGATGGAGTGGATTTAGGGTTTGGCTGGTAGGGTGGCGGCTTGTAGCTGAAAAGCACCTAGGGCTTGATATAGTGGGCGGTGGCTTGGAGAAGGAGATGGTGGCCTTGAATGAAGTGGGAATAGGGTTTAGGAGTTTGGGTGTTGGCAGCTAGGATGATGAAAGGAAATTAGGGTTGGCAGCCAGGGATGAAAGTGGGGCACGATTTTGGTAACTTTGGAGATCTCTCACCTCCTCAAGACTCCAATGGAACCCGGATTTACTCCCTCACGGAGCTCAACACTCAAAGAAGTGCGAAAGAAGAGAACACAAGGTTGCTCAACACAAGAAAAGATTTTATTTACTCATTTATATCAAAAGATCACATAAGGGTCCAATATATAGACCTTGCAAGAGAAACAAAATTACACTACTTCCCATGTGGGACTAAACATTCATCCTAAGCATGAAAAACTTTCCCTTGACCGACCAGGCTTCTTTCCTTGGAGTGAGCGGCCTCAAATGCAAGGTGATGGCTTCATATGGCAGGTATGTGGGGCACCTCCTAGTTCTTCTCCTTAAGTCATGGGTTTTCCTTCCATGACTTGCTCTTTCTTGGAAGAAAATACTCATCTCCTCGTCTTTCTCCCCAAGACTAGGCTCCTTCCATTCATAGCCAGGTACTTTAGGCAGGTGTGGGCGCCTACCTAGAAGTCCTCTCCAAGAAAAATCCCCTGCTCCTATAGCTTGGTTACTTTTGGCAGCTTGTGGGCGCCTTCCTTGACTTCTCCTAAGAAAATTTTCTTGCTCTCTTAGACGTGGGGACCAGGGACACTGGGATGAAATGTGGCGCCAACTGGTCCTGGGAGTGTGGCTGGGAGTGTGGCGTCCACTTGCATTTGGCCTTGGAAGAAAAATTGATGCCCTAGGGAATGGCGCCAACCAGGACTTGACTTGGACTTAGACTGAGTCAACATGACTGAACAAAATGAAATGCAGGCTCAAAGAAAAAAAATAATCTGGTTGACCAGGTCAACCCTTATTACAAACCCTAATCTTTGGGCAAGGTCATTCAGAGATCCAGATGGAACCCTGAAGTCTTCTTCTGATTCTGGTGCCCGCACCATCTGACTATAGTGCTCCACAGTAGGCTACGGCAATCCAGGCTGCCATAAAACTCATGCACCAAATGTGGATAGTACCTCTCTTGCATGGTACAAAAGGGTACCAACCCAACATCAGAAAGTATTTGTCTGATCTAAAAGTGCTGCTTATCAAAGAACTCAAAATCTATCCACCTGCCTACTGCCACTACCTACCCTGCCATCCTCTCTACAAAGGGTGAAACAGGGGCAGCTGAACTACTGATCTGTACATTGTCATGTCTAGCCTTCGATCTCCTCTCTGCTGAGCTCTGTCCAAACTTCCTCTTCACTGCCAATCTCTTCCTAGGTCCCCTGACTATAGGCTGAGGGAAGAAAGGGAAGGAAGAAAAAGGGGTAAACATAATGAATAGGGATTAGTCTGAACATGACAAGAACAGTGGTTTGGCCAAGGATGTGACTGAAAAAGAAGGGAAAACATGTCCTGTTTTACTTTAAAAAGGGCACTAGTTTAAGGAAAATATCTAATGATGTGGAACCTATATATGCATGCAAGTATTTTTTTGTATTTTTAATGTTAAGTTGTATGATTAATCCTGAAGAATAGGCCAAGAATCTAAGCAGGAAAAACTATGCGAGATAAGAAACTAAAGCATTCAAGATAGGACCTAAAAGCAACAGAAAGAAAAGGATCACCAAGGCTGAGAATCCCCGGTTGGGCTAGTTCACCTACAATAAAGTTACTGGTGGCAGAGGGGGTGCACCTAGCAATGATCGAAGCACCTGGTGCAGATTGTACATGAAGAGATCGCTCTCGCTCTGGTTGCGGCCCGAAAAACTAAGCCAGAGACCCGTGGATACCTGGCTTTCTGCTCGGTGGTCCAATTATGGCCTGGCTAGAGTCGTCAGATTCGTTGGAGTTGAGGGACCTGCAAATGACCTGTCAGGGGTTAGAAAACTCAAAGGAAAAGATGAAATAAAGGAAAAACAGCAAGAGGAAGAGGTTGTTTGGAGTGGGCAGCCAGGGCTTTGGAGAGCAGGCTGGCAGCAGGAAGCAATCGTAGGGCACCGGGAAAAGGAAGGGCTCACACAGAACCCCTTAATCACATAGTATGGTAGCACACAGCAATTGGAGAATCAAAGATTATTTCATATATCAAAATTGGTTTTCATACAAGAGACTAGGGCCCTTTAAATAGACTTTAAGAACTTGGCCACCAACTAAGGTTAAAAATGACATTACATAGCAATTTGAATCCCCTCCCAACTCTAGGTATAAAATAAGGAAACTTAGGTAAAAGATATCCCTAAAAACTCTCCCTTCTCCTCTTGCCTTGGTCGGCCAAGGGAGGTGACCCTAGTGGCTGACGAAGGGTGGTGAAAAAAAGGCCTTGGCACCACTTTCTCCTCTCCTGGGCCTAGGCTGGCCCAGTTTGCTTCAGGCTGCAGATTAGGGCTTCAGGGTTTCGGACTTGTCTCTCGGGCTTCTGATTTCTTCTCCCAGGCTTGTGATTTCTCCTCCTAGGCCTTCCATGATCATCCTAGCTTCAGTTTGGTTGGTCTTCACTTGGGTTGGCTTGGTCTCCACCTGTAGGAGTCATTACATGTACTGAACTCCCAGAAGATAACTAGCTCAATATGAGCTGACTAGTACAGGACTCAAGTAAAAATAGGACTCAAGTAAAAACAACTTAGATGAACTAAGCTTTATTACAAATGGACTCGGATGTGACTAAGTGATCCATAGAGGGTTGATAAGCCTCTATCTTATTCTGGTTTCTCTGGTGTCCGCACCAATTCTCCTGGGGTGGGAGGAACTCGACCCTGTCAAGTGAAAATCAAGCTGGCTCACATATCTCTCGAGGTGGTCTGGGTTGAGGAATTGCAAGTCTTCTCGAGAAATCCATGAATCATCCAACTTTAGCCAGCATTGCCATCAGACCAGGAAGAGTTGATAGCCATGGCCTCGGGTCGTTAAGGCTTGATCATCCAGGATACGCTCGATCCATTCTCCTCTCTCAAGCCAATTTATTGGTGGACACTTTGGGCTAGGGTCACTCTCAATGGAAGGAATGGGTCCATAGGCCTTACTAGGTATTACTGCTGGTTCCTTATACTCAACCAAGTTTGCGATATTGAAGGTAGAACTAATGCCCAAATCCGAAGGCAAATCTAATACATAGGCATTTGGTCCAACCCTCTCTGTCACTTTAAAAGGTCCGGCTCCGTGAGCATGAAGTTTCTTAACGGTCCTGGGTGGGAACCGCTCAGGCCTAAGCCTAATCATGATAGAATCCCCTACATCAAAATTCTTGGCCCTTCTTCGAGAATTAGCCAGTTTCTTATATATTTCATTGCTTAGGTTTATTTCTTGGGTAATGTCCTTAAGCAAGTCTTTAATATGCTGTGCGAATGATTCTACAGACTCTAAGACTCATGCATGAATAGGTAAAGGAACAGGTCAATGGGGCGATTAGGCTTGTACCCATGGATTATCTTAAAAGGACTCTTGCTCGTTGTCCTATTCACTGAGCTATTGTAGACGAACTATGCTCTAGGCAATAATAGATCCCAAGTTCCAATGTGTTCACCTACCAGGCATCTAAGGAGGTTTCCTAAACTATGGTTCACCACCTCAGTTTGGCCATCTATTTGGGGGTGGTAGGCTGTTGAAAACTTAAGCTTGGTCCCTAACAGGTGCCATAGGGTTTTCCAGAAATAATTGGTGAGTCTAACATCCCTATCAGATATGATGGTCTTGGGTAAGCCATGGAGTCTAACCACATGATCTAAGAAAAGCTTGGCTAATCTAGACGCATCAAAGGTCTGGGAACAGGGGATGAAGTGAGCCATCTTAGAGAACCTATCGACCACTACAAAGATAGAATCATGCCTCTTCTGGGTCTTAGGTAATCCTATCATGAAGTCCATACTTTGGTCCTGCCAAGGGCGATTAGGCACTGGTAAAGGTGTGTAAAGACCAGCATTTTGCTTCTGCTATTTTGTAATAGCACAAGTTCTACACATAGCTACAATCTGTGCAACATGCATTTTCAATCCTGGCCAAAAGAACTGGTCCTCTATCGCTAAGATTGTCTTATTCCTACCAAAGTGAGCAGCTAAACCTCTAGCATGGGTCTCCCAAATTAGGAACTCTCTAAGGGATATTCTAGGTTTACAGAGTCGATTGTTTTGGAAAAGGTAGCCATCCTAAATGGTATACTCACTATAGGTATTGGATGGTCCTAGCTTGAGGGTCTGGTAAATGTCTCCAAAGTCTGGGCAGGTTTCATATTCATCCTTTAACCTATCAAACCCTATGACTTGGGTGCTAACTGATCCTAACAGCAAAGACCTATGGCTAAGGGCATTTGCTACCTTATTTTTTGTTCTGGCGTAGTGCTTCAAGAGAAAGGTGTAGGCCTGAATGTACTCGATCCATTTACCGTGCCATGGGTTAAGTTTCTTTTGGAAGTTTAGGAATCGGAGTGCCTCATGGTTAGAAAATAAGACAAACTCCTGCGGTCGCATAAAATTCCTTATCATAGGTAGAGTACTTAAGTTTAGCCTCATTCAGCTTCTCACTGAAGAAGGCTACAGGGTGATTCTCTTGACTTAGTACCCCACCTATTCCTACTCCTGAGGCATCGCAAGCAATCTCAAACACCTTAGTGAAGTCAGGCAATCTAAGGAAGGGTGCATGGGTCATTTTATCCCTAAGCTCTAGGAAGAACTTATTAGTTGCTTTGGTCAACTCAAATGTACTCTTCCTAATGCAATTAGTTATAGGCACGATGACTATATTAAATCCCCTAATAAATCTCCTATAAAAGGTTGCTAGACATGGAAGCTATGCACATCGTGGACATTAGTGGGTATAGGCCACTCAACAATTGCCCTAACCTTTTCAGGATCTGCAGAAACGCCCTCAAGGGTGACAACAAAACCTAGGAAGATAACCCTATGTGTCATGAACTCACACTTCTTAAAATTGGCATAGAGGCTATTCTCCCTAATGGTCTGGCATACTAATCTTAGATGACTAAAATGGTCCTTCTTAGTCCTGCTGTAAATTAAGAAGTCATCAAAGTAGACCACAATAAATTTACCAGTATATTCTTTTAGGACTTGGGTCATAATCCTTAAAAGGTACTTGGTGCATTGGAAAGTCTGAAAGGCATCACAACCCACTCAAATAGGCCATCCTTAGTCTTGAATGCGGTTTTCCACTCATCCCCAGGTCTAATCCTAACCTGATGATAGCCGCTCTTAAGGTCTATCTTTTAGAAAACTTTGGCTCCGGCCATCTTGTCTAACATATCGTCCAATCGGGGAATGAAAAACCTATATTTGATAGTAATTTTGTTGATGGCTCTACTGTCTACACACATCCTCCAGGTACCATCTTTCTTAGGGGTCAGTAGAGCAGGGACTGCACATGACTCAAGCTCTCCCTAATGAAACCCTTCCTAAGCAATTCTCCCACTTGTTTCTGTAACTCTTGATGCTCACTGGGGTTCATTCTATAGTGAGGAAGGATTAGTAAAGTGGCTCCTGGGACTAAGTCTATTGCATGTTGGATGTCTCTAAGGGGTGGTAATTGATCAGGTAAATCATCAGAGAAGACATCCTCAAATTCTTTCAGAGCCTCAACAATTTCTTTAGGGTGTTCCTTTTGGGTAGGCTCATGTATTTCTTTGGTGGTCAAGATCCAAATAGGGTTACCCTCAGCAATTTGTTTTTCTAACTCTTTAGCCTTAATCAGATTAACTCCAGGTTTCTTGTCCTTAAGGCTACTAGAACCCCTCTTAACTGGGTCTCTAGGGGGAATTGGGTGGATAACAAACTTATTCTCATGGTAGCTAAAAGCACAAACATTGGTTCGACCAAACAGGGTTGTATTATGATCAAAAAGCCAAGGTCAACCTAGAATGATACTACTTACTTCCATGGGGATGACATCACACATAATCTTTTCCTCATAGGTTTGCAGTCTAATTAAGATTTGGCACCTAGCTTTGAACTAGATAGAGGTGGAATCTACCCAAGAAAGTTTGTAAGGGCTAGGATGGGGAATGGTGGTCAATCCTAAAGATTTAACTGTATTGGCAGAGATGGCATTGACACAACTCCCACTGTCTATGATGATCTTAAGTACCTTACCCCCTACCTTAACAAAGGTCTGTAGGATTTTAATCCTATGCCAATCCTCCTTAACTAGGGTTTGGGTTAAAATGCACCTAACCACTCCTAATTGGGTCTCAGACTCGGCTTCCTCCTCACCTTCATACTCGTCTAACAACTGGTCATCAGTCTCATAAATTTCTCCCTCAAGTTCAGCTACGAGTTCAGGCTCCTCTTCCTCTATCTCACCTAAGTGTAGGGCACTAACTGGGTATTGGCTCATAAAGTGGCCTAGTTTCTGACATTTAAAATAGGTCTTCTAGGGATTGTTACTCTTGTGGACCTCTATAGATTTTCCTCTATCATCTTTACGGGTCAAACGAGTTCTAGGCTGGGATTGACTCGGGTAGGGTGACTTAGATTGGGTCGACTCAGATTAGGTCGGCTAGGGCTAGGTCAGCTCTGGTGGGACTGGCTAACTCCTGGGTACTGACTAGGGTATCTAGTTGGCTCAGGTTTATTGTAGACGAGCCCTCTCTAAAAACATTTATGATCCCTAGCAATCTGATAGGCATGGTCCAGATCTCTAACCTCTCTCATATAGAGCTCCCTCTTAATGTCATCTCTCAGTCTAGCCCTAATCCTAGACAGAAGAACATCCTCAGATTCATTTAAGTCACATCGCATGGAATACTCATCAAATTTTGCGATATACTCATCTACACTCTTGCTACCCTGATTCAAACACTGCCACTGATCCATTAAACCATAGCGATATGATGGTGGAACGTATTTTCCCTTAAGCTTAACCTTCATGGCCATCCAGGTGACTATGGAATAATGCCCTCCTAGTCTAAGGGTTCTCTCAACACTAGCCCAATGCAACCTGGCCTCTCTGACCAACTTAAGCTTAGCAAACCTAAACTTACACTCCTCAAACATATCGTACCACTCAAAATATTGATCAATTTCTCCCTCCCAATCTATATAGACCTTAGGATCAAGACAATTATCAAAAGTTGGGGCATCCAGTTTAATGTGTCTATAGGATCTGTCTTCCTGGTCTACAAAACCTTGATTGGGTCTTCTAGGATGAACCTTAGGGATTGGATTATGACAATGGGCTCTCCTAGGTTCAGCTTCAAAGTAGGGATTAGGGTTTGGGGTCCTCCTAGGTTCAGCCTCATAGTATGGGTCATGGCGAGGGGTTCTCCTAGGATGGGTAGGTGACTCCGGATCTGGTTCAGACTATGACACAAGGGTTCTCTCTAAGATCCCTATCCTATTCCCCATCTGGTCAAACCTCTGATTCAACTGAGTGAAGGATTGGGCTAGTTGATCAGTAAGGGCTTTCATTTGGGCTTCAAAGTTATCCATGTGTTCAGCCAAAGGTGGAGATGGTGGGTGATATGATACTCCTGATCTAGTGCTCATACAAGACTCGATCAAACCAACTACAACTCCCTAAACCTAGAGTCCAAAACTAGATGTTCAATCAGGGTGGCAAACTAGCCTATAGTAGCCCTGTACTCAGCCAAACAGGTGTAAGGGGAGTGTTAGGTCCCTGATTGCCAATCCTAGACACCAATCAGAGATTGGCCAGGTAGGCGGACCAGCACACAAGCCTTTCAGGATTGAATCCCTGAACCACAATTCTAGAAACTAAGCACAAGGCACATATAGGTTAGCTTGACATAGTGATCTGACACTTAGCCCAGACCCGACCAGTTGGTGTCCCTAGCCCACTAGGGAAAATTAAGTCTAATAGATTTTAAGTTAGGCTTGGAACCGAATACAGGGGATGTGGTTTTGGGCTAAGGAGAGGTGATCAAATCCTCCCCCCATCTGACATAGCAAGAGTGCCCTTAAAGATAGTTTATGCAATGATGGTAGGCAGATGATGCAAATTTAGGGTTTAAGTTTTTTCTTTTTGAGTTTTTGTATATATGTATTTCTTTTTTGGAATTTTCTTAATAGGAAGATATTTGCAGATTATGCTCTAATATGCCGGAAATATGCTAAAAATAAAGATATGTAAATAGATGCTAAACAAAACCTTAGACCTTCCAAAATTGTCTTGCTGAAAAAAATAGAGCCAAAAATTTGCAGGCTATATTTCGCCTTGCAGAAATTGCACAGGTCAAAATAAAATTTGGAAAAATTCTATAAAATATGTTGAATTATTATAAATCCAGCAAATGAAAAATATAAATTTTTGGAGTTTTGAGAAGGGAGAAACAATTTAAAGAACAATGCATATACTGAAAGGCCGAAATGAAAAAAAAAAACCTTAAAAGAACTCTTTGTGTTTTTCTTCAGGTGTCAATTCATAGCTGCACCCCTACCGCCATAGGAGATCCCGTTGATTGAAAAAGAGAGTTTTGAAGCCCTACTAATCTCCTATGATCGGACGGCTATGGTGAAGCACCTGATCCGAGTATCCAAAGAGAATTAAGCCCAAACAGGCTCTGATACCAAATTGATGCGGAACCTATATATGCATGCAAGTATTTTTTTGTATTTTTAATGTTAAGTTGTATGATTAATCCCGAAGAATAGGCCAAGAATGTAAGCAGGGAAAACTATGCGAGATAAGAAACTAAAGCATGCAAGATAGGACCTAAAAGCCACAAAAAGAAAAGGATCACCGAGACTGAGAAGCCCCGGTTGGGCTAGTTCACCTACAATAAAGTTACTGGTAGTAGAGGGGGTGTACCTGAAAATGGTGGAAGTGCCTGGTGCAGATTGTACATGAAGAGATCGCTCTAGCTCTGGATACGACCTAGAAAACCAAGCCAAAGACCCGCAGATACCCAGCTTTTTGCTCGGTGGTCCGATTGTGGCCTGGCTGGAGTCGTCGGATTCGTTGGAGTCAAGAGACCTGCAAATGACCTGTCAGGGGTTAAAAAACTCAAAGGGGAAGAAGAAATAAAGGGAAAATAGCAAGGGGAAGAGGTTGTATGGAGTGGGTGGCCATGGCTTTGGAGAGCAGGCTGGCGGCAGGAAGCAATCGCAGGGCACTGGGAAAGGGAAGGGCTCACATAGAACCCCTTAAGCACACAGCAGGGTAGCACACAGCAATTGGAGAATCAAAGATTATTTCATATATCGAAATTGGTTTTCATATAAGAGACGAGGGCCCTTTAAATAGACTCTAAGAACTTGGCCCCCAAGTAAGGTTAAAAATAATATTACATAGCAATTTGAATCCCCTCCCAACTCTAGCTAGAAAATAATGAAACTTAGGTAGAAGAAATCCCTAAAAACTCTCCCTTCTCCTCTTGCCTTGGTTGGCCAAGGGAGGTGACCCTAGTGGCCGACCAAGGGTTGTGAGCATAAGGCCTTGGTGCCACTTTCTCCTCTCGTGGGCCTGGGCTAGCTTAGTTTGCTTCAGGCTGCAGTTCAGGGCATCAGCATTTTGGACTTGTCTCTCGGGCTTCTGATTTCTTCTGCTAGACTTGTGATTTCTCCTCCTAGGCCTTCCATGATCCTCCTTGCTTCAGTTGGGTTGGTCTTCACTTTGGTTGGCTTGGTTTCCACTTGTAGGAGTCATTACATGTACTGAACTCCCAGAAGATAACTAGCTCAACATGAGCTGACTAGTACAGGACTTAAGTAAAAACAGGACTCAAGTAAAAACAACATTGATGAACTAAGCTTTATTACAAATGGACTCAGATGTGACTAAGTAATCCACAGAGGGTTGAGAAGCCTCTGTCTTATTCTGGTACCTCTGGTGTCCAAACCATCTAGGGTTTGGTATGAAATCAAATGGATATTTTTAGGTTTGGGATTAACCATGAAATCGAAAGATAAAAAGTTGAGGAAAATAGTTAAAACTGTGAAATTGATCAATGCTAAGTGAAATCAAAATTTTAATTGGAAGAAAATCGGTTTAAATAAGGGAAAACATCATATGGGAGATTTTGACCCAAAAATTTCCTTTCAATAGTGAAATCAAGTGAAATAGGGGGCAAAATGAGGCATAGATTGTAAAATCAAACATATAATCCATTTAAATAAGAGAAAATCAAGAAATCCAAACTTAAATCCAAAAAAAATATGGTTTTTGGCCAAAAAAAAAAAAAAACTCAATACAATAGTATTAGGATAAAAACCGACATTCACGGTGGGGAACCGGTCCAAAAACGAGAAGGAATCCAAGTAAAACTTGGACAAAACAATTTTCCATGGATTGGGAAGATAAAAATGATCTAAAAACTACAAAAAATAGGATTTAAATGAACTAAAACAGGTGAAATTAATGAAAACATGGATTTACGGTTTGAATGAGAGAGGAGAGGGAGAGAAATACCTTGAATCGAAGGGGCAATAGGGAAAAATGATTGTTTTGGAGGATAAAGGATGGTAGGGGACCACTAGGGCACCTGGGAAAGGAGGGAAATAAAACACAAAAAGGTTTGGACTTGCCCTAAAAAACTCTAAAATTTTTGCGAGTGTCGACACTTCAAGTTTCTCAAGTGTCGACACTTGGCCAAGAAATTTCCAAGAAAAATCAAAAAATTTTCAAAAAATCAAGGGATATTTTTAAAAAGATTTGGGACTCAATGAAAATGATTTGAGTAAAAATAAATTGGGTAAGGTGAAAATTGACAGAGTTCTAAGAGAATGGGTCAATAACACCTAACTCTCTTCTAATCATACAAAATCTCTCTTCACTCAAGGGTTTGGTAAACACATCAACTAGTTGATCATCAGTATACACAAATTCAAGTATCACATTAGATATTTGTACATAATCTCTTATGAAATGATGTCTTATTTCAATGTGTTTACTTCTTGAATGTTACACAGGATTCTTAGTTAGATTGATTGCACAAGTATTGTCACATCTTATGGGTGTCTTAATTAGTTTAATGCCAAAATCTTCGAGTTATTATTTGATCCATATGATTTGAGCACAACAGCTTCTAGCTGCTATATATTCAACTTTCGCCATAGATAGAGCAACCGAATTCTGTTTCGTGCTACTCATGAGATTAAATTAACCCCAAGAAACTGAAAGGTTCTGCTAGTACTTTTACGATCAAGTTTACACCCAGCAAAGTCATCATCAGAATAAGCAATCAATTTAAATGAAGAATCTCTAGAGTACCAAAGACCAATATCACGTGTGCCAGACAGATATCTAAGTATGCATTTAATAGCTAAAAGATGAGACTCTTTAGGGGTAGACTGATATCTTGCACACATACAAATACTGAACATAATATTTGGCCTACTAGCAGTTAGGTATAGCAATGAGCCTATCATTCCTCTATAAAGCTTTTGGTCAATAGAATTACCTGATTCATCTTTGTCAAGCTTACAAGAGGAGCTCATTGGTGTACCTAAAGGCTTGGTGTTTTCCATCCTAAACTTCTTCAGAATTTTTTTATGTACTTGCTTGGTTGATGAAGATTTCCTCTTTGGTTTGCTTTATCTGGAGTCTGAGGAAGAAGTTAAGTTCTCCCATCATTCTCATCTCGAACACACCCAGCATTAACTTTGCAAACTCTTGACAAAGAGATTTGTAAGTAGCATCGAATATAATATCATCCACATACACTTGTACTACAAAGAGATCTTCATTCTTCTTTTTCAAAAATAAAGTAGTATCTACATTAGCTCTAGTAAAATCATTTTTGAGCAAGAAAGAACTTAAATGATCATACCAAGCTCTTGGAGCTTGTTTCAAACCATACAAAGCTTTATGAAGTTTAAAAACATGATTTGGAAATTCATGATTTTCAAAATCGAGTGGTTGTTCAACATAAACTTCTTCTTCGATAAAACCATTCAAGAAAGCACTTTTGACATCCATTTGAAATAATTTAAAATCCATAAAACAAGCAAAAGCTAACAATAGCCTAATTGTCTCATGTCTAGCCACAAGAGCAAAGGTTTCTTAAAATCAATCCCTTCCTCCTGATTGTATCTTTTGGCAACTAGTCTAGCTTTATTTCTTGTAACAATTCCATTTTTATCAAGTTTGTTTCTAAAAATCCATTTTGTGCCAATTATTGAAATATTTGAAGGTCTATTTACTAAAGTCAAAACATTATTTCTTTTAAATTGATTAAGTTCATCTTGCATAGCATCAATCCAATAACAATCATTTTTAGCTTCTTCAATAGTTTTAGGTTCTATTTGGGATACAAAAGCTAAGTAATCACAGGCATTTCTAAAAGATGATCGAGTACTTACACCTTTAGATGGATCACCAATGATAAGTTCTTTGGGATGTCCATGAGCATACCTCCATTCTTTAGGTAGAGGATCAGGTAATGATGCATTTTCATTTTCTTGATCTTGTCCTCTTTCAATGTTTTGATCATCTTCTTGTTCCTTGGTAGGCTCTTTATTGTTGTTCACCTCTTCAATTCTTTTGATACCTGTTTCATCACAAAGCACATCTTCTTTTCTAGAAAATTTCTGGTTAGATTCATCAAATACAACATGTATAGATTCTTCAACAACAAGAGTTCTTCTGTTAAAGACCCTGTATGCCTTGCTAGATGTAGAGTAGCCTAGAAAAACACACTCATCGGACTTGGCATCAAATTTGCTTAAATTATCTTCACCATTATTTAAGAGAAATAATGGCATCCAAAAACTCGAAAATATCTGATTGAAGGTTTTCTACCCTTCCAAAGCTCATAAGGTGTTTTCTTTAAAATCCGTCGAATTAAAACATGGTTCAAAACATAGCATGCAGTGTTTATGGCTTCCGCCTAAAAATATCTAGGTAGGTCATTTTTTCAAAGCATGGTGCATGCCATTTCTTCAAGAGTTCTATTTTTCTTTTCTACCACCCCATTTTGTTAAGGTGTTCTAGGTGCTGAAAAATTATAATGAATTCCATTTTTAATACAAAATTTATCAAATTTAGAATTTTCAAATTCGATTCCATGGTCACTTATTAAAGATACAATTGAAACACCTTTTTTATTTGAAACTCTTTTATAAAATCTAATGAATGCAAAAAATGTTTCATCTTTGTGTGCTAAAAACATGACCCATGTAAAACACGAGAAATTGTCTACAATAACTAGACCGTACTTCTTACCTCCTAAACCAGATGTTCTAGTTGGCCCAAAGAGGTCCATATGAAGCAACTCTAAGGGTCTAGATATAGAGACTACTCCTTTTGGTTTAAAAGATGATTTGGTTTGTTTTCCAAGTTGGCAAGCACTACAAATCTTGTCTTTTTCAAAACTAAGTTTCGGCAAATCTTTTATCAAATTCTTTTTGCTAAGTTTTGAAATCAAATGAATACTTGCATGTCCTAGTCTATGATGCCAAAGCCAACTAGTTTCATTGATCTTGGCTTCCATTGCCACTAGGCATTGACCATTTTGAACAAGAAGATCATCAAGATCAACCATATAAATATTGCCATGCCTATGACCAATGAACTTGATGCCATTGTCATCTAAACTAGAAATAATGCATATTGAAGATTCCAAAACAACGTTGAAATCCTTTTCACAAAATTGACTAATGCTAAATAAATTGTATTTCAAACCATCAACATATAATACATTATCAATGTAAGTAGAAGGGATCATATGGTCTTTACCAATTCTGATAATCTTGCCCTTTCCATTATCACCAAATGTTACATTACCACCATTCTAATACTCGAGTGATGATAACTGCTCCACATATCCAGTCATGTGCCTTGAGCAACCGCTGTTGAGGTACCATATTCTTCATTTACTGGTTGCAAGGTACACCTACAATAAAAATCAGGTGAAGACTTTAGGTACCCAAGCCATCTTGGATCCTTTTAGGTTAGTGGTAATGGTTCCTTTTAGAACCCAAACTTTTTTAACATTACTTAATTTCCTTTTATTGCACAAGTAAGATTTATGTCCTACAATACCACAGGTATAGCAAGTAATAGATGATGATGCAGGCACAAAGAAATTCTTGAAAAATTTTTGTTTCTTTTGAATTTTGAAACCTAAACTGGCTTTGACAAAAATGGCCCTTTGATTATTTAAAAGCATGTTCAATTTTTCAGAATTGTATGTAAATTTATCAACAAAATATTTTAATTTTTCAAGTTCTTCTTTATACTTTTTGTTTTCTTGCAAAATCTCATTATTTGTTTTGAAAAGTTTTCATTTGATACTGAAGAGTTTTTCTTTCTCAAAACTTCCTTTTCTTTTCTATGGAGAGTAATTTTATCATTTAGCTTTTTATTTTGAAAAAGCAAGTAATCATTCTCAGTTAAAAACTTGTCATTTGCTTTAAATAAATCCAAATTTTGCCTTTTTAGTTCTTTATGCTTTGATTTTTGTTTTTGAAACTCAATATCTAATTCGTCAAAAATTTTATGCAACTCATCAAAAGTAAACTCATTTTCGATTTCGGAAAATATCTCATCATGATCAACCATGAAACAGAAGTTTGCAACTTCTTGCTATTCTTCCTCAGAATTGGAGTCCTTGCTATCACTCCAAGTTGCCATCATGGCCTTCATTCTTAGTCTTCTTCTGCTCTTCTTAAGTAGGGGGTAGTCCATTTTGAAGTGACCTGGTTTCTTGCATTCAAAGCATGTAGGCTGCTCCTTCTCTTTCTCCTTCTCCTTCTCTTTGCTAGGCTCTCCTTTTAAAGGTTTCTTCTTGAAGTTATACTTCTTCTTTCTCATGAACCTTCTAAACTTTTTAGCCATGAGAGTTGTCTCATCTTCCTCATCTTCTTCTTCAGAGTCCTCACTTGAATCATCTTTATTTGTAGACTTGAAAGCGATCACTTTCTTCTTCTTGTCAACATCCACATTCTTTTGCTTTAGTAAAAGCTCATATGTCATCAATGAGCCCAACAATTGCTCGAGAGGAAGAGTGTTGACGTCCTTGGCTTCTTCTATAGCAGTTACCTTGGCATCCTATGAAGCCGGAAGAGACCTGAGAAGTTTGTTTACAAGTTCACCATTAGATATAATCTTTTCTAAGCTTCTCATGCGATTCACAATATTTGTGAACCTAGTATACATCTCACTTATAAATTCAGTGGGTTCCATTTTGAACATTTCATATGTGTGAATGAGCATGTTAACTTTAGTTGTTTTCACTTGGTGTGTACCCTCATGGATGACCTCAAGTGTGTCCCATATTTCCTTAGCGGAGAAACAGTTTGAGATTCTATTGAATTCAATTGGATCTAAGGAGCAAAACAATAGATTCATAGCCTTAGCATTAAGCTCTATTTGCTTAATGTCATTCTCATCCTAATCATCTTCCATTTTGGGAGTGGGAATGCCATTAACCAACATAGTAGGCTGATGAGGACCTTTGATAATTATCCTCCATAGATTATAATCAATGGCTTGTATGAATATACGTAGGCAAATTTTTCAATATGTGTAGTTTGTTCCATTAAATAGTTGGGGACGGTATAAAGCTTGACATTCAACAACACCCATTCCTATTGGGGCTGCCATGATCTTTTACTCATGATCCTCGGACCTACAAGAGTGTACCAGAGCTCTGATACCACCTGTTGCCCAGAAATGGAGCCCAAGAGTGGGGGTGAATTGGGTGTTTTAAAAATTTAACACAATTATGTGCAGGCCGTATAATGTTTATGGATAATGCACTTAAGTATATGCAGCAAAAAATAATAAGTAAAGTTTAGGAAATAAAGTGCAAGAAGTAAAGGAGATAATCACACACAAACATCGATATTTATAATGGTTTGGTGCTCTCCAAGCACGTCCATCCACTCCCCAAGCTCCCCTTGGAAATTTTCACAATAATCTCTTCAAAGATAATAGCCGACTTGTTTTCCAAGGCTAACAAGTCAAAACCTAAGTTGGTTTTGTCACCTAGGCTCACCAACAAATCTTTACACTTGTTTTGTCGTTGGGCTCACAAGTCAACCCTAGTTAGTTTTGACTCACCAACAACCTTACAACCTACTTTCAAGAACCTTGAAAGCTAGGTCAAACAAAAGTAAATTCAGAATACAAGAATTTAGACACAAACAAACTCTCTTCTTAGAGTAGATGAGAAATCTTTGAAGCTCTTGAATGATTGCTTGATGTGACTTGACTTGGAATCTTTTCAAGAACACTTTTAGATAGATGAAATGAAAGGAATGTAGGCTTTTTCAGTGGAATCTCTCCTTTTTAGCTTTTGGAAGTGGAGTTCTTGAAGAAGAACTTTAACTCTTAGATATTTCCTTACTTTTCTCTTTTTTATTTATGCTTCCTGAATGAGTTTGGTGAAGCTTAAATACATAAAAAACATCCAAAAAATTATTTTAGAACATTAGGGATCAAGAACTAGCCGTTATGGGCTAAAAACCATGATTTTAGGCTGTCAGAAAATAGTTCCATTGGGGCTGTCAGAACTCGAGTGTCGACACTTGGCTATCAAGTATCGACACATGGCTGTTAGGTGTCGACACTTGACTTCTAGGTGTCGACACTTGAACTTTCAAGTGTCGATACTTGACTCGCAGGTGTCGACACTTGATACAAAAATTTCTCCATGGGCAAGTCTGTATTTTCAAAAAGTCTCAAGCCTTGAGTCGATACTTGGAAACTTATGTATCGATACTTGAATTTTAGGTGTCGACACTTGAGTTCTGAGTGTCGACACTTGGCATGCCATGAAAAATTTCTGCATGCCAAATGCTGAAGTGTCAACACTTGGGCTCCCGGGTGTCTACACTTGGTTCTGCAATTTTCAATAACAAGTGCCAATCAAGCCAAAAACATAAAGATTTATCATGAAACTTAAATGCAACATATATAAACAATAATTGAACTTATTTGTATTTTTTTTGAATGGAGAAGACTTCTCAAATCATGAAAAAATGCTTTGTGCCAAAGTGTGCCATGATACTCTAACTTTGAGAATTTGAGGTGCTTGATTCCTGAAAACTCACAACTACAAATAATCATTAGTACAAAATATGTACTCAACATTTTGTTATTCATCAAAATCACAAGATAGAGCCAACAAAAAAAAATATTCATTTCATAAAATCTGGAGTACATAAAAAAATGAAAGAATTGCGGGAACAAGGGTCCCTCTTTCCTTTTTTTTTGATTTCTGGCTCTCTGCAATGGGAAGCAGCGGCAGCACCCAGCAACAAGTTAGGATCCCGTGAAGTAGAAGTGGATGGGTAGAATAAAGTGGAATGAAGTGGAATGCAGAATGAAGCGGAGATATGAAAGTCAGAATCCTCCGTCGAAGTGGAGAATAATCGAAGGTTTTATAGATAGAAAACACCATGTCAGGCTCACATGGGAACCATGGTGATTTCTTATCTCAATCTGCCCAAGAATCTCGGTACTATCTCCCTATCCTCATAACCGTTCGCGTGATCCCATTGAGCTTCTTCCTCATCCAAATGAACTCCGCGTCCATCTAGCATCATCCGACCACAAACCTCAACTCCCTTCCGACAAGCTTCTTCCTTCTGACATGAGACCAAAAACTCTACGGTGAATGATGGAGACCAGTCGAAGAGGGAGAAACCATGGGATAAGATCGACAACAGGGAAGAAACACCGTAAAAGAGGAGGTTTGGTTAGTTTGTGATGGAAGAGTAGCCATCGGCAACTTCTTGGATTGACAGCAAGGAAAACTAACGAAGGAGAAGACCGGTGGCTTGGCGACTTGAATGGCAGCAGCAGGAGAAGGATGCAGAGTAGCGATGGAATGGGTGGTTCTTGGGATTTTTGTTGGTGTTGATCGCAGTGAAGATGATGGTAGAGTAAAGAAGGAGGGCTACCAGTGCTTTAGAAGCTTCTCCGGTGATCTTTTTGACAATGGATGACACCTGGCGGTAGAGGGGAGCTTCTCCGGTAACTTTCGGTCAAGGACAATTGGCCTGAAAACCAAGGAGAAAATGTGAAGAAAGTAGATGATGGCAGTGGCTATCTGACAAATTTTCTGATCAAGGAAGCTTCTCCGACCAGCGATGGGGGTGGCAGCAACTTGGGCTGCTTGGGATGAAGTTCTCTGATGAATTTAAGCTCAAACGGAGCACTGCGATCCACGACGATGGGGGACAAGGCTAGGAGGATCGTTGGAGAGCTAAGAAGTCTCTTGAAATTAGGATCAAGAAGGGGATAACTAGGGCCTCACATCCCGTGATGTTTTGAAGAACATAGGAAAAGGGCCTCACACCACGTGATGTTCCGAAGAATAAAGGCAAAGGGCCTCACACCTCGCGATGCTCAAAAGCGAAGGAATAGGGCCTCACACCCCACGATGCTCGAAAGCAAAGGAATAGGGTTTCACACCTCTCGATGCTCGAAAGCAAAGGAATAGGGTCTCACACCCCTCGATGCCCAATGGCGAAGGAAAAATGGGCCTCACACCCTCCCCATGCGGGGCAAACGAAAAGAACACTCTTTTCTAAACACTCATCTTTATTCTCTAATTTTTTTACAAATGACTGAGGGTGGTATTTATAGACTTTCCAGCCCTCTACAAGATGAAGATGAAACCTATCCCAATCCTAACAAATTTCAAACTAATAGTCTAATCTAAATAAAATTTGAAATTAAAATAACTTCAAACTAATCAATACATCCATATTTAAAAAATTTAAATATAACCCAAACTCAACATGACCCATCCATGCTGAGCTGCTCTAAAATCTGTGCAGGCCTGATAACTATGCAAAAATCTTCTTGCTCTGAAAAACATGTAGCTTTGAGAAGCATGTAAAGTTGTTTTAGCTGCTCTGAGATCTGTGCAAAAAATTCCTCTTTGTGACCATGGAACATAAGGGGCGGCAGATGGAGAAGAGGGACATGCAGGAGACTTCACCGGTGCTAGCGCTGGGGAAGGAGGCGGCATGGTCGGTGGCTAGAACAGGCTTGCGGAGGTCATCCATGGTGGTCGGATCCACCATGAGCTTGGCCCACAGATTTGGCCCATGGAAGATCTTCCCAAAGGGTGAGGCCCCCTGCGGTGGGGCATGGTCGCAAGCGTCAGCGAGAGGTGGACGGGTCGGCAGCTCCCGGGGGATGGCCGTGATGGCACGGAGCACGGACCACGGAGATCGGATGGCAAAATAGGTCTCCAGCAGTTGTGGAGATAGTGGGATGGGAAGATCTAGTTGGATGACGGTGGCCTTGTTGTCGACAGTGAGGTAGAGGATGAAGAAATGGCAGATCTGGGCGATGGATGGAGGAAGAAGATGATAGGGATAACCTAGGGATAAATCAGGGATAAGTCTAGAATAGAATGGGAATAGCTAGGATAGATGGAAAAGCTAGAATAAGAAAATATAAATTAAAATAAAAAAATCAAGGAGAGAAAAAAAATCCTGATGGGTTTTGATATCCCCATCATTCCCCTGGGATGGGAAAAACTCGACTCCATCGAGTTAGGCTCGATGCTGCAACTCTCTTTTTTTTTTTTTTCTTTTGTTCTCTAACCCTAATCCTCTCCTACTCTGATACCAAATTGATGGGGGACAAGGCTAGGAGGATCGTTTGAGAGCTAAGAAGTCTCCTAAAATTAGGATCAAGAAAGGGATAAATAGGGCCTCACACCCCGCGATGTTCCGAAGAACAAAGGAAAAGGGCCTCACACCTCGCGATATTCCAAAGAATAAAGGAAAAGGGCCTCACATCCCGCGATGCTTGAAAGAGAAGGAATGGGGCCTTACACCCTGCGATGCTCGAAAGTGAAGGAATAGGGTGTCATACCCCTCGACACTCGTAAGCGAAGGAATAAGGTCTCACACCCCTCGACACCCAATTGTGAAGGAAAAATGAGCCTCACACCCTCCCCATGCGGGGCGAATGAAAAGAACACTCTTTTCTAAACACTCATCTTTATTCTCCAATTTTTTTACAAATGATTGAGGGTGGTATTTATAGACATTCCAACCCTCTACAAGATGAAGATGAAACCTATCCCAATCCTAATAAACTTCAAACTAATAGTCTAATCTAAAACAAATTTGAAATTAAAATAACTTCAAACTATTCAATACATCCATATTTAAAAAAATTAAATATAACCCAAATTCATCAAGATCCATCCGTGCTGAGTTGCTCTGAAATCTATGGAAGCCTGATAACTGTGTAAAAATCTTCTTGCTTTGAAAAACATGTATCTTTGAGAAGCATGCAAAGTTGTTTTGGTTGCTCTGAGATATGTGCAAAAAAATTCCTCTCTATGATCGTGGAAATGAAGGGGTGGTGGACGGAGAAGAGGGACTTGCAGGAGACTTCGCCGGCACTAGTGCCAGGAAAGTAGGTGGCACGGTGGTGCATGGTCGGTGGCTGGAACAGGCTTGCGAAGGTCACCCACGGTGGTCCGATCCGTCATGAGCTTGGTCCACAGATCTGGTCCCTGGAAGATCATCCTAAAGGGCGAGGCCCCCTGCAGTGGTGCGTGGCCGTGGGCGTCGACGGGAGGTGGACAGGCCGGCGGCTCCGGGGCGACGGCCGTGATGGCAAGGGGCGCGGACCGTGGAGATTTGACGACAAAATAGGTCTCCAGTAACTATGTAGATGGTGGGAGGGGAAGATCCGGTGGGAAGATGGTGGCCTTATCGTCGGCAGCGAGGTGGAGGATGAAGAAATGGCAGATCTGGGTGATGGATGGAGGAAGAAGATGACAGGGATAACCTAAGGATAAGTCAAGGATAAGTCTGGAATAAAATAGGAATAGCGTGGATAGATGGAATAGCTGGAATAAGAAAATATAAAGTAAAATAAAAAATCGAGGAGAAAAAAAGGAAAAACCCCAATGGATTTTGATGTCCCCATCATTCCCATGGGGTGGGAAAAACTTGACTCCATCGAGTCAGGCTCGATGATGTAACTCTTTTTTTCTTTTTTTTCTCTAATCCTAATCCTCTCTCACTTTGATACCAAATTGATGGGGGACAAGTTTCAGAGGTTCGTTGGAGAGCTAAGAAGTCTCCTGGGATTAGGATCAAGAAGGGGATAATTAAGGCCTCACACCTCGTGATGTTTCGAAGAAAAAAGGACAAGGGCCTCACACCCCACGATGTTCCAGAGAATAAAGGAAAAGGGCCTCATCCCCCACGACGCTCGAAAGCGAAGGAATAAGGCCTCACACCCCACGACGCTCGAAGGCGAAGGAATAGGGTCTCACATCCCTCGATGCTCAAAAGCGAAGGAATATGGTCTTACACCCCTCGACGCCCAATGGTGATGGAAAAATGGGCCTCACACCCTCCCCATGCAGAGCGAACAAAATGAACACTCTTTTCTAAACACTCTTCTTTATTCTCCAATATTTTTACAAATGACTGACGGTGGTATTTATAGACTTTCCAACCCTCTACAAGATGAAGATGAAACCTATCCGAATCCTAACAAACTTCAAACTAATAGTCTAATCTAAAACAAATTTGAAATTAAAACTGACAGAAAAATAGTGCATAGGATACCTACCCTAGGCATTCTACACTAAGGAGTAGGTATTGCAAAATTAAAATTTTTTAAGCATACATACGGAAAAACCTACTCATTCACAGGATCTAACATAAAGATGATGCATGTAATTAATACATAGGCATGTAGAGGCAATTACAATAATTATAAACAATATGATAAAATCTAAATCTAAACATGCAAGATAACAAAAGAAATAAGATACCTTATAGAGCTTCCTTTTGTTATGAATTTTGGATTGAAGCAGGAAAAAGCCAACTCCCTTCAACAGCAAAACAAGGCAGTAGCTGGACTCCCTTCAACAGCAAATTAGATCTAAAGAAGACATGAACTCCAGCAGTCATCAGAACAAATCAGCAAATAGAGTTCCATTTGATCTGCAATAGCAAGAAGAAGAAATGATCAGTCCAATCTCTCAAGGTGTCAAAATGTCCACCCTCTAAAGTATCCACGCATGGGCTCTCGCTGATCCAACTCCTGGATGGATGCTAGTCCTCCAGGAATCAATGAATAGGTCGTGGATAGGTGGAGCAAGGAAAGCCAAACAAATGTTCACGGACGGTCTTCTCTATGACCTCCCTTGCTCCACCAAAGCACACAATGGAAACCTCAAAAATAGGGAAGGATAACATGAGATGTTATACAAACTTCTACACAAAGATATCCATCCCAAAAGCCCTCTCACTGAAGGATATTAATTGATCTCTGCTCCTCTCTAATCACATGCTCTGTTCTTCACCTCTCATCGTCTTCATCTCACGTCCTTCAACCAAGATATAAGTGGCAGAGAAAACCCAGGAAGGCCGAGAAGATGTCATGAGAGAAGTCCAGATAAAACCAAACACCTTTAGAAAAGGCTCTTGATCGGTGGAGAAGTTGGGAACTGCAGGCTTGGAAGAGAACAAGAGGGCTGAATCATCGTGAAATCAGTGACCAAGAGAGAGGAAGACGTGCGGGAGAAAAAACATCGAGAGATCCCTTCCAGATCTGGTGCAAAAGATAATTATCTGAAATCCCAAGCTTCATCCGATCTACAGCTATTCTTATCCTATTCACACAGTAAAAACACGGCAATGCGAGAGCAGGGAAGAGGGTAAAAAACCATGTAAACAAGCCATGTAAAAACCGATTCATTAAACCCTGGTCCGACCAAAACCGATCAGTAAGAAAATTAGGTCCAAACCTGGTCTACCAGGAATAGTTCTTGATTGACCAAAACCAATCCTGGTCGATCCATATCAGACTAGGTGGACCAGAAAAAATTCAATGTGTTCTTAATCAGATCGTTTGACCTTAATACCAAAATGATCCCAATCGCTGATCATCTCCTGGATCAGGAAGAAATCCTCTATGGCATGTGACCTGATAGATTCAAACCTAAATGGTAGCACTGGAACACTTTTAGTACCAGCACAAGATACCATCTAGCAATGGGTCCCGGCATTCGGATAGGTCGAAGATGTGAGGGCAATCTATCGAACCTCTGGCATATGGTTACCATATAATTCATCCCTTTGACCTCCAATGCTCAAGATGACCTAGGATTAGACTGCCAACCCAAACTGAGTCAATCCACAACAACTCTCAACCTCGCAAGTCCAATGACTCCTCACTAGGACTACCCTGGCCGAGGATTTGCTAAATTGAGCACTGCAAGACATTCAATACAAATAATTTGGACAGGTCAATTCCATCTTAGTCCACCACTGCTCCATAAGTACTTGCCTGTACCTAGAAACATTCCATCACTGGATTAGAAATCTGGGTAGTCCAGTACCAAAACATAGGGAGTTGCTTGCAAGCTACCATGGTGATCTCAGGTCAGAGGGACGCATATACCCATATCCAGTCATAAGCAATCCTTTAGCAGAAAGGTGCTCCATGGAGTCACGTTCAATGAGATGTCACACATCCCACTTGCAGATCACATCAATGTCACCACACTCCTTTGGTCAAGAGGATAACCAAACGATGTGAACCACAACAACCTACACTTGATGCATTGGCATCCTGTACAATGCATCCTTTGGTTGTGAATCTTTTTGAAGGACCACTCAATATATCATCTCTATGTCGAAGTTAGTGCAGTCTTAAGGACTTCATCACATAAATAGAGTTCATTACAGAAAAATGAATAATGTGATGAGCTATCGAAATAAAGTTTTATTAATTCATATACAGATAACAATACTAAGCACAACTGCCTATAACCTAAGCGATTGGTTTGGGATACAATTCTTAACAACTCCCACTTGTACTAAAGCCAATCAGAATAATATCTAATAACCATTTTCCTTTTATAATAGTCGAACTCTTTGATTTTGAGGGCTTTAGTGAAGGGGTTGGCTAGATTCTCCTTTCCATCGATCTTTTAAGATTGATGTCGCCTCGTTCCATGATCTCTCGCATGAGGTGATAGCATCGCAGAATGTGCTTGGTGCGGTGATGAGACTTTTGCTCCTTAGCTTGAGCAATGGCTCTTGTGCTATCACAATACACTAGAACAGGACCATCCAGGGAAGGTTCCACCCCTAGCTCTCCAAGAAATTTTCGTAACCACACGGCTTCCTTTGCTGCATTTGATGCTACAATGTACTCTACTTGCATATCGAGTCTGCAACTATTGTCTGCTTGGAACTCTTCCAGCATATCGCTCCTCCATTCAGGGTAAACACAAACCCTGACATACTCTTGCTATCATCTCTGTCTAATTGGAAACTGGAGTCAATATACCCCACAAGTTTCAAGTCAGGTTCTCCATAAATCAGCCATTGGTCCTTAGTATTTCTCAAATACTTCAGGATGGTCTTAACCACCTTCCAATGCACCTCACCTAGGTCAGACTGGTATCTGCTCACCATTCCTAGTGAGTATGCGATGTCTGGTCTAGTATATGTCATAGTGTACATGATATAGCCCACTACAGAAGCATTAGGAACTCTACCCACACGCTCTCTTTCCTCAGGAGTTGTCGCATAATCCTTCTTGGAAAGAGTAATTCCAGAACTTATCGGGAGATAGCCTTTCTTGGAATTCTGTATGCTGTACCATTTTAGCACTGTATCATGTACATAGACTCGGACAATCCCAGAAGCCTCTTAGATCTATCTTTATAGATCTTCATACCCAGTATGTAAGAAGCTTCACCCAAGTCCTTCTTGGAGTACTGAGATGACAACCAGATCTTTATTCCTTGCAATGTTGTGATGTCATTCCCGACTAAGAGCATGTCATCAACATATAGTACCAGGAATACAATCATAGAACCATTAACCTACTTATAGATGTAGGGTTCCTCTCCATTCTTAAAGCCATACAATTTGATACACCTATCAAATCGCATGTTCCAACTTCGAGAAGCTTGCTTGAGTCCATAAATGGACCTCTGTAATTTGCATACTTTTGACACATCTATGGATGTGAACCCTTCAGGCTGTATCATATACACCTTCTCATCCAGCTCTCCATTCAAGAAAGCAGTTCGGACATCCATCTGCCATATCTAATAGTCAAAATGTGCTACCAAAGCAAGCATGATCTGAATGGACTTGAGCATTGCCACAGGGAAGAATGTCTCGTGATAATCGATACTATATCACTGATGATACCCCTTGGCAACTAGACAGGCTTTATAGGTCTCCACCTTCCCATCTACACCCTTTTTTCTCTTGAAAATCTACTTGCACCCGATGGATTTTATCCCTTCTGGTGGATCAACCAATATTCATACATTGTTGATCTCCATGGACTCCATCATGGATCGCATGGCTCCAAGCCATGCCTTAGAGTCAGAACTCTGAAGTGCATCCATATAGGTGATCGGATCCTCATTGTTCTTATCGAGCTCAATGGGATCACTATCTCGGACCAAGAAACTGTAATATCTATCCGGCTGACACGGTACTCTACCGAATCTCCTATTAATGGGTTCTGGCTATGATCCAATCATAGTCGGTTCTATGATGTCTTTAGAGTATGCAGGTTCTTCTTCTACTAGTTAAACTTCACCAAGTTCAATTTTAGAGGCTATAGTTCCTTCTCCAAAGAACTCCTTTTCTAAAAAGATAGCCCTAAGAGCAATGAACACTTTCTGTTCGTCCTCCAAGTAGAAGAAATACCCTTTTGTTTCCTTAGGGTACCCAATAAACAGGCACCGATCAGACCTAGGATCAGGTTTATCTGAGTCTAAATGCTAAACATAAGCCGGACAACCCTAGACCTGAAGTTGTGAAATTGAGGGCTTATGTCCATAACTCATATGGAGTGGAGATAACAGACTTACTCGGAACATCATTCAACAAGTAACAAGCTATCTCAAGTGCATATCCCCAAAAGGATAGTGGCAGAGTTACAAAGCCCA
The DNA here is from genome assembly GCA_021397845.1 of Areca catechu. Lineage (NCBI taxonomy): Eukaryota > Viridiplantae > Streptophyta > Magnoliopsida > Arecales > Arecaceae > Areca > Areca catechu. The sequence goes on from CM038052.1 coordinate 83,452,692, forward strand.
TCATGGATCAAACCATGTCCAACAAGGTTCGATTCCTCCTTTCGGACACACCATTCAACTAGGGTGTTCCTGAAGGAGTCACTGAGAGAGAATCTCATTCTCCTCAAGATATGTCATGAACTCACCAGATAGGTATTCATTGCCTTGATCAGATTGAAGGATTTAAATACTCTTTCTAGTTTATTTCTCCACTTCATTACGATATCGTTTGAACATTTCAAATGACTCAGATTTATATCTCATTTAGAAGACATAACCATACCTGGAAAGGTAATCTGTAAATGTAATAAAATATCTGTATCTATCGCTGGCACTAATTGTCATGGGTCCGCTTACATCAATATGTATGAGACTCAGAAGTTCTGTAGCTCGTTCACCTTTTCTAGTAAAAGGTGACTTGGTCATTTTACCAAGCAAACAAGATTCACAAGTGAGCAGTGAGTCAGAATCACTGACCTCAAGGAGGCCTTCTCCTTGCAACTTATTGATCCTATTCTAGTTAACATAACCTAGCCTATAGTGCCATAAATACAAGTCATTTACATTTTCTATCCTTGGGCGTTTGCTAGACGTGTACATTACATTAACAGGCCATGACAAAACATAAATGCCATTATTTAACTTAGCTTTCATTTTCATAGAGTTATTCACAAAAACTTGGCAAAAATCCCTTTTTATTGAAAGTTCATAACCACAATTGGCCAATAAGCCTACAGAGATAATGCTCATAATAAAACTAGGATAATAATGACAGTCAACTAATTCAATAGTACTAGACTCAAAAACAAGACTCAGAACTTTGACCGCCAATACTAGAACATGATTTCAATTTCTGACACCTAGGAACTGCTCCCCATTCTCGAATATCTTGCTAACCTACAGTCCCTGCAACGAATTGCAAACATGAATAGGAATATCGGTATCTAATACCCAGTTAGTAGTGTCAAAAATAGATAAATTACAAGGTTTTATCATATAAATATCTTGTCCAGCACCTTGCTACTTTCCCTTCCATGGCTTGTTCGGGTCTAAGGATGCCTGATAAAGAGGACAGCTGCTCTTCCAGTGTCCCTGCTTCTTACTATAGAAGCACTCTACACCAGCTTGATCAGCTTTCACTTTCTTGGCCTGACTTGGGCCAGGAGCGCTCTGCACCTTCTTTCCCTTACCTTTCTTCTTCCCTTTCTTAAAGGGACGACGACCCCTAAAACCTCCCACTAAATTCACCACCTCTTTATTTAGTTGGTGGTCCTTCTTGTAAGTCTGCAGCAACCCCATCAAACCATGGTAATTGACTACAGGCTTATTCATTCTATAATGATCGAGAAAGTCAAGATAGGAGGGGGGTAGAGAATTCAGGATCGCATCCTTGCCGAGTTGCTAGTGCAAGGAACATCCGAGCTTGCCCAATCATTCGATCATCTCGATCATGTACAATACATGATTAGTGACCGAACCGCCATTCCACATTTTGGCATTGTAGATGGCACAAGATACTTTGTACTGCTCCACATCATCTGCCATGCCGAAAGATTCCTTCAACTTTTGAAGAATCTCATTTGGCTGGGCCTCCTCGAATTTGCAACAGAACTCGTCGTTCATCACTGCCAACATTATGCATCAGATAGTAGTTCGGTCAGAAACCCACTTCAAATAAGTGTCCCTGACCGAACTCCGAGCATTGGCAGGAGGGATTTTGGGTGCTGGATCCGTTATCACATAAAGGATCCGCTCGTACTCCAGGACTATCCTCAATTTTTGATACCAGCTATCGAAATTGGGACCCTTTAACTTCTTGCTATCGAGAAGTGATCGGAGCAAAAGGTTTGAAGACATCTAAAAGGAAAATTAAGACCAAATTAGTATATGAATTAATCAATTAAACCAAAAGACTTGGACTTTAGTCTAAAGGTCCCTCCCACTAATTTTTCAAATTAGGAGCCTTGAACTCCAATCCATGAAATCATCATTTCATAGTGGGTACTGAAATCCAATAGACCACGTATGAGCCTGACTTTGGTCAGCTCACCCATACGCGCCTAAAGGAAGGTTGTCTAACCAATTGCTTCCCTAAGCAACTTCTAGTAGTAAATTTTGCCCCATAGAACCCCCAATCAGCCTTGGGGCCTCCTATTGCGGGTCTCTGGTTAGGTTCAACCATTAATATGACAAATTCGATGCTTCCAGCTAACGAATGACCAAGCTCGACTTTGGCCAGCCCACCTGATCACTGTTAAGAAGGTTGCACTGAACCATCATCTATGGGAGAGAAATCTCGATAACCGGATGCACACTCATTTTTTGGAACTGTTGATGTACACCAAGCTAAAGGACTCATTACTAACCCACCTAATGGGAGGCTAAGACACCATCAACTCATTAACTTAGTCTTTTTCAGGACCTAATAATTTTAGAGAGTTTTAATTAAATTGTGATAGAAGAATAAAGAGAAGAACATGGATCAACGTCCCACTGATTAAATCAATTCTCAGGAGGGTTGAATTAAATTCAACACGTTGGTCCATGGGCACCTAAAGATCAGATAGGCTGATCAACTTGGGTGACATGGGTTAACTCAAATCAATAAGCTCTTCTAATCAGTTTTGGTTGACCAGATTGGCTAGGTAGGTGAGGTCATGGGTGAGTATCCCTATTAATCATCTTTCCTAGATACCGACCAAGTTGGCCAGGTAAGAGGTAGCCTCATGCAGCCATGATCAAAATTGCCAAACCTGCCTAGACACCAATCGATTTACCATACTTGATTAGACCAGCCTAAGAACTTGGGCTTACCATAGAGCCACTAATTAGATCCATTTTAGAAGAATGGACTAACCGATTTAACTATTAGTTATATACTAAAGAGAAGGACCTTAATCAACATTTGATTAGTTCTCTTAAGTCCAATTCAACTAACCTTAGGTCTAACCTAATTAACGGACCCAATCAGATAGCTAACCCAATTAACCGGATGGCTTATTCAAATGACATTAGGTTTCATAAACCCTAATCTAACTTGTCATTTAATGAATCTTTCAATTCATAATTATTAGATTATAAGCCAACTTTTAATTAAAACATTTTTAATTAAATTCATGTAAAATCCTTTACATCTTTCATGCATCATATCTATTTATAATATTGCAAGCCATATAAATTTTAGACATGCCAATGTATAATCATGTATCAAGATTAAAACATTTTTAATACTGTAGGTTTCCTTTAAGGATCTTTCTGAAAAGGCCAACATAGATGAACCGCCTCATGCCAAAAAAAATTAGGGGTTTTAAACCCTGATTAATCTCTACGGACACACGGTCATGGTGAAGGTCTCATCTAAGTTTTTAAAAGTAATCCCTAACCAAGATACAGATCCAAAACCAACAATACATGCAATCATAATATGATACACAGGAAACTGGCTCTAATACCACTAAAAGAAAAATAGTACATAGGACACCTACCCTAGGCATGCTACGCTAAGGAGTAGGTATTGCATAATTAAGATTTTTTAAGCATGCAAACAGAAAAACCTACTCATCCACAGGATCTAACATAAACATGATGCATGTAATTAATACACAAGCATGTATAGGCAAGTGCAATAGTTATAAACAATACGATAAAATCTAAATCTAAACATGCAAGATAACAAAAAGGAAATAATATACCTTATGAAGCTTCCTTTTGTTATGAATTTTGGATCGAAGCAGGAAGAAGCCAACTCCCTTCAACAGCAAAACAAGGCAGCAGCTGGACTCCCTTCAATAGCAAATCAGATATGAAGAAGACGTGAACTCCAGCAATCATCAAAACAAATCAGCAAATAGAGTTCCATTTGATCTGCAATAGCAAGAAGAAGAAAGGATCGGTCCAATCTCTCAAGGTCTCCAAATGTCCACCTTCTAGAGTATCCATGCATGGGCTCTCACTGATCCAACTCCTAGATGGATGCTAGTCCTCCAAGAATCAATGAATAGGTCATGGATAGGTGGAGCAGGAAAAGCCAAACAAATGTTCATGGATGGTCTTCTCCAAGACCTCCCTTGCTCCACCAAAAGCACACAATGGAAACCTCAAAAAAAGGGAAGGATAACACAGGATGCTATACAAACTTCTGCACGCAGATATCCATCCCAAAAGCCCTCTCACCGAAGGATATTAATCGATCTCTACTCCTCTCTAATCACATGCTCTGTTCTTCACCTCTCATCGTCTTCATCCAACGGCCTTTAACCAAGATATAAGAGGTAGAGAAAACCCGTGAAGGTCGGGAAGACATCGTGAGAGAAGTCTAGATAAAACCAAACACCTTTAGAAAAGGCTCTTAATCGATGGAGAAGCTGGGAACCGCAGGCTTGGAAGAGAACAAGAGGGCTGAATCACCATGAAAACAACGATCGAGAGAGAGGAAGATGTGCGGGAGAAAAAACACCGAGAGATCCCTTCTAGATCATGCTGCAAAAGATAATTATCTGAAATCCCAAGCTTCATCCGATCTACAGCTGTTCTTATCCCATTCACATGGTAAAAATAGGGCAATACGAGGCAGGGAAGAGGGAAAAAAATTGTGTAAACAAGCCATTTATAAACCAGTTTATTAAACCCCAGTTCGACCAAAATCGATCAGTAAGAAAATCGGGTCCAAACCTGGTCTACCAGGAACAGTTCCTGATTGACCCAAACCAATCCTAGTCGATCCAAATTAGACTAGGTGGACCAAAAAAAATCAATGTTTGCTCAATCAGACCGTTTGACCTTAATACCAAAATGATCCCAATCGTTGATCGTCTCTTGAATCAGGAAGAAATCCTCTATGGCATGTAACCTCATAGGTTCAAACCTAAACGGTAGCACTGGAACACTTCCAATACCAGCACAAGATACCATCTAGCAATGGGTCCCGGTGTCTGGATAGGCCGAAGATGCGAGAGCAATCTATCGAACCTCTGGCATATGGTTACCGTATAATTCATCCCTTTGACCTCCAATGCTTAAGATGACCTAGGGTTAGACTACCAATCCTAACTGAGTCAATCCACAATATGTCTCAATCTCGCAAGTCCAGTGACTCCTCACGAGGACTACCCCGGCTGAGGATTTGCTAAATTGAGACACTGCGAAACATTCAATCCAAATAATTTGGATAAGTCAATTCCATCTTCATCCATCACTACTCCACAAGTACTAACCTGTACCCAGAAATCTTCCATCACCAGATTAGAAATCTGGGTAGTCCGGCACCAAAATACAGGGAGTTGCTTACAAGCTACCATGGTAACCCCAGGTCGGAGGGACACATATACCCATATCCAGTCATGAGCAATCCTTTGGCAAAAAGGAGCTCTACAGAGTCACGTTCAATGAGATGTTACACATCTCACTTGTAGATCACATCAGTGTCATCACACTCCTTTGGTCAAGAGGACAACCAAACGATGTGAACCACAACAACCTACACTTGATACATTGCCATCCTGTATAATGTATCCTTTGGTTGTGAACCTTTTTAAAGGACCACTCGATATATACTCTTTATATCGAAGTTAGTGCAGTCGTAAGGACTTCATCACATAAATAGAGTTCATTACAGGGAAATGAATAATGAGATGAGCTGCCAAAAAAAAGTTTTATTAATTCAAATACAAATTACAATACTGAGCACAACCATCTATAGCCTAAGCGATTGGCTGTGGGACACAATTCCCAACAAAAATAACTTCAAACTAATCAATACATCCATATTTAAAAAAATTAAATATAACCCAAATTCATCAAGATCCATCCATGCTAAGCTGCTCTAAAATTTATGCTGGCTTGATAATTATGCATAAATCTTCTTACTTTGAAAAACATGCAGCTTTGAGAAGTATGCAAAGTTGTTTCAACTGCTCTAAGATATGTACAAAAAAATTCTTCTCTGTGATCGTGGATAGAAGGGGCGGCGAACGGAGAATAGGGACGTGCAAGAAACTTCACCTGTGCCAGCACTGGGGAAGGAGGCGGCATGGCTGGCAGTTGTGGAAGGCGGCGGCATGGCCGGCGACTGGAACAGGATTGCGAAGGTCGCCCATGGTGATCAGATCCACCGTGAGCTTGGCCCACAGATCTGGGCCCTAGAAGATCTTCCTAAAGGGCGAGGCCCCCTGCTGTGGGGCATATTCGCGGGCATCAACTGGAGGTGGATGGATCGGTGGCTCCCGAGGGATGGCCGTGATGGCATGGGGTGCACACCATAGAGAACGGATGGTAAAATAGGTCTCCGATGGCTTTGGAGATGGTGGGAGGAAAAGATATGGTGGGAAGATGGTGGCGTTGTCATCGGCAGCGAGGCGGAGGATGAAGAAATGGTAGATCTAGGTGATGGATGGAGGAAGAAGATGATAGGGATAACCTAGGGAAAAGTCAGGGATAAGTTTGGAATAAAATAAGAATAGCGGGGATAGATGGAATAGCTCGAATAAGAAGTTATAAAATAAAATAAAAAAATCGAGGAGAAAAAAAAAACCCCGATGGGTTTTGATATCCACATCATTCCCTTGGGATGGGAAAAACTCGACTCCGTCGAGTCAGGCTCGATGCTACAACTATCTTTTTTTTTTTTTTTTCTAACCCAACTCTCCCGCTCTGAGAACAAATTGATGGGGGACAAGGCTAGGAGGATCGTTGGAGAGCTAGGAAGTCTCTTGGGATTAGGATCAAGAAGGGCATAACTAGGGCCTCACACCTCGTGATGTTCCGAAGAACAAAGGAAAAGGGACTCACACCTCGCGATGTTCCGAAGAACAAAGGAAAGGGCCTCACACCCTATGATGTTTCGAAGAACAAAGGAAAAGGACCTCACAACCCGCAACTCTCGAAAGCGAAGCAATAGGGCCTCACACCCCGCGATGCTCGAAAGCGACGGAATAGGGTCTCACACCCCTCGATGCTAGAAAGTGAAAGAATAGGGTCTCACACCCCTCAACACCCAATGGTGAAGGAAAAACGGGCCTCACACCCTCCCCATGTGGGGCGAACGAAAAGAACACTCTTTTCTAAACACTCATCTTTATTTTTCAATTTTTTTACAAATGATTGAGGGTGATATTTATAGACTTTCCAACCCCTTACAAGATGAAGATAAAAACTATCCCAATCCTAACCAACTTCAAACTAATAGTCTAGTCTAAAACAAATTTGAAATTACAACAACTTCAAACTAATCAATACATCCATATTTAAAAATTTAAATATAACCCAAATTCATCAAGATCAATCCATGTTGAGCTGCTCTGAAGAAGGACTTGCTGGAGACTTCGCTGGTGCCAGCACTCGGGAAGGAGGCGACACGGCCGGTGGTTGGGGGAGGCAGACGGCCGGTGGCTAGGGAAGGCAGTGGCATGGCCGGTGGTTGGAACATGCTTGCGGAGGTCGCTCACGGTGGTAAGATCCACCATGAGCATGGTCCACAGATTTCGCCCCTGAAAGATCTTCTTGAAGGGTGAGGCCCCTGCGGTGGGGCATGACTGCGGGCATCGACATGAGGTGGACTGGTTGGTGGCTTCCGGGGGACGACCGTGATGGCCTGGGGCATGGACCACGGAGAACGGACGATAAAATAGGTCTCTGGTGGCTGTGGAGATGGTGGGAGGGAAAGATCCGGTGGGAAGACAGTGGCCTTGTTGTCAACAGCATGGTGGAGGATGAAGAAATGGCAGATCTGGGTGATGGGTGGATGAAGAGGATGACAGGGATAACCTAGGGATAAGTCTAGAATAAAATAGGAATAGCGGGGATAGATGGAATAGTTGGAATAAGAAAATATAAAATAAAATAAAATAAATCGAGGAGAAAAAAAAGAAAAAACCTCGATGGGTTTTGATGTTCCTATCATTTTTCTGGAGTGGAAAAATCTCGACTCCGTCGAGTAAAGCTCGATGCCGCAACTCTCTTTTATTTTTCTTTTTTTTCTTTAACCCTAATCCTCTCCTGCTCTGATACCAAATTGATGGGGGACAAGGCTTGGAGGATCGTTGGAGAGCTAAGAAATCTCCTGGGATCAGGATTAAGAAGGGAATAACTAGGACCTCGCACCCCGTAATGTTCCAAAAAAGAAGTACAAGGGCTCACACCCCACGTTGTTTTGAAGAATAAAGGAAAAGGGCCTTACACCCCGCGACAGTCGAAAGTGAAGGAATAGGGCCTCACACCCATCGATGCTCGAAAGTGAAGGAATAGGGTCTCACACCCCTCGATGACAAATGGCGAAGGAGAAATGGACCTCACACACTCCCATGCGGGGCGAACGAAAAGAATACTCTTTTCTAAACACTCATCTTTATTCTCCAATTTTTCTACAAATGACTGAGGGTGGTATTTATAGACTTTCCAACCCTCTATAAGATGAAGATGAAACCTATCCCAATCCTAACTAACATCAAACAAATAGTCTAATATAAAACAAATTTGAAATTAAAACAACTTCAAACTAATCAATACATCCATATTTAAAAAAATTAAATATAACCCAAATTCATCAAGATCCATCCTTGTTGAGCTGCCCTGAAATCTATGCAGAACTGATAACTGTGTAGAAATCTTCTTGCTCAAAAAAATGTGTAGCTTAGAGAAGCATGCAAAGTTGTCTCGATTGCTTTGAGATTTGTGCAAAAAATTTTTCTTTGTGATCGTGGAAAAGAAGGGGCAGTGGATGGAGAAGAGGGAATTGTGGGAGACTTCACCGATGCCAGTGCTGGGGAAGGATGTGGCCTGGCTGGCGGCTAGGGAAGGCGGTGGTACGGTGGTGGCATGACCGGTGGCTGGAATAGGCTTGCGGAGGTAACCCATAGTGGTCGGATCAGCCGTGAACATGGCCTAGAGATTTGGCCCTTGGAAGATCTTCCTGAAGTCCGAGGCCCCATACGATGGGGCATGGTCGCAGGCATCGACGGGCGATGGATAGGTCGGTGGTTCCCAGGGGATGGCCGTGATGGCATAGGGTGCAGACCAAAGAGATCGGATGGCAAAATATGTCTCCGGCGATTGTGGAGATGGTGGGAGGGGAAGATCCGGTGGGAAGACGGTGGCCTTGTCATCGGTAGCGAGGCGGAGGATGAAGAAATGGCAGATCTAGGCGATGGATGGAGGAAGAAGATGACAGGGATAACCTAGGGATAACTCTGGGATAAGTCTAAAATAAAATAGGAATAGCAGGGATAGATGGAATGGCTGGAATAAGAAAATATAAAATAAAATAAATCGAGGTGAAAAAAGAAAAAACCTTGATGGGTTTTGATGTCCCCATCATTCCCCTAGGGTTGGAAAAACTCGACTTCGTCGAGTCAGGCTCGATGTTGCAACTCGTTTTTCTTTTTTCTTTTTTCTCTAACCCTAATCCTCTCCTGCTCTGATACCAAATTGATGGGGGATAAGGCTAGGAGGATCATTGGAGAGCTAAGAAGTCTCCTGGGTTTAAGATCAAGAAGGGGATAATTAGGGCCTCACACCCCGTGATGTTTCGAAGAATAAAGGAAAGGGCCTCACACCCCGTGATGTTCCAAAGAATAAAGGAAAAGGGCGTCACACCCCGTGACGCTCGAAAGCGAAGGAATAGGGCCTCACACCCCACGATGCTCGAAAGCGAAGGAATAGGGTCTCACACCCCTAGACGCCCAATGGCGAAAAAAAAATGGGCCTCACACCCTCCCCATGCGGGGCGAACGAAAGGAATACTCTTTTCTAAACACTCATCTTTAATCTCCAATTTTTTTACAAATGACTGAGGGTGGTGTTTCTAGACTTTCCAACCCTCTACAAGATGAAGATGAAACCTATCCCATTCCTAACTAACTTCAAACTAATATTCTAATCTAAAACAAATATAAAATTAAAACAACTTCAAACTAATCAATACATCCATATTTAAAAATATTAAATATAATCAAAATTCATCAAGATCCATCTGTGCTGAGCTGCTCTGAAATCTGTGTAGGCCTAATAACTGTACAAAAATCTTCTTGCTCAAAAAAATTTGTAGCATTGAGAAGCGTGCAAACTTGTTTCGGTTGCTTTGAGATATGTGTAGAAAAATTCCTCTCTGTGACCGTGGAACAGAAGGGGTGGCAAATGGAGAAGAGGGACTTTCGAGAGACTTCGCCGGTGACAGCACTTGGGAAGGAGGCGGCACGGCCGACGGGTAGGGAAGGTGGCGACAAGGTGGTGGCATGGCCTGCTACTGGAGCAGGCTTGCAGAGGTCGCCCATGGTGGTTAGATCCGTCGTGAGTTTGGCCCACAGATCTGGCTTCTGGAAGATCTTCCTGAAGGGTGAGTGATGGGGATCCAGCCATCGTCCGGGTAATTTTTTCCATTTTCTTAATTTTCTTGCATTTTTTAGTTTCCTTTTCCTGCTATTCCACCTATCCCCGCTATTCTAGTTTTATTCTAGGTTTATCCCCGAGTTATCCAAACCTTATTCCATCTCCTCCATCCTTCTCCCACGATTTTTTTTAAAAACTCCCGAACCCTAGCCACCGTCCTGCCAACCCCAGATCCGGGCTGCCCGACCCCCGGTCACCGCCGCTGACCCTCCGCCGGTGCTCGCCGGCCCCGCCCTCACAGGAAAATCCGGTCGCCCATTGCCCAAGATCGTAGGAAGATGAACGGACGCGGAGGCATCCGCCTACCATGGCCCACGACCGTCGTCGTCACCCGCCTGTTGCCGATCACCCGACTGCCTGCCCACCGGCCCTCGCCCGGCCACCGGAGATCCCCCGTCGGTGCCTTGGGCCCCATGCCCGTGTGATGCAGGACGGAAACGAAGAACCCATGGTTATTGAGAAAGGGAAAGGCCTAAAGCAAACTAAGACCGTGGGAGGGCTAAGAAGCCTCCCGGGATTAGGACGACTTAGAAACTAAATCCTAAAATGGCTGACCTCTTTTGTTTTCAAATTTTCTTGGTGGAGGTGACGAAGGAAGGATGGGGATGTGAGATTGGAAACTGGAACTCATGGACCTTGGGACTCACCCTAACGAAGAGACCTCTCACCTCTAAGGCATTAAGCCCTTCTCGATACTTGGAGGTGCTAGGATGAATCTCAAGGTCACGAGGGGAAACAGAGAGAGACATTAAGATGGGAGAGAGAATGGAGATACCTGGGGCTCACACCCCTCGACATCCCGAAGGACGAAGGCAAGACGGGGCCTCACAACCCTCGACATCCCTAAGGATGAAGGCAAGATGGGGCCTCACACCCCTCGATGTCCTAAAGGACGAAGGCAAACGGGCCTCAGCCTAGAACCACAAACAAGTGGAAAAAACCTTTCAAAAATTCCTTTTCATTAACTGATTTATTACAAGACTTAGAAACCAAGTAGGACATACATGAAAATTTTATTTTATTTTATTTTATTAATCCTAAATCATGTAGCTTTGAGATCCATGCCTATTCTTTCGCTCTGAAATCTGTGGATGTTTATTTCCTGTGATCGTGGAAGAAAAGATTGAGCGGGTGATGGGTTTGGATCCGACTTGGTTTTGGGCGTAGATCAAGGCCAAGTCCTGGGAGGTGATTTGCGACGACTACGGGATCGACCACACCGTGAGTTATTCCGGCGATTCCGACCTCCAGCTTGAGCAGATCACAGAACCAGTGGTGGCCGTTACATCCCGCGGGCGGTGCCCATGGATCAGAAGCTGGCATGAAGAGCTCTTGGATCTTGGCCTGGACAATAGGGATCCAGCGACTGTGGAGATGGCGGCGGAGGTTGTCGTGGCGGGAGGTGGACGATAGCATGGGTGGATCACGGACAGTCTCCTTCCCTGTCCTGAGAAAAAAAATGCAGTAAGGTGGTCCCGGCTGGAAGAAACTCGGCATGGCTGGCCATGATGGCGGCTGGGCATCGCAAGAGGCATAGGGTTGCTGACTGGAGGCATCTCCGGGCGGAGGGGCGTCAGGCACGGAGAAGGCGGGGCATCACGGACATGGGCATCATGGGCGTCATGTGCATGGAGCAGCACGGGGTGGGGAGAACAACCGTGGGCAGTTCCGAGGGATTCGCTAGTGTCTCCACGAGGAGATCGATGCCGGGGGGGAGGTGGATGGTGGTCGGGCGTGGCAGATCCAGAGGAACAGGAAGAAAAAAATAAGAAAAATGGAGGTTCAGGAGATTTTGGGAGGTTGAAGATGATAAGAAGAGCAGAGGAATAACTAGAGAATAACCCTGGAATAACACTAGGATAATAAGAATAGGCGGAATAGCATGGATAAAAACCTAAACTGAAATAAAAAAATTTAAAAAATTAAAAGAAAATCCAGATGGGTTTCTGATCCCCAATCATTCTCCTGCAGCACGAAGAACTCGATTCCATCGAGTTTGTCGACGAAGCAAATCCTAGTCCGCTGCTAGCTCTGATACCAATTTGATGCGGGATAGAAATGAGAAACCCATGGTTATTGAGAAAGGGAAAGGCCTAAAGCAAACTAAGACTGTGGGAGGGCTAAGAATCCTCTCGGGACTAGGACGACTCAGAAACAAAATCCTAAAATGGCTGACCTCTTTTGTTTTCAAATTTTCTTGGTGTAGGTGGCGAAGGAAGGATGGGGATGGAAGAATGGGAACTGGAACTCATGGACCTTGGGACTCATCCTAACGAATAGACCTCTCACATCTAAGGCATTATGCCCTCCTCGATACTTGGAGGTGCTAGGATGAATCTCAAGGTCATGAGGGGAAACAGAGAGAGACTTGAAGGTGGGAGAGAGAATGGAGATACCTGGGGCCTCACACCCCTCGACGTCCTGAAGGACGAAGGCAAGACGGGGCCTCACACCCCTCGATGTCCCTAAGGGCGAAGGAAAGATGGGGCCTCACACACCTCGACGTCCCCAAGGACGAAGGCAAATGGGCCTCAGCCCAGAACCACAAACAAGTGAAAAATCCCCTTCAAAAATTCCTTTTCATTAATTGATTTATTAAAAGAGGGGGGGTGCACTGTTATTGGCTTACAAGACTTAGGAACCAGTAGGACATACATGAAAATTTTATTTTATTTTATTTTATTAATCCTAAATCATGTAGCTTTGAGATCCATGCCTATTCTTTCGCTCTGAAATCTGTGCATGTTTATCTCCTGTGATCATGGAAGAGAAGATTGAGCGGGAGATGGGTTTGGATCCGACCTGGTTTTGGGCACAGATCGGGGCCAAGTCCTGGGAGGTTATCTACGACGACTACGGGATCGACCACAGCGTGAGTTATTCTAGCGATTCTGACCTCTAGCTCGAGCGGATCACAGGGCCAGCGACGGCCGTTATGTCCCGTGGGTGGTGCCCATGGATCAGAAGCCGGCATTAAGAGCTCCCGGATCTTGGCCCGGAAACTAGGATCCAGCGACTGTGGAGATGGTGGCAGAGGTTGTCATGGCTGGAGGTGGACGGTAGCATGGGTGGATGACGGACAGTCTCCTTCCCTATCGTGAGAAAAAAAATGCAGCAGGGTGGTCCTGGCTGGAAGAAACTCGGCACGGCTGGGCATGATGGTGGCTGGGCATTACAAGAGGCACAGGGTTGCTGGCTGGAGGCGTCTTCGAACGGAGGGGCGTCGGGCACGGAGAAGGTGGGGCATCACGGACATGGGTGTCATGGGCATCACGGTCATGGAGTAGCAGGGGGTGGGGGGAACAGCCATGGGCGGTTCCAAGGGATTCGCCGGCATCTCCATGAGGAGATTGACGCCGAGGGGGAGGTGGACGGTGGTCGGGCATGGCGGATCCGGAGGAACGGGAAGAAAAAAATAAGAAAAAGGAGGTTCAGGCGATTCTGGGAGGTTGAAGATGATAAGAATAACAGAGGAATAACTTGAGAATAACCTTAGAATAACACTGGGATAATAGGAATAGGTGGAATAGCAGGGTTAAAAAACTTAAACTGAAATAAAAAATTTAGAAAATTAAAAGAAAATCCAGATGGGTTTCGGGTCCCCCATCACTGTGGGAAGACCAAACAACATGCACAGGGTGTGCCGTGCCGCTGCTCACCATCGCCCTTCCGTTAGGCCATTTCGTCATCCGCTGGTTACTGCCGTGCTGCCGTCCCGCCATCCCACCGACTTGCCGGTCGCTAGAGGTCCGCGCCGGTGCCCTGGGGGACCCCACGACCATGGGAGATGAAATGGCACACCCTAGGCATAACATGCCATTCTTAAGCAGCCACCCCGCCTGCAGCTCACCACCCGTCGTCCGTCGGCCCCGTCCACCCTCTGATTCCCGGTCGCGGCCGCTCGCCGGTGTCGGCGGAGATTGTTCTTCGCCTGTGCACGACCGTGAGATGAGTCCGCATGCTCTGGAGCAGTCCAAGCAGCATGCTTTTCAGAGCAGATCATCAAGCCAACATGCTTCTCAGAGTAGATCAGCACCAATATTGATGTAGCATGGATTTTGATGTAAATTATTTTCCATTTTTGGTTTACTTGGGGAATAAGTAATTGAGGGGTTTGGTTTTTCTATATAATGGGCCCCTCCCCCTCTTGAAATGATCAGAGAGAGAGTTGAATAGAATTTTTTTGACTTAGGCACTAGTTCCAGTTCTGGTTCTGGGCTGAGGCCCGTTTGCCTTCGTTCCCTGCTGTGTGTATTATGGGTTCGATGGGAGGTGTGAGAGCCCAGCTATGTGCATAATGGGTTTGATCCCTCGAGGCATCTCTGAGAGCCCTGTTGTGTGCATTATGGGTTCGATGAGAGCGCCCTAGTTATCCCCTATCCCATCTTCTTGTCCCCTCATATCCTTTAAGAGTCACCCTAGCGGGATGCCCTTTGAGAGCCCTGCTACATGCATTATGGGTTGGAAGAGAGCTCCCCATTAGAGTGAATCTCAGGGCCATGAGTTCCAGTTCCTGGTTTCCCATCCTCATCCTTCCTTCTCCACCTCCACCAAGAAAATTGAAAACAAAAGAGATCAGGTATTTTAGGATTTTAGTTTCAGTGTCGTGCTAGTCCGGGGAGGCTTCTTAGCCCTTCCATGGTCCTAGATTGTTAGGTGTTTTCTCCTTTTTCAAATAACCCAGGGTTCATCGAGTCTATGTCCCGCATCAATTTGGTATTAGAGCGAGTTATGTATCAGGATGTGTTCCATTTTTATGAACTCGACGGAGTCGAGTTCTTCACGGTCGAGGAGAATGATGGGGATCCAGCCATCGTCCAGGTATTTTTTGCCATTTTCATAATTTTCTTGCATTTTTTATTTTCCTATTCCCGCTATTCCACCTATCCCTGCTATTCTAGTTTTATTCTAGGTTTATCCTCGAGTTATCCCAGCCTTATTCCATTTCCTCCATCATTCTCCCATGGTTTTTTATAAAAACTCCCAAACCCTAGTCGCTGTCTCACCACCCCCAGATCCTGGCTGCCGGACCCTCGGTCGCCGCCGTCGACACTCCAGTGATGCTCACTGGCCCTGCCCTCATCAAAAAATTCGATTGCCTGTCGCCCAAGACCGTGGGAAGATGAACGGACGTGGAGGCGTCCGCCCACCACGGCCGTCGCCGTCGCCTTCCACCGCTCGCCCGCTACCGGCCGCCCGACCGCCGCCCGCTGCCGGCCGCCCGACCGCCGCCCGCCGGCCCTCACCCGGCCGTCGGAGATCCCCCGCCGGTGCCTTGGGCCCCATGCCCATGGGAAGCCCAAATGGCACGCACAGGGCATGCCGTGCCGCCGCTCATTGCTGCCTCGCTGTCGGGCCGTTCTACCATCTGCCGGTTGCTGCCGTGACACCGTCCCACCATCGCATCGACTCGCCGACCACCGGAGGCCCTCGCCGGTGCCCTAGGGGCCCCCCACAGCCATAGGAGATGAAACATCATGCCCTTGGTGTGTCATGCCAATCCTAAGCCGCCACCCTGCCTGCAGCTTGTCTCCCATCGTCCACCGACCCCGTCTGCCACCTGCTTCCCAGCCACCGGCCTCCCGCTTCCCGATCGTCGACCACCCGCCGGTGTTGGCAGAGATTGTTCTTCTCCTGTGCACGACCGTGAGATGAGTTCGCATGCTTTCTAGAGCAGTCCAAGTAGCATGCTTTTCAGAGCAGATCATCAAGACAACATGCTTCTCAAAGTAGATCAGCACCAATATTGATGTAGCATGGATTTTGATGTAAATTATTTTCTAATTTTAGTTTACTTGGAGGCTAAGTAATTGAGGGGTTTGGTTTTTCTATATAAAGGGCCACTCCTCTTGTAATGAACAGAGAGAGAGTTGAATAGAATTTTTTTTTGTTTAGCCACTGGTTCTGGTTCTGGTTCTAGGCTGAGTTCCATTTGCCTTCGTTCCCTGTTGTGTGCATTATGGGTTCGATGAGAGCGCCCTAGTTATCCCCTATCCCATCTTCTTGTCCCCTCATATCCTTTGAGAGTCACCGTAGTGGGATGCCCTTTGAGAGCCCTGCTATGTGCATTATGGGTTGGAGGAGAGCTCCCCGTTAGAGTGAATCCCAGGGCCATGAGTTCCAGTTCCCAATCTCCCATCCTCATCCTTCCTTTGCCACCTCCACCAAAAAAATTGAAAACAAAAGAGATCAGCTGTTTTAGGATTTTAGTTTCAATGTCACCCTAGTCCCGAGAGGCTTCTTAGCCCTTCCACGGTCCTAGTTTGTTAGGTGTTTTTCCCTTTTTCAAATAACCCAGGTTCATCGAGTTTGTGTCCTGCATCAGTGAGGCCCCCTGCGGTGGGGCACAGTCACGGGCATCGGCGTGAGGTGGACAGGCCGGCGGCTCTAAGGTGATAGCAGTGATGGCATGGGGCACGGACCATGGAGATCGGACGGTAAAATAGGTCTTCGGCAGCTATGGAGATGGTAGGAGGGGAAGATCCGATGGGAAGACCGTGACCTTGTTGTCGGCAGCGAGGTGGAGGATGAAGAAATGGCAGATCTGGGCGATGGATGGATGAAGAAGATGATAGGGATAACCTAGGGATAAGTCAGGGATAAGTCTGGAATAAAATGGGAATAGCGGGGATAGATGGAATAGCTGGAATAGGAAAATATAAAATAAAATAAAATAAATCGAAGAGAAAAAAAGAAAAAACCCTGATTGGTTTTAATATACCCATCAACTCAATTCCGTGGACCGCAGTAATGGCTACTGGTGGTCCATGCGCAGCTTCATAGATCGAGCGATCGGTCCTTGGTGGATCGAGCAGTCGGTCCTTTGTGGACCGGCCACTTTAAACTCCGTGAAATTGTTATATAATTCTTCAAAATTTCATTTCAGGCCCATTCGAATTCTGAATTGAGAGCCGTTTGCAACGAAAGCCTCCTCTAGGGAGGTGAAACACCTCGATGATCCTGTAAGCATCAAGGGTCAATCAAAACAACAAATAAAATTAGAATGGAAATTAGGGTTTAAGAGAAATCTGAATTAGGGTTATGAGTGGTTGGCTTGGGAAGAAGAAGCTCTTTGTCTTGGGCGATAGCTAGGGCTTCACTTCCTAGGGCATGGCTGATCTCCTGGGATGTAGATGGAAGCTAGGGCAGCAAGGTTCAGCCAAGGTACACAAGGAGAGCACTCAAACAAAAAAGAGAACCAACTCAAAAGTAAACATAAGGCAAAGACTCAAATTTCCAATTATGTTGTATTCATAAGAGAAAGTTATTACAAGAGGAAGAGGGGTGGGGTATTTATAGAGCTCCATGCCCTCTCCTTACTAGGGTTACACTTAGGGTAACAAGTTTCTCCAAGTTAGATTACAAGTCCTTCTCCTAGCTAGGTTAGAATTACAGGTCATAGAACACTTGGAAAAATAAAATCCAACTAGGTTTAGAACTTTGACTAGTCTTCTCCTCTTTGCTTCATGCTTTGACTTGTCAACTCCAAGGATGCCTAGGATGGTGTGTTGTGCTTCTAGGAGCAGCAATAGGCTGGCCAAAGGGTGAAGGGCGCATGGGCTTGGGCCTCCTGGAAGCTGGGGTGCCCTGGATTATATATTCTTGGAATAAAAAGAGCATCTTGGTTCTGGTGGGCTTGGGCCTGGCTCCTGGACTTGATTTCCTTGGCCTAGGATGCAGGCGAACCTCTAGAATCATGGATGCCTTGGTTTGGAAATATGCTTTGGTATCTGGAGAGGAATCTGGATATCTAGAGGGCATTTGGAAGGAATCAGGGTTTTTGGAAGCATCTTGGATCCTGGGTTGTCACACAAAATCCTATAGGTTGTTGTAGTGGCCTCTGAATCCTAGATGTGGCATGATGGAACTCCAAAATAGGGTAACCTCCTCTCTTATACAAAAATTGGGCTCGTACTGGACTTATAACTGAAGTACAGGACTCAAAATTGGACTAAGGCTGAGGGTTGAGACAAATCAACTAACCTCAAATTATTACAGGACTCAATCTTAATTGATTACAAAATTTTCAAAACTTTGATGCATGACTAAGTAAACCATATGGGATCAAGTGATCTGTGTCTGATCCTGGTGTCCTAATACCAAACTGATGCGGGATGACTATAAGATTGCAGAAGAACAGTAAACTAGTTTTTTTGTATTTTTTTAGAGTTTAATTTGTAGGCTATATTCTCGAAATTAAGTAAAGACTAGCAAGGAAACTAGCAATGCAAAGAATCATCATGCAAGTATGCTCATGCCAAAATAATAAAAGTAATAGGACCTGAGAATTGAGAAATTCCTGGCTTAGGATATTTAACTTCAATCAAATCAAATAATAAGAGAAGGGAAAGTTTCTTACCAGTCAGAGATTGAAAACTTTGCAGTGGAAAGGATCACTCTTACTCTGATTGGAACCTGGAAGAAGAAGCTTCAATTCCTTGAATCAGATAGCTGATCTGGACCCGGTCTGAAGGCAAGGAAAGCCTCCTCTGAGGAGGTAAAATACCTCGGGGATCATGCAAGCATCATGGATCAATCAAAACAGCAAATAAAACTGGAATGGAAATTAGGGTTTAAGAGAAATCTGAATTAGGGTTAAAGTGGATGGCTTGGGAAGAAGAAGCTCTTTGTCTTAGGCGGCAGCTAGGGCTTCACTTCCTGGGGTGTGGCTGATCTCTTAGGATGCAGATGGAAGCTAGGGCAGAAGGGTTCAGCCAAGGTACACAAGGAGAGCACTCAAACAAAAAAGAGAACCAACACAAAAGTAAACACAAGGCAAAGACCCAAAATTTTAGCAAGGTTGTATCCATAAGAAAAAGTTATTGCAAGAGGAAGAGGAGTGGGGTATTTATAGAGCTCCATGCCCTCTCCTAACTAGTGTTACACTTAGGTTAACAAGTCTTCTCCAAGTTAGATTACAAGTCCTTCTCCTAGCTAGGTTAGAATTACAAATCTTAGAACACTTAGAAAAATAAAAACCAACTAGGTTTAGAACTTTGACTAGTCTTTGATAGAAAAATGCCCCAAGAGCCAATCATTATATGGGCCTTTTTGTAAACTTCCAACTCATGTATGACATCATTATTTATAATAAAGGCATTTGTTCATCATATACTACTGTGTCATGTTTTTGACTATGATGAACCCTATAGAGTAGGGCAATTGAATTAGGGTTATGATAAAATAACAGTGAGGCCTAATTCCTATAAACCCTAATCTAGAATATTCCTAATCATTGGACCATCGATTCGGGAATCGATGAATCCGGTAAGACTAGCTTATCCTATGTATGCTCGGTTGATGAGAGTGGTTGGTCTCACAGCCACTTGTGTAGAGACACTAATAGAAGCATAAGGGTGTTCATTAGGTTATGAATGCACTGAACTGATCCACACCGGGACTATCTTATGGAAGTCTTACTCATTGTCAAAAGATGTCATAGAGTAGAAGTTGTGCATGTGATCTTCAGACCTGAGGTCACCATGGTTCCTTATGCACACTAAGCCATACTTTGGTTCATACTCATTCATGGCATTGTGACATGTACGGGATGTTCTGGGTATGGTAGAATGTGTACGAAGGATGTGAGTGGACCAACAAAGAATTGATCAATCCTGGTAACTGGTGCCTCTTGGAGAGTCAAGAGGTGCCTCTTGGCTTCCCAGGGATTGTCCAAGAAAATGGATGGATGCCAATATGTCTTTTGCTGCATGTGGAGACATATTGGATATGATTTTTTAGTCTTGAAAAATCATATCTGATAACCTGTTGGAGGACATATCACACGCCCCTCTTAAAACTATAAATAGGGGTGGTGACATGAGTTTCAGATAATCTTTTACACTATAAAGATATTTTGAGTGTTCTTCCACTTTTCCCTCCGTCCTTCTTACTTTAGGACAAGACTTGTCTTGTTAAGACAAGGTCTTTTCTACTAGGACAAGGCTTAGTTTTAGGATATAAATCTAAGGGGACCTAGAGCAGGGTTGTCCAAAAACCAAGAGTGGTTTAGGACTATGTCCAGAGAGCCCTACAGTAGGATAGGGTGTCCTACAGTGGTCAAAGGTCAAAAGGCTAACAAAAGAGTTCTGTTAAAGCAAGCAACCCCGGTAGGGATTCTTTCTTGGTACCATTCTCGTGTGGATCACCATTGGAGGGCTTGCACTTGTGAGCCTCGTGGAAAGGATTGGATTTCCATGATCCAAGTATGTATTCTGACTTCATTTATGTTTCATTGATTGGTATTGCATGAGGGGTTCCTGGAAATTAGGGTTTTTCTTACCAATTAGGGTTTCATGCTTAGAATTTCAGTTTTGAAATTCACTTCTGCATGCTTCATGATTCTTGGAACCCTGGGAGAATTCCCATCAATGGTATCTTAGCCATCCATGTGGCATATCAGTTATGAACCATTTTTGTAGTTTTATAAAATTCCACTATCGAGCCGATCCGAACCCAATCGAGTCGACCCGGACCCTATCGAGCTGACCCGAACCCTATCGAGTCGACCTGACTAAACTCATGTATGATTTCTGGTTTCTTTATGAAATGACATGATAATTCAATTGAATGAAATTTTGCATATTAGGGTAATATGTTTAATTTCAAGTTTTTATGAAATGCATGATATTATGTCAAGTATGAAATTATGCATGTTGATTGTACCTAGTAACTGCTTTAGATTGGGTTGTCACCATGGTCGTCCGGTCATAGGAGTCAAGTAGGATTTTAAGGCCCTCTTTTCCCATTCAATGGGTCTCCTATGGCATGTAGGGGTGCCGCTGTGGCCATATCCCATGAATAAGTGAGGTGAAAGGTATTTTATCATGTCTTGATTTGCATATAAGGGTAATATGCTAATTATCATATAATGCTATGCATATTAGGGCAATATGCTTGATGACATGAATTTTAATGAATATGCTAGAGTGATATGCATTGGGTTTATATTTGTTATAAACTTGGATATCATGTTTATGTTTATACTTGCAGTAATAAACACTATTATCATGATAGTTTTAGAGTGTGTTTTGAGACCATCAAAGCCCTCATCAAAAAGCATATTTAGTCATAGTATAAAACTTAGTCAAGATGCAAAACTGGTTAAGGTTTGATCAGCCAATTGGTGTCTAGGCAAGTGGTTCCGGGAAGGTAAAGGGAATGAGGTTTATAATTGGTTCCGTTGACTGACCTGGCCAATCTAATTGGTGTCTAAGGAAAGCAACGGGGGGACCCCCTCACCCCTTCCACTCACATGGCCAATTTGGTCATATCTAAATCTTAATTTGGTAATGCTAATTGGTTAAGTGTACTATATTTTGCCTTCCTTCATGCTTAGCCAAATTTATGTCAAGACTATGGTAGGTTTGTTATGCATACACAAGGCCTACTCTAGGGTTTGATATAAGATTTGTCTTGGTGCACTTAGTGCTTTATGGCATGGTTGGAAATGTTGCTTTGTTATGCATACATAAGGGCAATATTATTTAATCATGGCTATTTGGAAATGAATGGTTTGACTAAACTAAGACATTATGGTTTGTTATGTACACACAAGGCCATAGTATCCTAGAGGCAAAGATAATTGTTGAGAATTGCACGGGTTGCAATTGGAAAGGTTGTCCTACCATTGAACACATGTGTGTTTGTTGTGTATACACAAGGCACTCGTGAGGAATAAGGATCTCAACCTCTCTAAGGAAACCAGGAAAGGTTTCTCGCTTACCATAGTTGAGGGTTATGGTATTTGAAGAAAATAGTGGGAGATATAATTAGATAGAAAGTCCTTATCTAGTTATGGATGTCATCTTGAGTGGTCTGCTGATATTGTTCTTTAATTAAATGTAGGATATTTATTTTATGGCTTCAAATTTATTATTGCATGGCATCTTGGATGCTAATAAGTTAATCGGTTCAAACTATGTGAACTGGTTGAGGAAGAAGGTTGATGGAGCCTATTTCCATTATAGCATGTTTGGGCATTGGAAGAAGGATTGCATGACTTGTCTTGCAAATGTGAAGCTAGATGCAAGTGGTTCATCTAGGGGTTTGTACATGATACAAACCAATTTATATAGTGAATCTATTTCTAATTCACGGGTATTGGATACCGTATTTGGATCATATATTAGTAAATCTTTACAAGGACTCCACAGAATTAGAAATTTGAAGAAAGGTGACTTCAAATTATATGGGGCAAGTGGAGAACCCATATATGCTAAAGATGTGGGCACCTATCTTCTGTTATTACCTTCGGGTAATATCATAAGGTTGGAAGAATGCTACCATGTGCCAAATATTGTAAAAAACATTATTTCTATACCTTTGTTGTTACAACAAGGATATGAAAGTAGGGTAAAGAGCAGTGGCTGCTCTACTCTTCAGAATAATACAATATTTGGGCATGGTTGCTTTATGAATGGTCTTCTAACTTTAGTACTCAATGATGAAATACTTTTTGTAGATGACAAGAAGATGAAAAGAGATAATGTCAATGTCACATATCTCCGGCATTGCCAGTTAGGTCATATCAGTGAGTCAAGGATAAACAAGTTAGTCAAAGAGGATTACTTTGATCCTAATGATTTTCAATCATTAGGAACTTGTGAGTCTTGCCTCAAAGGAAAAATGACCAAGTCTCTACTCACTGGATATGAAGAATGGGCAACTGAATTGTTAGGTCTTGTACATATTGATGTGTATGGACCTATGTCAACTCAGGCCAGAGGAGGATATTCTTATTTCATCACTTTTATTGATGATTCATCAAGGTTCGGTTATATGTATCTTATAAAATACAAGTTTGAAGTCTTTGATAAGTTTAAAGAATATCAGAGTATGGTTGAAAGACAAACTAGACTTAGTATTAAAGCTCTTCGATCTTATTGAGGAGGGAAATACTTGTCTAGTGAGTTTTTGAACCATCTCAAGGATAAAGGCATTATTTCTGAATGGACCCCTCCTTATACAACCCAATTAAATGGAGTGGTAGAAAGGAGAAATTGTACCTTGTTGGACATGGTGAGGTCCATGATGAGATTCACAGATCTTCCAATTTTTTTTCTGGGGACATGCCTTGGACACTGTTGCATGTATATTAAACAGGGTTCCATCTAAGTCAGTAAGTAGCACTCCATTTGAGTTATGGAATGGTAAAAAACCAAGTATTAAGTACTTAAAGATTCGGGGTTGCCATGCTTATGTCAAGAATATTTTTGGACATAAGTTAAGTGCTAGGGTTGACAAGTGTAAGTTTGCTAGTTACCCAAAAGAAGGTAAGGGATACCTCTTTTATAATGCTACTGAGCAAAAGATAATTGTCAGTAGGCATGCTACATTCTTGGAACAAGAGTTTATCCCACAAGGATGTAGTGATTCTTCACTTGAGTTGTACGAAGAATAGAACCAACAGACCGATGAGCCTTCAAGTGAAGTTCCTCAACCAGAGGTTCTTGTGGATCAAGAACAGCCACAATATACACCTTCTCTCCGAAGGTCAAAGAGGGTGCAGGGAGCACCTCTCAGATATGGCTTTGTCATTGGGGATGACAACGAAGCCAGTATCATACAGGATGATGATCCTGTGACCTATTCGGAAGCTATCGAGAGTAGGGACTCCGACAAGTGGCTTGGTGCCATGAAATCTGAATTGGACTTCATGTATTCCAATCAGGTTTGGACCTTAGTATATCCACCTGAAGGAATTAACCCGATAGGGTGTAAATGGGTCTTCAAGAAGAAGATTGGAGTAGATGGTCAAGTTGAGACCTATAAGGCTAGGCTGGTAGCAAAAGGTTTTAGACAAAAACATGGTGTAGACTATGATGAAACCTTTTCTCTAGTAGCCATGCTCAAGTCCATTTGGATACTGCTTGCCATAGCAGCATACCATGATTATGAGATCTGGAAAATGGATGTAAAAACCACTTTCCTTAATGGAAACCTTGAGGAAGATGTCTATATATCACAGCCAGAGGGGTTTGTCTCAAGTAGGAGACCAAACCAAGTATGCAAGTTAAAGAAGTCCATTTATGGACTTAAGCAAACATCGAGGAGTTAGAACATCTGTTTTGATGAAATAATCAAAGGATTTGGTTTTATCAAAAATGTGAATGAACCATGTGTGTATAAGAAGACAAGTGGGAGTGCCATTATTTTCTTAATTTTGTATATGGATGACATACTGGTCATTAGGAATGATATCCCAATGTTGCAGTCGGTTAAAACTTGGCTATCATCAAAGTTTTCCATGAAGGATTTAGGAGAAGCATCCTATATACTAGGTATAAGGATCTATAAAGATAGATCCAGGAGGATGCTGGACTTTTCCCAATCTAGGTACATTGACTTAGTGTTGAAGAGATTCAACGTGGATGGAAGTAAGAAAGGTTACTTGCCAATAAGTCAAGGCATACAACTCTCCAAGAAGATGTCTCCTAAGACATCAGAAGAAAGAGAGAGGATGTCTATGATTCTTTATGTTTTGGCTGTAGGATCGATTATGTATGCCATATTATATACCAGGCCTGATGTTGCTTATGCCATGGGTATAGTGAGTTGGTTTCAGGCATATCTAAGAGAGGATCATTGTAAAGCTGTGAAAAATATTCTTAAGTACCTGAGAAGGACTAAAAATATTTTTCTAGTATATGAAGGATCTGAGTTAAAACTAGAAGTCTATACAGATTCTAGTTTTCAATTAGATCCAGATGATAGAAAATCCACATCGGGGTATGTCTTCACCCTGAATGGTGGTGCAGTGAGTTGGAAGAGTACAAAGTAGCCAATAGCAGCTGACTCAGTCATTGATGTAGAGTACATAGCTGCTAGTGAAGCCACAAATGAAGCTGTCTAGATGAGGAAATTCATCATGGAATTGGACGTGGTTCCTAATATACAACAGCCAGTGCCATTATACTATGATAACACTGGGGCTATTGCACAAGCTAAGGAACCAAGGTCTCATCACAAGTCCAAGCACATTCTAAGACGGTTCCACCTCGTTCGAGAGATTATAGAAAGGCAAGATGTTGTCATCGAATGAGTTGACACAAAGAACAATATAGTAGACCCATTCACTAAAGCATTAGCCAAGCAGTAGTTAGATTGCCACTGGATTGTATGGGCATAAAGTATAAAGGCGATTGGATTTAGCGCAAGTGGGAGTTTTATAGAAAAATGCCCTAAGAGCCAATCATTGTATGGGCCTTTTTGTAAACTTCCAACTCATGTATGACATCATTATTTATAATAAAGGCATTTGATTCATCATATACTACTGTGTCATGTTTTTGACTATGGTGAACCCCATAGAGTAGGGCAATGGAATTAGGGTTATGATAAAATAACAGTGAGACCTAATTCCTATAAACCCTAATCTAGAATGTTCCTAGTCATTGGATCATCGATTCGGGGATCTATGAATCCGGTAAGACTAGCTTATCCTATGTATGCTCAGTTGATGAGGGTGGTTAGTCTCACACCACTTGTGTAGAGATACTAATACAAGGATAAGGGTGTTCATTAGGTTATGAATACACTAAACTGATCCACACTGGGAATATCTTATGGAAGTCTTACTCATTGTCAAAAGATAGGTCCTAGAGTAGAAGTTGTGCATGTGATCTTCAGACCTGAGGTCATCATGGTTCCTTGTGCACACTAAGACATACTTTAGTTCATTCTCATTAATGGCATTGTGACATGTACGGAGTGTTCTGGGTACGGGGGAAGGTGTACGAAGGATGTGAGTGGACCAACAAGGAATTGATCAATCCTAGTAAGAGGATATGTTATCCTGTGTAATCTCTTCGATGAGTGACTCAAGGAGTCTTTGCAAAGTGGGATGCGATTAGAAGTGGCTTCTAATCAATCATCAGCTGAGTCCTTATGATCGAGCTGAGATTCGATATGATTAAGTGTTAGGGTTTGACATTTATCCATACCCATCACTTAATCGAGATAATGGGAGACCAAAAGATTGAATTGTACGGTAACTTACTACTGAAAGCTATTTTGATAATTTTCACCAAATTCTTCATCTTCTGGGTAGGCATGACATGTTGGTAGATGTCAATCTTGTATTGTGGGTTTTCATGAACCAATTGGATTGGTTTCATGAGTTAATTCAATGTGTGATTTGAATTGGACAATTAGGTGAGCCGATTTGACCTAATTAGGTCAATCGGGTTCGATCGGATCGAATCGGCTCAAACCTAAACCTACTACTAGCTAGATATGGAATTCAATGGGTCACACACAATAGAGAGTTGGCCAAGGAAGTCACTTATGGTTTAATTAGGGTCATGGGATCCTAATTGGTTAGCCAGATTGCATACTAGCATATGTAGGGTAACCCAATTCCTAACCCAATTAGATTGGATCTGGTTGCTTGCTACTTGGGCTAACCTAATTAAGGGAAACCTAAATTAGGTTGGGTCCTAAGTG
Source organism: Areca catechu (assembly GCA_021397845.1). Taxonomy (NCBI): domain Eukaryota; kingdom Viridiplantae; phylum Streptophyta; class Magnoliopsida; order Arecales; family Arecaceae; genus Areca; species Areca catechu. The sequence continues at coordinate 83,479,497 of CM038052.1, forward strand.
AGGATAGCCAAATCAGAGCTTGATCTGATTTTATTTTGATATTTTGGACGTCTTATTGATAAGTCCATTTGAGTTGGGACTCTAGATGCCAAAATGACACCTTGGCATTCAAAAAGGCCTAGAATAGTCTATAATCCTCTGATCTAAAAAATATTTATATAGATGGAAAGAGAACTTAATTTTCTTTCATTTGACATCTATATTTCATATGCTTTGACTAGTCAAAGGTTGCATGGGGTGTGGATAAAGTTGACCACGAGATTCTTGGTGCCTCTTGGTGCGCATGGGAGATGAAGGTGCGCGCAGAAGGACAAAAGTTCTTTATGAAAATGAAACACTGGAGTGTTTCATTTCAAGGGGGCACCTTTTCATCTTACCCCACACCTCTTTCATATGTTTGACCGGTCAAGGCCTTTTGAAAGGGCATGAAAAAGGGATGGAAGCAAAAGTGCACATGAAGAGATGCGTCTGTTCATGTGGCGCGCGCCCTGAAAAAGAGTCCTTCTACTTTCAGGATTCTTCATATTCTCTGGTGTTTGGAGATTGAAGAGGCACCTCTTGGCTTCCCAAGGAATGGTACTTTCCAAGTGGCAAGTGACAGATTCTCCAGGAAAATGGATGGATGCCAATTTGTCTTTTGCTGCATGAGAAGACATATTGCATATGATTTATCAGTCTTAAAATATCATATCTGATAACCTGTTTGAGGATATATCACACGTCCCTCTTAAAACTATAAATAGAGGCGGTGATATAAGTTTCAGATAATCTTTTACATCATAAATATATTCAGAGTGTTCTTCTACTTCTCCCTCCCTTCTTCTTACTTTAGGACAAGACTTGTCTTATTAAGACAAGGTCTTTTCTACTAGGACAATGCTTTGTTTTAGGACATAAGCCTAAGGGATACTAGAAGAGCGTTGTCCTAAAACCAAGAGTGGTTTAGGACTGTGTGCAGAGAGTCCTATTGTAGGATAAGGTGTCCTATAGTGGTCAAAGTTCAAAAGGCTGACAAAAGAGTTATTCGAAGCAAGCAACCCAGGTAGGGATTCTTCCTTGGTAGCATTCTCGTGTGGATCACTGTTGGAGGGCTTGTACTTGTGAGCCTCATGGAAAGGATTGGATTTCAACGATCCAGGTTTGTATTTTGACTTCATTTATGTTTCGTTGATTGGTATTGCATGAGGGGTTCTTGGGAATTAGGATTTTTCTTGCCAAATAGGGTTTCATGCTTAGAATTTCTATTTTGAAATTCACTTCCGCATGCTCCATGATTCTCAGCACACTAGGAGAATTCCCATAAGTCTTCTCCTCTTTGCTTCATGCTTTGACTTGGTCAACTCTAAGGATGCCTAGGATGGTGTGTTGGGCTTCTAGGAGCAGCAATGGGCCAGCCAAAGGGTGAAGGGCGCATGGGCATGGGCCTCCTAGAAGATGGGGTTCCCTGGATGGAATATTCTTGGGATAAAAAGAGCATTTTGGTTCTGGTGGGCTTGGGCCTGGCGCCTAGACTTGATTTCCTTGGCCTAGGATGCAGGTGGACCTCTGGAATCATAGATGCCCAGGTTTAGGAATATGCTCTGGTATTTGCAGAGGAATTTGGGCATCTGGAGGGCATCTAGAAGGAATCAGGATTTCTGGAAGCATCTTGGATCCTTGGTTGTCACACAAAATCCAATAGGCTGATGTAGTGGCCTCTCACTCCTGGATGTGGCCTGGTGAAACTCCAAAATAGGGTAACCTTTTCTCTTGTACAAAAATTGGGCTCATACTAGACTCACAACTAAAGTACGGGACTCAAAACTGGATTAAGGTTGAGGGTTGAGACAAATCAACTAACCTTAACTTATTATAGGACTTAATCATAATTGATTACAAAATTTTCAAAATTTTGACACATGACTAGTAAACCATATGGGATCTAGTGATCTGTGTCTAATCCTGGTGTCCCCACCGTGGACGGTAGGCCTCTCCTCTGGATAGACTCCAGAAGCTCCTCCACCAAGAACTTCATGCCTGCAAGAAGAAGAAAAAGATCAATAGCAAACCGAAAAGGTTCTACTATGACAACAAAATCTCAAGGGAGGGGATATGATCGGAAACGAGCTGGTCGTATATTTCCCAATCAGAGGCCTCGATCTAGGAGTTCTTGTTTGGGGTCCATTCTAGATCACTCCAGACCTAGTCCAACCCTTCGATGGAGGTGAAGAAGAATTTACTCTTCCACCCTTTGATGGAAGAGGGGTGCTCAAACTTTATGCCCTTCAGTCAAGGAGAAACAAACCACCACCCATCCTCAATCAGGTGGCATTTCAAGATAAAGAAGGACCTGAACAGAGAGAAACAGGCGACAATCTCATGGAAGTGGTAGAAAAAAATGAAACAGTTAATGACCCTAATGGTGTTGGGGGCCAACTGGGCCAGAAAAGATGATAGTTGATGAAAAAAGAGAAAAGAAGGGGTGAAAAGGCAGGCAAAAGCCTCCGAGAAAGAACTCCTCGTAGAGGGCTATTCGACTTGGGCACTAGAGGTGACCCGCTCCCCTGGTCCTGGAGTCGAGAGCCAGATGGAGTTCAGGATCCCGTAGGTGGCCCGGATCATAGAGAGATCCTCCCTGGTCATCGTTGAAGTGATGCTAGAAGGCCTAGTCGAACGAGAAGACCGAGAAGAAGCATCAAGAGCGAAAGAAATAGAAGGAACAAGAGGATCCTTGGGCCCACCTATGATCACTCCAGTCGAGCGAAGGTTCCTATGGATGATGAGAAGAACCTCCTCCTCCTCGTCAGAAGATGGAGTCCTTGATCGAGAGGGCCCTACCTCATCGGGGTTCCGAGAAAAGCGATGGTTTCGACTGAACAGAGCCATCCAAGATCAAAGAAAGAATGAAGTGTACAAAGAAAGAAGGCCTGGGAACCCTACAGGAAAACTTGGCCTAACCGGAGAAGAAGGAGAAGACAAAGGAATACTTACCTGGTTGTTGGAGGAAAAGATAACCGGGAGAAGGAAGAGCCTCTGGTCTGATGGCGAGCAGGAAAGTTTCAAAAAGGGGTGATTAGGGGAAAGCTCACCCTCTTTTCAAAGTGGCCAGACTGTAGCCATACATCCTCTCGGCACTCCTGCCATCGGATGGCCACCACGTGGCAACATCGGCCAAAGATGATTCCTCGATGCAACCGAAATAGCCTCGAGTCGTACATCCACCATTATGCTTCCTCGGACCCATTGATGTGGCACCCCCATACTGGCTTCAAGGTATGGCACACGAAGTGGTGGAAATCATGGCATTCAATGGCACCAGATCTCAACCTTTCCATGCCACCTCTATAATTACCTCCTTAGCCCTGAGTGCAACATTTTGTCAAGACTTGGGAGCAAAAGACAAATGAAGAAGTGACATCATCGAGTCTCGCTCAGATCTAGCCGGCAGAGATTGCAACCATAACCTCAGTCCCATTAAGTCTTTTTGCTGGGCTGGCTCCCCCTAGGTCGAGACTTTTGTAGAAGCCAAATTCTTTCTCGAGTCCTTTCGCTAGGTTGGCTCTCCCCAGGTCGAGACTCCAATCGAAGTTGGACTCCACCTTCTGCTGGGCTGGCTCCCCCCAGATCGAGAGTCCAGTAGAAGCCAGATGCCTCTCCAAGTCCTTCTGCTGGGCTGGCTCCTCCCAGGTCGAGACTGTAGCAGAAGCCAAATTTCACTCCATGTCCTTCTACTAGGTTGGCTCCCCCCAAGTCAAGACTCCAGCTGAAGTCGGACTCCACCTTCTGTTGGGCAGGCACCCCCCATGTTGAGACTCCAATAGAAGCCAAATTCATTCTCGAGTCCTTTTGTTGGGCTAGCTATCCCCAAGTTGAGACTCCAGCTGAACTTAGACTCCACCTCTGCTGGGTTGGCTCTCCTCAGGTCGAGACTCCAATAGAAGCCAGATGCCTCTCCAAGTTCTTCTGCTTGGCTGGCTCCCCCCATGTCGAGACTCTAGTAGAAGCCAAATTCCTCCTCGAGTCCTTTCACTAGGTTGGCTCCCCCCAGGTCGAGACTCTAGCCGAAGTCAGACTCAATCTTCTGCTGGGCTGTCTTCCCTCTGGTTGAGACTCCAACAGAAGCTAGATGCCTCTCCAAGTCCTTCTACTGGGCTGTCTCCCCCCATGTAAAGACTCTAGCAGAAGCTAAATTTTACTTCAAGTCCTTCCGTTGGGCTATCTCCCCTAGGTTGAGACTCCAATAGAAGCCAAATTCCTCTCCGAGTCCTTCTGCTAGTGGTGCGGACAACAGGACCAGAAGAAAACGACAGGTCGAACCCACATTCCTATGGATCACCTGTGAATGAAGCCCTAAGCCCAAACCTCACTTGCAAATAGTTATCATGAATTTTTGTTATTTTAGCTTAGTTAGGTTTAGCTCTAAACCCCAAAATTGAGTTCGCGTAAAAACCCCTGGATCCAAAATTGAGTCTATAAAAAAATCCCAATTTCAATTGGGTCATAAATTCTATTTTAATGGTCCAGTGTTAGTTAGCCCTTTTTACTAATTAGGATTTTGTTTATAAACCCTATTTATTAGGTTGTGTCAAAACCTATTTAAACCCTTTTGGGCCAACCCTATTTACCAAGTTTTTTTAGTTGGTTATGCCTTTTGATCAAATTGATTAAGTTAGGTTTTAAATTGAGTCTTTGTAATTATTTAGTTGAGTCATGTGATTAGTTGAGTCTTATAATACAAGAGGGGACCCAAATCAAGACACCATGTGCACTCAAGTTCAGACAGATGTGACCCCATGTGACACCATGTGCTAGCTTAAGAAAAATCAAGCTTTAGCGCCAGATGTCATCCACCTCTTGCTGCCACTTCATCATATGCCACTTCATCAAGTCAAGGATGCCCAGCCACCTCATCCGTCTACATGCCATGCCACTTTATTGGGACAACATCACTTGCCATGTCACACCCTTGGTCGTCCACATACATTCATGAATTTAGCACCACTTAATTTTAAGAGGAGTAAAGCAGAAGGAATCCTAGCCAAGTTAGCACCCACTTTTTCTGATATTGTCACCAATTTCAAGAGGGAGACACCACTTAGCTCCTCATCGTCCATCTCAATATAATTTTTTCTTAAATGGACACCAATCAAGGAGAGGACCATGGATATTTCTTATTTCAGAGTTCAAGCTACTCAAGTTTCAAACTCAAGAACCCAATAAGAACTCTTGAGTTTCTTCTATCCAAATTAGAGAGTTCACTTTCACACAGGAGCCCACATCATCTAGACTCCAGAGACCACCAATCATGGCTAATCAATGAACCAATCTAGGCCACTCATTATCACACATCACCTATCCTCATCTTGGCTTCCAAATTCGATGAGGATCTCTTGTTGTCGCCCACTTTGAAGGAAGCTCCAGATCAGCCCAAAGGCAGGAGTCCAAGATGCCCGAGAGGGGATTCCAAGGAGTTATTGCCTAAGGGAAACCAATGCTAGTCTTTGTAACCTTTACACTTCTGGTTGATGGTCAATAAATACCGCATCAACCCCCCTTGTATTATTCATTCCACATATACGAAATAAAGCCGGCATTCTATCAATTCCATTGCTGTGTGCATCGCGGGATGTGAGGCCCTTTTCTTTTGTTCTTCAGAATATTGCGGGGTGTGAGGCCCTACATATCCAACAATCAGAAAACCCTAGCCGCCATCTTCCATCCCTTCCCTTCCTGTTTTTTCCATCTTCTTCTATTTCTTTCTACAACCATCTAATTTGAATTTATTATGAGTTATTGTAGGTGATCAAGGATTCAAAGTCTGGGTGTTCTTGCCTTGGAACCAACATCACGAAAGTTCGAAGCCCGAAGATCGACCTTCTTGAAAGCTTGCCACAAGTTCCTTGAGAGTCTAATCGAATCCATAATTGAAGCATGTAAGGTCATCATTGGTAAATTCAAACCATCCCAAACTCTTTATTTCTTGATCTCTTAAGAAGTATGACCATAGTTTACAGTGGTTTCTTAGCCACAAAATCCTGTTTTCCTAGTTTACTTGTTAGATCTACTTTTGCGGGTTACAACTAGTTGACTAGTTTGCTTTAATTATTTACTTTGAGTCTTTAAATCTGAAAATCCTAAAAAAAATTAATCTCTATTAATCACTTTTAATTAAGTTTTAAATCAATAATTTTATTTTGTATATTGTCCCGCATCATCTTTGGTATCAGAGTGAGGGTTAAACTAGGATTTAACTAATAGTTCTGAAATTTCTGCATACCTAGAACTAGGCTAAAAATAAACTACATAAAAATCATCTAAAAAAATCAAAAAAAATTAGTAATTAATTTGATGTTAATCCTCTATTAATCTATTACTAATCTCAGAAAATAATCAGAAACTTTTTTTATTTGCTATTTTTATTGGTGGAAGGAAATCACGCCTCCTGAGTGGCTATATGCATGTATACTATCACAACCCATGGGACTAATGAGCTATGGCTGGATGTGATATCCCGAATCAGAAATCTGAAAATTAATTAGATCTGAATTTTTTTTAAAAAAAATATTTTTTCTTATTTTTAATTATTTTAGTTTCATTGCATATTAGGATTTTATATTGTGTGATTGCATCATCCATTTACCAAATCTTAAGGGCACTTGACCATCTCAGATCAGGGCAGGACTTTATCACCTATCCTGGGCCCACAACCACCACCTTTTCATCAATCCTAATCCTAATTAATATTAATTAAAAACCTAAAGCAATTTAGGGACACCAACAAAGTCGGGTTCCAAGTATTGTGTGAAAGCTAGTGCACCTAATCCTTTGATTATCACTTGAATCTGGTGTCTAAGGCCAAAGGTCCAAAGGCAAATGCCCTAAGTGGATCCATAATTTTCAATTAAGTTCTTGTGAAAGCAGGGAAAGCCTCCCACAACCCTACCTCTTACCTGGCCAGTGGATAGGATAATTGCTGAATTGGTTGTAAATTGAGCTAACCCATTCTAATTGAGCTCTAGGTCTAGGAAACCCTAGTTCGATTTGTGTGTTTGCATTGCATGGCTACTAGATTAAGAACTCAATACAAGTAGTCTAACCCAAACCCAACCCTGTAGGGTTCAGTGGCAAGGTGGAAACATAGATTTCAAAATTTTTATCTTTATGAAATCTTCACCAAACCCTTAACCCAAGATCTCCTTAAAAAAAATTAAAACATATAACATGTATATATAAGATTTAAACTCATATTAAAGTACTAACCTGTATTGCTAAAATCCAAACTTTAAATCTCCACCAGGTGCCCAAATGTTCACCCTCCAATGGTGATCCACACAGAAAAAGATGAAGACTACAATTTCTTGTTCTTGGCTCCTCTTCTTGAATTCTTTTTCAAGAATTCAATTCTTGGACTTTTAGGCTGAAATTTTCTTTCTTGAAAATTTTTTTCTTCCTTCTTTCCTCTTCTTGAATTCTTTTCTTGAATTCCCTTTCTTGAATTCTTTTTCTTGAAATGAATTGGAAGAAGAAATTAAGACAAGTAAAGTCTTAATTCAAGAAAGAAAAGAAGAAGAACAGACCCTTCCTTTTCCTTTCCTTTACCGTTCAAGACCTTCCTCTTATTCTTGTTTAGGGTTAGAGTTTTGACAGAGATTATCTCTGTAAGGGAAACAATACCCAACAAGCATAAAGGGAAGGAGTATTCCGGAGAGGAGGAGAGGAATATGATCTCTGTATTTGATTATATGAAAAACCCCCGAGAACCCAAATCCCTTTTATAGATTTCAGAGGGGCATTTTCTCAAAACAATGCAACCCTCTGAAACACCAGGAATCATGATCCCTCATTCCTCACGCATCCCTTCAACCAAAAATCATGATTCTCCAATTTAATTTTTGTTTTTCCGACGAGGAGGACTCTCGAAAAAACATCAGGAAGAATCGTGACTTTTGGAGATGGACTTGCGACCGAAAAATGACTGATCTTTTTCCTTAATTTTTTTGGCCATCAGATCCAGATCCAAGGATGTCAGACAAGGATCCAAATCGCCCCCTGTCTTGATTTTTCTCCGATGGAATTTCCTTCCCACGCGCGTGAAGAGGAGTCCACATGCGCGTGGACTCTTCTTCTTGGCACGCGTGGGTGAGGAAGGGAGTGGGCGGCTTGGAGAGAGAGTCTCAATGCACTTGATTCACTTGGGTTCATCCATGGGATATCCCAATATCCTAAAATTTAAATTAGACCTTAATCTGGTTCATTTAGAACCCAATTAAGTCTAATTCGGAACCAAATTCGAATATGATTCGAATAGAAATTGGGTCTGCAACACATGCTAGTGTGTTTATCCTGCAAACATGATTTAATTCCAAATTAAATCCTTCATCAATTCTCTTTTGTGTGTGACCCATAGGGTTCAACACCTAGCCAGCAGTAGGTCCAAGTGCTATTTGACTTAATTCGGTTAGATCTTAACTAAGCCGATTTAGGTCAACTCAAACTAGCTCGACTCGGTCAATTAGAATCTAATTCTAATTAACTGATTTGAATTACCATAATTCAATCATATACCTACAAGACAAGATTGACGTCTAGCAACGTATCATGTATACTCGGAAGATGTGAAATTTTGGTGGAATTACCAAAATACCCTTCAATGGTGATTTACCGGGCAATTCAGTCCTTTGATCAACTTGCATCCCGAATATGATTATGAATATGGATGCTTGTCAAATCCAGTTTCATATTCATCCCTAGCTCAATCTTTATAATGATGATTCATTAATGAATCATTAGAAATTAACTTTAATGTTCATACTTTGATCAAAGATTTCCTGAATCCATCATTTGATCGAAATTAGCTGGATGCAATTCCCTCTTACTAGGGCTGATCAATTCCTGTTGACCTACACACAACCTCCATATACAATCCACCATACCCAGTATCACCTCGTGCATGACTCAGTGTCATGATTGATTGCGAACCAAAGTATGGATTCATATATATAAGGTACCATGATAGTCTCAGGTCAAAGGACCACATGCACTACTCCAACTATGAGAATTATCTATTGACAAATAGATAAGGTTCCATTAGATATTCTCAATCTGGATCAATTCAGTGAACTCATTCTCTAATGAACACTCACATCCTAGTATTAGTGTCAAACACAAGTGACTGTGAGATCAGTCACCCTCATCACAAAGCATATATAGGATGTGCTGGTCTTGCCGGAAACATTGATCCCCAACTCAATGTCCCATCGACCAGGAATATTTTAGATTAGGATTTTAAGGCTTTAGGTCTCACTGGTATGATCTCATCATAACCCTAGAACCATAGCCCTAATCTATGGGGTTCATCATATAATCATAAAGACACAGCATATGATGAAAATAATGCCTTTATTATAATAATGTCAATTCATTGATTTTGGGATCGAAATACAATATTTCAATTGGCTTTCAGGGCACAATCTTTCAATCTCCCACTTATACTAAAGCTGATCGCTTTTAAATCTTAACCCCATATATTCAAGGTGGCGATCAAACTCTCGCTGTGATAAAGCCTTAGAGAACGGGTCTGCTATCTTGTTCTTCATTTCTACCCTTTTAATGCAAACTTCTTGTCTTTCGACAATCTCTCGAACGAGATGGAAGCGTCTCAGAATGTGCTTTGATTTATGATGAGCTCTTGGTTCCTTTGCTTGAGCAACAGCCCCAGTATTATCACAGTAAAGTAATACTGGACCATCAATCTCAGGAACTACGCCCAACTCTGATATGAACTTCTTCATCCAGACAGCTTCCTTGGCAGCTTCACAAACAGCAATGTACTCTACCTCAGTTGTTGAGTCAGCTACAGTTTGCTGTTTAGAACTCTTCCAGCTTACAGCTCCTCCATTTAGGATAAAAACATACCCAGATATAGATTTGCTATCATCTGGATCAGATTGAAAACTAGAATCTGGATAAGCTTCTAGTTTAAGATCAGATCCTCCGTATATTAGAAAAATATCCTTAGTTCTTCTTAAGTACTTAAGAATATTTTTCACAGCCTTCCAATGATCCTCTCTTGGATCAGCCTAAAACCTGCTGGCTATACCTAAGGCATATGCCACATCAGGCCTAGTACATAACATAGCATACATAATAGACCCTACTGCCGAAGCATTAGGTATATAATTCATTCTATTTCTTTCTTCAGGTGTCTTAGGAGACATCTTTTTAGAAAGATGTATGCCATGACCAATAGGTAAGTAACCTCTTTTACTTTCCTCCATGCTAAATCTTTTTAGCACTTGGTCAATGTACCTAGACTGGGATAAACCTAGCATCCTCCTAGATCTATCTCTATAGATCTTGATGCCTAGTATATAAGATGCTTCTCCCAAGTCTTTCTTGGAAAACTGTTTAGATAACCATACCTTGACTGATTGTAACATTGGGATATCATTCCCAATAAGGAGTATGTCATCTACATACAGAACCAAGAAAACTATGGCACTCCCACTAGTCTTCTTGTACACATAAGGTTCATCCTCATTTTTGATAAAGTCAAATTCTTTGACTGTCTTATCAAATCGGATGTTCCAACTCCTAGATGCTTGCTTTAATCCATAAATAGATTTCTTCAGCCTACATACCTGATTAGGTTTAGTCTCCACGACAAAACCTTCTGGCTGTGATATATAAACCTCTTCCTCAAGGAAACCATTGAGAAATGCGATTTTCACATCCATCTACCAGATTTCATAATCATGATATGATGCTATAGCAAGCATGATCCGAATAGATTTGAGCATGGCAACATGAGAAAATGTTTCATCATAATCTATTCCCTGTTTTTGTCTGAAACCCTTAGCCACTAATCTAGCTTTATAAGTTTCAACTTGGCCATCTGCCCCAGTCTTTTTCTTATAGACCCATTTGCATCCAATAGGGTTAACACCCTCTAGTGCATCAACCAAAGTCCAGACTTGGTTGACATACATGGAGTCCATTTTGGATCTCATGGCTTCCAGCCATTTGTCTGAGTCACTACTCATGACAGCATCCGTATATGTTAGAGGCTCATCATTATCAATGATTCAGGCTTCATTATTTTCAATAATAAATCCATACCTCTCAGGTGCATGTCGCACCCTATCAGACCTATGGATAGGAGTGGTGTGTTCAGGTTCTATACTAACTATGTTATGATTTGGTTGAGATGTATCTACTTGTTGAACTTCTTCGAGTTCAATATTTCTCCCACTGCCCTTTTGTAGGATGAACTCTTTCTCCATAAAAGTGGCATGCCTACTGACTAAAACCTTTTGTTCAGTAGGGTGGTAGAACAGATATCCTATACTATCTTTAGGATATCCAACAAATAGACACTTTTCTGCTCTAACATCAAGCTTATGTCCAAAAATTCTTTAGACATAGGCTGGACATCCCCATATCTTAAGATACTTAAGATTGGGTTTCTTTCCCCTCCATAACTCATATGGAGTGCTAGATATAGATTTAGATGGTACTCTATTTAAAATATTAGCCATTGTTTCCAAGGCATATCCCCAGAAAGAAACAGGTAAATCTTTGAAGCACATCATGGACCGTACCATATCTAATAAAGTACGATTTCTCCTTTCAGCAACACCATTTAATTGTGGTGTGTAAGGAGGAGTCCATTCAGAGATGATTCCCTTTTCTTTAAGGTGATCAAAAAACTCGGTGGATAAGTATTCACCTCCTCTATCTGATCGAAGGATCTTAATACTTTTCCCCGTTTGTTTCTCTACCATACTTTGATACTCTAAAAATTTTTCAAAAGCTTCGGACTTATGTTTCATTAGATACACAAATCCGTACCTTGAAAAATCATCAGTGAATGTGATGAAATATGAGTATCCACCCTTGGCCTGAGTTGTCATAGGTCCACATACATCAGTGTGTATGAGTCCTAATAACTCAGTTGTCCTTTCATTATGTCCACTAAATGGAGTCTTGGTCATTTTACCCATGAGACATGATTCATAAGTTCCTAATGATTCATAGTCATAAGGATTAAGGAATTTTTCCTTGTATAACTTGTTAATCCTTTGCTCACTAATATGTCCAAGACGACAGTGCCAAAGTAAAGTATTGTTTACTTCATCTCTTTTTCGTTTATTACTAACATGTAGTATATTATCATCAGAAGATAGAGTTAAGAGACCATTGCAAAATATGCCATTAAATATTATTTCATTAGAAAAACTGATTGAGCAGCCAATGCTCTTTACATTCATAATATATCCTTGTTTAAGTAACAAGGGTATAGATATGATATTTCTAATGATTCTAGACATAAAATAATAATTTTTTAACTCTAAAATCTTCCCAGAAGGTAGCTTCAATATATAAGTCCTTACAGCTTCTGCTTGGATGGAATCTCCTCCAGCACCGTAGAGCTCGAAGTCGCCTTCCTTCAAAACTCTAATATTCTATAGTCCCTACAATGATTTGTAGATATGATGACCACAAGCAGTATCTAATACCCAAGAGTTTGAATTAGAAGAGTCTAATGACAAAATTGTATGTATCTCATACATACCTTTTGGTGCATCACTAGCACCAGGCTTCACACTTGCATGGTAAACCTTGTAGTTTCTTTTCCAGTGACTCGGCTTGCCACAATGAAAGCGGGTCATTTGTCCGGAGGCCTTCTTTCCTTTCTTTTTCTTGATGCCCACTTTTGGGTTCAACCTCCTCTTGGAACCCTTTTTGCCTATTTTCTTCTTGTTTACACCATCCACAAGAAAAAGTGGAGCCTTATTTTTCTTTAAATGGCTCTCTGCTGTTTTTAACATATTCAACAGCTCAGGCAAGGAAGTGTTAAGTTTGTTCATATGATAATTAAGAACAAACTATGAAAATGACTCTGGGAGTGACTGCAGGATTAAATCCTGATTCAACTCCCCATCCAAAACAAAACCCAATTGACCCAATCGGGTGATTAGGTCAATAACCTTTAATACATGGTCTTGTACGGATGTACCTTCTATCATCCTTGCACGGAATAACTGCTTAGATATTTCATATCTTGCAGTTCGACTATGTTCTCCATAAAGTTCTTTTAGATTGAGCAATATGGAGTTTGTGTCCATGCTTTCATGTTGCCTCTGTAACTCATTGGTCATAGAGGCAAGCATTATACACTTGATAGTAAGTGATACATTGTGCCACAAGTTATATGTGGTCTTATCCTCTTGCGAGGCATCTTCCCCTAATGGTTCCAAGGTTGGGGTATCAAGAATATAAGAAATTCTTTCTTGGCTGATTACTATCTTCAGGTTTCTCAACCAATCAACATAGTTTGGTCCAGTCAATTTATTTGCATCAAGAATGCTACAGAGTGAGAGTGAAGAGGCCATTTAATCTACATTAACAAAGAACATTACATAAGCAAACAACCAATGTTGACAAAACATAATTAAATTAGGACTTTAACTCAATTATGTCTCCCACTATTTTATCAAGCATCATAACCCTCCATATGATGATCGAGAAAACCCTAATTGGTTCTCTTAGTGGGGTTGAGATCCTAATTTCTTACAAAAGACCTTGTGTTTACACAACAAATCTTATATAAGTTCAAAGGTAGGAAAACTCTTTCCAATTGTAACTCATACAATTCTCAACTTATCTTGGCCTCTAAAATATTAATAGACTTGTGTGTACACAACAAACTATAATATTTTAGTTAAGTTAGACCCTTCATTGCTATATAGTCATGATATTAATTATAATACCCTTGTGTGTACACAACAAAGTATTATATCAAATCATGCCATAAACATCAAATGTACCAAGCCAAAATTATGTTAGTCACCATAAAAGGCCTTGTGTGTACAAAACAAACCTAATATGGATCATAACATAATAATGACTTAGCATGAAGGAAGGCCACATGTAGTGAATATTACACTAAGCATATCAATCAATAATTATGTTAATCTTATCGGCCAGGTAAGTGGGAGAGTGGTGGGAGTCCCCCTGTTGCTTTCCTTAGACACCAATAAGAATTGGCCAGGTCAGTCAACGGAACCAATTAAAAACCACGTCCTCTTTACCGATCATGAACCACTTTTCCTAGACACCGAATGATAAACTAATCATATTGATTATTTTTGCTTTTGGTATATGACACTACAACTTAATATGTTTTTAAAGAGGGCTTTATTAAAACAAAGCACATTCTTTTTATAACCTAGCAAATATGTGCCATAGTGTGCCATCATACTAGGACAACCATTTACCACATAATGGATCCACCATTATGCCACGGCAACTTTATTTCAGTATGATGATTAGATGTCTAAACATATCTTTACAACAATTAGGGTTTGAGTGAAAACCCTAATTGGTGACATTACATCAAACATATACAATATCATATGTTACTTATATACATATGCATCTAAAAATCAGCATATATATTTTAAACTTAATAAGGAGGCTCTGATATCACTGTAGGGTTCGGTGGCAAGGCGGAAATATAGATTTCAAAATTTTTTATCTTTATGAAATCTTCACCAAACCCTTAACCCAAGATCTCCTTAAAAAAAATTAAAACATATAACATGTATATATAAGATTTACACTCATATTAAAGTACTAACCTGTATTACTAAAATCCAAACTTTAAATCTCCACCAGGTGCCCAAATGTTCACCCTACAATGGTGATCCACACAAAAAAAGATGGAGACTACAATTTCTTGTTCTTGGCTCCTCTTCTTGAATTCATTTTCAAGAATTCAATTCTTGGACTTTTAGGCTGAAATTTTCTTTCTTCAAAATTTCTTTTCTTCCTTCTTTCCTCTTCTTGAATTCTTTTCTTAAATTCCCTTTCTTGAATTTTTTTTCTTGAATTGAATTGGAAGAAGAAATTAAGACAAGTAAAGTCTTAATTCAAGAAAGAAAAGAAGAAGAACAGACCCTTCCTTTTCCTTTCCTTTACGGTTCAAGACCTTCCTCTTATTCTTGTTTAGGGTCAGAGTTTCGACAGAGATTATCTCTGTAAGGGAAACAATACCCAACAAGCATAAAGGGAAGGAGTATTCCGGAGAGGAAGAGAGGAATATGATCTCTGTATTTGATTATATGAAAAACCCCCGAGAACCCAAATCCCTTTTATAGATTTCAGAGGGGCATTTTCTCAAAACAACGCAACCCTCTGAAACCCCAGGAATCACGATCCCTCATTCCTCACGCATCCCCTCAACCAAAAATCATGATTCTCCAATTTAATTTTCATTTTTTCGATGAGGAGGACTCTCGAAAAAACTTCACGAAGAATCGCGACTTTTGGAGACGGACTTGCGACCGAAAAATGACGGATCTTTTTCCTTAATTTTTTTGGCCATCAGATCCAGATTCAAGGACGTCAGAGAAGGATCCAAATCACCCCTTGTCTTGATTTTTCTTCGATGGAATTTCCTTCCCATGCACGTGAAGAGGAGTCCACACGCGCGTTTACTCTTCTTTTTGGCGAGCGCGGGTGAGGAAGGGAGTGGGCGGCTTGGAGTGAGAGTCTCAGTGCACTTGATTCACTTGGGTTCAGCCATGGGTTAGCCCAATGTCCTAAAATTTAAATTAGACCTTAATCTGGTTCAATTAGAACCCAATTAAGCCCAATTCGGAACCAAATTCGAATATGATTCGAATAGAAATTAGGTCTGCAACACATGCTAGTGTGTTTATCCTGCAAACATGATTTAATTCCAAATTAAATCCTTCATCAATTTTCTTTTGTGTGTGACCCATAGGGTTCCACACCTAGCCAGCAGTAGGTCTGAGTGCTATTTGACTTAATTCAGTTAGATCTCAACTAAGCCGATTTAAGTCAACTCAAACTAGCTCGACTCGGTCAATTAGAATCTAATTCTAATTAACTGATTTGAATTACCATAATTCAATCATATATTTTACAATACAAGGTTGACGTCTAGCAACATATCATGTCTACCATGAAGATGTTGAAATTTGGTGGAATTACCAAAATACCCTTTAGTGGTGAATTACCGGGCAATTCAGTCCTTTGATCAACTTGCATCCCGAATATGATTATGAATATGGATACTTGTCAAATCTAATTTTATATTCATTTCTAGCTCAATCTTTATAATGATGATTCATTAATGAATCATTAGAAATTAACTCTAATGTTCATACTTTGATCAAAGATTTCGTGAATCCATCATTTGATCGAAATTAGCTGGATGCAATTCCCTCTTACTAGGGCTGATCAATTCCTTGTTGACCTACTCACAATCTCCATATACAATCCACCATACCCAGTATCACCTCGTGCATGACTCAGTATCATGATTGATTACGAACCAAAGTATGGATTCATATATATAAGGTAACATGGTAGTCTTAGGTCAAAGGACCACATGCACTACTCCCACTATGAGAATTATCTATTGACAAACAGATAAGGTTCCATTAGATATTCTCAATCTAGATCAATTCAGTGAACTCATTCTCTAATGAACACTCACATCCTAGTATTAGTGTCAAACACAAGTGACTGTGAGATCTGTCACCCTCATCACAAAGCATATATAGGATATGCTGGTCTTACCAGAAACATTGATCCCCAACTCAATGTCCCATCGACCAGGAATATTTTAGATTAGGGTTTTAAGGCTTTAGGTCTCACTGGTATGATCTCATCATAACCCTAGAACCATAGCCCTAATCTATGGGGTTCATCATATAATCATAAAGACAGTGTATGATCAAAATAATGCCTTTATTATAATAATGTCAATTCATTGATTTTGGGATCGAAATACAATATTTCAATTGGCTTTCAGGGCACAATCTTTCAAACCCAGCTTGAACATGGAGTCTAACCTTGAAATCTTTCTGAGGTTCATGACTGAACAATGTGCCTAAATGAACAATAGGTTTGACCGACTAGATGACTGTTTAGGGAACCTAGATAAAACCCGCAAGACTCATCCTAAACCTAAATTTGAAATACACCCTGACCCATTCCTTGAGCCCACCCTAGGAGAGCCCCATACTAGGACCCAATCTGGGAGACTAGTTATAAGAGACTCAATTATGATTTCATAGACCAGGATGAGAGAGCCTCTAGGAACTTTAGGGTAAAAGCACCTACATTTGGTGGTGATCTTGATCTTGAAGATTATATCAATTTGGAAGAAGGTATGGATCTATATTTTGAGAGGGAACTGTGACTGAGGAAAGAAAGTTTAAGATTGCTAAGCTTGAGTTAGTATGCCAAGCTAGAATTTACTGGGATGATGTTGAATGAATGATCAAACGAAGAATAGACATACCCATAACTACCTGGGGTGACATGAAACTTAAACTTAGAAAAAAGTACCTACCCGGATCATATGAACCTAGTTCCTATGCACCCAAATCCTTTGAACCCAGCTCCTACGAACCTAGATCCATGACTTATAGATTTGAGCCCATATCCTATGAACCTAAGGAACCCATAACCCCTAGGTATCAATCTAGTTCTAGTTAGGTTTTCCTTAGTTGGCCAGAACCCATTAGGATTAGTGCTCCTTATCAAAAATTAGGATTCAGTCAAATCCACCCGAGTCGACCCATTCCTTAACAGAGTGGACCCAATTCTCACCCAAGCCGACTCAACCCTAATCCTAGCCGACCTACCCCTACTAGTCCAGATCCTAGCCAATTTTCCCTTAACCGACCTACTTCTACTACCCTATTGCTTCACCAAGATGACGTTGAAGTGGAAGTGTTTGAGGCTGAGGTGAACTTAGTGGATGAGTATGAGAGAGAAGAGGAAATATATATGGCTGACCTAGAATTAGCTAACCTGGTAGGCACCCAAACTGAAGCCAGCCTAGAGTTAGTTGACCATGACTGTGCCCTAACTGAAACTATACTAGTAGGACCCTTAGAAAAAGAGACCCATGAGGAGTCTAAGCCTATTGTTAGGACCTTACCTGAGGAAATACTAGAAGAGACTCAAGTCATAGAGCCTAGTCCTGAAGTAATCAGTGAAGACTTGATTTTTCTAAACCAGCAACCTCAGGAAGAATTCACTCCATCAATCCCCATTGAGGATCATTTTCCTAAAATCCTTGTCTCATCATTTCTTCAGGCTGACCCTTTATTCCCTATAGGTGTGAATCAATGTCCAACCCTTAAGGGCAATCCCATTACTCTAGGACAAATCCTTGAACCCTTTTCTTATTTCTTACCCTACCAAGTCACCCCCGAATCCACTTCTTATTTCCTACCCTGGCTTGAAGTTTCTACTTTTTTAGAGCCACCTGATTATATTTTGATGAAATCAGTAGGTTGCATAAGTTCTTTGAGCACATTCAATTTGCTACCTATTTTTGGCAAACCTTGTGGCATTTAGTAGGAGTCCATGCACCATTCTCATCTGCATGTCACCCGCCAACCAAGGGTCAAACTCAGTTGTAGTTTAGGGTTTAGTTGAGTTTGTAGTCCATTAGGTATTGTTATTAGTCATTTACATGCATGTCATTAGGTAAAAAAAAAATTTGAAAGCAATGAATTTTTTTAAGAAAAAGACTCAAAGAAGTAAATGAAGGAGACTTTGTTATGGTAAGGCTACGATCTTAACGGTTCCCACCTGGAACCATGAAAAAGTTACATGCCCGTAGTAGTGGACCATATAAAGTAATTAAGAAAATTGGATCTAATGCTTATGTGCTTGAGTTACCAGCTAAACTAGGCATTAGTTCTACTTTCAATATTTCAGACCTTATAGAGTATAGGGAGCCAACATTGAATCCTAGTGAGCCTTTTGGGCCTGATCCAATCCTTGAGAGTATGCCAACCCATGTGTGTCCACCTTCCATACTACTAGCCCAGAGAAATAGGATCGAGCAAATCTTGGATGACAAGATTATCGCTACTCGGGGCAAAGACTATTAGCGATATCTGGTTCGTTGGCAAGGATGATCTGAAACTAACAATTCTTGGATCACCAGAGAGGATTTGCAAAGGATTGACCTAGATTTACTAGAGCACTATCTCTGCAAGGTTGACCCATACTTGACAAGGTCGAGTTCCTCCCACCTAGGGAGAATTTGTGTGGACACCAGGGCTAGAAGAAAATGATAGGTCAAACTCACATCCCTGTGGATCACCCGTGAATGAAGCCTTAAGCCCAAACCTTACTTGTAAATAGTTATCTTGAATTTTTGTTATTTTAGCTTAGTTGGGTTTAGTCCTAAACCCCAAAAGTGAGTCCCTGTAAAAACCCCTGGACCCAAAATTGAGTCTATAAAAATACCTCAATTTTAATTGGGTCATAAATTCTATTATAATAGTCTAGTGTTAGTTAGCCCTTTTTACTAATCAAGGTTTTGTATATAAACCCTATTTATCAGGTTGTGTCAAAACTTATTTAAACCCTTTTGGGCCAAACCTTATTTATCAAGTTTGTTTAGTTGGTTATACCTTTTGATCAAATTGGGTTTTAAATTGAGTCTTTGTAATTATTTAGTTGAGTCATGTGATTTGTTGAGTCCTATAATACAAGAGAGGACCCAAATCAAGACACCATGTGCACTCAAGTCCGGACACATGTGACACCATGTGCTAGCTCAGAGAAATCAAGCTTTGGCACAACATGTCATCCACCTCTTGGTGCCACTTCATTATATGCCACTTCATCAAGTCAAGGACACCCATGCTACCTCAAATGTCTACATGTCATGCGACTTCATTGGGACAACATCACTTGCCATGTTACACCCTTGGTCGGCCACATACATTCAAGAATTTTGCGCCACTTATTTTTAAGAGGAGTAAAGCAGAAGGAATCCTAGCCAAGTTAGCACCCACTTTTTCTCATGTTGTCACCAATTTCAAGAGGGAGATGCCACATAGCTTCTCATTGCCAATCTCAATGTAATTCTATCTCAAGGGGACACCAATCAAGGAGAGGACCAAGGAAATTTTTTACTTCAGAGTTCAAGCTACTCAAGTTCCAAACTCAAGAATCTAGCAAGAACTCTTGGGTTTTTTTCTATCCAAATTGGAGAGTCCATTTTCACATAGGAACCCACTTCATGCAGACTCCAGAGACCACCAATCATGGCCAATCAATGAACCAATCTCTTCCACTCATCATCACACATCACCTATCCACATCTTGGTGCCCAAATTGGATGAGGATCTCTTGTTGTCGCCCACTTAGAAGGAAGCTCTAGATCAGCCCAAAGACAGGAGTCCAAGATGCCTAAGAGGGAATTCCAAGGAGTTGTTGCCTAAGGGAAACCAATGCTAGTCTTTGTAACCCTTACACTTCTAGTTGATGGTCTATAAATAACCCATCAACCCCTCCTTGTATTATTCATTCCACATATATGAAATAAAGCTAATATTCAGTTAGTTCCTTTACTGTGTGCATCGCTGGGTGTGAGGCCCTTTTCCTTTGTTCTTCGGAATAACACAGGGTGTGAGGACCTACATATCCAACAATCAGAAAATCCTAGCCTCCATCTTCCATCCCTTCCCTTCCTCCTTTTTCCATCTTCTTCCTTTTATTTCTATAACCATCTGATTTAAATTTCTTTTGAGTGATTGCAGGTGATCAAGGATTCAAAGTCAAGGTGTTCTTGCCTTGGAACCAACATTATGAAAGTTCAAAACCCGAAGATCGACCTTCTTAAAGACCTCCCTCAAGTTTTTTGAGATTCCAGTCAGATCTACAATCAGAGTGCATAAAGTCATCGTTGGTAAATTCAAACCATCTCAAACTCTTTATCTTTTGATCCCTTGAGAAGTAGGACCCTAGTTTATGTAGTTTCTTAACCACCAAATCCTGTTTTCCTAGTTTACTTGTTAGATCTACTTTTGCGGGTAACAACTAGTTGACTAGTTTGCTTTAATTATTTACTTTGAGTATTTAAATATGAAAATCTTAAAAAAAATTAATCTTTGTTAATCACTATTAATTAAGTTTTAGATCAATAATTTTATTTCTTATATTATCCTGCATCATCTTTGGAATCAGAGCGAGGGTTAAACTAGGATTTAACTACTACTTCTAAAATTTTTACATACCTAGAACTAGGTTAAAAATAAACTGCATAAAAATCATCTAAAAAAATCTAGAAAAATTAGTAATTAATTTGTTGTTAATCCTCTAATAATCTACTACTAATCTTAGAAAAAAATCAATTTTTTTTTTTATTTACTGATTTTTCTGGTGGAAGGAAATCACGCCTCCTAAGCGGGTATATGCAAGTATATTGTCACGACCCATGGGACTAATGAGCTATGGTTGGATGTGATGTCTCGAATCAAAAATATAAAAATTAATCATACCTGAAATTAATAAAATAATAATAATTTATTTTTTGTTATTTTTAATTATTTTAGTTTCATTGCATATTAGGGTTTCATTGATGCGGGACCATTCATGCATGCCAATTATTTTTCTATTATTAGGTATTAAGTTAGGAGTTTGTTTTCCAAATTTCAACCTAAGATATTAAGTAGAAAATTCTATAGAAAATCTAAAGCACAAGCATGTAGAAATAAATCCTAAAAATGATGAAACAGGACCGCCAAGTCTAAGAAGCCTTGGTTAGGACTAGCTCTTCTGCAATACTACTACCAGAAGAGTCTAGGGGTTATACCCGGCAGAGATTTGAAGATCGATCCATGAAGAGTTCGCTTTACGCTCTTGGATGCAGCCTGAAAAATAAAGCTATCGATCTTGTGGATTCGCGGCTTTCAATTCGGTGACCTGAAAGCTGGTCAGATAGAATCCTTGGATTTGTGAACTCTAAGGGACCTGCAAGGCACCTTTCACAGGTTAGAAAACAAGGAAGAAAAGGTTAGATCATTGAAAGAAGAAGAAGGAGAAGAGGTTTGAAGAAGGCGGCCAAGGGGTGAAGAAGGCTGGTGGCTTGGAGGCAGGGTGCAGGGATCACATAGAAACATTGAGGGATCACACATATACCCTTAATCACACATATATTCACTTAGGATTTTGGAAAAAACTAAAGAGAAACTCATTCATAACAATTCATAACAATTGATCATTAGTTAAAGAGGGTGGAGGGTGGGGTATTTATAGATGTTACCATGCCCTCTCCTAGTTAGGATAGGATTACAAACTTTGATAGGGACAAGGATTACAAAGTGGCTTAGAACTAGGATTACATAATTTCAGTAGAAATAAAACAAAATCTCCTAGTTAGAAGTGGATTCTTCTCCTTCTTTGACTTGGTCAAGGGGCTTCCTTGTTGGGTTAGGAAGGAATATTCCTTCCTTTGACCTGGTCTTCCTCTTGGGCACCTGGGCTTGTCATGAATGGGCCTAGGGTGCCAACTGCTTATGGGCTTCTGGGCTGGGGTGCCTGGGGGTAGTGTATTCTTTAGAAATCTTGGTCTCATGGGCTTGGACGCCTAATTGAACTAGGGCTTGACTTTAGGGAAGCAAGGGGCATCTCCAACATTGGCTTGGGCAGCCTCCAAAGTTCTTTGGTGCATGGGCTTGATCCTGGTGGGCTGGAAACCATGGGCTGCGATGTTGGAAGAATATTCTTGGTCCCTAGTATCTTTTATGGACTTACTTTGATCTGGGATCCTATTGAAGACTTTAGCTGGTGCTCCTCCTCTTGTACAAAATTTTTAAAGAACACAACTTACTGGACTCTTATAGGACTCAATTGGATTGGACTGAGGTTGAGACAACTAAACTTATTACAGGACTCACTCTACTTAACTGGACTGGATTAGTTACAAAACTTGACACATAGTTAAGGGCTCAAAATTGACAAATGACTCACATTGAGCTGACTTGCTCAATTAAGATTGAATGTAATCTCAAGCTTGACTCATGAGTCCTAAAGGCATGAGTCGACACTAGATACATGACTCAAGTGTAGCAGAGCTCAAGGCTCAAATACAGGACTCAATGGGCCCAATCGGGCTTAACTGATCAAAACCCTAATTAAAGGACTTCAAGTGACTCAACTGACTTATGCCTTACTTACAAGACTCAAAGAACTAACAGAACTTAATTATTGGACTCAAAGATAAAATTGGAATCATGGCTAAGGGACTCAAAATTCAAGGACCCATGTGAACTAAGGTTGACCTGATGTCCCCATCAATTCTCCCAGGATAGGAAGAACTTGACTCCATTGAGTAAGGGTCGCTTTGGCTCTAGTATTACTTAAGGAGGTATGGGTTGTGGCACTGCAAGTCCTCTCGAGTAATCCATGAATCGTTAGATTCTGGTTGACCTAGCTAACGGACCAGGTAGCAATGATAGCTATAGCCTCGGGTCATGATATCTTGATCGTCCAGGACATGCTCGATCCATATTCCTCTCTTAGGCAAATTTAGTGGACACTCAGGTAAGATTTCTCTCTCAAAGGATGTGCGAGGTACAAAAATCTCACTAGGAATCACTGCAGGTTCCCTATACTCAACCAAGTTCATGATATTGAAGGTAGAGCTAATGCCTAAATCTAAGGTCAGATCAAGCACATAGGCATTGGGTTCCACTTTCTTTATCACTCTAAAGGATTCAACTCTACGAGCATGAAGCTTCATAACCATAACAAAATTTTCTATATTAAATTTCTTGGCTTTCTTTTGGGAATTAGCCAGTTTTTATAGATTTCATTACTTAAATTAATCTTTTGGCTAATGTCCTGATGCAAATGCTATGCAGAGGTCAATGTGGGTATGGACAGATGAATTAGTTCTAGGGACTTATTGGACTCAAACCAACACTTAATAGACTCGACTAGGCATTCCTATCAAAGGAAATTTATTAGACTCTTTGGGTCTAAACCTAACAGACTTTAGGCTCTCTAGGTTTGATCCTGGTTTGGCATGCACATGAAAATTTATAATGGACTCCTAGCAAATGCCATTGAGTATTCCGGAAGTAAGATGCAACCCTAACATGCGCAATGAATGTATGCAGTAGGCTAATCTTAATAAAATGCAATCTAATGATCCTAAAAATACTGGAGGTTTCGAGAAAGGGTAGAAAATAAGAGGTGGGTTCAAGGTTAGTCTGGTAAGATAGAAAATAAGAAAAGGGTTCGGGGTTGATTGGAAAGAACAAGATACAAGAAGGGGTTTCTGGGATTAGTCCTAGATTAATGAGGTTGACTTTATGGGGTTTGTGTCTATCTATAGAGTCTATCTTATGGAAGAATGAATCACTAATCTTTGGGTAGAGATCAATTGAAGTCAAAGGAGTGACTTCATCCCGAGGGTATTGATTTAAAGAGATCAGGTCCTTAATAAATTCTTCTGGTTCTTGGATCTTAGGATTGGGCTTTGTAATTGGGCTTTCTTCTAGTGGCTCCTCAGGTAAGAGTCTAATAGTATGGTTGGGTTCCTCATCCTCAATTGCTCTTCCACTACAGGTTCAGTTTGGGTGTGGTCAGGGTCAACTAACTTTGGGTTGGCTTCTATCTGGGTATCTACCTGGTCAACTAATTATGGGTTGGTTCCTACTTGGGTATGGTCAGGGTCAACAAATTCTTGGTCATCTATAGGTATCTCTTCTTCTTCTTCCTCATACTTCTCCACTAAGCTCATATCAGCTTCATATATCTCTTCTTCTAGGTCATCCTGGTGAACCAATGCGGTGGTAAAAGGGGGTTGACTAAGGAAATACTGACTGATGACTATGGTGGTAGGGGTGGGTTGGTTAGGATCTTGTCCTGGGCTAGGGGCACTTGTCCTAAAGGGTTTAGGTTGACTAAAGGAAAGTGGACTAACACTAAGCTCATATCTAGGGGTACTAATCCTATGGGGTTCAGGTTGACTAAGGAAAACCTGACTGGTACTAGGCTGATACCTAGGGATTAAGGGTTCCTTGGGTTTATAGGACAAAAGTTCAGATCTATGGATCTTGAGTTTATTGGGCTCATAGAAGGTGGGTGATGGGGACATCAAAGGTCTCATACTTTGGCAGAGGCATCTCAATCCTCTGTGATTATCAAATTAGAGTTTAGGATTTGAGTCCAATTTGTAATTAGGGTTTAGTTAATTTGAGTAGGTTCATTTGAATTTTGTGGGTTAGTCCATATGAGTCTTTGTATGGCCCTGAGTCCTATTTTGGGCCTTTCAATATTTGAGTCATATATTTGGATTTTGATTTATACTGTTAGGGTTTGAGATTAGTTTTTGGGTTATGTCAAGTCAGTTAAGTCAAGTCAAGTTTTGAGTCATATAAATTTTGAAGTTAAATTATGTAAGTGTGAGTCCAATCTATTGAATCCAATCTAGTCATGTAAAAAGAAGAAGACTCAAATCATTTTGAAGCCTGTCAGCATAACACTCTAGTCATCCACCAAGTTGAGCCATTTAAAAGCATGAAGCTATCAAGGGAGACCTGGATGACATGTGATCCACCCCGCCAGAGAGGAGAATAGCTGAAGAAGCCCTAAAGCCTGCCCAGCATTGAAGTGGGGCTCCTAGGGCCCAAGAGCAACCAAGAAGGCACCAACCATTATGGTGCGGGCACCAGACTCATAAGAAGACTTCAGAGCTCCATTTGGATCTCTGATTGACATTGCCCGAGAAATTAGGGTTTGTAATAAAGGTTGACCTGGTCAACCAGTTTATTTATTTATATTTATTTCTTGAGTCACCATTTAAATTTTGTTGAGTCATGTTGACTCGGTGCAAGTCCCGATGTGGTTTCAATTTTATCCAAAATGGTGCCGCAATTGTCTTCCAATCAAATCAAGGTCCAAAATGGTGCCACATTTGTCTTCCAATCAAATCAAGGTCCAAGCAAGTGGAGGCCACACTCCAAGCCACACGCCCAGCCACACTCCGAGCACACGCCAGGGTCCAGGAGGCGCCACAGAGGCATCCCAGTGTCATGGTCCCCACATCCAAAGAAGAAAAAAAATCAAATTGGAAGCCAATTTAAAGGAGGCGCCCATACCTGCCAATTTTGTCTAAGCAAAGAAGGAAAGGGAATTCTCTTGGAGAAAAATCAAAGAAGGACATCCAACCTACTCCTAATTGAAGTTCAAATCAAAATCAAAGAGCTTAACTTAGAGTGGAAGAAAAGAAGAAATGCCATAAGGAGAAGAGGACTCCAACTCCAAAGAAGGCGCCATAAAAATTCCAAAAAAAATCCTTTATGGCCGTCCCAAATTTTTTTGAATTCTTGGTCGGCCAAGAGAGGATGTTTTCTACCTAATCTAGAGGTTGGACGAGTTTAGTCCCACATGGGAATTTGTACAAACTTGGAGAAAATTTTAGGTCTATATAATAGACCTCTCTTTGTAACTTTAGGAAATCAATGAAGAAAAATTATTTTTGCTATTCTCTTGTGTTGAGTAACCTAGGTTTCTCTTCTTCCGCACTATTCTAAGTGTTGAGCTCCGTGAGGGGGTAATCCGGGTTCCATTGGAGCCTTGAGGAGGTGAGAGATCTCCATCTTTATCCAAAACCCTAGGTTAGCCACTTAAAAATCCAAAACCCTAGCCGCCCTTCATTATTTTCAATCCATCGAACCCTAGCTCGTTCCATCTCCCACGGCCTCTCTCTCTCTACAAGTCCAGGCCATCCACCTTCATCCAGATCTAGTCCGGCTACTTCAGATCCAGAGCAAGTTCCAAGGAAAATCACATCAGCTTCCAGGAGAATCCAGTTTTCAGCAATTTCAATCTTCAAGTTCATCAACCTGGTAAATTTTTCCCTTGACTCTCTGATTCCATCAATTGTTTTTCTTCTCTTCCAGATCTTGAGTTCAGGAGAAGCCAACCTGCCAAGGACCAGTATTGGAGGATCCATTATGAAGATATCTGAATCCGAGGATCCAACAATCTGCTCGGGAGAGTTCTTCCACCAAAATCTGTGAAGATCATTGTCTGGTTAGGTAAACCATCTCTTCTCTTTATTTCTGTTCTGTTAAAAGTTCGGAGCGAAACCTTAGGACTGGGAGTTTCTCAACCCCCAGCGATCCATTGCTTCTGAACTACTCTGATAATTTAGTTTCCTTAAAATTGTGCTTTCAATTATCATATTAGTATCTTTCAATGTTAGGTTAACTTTTCTTTGATTTGAAGCCAACTTCTACAAACATATAAAAACAACAAAAAATTAGTTAATCTTAATTTACTTCCGCATCGCATCCCTTTATTTGTTCTGCATCATTTTTGGTATCAGAGCATTCGTTCTGTATCAATTTTGGTATCAGAGCATTCGTTCTGCATCAATTTTGGTATCAGAGCCCAGTCTAGGATTTCTGATTTGCTTGCTTGCTTGTTTTGATTGTTTTCTCTTTTTATTTTGTCTGCTCGAAGTAGAATCCCCAAGACGTCCGGTCCTAGGAACTAAGCGAGGCGCAAGCCTCCTCCTCCCATTCCACGGGTGTTCCTAGGGCGTGTAGGGGATCCATTGGGTTATAACTTCGTAGCAGGGATTATAAACGGGGAAGACAATCTAGTTGCAGCCCATAATTACGCTGTTGTCTGAATTATTTCTCCCTCCATAAAACTCTGAATTGCATGATTTTTGCTTCGTTGAAACCAGTATAATTTAACCTATTTACCATAATTTTTCTGTGATTTATTGGTTTCGGTAAAAATTCTGAGCATTAAAATACAACAACTCAATTTTTTTGTGTTCTGCAATTCAATTCTTTTTGGAGTGATCATCTCATAATTTACTTAAGGGTAATTGAGCATCTAAGATAAGGGGAGGAGTTGATTACCTCTCCTTAGCCCAAAACCACCATCCAATCATTCGAACCTAGACCTAATTTAAAATCAGTTAGACCTAATTTGCCCTAGTGGGCTAGGGACACCAATTGGTCGGGTCTAGGCTAGTGTTGAGTCAGTTTGCCGAGTTATTCTGTGTGTGCTTAGCACTCAGTGTCTAGAACGGTGGTTCAGGGATCCATTCCCGAAGGGCTTGTGTGCTGGTCCGCCTACCTGGCCAATCACTGATTGGTGTCTAGGATTGGCAATCAGGGACCTAACACTCCCCTTACACCTGCCTGGCTGAGTCCTGAGTTACTACAGGCTAGCTTGCCACTCTGATTGGGCATCTAGTTTGGACTCTAGGTCTAGTGATCCAGTAGTCGATTTAGTCTAGTCTCATTTTGTGTGCTTGCTTGAATCATCATGTCTACCAGAAACGGAGTGCCATATCAACCTGGTCAAACCCAACCTGATTTAGAGGCCATGATCAGAACTCTTACTGAAAGTATGGCTAAAATGAATCAGGATATGACAAACACTGTGGCCCAGTTTAGCGCACAAATTCATGAGGATCTTACCCAACTTAGGGACCGAGTCCAAGTACTTGAAGAACCTAGACATCGGAATTGGACTCCTGACCCCGATTTTAATGTACCTCAACCTCACCCACATCAGGAGCCTAGAAGGCCTTTATATAGAGATCCTGAACCTAATCATAGGAGGCCTGACCCAGAGCCTGAAGATAGAGATGATAGGTTCATCAGGAACATCAAATTAGATGCACCCACTTTTGATGGTAGTCTGAACCCTAAGGTGTATTCTGATTGGGAGGGTGAGATGGACCAATACTTTGAGTGGTATGCTATGTCTGAGGAGAGGAAATACAAGTTTGCCAAGATGAAATTAGTGCGTCAAGCTAGGTTATACTGGGGGAACATTGAGCTAACCACTAGGAGACGGAATGTTGAGCCCATAACCACTTGGCAGGGTATGAAAGAAAAACTGAGAGATAAATACCTACCCATTTCATACCAGCAAAACCTGTTAGACCAATGGCAAAACCTGAAACAAGGAAACCGATCTGTCTCAGACTACATAGCTACTTTTGATGAATACCTAATGAGATGTGATGTGAGTGAAGCCCACGAAGTCACTTTGTCTAGATTTAGGGCTGGACTGAGGGAAGATATCAAGAGAGAACTATTTCTGAGAGAGGTTACTGAACTAGACCAAGCCTACCAGATTGCACTGAACACTGAGAAATTTCAGAGAGGACCTATACCTTCTAGGGTTAGTGCCCCAATCCCAAGGAATGGACCTAGCCAAGTTATCCCTAGTAAACCTTTTCAGGGTACTTCTACCCCTAGGCCCATGGACAAAGGTAAGGCACCTAACACCCAGAGAACCCCTAGTTCAAATATCACCTGTTTTAAGTATCAGAAACCAGGTCATATTTCCGGTCAGTGTACTGCCATAGCCTGTTTCAAGTGTCATAAGGTAGGTCATGTTGCTAGCCAGTGCCCACGGAGATCCCTTTACATAGAAGAGGGAGAGAATGATAATTCCGAGCCCAGTGAGGAATTTGAAGAAGAAGTTTATGAGGCCGGAATGAATTTGGTTGAGTATGAAGGAGAGGAGGAACCTAATGAATCTGACCAATTAGGAGTTGTAAGATGCATCCTATCCCAGAATCTAGTTCAAGAGGATTGGCGTAGGACTAACATCCTACAGACTTTTCTTAAATTAGGGGATAAGGTATGTAAGATCATCATAGATAGTGGGAGCTGTGTAAATGCCATCTCTACTAGCACTGTCAAGATGTTAGGCTTAATCCCAGTTCCCCATCCCAACCCCTATAAGGTTTCTTGGGTAGATTCTACCTCCATACCCATCCAGTCTAGATGTCAAGTCCAAATCCAAATGCAATCTTATCACGAAAAGATTTGGTGCGATGTCTTACCCATGGGGGTGAGCAGTATAATTCTCGGAAGACCTTGGTTGTATGGTCATGATGCCACCCTCTTAGGAAAATCCAATACCTGTGTCTTTAGTTTCAATGGGAAGAAGATTACGATCCATTCAGTTTCCCCTAAGGACAAGGTAACTAAAGGAGCCGGTAAGGTTAAGGAGATGAAAACTGGAGTGAACCTAATCAGTGATAAGGATCTAAAACAAGAAATTCATAGTGGTTCACCCATCTGGATGTTGACTGCTAAGGAACTTAGAACTTCGGAACCCTCAGAGCCTCCTCAAGAAGTTAAACCTGTGTTAAAAGAATTTGAGGATGTCTTTCCCGAGGATTTGCCAGACCACCTTCCACCTCTTAGGGATATCGAGCATGCCATAGATCTAATCCCAGGAGCGACTTTGCCCAACTTGCCCCATTACAGGATGAATCCATCTGAGCATGAAGAACTGCAAAAGCAGGTTGGAGAATTATTGAGGAAGGGGTTTATTAGAGAAAGTCTTAGCCCTTGTGCAGTCCCAGCCTTACTGACCCCAAAGAAAGATGGCACGTGGAGGATGTGTGTTGACAGTCGTGCCATCAATAAAATTACAATCAAATATAGGTTTCCCATCCCTAGACTAGATGACATGCTTGATATGATGGCTGGTGCAATGGTTTTTTCTAAGATTGATCTCAAAAGTGGCTATCATCAGGTTAGGATTAGACCCGGCGATGAATGGAAAACTGCTTTCAAAACTAAGGATGGTCTTTATGAATGGGTTGTTATGCCTTTTGGGTTGTCCAATGCCCCTAGTACTTTCATGAGAATTATGACCCAGGTATTTAGAGCTTTCATAGGAAAATTTGTGGTGGTCTATTTTGATGACATCCTGATCTATAGTAAGACCCCAGCAGATCACCTAGGCCACCTTAGAGCTGTCTGCCAAGTTTTGAGGAATGATAGACTCTACGGTAATCTTAAGAAGTGTGAATTCATGACTAGTAGAGTTATCTTTCTTGGTTTTGTAGTAACCCCTGACGGCGTGGCGGCCGATCCTGAGAAGATTAGGTCCATAGTAGACTGGCCAGAGCCAACCAATGTGCATGAAGTTAGAAGTTTCCACGGCTTGGCTACCTTCTATAGGCGATTCATCAAGGGGTTTAGTACTTTAGCTGCTCCTATCACTGATTGTATTAGGAAGGGAGAATTTCATTGGACTAAGTCAGCCCATAAAGCCTTCCTAGATCTTAAGGATAAAATGACCCAGGTACCCATTCTGAGATTACCCGATTTTTCTAAAGTATTTGAGGTTGCCTGTGATGCTTCAGGTGTAGGAATAGGTGGAGTCCTAAGCCAAGAGAATCATCCCATAGCATTCTTTAGTGAAAAACTTAATGATGCTAAGCTTAGGTATTCTACCTATGATAAGGAATTTTATGCGGTGGTGCAAGCTTTGCGTTGCTGGAGACATTATTTGCTACCGCAGGAATTTGTACTATTTTCGGACCATGAGGCTCTTAGATTTCTGAACTCCCAAAAGAAGCTTAACCCTAGGCATGCTAAGTGGGTAGAATATATCCAGTCCTATACTTTTGTCCTGAAACATAAGGCTGGAGTTGAGAATAAGGTAGCTGATGCCCTTAGTCGCCGATCTCTGTTATTAACTTCTGTTAGAACTGAGGTCATAGGGTTTGAGCAAATCAAAGAGGAATATGAGTCTTGTCCGAATTTCACAACTGTGTATCAGGATCTAGTTCAAGGACCATCTAGTAATCACCAGGATTATACCCTTGTAGATGGTTTTTTGTTCTTCAAAAATAGGTTTTGCATCCCTAGAACTTCTCTTAGGGAATTTTTGATTTGGGAAATCCATGCTGGAGGTTTAGCCGGCCATTTTGGAAAAGACAAGACCATTCTAGCTATTGAAGACCACTTTTTCTGGCCTAGCTTGAAAAGGGATGTAGCTAATATTGTAGCTAGATGTCGAACCTGCGCTGTTGCCAAACAGCGAAAACAAAACACTGGCCTTTATACCCCACTCCCTGTCCCAGATCGTCCTTGGCAAGATGTGAGTATGGATTTTGTGTTAGGTTTACCTAAGACCCAGAGGAGACATGATTCTATCTGTGTCGTAGTCGACCGATTCTCTAAAATGGCCCACTTCTTGCCTTGTTCCCAAACCTTTGATGCATCTAAGGTAGCCACACTCTTCTTCAATGAGATAGTTAGACTCCATGGCCTACCTAAGACAATCGTTTCAGATAGGGATGTCCGGTTCACCAGTTACTTTTGGAAGACCCTTTGGCATAAGTTAGGAACAAAACTTAAGTTTTCAACTACCTATCATCCCCAAACTGATGGCCAAACTGAAGTAGTGAACCGTAGCCTAGGAAATCTGCTGAGATGTCTTGTTGGTGAAAATACCAGAAATTGGGATTTATACCTACCAAGGGCAGAATTTGCGTACAATGACTCGGTCAATAGGTCTACGGGTAAGAGTCCATTTGAAATTGTACATGGATACAAACCTCACACACCTCTTGACCTAGTCCCTTTACCTGTCCACACTCGAGTCTCCGAGTCTGCTGAGAATTTTGCACAGCATGTAAAAGACTTGCATAAAGAAATTCATGCCAAAATAAATTTAAGTAATGAAACTTATAAGAAGTTGGCTGATACTCAAAGGCGAGTCAAATCTTTTATTGAGGGAGACTATGTGATGATTAGGTTAAGGCCTGAACGGTTTCCTCCTGGAACCGTTAGAAAGTTACATGCTAGGGGAGCTGGACCATTTAGAGTAGTAAAGAGAGTAGGATCCAATGCCTATGTGCTCGAGTTGCCTCCAGAACTAGGCATTAGCTCTACTTTCAACATTACAGACTTAGTAGAGTACAGGGAGCCAGCTGTGATTCCTAGTGAGCCTTTTGAGCCTAACCCTATCATTGAGAGTGATCCCGACCCTGTATGTCCACCAACAAACTGGCCTGTGAGGAAAGAGCAGATTGAAAAGATCCTGGATGATCAGGTTATCTCTACTCGTAATCGAGGATACCAAAGGTACCTGGTCCGCTGGCAAGGAAGGCCAGATTCTGATGACTCTTGGATCTCCCGAGAAGAATTACAAGAATTGGACCCAGACCTCTTGGAGAGATACCAGAGCCAACTTGAGCCTTACTCGACAGGGTCGAGTTCCTCCCACCCCGGGAGAATTAGTGCGGGCACCAGACTCATAAGAAGACTTCAGAGCTCCATTTGGATCTCTGATTGACATTGCCCGAGAAATTAGGGTTTGTAATAAAGGTTGACCTGGTCAACCAGTTTATTTATTTTTATTTATTTCTTGAGTCACCATTTAAATTTTGTTGAGTCATGTTGACTCGGTGCAAGTCCCGATGTGGTTTCAATTTTATCCAAAATGGTGCCGCAATTGTCTTCCAATCAAATCAAGGTCCAAAATGGTGCCACATTTGTCTTCCAATCAAATCAAGGTCCAAGCAAGTGGAGGCCACACTCCAAGCCACACGCCCAGCCACACTCCGAGCACACGCCAGGGTCCAGGAGGCATCACAGAGGCATCCCAGTGTCATGGTCCCCACATCCAAAGAAGAAAAAATATCAAATTGGAAGCCAATTTAAAGGAGGCACCCATACCTACCAATTTTGTCTAAGCAAAGAAGGAAAGGGACTTCTCTTGGAGAAAAATCAAAGAAGGACATCCAACCTACTCCTAATTGAAGTTCAAATCAAAATCAAAGAGCTTAATTTGGAGTGGAAGAAAAGAAGAAATGCCATAAGGAGAAGAGGACTCCAAATCCAAATCCAACTCCAAAGAAGGCGCCATAAAAATTCCAAAAAAAATCCTTTATGGCCATCCCAAATTTTTTTGAATTCTTGGTCGGCCAAGAGAGGAGGTTTTCTACCTAATCTAGAGGTTGGACGAGTTTAGTCCCACATGGGAATTTGTACAAACTTGGAGAAAATTTTAGGTCTATATAATAGACCTCTCTTTGTAACTTTAGGAAATCAATGAAGAAAAATTATTTTTGCTATTCTCTTGTGTTGAGTAACCTAGGTTTCTCTTCTTCCGCACTATTCTAAGTGTTGAGCTCCGTGAGGGGGTAATCCGGGTTCCATTGGAGCCTTGAGGAGGTGAGAGATCTCCATCTTTATCCAAAACCCTAGGTTAGCCACTTAAATATCCAAAACCCTAGCCGCCCTTCATTATTTTCAATCCATCGAACCCTAGCTCCTTCCATCTCCCACGGCCTCTCTCTCTCTACAAGTCCAGGCCATCCACCTTCATCCAGATCCAGTCCGGCTACTTCAGATCCAGAGCAAGTTCCAAGGAAAATCACATCAGCTTCCAGGAGAATCCAGTTTTCAGCAATTTCAATCTTCAAGTTCATCAACCTGGTAAATTTTTCCCTTGACTCTCTGATTCCATCAATTGTTTTTCTTCTCTTCCAGATCTTGAGTTCAGGAGAAGCCAACCTGCCAAGGACCAGTATTGGAGGATCCATTGCGAAGATATCTGAATCCGAGGATCCAACAATCTGCTCGGGAGAGTTCTTCCACCAAAATCTGTGAAGATCATTGTCTGGTTAGGTAAACCATCTCTTCTCTTTATTTCTGTTCTGTTGAAAGTTCGGAGCGAAACCCTAGGACTGGGAGTTTCTCAACCCCCAGCGATCCGTTGCTTCTGAACTACTCTGATAATTTAGTTTCCTTAAAATTGTGCTTTCAATTATCATATTAGTATCTTTCAATGTTAGGTTAACTTTTCTTTGATTTGAAGCCAACTTCTACAAACATATAAAAACAACAAAAAATTAGTTAATCTTAATTTACTTCCGCATCGCATCCCTTTATTTTTTCTGCATCACCTTAGGGTTACCACCCCTTGGTCGGCCACCCTTATGGTCACCACCCTTTGGCCAATCAAAAGAAGGAGAGGGAGAGAGAGAGGCTTAGTCAAAAGTGGAGAGAACTTGAGGGAGAGTTTGTATAGGTTAGGGTTTACTGTGAGATTACTTGTATACCCTTTTTTAAGCCCCAAGTTTGTAAGGCTATATAAAGGCCTCCCCTTCTCATGAAATTGGAGAATATTGATGAATTAAATTTGAGTTTTCTCTCTTTACTGTGTGCCTTTGCTGTGTGCGAGCTGTGTGCGAGTTCTTGTTCCTGTGCCCTACCTCCATCTACAACATCAAAACCATAGCCGCCCCTTCCTTCTAACCCTTGGCCACTATCATCCAAGAGCCTTTATTTTTCATTCTTTCAATTATTCAGTCTTCATACTCTTAGTTTTCTAATCCCAGATAGTGATTTGTAGGTTCCATAGTCTCACGAGTTGGAGGATACCTTCTGATCGCCGTCAGATCACCAAGCAGAAAGCCATAAATCCACAGGGATAGAAGCTTGTTCTTCTAGGCTGCATCCGAGAGCGTGAGCGTTCTCTTCATGAAATGATCTTCAGCAGGCACTTCTACCATTGCTAGGTACATCCCCTTGATTCATCAATAGTGGTATTGTAGGAAAGCTAGCTTGACCCGGGTTTCTCAACCTTGGAGATCCGGCTT
The DNA here is from genome assembly GCA_021397845.1 of Areca catechu. Classification (NCBI taxonomy): domain Eukaryota; kingdom Viridiplantae; phylum Streptophyta; class Magnoliopsida; order Arecales; family Arecaceae; genus Areca; species Areca catechu. Next base: position 83,514,730 of record CM038052.1, read on the forward strand.
ATCTATTACTTTAGGGTTTATTTCTGCATGTATGACTTCCAGGATTTTCATAAAATTCTATACTTTGAATCTTGGCTTAAAACTCGGAATCTAAAACCTTAACTTCATGATTAATCATGAAAAAACACTTTGCACACATATTTAACCCCACATCATTTGGTATTTAATCCCCCATCCATTGAGAGTGAGCCTGATCCTGAGTGTCCACATATATTTTAGCTTGAGAGAGGAAAACAGATCGAGCATGTCCTGGATGATCGAGCTATCTTGACCTGGGATAGTTGTTTTCAGTGCCACCTGGTCCATTTGCAAGGTCTACCAGGATCCGATGCTTCATGGGTTGCTCGAGAGGATTTGTTGCACCTCTACTCAGACCCTCTAGAGAGATACCAGATTCAGTATGACCCTTACTCGATAGGGTCGAGTTCCTCCCACCCCGGGAGAATTGAAGGAGATATCAGAGGTCCTAGACTTTGGCAGAGGCATCTCAATCCTCTATGGTTATCAAATTAGAGTTTATGATTTGAGTCCAATTTGTAATTTGGGTTTAGTTAATTTGAGTAAGTTCATTTGAGTTTTGTGGGTTAGTCCATATGAGCCTTCATATGGCGCTGGGTCCTGTTTTGGGCCTTTCAATATTTGAGTCATGTATTTGGATTTTGATCCACACTATTAGGGTTTGAGATCAGTTTTTGGTTTATGTCAAGTCAGTTAAGTCAGGTCAAGTTTTGAGTCATGTAAATTTTGAAGTTAAATTATGTAAGTATAAGTCCAGTCTATTGAGTCCAATCTAGTCTTGTAAAAAGAAGACTCAAATCATTTTGAAGCCTGTCAGCATAACACTTCAGTCATCCACCTAGTTGAGCCATTTAGGAGCATGAAGCCATCAAGGAAGACTTGGAGGACATGTGATCCAGCCCGCTAGAGAGTAGAACAGCTGAAGAAGCCCTGAAGCCTGCCCAGCATTGAAGTGGGCCTCCTAGGGAGCAACCAAGAGGGCACCAACCCTTAGGGTTACCACACCTTGGTCGGCCACCCTTAGAGTCACCACCCTTTGGCCGACCAAGAGAAGGAGAGGGAGAGAGAGAGGCTCAGTCAAAAGTGGAGAGAACTTGAGGGAGAGTTTGTATAGGTTAGGGTTTACTATAAGATTACTTATATACCCTTTCTTAAGCCCCAAGTTTGAAAGCCTATATAAAGGCCTCTCTGTCTCATGTAATTGGAGAATATTGACTAATTAAATTTGAGTTTTCTCTCTTTGCTGTGTGCCCTTGTTGTGTGCGTGCTATGTGCGAGCAGTGTGTGAGTTCTTCTTGTTCCTGCACCCTGCCTCAATCTATAACATCAAAACCCTAGCTACCCCTTCCTTCCAACCCTTGGCCACCATCATTGCCTTTCTTTTCCCTTCTTTTAATTATTCAGTCTTCATACTCTTAGTTTTCTAATCCTAGATAGTAATTTGTAGGTCCCTCAGTTCCAACGAGTCCAAGTATACCTTCTGATCAGCCATTGGATTATCGAGCAGAAAGCCGCGAATCTGTAAGGTCAGAAGCTTGTTCTTCCAGGCCGCATCCCAGAGTGTGAGTGATCTCTTCATGGAACAATCTTTAGTAGGCACTTTTGCCGTTGCTAGGTACATCCCCTTGATTCATCATTATTGGTATCATAGGAAAGCTAGCCTGACCAGGGTTTCTCAATCTTGGCGATCCTGCTTATCTATTACTTTAGGATTTATTTCTCCATGCATGACTTCTCGAGTTTTTATAGAATTCTATACTTTGAATCTTGGCTTGAAATTCGGGATCTAAAACCTTAACTTCATGCTTAATCACAAAAAAATACTTTGCATACATATTTAATCCAGCATCAATAGGTGCATAGGTTTTAGGGTCATAGGCTTTGGGCTCAGATCTATAGGTTATGGTTCTCTTATCCTGATCAATGAAATCATGATTGGGTTTCCAAGGGTTGGGCTCCTGGTATGAGTCAGAATATGTGGTTCTCCTAGGATTCAACTCAGCATGGATCCTAAGGTCAGGCTCAAGCTTAGATCTGGTATATGGCTTAGGGGTTTTCTCTAGTTTTCCTAATTGGTCTCCTACTTGGTCAAACCTATGGGTTGTTTTGGTAGTCAATTGGATCAATTGGTCATGTCTATGATTTATTTGGATATTGGATTGGTCAAACTTGAAGTTCATCTAGGCAAACTAGTTTTGGGATTGGGTGTTGGACTGGTTAATCTGGGTGGTTAATTGGGCAACCATCTGTTCATTCATGGCTTTTAGAAGAGTTTCAAGGTTGGGTTCCTTGGTTGAACTTGGTTTGGGCTTAGACTAGTTGTACTGGACTCCTGACCTGGTGGTCATGCAATCAATCAAACAAGGTGGTAGGATGCAGTCAAGCATACAAGTGAAAATGGGCTACAGCTTGCTAGACCTAGAGCCAAAATTGAATGGGTCTACTTAACTTACACTTAACTCAACAGCTAATCCTTTCACTAGCCAGGTAAGAGGTGGGGTGGTGGGAGGCTCCCCCTGCTTGTGACAGGATCCTAATTAAAAACCATATATCCACTTAGGGTGTTTGCATCTGGACCTCTAGCCTTAGACACCAGTTTTTTGTAATAGCCGGGGAATTAGGTGCACTAGTTGGCACACATAATTCGGACCCAACCTGTTGGTGTTCCTAAACTCTTTAGAGCAATTAGGTTGCTAATTGATTTTAGTTAAGGCTTAGGTTTTGATTCTGGGTAGTTGTTTTGGACATAGGATAGGTTATGACCTCCTGTCCTATTCTGATATATTGAGATTGCCCTTAAGATTAGTTTAATGAGATGAAGACATTCAATGAACCCAATGCAATCTAAAACAATCAAAAAATAAAATATTTTGTTTTGATCTTTTATGAGATGGCAAATTAAGTTTAAGCTGGTTAAGTTAGCAAACAAAATTTGGGCTTGGGTGAGGTAGGATTTGGAAGTTGATTAGATTTGGTTTAATCAAGTATGTAGAACAAAAATTAGGGTTTGATTTGATGCAGAATTTGGTTCGATTTTTGATATAAAAAAAAATCAAAAAAAAATTAGAACAGAGTATGTATAGTGCAAATGATCTCTACTATATTTCATGCAAAGAAAAATTCAGATGATGATGCAAAACCTAGGGATTTCAGACTGTGCAGATGTTCAAGATTTCTATTAGGGTTTCTAAGATGTAGACATTTTTATATTTTTTGTTTTGGTAAAAATAATTAAAAATCATGATAATTATTAAAATTAAATAGAGAGTATATCATGCAAATTTAAATAAAAAATAAAATTTCTAATGTTATGAACTAGACAAAAAATCAAACCCCTAATGCAGAGACAGGATGTAGAAGTTTCTAGGGCAAAATAAAACAGGCTGAAAAAATTCTATATGATGGAATAAATCATGAAAAAATTTTGAAAAATACTATCTTGTGAGAAATCTAGAAAAACAAGAATTATGGTTTTTTGATCTATGTACATATAGAAACAGTAAAAACAATAGACCATGTATGAAAATTACGGGATGCAGAAACTAGACCTAAAACATGCTCTGATACCAAATTGATGTAGAACTATTCATACATGGTGGGGACACCGGAGGCACCAGAATAAGATAGAGGCTTTTCAATCCTCTGTGAATTGATCAATAATTTATGAGTCCATCTGTAATAAGGGCTAAGCTCATCTGAGTCCATTTTAGTTGTTATTTGAATATTTTGAGTTGTTATTTCAGTTCTATACTTGTCAGCTCATGTTGAGCTAGGTCAGTCCAATGCTAGTCAGCTCATGTTGAGCTAATTTTATTTTTTTGAGTCCTGTCCAAGCATACTGAAGACTCAAGACTATATCATACAAGTGAAGACCAAGCCCAACTAGATTGAAGACATGGAAGTATAGCCCAAGTCCAACCCAGCTTGAAGATTTGAAGACCCCAGGAGGAAAATTCAGAAAACCCTGATTTCTTGCAGATGCCCTCCAGATGCCCAGATTCCCTTCCAGATGCCAAAGTATATTCATAAATAAGGGCATCCATGATTCCAGAGGTCTATCTGCATCCTAGCCCAAAGAAATCAAGCCCAGGTGCCAAGCCCAAGCCCCTAAGAAGCAAGATACCAGGGAATATTCCTGCTACCTGGCTACCAGGCCACCCCAGCTTCCAGAGGCCCAAACCCATGCACCCGAGCCCCTTTGGGCCAGCCTTTTGCTGCTCCTAGAAGCCCAACACGCCCCCCTAGTCGTCCTTGGAGTCTTGACCAAGTCTTGAAAATTTTTCGGGAATTTTCTACCTAATATTTCCTTATTTTCTAGCTAGGGTTTGAAAGGGAAAAGGATTCTTATGTAAAGACTTATGTACCCTTACTTGGAGCCCAAGGTTAAGGGTCTATTTAAGGGACCCTAGCCTCTTGTATGAGGAGAATTTTTGATGAATGAAAACCTTGAGTTCTTCTATTGAGTTGTGTGATACCCTGCTGTGTGCATAAAGGGGTTTGCGAGAGTTTTTCTTCCCAATGTTGCAATCATCTTCCTGCTGCCAAAAAGCATCTCAGATCCCTGGACGCCCACTCCAAAAGAAGCCTTCCCTTACTATTTTTCCTTTGTTTTCTTGTTCCTTTGTGAGTTTTCTAACCCCTGACAGGTCGTTTACAGGTCACCGAGTTCCTACGAATCCAACGACTCCAGCCAAGCCTCAATCGGATCACCGAGCAGAAAGCCGGGTATCTGCGGGTCTTTGGCTCGGTTTTCCAGGATGCATCCATCGAGGAACGAGAGACCCCTTCACTGCGATCATCATAGACATTGTCAGGTACACCCCTCTACCTCCAGTAATTTTATTGTAGGAGAACTTGCCCTAACCGAGGCGTCTCAGCCCCGGCGGTCCTTCTTTGCTACTTTTCTAGGTCCTAATCTGCATGCTGATCTTCAAAAATTCATACAAAATTCCCTATAAATAATTTTGATCTGAAACTCAGTAATTAATCAGCTAACTCAACATGTAAAACATAGAAAAAGAATTGCTTGCATATTAGTTCCCCATCAGTTGGTATCAGAGCTTAGATTAGGGATTGTTTTCTACAATTTTTCAGTCAGTATATACTTTGTTTTTTAAATTATTTCTCTTAGTTAAAAACTCTAAAAATTTTGAAATTTATTTTTTTTGATTCAAAATAATTCACAGTAATTTTAGTAATTTTTTCATATTTTATTATGGCCTGTGAATATTTTGCAAGCCATAATACAGCCTACAAATTTTTGGCTCTATTTTTTCATCAAGACAAGTTTGGAAGTTTTAGGGTTTTGTTTAGCATCTTTTGCATATCTTTTAATTTTAGTATATTTCCAGCATATTAGGCCATGATTTGAAAGTTTTCTTCTATTTAAGAAAATACCAAAAACAAAAAAAAATTACATATTCTCCAAAAATACCAAAAATATCTAAACCCTAATTTGCATCCTCATCTTCCGGCTGCCAACAAGCATCTCAGATCCCTGGACGCCCACTCCAAAAGAAGCCTTCCCTTACTATTTTTTCTTTGTTTTCTTGTTCCTTTGTGATTTTTCTAACCCCTGACAGGTCGTTTACAGGTCCCCGAGTTCCTACGAATCCAACGACTCCAGCTAAGCCTCAATCGGATCACCAAGCAGAAAGCCGGGTATCCGCGGGTCTTTGGCTCGGTTTTCCAGGCCGCATCCGTCGAGGAACGAGAGACCCCTTCACTGCGATCTTCACAGACATTGTCAGGTACACCCCTCTACCTCCAGTAGTTTTATTGTAGGAGAACTTGCCCTAACCGAGGCTTCTCAGCCCCGGCGGTCCTTCTTTGCTACTTTTCTAGGTCCTAATCTGCATGCTGACCTTCAAAAATTCATACAAAATTCCCTACAAATAATTTTGATCTAAAATTTGGGAATTAATCACCTAACTCAACATGTAAAACATACAAAAAAAATTGCTTGCATATTAGTTCCCCATCATTTGGTATCAGAGCACTCAGCCTGCTATCTTTTAAGGGCAGGATTGCTATATCAGATGGGGGGAGGATTTGATCACCTCTCCTTTGCCCAAAACCACATCCCTTGCATTCGATCCCAAGCCTTAACCTAAAATTAACTAGACTTAATTTGCCATAGTAGGCTAGGGACACCAACTGGTTAGGTACGGGCTAGTATTAGATCACTATGTCAAGTTAACCTGTGTGTGCCTTGTGCTCAGTGTCTAGAACGGTGGTTTAGGGATTCAATCCCGAAGGGCTTGTGTGCTGGTCCGCCTACCTGGCCAATCTCTGATTGGTGTCTAGGATTGGCAATCAGGGACCTAACACTCCCCTTACACCTGCTTGGCTGAGTACAGGGTTACTATAGGCTAGTTTGCCACCCTGATTGAGCATCTAGTTTGGACTCTAGGTCTAGTCAGCTATAGTCGGTCTGATCGAGTCTTGTATGAGCACTAGATCAGGAGTTTCATATCACCCACCTCCTTCACAAATGTCTGAACCCATGGAAAACTTACAAGCCCAAATAAAACCCGTAGCTGATCAAATGAACCAGATGGCTACCCAGATGACTACCCAGTTAACTCAGTCTGCTAACCAAACCAACAATAGAATTGACCATCTTGCCAATAGGTTTGACCAGTTAGAAGGCCGTGTAGAGACCATACAAAGAACCCATGGGTCACAGTCTGAGCCAGATCCAAATTCTCCTCAACCTAGGAGGACCCCAAACCCTAATCCATACCGAGAGGTTGAACCTAGGAGAGCCCCTCAGCCTGACCCATACAATAATACTGAACCTAGAAGAACCCCTTACCATGACCCTTATTATGATACTGAACCTAGAAGAACCCCTTACCATGACCCTTATTATGATACTGAACCCAGGAAAACCCAATACTCTGACCCATATAGGGAGTCCAATCCTAGGAGAACCCAATACTCTGATCCATATAGGGAGACCAACCCTAGGAGAACCCAATATCCTGACCCATATAGGGAGCCCAACCTTAGGAGGACTCCATACCATGATCCATCCTTAGAACCTGACCATAGAGCTGACCCAAAATCCTATGACACCAGATCCTATAATCCCCTGACCCATAGATCTGCACCCTTGTCCTATGAGCCTAGGGAGCCCATAACCCCTAGGTATCAATCTTGTACTAGTCATGCTTCCCCAAGTCAACTTGAACTCCATAGGATTAGTACCCCTAAATATGAGCCCAGTAGTGAGCCACTACCCCTTAGGCAACCTAAACCTACTAGGATTAGTGTCCATAATCAGAAACTAGGACTTAGCCAATTTTCCCCTAGCCGACCTTCTCCAACCATTCCTGAGATTGACAAGGCTTACATTAACGCGGAAGTGTATGAAGTTGATGCGAGCCTAGTGGATGAGTATGAAGGAGAAGAGGAGACACCTTTAGTAGAACTAGAATTAGCTAACCCAGTAGATACCCAGGTAGAAACCAACCCAGAGCTAGTTGACCTTGACCACATCCAACCTAAAGCTATAATGGAAGAACAAATAGAAGAAGAGAACCTAGGTACTGCTGCTAGAGCCTTACCTGAGGAAACCATAGAGGACAGCCAAATTATAGAGTCTAGTCCAAAAATACAAGAGCCAGAAGAATTTAATAAGGACCTGATCTCTTTGAATCAATACCTTCAAGATGAGTCCCCTCCTATAATTCCAATTAAGGACCTCTTCCCCGAAATTGGTGACCCATCCTTCCATTATGCAAACCCTGTAGATATAGCGCAACCTCGTAAGGTTAACCTCATTAGTCTAGGATTAGTCCCTGACATGCCTTCTTATATCGAACTTTATCCAACTAACCTTGAACAATTTTCTCTATCCTACCAAACTAATTCTGAACCCACTTTCTATTTTCTGACCTTTCCTGACACCTCCAGCATTTCTAGGATTATTAGATTGCATTAAATTGAGATTATCGTACTGTATGCATTCATTACACATGTTAGGTTTGCATTATACTTCTGGCATACCCTCTGGCATTTGCTTGGAGTCTATTGTAAATACTCTTGTGCACACCACACTAGGGTCAGACCTAGATAGTCTATAGTCTCTTAGGTTTATGCCCATAAAAGTCTAATAAATTTTCTTTGATAGGAATGCAAAGTCGAGTGTATTAGGTGTTAGTTTGAGTCCTTTGCATCATTTTGTTAGGAGTCTGCATGTGCCCAGCATGTTCACCACCTATACTAATTTTAAATAAACTGGCTAATTCCCAAAGATGGATCAAAGAATTTGATGTAGTGGATTCTATCTTGGTTAGGCTTAGGCCTAAAAGAAGCTTCATGCTCGCAGAGCCGGACCTTTTAAAGTGATAGAGAAGGTTGGATCAAATGCCTAGGTGTTAGACTTGCCTTCGGATTTGGGCATTAGTTCTACCTTCAATATTACAGACCTGGTGAGTATAGGGAACTGGCAGCGCTACCTAGTGAGGCCTTTGGACCTATTCCTTTTCATTGTGAGTGACCCTAACCTAGAGTGTCCACAAACAAATTTGGCTTGAGAGAGGAGAATGGATCGAGCGTATCCTGGACGATCAAGCCATCATGACCCAGGGCCATGACTATCAACGCTTCTTGGTCCGATGGCAAGGCCGACCAGAGTCGGACGATTCATGGATTTCTCGAGAGGACTTGCAATGCCTCAACCCAGACCTTCTCGAGAGATATGTGAGCCAGTCTGAACTTCACTCGACAGGGTCGAGTTCCTCCCACCCCGGGAGAATTGGTGGGGACACCGGAGGCACCAGAATAAGATAGCGGCTTTTCAATCCTCTGTGAATTGATCAATAATTTATCAGTCCATCTGTAATAAGGGCTTAGCTCATCTGAGTCCATTTTAGTTGTTATTTGAGTATTTTGAGTTGTTATTTCAGTTCTGTACTTGTCAGCTCATGTTGAGCTAGTTCAGTCCAATGCTAGTCAGCTCATGTTAAGCTAATTTTATTTTTTTGAGTCCTGTCCAAGCATACTGAAGACTCAAGACTATATCATACAAGTGAAGACCAAGTCCAACTAGATTGAAAACATGGAAGTAAAGCCCAAGTCCAACCCAGCTTGAAGATTTGAAGACCCCAGGAGGAAAATTCAGAAAACCCTGATTTCTTGCAGATGCCCAGATTTTCTTCCAGATGCCAAAGTATATTCATAAATAAGGGCATCCATGATTTCAGAGGTCCATCTGCATCCTAGCCCAAAGAAATCAAGCCCAGGTGCCAAGCCCAAGCCACTAAGAAGCAAGATACCAGGGAATATTCCTGCTACCTGGCTACCAGGCCACCCCAGCTTCCAGAGGCCCAAACCCATGCACCCGAGCCCCTTTGGGCCGGCCTTTTGCTGCTCCTAGAAGACCAACACACACCCCTAGGCATCCTTAGAGTCTTAACCAAGTCAAGAAAATTTTTAGGGATTTTTTTACCTAATATTTCCTTATTTTCTAGCTAGGGTTTGAGAGGGAAAATGATTCTTATGTAAAGACTTATGTACCCTTACTTGGAGCCCAAGGTTAAGGGTCTAATTAAGGGACCCTAGGCTCTTGTATGAGGAGAATTTTTGATGAATGAAAACCTTGAGTTCTTCTATTGAGTTGCGTGATACCCTGCTGTGTGCATAAAGGGGTTTGCGAGAGTTTTTCTTCCCAGTATTGCAATCATCTTCCAACTGCCAACAAGCATCTCAGATCCCTGGATGCCCACTCCAAAAGAAGCCTTCCCTTACTATTTTTCCTTTGTTTTCTTGTTCCTTTGTGAGTTTTCTAATCCCTGACAGGTCGTTTACTGGTCCCCGAGTTTCTACGAATCCAACGACTCCAGTCAAGCCTCAATCGGATCACCGAGCAGAAAGCCGGGTATCCGCGGGTCTTTGGCTCGGTTTTTCAGGCCGCATCCATCGAGGAATGAGAGACCCCTTCACTACGATCTTCATAGACGTTGTCAGGTACACCCCTCTACCTCCAGTAGTTTTATTGTAGGAGAACTTGCCCTAACCGAGGCTTCTCAGCCCCGACGGTCCTTCTTTGCTACTTTTCTAGGTCCTAATCTGCATGCTGATCTTCAAAAATTCATACAAAATTCCCTACAAATAATTTTGATCTGAAATTCGGGAATTAATCACCTAACTCAACATGTAAAACATACAAAAAAAATTGCTTGACAATAACCCAATCCATGACCCAGTTGAACAATAGATTGTACAAATAGAGGCTAGACTAAGACCCCTAGAGGAAGAGCTAAATGAATCTGAAGACCTTCTAGGAGTAGTCAGATGCATCCTAGACCAAAATATAGTACAGGAAGACTGGCATAGGACCAACATCCTACGGACCCTGATCAAGCTAGGAGATAATGTTTGTAAGGTCTTCATTGATAGTGGAAGCTGTGTTAATGCCCTTTTCTTGAGTATAGTTAAATCTTTAGGACTAGCCACAGTTCCCCACCCCAACCCTTACAAAGCCTCCTGGATAAATTCAACTTCGATCCCAGTAAAATCTAGGTGCCAAATCAAGATAAAAATGAGTTCCTATGAAGAATCGATTTGGTGTGATGTCTTACCCATGGGTGTGGGTAGTATCATTCTAGGATGACCCTGGCTTTTCGACCATGATGCCACCCTTTATGGTCAATCCAATACCTGTGTCTTTTTCCACCATGGGAAAAAGATTATAATCAACCCAATCTAGCCAAAGGACCTAGTCAAGAGAGGATCAAGTAGCCTTAAAGAAAAGAAGCCTGAAGTTAACCTAATCAAGGACAATGGGTTAGAAGAAGAGATTACTGGGTAAAGACCCTTTAAAGAGTTTCAGGGAGAGAAGGGTGAACATTCTGAGAAGTTGAATACAAAATCCCCTGAGCCCATTGAAAACTTTAAGGTTGAACCCATTGAAAATCTAGGGAAAGAAACTCCTAAGCCCATTAAAGAATTGAAAGAAAGCATCTATGAGTCAAGTTTAGTAGAAGATGGGCTCGAGGGTGAAGTCATTGAGAAAACCAAGAAAAATGATCCTGAACCTACTACAAAATTTGAAGAGGAAATGACCGAGCCAGGATCACATCTAGTAAATAAACATGAGGATTCACCAGTCTTTTCCACAGGAGTTCAGGAACCAACCCTTAATGAACCGATCCAAAGAGAACATCCTTAAGAGATGGTTGAAGATCGGAAAGAGGATGAAGTTCCCGATGAGTTACCTAATCAACTTCCTCCCCTGAGAGACACCCTCCATACTATAGACTTGGTCCCAGGATCCTATTTAATAGACCTTCCTCAATGTGGGATTGACCCTAGCGAGCCCCAAGATCTACTGGAACAAGTGGACCATATGACACCCATAGAACGATGCCCAAATTTTAAGGTCATCCTGAATAACCAAGGTTTGATTTATGTTTTCCATAAGCCACCCCAAGACTTCGATTCCTATTTCCTACCCTTCCCTGAACCTTCTCACATTTATAGAGCCATGGGGTTACTTTTTATTGAGATTACCAGAATGCGTGACTCCTTAGAGCCCATCCCTTTTGCCCTCTAATTTTGGTATACTTTATGGCATTTGCTAAGGATCCTTAATAACATTTCTTGTGCATATCAGACTAGGGTCAAACCTAGAGAGTCAAAAGTCTATTAGGTTTAGACCCTAGGAGTCCAATAATTTTTTTTTTTCTCAATAAGATTGCATAGGTTATTCTACATTTTGCATCATGTTAGTATTATGAATTAAATACAATTTTTAAATAATTTGGCTGATTCCCGAAAGCGAGCCAAAGAGTTTGAAATAAGGGATTTTGTAATGATTAGGCTACGGCCTGAACGGTTTCCACCGGGAACCGTTAAGAACCTTCACGCTCGTGGGGCGGATCCCTTTAAAGTGATTAGGAGAATGGGCCCCAATGCCTATGTGCTAGAACTACCTCTGGATTATAGAATTAGCTCGACATTCAATATCTCTGACTTAGCCGAGTATAGAGAACCCGCAAACATACCAAGTGAGCCATTTGGTCCGACCTCCCTTTTGAGAGTGAACATGAACCTGAGTATCCACGTCCAAATATACCTGAGCGAGGAGAGCGGATCGAGCGTGTCCTAGATGACCAAGCCATCACTACCCAGGATAAGGGCTACCAGCGTTACCTGGTCCAATGGCAAGGCCGACCCGAATCCGATGACTCGTGGATCACACGGGAGGACTTGCAGTGCATCGACACCGACATCCTGGAGAGGTATCAAAGCCAAGCTGGTGCGGACACCAAAGGCACCAGAATAAGGCAGAGGCTTCTTAACCCTCTGTAAATTGATCAATAATTTATGAGTCCATCTGTAATAAGGGCTTAGCTCATATGAGTCCATTTTAGTTGTTATTTGAGTATTTTTAGTTGTTATTTCACTTCTGTACTAGTCAGCTCATGTTGAGCTAGTTCAGTCCATTGCTAGTCAGCTCATGTTGAGCTAATTTTATTTTTTTTGAGTCCTGTCCAAGCATACTGAAGACTCAAGACTATATCATACAAGTGAAGACCAAGTCCAACTAGATTGAAGACATGGAAGTATAGCCCAAGTCCAACCCAGCTTGAAGATTTGAAGACCCCAGGAGAAAAATTCAGAAAACCCTGATTTCTTGCAGATGCCCTCCAAATGCCCAGATTCCCTTCCAGATGCCAAAATATATTCATATACCAAGGCATCCATGATTTTAGAGGTCCATCTACATCCTAGCCCAAAGAAATCAAGCCCAGGTGCCAAGCCCAAGCCCCTAAGAAGCAAGATACCAGAGAATATTCCTGCTACCTGGCTACCAGGCCACCCCAGCTTCCAGAGGCCCAAACCCATGCACCCGGGCCCCTTTGGGCCGGCCCCTTGCTGCTCCTAGAAGCCCAACACGCCCCCTAGGCATCCTTGGAGTGTTGACCAAGTCAAGAGAATTTTTAGGGATTTTTCTACCTAATATTTCCTTATTTTCTAGCTAGGGTTTGAGAGGGAAAAAGATTCTTATGTAAAGACTTATGTACCCTTACTTGGAGCCCAAGGTTAAGGGTCTATTTAAGGGACCCTAGCCTCTTGTATGAGGAGAATTTTTGATGAATGAAAACCTTGAGTTCTTCTATTGAGTGGTGTGATACCCTGCTGTGTGCATAAAGGGGTTTGTGAGAGTTCTTCTTCCCGGTGTTTGCAATCATCTTCCTGCTGCCAACAAACCCTCCAGATCCCTGGACGCCCACTCCAAAAGAAGCCTTCCCTTGCTATTTTACTTTTTTTTCTTGTTCCTTTGTGAGCTTTCTAACCCCTGACAGGTCGTTTGCAGGTCCCTGAGTTCCTAAGAATCCAACGACTCCAGCCAAGCCTCAATTGGATCACCGAGCAGAAAGTCGGGTATCCGCGGGTCTTTGGCTCGGTTTTCCAGGCCGAATCCATCGAGGAACGAGAGACCCCTTCATTGCAATCTTTACAGACATTGTCAGGTACACCCCTCTACCTCCAGTAGTTTTATTGTAGGAGAACTTGCCCTAACCGAGGCTTCTCAGCCCCGGCGGTATTTCTTTGCTACTTTTCTAGGTCCTAATCTGCATGCTGATCTTCAAAAATTCATACAAAATTCCCTACAAATAATTTTGATCTGAAATTTGGGAATTAATCACCTAACTCAACATGTAAAACATACAAAAACAATTGCATGCATATTAGTTCCCCATCATTTGGTATCAGAGCTTAGATCAGGGCTTGTTTTCTGCAATTTTTCAGTCCATATATACTCTGTTGTTTTAATTATTTCTCCCTGTCAAAAACTCCAAAAATTCTAAAATTTATTTTCCTGGATTTATCATAATTCACAGTAATTTTAAAAAGTTTTCCAGATTTTATTATGACCTGTGAATTTTCTGCAAGCCGAAATAGGGCCTGCAAATTTTCGGCTCTATTTTTTTAGCAAGACAAGTTTGGAAGTTTTAGGGTTTTGTTTAGGAGTTTTTGCATATTTCTTAATTTTAGTATATTTCCAGTATATTAGGCCATGATTTGCAAGTTTTATTCTATTTAAAAAATACCAAAAAAAAAAATACATATTCTCCAAAAATATCAAAAAAAATATCTAAACTCTAATTTGCATCCTCATCTGCCTGCCATCATTGCATAATTTACTTTTAAGGGCACTCTTGCTATATCAGATGGGGGGAGGATTTGATCACCTCTCCTTAGCCCAAAACCACATCCCTTGCATTCAGTCCCAAGCCTTAACCTAAAATTAATTAGACTTAATTTGCCCTAGTGGGCTAGGGACACCAACTGGTCGGGTCCGGGCTAGTGTTAGATCACTGTGTCAAGTTAACCTGTGTGTGCCTTGTGCTCAGTGTCTAGAACGGTGGTTTAGGGATTCAATCCCGAAGGGCTTGTGTGCTGGTCCGCCTACCTGGCCAATCTCTAATTGGTGTCTAGGATTGGCAATCAGGGACCTAACACTCCCCTTACACCTGCCTGGCTGAGTACAGGGTTACTATAGGCTAGTTTGCCACCCTGATTGAGCATCTAGTTTGGACTCTAGGTCTAGTCAGCTATAGTCGGTCTGATCGAGTCTTGCATGAGCACTAGATTAGGAGTTTCATATCACCCACCTCCTTCACAAATGTCTGAACCCATGGAAAATTTACAAGCCCAAATAAAAGCCCTAGCTGATCAAATAGCCCATATGACTACCCAGTTAACTCAGTCTGCTACCCAAACCAACAATAGAATTGACCATCTTGCCAATAGGTTTGACCAGTTAGGAGGCCGTGTAGGGACCATAGCAAGAACCCATGGGTCACAATCTGAGCCAGATCCTGAGTCCCCTCAACCTAGGAGAACCCCAAACACAGATCTATACCATGAGGTCGAACCTAGGAGAGCCCCTTATCCTGACCCGTACTACAATCCTCAACCTAGGAGGACCCCAAACCCTGATCCATACCGAGAGGTTGAACCTAGGAGAGCCCCTCAGCCTGACCCATACTATAATCCTAAACCTAGGAGGACCCCAAACCCTGAACCATATCGTGAGGTTGAACCTAGGAGAGCCACTCAGCCTGACCCATACTATGATACTGAACCTAGATCCTATGACTTTAGATCCTATTTATCCACATCCTATAAGCCTAGTATACCCACAACCTATAGATCTTATGACTTCAAATCCTCTGACTCTAAAATCTACGAACCCATATCCCATGAGTCCAGTAGACCCAAGACCCATAGAGCTGAACCCAAATCCTATAACCCCAGATCTTATGATCCCATGACCCATAGATCTGCACCCTTGTCCTATGAGCCTAGAGAACCCATAACCCCTAAGTATCAACCTAGTACTAGTCATGCTTCCCCTAGTCAACTTGAACCCCATAGGATTAGTATCCCTAAATACGAACCCAGTAGTGAGCCACTACCCCTTATACAACCTGAACCTACTAGGAGTAGTACCCATAATCAGAGACCAGAACCTAACCAACTTCCTGCTAGCCGACCTTCTCCAACCATTCCTGAGATTTACAAGGATTACATTAACGCGGAAGTGTATGAAGCTGATGTGAGCATAGTGGATGAGTATGAGGGAGAAGAGGTGACACCTTTAGATGACCTAGAATTAGCTGACCCAATAGATACCCAGGTAAAAGCCAACCTAGAGGTAGTTGACCTTGACCACATCCAACCTAAAACTATAGTGGAAGAACAAATAGAGGAAGAGAACCTGGGTACTGCTACTAGAGCCTTACCTGAGGAAACCATAGAGGAGAGCCAAATTATAGAGTCTTGTCCTTAAATACAAGAACCTGAAGAATTTATTAAGGACCTGATCTCTTTGAATCTATACCTTCAAGATGAGCCTCCTCCTATAGTTCCCATTAAGGACCTCTTCCCTGAGATTAATAACCCATCCTTCCATTATACAAACCCCATAGATATACCGCAACCCCGTAAGGTTAACCTCATTAGTATAGGATTAGTTCCTGACACCCCGTCTTTTATCCTACTTTATCCAACTAACCATGAACCTTTTTCTCTACCTTACCAAACTAATTCTGAACCCACTTCCTATTTTCTGCCCTTTCCTGACACCTCCAGCATTTCTAGGATCATTAGATTGCATTTAGCTGAGATTAGCATACTGCATGCATTCATCACGCATGTTAGGTTTGCATCTTACTTCTGGCATACTCTTTGGAATTTGCTAGGAGTTCACTGTAAATTTTCATGTACATGTCAAGCTAGGATCAAACATAGAGAACCTATAATCTATTAGGTTTAGATCTAAAGAGTTCAATAAAATTTCCTTCGATAGGAATGCATAGTCGAGTCTGTTAGGTGTCTGTATGAGTCCTTTGCATCATTTGTTAGGAGTCTGCATGTGCCTAGCATGTTCACCACCCGCACTAATCTTAAAACAACTGGCTAATTCTCGAAGAAGGGTCAAAGAATTTGATGTAGTGGATTCTATCTTGGTTAGGCTTAGGCCTAAAAGAAGCTTCATGCTCGCAGAGCCGGACCTTTTAAAGTGATAGAGAAGGATTGGGTCAAATGCCTAGGTGTTAGACTTGCCTTCGGATTTGGGCATTAGTTCTACCTTCAATATTACAGACCTGGTTGAGTATAGGGAACCGGCAGTGATACCTAGTAAGGCCTTTGGACCTATTCCTTTTCATTGTGAGTGACCCTAACCCAGAGTGTCCACTAACAAATTGGCCTAAGAGAGGAGAACGGATCGAGCGTATCCTGGACGATCAAGCCATCACGACCCGGGGCCGTGACTATCAATGCTTCCTGATCCGATGGCAAGGCCAGCCAGAGTCGGACGATTCATAGATTTCTCGAGAGGACTTGCAATGCCTCAACCCAGACCTTCTCGAGAGATATGTGAGCCAGTCTGATCTTCACTCGACAGGGTCGAGTTCCTCCCACCCCGGGAGAATTGGTGCGGACACCAAAGGCACCAGAATAAGGCAGAGGCTTCTTAACCCTCTGTAAATTGATCAATAATTTATGAATCCATCTGTAATAAGGGCTTAGCTCATCTGAGTCCATTTTAGTTGTTATTTGAGTATTTTTAGTTGTTATTTCGCTTCTGTACTAGTCAGCTCATGTTGAGCTAGTTCAGTCCATTGCTAGTCAGCTCATGTTGAGCTAATTTTATTTTTTTGAGTCCTGTCCAAGCATACTGAAGACTCAAGACTATATCATACAAGTGAAGACCAAGTCCAACTAGATTGAAGACATGGAAGTATAGCCCAAGTCCAACCCAGCTTGAAGATTTGAAGACCCCAGGAGAAAAATTCAGAAAACCCTGATTTCTTGCAGATGCCCTCCAAATGCCCAGATTCCCTTCCAGATGCCAAAATATATTCATATACCAAGGCATCCATGATTTTAGAGGTCCATCTACATCCTAGACCAAAGAAATCAAGCCCAGGTGCCAAGCCCAAGCCCCTAAGAAGCAAGATACCAGAGAATATTCCTGCTACCTGGCTACCAGGCCACCCCAGCTTCCAGAGGCCTAAACCCATGCACCCGGGCCCCTTTGGGCCGGCCCCTTGCTGCTCCTAGAAGCCCAACATGCCCCCTAGGCATCCTTGGAGTGTTGACCAAGTCAAGAGAATTTTTAGGGATTTTTCTACCTAATATTTCCTTATTTTCTAGCTAGGGTTTGAGAGGGAAAAAGATTCTTATGTAAAGACTTATGTACCCTTACTTGGAGCCCAAGGTTAAGGGTCTATTTAAGGGACCCTAGCCTCTTGTATGAGGAGAATTTTTGATGAATGAAAACCTTGAGTTCTTCTATTGAGTGGTGTGATACCCTGCTGTGTGCATAAAGGGGTTTGTGAGAGTTCTTCTTCCCGGTGTTTGCAATCATCTTCCTGCTGCCAACAAACCCTCCAGATCCCTGGACGGCCACTCCAAAAGAAGCCTTCCCTTGCTGTTTTTACTTTGTTTTCTTGTTCCTTTGTGAGCTTTCTAACCCCTGACAGGTCGTTTGCAGGTCCCTGAGTTCCTACGAATCCAACGACTCCAGCCAAGCCTCAATTGGATCACCGAGCAGAAAGCCGGGTATCCGCGGGTCTTTGGCTCGGTTTTCCAGGCCGCATCCATCGAGGAACGAGAGACCCCTTCACTGCGATCTTTACAGACATTGTCAGGTACACCCCTCTACCTCCAGTAGTTTTATTGTAGGAGAACTTGCCCTAACCGAGGCTTCTCAGCCCCGGCGGTCCTTCTTTGCTACTTTTCTAGGTCCTAATCTGCATGCTGATCTTCAAAAATTCATACAAAATTCCCTACAAATAATTTTGATCTGAAATTTGGGAATTAATCACCTAACTCAACATGTAAAACATACAAAAAAAATTGCATGCATATTAGTTCCCCATCACAAGCTAACCCTTACTCGACAGGGTCGAGTTCTTCCCACCCCGGGAGAACTGGTGTGGGCACCAAGATCTGACAGAGGCTCCTCAACCCTCTATGGATCTCAGATTAGGGTTCCCCCTTCTATGAGTCCTGTAATAAAGCCTTGAGCCAAAGCAATTTCATAATTTCTTGTCAAAGTTAGTTTAGTCCAGTACCTTGAACAATTTGGGTCAAGTTAGGTCATGAGTCCTGTATTTGTTCGAGTCTGAGTTTGGACTGGGCCCAAGCCCAATTGAAGTCACTCTGGTTTTCTTCACCAAATCAAGTTCTGGTGGGCCAACCCACCCCTTCCACTTGGGATAATGCCAACTCAGGTGCCACCTCAGCTACCTACGTGGCGCCACATCAGCTGCCACTTGGGCATCCAAGAAGGGAAACAAAGTGGCACCCTCATGCGTTCCACACGCCTTGGGCAACATTGGAAGGAAAAAACATCATCCCCCTCTTCCCTCCCCCACATCACGCCTTGTTCCATCAAAAGAGGGGCATTGAAGATCCTTGAAGAAACCAAGCCTCAAAGCAAGCCCCCTTCCAAGCTTTCTTCCCAAAGTGTTCTTGCAAGGAAGGAAGGTCAAAGGACACACTCCCCTCTTCAAGCCCTCAACCATGCAATGCCCATGAAGCTGTCCCTTGGTCGGCCTTGAATCAATCCAAGAAGATGGCGTTGAAGAGTCCAAGGGAACACATCCCTCCAAGCAAGCCATGCCCCACTCCTTTCCAAAATAAGCATGCTAAGGAAGGACGTCAAGGGACCAATCCCCCTCTCCAACCCTTTCCTCATGCCACACCCAACCCCAAGCTATTTGGTCGGCCAATGAGAGGGGATGATGGAAAATTTTGGGCTCCACCATGAATATTATAATTTGAATTTCTAATGGGCCTTGGGTGCCTATTTAAAGGACCCAATCCCTCCCTTGTAGAACTAATGATTGAATGATTGAGTGATTAATGAAAAAGTTTAAGTTTTTTCCACCCTCCAACCATTGTTTCTTAGGCTAGGTTTGAGTGGAATTGCCTTCGTCCCCAAGGACGTCGAGTGGTGTGAGGCCACCTGTCCGTCATCCCAGGGCGTCGCGAATCCTTCATCCTCCAGGATGTCGCATGGTGTGAGGCCACATTCCTTCGTCCTCTAGGATGTCGCGGGGTGCGAGGCCCCAAATTATCTCCAACTTCAACTTCGGAATCCAGCCGGACACCGAGCTCGAAGCCCCTTCCCAACTCCATCTCAATTCCTTTCCGTGCTTCTCCACATTTCGCTGACCTTTGTTTTGTTTGCCTACAGGTCCTCCCTGGCATCTCGGGCATTGGAGACAGTCAGCTTTGCCATCGCGACCTCCCGACCCCAAGCTAGTGCTCCCACGAGCTCGACTGCTCGGGCATCCAGGCTGCATCCATCGAGTTGAGCGATCTCTACACCAGGCGCTCCAGAAGTTTGAGGTTTGCTTTCTCTTTATCTCCTAGGTAGATATTGTAGGTCGAGCTAGTCCTACTGGGGTTTCTTAATCACGGGGTCTTGTTCACGTTTTCACTTTTAGGGCTTTGAACTGCTAACGTAAGCTTTCATTACTGTTCTTTGTATTTCTTACCTTTGCTTGTGATCGGGAATCGAAACCCTAAAAAAATATCTAAAAACCATCAATTCCTCTTTAATCTTTCAAACCATACTACCTCAGTGTTCACAGAATTCAACAACATTGAACGATGACTCAACGCATCAACAACCCTATTTTCAGTTCCGGCACGATGTTTCAGTACGAACGTATAAGCTTGTATGAACTCTACCCATTTCCCGTGCCTAGGGTTCAATTTCTTCTGAGAACTAAGGAACCTAAGAGCTTCATGGTCAAAAAATAGGACAAACTCTCGCGGTAGAAGATAATGCCTCCAATAACGTAATGCCTGAACTACCGCATACAGCTCCCTATCATAGGTGGAATACCTTAGTCTCGCTTCATTTAACTTCTCACTGAAATATGCTACTCGGTGATTCTCTTGACTCAAGACACCTCCAATTCCTACCCCAGAAGCATCACAAGCAACCTCGAACACTTTGGTAAAATCGGGTAACCTCAAGACGGGTGCGTGTGTCATTTTTTCCTTAATTGTTAGGAAGGCTTTGTCTGCTGCTTTAGTCCATTCAAAAGTTCCTTTCCTAATACAATCAGTGATTGGAGCCACTATCGTACTGAACCCTCTAATGAATGTCCTATAAAAGGTGGCTAAACCGTGGAAACTACGGACATCATGGATACTCTTGGGTACAGGCCACTCTACTATTGACTTAATTTTCGCAGGGTCAGCGGACACTCCTTCAGATGTTACTACGAATCCTACAAAGATAATTCTATGTGTTAAGAAATCACACTTCTTGATATTGGCATAGAGGCTATCCTTTCTAAGGACTTGGCAAACTTGCCTTAGGTGGGTTAAATGGTCTGCCTTAGTCTTGCTATAGATAAGAATGTCATCAAAGTAGACAACCACAAATTTCCCGATGAAAGTTTTCAACACCTGATTCATAATTCTCATAAAAGTGCTGGGTGAATTGGATAGACCAAACGGCATGACTAACCACTCATATAATCCATCTTTAGTCTTAAAAGCGGTCTTCCATTCATCTCCAGGCCTAACCCTAACCTGGTGATAGCCACTCTTTAAATCTATCTTGGAGAAAATTATTGATCCGGCTATCATATCTAACATATCGTCCAGTCTCGGGATTGGAAACCTATATTTGACAGTAATCTTGTTGATGGCATGGCTGTCTACACACATCCTCCAGGTACCATCTTTTTTTGGGGTTAACAAGGCAGGGACTGCACAAGGGCTTAAACTTTCTCTAACAAACACCTTTATAAGAAGTTCACTAACTTGCCTTTGTAACTCCTGATGTTCAGTTGGATTCATCCTATAATGAGGCAAATTAGGTAAAGTCACGCTAGGGACTAAATCTATGGCATGCTGTATGTCCCTTAAAGGTGGAAGATTGTCTGGAAGATCCTCGAGAAACATGTCTTCAAAGTCTTTCAATAATTGGACCACCACTTGAGGGGGTTCTACAGGGGTGTTGTCCATAGTTTCCTTAGCAGCTACCATCCAAATAGGTGCTCCCTCATTAATGTCTTTTTCTAATTCTCTTGCTCCTATCAAATTTAATCCAGTCCTTTTTTCTTTCAGGCTGCTAACTCCTCTTTTGGTGTTGTCCTTAGGTTGGGTTGGATGAATGACAATTTTCTTGCCATTGAAATTGAAAGCACAGGAATTTGATCAACCAAAAATTGTCACATCATGGTCAAACAGCCATGGCCTACCTAGGATGATGCTACTTACTCCCATAGGCAGTACATCACACCAGATTCATTCCTGATAAGACTGAAGTTGGAGTCGGACCTGACATCTCTACTTGATTGGGATAGAAGTGGAATCGATCCAGGATACCTTATATGGATTGGGATGTGGTTCAGTGGGTAATCCTAGTCTCTTGGCTGCACTAGTGGAAATGGCATTGACACAGCTTCCACTATCGATCACGATCTTACAGACCTTTTCTCCTATCTTGACAAATGTGTGTAGGATGCTAGTCCTACGCCAGTCTTCCTGCTCCTTGGTCTGTGTCATGATACATCTCACAACTCCTAACACATCTGATGAATCTACATTTTCTTCATCTCCTTCATACTCATCAGCCAAGCAATCCCCTGCTTCATAAACCTCCTCTTCATCATTCTCTAGGGGTTCTGATTCACCTTCTTCTGCCTCCCCTATATGTAAAGTTCTAGAGGGACATTGGCTCACGAAATGACCTGGTTTATGACACTTATAGCAAACTCGCTCCCTCTCACCTCGAATTTCAGGGCTTTTTCCTTTGTCTTCTCTAGGAATTGGGGGAATGGCAGGGTTGTGCCTAGGGGTTGGATTCGAGCTGGATCTTGGTCTATTGGTTGTACCAGGGACTGAACTAGGTCGACTAACAGGGGGATTAAACCTAATGGGTTCAGGTCGCCTAAATGTAGCTCTCATTTGAAACCTCTCATACTCCATGGCAACTTGGTATGCCTGATCTAAATCATGGACTTCTCTCAAAAATAGTTCCCCTTTTATATCTTCATTCAATCCTGATCTAAACCTCAACAATATGGCTGCCTCAGACTCGACTACGTTGCATCGCATTACAAACTCATCAAATTTAGCAACGTACTCAGAAACAGTCTTATTTCCTTGTGTCAATCGTTGCCACTGATCTAACAATCTTTGCTGATAAGACATAGGCAAATATTTCTCTCTAAGCTTTCTCTTCATGTCTCTCCAGGTCACTATAGGTAAGTCTCCCCTCTGCCTAGCTATGCATTCGACATTTCCCCAATACAACCTAGCCTGACGGACTAGTCTGATTTTGGCAAACTTGAATCTTCTCTCTTCAGACATATCATACAAGTCAAAATATTGGTCCATGCCAGCCTCCCAGTCTATGTACACCTTAGGATCTAGGCTTCCCACAAAGGTTGGTGCATCTAGACGTATATTCCTTAAGGCCCGATCATCCTGATCAAAAGTATCATGGTGAGGTCTTCCAGGATTTGGCTCCGGAGTGTGATCAGTATAATCCTGATGTGACCTTCTATGAATTGGATCAGGTGTATGTTCCTGTCGTTGGGCTCTAGGGTGAACTGAAGGTAATCTGGGTGAAGGTGGTTCAGTTGGGGTCAACCTAGATTCCTCTAGGGTTCCTATCCTTTCCTCGAACTGGTCAAACCTAGCATCCAAACGTTCAAGTCGCTCAATCATAGATCTCATAAGGGTTTCCATACTAGTGTCCATGGATGAACTTGGTTGGGCTTGTGAAGGGTGGTAAGGTGTGCCTGACCTAGTTGTCATGCAAACAATTAGACTCAGACCCGAACTACGAGTTTTCTAAACCGGTTAGTCCAAATAAACTGAGTTGACTAGGTATAATCAAATCAACAGCTACTCTCTTCCACTGGCCAGTCAGGAGGTGGGTCTGTGGGAGGTTTCCCCAGCTTTCACTGGGTCCTAATTAAAAACCACAAGAACCGCTTAGGCTTGAGCCACTTAACCTCTATCCTTGACACTAGCTTCCAATAATAGATGAAGAAATGGGTTGCACAAGCTTTTCCAATTGAATTGAACTGGACCTAGAGTTCCAAGCTAGTTGCCTAATCAAGGTGGCAAGATAAATTGTAGTAACTCTATACTTGGCCAGGTTTTAGAACAAGGGGAGTGTGAGATCCTGTCTCTGGCCTACCTAGGCCCGGTGGAATTGGCCCGATAGACGGATCAGCACCCAAGCCCTTAGTCTCAATTCTAGACACCAAGTAATAGGGCACACACAAGACTAGTTTACACAATGAGTTGACAATAACCCGGACTCGACCAAATTGATGTTCCTAACCCACTAGGGCAATTAATGTCTATCAATTTTAGTTAGGGATTGGGTCGATATGCAATTTGGTAATTTTTGGGCTAGGGACAGGTGATGAAATCCTTCCCTATGTCAATTTCATGCCCTTAATTTGATTTGTCATGAGATGCATGCAAATTTTAAATTTCAGGTGCAGACGTAGTGTGTTGTAGTTTAAAAGTGGTGTTGATAAGTGCAGAAAAAAATGTTAGAAAAATATAAAAAAATCACAGAAAACTCCTAACTTCTAGATGACATACCAGATGAAACAAAAATTCAAAATAAAATTTGTACTATTCTAGGCAGATTCGAAATAAAGATAATGAAAAGGAACAGAACAGAACAACAACCCTAATAAAACTGATGGACTGCAGGAATTTTCATTTTTATTGTAAATTTTTTTCAGATTGAAATTTATAAAGGTGATAATAAACTTAAAATGGAACAGGAAAAAAAATATTCCAATGAGGAATGTGATACTTGCCTTTGGAGTTGCAGGCGGATTACAGTCAGCCTACAGAAAATACAGCAAGCAGAAAAACAGAACGTGCCCAATGCAAAATTTGCAAATGAAATCTAAGAAGTCCTTTGGCTTTCTTTTTCATGGGTCAATCACAATGGCACCCCGACATGCCTTAGGAGATCCCCGTGGAATGGAAAGAGAGGGTGTTTAAACCCTACTTTCTCCTAAGACCGGATGGCCTGGTAACGCCCCGGATCCAAGTACTTCAAGGACTTAATGCTATGCAATCAGGAACTTATTCTACCATGCTCTGATACCAAGAATGGTGGGAAACATGCAAGTTGAGAATGCAACGATGCAACCCTAAAGGAGATTAGCATAGATTAACTTAGCAATTTTCTTATTTACATATGATTAGTTCAGCATATAATATCAAAGGAGGTCTAATGAAGAGAACTCGGACGATCAAACATAAACCTAATTAATGAGACTATCAAAATAACAAAGAAATAGGAATAAGATTCGAACCACACAAGTTAAGCTAGGCAAATTTAATATTTCAGACCTAATCGACACTAGAACATACCTGGCATTAATCTTTCAAGTAGATCAAGATCACTCATGAAGAGACCTCCCAAATGACAAGACCATACTACAAATTGAGGGCGCTTCTTGTTTTCTGGATTGTGGCAAGTAATTCCTTCCTCTTGAATTCGGAATCCCGGAGAACCCTACACAAAGAAACCTCAAGATTAAGTACTTGGTAAAAATACGTTAGTCATGAAATGGAGAAACTAAAGAAGAGTCGAGGAAGCATTGTTGAAGAATAATCTTGGCGCCATGGTAGATCACTTGAAATGAATTAGGCCGTCCTCCTTGTGATGGTCTTCTTGATCAACCTTGAACATTGAAGAGCTAGCTTGAGATTGGAGAAGAAGGAGAGTGTCTTTGGCGTTGGAGATGGAGGAGGAGAAATAGGGTTGGCATGGGATAGGGAGAAGACTTTAAAACTACCACTTAGGCACATAGAACTCACATAGAAGAAAATTTTAATTTTTCTTTTCCATCATCCTTTTACAAGAAGACTAAGAGTCTTTTATAGACTATTAAGCCATTTTGAATTCAAACTACACCAAATATCATGGAGAAAAAATTGTGGAGAAAAATATGGGGCGTCCCATGAAGAGTGGAGGATGTTGTGGAGGAGGTTGTAGCCAATTCAATTTCAAATTCCCCTTTTCTTCTCTTGGGTGCCAACCTTGGATAGTGAGGTGGCATGTGTGATGTGGCAGCAATCTTGGATGGTGAGGTGGCATGTGTGATGTGGCAGCAACCTTGGATGATGAGGTGGCATGTGTCATGTGGCATGTGGTCCCCACTTGAGGTGGCTTTGGTCTTGCTTGGGAGTATAAGTCTTGAGTCTTCTTTAGTCTTCAAATGTGGTTTGATTTGATTCTTCATGGATTGGACTTGACTTATTTGGACCCAACTCTCAAATACAAGGTTATTCAGGCTGGACTAGTCCCAACATAAAATTGAAATGGACTCGAATTACATAATTATTTGGACTCAAAATTAATGAAAGAAAAAATTACAGGATTTTCTTTTACTCATCCAACCATAAGGACTCGGATTTGACTTGAATTGGTTGGAGTCTCTTCCTGATTCTGGTGCCCACACCAATGTTGGCTATCAACTGGCAGGTGGAGGTGCGACCTGAGCATGGTGCCCAAGCGAGGAGCCGAAGTGAGGCCCCCTGTCGAGGTCAGCTCCCGACCGGGGTTGAGATCACACTACCACCAGCTGAAGGAAGGAGGATGATAGGGATTCAAATCATGGTAGGAAAGAGGGTTGTCTTTATCAAAACCCCGTCACTGGGATGGTATGACTGGCAGGCAACGGCTCGTCACCTCAGGCTTATAGAGGGATATGCCTCATTGGAGCACCAAGATCACCTCAGGCTTCAGTTTACATCGATCGAGAAGGGATGCCCCATTCAAGGCATGGCACCCCTCTACCTACAGTCTACATCACCCATAAGAAGAAGGTCACACCAGAGGTTCAAATCCTGGGGTGGCTGCCGGCATACTAATACTCTGCCAAGCTTCCCAAAACATGCCGACCAACCAGAATGTCAGAGCTAGCGACATAACTCCCTATCCCAAATGGAGAAAAGGGAGATCATGCATAGTTCTCGCATGCTACCAGATGTCAATCCTCGGGACTCCCCCAAGTAGGGAACATCTGGGAAGCAAACTCAATGGGCAACACAGACTCTCAACAACAAAACAAAAAGGGGCCTCCAACCGAAGACAAGGAGGGATGAAACACAAGTCACACAACAGAGGGCAAGCCACAAGCAAGCGAGGGGCAAGCGAGGTAACTATCTGCACACAGAAGGAGAGAGCAAACCAGACGAGATGCTCTGAGGCTACCGAGAAATTCGTCGAAAGAATCCCACGAACATAGCCAACTCTACTTGGGCTCTCCTTCTCTATCGATGCTCCTTTCCCACTCTCTCACTTTCTTTTCACTACAAAACAACCTCCGAATGTGGAGACCTCATCGGGATCCACCAAGAAGGATCTGTTCCCCTGGATCGCTCGCTAACTTGATTGTCGGAGTGCTCCCATCAGAATCCTCGACTTGGGTCTCTTTTTCTTTTACAGAGCCAGGCATGTGCACAGGATTTCCAGATGAGGAGGGCGATGCAGGTCGTAGCTCAACCTTATAAGTTTTGCGATACCTCACAAGAACCACCTTGGCCAAGGTTTTACTAAATTTAGACATAGTGAGTCATTCACTCCAAACCATTTGGAGGAGTCAATCCTATCTTGATCCACCACTACTCCATAAGTACTTGACTCCACACAAAAATCTTCCATCACTGGATTAGAAATCCAGATAGTCCGGTACCAAAGTATAGTGAGTTGCTAGCATGCTACCATGGTGACCTTAGGTCTGAGGGACACATATGCCCATATCCCTTCGCAAGCAACCCTTTGGCAGAAGGGAGCTCCGCAGATGGTCACGTTCAGTGAGACATTATACATTTTACCTGTAAGTCATATGAGTATCTCTACACTCCTTGGTTAAGAGGACAACCAACCAATGTGACATACAACAACCTATGCTTGATACATCATCGTCCTATAATAATGTATCCTTTGATTGTGAACTTGTTTAAGAACTACTCTATACATCCTCTTTGTATCAAACATAGTGTAGTTCTAAGGACTCCATCACACAAGAGTTCTTTTCAAAAAAATGCACATGTGATGAACAACCAAAAGAATAACTTTTATTCATTTAAAGAATTCATATACAATTACAAAATAGCACAACCATCTACACCCTAGATGATTGGCTTTAGGATACTATTTCCAACAACTCCCACTTGCACTAAAGTAAATCAGTATAGAATCTTATTCCCATTTTCCATTTGCAATTATTGAACTTTTGAACTCTGATGGCTTTAGTGAAGGGATCGACCAGGTTCTCCTTTCCATCAATCTTCTGAAGGTCGATGTCATCTCATTCTATAATTTCTTGCATAAGGTGATAGCACCGCAGAATGTGTTTGGTGTAGTGATGGGACATCGGCTCCTTGGCTTGAGCAATGGCTCCATTGCCGTCACAATATACCAGAACAGGACCATCCAGGGAAGGTGCCACTCCTAGCTTACCTAGGAACTTCTATAACCACACAGCTTCTTTTGCTGCATCCAATGCTGTGATGTATTCTGCTTCGTATACTGAGTCTACAATAGTAGGCTTCTTAGAACTTTTCCAGTAGATCGCTCCCCCATTTAGGTTAAAAATAAACCCTGACACAGTCTTGCTATCATTCCTATCTGACTAAAAACTGGAGTCAATATACCCCACAAGTTTAAAGTCAGGTTCTCCATATTTCAGCCATTAGTCCTTAGTATTTCATAGATACTTAAGGATGGTCTTTACCACTTTCCAATGAGCTTCATCTGGGTCAGACTGGTATCTGCTCACTACATCTAGTGTGTATGCTATGTCTAGTCTAGTGCATATCATGGCATATATGATAGAACCCACTACCAAAGTATAAGGAATTCAACTCATACACTCTCTCTCCTCAGGAGTTATTGCATAATCACTTTTGGAGAGTGTAATTCCAGGGCATATCAGGAGATACCCTTTCTTGGAATTCTCTATGCTGAATTGCTTCAGTACAATATCAATGTACGTAAATTGGAACAGTCTCAGAAGCCTCTTAGATCTATCTCTATAGATCTTCATACCTAGTATGTAAGAGGCTTCACCCAAGTCGTTCATGGAGAATTGGGATGACAACCAGACCTTTATTCCCTGTAGTGTTGGGATGTCATTTCTGATTAAGAGAATATCACCTACATACAATACAAGGAATACAATCACAAAATCATTAGCCCATGTATAAATGCAAGGTTCTTCTCTATTCCTAACAAAGCAATACGACTTGATTCACTTATCAAATCACATGTTCCAACTCCGAGATGCTTGCTTCAGTCCATAGATGGACCTTTGAAGTTTGCACACCTTTGACTCATTTTTGGATGTGAACTCTTCAAGTTGCACCATGTACACCTCCTCTTCCAGCTCACCATTCAGGAAAGTTGTTTGGACATCCATTTGCCAGATTTCATAGTCAAAGTGTGCCACTAAAGCAAGATGATTCAAATGTATTTGAGAATTATAATAGGAGAGAACATCTCATAATAGTCAATACCATAACATTGACGATACCCCTTGGTAACCAGACAGGCTTTATAGGTCTCAATCTGCTCGTCTGCTCCCCTTTTTCTTTTGAAAATTCATTTGCATCCAATGGATTTTATCCCCTCATGTGGATCAACCAATGTCCATACAATGTTGATTTCCATGGACTCCATTTTGGATCTCATGGCTCCTAGCCAGAGTTCAGAGTCGGACCTTTGCATTGCATCCATATAGGTGATTGGGTCCTCATTATTCTGATCGAGTTCAATGAGATCGTTGTCCTGGACCAAGAAATTATAGTATCTATTCGATTGACATGGTATCCTACCAGATCTACTTAATGGTTCCTGCATGGACTTTGGGTGTGATATAATCATAACCGATTCAATATTGTCCCTTAAGGTGTCGGTTCTTCTACTTGTTGAACTTCACTAAGTTTAACCTTAGCAACTATAGTTCCTTCGCCAAGGAACTCATTTTTCAAAAGGATAGCCCTAAGACTGATGAACAACTTTTGTCCTTAGCCAAGTAGAAGTAATATCCCATAGACTCTTTTGGATACCCAATAAATAGGCACTTGTCAGACCTAGGTCCAAGCTTATCAATTTTTCAAATGTTTGACATAAGCCGGTCAACCCCAGACTCGAAGGTGTGCAAGTGTCGACTTACGCCCAGTTCATATCTTATATGGGGTTTTGCTAACGGACTTACTCGGAATCCTATTTAAAAGATAGCAGGTTGAGTCTAGAGCATATCCCCAAAAGGATAGCGACAGAGAAGCAAAGCCCATCATTGACTGAACCATGTCTAAAAGTATTCAATTCCTCCTTTCAGACACTCCATTTAACTAAGGTGTCCCCTCAAGGTATCCATTGAGAGAGAATTCCATTCTTCTTAAGATATGTCAGAAAATCACCAAAAAGATATTCACCACCTCTATATAATTGAAGGGTTTTGATATACTTTCCAGTTTATTTTTCTACTTCATTACGATATCGTTTGAACATTTAAAATGATTCAGATTTATATCTCATCAAGAAGATATAACCGTACATCGAAAGGTTGTTTGTAAATGTAATGAAATAATTGTACCCACCTCTGGCACTAATATTCATAGGTCCGCATACATCAGTATGTACCAGACTTAGAATTTCTTTGGCTCGTTCATGTTTTATAGTAAAAGGTGATTTTGTCATCTTTCTAAGAAGACAAGACTTACAGGTTGGTAGCGAATCACATTCACTAATCCCGAGAAGACCCGTGCTTTTCAACCTATTTATCTTGTTCTTGTTGATATGACCTAGACTACAATGCCATTGATATGCTTCGGTGACATTATCTATCCTAGGACATTTGCTAGATGTGTACACTACATTAACAAGTCATGATAGTACATAAATGCTATTATTCATGTATCCATTTATCACAACAGAACCATTCCAAATGATTTTGCAAATGTCATTCTTTATTGATAGTTCATAACCATACATGGCCAACTGGCCTACAGAAATGACATTCAAAATGAATGATGAAAAATAATGACACTCATTCAAAATGATTGTATAAGACTCGAAAACTAATTTGACGGTTTCCAATGCCAGGACTAGAACTTGGCTTCCATTTCCCAAATTCAAGGATCTCTCGCCATCGTCGAATCTCCTACTAACTTGAAGTCGCTGCAAAGAATTGCAAATATGAATTGGACTTTCAGTATCCAATACCTAATTAGTAGTATCACAGATAGAGAAACTACAAGATGTTATTATATAAATACCTTGTCCAGCAATACCCTACTACTTCCTCTTCTTAGACCTATTCGTGTCAAGGGATGTAATATAAAGAGGACAGATCATCTTTCAATGACTGAGCTTCTTACAAAAGAAGCACTCTGCCAGACTCTTATCAGTGTTCACCTTCTTGACCTGACTGGGCCCAGAAGTATTTTGCACATTCTTCCCATTATACCATTTTTCCCCTTCTTAAAGGTATGATGCCCTGTAGATGATCATCCCATTAAATTTACCACCCTTTTATTGAGTTGGTGGTCTTTCTCAAAAGTCTACAGTAACCCCAATAGACCGTGGTAGTTAACTACGGGCTTATTCATTCTAAAATGATTGAGAAAGTCTAGATAAGAAGTGGGCAGGAAATTTAGTATTTCATCTTTCCCGAGCTGTTCATCCAAGGGACTTCCGAGCTTGCCTAGGTACTCAATCATCTCTATCATGTATAATACATGATCAGTGACTGAAGCCCCTTCAAGCATCCATGCGTTGTAGATAGCATAGGAGACCCTGTACCTTTCAATGTCATTTGTTGTACCGAAGGACTCCTTCAACTTTTGAAGGATCTAGCTTCCTCGAATTTGTGACAGAACTCATCGTTCATCATTGCCAACATGATGCATCAGACAGTGGTCCTATTAGAGAGCCACTTTTGATAAGTGACTCTGACGGAATCCCGAGCATTCGGAGCAGGGATTTCAGGCACCGAATCCGATATCACATATAAGATATATTCATGCTTCAGGATAGTCCTGAGCCTTCGATACCAGCTATCGAAGTTAGGACCCTTGAGCTTCTCATTATCAAAAAGAGAACAGAGCGACAAGTTGGTAAACATCTAAAAGGAAAACCAAAACTTATTAGTGTATATGAATTATTAACCCAAAGACATGGACTTTAGTCTAAAGGCCCTCCCACTACTTTGTTCAGACTGGCAGCCTCTACCTCCAATCCAAGGAATTACTTTAATTCCTTAGTGGGTACAAGAACCCAATAGACAACACATGAGCCCAACTTTGGCTGACCCATCCATGCGCATCTAAAGGTAGATTTTTTAATCGATTATTTCTCCAAGTAACTTCTAGTATTTAGATTTTGCCACAAGGTGCACTTCAATTAGCCTTTATGCCTCCTATTGAAGGTCCCGGTTAGGTCCAACCATTAACATGACAAAATTCAATGCTTCCAACCAATGAATAGTCAAGCCTGACTTTGGCCGGCCCACCTGACCATCGTTAAAAGAGTCACACTGAGCCATCATATTAGGAATGGTAATTCCAATAGCCCGATGAACACCCGATCTTTGGATCTGTCGATGAACACCTAATTATTGGACCCATTATCATTCCACTTAATGGAATGTTAAGACTTAGTTATCCCCATAACTTCATCCTTTTATGGACCTAATAATTTTGAGGGTTTAACTTTAATATGATAGATGAAATAGATAAGAAGACATGGATCAACCTTCCACTGACTACATTAGTCATAAAAGAGGGTTTCAAAAACTAATGATCCATGGGCACCTAAACTCAGTCAAGACTGGTTAACCTTAGGTGACATGGGTTAACACGAGTCAGAGAGCTACCCAATCAATTCTGATTGACCACATTGGCTAGTAAGTAAGATCATGAGATGGGTTCTGCGATTAACCGTCTTGCCTTAGACACCAACCGAGTTGGCCAGGTAAGAGGTAGCCCCATAGAACCATGATCAAATATGCCATACTTACCTTTGACACCAACTGGTTCATCATACTCGATTAGACTAGCTTAAAGAATCGAGCTGACCACTGAGCTACAAATCAGGTCCATTTAGTTTTATGGATTGATCAATCTAACTATTAGAGAGATCTACAGAGAAAAAATCCTAACTTAACATTTGATTAGATTAGTTCTCTATTTTATCCATTCATCTAAACTTAGGTCTAACCCAATTAAGGACCTAATTGAAGCTAACCCATGTCCCTTAAAGGTTATTGAAATGACTTAGAGTCTTTGAATCATATTCCTAGATCACTTTGTCATTTAAGATAACTTAATTTTTAATTAAGTTCAATAAACTTCATAAATCGAAACAATTTCAATTAATATTGTGAAACAATTTTACAAGCATATAAAATTTGAATTCACTATTTTAGGATTTTCTGGTCGAGTCGACTCATGCAGAATGTGAGTCGGCTTGTCCAGAACTAAAAATTGATAGATTGTTCTATCTCCAGAGACAAGTTGGCTCGAGCAAGGGTCGAGTTGGCTTGTCTAGAACATAAAAAAAACAAAGTGTTCTATCTGTAGAAATAAGTTGGCTCGAGCAGGGGTCAAGTCGGCTCGTCTACCGGGGCAGAAAACAGTGACTTCAAATTCATGCATTTTACTTGAACTATTCAATGTTTTTAGATCAAACATCCATAGATTAAAACTATTTTAACCTATCAGATCTCTCACTTTCTTTTTCATAAGGTCATGATGCAGCGGCACCCCTACACGCCATAGGATAACCCCAATTAATGGGAAGTGATGGCCTTCAAACCATACTTCTCCCCTATGATCGAATGGCCATGGGAAATCCACCTTAATCCAAGTACTTTATGAGGAAAGCTAATGATATCTTAACATGCTACTATTATTATGCTATAGCAACCTAGCTTTGATACCAATGAAAGTTTAAAAGGCATAGTAGGTAGATAGACTATATTTTAAAACTATTTTAAAGTAAAGCACAGCAAAAGACTTGGTAAATCAATTAAGTCGATCTACCAATCTGCTTGCAACAGGATCTGACATAATAAAAGTACATGTTGAGATATCAGGAGCAAAGAAAAGGAAAGGGCACGTTACCTTTAACCTTTGGATGCAGGTGATGAAGAGCTACTAAGCCACACAAATGTCTGGCCTCTATGGGTAGTTCACACCAGGGCTCGATCCTAATCAACTCCTTTGGAGTGCTTGCTCCTCAAGATCCTTGAGGCCGATCTTTTCCTTCTTTGGACCGGCAAGACTTTCTTGAAGCTGCTAGAAAATCTGGTTAGGGAACAATGGGAAGAAGTAGAAGTGGAACCCTTCCCAACTAACTCTTTCTTTTCAAACCCTAGCCTGATTGCTAGGTAGGCTCACACCCAAAACCTAAATCCTCTCAGACCCCACTCTAAGGATACCTTCCCTCCCTCTCTTAGAAAAGCTTAGCAAAAGTCAACCTCAACTAACTCTACTACCCCTACAAAGACACCTATTTATAGAACAGCAAAAAGGTAGAGAGATATGGAAGGAGGAGTGATTGGGGGAGAGGGTTAAGGGTTGAACCAAATTAGATATAGGTTTATATGTGAGAAAATATGCATTCCAAATAATGCATTCCATAAAAAATCTTGGGACCAATTTCAGCCAACATTTGAAATTTGAATTCAAAATTTAAATTTTAATCTTTTAAAGGAAAGTGAGCATGACAAATCAAATCTAATTTGATCCTAAGACAAATCACATTTAGCTTGACCCATCAGATTGCAATCATATTGCAAATAAGTCCTCCAAAATGTTGACTTGTGGAAGTATCACATTTGGGTCATGGTCAATCATATTGACCTCATAGTGATGCTAAATGATTCTCAATCTTCGATCGGCCTTTATATCAAGTAGAAACCCCTATGGAGTGTGACCCTATTGGTTTTAATACTAAGCCGGTAGCAGTGGAACATTTTTAGTACCAGTCAAAGCCATCATCTAGCAATGATACCCGATGTCCGGATAGGTTGAAGATGCAGAGCAACTCTTTAGAACCTCTAGCATATGGTTATCAAATAATTCATCCCTTTGACCTCATAATGCTCAGGATGAATTAGAGTTTGACTGCCAACCCTAATTTAGTACATCCAGATCGTGTCTCAACCTTACAAATTCTGTGACTCCTCATAAGAACTATCTTGGCCAAGGTTTTACTAAATTGAGACATAGTGAGTCATTCACTCCAAACCATTTGGAGGAGTCAATCCCATCTTGATCCACCACTACTCCACAAGTACTTGACTATACTCAGAAACCTTTTATTACTGGATTAGAAATCTAGGTAGTTCAATACCAAAGTACAGTGAGTTGCTTGCAAGCTACCATGGTGACCTCAGGTCTGAGGGAAACATATACCCATATCCCTTCATGAGCAATCCTTTGGCAAAAGGGAGCTCTGCAAATGGTCATGTTTAGTAAGACGTCATACATTTTACCTGTATGCCATATCAGTGTCTCTACACTCTTTGGTTAAGAGGATAACCAACCAATATGACATACAACAACCTATGCTTGATGTATCGTTGTCCTATAATAATGTATCCTTTGTTTGTGAACCGATTTAAGAACTACTCGATACATCCTCTCTATATCAAATATAATGTAGTTCTAAGGACTCCATCATACAAGAGTTCTTTTCAGGAAAATGCACATGTGATGAATAGCCAAAAGAATAAGTTTTATTCATTTAAAGAATTCATATACAATTACAAAATAGCATAACCATTTCACCCTAGATGATTGGCTTTGGGACACTATTCCCAATAATCACCTTCCCTACCACTCTCTCAGTTACAGGGGAAACCTATGGAGGCTGATCCTGGGGCTGCTACTCATGCTGCTTGGTTTGGTCATGACGAGCGTTCGACCTCCTTTCTCTAGAACTTGGTTCTCCATGCTCGAAGGCTGACCTCTTCTTTTGAAACTAGGGATAAAGGAACGGGAACGGAGAGGGTAAACAAGAAGAGGAAAGAACTAAGAGATGGTAGATCTGACTGAAAATGGACCAAAAGAGTGAAATCGGATTGAAGAGGAGAAGGATAGGCCGGAGGAAAGAAAAACACGAGTGGAATCAAGCCAAAACACAGAAAATCTGCATGGTATAGAAAAAAATTGGACCAAAATGAACCAAAATAAGAAGAATTGGAAGAAATTTACCTAAAAAGGAAGGTTAAGAACGAGAAATCACTGTTCTTCTAGATTTAGATGGTTTTCGGGGACCACACGAACAAGAGGAAGGTGGAAAGAAAGAGTGAAAAAGACTTTCGAGATGCCCTAAAAATACTATCAGTTTGGTCATGAGTCGACACTTGGAAAATGCTCAAGTGTCGACACTTCGATGAATCGACACTTGGGCAATTTTCCAAATGTTGACACTTGGTCAATTTCCAGGAAAAAATCAGAATAAAATAAAAAAAAATTTCAAAAATTCAATGAAGTGTCTAGGGTCCATTCTAAGATATAATTGAGAGGATTTAACAAGAATTTGAAGAGACTTCAAACAAAGGGATCAATGATGTCTAACTCTCTTTTAAGTTTGCAAAACCTATCTTCATTAAGGGGTTTTATTAAAATATCAGCAAGTTGTCTATCAGTACACACAAAATCAAGCATTATATCATCATTTTGTACATGATCTTTTATGAAGTATTGTCTTATTTCAATGTGTTTTCTTCTTGAATGTTGAACTAGATTTTTAGTTAAATTTATTGTACTTGTATTATCACATATTATGGGAGTTTTACTTAATTTGATGCCAAAATCTTCGAGTTGTTGTTTGATCCATAGAATTTGAGCGCAACATCTTCTAGCTACTATATATGCAGTTTCCATCATAGATAAAGCAATTGAATTTTATTTCTTGCTAAACCATGAGATTAAATTCATTCCAAGAAATTGGCAAGTTTCACTAGTACTTTTCTTATCTAGTTTACATCTAGCAATGTTTGCATCAGAATATGCAATCAATTCAATAGATGAATCTCTAGAGTACCATAGTCTAATATTAATAGTGCTATACAAGTATCTAAGTATGTGCTTAATAGTCAACAAATGAGACTCTTTAGAAGCAGACTGATATTTAGCACACATACATACACTGAACATGATATCTGGCCTACTTATAGTTATGTATAATAATGAACCAATGATACTTCTATAAAATTTTTGATCTACATTTTTACCTGATTCATCTTTATCAAGTTGACAAGAAGGGCTCGTAGGAGTACCTAAGGGCTTGTTGTTGTGCTTCCCAAACTTCTTTAAAATTTCTTTTGTATATTTAGCTTGGTTGATGAAGATCCTTCTTTGGTTTGCTTAATCTAGAGTCTGAGGAAGAAGTTTAACTCTCTAATCATGCTCATCTCGAACTCACCCTACATAAGCTTGGCAAACTCTTGACAAAGTATTTCATTAGTAGCAACGAAAATGATATCATCAACATAAACTTGTGCTACTAATAAATCATCATTTTTCTTTTTCAAAATTAGTATATTGTCAACATTGCCTCTAGAAAAAT
Organism: Areca catechu; assembly: GCA_021397845.1. Classification (NCBI taxonomy): domain Eukaryota; kingdom Viridiplantae; phylum Streptophyta; class Magnoliopsida; order Arecales; family Arecaceae; genus Areca; species Areca catechu. Next base: position 83,551,892 of record CM038052.1, read on the forward strand.
TATTTTCAAGCAACAATCTACTTAATCTATCATACCAAGCTCTTGGAGCTTGTTTTAAACCATGCAAAGCTTTATAAAGTTTAAAAACATGATTAGGGTATTCATGATTTTCAAAACCAGGGAACTGTTCAACATACACTTCTTCTAAAATAAAATCATTAAGAAAAGCACTTTTGACATCCATTTGAAATAACTTCAAAACTATAAAATAAGCAAAAGCAATCTAATTGCTTCTAGTCTAGCAACATGTGCAAAAGTCTTATCAAAATCGATACCTACTTCTTGATTATAACCTTTTCCAACTAATCTAGCTTTATTTCTAGTTACTAAACCATTTTCATCATGTTTATTTTTGAAAATCCATTTTGTTCCTATTATTAAAATATTAGAAGGTCTGTCAACTAAAGTCCAAATTTTATTTCTTTAAAATTGATTTAATTTATCTTGCATGGCATTTATCCAATTTGAATCTTTTTTAGCTTCTTCAATTGATTTAAGTTCTACTTGTATTACAAATGCTAAATAATCACAAACATTTCTTATTGAGGAACAAGTTCTTCTCCTTTTCAATGGATCACCAATTATAAGATCTTTAGGGTGTCCATGAGCATACCTTCATTCTTTTGGCAAAGGCTTGAGTGTTGATGCTCCAACTTCTTATACTTGTTCTTCATTTCCTTGATCACCTTCTTGCTCTTTGGAAGTGAAAGGGATATGCCCTATAAGCCAATCAATATTGTATCTCCCAAATCAATGTAATTGATAATATTCTAATAAAGGCATTATTTTTTGTCATACGCTGTGTATTATTATGATGAACCCCATAGATTAGGACTATGATTTTAGGGTTGTGATGAGATCATACCAGTGAGACCTAAAGTCTTAAAACCTTAATCTAAAATATTCCTAGTCAAAGGAACCCTGAGTAGGGGATCAGGGTTTTTTCCGGTAAGACTAGCACACCACGTATACTGGAAAGGGTGACTGCTATCACAGTCACTTGTGTATGACACTAATACTAGGATGTGGGTGCTCATTAGTGAATGAGTTCACTGATATGATCCAACTTGAGAACATCTAATAGAGTCTTAACTACATGTCAATAGAAGGTTCTCATAGAGGGAGTGGTACAAGTAATCCTTTGACCTGAGACTGCCATAAGTACCTTATGTACATGAACCCATCCTTTGGTTCAATCCTAATCATGACATTGAGTCATGCACAGGATTGATACTTGGAATGGTGAATTGTATATGAAGGTAATGAGTAGGTCAACAAAGAATCGATCATTCTTAGTAAGAGGAGATTGCATCCAGCTAGTTATCAATTTGATGATGATTTAGGGAATCTTTGATCAAAGTAAAGATATTAGAGATGGTTTCTAATATCAAGATAATTGAATCATCAATATAAGATTGAGCTAGAAATAAATATAATATTGGATTTGACATATATCCATATCCATAATTATATTTTAGGTGCAGGCTGATCGAAAGATTTAATTATATGGTAACTTTCTACTGAAGGGTAGTTTTGGTATTTCACCAGAATTTCCATATCTTCCGGGTAGACATGACACATTGCTAGACGTCAATCTTGTCTTGTGGGTTGATCAAATTTAAAGATCACTTATTAGGAAGAGTCCTAATTGATCAAGTCGGGTAAGCTCGATTTGACCTAAATCGATTAGAAAGAGTTCTAATCAAGTTAGGTCAACTTGTACTCAGACCTACTGCTGGCTGGATATGGAACCCAATGGATCACACACTTAAGAGGATTGATCAAGAGTTTAATTTGTAATTAAATCATCTTTGCAGGATAACACTCTAGCAGGTGTTGCAAACCCTAGCTTCTATTCGAATTGGATTTGAATTAGGGTTCCGAATTGGATCAATTTGGGTTCTAATTAGACCTAATTATAGCATAATTAAAATATATAGGACTTTGGGCTAACCCATGGCTAAGACTACATCTTAATTAACACCCAAGCCCATTCATATATGCCGCCCAAATTTTTTGTGCGCGTGGATAAGAGGAAAGACTCCACGCGTGCATGGACTCTTCATGCGCGCGTGAAGTCTTCTTATTTCACCGAGATTTTTACATATTGGCCGGTTATTCCCTATTAGCGCATCTCCTAATGACCATTAGATGGTCATCTAACGGTTTTGGGGATTTTGAGAAAGAAAGAAGGCGCTAACTCTTCCCGGTTGCGCGATATAATGTCTCTTCGGAGACTGAAATATCGCGACTTCCTTCTTCTTAAAACTTCATGACTTTTCTTTTAGGAAGAGCCATGAGTTTGAATCTGAAGGGCCGTGAGAAGGAAGGAGAGGGCGTGAGAAATGTGGAAAGCCAGGAGAAATTGTTTATGAAGAGTTGTGTTCCTTTGAAAAGACATTTTTTGTAGTCTTTTTAAGGAATAGAGGCTTCGGGTGTTTTTCTGATGTATGACAGAAGTTTTTTTTTATTTTTCTTTCCTTTCCAGGAGATTGATTCCTCCTTAGCTTGTTTAGGACACAAGAGTTTTCTTTTTACAGAGTTCTCTTCTCTGTTGAAACTCAAGTCTAAAACAAGAGATAGGAAGAATCTCTTGAATGGTAAAAGAAAAGAATATATACTCTATTTTATTTCCTTTTACATTAAGACATTAGTGTCTTAAATCCTCCTCCTCCTTCAAGACAAGAGTGTATTCTTAGGACAAGGTCTTAAGAAAGGGAGAGGAAGAAGAAAGAAAGGAAGTAAGAAGTCCCTACCGTGGAGTTTTTCAGCCATAGTCCTTTTGAGTTCTAGGAGAAGAATTCAAGTGAAGGAACTTTTGAAGAAGCAAGCATCTGGATCAATTTTATTGTGGATCACCATTGGAGGGTGGACATTTGGATGCCTGGTGAATTCAAAAGGGTCATTCAACATCAATTTTTGATTCTACATCAAAATTGGATTTAGCGATAACAGGTTGGTGCCCTAATTCTAATAGTGTAGGTTTGCATGTTTCTCATATGTTTTAATCCTGAATAAGGAGATCCTTGCTAAGGGTTTTGGTGTAAATTTCATCATTTTTGAAATTATCTTTTCACTGTGGTGCACTGGAATCCTTTCAGGAAGGTCCTTCATTGATGGTCATTTTTTCAATCTTTTGAATACCTGTTTCATCATCAATAATATCTTCTTTTCTAGAAGATGTCTCGTTAGTTTCATAAAAAATAACATGGATGGATTCTTCAACTAGAAGAGTTCTTCTATTGAAGACATTATATGCCTTGCTAGAAGTAGAGTATCTTATGAAGATAACCGCATATGACTTGGCATCAAATTTACTGAGATTATCTTTACCATTGTTTAGAATGAAACAACAGCATCCAAAAATATGAAAATAATTAATAGATAGTTTTTGACCTTTCCAAAGTTTGTAAGGCATTTTCTTTAAAATCGAATGGATTAAAACATGATTTAAAACATAGCATTCGGTGTTTATGGCTTCCATATAAAAATATCTTGGTAAATCATTTTTACAAAGCATTGTGCATGCCATTTCTTCTAACATTTTATTCTTTCTTTCTACCATCTCATTTTGTTGAGATATCCTAGGTATAGAAAAATTATGATTAATTCTATTTTTATTGCAAAATATTTCAAAGTCATGATTTTCATACTCGGTACCATGATCACTATGCAAAGAAATAATTGAAACACCTTTTTTATTTGAAATATTTTTGTGAAACTTAATGAATGCTAAAAAAGTTTCATCTTTATGAGCCAAAAACATTATCCATGTAAAACATGAATAGTCATCCACAATCACTAAACCATACTTCTTACCTCCCAAACTAGTTATTCTAGTTGGTCTAAAGAGGTCCATGTGAAGTAATTTTAAAGGTCCAGTTGTAGACACTACTCTTTTTGGTTTGAAAAAAGATTTTATTTATTTTCCAAGTTGACATGCACTACAAATCTTATCCTTTTTCAAAAGTATGTTTTGGCAAATCTTTTACAATATTTTTTTTGTTTAATTTTGAAAGCAAATACATACTAGCATGACGTAGTCTACAATGCCAAACCCAACTAGTTTCATTGATCTTGGCTTCCTTTGCCATTAGACATTGACCATTTTGCATAAGTAGATCATGAAGATCAACTATGGAAATGTTTCCATGCCTATGACCAATAAACATGATGCCATTGTCATCTAGACTAGATACCATGCACATAGAAGATTCAAAAATGACTTTAAATCCTTTATCATAGAATTGACTTATACTAAACAAATTGTGTTTCAAGCCATCATCAAACAAAATATTATCAATATAAGTAGAGGAGGTGATATGGACTTTACCTATACCGACATTTTTGCCCTTTCCATTATCACCAAATATCACGTTTCTACCATTTAAAGTTTCTAGAGATGAGAATTACCTTACATCCCCAGTCATATGTCTTGAGCAACCACTATCAAGATACCACATTATTCTTTTATCCTTGGTTGCAAGACACACCTATAAAATAGATCAAGTAGAAACTTTAGGTACCCAATTCATCTTGGGTCCTTTAGGGTTAGTTGAGTTGGTTCCTTTTGGAACCCAAACTTTTCTAATAGCATTTAACCTTCTTTTATCACACATATAAGATTTGTGTCCTAATTTACCATAAGTATAACAAGTAATGCTAGAGAAAGTAGGTACAAAAAATTTTTTAATATATTTTTGCTATATTTGGGATTTAAAACCTAAGCCATCTTTGTTAAAGATTGCTCTTTAGTTATTTAAAAGCATGTTTAGTTTTTCAGAACTATAGATAAACTTTTCAACAAATGGCTTCACTTTTTAAAGTTCTTCTTTGTATCTCTTATTTTCTAGGAAAAACTCCTTATTTTGTTTAGCAAGTTTTTCATTTGTAGAAAAAGTTTTGTCCTTTTTCAAAGAGTCTTTTTCTTTCAAAAGATCTTCTTTTTCATCTTTTAAGACAATTATTTGTTCATTCAAGTTTTTATTTTCTTGAATCAAACTATCATTTTCTATCAAAAACTTATTAGTTGATTTTGAAAGCTCTAAGTTTTGCTTTTTTAATTCTTTGTTTTTTAATTTAAGTTTTTGATATTCTATAACTAATTCATCAAAGACATTATGCAATTCATTAAAGGTAAACTCGTTTTTAGTTTCAGATCTTACCTCTTTTTTATTGGCCATAAAGCAAAGGTTGGCCACTTCTTGCTATTCCTCATCGAAGCTTGATTCTTCACTTTCGCTCCATGTTGCCATCATAGCCTTTTTTCTGATTTTTTTTTGCTCTTTTTGAGTGTGGGGCAATCCATTTTGTAGTGTCCCAGTTTCTTACACTCAAAACATATTGGTTGCTCTCTTTCCTTTTCTTTTTCTTTCTACTTGCTATGATCTCTTTTTTGTGGCTTTTTCTTATTGTTGAACCTCTTTCTTCTTATGAATTTCTTAAATTTTCTTGAAATGAGGGCTATTTCATCTTCTGCATCCTCTTCATCAGATTCATCACTTGACTCCTCCTTAGTTGTGGACTTGAATGCAATAGATTTCTTATTTTTGTCATTGTCCACTATTTTTTGCTTCAATGATAGCTCATATGTCATCAATGATCCTAAGAGCTGCTCAAGTGGAAGAGTATTAACATTTTTGACTTTTTTAATAGCTGTGACCTTTGGATTCCAAGAAGCCGAAAGAGACCTGAGAATTTTGTTGAGAAGTTCAGCATTAGAAATTACTTTTCCAAAACTCTTCATGCCATTAACAATATTAGTGAATCTAGTATATATTTTACTAATTATCTTAGTTGGTTTCATCCTAAACATCTCATAAGTATGAATGAGCATGTTTACTTTGATGGTCTTCACTTGATGTGTACCCTCATGGATAACTTCAAGTGTATCACAAATTTCTTTGGCAGAAGTAAAGTTGGATATTCTATTAAATTCACTTGGGTCAAGTACAAAAAATAATAAGTTAATGGTCTTAGCATTAAGCTCTACTTGCTTAGTGTCATTCTCATCCCAATCTTCTTCTAATTTAGGGGTGGGAATGCCATTAACCAAGATAGTTGGCTGATGAGGGCCATTAACTATAATTTCATTGGGTTTCTTGGGTTTCGATGGCATAGAGGAACAATGGATTTCAAAAAAAAATTTTCTTGAAACTCCAATCAACTTGAAACCCTAAGCCCAAGATCCCTTATTCATTACAATTAACAAGTCATGCAATTAGGGTTTGGAAAAATACTTGGAATGCTGATTCCTTCTTCTTTCCACTAGGCACACAAGTGCATGCCCTCTAGAGGTGATCCATATAGGAATTGATCCTAGGAAGCACTCCTAAGTAGGTTGCTTAAGCCATTAGGACACTTCTAATGGCTTTTCTTCCTTTGGCAACCCCTCCTTTCTTGCTCAGACCCTTGCCCTCCTGTAGAGCACTATGAGCACTCTCTAAATCCTTTCTTCACTCCCTTTTCCACTTCCTAAATCTTTTCCTAAACTCTTGTCTTAAAATGGTGGACTTGTCTTAAGACAAGACCTAAACACTAACAAGGGAGGGAGGAGACAAAGGAGAGTGTGGCATGGTGTAAGTGTAGGAAAGAAAGATGGAATCAGATAACCAATAGCCTAAACACCAATGGCTATTTATAGGAGAAGGAGAGGTGCCAATAATGGCTCTTCATCAGCCTTTGATCTGTCTATCAACAAATCAAATAAGACCCTTCATTAAGAAGGAGTCTTATCTTGAAGAGTCAAGACCCTCCATGCGCCAACCACCCTTTAGCCGATTCTTCTGATTATTTTGGGATTTTTTCTTCATGCCACATGGTATGTCATCGATGATAAAGCTTCTTAATTGGCATGGAAATGAAATGACTTATCCATCTGATAAGTTCCTTAAAGCAGAAAGACTCTCTGCTTACCATAACTTGCACCAATAATGAAGGTATGCAACCCTTCATATTATGCACGCCATAATTCACTCTGCCAACTTCATTTTCATCGGTGATTACCCACTTCAGATCAGCCTCATCCACAACCAAGGTATGCCTCATTTCAGATTCAACTGAATTCCCAAAAGCAGAATGAATTCACCCTTTCTATGCGCCAACAATGGAGAGTCATGACTCTTCATTTGTCGATCAACCTTTTCCATGCCATATGTCATCTTTGACCTAGTTAAAGTACATACAATATGGGTGTCAAAAGAAAGGGAAATAAATATACTTTCTGACCATATAATTTATTTTCAAGTAGGAGGTCTATTGGTCCTTCTACATTTTTTTGATTGCCGAGGCATCACTTAGGCGCCAAGAGTCCCATGCCCTTGGGACTCTTAGTATTTGGTGCATAAAAGCCAAGAAAAATATCAGATAAATTTTGATAAATTTGTTCCACTTAGGATTCAACCCAATTTAGGTATCTCATAAATTGGTTAGTCCATTTAGCAAACTTTTAGACCCAATTCAATTAGGTTAGGAGTAAGGTTAGCTTACACATGCTAGTGTGCAATCTAGCTAACCAATTAGGATCCCATGACCTTAACTAAATGCTAATTGACTTCCTATGCTAACTCCCTAATGTGCGTGACCCTTTGGGTTCCACTTCTAGCTAGTAGTAGGTCTAGGTCCAAGCCAATTCTATCCAATTGAATCCAATTGACCTAATTAGGTCAAATTGAGCTGACCTAAGTTGCCAATTCGAACCAGCTTTTGAATTGACTCATGAATCCAATCCAATTGATTCATAAAAACCCACAAGACATGATTGACGTTTAGTAACATATCATGCCTACCTAGAAGATGAAGAATTTGGTGAATAGTATCAAAATACCCTTCAGTGAAAAGTTACCGTGCAATTCAATCCTTCGATCTCCCTATATCTTGATTAAGTAGTCGGCATGGATAAATGTCAAACCCTAGCACTTAATTCTTTTAAATTTTAATTTGATAATGAAGACTCAATCAATGAATGATTAGAAACCCTATCTAATCTCATCCTACTTTCGCCAAAGACTTCCCGAGTCATCATTCGAAGAGATCACACGGGATAACTTCTTCTCTTACTAGGAGTGATCGATTCCTTGTTGACCTACTCATTATCTTCATACACAATCCACCATATCTAAAAACACCCCGTACATGACTTAATTACCATGAGTGAGTATGCACCAAAATATGGATTCATGTTCACAAGATACTATGGTAGTCTCAGGTCTAAGGATCACATGCACAACTCCCACTAAGAGAACATTCTTTTGACAAGTAAGTAAGACTTCCATTTGATGTTCTCTTGTCAGATCAGTTTAGTGAACTCATAATCTAATGAGCACCCACATCTTTGTATTAGTGTCTCTATACAAGTGGTTGTGAGACCAACCACCATCTCTATCGAGCATACATACGATGTACTAGTCTTTCTGGATTCATCGATCTCCGAATCGATTATCCAATGACTAGGAACATTTTAGATTAGGGTTTATAGGAACTTAGGTCTCACCATTATGATCTCCATCAAAACCCTAATTCCACTTCTTTAACCTATGGGGTTCATCATAATCTTGATAAGATGCAGCAGTATGATAATCAAAAGATAACTTTTATTGATAAATAATGTCATACATGAGTTGGAAGATCATAGAAATACCATTACAATGATTGACTTTTAGGGAACCATTCTTTCAATCTCACACTTACACTAAAGCCAATCGCCTTTGTATTTTATACCCATACAATCTAAGTAGCGATCAAGCTGCTACTTTAATAGTGCTTTAGCGAATGGGTCTGCTATGTTATTCTTTGTATCTACTCGTTCAACGAGAAAATCTTGTCCTTAAATGAGGTGGAAGCATCATAAGATGTGCCCGGGCTTATTATGGGACCTTGGTTCCTTAACTTGCACAACAACTTCAGTGTTACCATAATAAAGTGACACTGGTTGTTTTATAGTAGGAACCATGTCCATTTTTGTGATGAATTTATTCATTCACATAGCTTCCCTTATGGCTGCACTTGAAGCTATGTACTCTGCCTCAGTGATTGAGTCAGTTATAGTTTACTGCTCTATACTTTTCCATCTTAATACACCACCATATAGGGTGAAGACATACCCTGATATGGATTTGCTATCATCCGAATCTGATTGAAAACTAGAATCTGTATATCCTTCTAGTTTCAACTCTGATCCACCATATATTAAAAAAATATGTTTAGCCCATCTCAGGTATTTCAGAATAATTTTCACAACTTTTCAATGATCCTCCCCTGGATCAGCCTGGAACATGCTTACAATGTCCAAGGCATAAGCAACATCAGGCCTGGTACATAACATGGCATACATAATTGATCCAACAGCCGAAGCATAAGGGATCAAACTCATTCTCTCTCTCTCCTCCGGTGTCCTAGGATACATCTTCTTGGAGAAATGTATGCCTTAACTCATGGGCAAGTAACCTTTCTTCACTCCATGTTGAATCTCTTCAATATAAGGTCAATGTATCTGGATTGGGATAAGCCCAGCATCCTTTTAGATCTATTTCTATAGACCTTTATACCCAGTATATAGGATGCCTCTCTCAAATCCTTCATAGAAAACTACTTTGCTAGCCAAGATTTAATCGACTATAACATTGGGATATCAATCAGAATGATGAGTATGTCATCGACATACAAAGCTAAGAAAACAAGGGCACTCCCACTTGTCTTCTTGTACACACATGGTTCATCCACATTCTTGATGAATCTGAACTCCTTGATTGTTTCATCAAAGTGGATGTTTAAACTCCTCGATGCTTGCTTTAGTCCATAAATAGACTTCTTCAGCTTGCATACTTGGTTCGGTCTCCCATTTGAGACAAAACCCTCTAGCTGTGTCATATAGCCTTCTTCCTCAAGATTTCCATTAAGGAAAGCAGTCTTTATATCCATCTGCCATATTTCATAATCATAGTATGCTGCTATAGTAAGCAATATCAGAATGGACTTGAGCATGGTTACTGGTGAAAATGTTTCATCATAGTCAATGCCAAGTTTTTGTTTAAAACTTTTTGCCACCAGCCTGGCCTTGTAGGTCTCTACTTGAACATCTACTCCTATCTTCTTCTTGAAGACCCATTTACACCCTATTGGATTAATTACTTTAGGTAGATCTACCAAGGTCCAAACCTGATTGGAATACATGGAGTCCATCTTAGATTTCATGGCTTCTAGCCATTTTCAGAGTCTCCACTCGTGATAGCTTCCGTATAGGTCACAGGATCATCATCCTGTATGATATTGGCTTCATTATCATTCCCAATGACAAAGCCATATCTGAGAGTTGGACTTCACACTTTCTCTAACCTATGGAGAGGAGGTGTGTGTTGTGGTTGTTCTTGAATCTTAGGAATACTTGGTTGAGGAATTATTTCAGGTGTGTTGCCCAGGTGGCTTTTCCAAGAGGGGGGTGAATTAGGAATTACAAAATTTTTGCAAGTATGTATACAAGTAATTCCTTTTAGTGGTTGAGTGCTGTGTTAATCAGAGAATAAGCGCAGAAGTAGAAAAGTAAATCAAGCACAACATAAATAAGGCAAGTTTATAGTGGTTCGGAGCAACCCAGCTCCTACGTCCACTATCCAAGTTCACCACTCGGGATTTTCACTATATCTCCCAAACCGGAATACAGTCGGATTGCTTTATAGGCTCACAATTCTAACCTCTACACTTTGGTTTTTAAACCAGGCTCACCAAAGAAACCCATACTAGGTTTTCACAGGCTCACCTAGAACATCTACACTTTGGTTTTGAAAAGGCTCACCAGAGAAACCTATTTGGTTTTTATAACCGGGCTCACCAACAACCCAAATATTTTAAGAATAAAATAAGAAAAGCAACAATAATGACAAACTCTGTTGTCTGGTGGTTGCCAATGCAGCTCGAGTGAAGCTCAGTTGAATGCTCTTCAATGCACTTCAATGGCTTCCTAGCTTTCCTCAAAAGATGCTTCAAGCTTTTGGTAAGAGTTGGTGAAGGCTTGAAGGTTGACTTCAAAGCTCAAGTGCTCTCTCCTCTTACTTCAATAAATATTCAATAACTGTTCATTAACTCATTAGTCTCTTCAAGGATGTTCTCATACCTCATTTATAGAGACTTCAACTACCTTCCCATGATTTTGAACGTTGCAGATCGTTGGGAAGTGATAGGTTACCGTTGGAGCACATTTGGAATTCAAAAACAGAAAACTAGAACTAGCCATTGGAGGCGACCCCGTCATTCCAGTCGGGTCGGCTGGGTTGAACACCAGTCAGCTAGGTTCCATAGTTGAGAAAATGGTTCACTCTGGACGAGTCGGCTAGGCTAAAATCCAGTCGGCTTGGATCCTTTAGATTCTCAGAACGTTCTCAACCATGTTCTGGACGAGTCGGCTTGGTCTTGGTGCCAGTCTGCTGGATTTGTGTGCCAGAGAACTTCTTTCTTGTGCTAGTGCCAGAGTCGGCTGGTTCCTCCATCTAGTCGGCTCGAGAATGGTTCTTCAGCCAGATCAAATTCAATCTTCCAGAACTCTTGTCCCCTGCTTTGAAGACTTCTTCAAGGTCTTCTTACAATAAAATCAAGAAAAATTGAAGCTTGAAAACTACTAGAAGTAACCCTTTATCTTTTATTTAAGTAGGAAGTTTTTGTTGGGTTCTTCTTTACAAGATTCTAATCACTTTACAACTCAATACAAAGCAATAAGGATAGTAGGATTTAGAAAGTATGTCAATGTAGTTGTCCTACAAAAACTTGTCAACCATTTGAAGAGTCGTTAGATAACCAGATGTATGCTCCAATGTTTTGTTATCATCAAAATCACTTTAGGGTTCAACAATCTTCATCTTTTTGATGATGACAAAATACTGGGCATGAAAAGAATCTATTCTATTCACAAGTAGATGTATATCATAGTAAGCATTTACACTTGTTTGACAAATCAAAATATCAACTGTATTCTTAAATGTATATTAATATATGCTATACAGTTATACACAAAGCCAATTTTATAAAATGTATGTGTTAAAGAATAAGTGCTTGTATGTATCAAGCAGCATTAAGTATTGACAGTTAGATGTAATAAGTAGAGAGCAACAAAGTACTCATTAAAGCAAATTAAGCATGTAAATTGAACATGTGTATCTCCCCCTTTTTATAAAATTTCTAATCAATATGAAATTTCTCTAAATTTCTCTCCCTTTATCATTCAATTGAACAATTCAGCAGGAAAAGTATGCAAAGATCATTCAAAAATCATTAAGCTCCCCTTGTCTAATTAACTTTATTTGTTATATTCCAATTCATTAAGTTTCTTCATTCATGCACTCTATTGTATAATAGTTCTCCCCCTTTTTGTCATCAAATCAAAAAGATTAAATAGTTAAGCTCAGATTTTAAATAGATTGAGAATGTATCAAGATTTGTTTGAGATATTTTTACTTTCTCAAATTAGAGAGAGAATTCTACTAAAAAAAGAGACAGTGTTAACAGGATGAAACAAATATACAATAGTGTCCAAAAAAGTTATTCATTGCATTTCTATCAAAAAAAATTCAGTACATCAAGCATTACATAAGCTTAAAAAAGCTTCCAAAAAGTATAGAAAATACTAAAGACCATACTAAAGACCTATTCACTATCAGACTCTTCTTTAGGTACATTGCTAGGTGTACTAGCACCATACCAAGAAGCAAGTCTAGGTGGTCTGCTAGAGGATGCATGAGGTGGAGGTGCTCTAGAGTGGTGAGAGGTAGTAGGAGCCCTAGTGGAAATAGGAGGAGGATCATACAAGGGTCTGGTCCTAGCAGTGACCTCCAAGGATCTAACAGTGCCACAGATGGAAACCATCTCTATCCAGATTGCTCCAAGCTGTTGTTCCTTATCCTTGAGGCTTGCTGGTACTTTGTTCACTGCCTCCTTCATCTCACCGATTTCCTTTTGCATTGATATAAGCTCTGAAGCTTGGACATTGGCAAATGCTTCGGCAGATCCTCTAAGTCTTCCAAGCTCTGACCTGATGATCCCAATGCCTCTAGTATAGTCATCTACCATTTGTCTAGTTTCTGTAATTGTTCCTAATGTGCATTTGGCTTCATTCAGTTTAGTTTTGTATTCCTTCAAAGTTGCATCCGCAGATTTCATTATTACTTCAGAACTAGAAGAGATATAATCTAGGATTGATTGAAGTTCTATTTGTGGAGCAGATCTTGATGCTTCTATTGCTTCAACCTTTCCTTGTAGATTTGAAACATGTTCTTCTAGCCTATCCACTCTGCTGTCTACTGACTTTTTCAGATCACCAAATAGAGAAGTAATTATTCCTATCAGTGTATCAGTCAAAATTCTCATCTGTTCTTTAATCTAATTTTGGAGGATTGGAGGATGTGATGCTGCAGAAGGGTAGTCCGGTAGAGGTATATCAGCTGCAGGCAAATCAAACTCATGTGCAGGCATGTCAAAAATAGGAGAAAGTGCTCTAGCCTCCTTAAAAGTAGTAGCAGGCTCAGAAATAAGTGATTCAGGCTCAGGTACAGGCATAGAAGATGTTCCAGCTTCAACTGTAGCAGTGACAGCAGGTTCTTCATCTCCTTCTTCTTCCTCTTCACTACTTGAGCTGCCTATAGCCCTGACATTTGTACCTTTTTTCCTCCAAACTCCTTCAACTTGGAAGTAACCCATCCTCTCTAGTGATTTGGAAGTGTAGACATATGTATGGTGTAGTTCAACTCCATCTTCACCTTCCAAACTCACTATTTGAGACTTAAACCGTAGGGTTAGCATCATTCCATAGGGTAAGCATGACTTTCCTTTCTAACTGTCTCCTTTATTTGCATAATTATAATGTTGGATAGATTTACAGGAGTCTTCTCCAATATGTGTTCCATAAGGCATAAGACTTTTTCACTCACCCAATCAAATCTTCCTGTCCTTTGCAAGAATATTCTGCAGATAAAGTTATGTAGCAACCTCATTTCTGGAGACAGGGTATTAGCAAACACTGTTCCAATTCCACTAACATCTTCTTTGTTTAAGATTGTTCTTAAAACATTTTCTCTATTGTCAATCACTAGGAATTTCACTCCATCTGAAGGTAAGTCCAGTAAACCATGTAGAAATTCTTCAATGACAATAATTCTTTTTCATTTTACAGTTGACTCAACATGATGTGTTCCCAATCTTAGATTTTCATAAAAACTTCTAACAAGAGAGCGGTAAGTCTTTTCATTTAAAGAGCAAAACTTTCTCCATCCTTGATCATGAATCAAATCTCCGATTTTTAACCCAATCTCCTTGATAAATTCAAAGTTAATGCGACGCCCAGAGGTTATCGATCTTGTATCCATCGAAGGGACTTGACTTGGAATGGTTGTAGCATCCCTTGCGGCTTCTTCCACAAGTTCCTCACTGTGAACGGTGGCGGTCGGCTCTTCTTGACGCCTTTTGGTCCTTCTTTCCCTTTCAACAGATGGAGCAGCCCTAATGGAGCATTTCCTGGTAGCACGCTTGGGAGCCATTGATAGGAAAGATTAAAAACTAAGAGTTGGAGATCATAGAAGGGAGATAGAAGTCTTTGGAGTACGATTAGGAGAGGAACGAACCGTTAGAGAAGATAAAATAGAGGTTAAACGGCTTGGAGAAGGGTTTATAATCCAAAGTAAAACACCTAGGTAAGAAATTCTAGTCGACTCGAATAGTCCTAAAAGGACTCGAGTCGTTTCGGCCAGAACTCTCCCAAAACAATCAAAGAATCTAGTCAACTCGAAAAAGCTCGAGCTGGCTAGGCTAGAACTCGCTCAAAACTCTCAAAAAATCTAGTCGACTCATTTTAAGAACCAGTTGACTCGAACAGAGAAATTAGAGTTTTGGAAATTTTGATCATAAATCAGAAAACTTTTGAAGAAAATCTCAAAGGAAATTAAGGCTCTATGAAATAGAATAAAATCAGGAGGTTTTCTAGATAATGTTTCCTTAAATTTGAAGGAATTAGGTTAGAGAATTTAGAAAGGATCGCAAAGTCCTAATTTACTCCTAATTAGTTCAAATCAATCTTGATTATGTGGTTTAGTAAATATGCCAGCTAATTGATATTTAGTAGGAACAAAATCAAGCACTATATTACCATTTGAAACATGATCTCTAATAAAATGATGTCTAGTTTCAATATGCTTGGTTATAGAGTGTTGAATTGGATTCTTTGTCAAATTGATAGCACTTGTGTTATCACATTTAATTAGAATTTTAGATTGTGATACACCAAAGTCTTCAAGTTATTGTTTAATCCATAACACTTGAGCACAACAACTACCAGCAGCCACGTACTCAGCCTCAGCTATGGACAGGGCTATGGAGTTTTGCTTCTTATAGTGCCATGAGATTAAATTCAACCCTAGAAATTGGCATGTACCACTAGTACTTTTTTTATCTATTTTAAAACCAGCATAATCAGCACAAGAGAATCCAATCAAATTCAGGATAGAATGTTTAGAATACCAAATTCCTAAATTACTTGTTCCCTTCAAGTATTTAATTATTCTTTTAATAGGAAGCATATGTGTTCCTTTTGGTGATGACTAAAATCTAGCACATACACATACACTATATAATATGTCAGGTCTACTTGCAGTCAAATACAATAAGGATCTAATCATACCTTTATATAGCTTTTGGTCAACATTGGATCCATTTTCATCTTTGTCCAATCTACAAGCTGGGCTCATGAGTGTGCTCATTGATTTGCTACTCTCCATACCAAACTTTTTAATGATTTCCTTGATGTATTTGGCTTGATTGATGAAGATGCCTTCCTTTGTTTGTTTTACTTGAAGTCCAAGGAAGTAGTTCAGTTCGCCCATTAAGCTCATTTCAAATTCTCCCTGCATAAGCTTACCAAATTCTTTACATAGAGATTCGTTAGTTATACCAAAAATGATATCATTAACATATATTTGTACAATTAAGATGTCATTATTCTTGTTTTTGATAAACAAGGTTTTGTCTACATTTCCTCTTGAAAAATTATTTTCAATTAAGAAAGTACTAAGTCTATCATACCAGGCTCTTGGTGCTTGTTTCAAATCATACAATGCTTTGTTTAATTTAAATACATGGTTTGGAAAAGAGTGATTTTCAAAACCTGGTGGTTGTTCCACAAAAACTTGTTCAGAGATAAAACCATTAAGAAATGTACTTTTTACATCCATTTGAAAAAGTTTGAAATTCATGTAGTAATCAAATGCAAGTAGTAATCTAATGACTTCTAGTCTTGCTTCGGGTGCATAAGTTTCATCAAAATCAATACCTTCTTCTTGGTTATATCCCTTAGCCACTAATCTAGCTTTGTTTCATATAATGTTTTCTTGCTCATCTAATTTATTCCTTTATACCCATTTGGTTCCTATTATTGGATGGTCCAGCATGTCTATCTATAAGTGTCCATACCTTATTCCTTTCAAACTGGTTTAATTCTTCATGCATTGCCATCATCCAGTTTGGGTCAGCCTCAGCTTCTTCTAAGCTATGGGATTCTATTTGTGGCACAAAGGCTAGGTAATCATGTGCATCCTTATGTGCAGACCTAGTCCTAACACCGTGTGAAGGATCTCCTATGATTAATTCTTTAGGATGAGATGTAACATACCTCCAGTCCCTCGGTAGATCGGTGTGATCCTTACTTACCATTTCTTCTCCATGGTGAGTATCTTTATCTTGAATGCTTGAGTCATCCATTCCTTTTTACAATATACCTACATCATTATCTATGCACTCTTCTTGTCTAGAAGGTGTAGGGTTAG
Source organism: Areca catechu (assembly GCA_021397845.1). Lineage (NCBI taxonomy): Eukaryota > Viridiplantae > Streptophyta > Magnoliopsida > Arecales > Arecaceae > Areca > Areca catechu. The sequence goes on from CM038052.1 coordinate 83,568,685, forward strand.
TTTCAATAAATACAACATGAATTGACTCTTCAATAGTAAGAGTCCTTTTATTAAAAACCCGATATGCTTTCCTATGTAATGAATAACCTAGGAAAATTGCATCATCAGCTTTAGAATTAAATTTTCCTAAATTATCTTTTTCATTGTTATGCATAAAGCATTTGCAACCAAACACATGAAAATAACTACTATTGGATTTTCTATCATTCCAAAGCTCATAGGGGGTTTACTTTAAAATAGGACAGATCAAAACATGGTTTAAAATATAGCATGCAGTGTTCACCGCTTCTGCCCAAAAGTATTTGGAAAATTGCCTTCGCACAACATTGTGCAAGCCATTTCTTCAAATGTCCAATTTTCCCTCTCTACAACACCAGTTTCTTAAGGTATTCTAGGAGCGGAGAAGTTGTGATCAATGCCAAATTCAGTACATTAATCTTCAAAAAATTGATTTTCAAATTCAGTTCCATGATCACTTCTAATTGAAATCAAAGATAAGTTCTTTTGATTTAAAACCTTTTTATGAAATTTTCTGAAAACATGAAAAGTTTCATCTCTTGAAGCAATAAACAAAACCCAAGTAAATCTCGAAAAGTCATCTACTATCACAAGAGCATATTTCATACCTCCTAGGCTTGTGGTCCTAGTAGGTCCGAAAAGATCCATGTGAAGTAGTTCAAGTGGTCTTGTTGTAGAAACTATATTCTTTGATTTAAAACTCCCCCTAGTTTGTTTAACCATTTGGCATGCATCACAAACATGATTTAAATCAACTTTAAACTTAGGCATGCCTCTAATAAGATCTTTAATAATTAATTTGGCAATAGTATACATGCTAGCATGACCTAATCGTCTATGCCATAGTAAACCCGACTCTTTGGTCTTAGCATTCATTGCAACTAGACTAGGGCAACTGGACATGGCAAGATCATTAAGATCTACCACATAGATATTCTCAAGTCTATGTCCAATGAACTTATTACTAGAATCTAAAGAGTTAGTTACTATATACAAAGAAGATTCAAACACAACCTTGAAGCCTTTATCACACAATTGACTTATACTTAAGAGATTATGCTTCAACTTGTCCACTAGCAAAATATTTTCAATAAAAGTGAAGGAAGTTATTTTGATCTTACCAATACCGATTATTTTTCCTTTGCCATTGTCTCCAAAGGTGACCATTCCTCCTTTCATTTCAAGCATGATAAATTGGTCCTTGTCATCCGTCATATATCTTGAGCAGCCACTGTCTAAGTACCACCTTTTCTTCAATCTTTGGGCCACAAGACATTCATGCAAAATAGTCAATGAATTCTTTTAGGTACCTAAGCTACCTTGGGTCCTTGCAGGTCAACAAAGGTGGTTCCATTGGGAACCCAAATCTTTCTTACAATCTTAAAGACATTTCTAGAATTATTGCATTCAAAAGCTTTATGTCTTATTATATTGCAAACATAAGATACAACTTTAGAATTTTTAATAGAAGCAGAATTTAAAGATCTAAAAGTTGATGTAGTTGATGCAGATTTTGAACTTTTTAAAATATATGCATTTTTGCTCAAGTTCTTAGGAACATACAATAAAGACTTTGAAGTTGAAACAGTTTTTGGTGTAGCTAAAACCTTTTGTGATAAAACATTTTGAACAGGTACTTTAGATTTCACAAAAGTAGTTGCTAAAAATTTCATTCATAAAAGAAGTTTTAAAACCAATTCCAGCTTTGTTTCCTGAAATTCATTATTTTTTTAAAATTAACTCAAGCTTATTTGAAGACAAAGTAAGTTTTTCAACTAAAGGCTTGAGTTTTGTAACCTCTTTTTTCAATTCAGTGTTTTCAGTGAGTAAATCATTGTTTTTCCTCTCAAATAAAAGATTTTCATTTTTCAGCTTTTTAATTTTTTCAGAAAAATCATGCAGTTCTTTTTGTAATAAAAGGTTCTTTTCTGAAATTTCATCTTTTTGTTTGAGTAAAGAATCATTCATATTTTTCAATGATTTTATCTTTACTCCATCTTTCTTAAATTTAAATAATAAATCATGAAAAGCATAATTTAATTCATCAAATGTAAATTCATTGCAATTGTTATGAATCTTACCTCATCTTCGAGACCCATTAAACATAGATTTGCAGTCTTGGTGGTCTCTTCTTCTTCAGATGAAGATGATTCTTCACTGTTGGACCATGTGGCAACCATGGCTTTCTTCTTCTTTTTCTGTCTGAAGGATTTCTTCAATAGAGGACAGTCTGGACGTATGTGCCCCGGCTTCTTGCATTCGTAGCATGTGGGGACTACTTCTTTATCTTTCTCTCTATCCTTTTCCTTTTCTTTTTCATAATCCTTCCTATGAAATTTTTGGTTGTATCTTCCTTTCTTTCTTTCCATAAATTTTCTAAATCTCCTCAAAATCATTATAATGTCATCATCTTCCAGGTCATCATTGGAGGAGGTGCTTTCTTCTTCAGATTCTTCATCATCCCTCTTTGATTCGATAGCAGCTCTGAAGGCTATTATTTTCTTTTTCTTCTGTTCATCTTCAGTTCTGTGCTGCATTGTCAACTCGTGGGTGATGAGTGATCCCAGTAGTTCATCCAGCAGTAGTGTGTTGAGATCTTTAGCCTCCTAGATTGTAGTCATTTTGGGATCCCATTTGTTAGGTAGAGAACTGAGTATCTTCTGAACTAGATCGGCATTCGAGTATACCCTACCAAGACTCTTCAAACCATTAATAATATCTGTAAATCTAGAGAACATGACAAAAATTATTTCAGAAGGTTCCATTTTAAACAATTTATAATTATGAACTAATAGATTTATCTTTGAGGTTTTTACTTGGGAAGTACCCTCATGGGTCACTTCGAGTTTGTCCCAGATTTCTTTTACTGAAGAGCAAGTGGAAATTCGGTTGAACTCATTTGCATCCAAAGCACAATATAATAAATTCATTGCTTTGGCATTCAATTCTCCCATCTTCATGTCATGATCATCCCAGTCCTCTTCAGGCTTAGGGATGTCTACGCCATGAACTTTGATCGTGGAAATGTGTGGCCCTTTTAAGATGACCTTCCATAATTGAAAATCTACAGCTTGAATGTAAATTTTCATTCGTGCTTTCTAATAGGAATAATTAGTGCCTGTGAATAGTGGAGGTCTATTTGTTGACTGGCCTTCAACCAAGGATATACTCATGGGATGAGCCATCAAACATTACTCAAATAATCAGAGACACTTCTCTGATACCAGCTGTTGCACAGGTGGCTTTTCCCAAGAAGGGGGTGAATTGGGAATTACAAAATTTTTGCAAGTATGTGCACAAGTAATTTCTTTTAGTGGTTGAGTGTTGTGTTAATCAGAGAATAAGTGTAGATGCAGAAAAGTAAATCAAGCACAACACAAACAAGGCAAGTTTATAGTGGTTCGGAGCAACCCAGCTCCTACGTCCACTACCCAAGTTCACCACTCGGGATTTCCACTATATCCCCCAAACCGGAATACAGTTAGATTGTTTTACAGGCTCATAATCCTAACCTCTACACTTTGGTTTTTAAACCGGGCTCACCAAAGAAACCCACACTAGGTTTTCACAGGCTCACCTAGAACCTCTACACTTTGGTTTTGAAAAGGCTCACCAAAAAAACCTATTTGGTTTTTACAACCGGGCTCATCAACAACCCAAATATTCTAAGAATAGAATATGAAAAGAAACAATAATAACAAACTCAGTTGTCTAGTGGTTGCTAATGCAGCTCGAGTGAAGCTCAGTTGAATGCTCTTCAATACATTTCAATGGCTTCCTTGCTTTCCTCAAAAGATGCTTTAAGCTTCTGGTAAGAGTTGGTGAAGGCTTGAAGGCTGACTTCAAAGCTCAAGTGCTCTCTCCTCTTACTTCAATAAATATTGAACAACTGTTCATTAACTCATTAGTCTCTCCAAGGATGTTCTCATACCTCATTTATAGAGACTTCAACTGCCTTACCTTGATTTTGAACGTTGTAGACCGTTGGGAAGTGAGAGGTTACCATTGGAGCACTTTTGGAATTCAAAAACAGAAAACTGAAACTAGCCATTGGAGGTGACCGCGTCATTCCAGTCGGCTTAGACAATCTTCTAGTTAGCTCGGATCAAATTCGGGTCGGCTGGGTTGAACACCAGTTGGATGGGTTTCACAGTTGAGAAAATGGTTCACCCTGGATGAGTCAGCTAGGCTGAAATCCAGTCGGCTCGGATCCCTGAGATTCTCAGAATGTTCTTAACCATGTTCTAACCGAGTCGGCTGGGCCTTGGTGCCAGTCGGTTGGATCTGTGTGCCAGATAACTTCTTTCTTGTGCTAGTGCCAGAGTTGGTTGGTTCCTTCATCCATTTGGCTCGAGAATGGTTCTTCAGCCAGATCAAATTAAATCTTCCAGAACTCTTGTCCCATACTTTGAAGAATTCTTCAAGGTCTTCTTACAATAAAATCAAGAAAAATTGAAGCTTGAAAACTACTAGAAGTAACCCTTTATCTTTTTTGATCTAAGTAGGAAGTCTTTGTTGGGTTCTTCTTTACAAGATTCTAATCACTTTACAACTCAACACAAATCAATAAAGATTGTAGGATTTAGAAAGTATGTCAATGTAGTTGTCCTACAAAAACTTGTCAGCCATTTGAAGAGTTGTTAGATAACCAGATGTATGCTCCAATGTTTTGTTATCATCAAAATCACTTTAGGGGTCTACAAGGTGTAGGTTGAACTTCTTCAAGTTCAAATATCCTCTCATTGCCCTTTTCTTGGATAAACTCATTTTCCAAGAACGTGGTATGCCTATTGACAATGACCTTTTACTCAGGATGGTAGAAAAGGTAACCCATACCTTCTTATGGATATCCTACAAACCTGCACTTGTCCACCCTACCACTTAGCTTATGTCCAAAAACATTCCTGATATAAGCAAGGCAACCCCAAATCTTAAAATATTTAAGACTTGGCCTTTTCTCATTCCATAATTCATATGGAGTGCTCTTAACTACTTTTGATGGCACCCTATTCAATATGTAGGTAGCAGTATCTATGGCATAACCCCAGAAGGATACTGGAAGATCTGTGAAGCATATCATGGACCGGACCATGTCCAACAAGGTTTGGTTCCTCCTTTCTTGTACACCATTTAGCTGTGGTGTGCATGGAGGAGTCCATTCAGAGAGTATGCCTTTGTCTTTGAGATATTTAAGAAACTCACTAGACAAGTATTCTCCTCCTGTAACAGATCGAAGGATTTTAATACTATGTCCAATTTGTTTCTCAACCTCACTTTGATACTCTTTGAATTTCTCAAAGGCTTCGAACTTATGTTTCATAAGATACGCATATCCGAACCTTGATAAGTCATCAGTAAAATTGATGAAATAAGATTATCATCCTCTAGCCTGGGTTGTATAGGACAACACATATGTTGAAAGATTGTGCCCTGAAAGCCAATTGAAATATTGTAATTTTGATCCCAAAATCAATGAATTGACATTTTATAAGGGCATTATTTTCATCATTTGCTGTGTCTTTTTGATTTTATGATGAACCCCATAGATTAGGGCTATGGTTCTAAGGTTATGATGAGATCATACCAGTGAGACCTAAAGCCTTAAAACCCTAATCTAAAATATTCCTGGTCGATGGGACATTGAGTTGGGGATCAATGTTTCCGGCAAGACCAGCACATCCTATATATGTTTTGTAATAAGGGTGACTGATCTCACAGTCACTTGTGTTTGACACTAATACTAGGATGTGAGTGTTCATTGGAGAATGAGTTCACTGAATTGATCCAGATTGAGAATATCTAATGGAACCTTATCTGTTTGTCAATAGATAATTCTCATAGTGGGAGTAGTGCATGTGGTCCTTTGACCTGAGACTACCATAGTACCTTATATACTGAATCCATACTTTGGTTCGCAGTCAATCATGACACTGAGTCATGCACGAGGTGATACTGGTTATGGTGGATTGTATATGAAGGTTGTGAGTAGGTCAACAAGGAATTGATCAGCCCTAGTAAGAGGGAATAGCATCCAGCTAATTTCAAATGATGGATTCAGGAAACCTTTGATCAAAGTATGAACATTAGAGTTATTTTCTAATGGTTCATTAATGAATCATCATTATAAAGATTGAGCTAGGGATGAATATGAAAATTGGATTTGACAAATATCCATATTCCTAATCATATTCGGGATGCAAGTTGATCAAAGGACTGAATTGCCCGGTAACTCACCACTGAAGGGTATTTTGGTAATTCCACCAAAATTCCACATCTTCCGGGTAGACATGATACGTTGCTAGACGTCAATCTTGTCTTGTAGGTATATGATTGAGTCATGGTAATTCAAATCAGTCAATTTGAATTAGATTCTAATTGACCGAGTCGAGCTAGTTTGAGTTGACCTAAATCGGCTTAGTTGAGATCTAACCGAATTAAGTCAAATAGCACTCGGACCTACTGCTGGCTAGGTGTGGAACCCAATGGGTCACACACAAAATAAAATTGATGAAGGATTTAATTTGGAATTAAATCATGTTTGCAGGATAAACACACTAGCATGTGTTGCAGACCAAATTTCTATTCGAATCAGATTCGAATTTGGTTCCGAATTGGGCTTAATTGGGTTCTAATTGAACCAGATTAAGGTCCAATTTAATTTTTAGGACATTGGGCTAACCCATGGCTGAACCCAAGTGAATTTAATTCACTGAGACCCTCTCTCCAAGCCGCCCCCTCCCTCTTCTCACCCGCGCGCGCCAAGAAAGAAAAGTCCACGTGCGTGGACTTCTCTTAAAATGCGTGAGAAACAAAACGTCGGAGAAAAAAATATGAAAAGGGGCATTTTCAGATCATTGTCTGGCGCCCTTGGATCTGGATCTGATGGCCAGAAAAATTTAAGAAAAGGATCCGTCGCTTTTCGGTCGCAAATCCGTCTCCAAAAGTCGCGATCCTTCCTGAAGTTTTTCCGAGAGTTCTCCTCGTCGGAAAAACGAAAATCAAATCAGAGAATCGTGATTTTTGGTTGAGGGGATGCGTGAGGGATGAGGGATCGTGATCCCTGGGGTTTCAGAGGGTTGCGTTGTTTCGAGATGACACCCCTCTGAGATCTATAAATAGGGTTGGGGTTCTCGGGGGTTTTCACGCAACATAGTTCAGAGATCCAATTCCCTCACTTCCTCTCCAGAATACTCCTTCCTCTTGTTCTTGTTGGGTATTGTTTCTCTTACAGAGGTATCCTCTGTCGAAACTCTGACCCTAAACAAGAATAAGAAGAAGGTCTTGAACGGTAAAGGAAAGAACAGGGAAAGGATCTTTTCTTCTTTTCTTTCTTGAATTAAGACTTTGACTGTCTTAATTTTTTTCTTCCAATTCAATTCAAGAAAAGGGATTCAAGAAAGGGAATTCTTGAAGAAAATTCAAGAAGAGGAAAGAAGGAAGAAAAGGAAATTTTCAAGAAAGAAAATTTCAGCCTAAAGGTCCAAGAATTGAATTCTTGAAAAAGAATTCAAGAAGAGGAACCAAGAAATAGAAATTTTGTCTTCATTGTTTTTCTGTGTGGATCACCATTGGAGGGTGAACATTTGGGCGCCTGGTGGAGATTCAGAGTTTGGATTTTGCGATACAGGTTAGTATCTTGATTTGAGATTAAATCTTATATAAACATCTTATATGTTTTTAATTCTTTTAAGGAGATTTTGGGTTGAAGGTTTGGTGAAGATTTCATTAAGATAAAAATTTTTTGAAATCTATGATTCCGCCTTGCCACCGAACCTTACAGTGGTATCAGAGCCTCCTTATAAAGATTAAAATATATATTCTGAATTTTAGATGCATTTTTATAAAAGTAAGATGAGATGTAATATATGTTTGTTATAATGTCACCAATTAGGGTTTTCACTCAAACCCTAATTGTTGTAGAGATATGCATAGAGATCTAGTCATCATACTGAAATAAGGTTGCCCTGGCATAATGGTGGATCCATTATGTGGTAAATGGTTGTCCTAGTATGATGACACACTAATCACATTTTTGTGTTAATTATGCATATATGTTTGAAGTATGCCACTAATTAAGGTTTTCACTTAAACCTTAATTTGCATAGAGATATGTTTAGCCTTCTAGTCATCATACTGAAATAAGGTTGCCCTGGCATAATGGTGGATCCATTATGTGGTAAATGGTTGTCCTAGTATGATGGCACACTATGGCACATATTTGCTAGAATGTGCTTTGTTTTAATAAACCCCTCTTTAACAACATATTAAGTTGTAGTGTCATATACCAAAAGCAAAAATAATCAATATGATTAGTTTATCATTCGGTGTCTAGGAAAAGTGGTTCATGATCGGTAAAGAGGACGTGGTTTTTAATTGGTTCCGTTGACTGACCTGGCCAATTCTTATTGGTGTCTAAGGAAAGCAATGGGGGGACTCCCACCACTCTCCCACTTACCTGGCCGGTATGATTAACTTAATTATTGATTAATATGCTCAGTGTAATATTCACTACATATGGCTTTCCTTCATGCCAAGTCATTATTATGTTATGATCCATATTAGGTTTGTTGTGTACACACAAGGCCTTTTCATTATGGTGACTAACATAATTTTTTCTTGGTACATTTGATGCTTATGGAATGATTTAATATAATACTTTGTTGTGAACACACAAGGGTATTATGATTAATATCATGACTATATAGCAATGAAGGGTCTGACTTAACTAAAATATTATAGTTTGTTGTGTACACACAAGACTATTAATATTTTAGAGGCCAAGATAAGTTGAGAATTGTATGAATTACAATTGGAAAGAGTTTTTCCTACCTTTGAACTTATATAAGATTTGTTGTGTACACACAAGGTCTCTTATAAGGAATTAGGATCTCAACCCCACTAAGAGAACCAATTAGGGTTTTCTCGATCATCACATTGAGGGTTATGATGCTTGATAAAATAGTGGGAGACATAATTAAGTTAAAGTCCTAATTTAATTATGTTTTGTCAACATTGATTGTCTGCTTATGTAATGTTGTTTGTTAATGTAGATTAAATGGCCTCTTCACTCTCACTCCGTAGCATTCTTGATGCAAATAAATTGACTGGACCAAACTATGTTGATTGGTTGAGAAACCTGAAGATAGTACTCAGCCAAGAAAGAATTTCTTATATTCTTGATACCCCAACCTTGGAACCATTAGGGGAAGATGCCTCGCAAGAGGATAAGACTACATATAACACGTGGCAAAATGACTCACTTACTGTCAAGTGTATAATGCTTGCCTCTATGACCAATGAGTTACAGAGGCAACATGATAGCATGGACACAAACTCCATATTGCTCAATTTAAAAGAACTTTATGGAGAACATAGTCGAACTGCAAGATATGAAATATCTAAGCAGTTATTCCGTGCAAGGATGACAGAAGGTACATCCGTACAAGACCATGTATTAAAGGTTATTGACCTAATCACCCGATTGGGTCAATTGGGTTTTGTTATGGATGGGGAGTTGAATCAGGATTTAATCCTGCAGTCACTCCCAGAGTCATTTTCACAGTTTGTTCTTAATTATCATATGAACAAACTTAACACTTCCTTGCCTGAGCTGTTGAATATGTTAAAAACAGCAGAGAGCCATTTAAAGAAAAATAAGGCTCCACTTCTTCTTGTGGATGGTGTAAACAAGAAGAAAATAGGCAAAAAGGGTTCCAAGAGGAGGTTAAACCCAAAAGGGGGCATCAAGAAAAAGAAAGGAAAGAAGGCCTCCGGACAAATGACCTGCTTTCATTGTGGCAAGCCGGGTCACTGGAAAAGAAACTGCAAGGTTTACCTTGCAAGTCTGAAGCCCGGTGCTAGTAATGCACCAACAGGTATGTATGAGATACATGCAATTTTGTCATTAGACACTTCTAATTCAAACTCTTGGGTATTGGATACTGCTTGTGGTCATCATATCTGCAAATCATTGCAGGGACTACAGAACATTAGAGTTTTGAAGGAAGGCGACTTCGAGCTCTACGGTGCTGGAGGAGATTCCATCCAAGCAGAAGCTGTAGGGACTTATATGTTGAAGCTGCCTTCTGGGAAGATTTTAGAGTTAAAGAATTGTTATTTTATGCCTAGAATCATTAGAAACATCATATCTGTACCCTTGTTACTTAAACAGGGATATATTATGAATGTAATGAGCAGTGGCTGCTCAATCAGTTTTTCTAATGAAATAATATTTAATGGCATATTTTGCAATGGTCTCTTAACTTTATCTTCTGATGACAATATACTACATGTTAGTAATAAACGAAAAAGAGATGAAGTAAACAATACTTTACTTTGGCACTGTCGTCTTGGACATATTAGTGAGCAGAGGATTAACAAGTTATACAAGGAAAAATTCCTTAATCCTTATGACTATGAATCATTAGGAACTTGTGAATCATGTCTCATGGGTAAAATGACCAAGACTCCATTTAGTGGACATAATGAAAGGACAACAGAGTTATTAGGACTCATACACACTGATGTATGTGGACCTATGACAACTCAGGCCAAGGGTGGATACTCATATTTCATCACATTCACTGATGACTTTTCAAGGTACGGATTTGTGTATCTAATGAAACATAAGTCCGAAGCTTTTGAAAAATTTTTAGAGTATCAAAGTATGGTAGAGAAACAAATGGGGAAAAGTATTAAGATCCTTCGATCAGATAGAGGAGGTGAATACTTATCCACCGAGTTTCTTGATCACCTTAAACAAAAGGGAATCATCTCTGAATGGACTCCTCCTTACACACCACAATTAAATGGTGTTGCTGAAAGGAGAAATCGTACTTTATTAGATATGGTACGGTCCATGATGTGCTTCACAGACTTACCTGTTTCTTTCTGGGGATATGCCTTGGAAACAACGGCTAATATTTTGAATAGAGTACCATCCAAATCTGTATCTGGCATTCCATATGAGTTATGGAGGGGAAGGAAACCCAATCTTAAGCACCTTAAGATATGGGGATGTCCAGCTTATGTCAAAAGAAATTTTGGACAAAAGCTTGATGCTAGAGCAGAAAAATGTCTATTTGTTGGATATCCCAAAAATAGTATAGGATATCTATTCTACCACCCTACTGAACAAAAGATTTTAGTCAGTAGGCATGCCATTTTTATGGAAAAGGAATTCATCCTACAAAAGGGCAGTGGGAGAAATATTGAACTTGAAGAAGTTCAACAAATTGATACATCTCAACAAAATCATAACATAGTTAGTATAGAACCTGAACACACCACTCCTATCCGTAAGTCTGATAGAGTGCGACATGCACCTGAAAGGTATGGGTTCATTATTGAAAATAATGAAGCCCGAATCATTGATAATGATGAGCCTCTAACATATACGGATGCTGTCATAAGTAGTGACTCAGACAAATGGCTGGAAGCCATGAGATCCGAAATGGACTCCATGTATGTCAACCAAGTCTGGACTTTGGTTGATGCACCAGAGAGTGTTAACCCTATTGGATGCAAATGGGTCTATAAGAAAAAGATTGGGACAGATGGCCAAGTTGAAACTTATAAAGCCAGATTAGTGGCTAAGGGTTTCAGACAAAAACAGGGAATAGATTATGATGAAACATTTTCTCCTGTTGCCATGCTCAAATCTATTCGGATCATGCTTGCTATAGCAGCATATCATGATTATGAAATCTGGCAGATGGATGTGAAGACTGCATTCCTCAATGGTTTCCTTGAGGAAGAGGTTTATATGTCACAGCCAGAAAGTTTTGTCTTGGAGACTAAACCTAATCAGGTATGTAGGCTAAAGAAATCTATTTATGGATTAAAGCAAGCATCTAGGAGTTGGAACATCCGATTTGATAAGACAGTCAAAGAATTTGACTTTATCAAAAATGAGGATGAACCTTGTGTGTACAAGAAGACTAGTGGGAGTGCCATAGTTTTCTTAGTTCTGTATGTAGATGACATACTCCTCATTGGGAATGATATCCCAATGTTACAATCAGTCAAGGTATGGTTATCTAAACAGTTTTCCATGAAAGACTTGGGAGAAGCATCTTATATACTAGGTATCAAGATCTATAGAGATAGATCTAGGAGGATGCTAGGTTTATCCCAGTCTAGGTACATTGACCAAGTGCTAAAAAGATTTAGCATGGAGGAAAGTAAAAGAGGTTACTTACCTATTGGTCATGGCATACATCTTTCTAAGAAGATGTCTCCTAAGACACCTGAAGAAAGAAATAGAATGAATTCGGTACCTTATGCTTCGGCAGTAGGGTCTATTATGTATGCTATGTTATGTACTAGGCCTGATGTGGCATATGCCTTAGGTATAGCCAGCAGGTTTCAGGCTGATCCAGGAGAGGATCATTGGAAGGCTGTGAAAAATATTCTTAAGTACTTAAGAAGAACTAAGGATATTTTTCTAATATACGGAGGATCTGATCTTAAACTAGAAGCTTATTCAGATTCTAGTTTTCAATCAGATCCAGATGACAGCAAATCTATATCTGGGTATGTTTTTACCCTTAATGGAGGAGCTGTAAGTTGGAAAAGTTCTAAACAGCAAACTGTAGCTGACTCAACAACTGAGGCAGAGTACATTGCTGTTAGTGAAGCTGCCAAGGAAGCTGTCTGGATGAAGAAGTTCATATCAGAGTTGGGCGTAGTTCCTGAGATTGAAGGTCCAGTATCACTTTACTGTGATAATACGGGGGCTGTTGCTCAAGCAAAGGAACCAAGAGCTCATCACAAATCAAAGCACATTCTGAGACGCTTCCATCTCGTTCGAGAGATTGTCGAAAGACAAGAAGTCTGCATTAAAAGGGTAGAAACGAAGAACAACATAGCAGACCCGTTCACTAAGGCTCTATCACAGCGAGAGTTTGATCGCCACCTTGATTGTATGGGGTTAAGATTTAAAGGCGATTGGCTTTAGTGCAAGTGGGAGATTGAAAGATTGTGCCCTGAAAGCCAATTGAAATATTGTAATTTTGATCCCAAAATCAATGAATTGACATTTTATAAAGGCATTATTTTCATCATTTGCTGTGTCTTTTTGATTTTATGATGAACCCCATAGATTAGGGCTATGGTTCTAGGGTTATGATGAGATCATACCAGTGAGACCTAAAGCCTTAAAACCCTAATCTAAAATATTCCTGGTCGATGGGACATTGAGTTGGGGATCAATGTTTCCGGCAAGACCAGCACATCCTATATATGTTTTGTAATAAGGGTGACTGATCTCACAGTCACTTGTGTTTGACACTAATACTAGGATGTGAGTGTTCATTGGAGAATGAGTTCACTGAATTGATCCAGATTGAGAATATCTAATGGAACCTTATCTGTTTGTCAATAGATAATTCTCATAGTGGGAGTAGTGCATGTGGTCCTTTGACCTGAGACTACCATAGTACCTTATATACATGAATCCATACTTTGGTTCGCAGTCAATCATGACACTGAGTCATGCACGAGGTGATACTGGTTATGGTGGATTGTATATGAAGGTTGTGAGTAGGTCAACAAGGAATTGATCAGCCCTAGTACGAGGGAATAGCATCCAGCTAATTTCAAATGATGGATTCAGGAAACCTTTGATCAAAGTATGAACATTAGAGTTATTTTCTAATGGTTCATTAATGAATCATCATTATAAAGATTGAGCTAGGGATGAATATGAAAATTGGATTTGACAAATATCCATATTCCTAATCATATTCGGGATGCAAGTTGATCAAAGGACTGAATTGCCCGGTAACTCACCACTGAAGGGTATTTTGGTAATTCCACCAAAATTCCACATCTTCCGGGTAGACATGATACGTTGCTAGACGTCAATCTTGTCTTGTAGGTATATGATTGAGTCATGGTAATTCAAATCAGTCAATTTGAATTAGATTCTAATTGACCGAGTCGAGCTAGTTTGAGTTGACCTAAATCGGCTTAGTTGAGATCTAACCGAATTAAGTCAAATAGCACTCGGACCTACTGCTGGCTAGGTGTGGAACCCAATGGGTCACACACAAAAGAAAATTGATGAAGGATTTAATTTGGAATTAAATCATGTTTGCAGGATAAACACACTAGCATGTGTTGCAGACCAAATTTCTATTCGAATCAGATTCGAATTTGGTTCCGAATTGGGCTTAATTGGGTTCTAATTGAACCAGATTAAGGTCCAATTTAATTTTTAGGACATTGGGCTAACCCATGGCTGAACCCAAGTGAATTTAATTCACTGAGACCCTCTCTCCAAGCCGCCCCCTCCCTCTTCTCACCCGCGCGCGCCAAGAAAGAAAAGTCCACGTGCGTGGACTTCTCTTAAAATGCGTGAGAAACAAAACGTCGGAGAAAAAAATCTGAAAAGGGGCATTTTCAGATCCTTGTCTGGCGCCCTTGGATCTGGATCTGATGGCCAGAAAAATTTAAGAAAAGGATCCGTCGCTTTTCGGTCGCAAATCCGTCTCCAAAAGTCGCGATCCTTCCTGAAGTTTTTCCGAGAGTTCTCCTCGTCGGAAAAACGAAAATCAAATCAGAGAATCGTGATTTTTGGTTGAGGGGATGCGTGAGGGATGAGGGATCGTGATCCCTGGGGTTTCAGAGGGTTGCGTTGTTTCGAGATGACACCCCTCTGAGATCTATAAATAGGGTTGGGGTTCTCGGGGGTTTTCATGCAACATAGTTCAGAGATCCAATTCCCTCACTTCCTCTCCAGAATACTCCTTCCTCTTGTTCTTGTTGGGTATTGTTTCCCTTACAGAGGTATCCTCTGTCGAAACTCTGACCCTAAACAAGAATAAGAAGAAGGTCTTGAACGGTAAAGGAAAGAACAGGGAAAGGATCTTTTCTTCTTTTCTTTCTTGAATTAAGACTTTGACTGTCTTAATTTTTTTCTTCCAATTCAATTCAAGAAAAGGGATTCAAGAAAGGGAATTCTTGAAGAAAATTCAAGAAGAGGAAAGAAGGAAGAAAAGGAAATTTTCAAGAAAGAAAATTTCAGCCTAAAGGTCCAAGAATTGAATTCTTGAAAAAGAATTCAAGAAGAGGAACCAAGAAATAGAAATTTTGTCTTCATTGTTTTTCTGTGTGGATCACCATTGGAGGGTGAACATTTGGGCGCCTGGTGGAGATTCAGAGTTTGGATTTTGCGATACAGGTTAGTATCTTGATTTGAGATTAAATCTTATATAAACATCTTATATGTTTTTAATTCTTTTAAGGAGATTTTGGGTTGAAGGTTTGGTGAAGATTTCATTAAGATAAAAATTTTTTGAAATCTATGATTCCGCCTTGCCACCGAACCTTACATATCTGTGTATACCAAACCTAAAAACTCAGTTGTCCTATCTCCTTGTCAAGTGAATGGAGTTTTGTCATCTTACCTATGAGACAGGATTTACAAGTTCCTAATGACTCAAGATCAAAAGGTTCAAAGAAATTTTCTTCATATAACTTGTTATCCTAGACTCACTGATATGACCCAAATGGCATGACAGAGATAAGTGACATTCACATCATCTCTCTTTCTTTTCTTGTTTTCAACAAGCATAGCTTCATCATTGAGTGACAAAATCATAAGACCATTAGTAAATTACAACAACCAAAGAATTTCTTTGAAAAGAAAATCGAGCACCCATGGCTTGACAATTTTATTTCATAACTTTGTTTTAATAACAAATGTACAGAAATAATATTCTTTATTATATTAGGTACATAATAATAATTCTTTAATTCTAGAATATTGCCCGATGGCAATAATAGTAAATAGGTGCCAATAACTTCAGCTTGAATGGGATCACCACTCACACCAAATAGCTTGAAGTCACCCTTCTTCAAGCTTCTGGATCTCTGTAACCCCTACAATGACTTGTAGATATAAGACCCACATGCGGTATCCAATACCCATGTATCAAAAGCTGAAGAACTCAATGACAAGTTTGTTTGTATCATGTACAAACTTTTTGATGCATCACCAGCATCCTGCTTCTAACTTGCAAGATATAACTTGCAATTCTTCTTCTAGTGCCCTTGCTTCCATAGTGATAGTAGGTTTTACTAGCAGGGGCTTCCTTACCTTTTTTTTCTTTTATGGAAGCTACTCTCATGATTCCTTTTTCTTTTTGAACCCTTCTTTGTAGATCCTCTCCTACCAGATCTAGGTCAGGAGTATCAAGGATATAAGCAATTTTCTTCTAAGCTTATCCAATTCTTAAGTTCCTTAACTAATCCACATAATTTGGATCGATCAACTTATTGGCATCTAAGATGCTCCATAGTGAAAAAGTAGAAGCCATAATATAATAATCTACAATAAGTAAAGAACAACTATAAGCAGACCACTCATGATGATATTCACAATTAGACAATGACTTTTGCATCTAATTGTGTCTCCCATTATTTTCTATCGAATACCATAACCCTCAACTATGGTAAGCAAAAAATCCTCCCGGAACTTCCTTAGTGGAGTTGAGATCCCAATTCCTCATGAATGCCTCGTGTTAATCACAACAAACACCCATGAGTTCAAGGGTAGGAAAATCCCTTTCTAATTGCAACCCATGCAATTCTCAATATAACAACTGCCTTTAAGACACTTATAGCCTTGATTAATCACAACAAACTATAATGTCTTAGTTTAGTCAGACCCTTCATTTCCATATAGCCATGTTTAATAAATGTTAAACTTGTGTCAATCACAACAAAGCAACACCACCAATCATTTCATAAAGCATAAAAATTCACCAAGACAAATATCATATCAAATCCTAGAGTAGGCCTTGTGTCAATCACAACAAACCTACTATAGTTTTTGATATGGATTTGGCTTATCATGAAGGAAGGCAATGTGTAGTGTGCTTAATCACTTAGCATTTCCAATTTAGGGTTCAGATACGACCAAATTGGCCAGGAAGTAGAAGAGATGAGGGTGTCCCCTCATTGCTTTCCTTATATACCAATTAAATTTACCAGGTAAAACAACGGAACCAATTAAAAATCTCATTCACTTTACCTACCCAGAACCACTTGCCTAGACACCAATTGGCTAATCATACCCTAATCAGATTTGCATCATGATTAACTTACACTACTACTAAATATGAATTTTATGAGGACTTTGATGGTCTCTAACACATCCTAATATAGACTTAATCATGTCAACCTAACATTCATGACATAATAAAACCTAACTTTTATGACATCATAATGTATTCATAACCATACACATATGACATAATATCCATTCCATCATTCGAGCATATTAACCTTAATATGCATACCAAAAGCAAGATTGTAATACGAATCCATTCACCTCACTTGTTCATGGGATATGGCAACAGCGGCACCCCTACATGCCATAGGAGATCCCATTGAATGGGATGAGAGGGCCATGAAATCCTAAATAACTCCTATGACCAGATGGCCATGGTGACTAACCCAATCCAAAGTAGTTATCAGGATTTAACATATATCATATGTAATTTAAAACAATCATGCAACACTTCATAGTATAATAAGCAATCATTACTAATTGCATGCACCATACATGATAATATTCACTATCATATACCCTTTCAATAGTATGCATCATACTATGATCATATTATCGTTCAATACATAAGTGAACCCTAATTAGTGGCATGCATCAGAATATGATCCCCATATATGATCGTATTCACTATCACATAAGCATATCCAATTGACCATTAATTGAATGAAATAAGAGGGCTCTGATACCACTGTTGGGTTTCTTGGGTTTTGATGGCACAGTGGAACAATGGATTTCAAAAAATTTCTTTCTTGAAACTCCAAGCAAGTTGAAACCCTAAGCCCAAGATCCCTTATTCATTACAATTAACAAGTCATGCAATTAGGGTTTGGAAAAATACATGGAATGCTAATTCCTTCTTTTTCCACTAGGAACATAAGTGCATGCCCTCCAGAGGTGATGCACATAGGAATTGATCCTAGGAAGTACTCCTAAGTTGGTTGCTTAAGCCACTGGGACTCTTTTGATGGCTTTTCTTCCTTTGGCAGCCCCTCCTTTCTTGATCAGACACTTGCCCTCCTATAGAGCTCTCTGAGCTCTCTCCAAATCCTCTCTTCACTCTCTTTTCAACTTCCTAAATCTCTTCCTAAACCCTTGTCTTAAAATGGTGAACTTGTCTTAAGACAATACCAAAACACTAACAAGAGAGGGAGGAGACAAACGAGAGTTTGGTAGAGTGTAAGTATAAGAAAGAAAGATCAAATTAGATAACCATCGACCTAAACACCGATGGCTATTTATAGAAGAAGGAGAGGCACCAATAATGGCTCTTCATCAGCCTTTGATCTATCTATCAACAGATCAAATAAGACCCTTCATTAAGAAGGAGTCTTATCTTGAAGAGTCAAGACCCTTCATGCGCCAACCACACTTTAGCCGATCCTTCTGATTATTTTGGGATTTTTTCTTCATGCCACATGGCATGTAATTGATGATAATGCTTTTCAATTGGCATGGAAATGAAAGGACTTATTCATCTGATAGGTTCTTTAAAGCAGAAAGTGGTGGGGGCACCAGGCTCAGAAAGAAGAAGCTTCAATTAATACCAAGTTCTTTATGGATTGAGACTATGAACTCAAGTCTCGTATGAGTCCTGTATGTTTATTGAGTCCTGTTTTATTTTCTTTTGGGGTTTTAAAGTTCAATTAGAGTCAATTAGGCTTTGTACTGAGTCAAGTTCAAGAGCTACTTGAAATTAGGCCAGACCAGCTTTACTTTGAATGCCACATCATTATGGACCACCGGTGCCAACTCATCACCAGAGGACGTCACATCACCTTTGCCATGTCATCTCCAAGGGGCACCTTGGAGAAGGATGCGCCATGTCACTATGCCACCTTGCCACGCCACATCATTGCTACCTCACCTGCCACGTGGCATCATTCAAATTTTAAATTACATGAAAGCTACAAGTGGTCGACCAAGGAGTGTTTTCAAATTCAAAGGAGGTCAGCCAACTCCATCCACAAATCATGCAACCAGCTCCACCAAATCCTCCACATTCCTTGTAACCCTCAACCAAATCCTCCACCAAATCCTCCACATTTTATGTAACCCCCCCTAATATTTCTCCATGATATGGAGAATTTCAAATTGATTGAAAGGCCATTAAAAGCCTCTTGTACGCCCATGATAGAAAGGAAGCTTTTTGGATGAAATGAAATTTAAGTGAAGTAGTAGTTGAAGAAGGTGTTTTTTTGGTAGTATCCTCTTGTTTTCTTTGGGTGTGTTTGATTTTCTCTTCTCAAGCTTTCAAGTGTCCAACACCAACATCCACCTCTAGGGATCCATGCCTCCATCGAAGTTTCCTTGCCTGTTTGGTTTCTTTGTTTTGATATCTTTCAAATTGGTCACAGTCTAACCCATTCATTGTGCAGATCCTTCTACGATTCGGAGTTCAAGAAAGGGTTCTCTTGCCAAAGATCAATGTTGAATGAAACTAGTTTCTTTGGAATGCCAATCTTCCACTTCAGGCCTAGTTCGTCTAAGAGATTCAATGGATCTACCAAGGAGTGATCATCTTGGGTAAATAACACCTCCTAATCTCTTAAGTCTGAGTTATTGAAGATGCTAAGGTTTAAATTCAATATTCATTAGCCCAAATCTTCTCTAGGATTTAAATAACTACATCGCGGCGTAAGTTCCAAATTTCAGTGCTCCTTCCATAGCTTTACCTTAGTACTTTTGATCTGAAATTTAGTACCTGTTAATAGGCTTCATTTCTCTCATTTCTCAATTTATCATTTAGATTGCATTCTCATCATCGTGCCGTGTCAAATTGGTATCAGAGCATGGTTGCATTAGGGTAGAATAGTTTGCTTTAAATCCAAGCAAGATCTAAAATTCACGCCACCTGAGCGGGTGTACTCCAGTACACTATCATGACCCATGGGAATAATGAGCCCCTAGCCGGACGTGAATTTTTTAGATTGAAGTTTGGGTAAGCCATTGCACTTGTTTGATTAGGTTCTGTTTTTCTGAAAATTTGCATCTATTTACTGTAATCCGTCAGCAGCTCTAAAGGCAAGTCACTAATTTTTTTTTGAAATATTTTTTTTCTTGTTCCTTTTTAAGTCAGTTATTACCATATTAAATTTTATCAACAGAAAAAAATTATAAAAAAAATAAAAATTTCTGCAGTTCGACACTATCATTAGGGTTCTGTTCTATCCTTTTTATTTATCTTCATTTGTAGGATCTGCTTAGAGTAGTACAGATTTTAGTTTTAAAATTCTTTTCATCTACATTGAAACATATAAGTTAGGAATCCTCTGTAAATTTTTCATAATTTTTGGACATTTCTTTCATCACATTTTCTACACCACTTTCAAACTGCAACACACTTCTATAGCACCTTTACATTTCATTCATCTCATGAGAAATCAAATTAAGGGCATCAATTTGACATAGGGTCAGGGTTTCATCACCTGTCCCTAGCCCAAAAATTACCAACCAGCATATCGATCCCAGCCCATTAATTAAAATCGAGTAGAACGTTAATTGCCCTAGTGGGTTAGGGACACCAACAAGTTGGGTTCAGGTTAGGGTCAAGTTAACTGTGTCAGCTAATTGGTGTGTGCATACTAGCTTGGTGTCTAGGATTGGTGCATTAGGGCTTGTGATTTGGTCTGCCTACCTGGCTAATCTCATATTGGTGTCTAAGGTTGGCAATCAGGGACCTTCACTCCCCACCACCTACCTGGCTAAGTCCCATAAGTACTACTAGCTAGTTGGTTCACTTAATTAGACCTCTAATTTGTGCTCTAGGTCTAGGAAACCTTAGCTCGAGCTTGATTCTACTGGCATGCATGAAAACTAGATCAGGAGCCTCATATTTACTAGTCCAGACACAATCCAGTGTAGCCATGGACCCGAATCTTGAAACTATGCTGAAAGGCCTAAATGATCTAATGGCCCAATTGAACCAAATGCTGGCTAAACAATTTTCCTTAGACCAACCAACTGCTACTATCCCATTAGCTCATATGAATGATAGGAGTAAGAACCCTGAAGTACAAGTTGACTTCATGAATACTCAAGACAAGAAGGGCTAGGGAAGGAAGAAGGCAAGTCTGAACCTAGTAAATATGTGTATAAGACTGACATAAGTTTAATAGATGAATATAAAGGGGAAGACTGTGAATAGAACAACTTTAGTACCTTACCTGAGGAAACCTTTGGTAAAGAAAAGATTATTGAGCCTAGTCCTGAAACATCAGAACAACCAAAATTTAGTGAGGACTTGGTTCCCATAAGACAATGCCCTCAGGAAGAACCCAATACTTTAGCTTCGACACAGGAACTCCTTCAGTTACCTGAGAAGAACCCAATCATTATTTTAGAAGACTATGCCGATGACCTTCAACTACCTAGAAGCATCCCGCCAGTAGATCAATATTCAAATCTTAAGGTCATCATGAGTAACCAAGGTCTGTTTCAAGATTCCCCTAAATTACCCCAAGACTCGGATTCCTATTTCCTGCCTTTCCTTAAGTCTTATCCTAATTTTAGAGCCATTAAGTTTCATTTTGATGAGATTACTAGGTTGCATGAGCCTTTAAAGCCTATTCCTTTTACTACCTACTTTTGGAAAACCTTATGGCATTTGCTAGGAACCCATGGTAAATTCTCATGTGCATACCAGACCAGGGTCAAACCTAGAGAGTCATTAATCTGTTAGGTTTAGGCCCTAGAGAGTCCAATAAAATTCCTCTCAATAAGGATGCCTAGTTCAATCTGCATTTCGTAGGTGCTTGTGTAAGTTTCTGAGTCTGCTGAGTCCTATGCATAGCATGTTGAGGATTTGCATCATGAAATAAATTTGAGCAATGAATCCTATAAACATAGGACTAATTCAAGAAAGAAAGTCAAGGAATTCTATGAGAGAGATCATGTTCCCATCCGGGATTTTCAAGAAACTACATACCCGTGGTGCAGGCCCCTTTAAAGTCCTAAAGAAGATTAGATCGAATGCTTACATATTGGAATTACCTTCAGTCCTAGGTATCAACCTGACCTTCAATGTCTCATACTTGATAGAATATAAGGAACCCATGATGATACCTAGTGAGCCTTTTGGGCTTGACCATATTTTTGAGAGTGAACCATTACCCGAGTATCCACAAACAACCATTCCTCAAAAATGAGAGAAAACTGAACAAATCCTGGAAAATAAGATTGTCACTACCAGAAACAAGGATTACTATCGATATTTGGTCCGTTGGCAAGGGAGACCAAAATCTAACGACTCTTGAATCGCTAGAGAAGACCTGCAACGACTGGACCCGGACTTATTTGAACAATATCAAAGCCAGGCTGAACCATACTCGACAGGGTCGAGTTCCTCCCACCCGGGAAGAATTGGTGGGGGCATCAGGCTCAGAAACAAGAAGCTTCAACTAATACCTATTTCTTTATGGATTGAGACTAGGAACTCAAGTCTCATACGAGTCCTGCATGTTTATTGAGTCATGTTTTATTTTCTTTTGAGGTTTTAAAGTTCAATTAGAGTCAATTAGGCTTTGTACTGAGTCAAGTTCAAGAGCTACTTGAAATTAGGCCAGACCAGCTTTACTTGGAAGTCCACATCATCATGGACCACCGGTGCCAACTCATCACCAGAGGACGTTACATCACCTTTGCCATGTCATCTCCAAGGGGCGCCATGGAGAAGGATGCGCCATGTCACCATGCCACCTTGCCATGCCACATCATTGCCACCTCACCAACCACGTGGCATCATTCAAATTTTAAATTACATGAAAGCTACAAGTGGTCGACCAAGGAGTGTTTTCAAATTCAAAGGAGGTCGGCCAACTCCATCCACAAATCATGCAACCAGCTCCACCAAATCCTCCACCAAATCCTCCACATTTCATGTAAACCCCCCTAATAATTCTCCATGATATGGGGAATTTCAAATTGATTGAAAGGCCATTAAAAGCCTCTTGTACGCCCATGGTAGAAAGGAAGCTTTTTGGATGAAATGAAATTTAAGTGAAGTTGTAGTTGAAGAAGGTGTTTTTTTGGTAGTATCCTCTTATTTTATTTTGGTGTGTTTGATTTTCTCTTCTCAAGCTTTCAAGTGTCCAACGCCAACATCCACCTCTAGGGATCCATGCCTCCATTGAAGTTCCCTTGCCTGTTTGGTTTCTTTGTTTTGATATCTTTCAAATTAGTCCGAGTCTAACCCATTCATTATGCAGGATCCTTCTACGATTCAGAGTTCAAGAATGGGTTCTCTTGCCAAAGATCAATGTTGAATGAAACTAGTTTCTTTGGAATGCCAATCTTCCACTTCAGGGCTAGTTCATCTAAGAGCTTCAATGGATCTACCAGGGAGTGATCATCTTGGATAAATAACACCTCATAATCTTTTAAGTCTGAGTTATTGAAGATCGTTGATAAGGTTTAAATTTAATATTCATTAACCCTAATCTTCTCTAGGATTTAAATAACTACATCGCGACGTAAGTTCCAAATTTCAGTGCTCCTTCCATAGCTTTACCTTAGTACTTTTGATCTAAAATTTAGTACCTGTTAATAAGCTTCATTGCTCTCATTTCTCAATCCATCATTTAGATTGCATTCTCATCATCGTGCCGCATCAAAAAGACTCTCTGCTTACAATAACTTGCACAAATAATGAAGGTACGCATCCCTTCATATTATGCATGCCATAATTCACTTTGCCAACTTCTTTTTCATTGGTGATTACCCACTTTAGATCAGCCTCATTCATAGCCAAGGGATGCCTCATTTCAGATACAATTGAATTCCCAAAAGCAAAATTAATTCACCCTTTCTATGCGCCAACAATGAAGAGTCATGACTCTTCATTTATCAATCCACCTTTTCCATGCCATATGTCACCTTTGACCTAGTCAAAGTATATACAATATGGGTGTCAAAAGAATGGGAATTAAAACTACTTTCTGGCCATATAATTTATTTTTAGGTAGGAGGTCTATTGGTCCTTCTGCGTCCTTTTGACTGCTAAGGTATCACTTAGGCGCCAAGAGTCCCATGCCCTTGCGACTCTTGGTATTTGGCATAAAAAAGCCATGAAAAATATTAGATAAATTTTGATAAATTCATTCCACATAGGACTCAACCAAATTTAGGTCTCCCATAAATTGGTTAGTCTATTTAGCAAACTTTTAGATCGAATTCAATTGGATTATGAGTTAGGTTAGCATACACATGCTAGTGTGCAATCTAGATAACCAATTAAGATCCCATGATCCTAATTAAATGCCAATTGACTTCCTAAGCCAACTCCCTAATGTGTGTGACCCTTTGGGTTCCACATCTAGCTAGCAGTAGGTCTAGGTCCAAGCCAATTCAATCCAATAAAATCCGATTGACCTAATTATGTTAAATTGAGTTACCCTAAGTTGCCGACTCGAACCAGCTTTCGAATTGACTCATGAATCCAATCTAATTGATTCATGAAAATCCAAAAGATATGATTGACATTTAGTAATATGTCATTCCTACCTAGAAGATGAGAAATTTGATGAAAAGTATCAAAATACCCTTCAGCGAAAAGTTATCATGCAATTCAATCCTTTGATCTCCCTATATCTCGATTAAGTGGTGGGCATGGTTAAATGTCAAACTCTAGCACTTAATTCTTTTGAATCTCAATTCGATAATGAAGACTCGATCGATGAATGATTAGAAATCCTATCTAATCTTATCATGCTTTGGCCAAAGACTTTCTGAGTCATCATTCGAAGAAATCACAGGGGATAACTTCTCCTTTTAGTAGGAGTGATCAATTCCTTGTTGACCTACTCATTACTTTCATACACAATCCACCATATCAAGAAACACCTCGTACATGACTTAATTTCCATGAGTGAGTATGCTCCAAAATATGGATTCATGTGCACAAGATACTATGGTATTCTCAGGTCTAAGGATCACATGCACAACTCCCACTACGAGAACATTCTTTTGACAAGTAAGACTTCCATTTGATGTTCTCTTATCGGATCAGTTCAGTGGACTCATAACCTAATGAGCACCCACATCCTTGTATTAGCATCTCTACACAAGTGGTTGTGAGACCAACCACCTTCTCCATCAAGCATATATTGGATGTGCTAGTGTTTCTAGATTCATCGATCCCCAAATTGATTATCCAATGACTAGGAACATTTTAGATTAAAGTTTATAGGAACTTAGGTCTTATTGTTATGATCTCTATCATAACCCTAATTTCATTGTCCTAATCTATGGGGTTCATCATAATCTTGATAAGATGCAATAGTATGATGAATCAAAAGATGACTTTTATTGATAAATAATATCATACATGAGTTGGAAGATCATAGAAATGCCCTTACAATGATTGGCTTTTAGGGCACCATTCTTTCAAGTTCTCCAAATATTATAATCAATAGCTTGAATATGTATGCGCATGTGTATCTTCTAGTAGGTGTAATTTGTGCCATTAAATAGTAGGGGATGGTTTGAGGCTTGTCCTTCAACAATACGAACACCGATTTGGCCTGCTATGATCTTTAACTTAAGATCATTGGACCTACAAGCAGAATACGAAGCTCTGATACAACTTGTTGCCCAGCAAAGCAACCTAAGAGAGGGGGTAAATTGGATATTTTAAAAAATTTAAACAGTTATGTGCTGATCTTAGAGTGTTTGTGTAACAAAGTGATTGTGCTCAATGTGATATGTAGCAGAAGTAGTAAATTAAATACAAAGTAATAAAGAGAAAGTAGAGGAAGGAGCAAGCAATCACAAACACCAAGATGTGTAGTGGTTCGATGCGCTCCTAGCACCTACACCTACTCCCCAAGCTTTCTTTTAGGAACTTTCACTATAATCAATCCAAGATTATAGCCAACTTATTTTCTAAGGCTCACAAGTTAAACCTTTGTTGGTTTTGTCACATAGGCTCACCAACAACCTTTACAACTTATTTTTAATTCGGGCTCACAAGTCAAACCCTTATTGGTTTTGTTTCTTAGGCTTACCAATAACCTTTAACACTAGTTTCAATATCTTTGAAACTAGTAACAACAAATAAAAGCAAGTATACAGAAATAAGTACAAGAAATAGCTCCTAAATGAGCGGAAGATGATGCTCTTCTTAATTTCTTGATTTGTCTCCTTCTTGGAATCATTGAATGCACACTTTTGGCTAATGATTTGAAGGCTCAAAGGTGAGTAAAATGCTTTTTCAGGTTGAATCTACTTTAAAGCTCACTCTTGTCTTTTTTCAAAAGATAAAATTTGGCTCTTCTTGTTGTTCATGTCTTTAATAAGTTTGTTGAGTGATAAATAGCTCAAAATCACTGAAAAAACCATTGGAGACCATTAGAGTGAAGAAACTAGCTATTTAGAGCCATTTGGAAACAATTCTGAACATCAAAAAAACTTGCCGTTACACCAAGTGTCGACACTTGAATTTCTTCTTGAGTTGATCTGCGAGTCGATACTTAGAATTATGAGTCGACACTCAGGTCGACAATTGAGTAAAAATTTGAATTTTCAATGTTCTACTTTATTTCTGGTCTCAGGCTTTGAGTCAGTCTCTGAGTCGATACATGAGTGTATGAGTTAACACTTGAGTCTATGAGTCGATCTATTGAGTCAACACTTGACAAAAATTTTAGAAAATACATAGTTTTATCCATTATTTTATCTCAGGCTATGAGTCAATCTGTAAGTCAACCTGTGAGTTGACACTTGAAACTATGAATCAACACTTGGCATGCCATCTGAAACTCTAAATGCTAGACCTCTAAAGTATTGACACTTTCTTCATGAGGAGACACTCAGTCCATGAGTCGATACCTTGAGTCGATACTTGCTCTGTACCATTTCAAAACTGCATGCCAAACTCTAAAATTTTAAAAATTTATCAAATAACCTCTTAGACTCATCTTCATAAGGACCAAAGTGATCATTTTATCAATATTCCAAGGTAAGAAGACAACTTAAACATTGAAATTCATCTTGCTTTATTATTAGCAACTTTGATACTCTTGAGTGAAGAAATTGATGTACCTATATCCTAAAATTCATACTCCAATTGAAATTTTAGTCCAAACATATACTCAATATTTTATTATTCATCAAAATTAAGGAGCCAAAGCCAACACTAATGAAGACTCAACCAATGATAAATTAGAAAACCATTTCTAATTTTATAATGCTTTGATCAAAGAATTCCTAAGTCATCATCTCGATGAGATTACACGAGATGACTTCTTTCTTCACTAGGAGTGATCGATTACTTGTTGACATACTCATTACCTTCATACACAATCCATCATATCAAAAAGCACCCCATGCATGACTTAATTGCCATGAATGAGTATGCACCAAAACTTGGATTTATGTGTACAAGATACTGTGGTAATCTCAGGTCTAAGAATCACATGCATAACTCCTACAAAGAGAACAATCTTTTTGACAAGTAAGACTTCTTTTAGATGTTCTCCTATCAGATCAATTCAGTGAATTCATAATCTAACAAGCATCCACATCCTTGTATTAATATCACTGCATAAGTGGTCTTGAGACCAACCACCCTCTCCATCGAGCATACATAGGATGTACTAGTCTATCCAGATACATCGATCCCCGAATCGATGATCCTATGCCTAAGAATATTATAGATTAGGATTTTTAGGTTTTAGATTTCATTGTTATCCTTGTAATCCTAAAACCATTTTCCTAATCTATGGTGTTCATCATAATCTTATAACTAAAACACAAGACACAGCATATGATGAATCAAAAAATTGTCTTTATTAATATCAATCTTGATTTGAGAGAATACAAAAATACTACTGATATAATAACTATTGTTGGCTTTCATGGCATAATTCTTTCAATATCACTTGCACTAAAGCCAATCGCCCTTGTATTTAATACCCATACAATCTAGATGGCGATCTAACTACTATAGAAGAAGTGCCTTAGTGAATGGGTATGCTATGTTGTTCTTTGTATCAACTCATTCTTCTTTGTATCAACTCATTCTACCACCACATCATTTCTTTCAATGATTTCTTGAATAAGGTAGAAGCATCTTAGGATGTGCTTGGACTTGTGGTGAGACCTTGGTTCCTTTGCTTGTGCAACAACTCCAGTGTTATCACAATATAATGGCATTGGTTGTTGTATAGTAGGAACCATGTCCAATTCTATGATGAATTTTTTCATCCACGGCTTCCTTTGTAGCTTCACTTATAGCTATGTATTCTACCTCAGTGATTGAGTTAGCTATAGTTGGTTGCTTGGTACTCTTCCGACTCACTGCTCCATTTAAAGTAAAGACATATCCTGATATGGATTTACTATCATCTGGATCAGATTTGAAACTAGAATCTATATAGCCTTCTAGTTTTAGATCTAATCCTCCATATATTAGAAAAATATCCTTAGCTCTTCTCAAGTAATTTAGAATATTTTTTATAGTTTCTAATGATCCTTCCTTGGATTAGCCTAGAACCTGCTTACTATGCCTAAAGCATAAGAAAATCAGGCCTGGTACATAGCATTGCATACATTATTGATCCCACTACCAAAGTATAAGAGATCTTATTCATCCTATCTCTTTCTTCTGGAGTCTTAGGTGACATCCATTTAGATAGGTGTATGCCTTGATTCATGTGTAAGTAATCCTTTTTACTTTTTTCTATATTGAATCTCTTCAATATTAAGTCTATGTACTTGGATTGGGAAAAACCTAGCATTCTTTTAGATCCATCCCTATAGATCTTTATTCCTAGAATAAAGGATTCTCCCAAATCCTTCATGGAAAGACATTTTGATAGTCATGTTTTAACTGACTGCATCATTGGAATATCATTTCCAATGATAAGTATGTCATCGACATACAAGACTAAGAAGACAATGGCACTCCCACTTGTCTTCTTATACACACATGGCTCATCCATATTATTGATAAAACCAAAATCCTTAATTGTTTTATTGAAACAAATGTTCCAGCTCCTTGATGCTTGTTTCAATTCATAAATAGATTTCCTAAGCTTGCATACTTAATTTGGTCTCTCAATTGAGACAAAACCTTCTGGCTATGATATATAGACTTCTTCCTCAATATTTCTATTAGGAAATGCAGTCTTAATATCCATCTACCATATCTCATAATCATAGTATGTAGCAATGGCAAGCATAATCCTAAAAGACTTGAGCATGGCAACTGGCGGAAAAGTTTCATCATAGTCAATACCATGCTTTTTCTTGAAACCTTTGCCACCAACCTAGCCTTGTAGGTTTCTATTTGCCCATATGCTCTAATCTTCCTCTTGAAGATCCATTTGCACCCTATTGGAAAAATCCCCTCGGTGGGTCAACCAAGGTCCAAACCTAGTTGTCATACATGGAGTCTATTTTGAATTTCATGGTATCGAGCCATTTGTTAGAGTCCTTACTCATGACTGCTTCCATATAGGTCAGTGGATCATCATCTTCAATGATGTTGGTTTCATTATTGTTTCCAATCATAAAACTATATCTTAGAGGTGCTTCCCGCACTCTTTTTGACTTATGGAGAGGAGGTGTGTGGTTTGGTTATGTTTGATCAACTGGTACTTCTGGTTAAGGGACTTGAGTTTGTTCATTTTGAACTTCACTCAATTTAATTATTCTTTCATTACCTTTATCGATCCCTTGAGTAATTTTGATGATAACAAAATATTGGAGCATGCATTTGTCTTACTAACAACTCTTGAAGTGCATTACAAGTTTTTGTAGGATGATCTTAATGCCTAATTGCAACTCCCACAACCTTATTATATGTCTTGTGTAATATTGTAAATGTTTAATGTGAAGAAGAACCCAAAGAAAGATTGATGTAATATTCATGAAAAAGGGTTACTTCTATGTGTTTTTCAAGCTTAAATTTCTTTAGAATTTGTTGTAGTTGAGTTCAGAAGAGTATTAAGTGTTGAAGAGTTACTGGATGAATTATGGAGAAGAGTTAAAGTTGTTATTGAAAATTCACTTAAGCCGACTCGTGTAAAGAGAGCCGACTCTAATCCATGACATAGTTGAAGGATCCTAGCATGCAGAGATCCAAGCCAACTCGAACAAACCCAAGCTGACTTGCCTAAAGCATCATTTCTTGAATCAAAAAGGTGAGCCGACCCAAAGGCAATATGATTTGACTCAACCATTTAGTCAGGCATCCGAGTTGACCCTTCAGGAATCCGAGCCAACTCCCCCAGAGTCTAGGAAAACTCAATTATGAGAGAATAGCCAGGCAAGCTAACTCTACTGAGAAGAGCTGAATCCTCCAGAGTACAACTTTGAAGACCTGAGGATCCAAGCCAACTCAATTGAGCTGAGCGACTCAACTAGAGGAAGGAATCATCGATACTGAGGATCCGAGCAGACTCGATTATGGCTAGCCAACTCGATTATGGCAAGCCGACTCGACCAGAGTGAAGAATCAACTCTCTAAGGATATGAGTCGAGTCGAACATCGATTTCAAGCAAGTAACAATTAGTTCTAGAACTTCATTTTTGAATTAAAAAAGTGCTCCAATGATCAAATATCAAGTCCCAATGGTCTACAATGACTACATCCATCCAAGAAGAGCACAAGACTCTATAAATGAGGGATTTGGACAACCTTTGAATAAGCTAATGCTTAATTGAACATTAAATGAGCTTATGAGCAAGAGAGCACAAAAAAAAATATTCAAGTCTGCCTTCAAGTCTTCACCAACTCCAATCAGAAGCTTGAAGCACTTATTAAGGAAGAAGACAAAGCCACTGAAGTGCATTAAAGTGTAATTAAGAAGGCTTCTCTTGAGCTATAACTGCAATCATCAGACAACATGGGTTTGTCATTAGTTGCTTACTTTCTTTTAACTTGTTTGTGAGTTTGTGGATTATTGGTGAGCCAGGTTTAAAAACCAAGTGTGGGTTGTTAGTTGCCTTGTTTTAAAACTAACATTGTAAGGGTTTTTGGTGAGCCCGGTCAAAACCAAGGTTGGGTTCTTGGTGATCCTATTCAAAACCAAGTTGGGTTCTTGGTGATACTGTTCAAAACCAAGTTGGGTTCTTGGTGATCCTGTTGAAAACCAAGTGTTGGATTTTGGATTGTGAGCCTGGTAAAACAATCCAACTGTATTCTGGTAGTGAATATAGTAGAAACCCCAAGTGGTATCTTGGGTAGTTGATATAGGAGCGAGGGTGCTCCGAACCACTATAAATTTATCATGTTTAAATTGTGTTTTTGCTCTTCGTGTTTGCTTTCGCTTTCAATTATTTGAAACACAGCGCCTCCACACTAAAGTAGATTTAAAAGACCACATATCTGTTCAAATTTTTTAAATTCCTAATTGATCCCCCTCTTGGGAAAGCCACCTGGGTAACAACTGGTATCAGAGCAGAGTCTCTGAACTTATTTAGAGTAAAGATTAATGGCTCATCCAATGAGTACTTCCTTGGTCGAAGGCCAATTCACTAATAGACCTCCACTATTCACTGGCACAAATTATTCTTACTGGAAAGCTAGAATGAAGATATACATTCAACCTATTGATTTTTAGTTGTGGAAGGTCATTCTTAAGGATCCACAAATATCCATGATTAAAATTGATGGCATGGATGTCCCAAAACCTAAAGAGGATTGGGATGAATACGACATGAAAATGGATGAACTGAATGCCAAAGCCATGAACTTACTATATTGTTCTTTGGATGCAAATGAGTTTAATCGAATTTCTGTTTGCTCATCTACAAAAGAAATTTGGGATAAACTCGAAGTGACCCATGAAGGAACTTCCCAAGTTAAGACCTTAAAAATCAATCTTCTAGTACAAAGCTATGAATTATTTAAGTTGGAGCAAAATGAAACTATCTCTACCATGTTTTCATGGTTTAATTATATTATTAATGGCTTGAAAAGTCTTTGCAGGTGTTGGGATATCCTGGTTCAGCTATGAACCAAGCTCTGGTTGGACTTATCGAAGCCCTGAGTCTCCAGACTAAGGACTTCGGACTAAGCGAAGGCCAACTGTAAGCAACACAAGGTTTCACACCGAACTACAACATCCGAAGGCCAATCCTTCGGGTAGCACCTTCAGCCTTGGCCAAAGTCTGAACTACTCATCGACCTCCGAAGACATGAACTTCGGTCCCCGCCATAGACATGATCTCCAGCCTCAAGAAAATATCAATCCTTCGGCCCACACAAGGGGAAACCCGAAGCTTGAACTACAACCTGTTCCAAAAAGAAAACTGTAACCAATGGTTACAATTGACACTCATCATGCCATGATCATGGTGCATAATTCCTGCAGCCACGACTCCAATCTGGCCGGAATCGCTCATTGACAACCCATGATCGCCAATCATGGGAGTGAATGGCTCCCCATGATCTCCGGGAAAAGGGCAGGCCACAGACCGGAGGCCATCTTTTAAATATGGGTAAGAAGGATGACTCGAGAGGTACGCATGAATAATCTCGCACATACACATTTTCAATCTTCAAGAACTCTTTTTCTCTTCCACTCTCGACATCTTCCCCATTTTGTGGCTAAAATCCGTCACTAACTTAGGCATCAGAGTGTCCTCCGCCGGAACAACTCCGGCAAGGGACCTATTTTGCAGGTGAACCAGGGAGCGGTCCTGTGACGCAGCGGCTCCGACCGGCCGATCCAGGGACTCCACGCCAACAGATTGGCATACTAGGAAGGGGGCGTATAACTAACATTTATCGATTCCACCGGGACCACGACCACAACATAGAAGAATGCATCCAGCTGAGGGATGCAATTGAGGATCTCATCAAGAGAGGATACATGGGGTGGTACATCGATCGTCAGGGGCCCCGATCGGAAGCAACTGTTCCCCAGCCACCTCTTGAAGAGGCCGAATTGCCAAATCAAAGGCCCACCAATGGAGGTGTAGGGATGATACACCGGCCCGCCAATTGGAGAAGGGATGAAGATAAAGCTTCAAAGTGATTGAAAGATAACAACTCCATCCTCTTCTCCGACGATGACCTTGCGGGAGTCTAGCTCCCGCATGACGACCCTCTTATAATCTCGGTCGCAGTGGCCAATTATGACATATAGAGAATTCTTATTGATAATGGAAGTTTGACTGATGTCTTGATGTATGATGCATTCTCCAAAATGTGTTTGCCTAGACATCAACTACAAAGATCCCGCATACCACTCTCCGATTTTGGGGGCAACCAAGTTTATGCCGAGGGGGAGATAGAGTTGCTTGTAACCCTCGGTTCCGAGCCTTGACAAAAGACATTGCCAATCAACTTCACGGTGGTCTAGATCCCCTCTACATAAAACATTATTCTAGGGAGGCCCATCTTGAACAGGTTCCAGACCATGATCTCCTCTCACTACCTCTTAGTATGCTTCCCCACCAGGAATGGTGTTGGAGAAGTTAGAGGGAATCAGAGGATCGCACGGCAATGTCTAATAATTGAAGACATACATTTCAAAGATTTGACTACTCCAGATCAGCTGGATCCGAGGGATTCAACCACAAACCTTGGTGAACCCATGGAGAGGACCATCCCGATACCTTTGAAAAAGGAAGATCCCTCCAGAGTTATGCAAATCGGGAGCACCCTTGATGAAGAAACTAGAACGAGGCTGATCCATTTCCTCAGGGACAATGCCGACATCTTCTCCTGGTCGGCTTCAGACATGCTCGGGATTCCCGTCGAAGTGATTACTCATCGGCTTGAAGTAACCACTGGGTACAAGCCGGTGTGACAGAAAAAGAAGAGCTTTGCCCCTGAAAGACAGCGAGCTGTTGATGAAGAGGTTGGAAAGCTCCTCAAGGTAGGGTTCATCAGATAGGCCCACTACCCCGAGTGGCTGGCTAATATGGTAATGGTGAAGAAAGATAGCAGCAAGTGGAGGATCTGCATCGACTATACAGACCTCAACAAGGCTTGCCCGAAAGATAGCTTCCCTCTCCCAAAGATTGATCAACTGGTCGACGCTACCGTCGGCCACCAGTTACTGAGCTTTATGGATGCCTTCTCTAGCTACAACCAGATCAGAAAGGATCCACAAGATGAGGAGAAGATGTCATTCATCACTGACAAAGGTCTCTACTGCTACAAGATGATGCCGTTCAGCCTCAAGAATGCCGGAGCAACATTTCAAAGACTCATTAATAAGGTGTTTGAAAAGCAACTAGGAAGAAATATGGAGGTCTATGTTGATGACATGATCGTCAAGAGTCTCCACCGGAGAGACCACATCCACGACTTGGAGGAGTCATTCAGCACTCTCCGGCGCTACCAAATGAAGTTAAACCCGGCGAAGTGCACCTTCGGGGTCATGTCGGGTAGATTCCTGGGCTTCCTTGTCACCAAACGAGAGATTGAGGCCAACCCGGAGAAGATCCAGGCCTTGAAGGATATGTGACATCCCTCCTGTAAAAAGGAAGTCCAATAGTTGAAAGGGAGAATTGCCTCCCTAAGCAGATTTATCTCTCGGTCCGTCGAGAAATGTCTTCCATTCTTTAAGGTACTTCGACAATCAAAGGGCTTCGAATGGTCCGAAGACTGTCGTATTGCCTTTGATGAATTGAAGAAGTATTTGGATACCCCACTATTACTCTCCAAGTCAAAAGAAGGCGAGGTCCTCTACCTGTACCTCTCTGCTTCAGATGAAGCAGTGAGCTCGGTTCTTGTCCGGAAGGAGGAAGACGGGTCCCACAAGCTGATCTACTACATCAGCAAGATCCTGTATGACACAGAAACACGGTATGCAAGGATGCAGAAGCTGATCTACTCTTTAGTGATTGCGGCAAAGCGACTACGGCCATATTATCATGCCCACGATATCATGGTGCTGACTGATCAACCTCTCAAGGCTGTTCTCCGATCTCCGGACACTTCTAGAAGGATAGCCAAGTGGGCTGTGAAGCTAAGTGAATTTGACATTAGCTTCCAGCCCCGAGCGTCTATGAAGGCCCAGGTGCTCTCCGATTTTCTAGCCGAGTGCACCTGGATGTCCGAAGATGAAGCCTCTTTGGATGAAGAAGAAACCCCGAAGGAGATGATGTCCATTTGGGTGCTTCATGTGGACAGACTTTCAATGCGGCCGGATGCGGGGCTGGACTCATGTTGGCCGAACCTGACGTCAGATTGTAGAGTATGCACTTCGTTTCTCCTTCCACGCCTCCAATAATCAGGACGAATATGAGGCCCTACTTGCTAGACTTTGGATCGCCAAAGATCTGGGAGTCCAGCAACTCTGAACCTTCTCCGACTCTCAACTGGTTGTGAATCAAGTCAATGGAGAGTACGCAGCCAAAGATCCAACCATGGTGCAATACCTGGAGAAGGTTCAGGCTTTATCCTCCCAACTGGAATATTTTGAAATTATTCATGTTCCCTGATCGGAGAACTCCCGGGCGAATGCACTGTCTTGAATAGCAACAACAGCACCGGAGTCTCTCGGGCGCACCTTTGTTGAACATCTTGAAATTCCAAGCATTATCGAAGAGGCTGCAGAGGTGCACCAGATTGATGCTAAGCCAAGCTGGATGGATCCCATCATCAGATTCCTGAATGAAGGAGAACTGTCCGAGGATAAGGCAGAGGCCAAGAAGATCCACTGGATGGCATCTCAGTACGTCATCTTAGACGGAACCCTCTATAAGAGATCGTTCTCCTAACCACTACTGAAATGCCTCGGACCCACCAATGCAGATTATGTATTGAGAGAGGTCTACGAGGGTATATGCGAGGATCACTTGGGAGGCAGATCTCTATCATACAAGATTATTCGGCAAGGGTATTACTGACCCTCCATCCAGAAAGACTCAGTTGATTTCGTGCGGAAGTGCGACCAATGCCATAGATATGCCAATGTGCAGAGATAACCTGCGAGTCACCTGACTCAGTTGGCAGCCCCATGGCCCTTTGCCTAGTAGGGGATGGACATTCTTGGCCTGTTCCCACCAGCATCAAGATAAAGGAAGTTTCTTCTAGTGGCCATCAACTATTTCACGAAATGGGTGGAAGCCGAACCATTGGCCCAAATCACAAAGGGCAAGGTGGAAAGTTTTGTGAAAAACTTCATTATTTACAGGTTCGGCATCCCACACGTTATCATCATGGACAACAGGAGACAATTCGACAATCCAAAGTTCAAGGACTTCTGTGCTCGGTACCATATCCAGCATCGGCTAACATCCATTGCACATCCACAGTCTAACGGAGAAGCTGAAGTCACCAACCAGACCATCCTCCATGGTCTAAAGACAAGGTTGAATGCCGCTATAGGGCTTTGGGCTGAAGAACTAACCTCTGTTCATTGGGCGTACCGAACTACCCCAAGAACAGCCATTGGCGAATCTCCGTTCAACCTAGCCGATGGTATCGAAGCCGTGCTACCTAACGAAGTCTCCCTACAGTCCCTGAGGATTGACAACTATGAAGAGCCTGAGAATTTCGATCGTAGAAGGATCGATCTGGATTTGCTATCAAGCACCAGGCTACTAGCCCAGATAAGAATGGTGGCATACCAGCAAAAGGTCGCCAAGTACTATAATGCAAGGGTGAAGGAGCAAACTTTCTGCACGGGAGACATGGTATTGCGAAGAGTACAGGTGTCCAGGCCAACGGAACAGGGTAAACTTTTTCCCAACTCGGAAGGCCCATATCAAGTCGAAGAAGTCATTCGACTAGGGACATATCGACTCAAGACCCTAGAGGGGAAGACCCTATCCCGGCCATGGAATGTACAAAACCTTCGCAAATACTATTAATGAAAAAGTTTCAAAAAACTCCTGTGCAAAGCTCCTCAACCCTACTCGACTCAAAATGGCTAGTTGCATCGACTGAACGACAACAGCCCAAATGACCTGATCTGAAAAATCGGTCAACTGCACAAAGGAGAGTCTGATCCACTCACCTTATCGGTATGCCTGACGAGCACAATGGATGGCCTAACCAGGCCTCCAAAAACATCAAAGGCGCAGGGATGGTTTTCGTAACCTACCCTACGGTGAATCCGAACACGCACCGAGGTGGGCCTGAACATCCTACCTTAATCATGATAGAAAGTGCACAGGGATGGTGTAAACACCCTACCCTACGAAAAATCTGAACACGTGCCTAAATTGACCACTGTTGTCCTCTCTGTCAACAACAAACACTCTCAGAGCGGTCCAACGGACCCTACTTCTTCTTTACAAGCCGCAAGTGGTTTATGGAGTCTACATTATGGACAATGTGTGATGCAACACATCATAAAAAATACACCGAAAGAGGTAAAAGAAAATATTTTTCATTTCTTTCAATTTTTCTTACAAAAATAAAAGAAAAGAAAGAAAAGAGGAAAAAGAAAGAAACTCTCTTATAAAGAGAGTAAGAAAAAGAAAAGAAACTCTCCTAAAGAGAGATACAGAAAAAAAAAAAAGCAGTAGCAACAGCAACGGCAAGGTTGGGAAATTTGCATTAACTCCCCGACGGGTTTTTCCCGTAACGTCGGGGAGAGACTAGATGGGACGACGAAGGGCCCCCAGGGTTCCCACCCGAGCTCGAGTCCGACCTCTCATCAGAGTCAGAATCGAATTCATGGCCGGGGAAGGGAACGGAGGGTTTGATATTATCCAAACCCTTTAGGTCATAAATCCTGGAGGCTTTCCTCTGACACTCCCGATACCCTTGGTGGAAGGAGTCCAGGGCCACCCCGGCGAGCTCATCCTTGAATGAGGCAGAAGTTCTGAAGTTTGCGACGACCTCCACCACCTCCTTCTTCGCCTCCTCCGCCACCATGGTCGCCGCCATGACTTGGGCCCGTGCCTCCCTCAACTGAGCCTCCAGAAGGCGGACCTTCTTCTCGAGACGGTCCACCAGAGGCTCCTCCTCTTCACCGACAGGCCCAGATGGCTCCGGACTTTGCTTTCTCTCGGGGTCAATAGCCCTCCTCTTCGCTACATGACAGAGCTTGGAAGTGCTGAACCTCATGGCTAATGGAAGGAAGATAACAACAGAAATGATGGCCTTTGACAGTAGGGGGCAGGGTCCTATTTATAGAAACCCTACACCGACAATCGACTGCAGGAAGTCATTTCCCACATCCTTCCCGGCCGTATGAGAAGGTGCCACGTGTCCGGGTGGCACTTCGAGAACCAGAAAGTCTCTCGAAAGCCATCCCTAGGACTGCAACCGCAATCGTTTCGAATCCGGATAAATCTGCATCATGCGACGGCATCATTAATGGTCTCTTTTTGGAAAAAAAGGCCCGATAGTTCATAAGGCACAAGAGATCATGACTGTACAAATTTCGACATGCCACATGGACAATGGTGATCCTAATCAAATCCCCCTAATTATTGATTGGCAGGGAGATGACTCCTGTCCGCCCTAATGGACAAGCTAATCATCCGAAGGAAGGCAACGCAACAGAGTTCTGGTCCGTTCAAGGGTTCGTCTTTACCGACTGAACGGCCTTCGGCCATAACTATTCAACTAAGTAGAAAAGAGAGCGATAAATATGGCTCTTATCAACTGGACGGCCTTCGAAGGCTATCATTCGACTAGGCCAAAGGAGAAATAATAGAACTATTTCAGGCAACACATGAGGCACAATAATGCATATTCAAAGAAAAGGAGAATTCATTCCAAAATCTGGAAAAATTGCAATACAAAGTTCATTGACAATATAAGAAAGAAAGGAAGAAAATACATTCAGAGTGATCTAGGTCACTCAACATCAACAGGAGAGGGCTCCACACCACAGATTGGAGCAATATATCAACTTGATCGGAGAGGGTCTCATCAATCTGGGCTGGAATGGGAGAACCTTCAGCATGGACTCCTCCAGCCTGAGTCGCCTCCTGGGCCGAGATCACACCTAGGATCACCTCCGGGTTTTCTACTAGGGTAGCAACCTCCTCCGCCGGACATGGTTACTCCTCGACCTCCCCTGCGGCTTCGGCCTCCTCTGTTTCTCCTCCTTCCTCTCCAATTATGTTGTAGGAGGGGATCTTCGAAAGGTCGAGGTGAGGGAGGGTCTCCTTTACCTTGGAAAGCCCATCATTGAAGTCGTGCTGGTAGGCATACAATGATGCTTCAACAATCTCTGCCTGAAATTGCGAAGACATCTTGAAGTTAGCCACGACATTGTCTATTTGCTTCCTCAAAGCTTCAGACTCCCTCTTGACAGCTTCGGCCTCCCTCTTGGTGGCATCAGATTCCAGGATCACCTCTTTGGCCCTCCTAGAAGCCTCCTCCACAACCTTGGACTGGCTCTCCATCCTCTCTTGTTTCTCCCTAGCAATCCACTCCAGGGATTCAACTTGCCTGCTGCTCCTGTTCCACCTTACCTCTTGTCCCGCTATCCTCGAGTGGGTCCTTTTCAGTTCGCCCTTCAGGTCGCGAACTTCATCAATCACCCGGACAAGACGGTCCTCCATGGATTGCTTCAGCTCCTCGGCTACTTCCCTGGCAGCCCTAGCAGTCTGAAGCTCCTCCTTGAGGTCGTAAATGAGGCTGTCCATGTTCCCCAAGCCTTTCTCCATGAAGGTGAAGTCGTAGACCAACTACATCAAAAAGAAAGAATCGAGGGTCAAATAACTCTCAAGGAAAAGGAGGCGGTGATTGTCATACCTGTTGCAAGGCGGTGAAGCTGGAATCAGACACCTTGAGGAAGCTCCGATTTTGGAGAATTTCCAGGTTACGAGGCTATATCGTATCCTTCAATGCCTGTCTGGCCTCCTCCAGAACCAACAGCTCTCCCATAAGCGGGAGCTCTGAAGGGTTCATCGGGCGACCTCCGGCTGAAGAAGCTCCGTAGACGAACTCTCCTTCGACTTGCCGCGCTTTGCCCCTATTGGTAGTAGAGGGGCAAACCGGTGGCACATCCACTCCTTGAGGCGGGCCCCCCATTGTGTCAACTGGGGAGGCGACCGCCGCTGGAGTCTCGACTGGGAAGGGCCTCGCTGGAACCTCTTCCGCGGTCGCTGCATTTTCCCCCAAGGTGCCTCAGGAAGATGAAGTGCATTGGTCCCCTTCGGGACCATCTCTCCGAGCTTTCTTCCGAGCTGCAAACCTGGTGGCAGGGCCTGTGCCACCCTCCTCTCCGAAGTCTGATGAAGCCATCTCAAATTGAGCTTCATTCCACCACCTACAGGCAAAGGGGATCACCTCAGTCAAATGAACTATAATGAAACCTAAAGAAGAAGAGCAAAAATTTTCACTGCTATACCTAGTAAGGGAAATTTACTGATTCCCGCTCGATGGAGGTTCCTCTCCTCCAACAAATCCCGGATAGGAGCAACTTCCTAGTTGGTCAGAAGATCATAATCCAACTGATCAGCCGCCAAGACATTCTTTCCATCATTGGCGGTCAGGCGAGGCTTCTTCCACTCAGTGTCGAATCCCCATGGGTCGAAGGACAATACAAATACAAAGACAGGTTTCCACCCATGGATGGCACTGGGCATATCCTTAATCACCCTGTGGCCCGATCTGGGATCGATCACCCACCATCCGTTGCTGTGGAAGTCCCTCTTGAGGATGAAAAGGGCCGAGAACAAGTTGGTCCTAGGCTCTACGTTGGCAATGATGCACATGACCAGGAACCCGCAGATGTTCCTGATGCTGTTTGGGGTTAACTATGCTGGCACCACTTGGAACAAGCAAAAAATCTTAACAAAGAATGGGTGCAGGGGAAACCGAAGACCAGCCATCAGGTGATCTTCATATACAGCTAGGCACCCAGGGGGAGCTTTGTTCGACTGCTCCTCGGGCGCAGGGGGGACAAAGGGAAATTCCTCAGGAATGCGGTAGCGTTCCCAAAGAAGGGATGTCTTGCTCTAAGAAATCGAGCAGGGGACCGACTCCAGACCTACTGTATTTCTGGCCTCCGAGGGCCCAAACTGCTTCCCCTGACTCTCTACGGTCTCTTCCATAACAAAGGAATGAAGCAAGGGGCAGAAAGATGATTGTACCTGAAGAATAGACTGGTACTCCAGAACGGTTTGGGTGGAGAATGAAATGAGGTTGAAGAAGCTTCCTTGCACAGACCTTCACCCTTCCCCATAAGAAAAGTAAGGGTCTCTGGACCCCCACAGAGGGTTAATTTGACTTAGGGTTACCCTAGGAGGTAACCCACTTACGACTGATCGCCAAGATAAGATCTATCCTTTATCCAACGAGCGGAGAACAGCCACCACAACTATCCAAATCCCAACCAAAAGATTGCCTCAACCACTGTGCAATGGGACGAGGAGAGATAGCCCCAGGGCCACCTACTTCTCCCTAATCGAGGAATGGCACCTATCCACCATCTGATTCTCAGATCGTGATGGGCAGCCCAATAGAGGTCCCGTAATCATTTACTGCACTGTCTCTCAGGAAGAAAGCGACAAGGCTCTATTACTCTCACTTCTTGAGGCAGATCTTCACTTCGACAACTGAGAGTATGGGGCAACTATTGGGATATCCTAGTTTAGCTATGAACTAGGCTCCAGTTCGACTTATCGAAGCCCCGGTTCTCCGGACTACGGACTTTGGACTAAGCGAAGGCCAACTGTAAGCAACTCAAGGCTTCACACCAAACTAAAACATCCGAAGGCCAGTCCTTCGGGTAGCACCTTCGACCCCGGCCGAAGTCTGAACTACTCATCGACTTTCGAAGACACGAACTTCGGTCCTCGCCATAGACATGATCTCTGACCTCAGGAAAATATCAAGCGTTTAGCCCACGCAAGGGAAAACCCGAAGCTTGAACTACAATCTGTTCTAGAAAGGAAACTATAACCAACGATAATAATTGACACTCATCATGCCATGATCATGGCGTGCAATTCCTGCATCTGTGCCTCCGATCTGGCCGGAACCGTTCATTGACAACCCACGATCACCAATCATGGGAGTTAGTGGCTCCCCATGATCTCCGAAAAAAGAGTGGGCCATAGATTGGAGGCCATCTTTTAAACATGGGTAAGAAGGATGACTCGAGAGGTACGCGTGAATAATCTCCCACATACACATTTTCAATCTCCATAAACTCTTTTTCTCTTTCACTCTCGACATCTTCCCCATTCTGTGGCTGGAATCCGCCACTAACTTAGGCATCGGAGTGTCCTCAACCGGAATAACTCCAACAAGGGACCTGTTTTGCAGGTGAACCAGGGAGTGGTCCTGCGACGTAGCGACTCCGACCGGCCGATCCAGGCACTCCACGCCAACAGCAGGGTTTATTCTAATGCAGACTTAGTACAGAAGATTCTAAGATCACTTTCGGACAAATGTGACCCCAATGTAACTGCCATCCAGGAAGCAAAAAGATCTATACACACTAACTCTGTATGAACTGCTAGGTTCTCTCATCACGCATAAACTAGCCATGCAACATTCAAATGAAGATGAACAGAAAAAGAAGAAAACTATTGCCTTCGAAGTTGCATCGGAATCAAAGAAACAAGATGAGGAATCAGAAGATGACTGCTCCTCCTTTGAAGATGACTTAGAGGATGAAGATATAGCCATGGTCGTGAAGAGATTTAAAATATTTATGGAAAAGAAGAAGGGAAGATACTTCAGAAAGTTTCATAAGAGAGGTGAACATAGTAAGGACAAAGAAAGAGAAAAGGAAAAGGATCAAATGCCCATAATTTATGAGTATAAGAAACTAGGGCATATCCATCCCGATTGTCTTTTATTAAAGAAAACATTGAAGAAGAAAAAAAAGAAAGCGATGGTTGCAACTTGAAGTGATAGTAAGGAGTCGACTTCAACAGAAGAAGAAGAGACAACAAAAGCTGCCAATTTATGTCTTATGGGTCTCGAAAATGAGGTAATGTTCCTTGAACCTCCAGCTGAATTTACTTTTGAAGAACTAAATTCTGCATTTCATGATTTGCTTTTTGAATTTAAAAAGGCTGGAATAAAAATTAGATATTTAAAGAATAATAATGATTTTTTATTAAAAGAAAAGGAAGAGATTTCAAAAAAGAATAAATTATTGCAAAAGGAATTAACTATCTTTTCTGAAAACAACAAAGCTTTGGAAATTGAGAACAATCTATATCTTGAGAAAAACAAAGCTTTGATTATTGAAAATGCTGATTTGAAAGAGGAGATGGAAAAACTCAATCCTTTGGTTAAAAAGCTTACTTTAAGTTTAAATAAGCTTGAGTTGATTTTAAAAGAGCAAAGAGTTTCAAGTAACAAGGCTAGAATCGGTTACAATTCTTTGAATACAAATGAAATTTTAGCTACTAAATTTGTATCTTCAAAAGCATATGTACCAAAATCTATGTTTGAAAATATTTTTGTATCAAATGCTTCCACTTCCATTTCAAGAGCTTCAATGTACATACCTAAGATTTCAAATCAAAAGACTTTTAAGTCAAATGGTTCTACTTCTGCATCACATGCTTTTACATCTAGAACTTCAAAGTTTGCATCCTTTTAAAATACTAGAATTATTTATTATGCATGTCATGGGGTTGGACATAAATTTTTTCAATATAATTTGTTAATGAAAAATGAAAATGCAAGGAATAGAATTAGAAAGATTTGGGTTCCCGAAGGAACCACCTCTGCTAACCTGCTAGGATCCAAGGTATCTTGGGTACCTAAAAGAACTTGTTGATTATTTTACAGGAATGTCTTGAAGTCCAAAAAATGAAGAAAAGATGGTATCTCGATAATGGCTGTTCAGGACATATGACGGGTGACAAGGATCAATTCATCACCCTAGAAATGAAAGAAGGAGGTTTAGTAACTTTTGGAGATAATGGCAAGGAGAAAATAATCAAAATTGGTAAGATCAAAATAACCCCCTTTACTTTTATTAAAATGTATTGCTAGTAGACAAATTGAAGCATACGTTGTTAAGTATTAGTCAATTGTATGATAAAGGCTTCAAGGTTGTCTTTGAATCATCTATGTGTATAGTAACAAACTCTCTTGATTCTAGCAACAAATTCATTGGACATAGACTTGGAAATATCTATATGGTAGATCTGAATAATCTAGCCATGTTTAGTAGTTCCAGTCTAGTAGTAATGAATGCTAAGACCAAGGTATCTTGTTTACTTTAGCATAGATGATTAGGTTATGCTAGCATGCGTACTATTGCCAAATTAATTTCTAAGAATCTTGTTAGAGGTTTGCCCAAATTTAAAGTAGATTTTGAAGATGTTTGCAATGCTTGCAAAATGGGTAAACAAACTAAGGAGAGTTTTAAATCTAAAAATATGATTTTAGCTTCTAGACCCCTTGAGCTAATTCACATGGACTTATTTGGACCAACTAGGAGCACTAGCCTAGGCGGTATGAAATATGCTCTTATAATAGTAGATGATTTTTCAAGATTTACATGGGTCCTGTTTATAGCACATAAAGATGAAACTTTTAAAGTTTTTTGAAAATTTCACAAAAAAGTTTCAAATCAGAAAAATCTTTTAATTATTTCTATTATAAGTGATCATGGAACGGAATTTGTAAATCAATTTTTTGATGATTATTGCACAGAAAATGGCATTGATCATAACTTCTCCACTCCTAGAACACCATAAC
The DNA here is from genome assembly GCA_021397845.1 of Areca catechu. Lineage (NCBI taxonomy): Eukaryota > Viridiplantae > Streptophyta > Magnoliopsida > Arecales > Arecaceae > Areca > Areca catechu. The sequence goes on from CM038052.1 coordinate 83,613,324, forward strand.
AAAATGGTATTGTAGAGAGAAAAAATAGGACTTTGGAAGAGATGGCCCGAATAATGTTACGTGAAGGCAATCATCCAAGGTACTTTTAGCTAGAAGTGGTGAACACTGCTTGTTATATTTTAAACTATATTTTGATATGCCCAATTTTATAGAAAACCCCTTATAAGCTTTGGAATGAAAAGAAACCAAATATTAATTATTTTCATGTTTTTGGTTGTAAATGCTTAGAGCTGAATAATGGAAAAAATAATCTAGAAAAAATTGATGCTAAATCTGATGAAGCAATTTTTCTTAGTTATTCAATACATAGCAAAGCATATAGAGTATTTAATAATAGAACTCTAACTATTGAAGAATCAATACACGTTATATTTGATGAAACTAATCCCTCACCTTAAAAGAAAGAAGAGTTCATAGATAATGATGCAGGTACACTTGAAAAGGAAATCGAAGATATGAGCATTCAAGAGAGACCAACTCAAGAAGGAGAAGAGATGGTAAGTAAGGATCATGCTGATCTACCAAGAGAATGAAGATATGTAACTTCTCATCCAAGAGATTTAATTTTTGGTGATCCCTCTCAAGGTGTTAGGACTAGGTCATCACATAGAGATGCACATGATTACCTAGCATTTTTATCATAAATAGAGCCACATAGTTTAGAAGAAGCTGAAAATGATACAAACTCGATGATGGCTGTGCATGAAGAACTAAACTGGTTTGAAAGAAATAATGTGTGGACTTTAGTTAATAGACCATCAGACCATCCCATTACAGGAACCAAATGGGACCATAAAAATAAACTAGATGAACAAGGTAATGTAGTTAGAAATAAAGCTAGATTAGTAGCAAAAGGGTATAACCAAGAGGAAGGAATAGACTTTGATAAAACCTATACCCTCGTAGCAAGACTAGAAGCCATAAAATTACTACTTGCATTTGCTTACTACATGAATTTCAAACTTTTCCAAATGGATGTAAAAAGTGTATTTTTAAATGGTTTTATATTAGAACAAGTTTTTTGAGAACAACCACCAGGTTTTGAAAGTCATGCTTTTCCAAATCATATTTTTAAACTTAATAAAGCATTATATGTGCTTAAACAAGCACCTAGAGCCTGGTATGATAGATTAAGCAAATTCTTACTTGAAAATAATGTTATAAGAGGAAGAGTTGATAAAACATTGTTTATCAAAAAGAAAAATAATGACATGTTAATTGTACAAATTTATGTTGATGATATTATATTTGGTACAACTAATAAAACTCTTTGTAAAGAATTTGCTGAGTTGATGCAGGGTGAATTTGAAATGAGTATAATGGGTGAACTAAATTACTTCCTTGGACGTCAAGTGAAACAAACAAAGGAAGGGATCTTCATAAACCAAGCCAAATACATTAAAGATATAATCAAGAAGTTTGGTATGGAGACAAGCAAAGAAGCATGCATACCCATGAGTCCTACCTGTAGATTAAATAAAGATGAAGATGGCAACAACATTGATCAAAAACTCTATCGAGATATGATCGAATTATTATTGTACTTAACTGCTAGTAGACCTGATATCTTGTTTAGTATATGTGTTTATACTAGATTTCAATATAATCCTAAAGAATCATATATGCTTGCGGTAACAAGAATCATAAAATATCAAAGAGGAACAAGTAATTTAAGTCTATGGTATTCAAAGCAATCTTCATTGAATTTAATTGGTTTTTTAGATACTGATTATGGTGGATGCAAAATAGATAGAAAGAGCACTAGTGGTACATGCCAATTTCTAGGGTCCAATTTAAACTCATGGCACTGTAAAAAAAAACTCGGTAGCACTATCTATTGCTAAGGTAGAGTACATAGCTGCTGGGAGTTGTTGTGCACAGGTGCTTTGGATTAAACAACAACTAGAAGACATTGTGTTACACAATCCAAAATTCCTATAAAATATGATAACACAAGTGCTATTAATTTGTCAAAAATTTCAATTCAACATTCTAGAACAAAGCATATAGTGATTAGACATCATTTTATTAGGGATCATGTTTCGAATGGTGACATTGTGCTTGAATTTGTTTCTACTGAAAATCAACTTGTTGATATTTTTACTAAACCTCTTAACTTTGAATGATTTCAATTGATTAGAGGTGAATTCGATCTATGTGACCCTTTTTAGAAAACTTGATCTAAATTCTTCAAAATTAAGGAAACATTATCTAGAAAGCCTCCTACATCAAATTAAGGATACTAACCATTTCTCTTAGCATATACCTTTCAATTGAGACCACTTTTGAACTTTTTGGAACCTTTTATGGAGTTTTGGTTCGAGTCGACTCGAGCTACAGTGCTCAAGTCGAGCCAACTTGAATTGCATGTTAAGCATTTTTATAGAAAATTTGCAGAACCCTCCTTAGATCCTTAAGTTCATTCAAACCCTAGCAGAGCTCTTGTTTACTCTCTCCAAGCATAGAATCACAAATTTCTACCCTAATTCTCCTAAAATTTATCTTATCCCAACCTAATTGGTGCTAATGGCTTTGAAGAAGGCTGTCAGCAAGAGATCTTAATGAGCTGAGCCTCCTATTGAAAGAGAAAGAAGAATAAAGAGATGGCAAGAAGAGCCGACTCGAACAGATGAATAGAAGAACAGGAAGATAATGAGGAAGACCGAAATCCATCACCCGTGCAGCCATGACCGATCATTTGATGGGGAACTGACCCGTGACTACTGGTAGGAAAATTAACTTTTCATTTTTAGAAAACCAGGGTTTCTCGATTGGTGATTGGATAGAATCACAGGGCTGGGCATTTTTCTGTACTTTGGATTTACCTACATACCCTAGCCTAGTCAGAACTTTCTTTAAAAACCTAACCCTAGAGGAAAATGGTGTTACTTCAACTGTTAAAGGGGTTAGATTATCTATGAATGAAGAATATCTGAGCCAAGTTCTCCAAATGCCAAGCAATGGAAGCTACTAATTGGTTATGAGGAAAACACAAAGGACCTTGAGTCTAATTTTAGAAACCAACAGTGCGGATGAAATTTCTATTGTAAAATCTAATGTCCTTTTCCTAGAGATGAGGCTACTTCATAACATTATTAGTAGAATCTTTTTGCCTCGCACTGGTAGATTTGATTGGGTCAGTGAGAAGGATTTGGTCTTCATGAGATATATGATTGAGGGGGAGGCCCTCAATCATCCATACATTAGCTGACTCAGATGAGAGATGCAGCTAGGAAGGCCAAAGCATGTTTACCCTATGGTATGTCCTTCACACTCATTTTCAGACATTTTGGTGTTGCGCTAGATCATGAGGACAGTAGGTTATTACACCATACTGATACCTATTTAGCTAAGTCACTTCAACGTATGGGTTACCATCAGGTTGAAAGGGCTTGGTTGAAGAAGGGATCAGATCAGAGAGCTGGAGAATCATTTGATGATGATGAAGAGCATGAGGAGCAGCTACCCGAGGAGATTGGGACTGCTACTGAGCCTTCTATACTTAAGGAGACTACTATTACAACTAATGCTGAGCTTAGTGTTACTGATGCTGAAGAGTTAGATCATAGTGAGAGGAGTCCTAGGACTTCTCCAGCATCTTCACCAGCACCAGCATCTCCACCAGCACCAGCATCTCCACCTGCTTTAGTACCATTACCTCCAGCACCAGCACCTGCAGTGACTGCTACACCTACTTCGGGTCCATCTACTAATCTCTGAGACCATCTGCTGATACTCCAGGACCTTCTGTGTCTCATGTATTCTTTGCCCAGTAGATAAGATAGCTATCTTAGACCCTGACTAGCTCCATTGGTTCGATGTTTGGCGAGCTTCATCAAAGAGTCAACACCAAACTTGAGGAGATCTACGGTGAGATCAGACAGCTACATTCCAGGATAGACAGTGTTGAGACTGCTAGACCACATCCATAGATTGATATACAGACATTATCAGACACCCTTAGGATAGCATCGATGACATCCGACAGATTATAGCTCATAGCATTGATGAATTTAGTTATGAGTTGCAAGAGATGAGCTATAGGATGGGATCTATTGAGTAGAGCATGAAGGTGGAAGATGATTATACAAAATGAGTGGAAATTCTCATAGCAGAGTTTGGAAAAATGAGAGGCTCAACAGAGGCTTTTACTAAAGCTCAGGCTAGTGAGCTCATTGCTCTTCAAGAAGGAAACAAGAAGATTCAGACAGAGCTTAGCACTGTATGGGTTATTATAGCGAGGCTATCTTCAGTCAATGAGAGACTTGAAGCAGCTAGACCTACACCTAGTCATCCTGCACCTCATCCTAGACAACTTGCACCATAATTTAGATAGCCTCCACCTCAGTCTACACAGCCACCACCTTTTGTACCTCCTGGTTTATTTGACCAAGAACCTATCTCTTCCAGATTACAACTTGAAACATCCGCTAGCACTAGAGGACCTTCAAATAAACATAGATCTTGGCAAAGTAGATCTGAACCCATTAAGGAAGAACCTATTATAGAAGAGCCTAGTGATAGTGACTAGACTAATGTTTATATATTTGCTTTCAAACTTTTGTAAACTATATTGAAATCCTTGAATGCAATGAAATTATTTGTTTCTTGTGTTTGCAATGGTATTTGTGCATTGTTAATTTTATATTAGTTTATCAAATCCTTTATGAGAAAGTTATATTATCTCAAAGAATCTTGATAATCTTTCCTTTCTATTTCAAAAATCAAGATTTGTGTACTTAACAAAGGGGGAGATTAATTTTAATTGAATACCTTTTTGATTATTGACAAAAAGGGGGAGAATGATATTGATAATTAATGCATGGAAAATGGGCAAAAGAAAGAATGAAAAAGAATGTTTTTTTAATGAAACCTCATGAGTTTCAAATTTTTTTGAACATACAAAAAGGGGGAGAAAAATTTGTTGAATGGCTTGAATTTATTTACATTTTCTCTCAAATATTTGCAAATTTTCTCTGATTAGAACTTGCTATAAGCATTAGTTGATATCTCAAGGCCTGATACCTTTTGCCAACCTAAAACTCTGATATAATTCTGGCAAAATAGCTTTTGATAACTGTTTATTATGATACTATCTGACTTATTTCAGAAGCTTTGATACATCGTTCATATGCAAGCTCTGATACATTGATTTGAAATACATTCTTCGTATACAGCTCATACATGTTAATATTTACTTCCACAAAATTTATACATGTAATTGTAAAGTTTTTCCATGCCCTGTGTTTTGTCATCATCAAAAAGGGAGAGATTATTAACCCCTTGAGTCATTTTGATGATAACAAAACATTGGAGCATGCATTTATCTTACTAATAAGTCTTCAAGTGCATTACAAGTTTTTGTAGGATGATCTTAATGCCCAATTGCAAATCCTACAACGTTGTTACATGTCTTGTGTAATATTGTAAATGTTTCATGTAATGAAGAACCCAAAGAAAGATTAATGTAATATTCATGAAAAAGGGTTACTTCTATGTATTTTTCAAGCTTAAATTTCTTTAGAATTTGTTGTTAGTTGAGTTGGGAAGAGTCTTAAGTATTGAAGAGTTGCTAGATGAATTCTGGAGAAGAGTTAAAGTTTTTATTAGAAATTCACTTGAGCCGACTCATGTAAAGAGAGCCGACTATAATCCATGGCATGGTTGAAGGATTCTAGCATGCAGAGATCCGAGCTGACTCGAAGGAACCCAAGCCGACTCATCGAGAGCATCATTTCGTGAATCAGAAAGGTGAGCCGACTTGAAGGCAATCCGAGCCGACTCAACCATTTAGTCAGGCATCCAAGTCGACCCTTCAGGCATCCGAGCTGACTCCTCTAGAGTCTAGGAAAAATTAGTTATGAGAGAACAGGCAGGCGAGCCCACTCCTCCAGAGTACAACTTTGAAGACCTGAGGATTAGAGCCAACTCGATTGAGGCAAGTTAACTCGACTGATGCTTGCCAGCTTAACCAGAGTAAGGAGTCATCGACACTGAGGATCCGAGCCGACTTGATTATGGCGAGCTGACTCGACCATAGTGAGGAATCAACTCTCTGATGATTCGAGCTAACTCGAAGCATCCGAGCTGACTCGAACATCGATTCCAGGCAAGTAATGGTTAGTTCTAGAATTTCATTTTTGAATTGAAAAAGTACTCCAACGATCAAATGTCAAGTCTCAATAGTCTATAACAATTATATCCATCCAAGAAGAGTACAAGACTCTATAAATGAGGGATTTGGACAACGTTTGAAAAAGCTAATGCTTAATTGAACATTAAATGAGCTTGTAAGCAAGAGAGCACAAAGAAAAACATTCAAATCTGCCTCCAAGTCTTCACCAACTCCAATCAGAAGCTTGAATGATGGGGACCAGAAAACCTATTTTATTTTATTTTATTTGAATCCATTAGTCTTGTGTCACTTAAGTCTAAGTGAGCCACTTGAGTCCTGTAATAAAGTGGGACAACTGAGTCAGTTGAGTCCACTTAGTCAGGTCCAGTTATTTTCAGTCTAGTCAGTCCAATCAAGTGAGTCTGTTCGAGTCCATTCAGGTCATGTACAAGAGGAGAGTTTGCAGCTAGGAGATTCGCCAGGCCCCCCAACTAGAGCTGGCCTTCTTGCACTTGGACCCTTCATGTCGCCAAGCCCGCAAGAGAGAGCTCCAGTCCAAGACAGGCCCACTGTTGACCAGGTCCACCAGGATTTTTTGGTCCACAAGTCAGGGTTTCTTAGCCCTCAAGTTATGTACCCTGGGTTGAATCTATAAATACCGTCCCTCCCCTCTTGTATTAAACATTTTTTTCTTATGAATACAAACAAAATTTTATTTTGATCTGAGTTTTGAGTTTTCTCCAGATTGGAGTGGGTGTGATGACTGGGTTCCTGGTTCTTGAGTACAAGCCCTAATCTTCTGGTGACTCCTACAATTGCCAGCGATCCTCCTTCATTCTTGTCCTATATCAACTTGGTATCAGCGCTCAGCAGATTAGGGCTTTCTCCTGTCCAGATCATCATGTGCAAGGCTTCTCAAACCTCGGTCTGCACCCGAGCACCAGATCTCCTCTCTGCCGCTTGTGAAGCTCGTCTCCAGCATAGCCACAGCATCCCGAATCCTTCTTTCACCTCCATCTCGTGACCCTTCCCTTCCCCGACGAGTCCCATGCCAAGGCCCAGGCTGCCGTCGCCGCCCTTGCCGACCCCAGCCTTGGTCGCGCGACCGGCCGCGACATCCCATCTGCCCCTCCCATCGGATCCCCTGCGACCGTAACTCCTGTGACCAGCACCTCCAAAGCCTCCGATAGTGGGCGACGCACCCTCCGGCATGGCCGATCTCCACACCGCGTGGCCAGCCACAGCATCCCGTCCGGCCACCTTGTTCAGCCCTAGCTCTCTGCCCCACCTGAAACCTACCTGCGGGGGCCCAGATTTCGCCCAGCTTCCATGGGCGCCCGCCCTCTTGCGGCCCCCGTGCGAGTCGCCGCCAAGCCAGGGGCACCGTCCATGCCCGTCCCCGTGCCGCCACCCCCTCAGATCATCCTTTCGACCGTGGATGGCGGAGATCCAGGTAACAGAAGCTCGATCCAACTGGCGGGCCATCGATCTCTTTGACGAGTTCGGCTTCTCTCGCTGTCGATGATGCCGCCGAATGCCGTCGCCCCCGTGTTATCAGCCAGAGTCATCACCCGAGCCGCCGTCTCTGCCACAACTTCATCATTGGTGAGCACTCGCCGGACTGCCCTCTGCAAACTTCCCCTGTTCCGGCTTTGGTTCGTGGAGGAGATGAAGTCCAGCACGAACATGAAAGTGCATGGTTTCTAAAACATCATGCTTTCCAGAGCAGCACGGATTTCAGAGTCACAGATTTTTGAGGCTGCACAGATCTCAGAGCATCCAATAAAAAAATAGAAAGAAAAAAAAGCCAAGCCTTTTTGTTTTGATTTGGTTAGTTAAGGTTCCATTAAACCCCACTGAGCTTGACTCGACGGAGTCGAGTTCTCCCCACCGTAGGGAAATGATGGGGACCGGAAAACCTATTTTATTTTATTTTATTTGAATCCATTAGTCCTGTATCACTTGAGTCTAAATGAGCCACTTGAGTCCTGTAATAAAGTGGGACAACTGAGTCAGTTGAGTCCACTTAGTCAGTTCCAGTTATTTTCAGTCTAGTCAGTCCAATCAATTGAGTCCGTTCGAGTCCATTCAGGTCATGTACAAGGGGAGAGTTTGCAGCTAGGAAATTCGCCAGGCCCCCCAACTAGAGCCGGCCTTCTTGCACTTGGACCCTTCATTTCGCCAAGCCCGCAAAAGAGAGCTCCAGTCCAAGACCGGTCCACTATTGACCAGGTCCAACAAGGTTTCTTGGCACACAAGTCAGGGTTTCTTAGCCCTCAAGTTATGTACCCTGGGTTGAATCTACAAATACCGTCCCTCCCCTCTTGTATTAAACATATTTTTTCTTATGAATACAAACAAAATATTATTTTGATCTGAGTTTTGAGTTTTCTCCGGATTGGAGTTGGTGTGACTCCCGGGTTCCTGGTTCTTGAGTACAAGCCCTAATCTTCTGGTGACTCCTACGCTCACCAGCAATCCTCCCCCGTTCTTGTCCCGCATCATTGAAGCACTTATTGAGGAAGAAGAAGAAGCCATTGATGTGCATTAAACTTCAACTAAGAAGGCTTCTCTTGAGCTACAACTGCAACCATCAGATAACTTAGGTTTGTCATTAATTGCTTACTTTCTTTTAACTCTTTTATGAGTTTGTGGGTTATTGGTGAGCCCGGTTTAGAAACCAAGTGTGGGTTGTTTGTGATCCCATTTTAAAATTAATGTTGTAAGGGATTTTGGTGATCCTGGTCAAAACAAAGGTTGGGTTCTTGGTGATCTTGTTCAAAATCAAGTTGGGTTCTTGGTGATCGTATTCAAAACCAAGTTGGGTTCTTGGTGATTCTATTGAAACCAAGTGTTGGATTTTGGATTGTGAGCCTGGTAAAACAATCCGACTATATTCTAGTAGTGAATATATTTGAAATCCTAAGTGGTATCTTGGGTAGTGAATGTAAGAGCGAGGGTGCTCCGAACCACTATCAATTTGTTGTGTCTGCATTATGCTTTTGCTCTTTGTGTTTGCTTCCACTTTCAATTATTTGAAACATAGCACCTCCACACTAAAGTAGATTTAAAAGAGCACATATATGTTCAAATTTTTTAAAATCTCAATTCAGCCCCTCTTGCAAAAGTCACCTGGGCAATAACCTTCTTCTTGGATAAATTAATTTTCTAAGAAAATGGCATGCCTACTAATAAAGATCTTTTGCTCAGTAAGATGATAAATAGGTATCCAATACCCTCTTGAGAACAACCAATAAACCTACATTTCTCAGCCCTATCACTTAGCTTATATCTAAATTCCTTTTTAACATAAGCTGGACAACCCCAAATCTTAAGATGTTTAAGACTAGGTTTTTTGCTATTCCATAATTCATATAGAGTGTTAGGTACTAATTTTGATGGCACCCTGTTTAATACATATGCAGCAATTTTTTGGGCATATTCCTAGAAAGATATTGGAAGATCTGTGAGGCACATCATGGCCCTTACCATGTCAAACAAGGTACAATTCTTCCTTTCTACTATAACATTTAATTATGATGTATATGGAGTGGTCCATTCAGAGAGAATACCAATTTTCTTAAGATGATTAAGAAATTCACTAGATAAGTATGCTCCTCCTCGATCAGGTCGAAGGACTATAATACTTTTTTTAGTTTATTTCTCAACGATATTTTGATACTCTTTAAATTTATCAAAGGCTTCAAATTATGTTTCATGAGATACACATATCCAAACTTAGATAAATCATCAATAAATATGATTAAATAAGAGTATCCTTCTCTAGCCCGAGTTTACATAAGTCCACATACATTTGAATGTATTAACCCTAACAACTCATTTGCCCTTTCTCTATGTCCAGTGAATGGAGACTTGGTCATTTTATCCATTAGGCAAGATTCATAAGTTCCTAATTCTTATAATCATTAGGGCCAAAGAAATCATCTTTGTATAACTTTTTAATCCTTGACTCACTTATATGATCTAATCGGCAATGCCAAAGGAATGTTTTATTAGTATCATCTCCCTTTGTGATGGGGGACTAATATGCATGTAATTCTTTTTGTATGTTTATATGTGGGGTAGAGTGATTTATTCCCAAATTTCAGATTAAAATAAGTTATAGGGAATTTTATATGAATTTTAGAAGATTAGCATGAAGATTAGGACCTAGAAAAGTAGAAAAGAAGGATCACCGGGGCTGAGAAGCCTCGGTTAGGGCAAGTTCTACAATAAAACTACTGGAGGTAGAGAGGGTGTACCTGACAACGTCTGTGAAGATCACAGCAAAGGGGTCTCTCATTCCTCGATGGATGCGGCCTGGAAAACCGAGCCAAAGACCCACGGATACCCGACTTTCTGCTTGGTGATCCGATTGAGGCTTGGCTGGAGTCATTGGATTCGTAGGAACTCGGGGACCTGCAAATGACCTGTCAGGGGTTAGAAAACTCACAAAGGAACAAGAAAACAAAGGGAAAACAACAAGGGAAGGCTTCTTTTGTAGTGGGTGTCCAGGGATCTGAGAGGCTTGTTGGCAGCAGGAAGATGATTGCAACACTGGGAAGAAAAACTCTCACAAACCCCTTTATGCACACAGCAGGGTATCACACAACTCAATAGAAGAACTCAAGGTTTTAATTTATATCAAAAATTCTCCCTTCATACAAGAGGCTAGGGTCCCTTAAATAGACCCTTAACCATGGGCTCCAAGTAAGGGCACATTAGTCTTTACATGAGAATCATTTTCCCTCTCAAACCCTAGCTAAAAAATAAGGAAACATTTGGTAGAAAAAATCCCTAAAAATTCTCTTGACTTGGTCAACACTCCAAGGACACCTAGGGGGGCGTGTTGGCCTTCTAGGAGCAGCAAAAGGCCAGCCCAAAGTGGCTCGGGTGCATGGGTTTGGGCCTTTGGAAGCTGGGGTGGCCTGGTAGCCATGTAGCAGGAATATTTCCTAGTATCTTGCTTCTTTAGGGCTTGGGCTTGGCACCTGGGCTTGATTTCTTTGGGCTAGGATGTAGATGGACCTCTGGAATCATGGATGCCCTTATCTATGAATATACTTTCGCATCTGGAAGGCAATCTGGGCATCTGGAGGGCATCTACAAGAAATCAGGGTTTTTGAATTTTCCTCCTGGGGTCTTCAAATCTTCAAGCTTGGTTGGACTTGGGCTATACTTCCATGTCTTCAATCTAGTTGGACTTGGTCTTCACTTGTATGATATAGTCTTGAGTCTTCAGTATGCTTGGACAGGACTCAAAAAAATAAAATTAGCTCAACATGAGCTGACTAGCATTGGACTGAACTAGCTCAACATAAGCTGACTAGTATAGAACTGAAATAACAACTCAAAAGACTCAAACAACAACTAAAAACGGACTCATATGGGCTAAGCCCTTATTACAGATGGACTCATAAATTATTGATCAATTCACAGAGGGTTGAAAAGCCTCTGTCTTATCTGGTGCCTCCGGTGTCCTCACCAATTCTCCAGGGGTGGGACGAACTCGACCCTGTCGAGTGAAGATCAAGCTGGCTCACATATCTCTCGAGGAGGTCTGGGTTGTGGTGCTACAAGTCCTCTCAAAAAATTCACGAATCGTCCGACTCTGGCTGGCCTTGCCATCGGACCAGGAAGCGTTGATATTCACGGCCTTGGATCGTGATGGCTTGATCATCCAGGATACGCTCGATCCATTCTCCTCTCTCAGGCCAATTTGTTAGTGGACACTCTGGGTTAGGGTCACTCACAATGAAAAGAAATAGGTCCAAAGGTCTCACTAGGTATCGCTGCCGGTTCCCTATACTCAACCAGGTCTATAATATTGAAGGTAGAATAATGCCCATATCCGAAGGCAAGTCTAACACATAGGCAATTGATCCGATCCTTCTCTATCACTTTAAAAGGTCTGGCTCTGCGAGCATGAAGCTTCTTTTAAGCCTAAGCCTAACCAAGATAGAATCCACTACATCAAATTCTTTGATCCATCTTTGGGAATTAGCCAGTTTGTTTAAAATTAGTGTAGGTGGTGAACATGCTGGGCACATGCAAACTCCTAACAAATGATTCAAAGGACTCATACTAACACCTAATAGACTCGACTTTGCATTCCTATCGAAGGAAATTTATTAGACTTTTATGGGTCTAAACCTAAGAGACTATAGACTCTCTAGGTCTGACCCTAGTGTGGTGTGCACAAGAGTATTTACAATGGACTCCAAGCAAATGCCAAAGGGTATGCCAGAAGTATAATGCAAACCTAACATGCGTAATGAATGCATGCAGTACGCTAATTTCAACTAAATGCAATCTAATGATTGTAGAAATGCTGGAGGTGTCTAGAAAGGGCATAAAATAGGAAGTGGATTTAAAATTAGTCTGGTAGGGTAGGAAAAAAGGTTCAAGGTTAGTTGGATAAAATAAGATAAAAGAAGGGGCATCAGGGACTAATCGTAGACTAATGAGGTTAACCTTACGGGGTTGCGGTATATCTATGGGGTTTGTATAATGGAAGGATGGGTTATTAATCTCAGGGAAGAGGTCCTTAATGGGAACTATAGGAGGAGGCTCATCCTGAGGGTACTGATTCAAAGAGATCAGGTCCATAATAAATTCTTCAGGTTCATGTATTTTAGGACTAGTGATGCGGCACGGATATGATTAATGTTTTGAATATGGTGTTTGTAGAGCAATGAAACCTAATTACACTTAGCATTGTACTCATCTTAATAAGATTTAAGGATTATATGAAAAGGGACTATTACATGATTAGACACAACTCTAAAAATAAGAAGGAATAAGATCTAGACAATAGGGGCTAATGATTGAGGACTTACCTTGATGAGTTTTCCAACCTTCCTATGATTCAAAACTTGAAACTACTGATGCTCTGGACTGGAGAACTTGGATAACAGTGATCAGAACCCTGGACTTGGGCTTCAGCTTGTTGGTTCATTGTCAAGGGGAACCCTGTTCACAACTCAAGGACTTCGAAGGACCCTAAAATGAAGATCAAAGTTAAGGTTGAAGGATGCAAACATAAAGAAGGGATGGGAGAATTTGTGAACAAAGAAAAGATAGTTGAGAAGATCTGGCCGACTCCAATGCCTTTGCCTTGAGCTTGGATGATGAATTTCTAGGGAAGAGAGTGGCTTTGGGCATGGAAGAAGAAGATAGGAAAAATTTCACACATAAAACTCAAGACAACTTCACTTCAAACTTCATTCATTTCCAAAATCAATCTCTTTTACAATGGGCATCCATGGCTTTTAATAGCCTCACAAAGCTAGCTTTTGAAATTTAAAAACTCCCCAAATCGAGGAGGATTACAAGGGGGGTTGGAGGATTTGGTGGAGAGTTTGGAGGGATATGGGGGGGGTTGGAGGATTTGGTGGAGGACTTGGAGGGATGTGGCCAACCTCCTTGAATTTGAATCTCCCTTGTTGGCGCCCAAAGGGTGATGAGGTGGCTGGTGAAGTGGCACCTGATGACGTGGCATGGTGAGGTGGTCTTCTACTTGGATATGAATGACATGTGGCGCCCAGTGGTCCTAGTTGATGGTCCTTTTCTCTTGCTTGGTTGATGTGTCTTCTCTTCTTCATGTGGTCAAATTCTGGGGTCTAGAATTTGAGTCTTGTTGCTGGCTTTCATGGCTTTAAGACTTGATTAGACTGAACTCAACTGAATTAGACTTAACTCAACTGAACTGACTTGACTGACCTAGACTTTAAAACTTGAAATGGACTTACAAGAAATGAAATTTTAAAAGTAATTATAGGACTCAATAAACACTCTTGATTTGAAACTCAAAATTAATTACAGGACTCTTGAAAAGGAAATGACTCTTGAAAATAAAATATTTTTGAACTAAAGGAAACAAGGTAACCTAATTATCTTCGATCCAAATTGGGATAAGGCTAACCTTGTTGGAGTGAAGTTTCTTTCAGCTTCTGGTGTCCACACCAACTAGACTCTATAATTTGGCTCTCCTCTATGGTTTCCTCAGGTAAGGCTCTAATAGCAGTACCTAGGTTCTCTTCCTCTATTTGTCCTTCCACTATAGCTTTAGGTTGGATGTGGTTAGGGTCAACTACCTCTAGGTTGGCTTCTACCTGGGTATTTACTAGGCCAACTATTTCTAGGTCATCTATAGGTGTCTAATCTTCTCCCTTATACTCATCCACTAGGCTCACATCAGCTTCATACACTTTCACATTAATGTAAGCCTTGTCAATCTCAGGAATGGTTGGAGAAGGTCGGCTAGGAGAAAATTGGCTAGGTCCTGGTTTTTGAAAATGGACACTAATCCTAGTAGGTTCAAGTTGCCTAAGGGGTAGTGGCTCACTACTGGGCTCATATTTAGGGGTGCTAATCCTATGGGGTTCAAGTTGACTAAGGGAAACATGACTAGTACTAGGCTGATACATAGGGGTTATGGGTTCTCTAGGCTCATAGGACAAGGGTACAGATCTATGGGTCATGGGATTATATGATCTAGGGTCATAGGATTTTGGGTCAGCTCTATGATAAGGTTCTAAGGATGGATCATGGTATGGGGTCCTCCTAAGGTTGGGCTCCCTATATGGGTCAGGATATTGGGTTCTCCTAGGGTTGGACTCCCTATATGGGTCAGAATATTGGGTTCTCCTAGGATTGGGCTCTGTATATGGGTTAGAGTATTGGGTTCCCCTAGGATTGGACTCCCTATATGGGTCAGAGTATTGGGTTCTCCTAGGATTGGACTCCCTATATGGGTCAGAGTATTGGGTTTTCCTGGGTTCAGTATCATAATAAGGGTCATGGTATGGGGTTCTTCTAGGTTCAGTATCATAATAAGGGTCATGGTAAGGGGTTCTTCTAGGTTCAGTATTATTGTATGGGTCAGGCTGAGGGGCTCTCCTAGGTTCAACCTCTCGGTATGGATCAGGGTTTGGGGTCCTCCTAGGTTGAGGATTGTAGTACGGGTCAGGATGAGGGAACTCAGGATCTGGACCAGACTGTGACCTATGGGTTCTTTCTATGGTCCCTACATGGCCTTCTAACTGGCCAAACCTATCGGCAAGATGGTCAATTCTATTGTTGGTTTGGGTACTAGACTGAGTTAACTGGGTAGTCAATTGGGCCATGGATTGGGTTAGATGCTCAGTGAGAGCTTTTATTTGGGCTTGCAAATTTTCCATGGGTTCAGACATTTATGAAGGAGGTGGGTGATATGAAACCCCTAATCTAGTGCTCATGCAATACTTGATCAGACCGACTACAGCTGACTAGACCTAGAATCTAAACTAGATGCTCAATCAGGGTGGCAAACTAGCTTATAGTAACCCTGTACTCAGCCAGGCAGGTGTAAGGGGAGTGTTAGGTCCCTGATTGCCAATCCTAGACACCAATCAGAGATTGGCCAGGTAGGTGGACCAGCACACAAGCCCTTTGGGATTGAATCCCTGAACCACCATTCTAGGCACTAAGCACAAGGCACACACAGGTTAACTTGACATAGTGATCTAACACTAGCCCGGAACCGGCCAGTTGGTGTCCCTAGCCCACTAGGGCAAATTAAGTCTAGTTAATTTTAGGTTAAGGCTTGGAACTGAATGCAAGGGATGTGGTTTTGGGCTAAGGAGAGGTGATCAAATCCTCCCCCCATCTGATATAACAAGAGTGCCCTTAAAAGTAAATTATGCAATGATGGCAGGCAGATGAGGATACAAATTAGGATTTAGATGTTTTTTGTATTTTTGGAGAATATGTAATTTTTTTTGGTATTTTTTTAAATAGAAGAAAACTTGCAAATCATGGCCTAATATGCTGGAAATATACTAAAATTAAAAGATATGCAAAAGATGCTAAACAAAACCCTAAAACTTCAAAACTTGTCTTGCTGAAAAAAATAGAGCCGAAATTTTGCAGGCTATATTTCGGCTTGCAGAAATTTCACAGGGCATAATAAAATCTGAAAAAATTCTAAAAATTACTGTAAATAATTTTGAATCCAAAAAAATAAATTTTAGAATTTTTGTAGTTTTTATCAGGGAGAAATAATTAAAATAACAGAGTATATATGGACAAAAAAATTGCAGAAAACAAGCCCTAATCTAAGCTCGATACCAAATGATGGGGGACTAATATGCATGCAATTATTTTTTTTATATTTATATGTGGGGTAGAGTGATTAATTCCTGAATTTAAGATTAAAATAAGTTATAGAGAATTTTATATGAATTTTAGAAGATCAGCATGCAAATTAGGACCTAGAAAAGTAGAAAAGAAGGATCGCCGGGGCTGAGAAGCCTCGGTTAGGGCAAGTTCTCCTACAAAAATACTAATGGAGGGAGAGGGGGTGTACCTGACAATGTCTGTGAAGATCACAGCAAAGGGGTCTCTCATTCCTTGATGGATGCGGCCTGGAAAATCGAGCCAAAGACCCGCGGATACCCGGATTTCTGCATGGTGATCCGATTGAGGCTTGGCTGGAGTCGTTGGATTCGTAGGAACTCGGGGACCTGCAAACGACCTGTCAGGGGTTAGAAAACTCACAAAGGAACAAGAAAACAAAGGGAAAACAGCAAGAGAAGGCTTCTTTTGTAGTGGGCATCCAGGGATCTGAGAGGCTTGTTGGCAGCAGGAAGATGATTGCAGCACTGGGAAGAAAAACACTCACAAATCCCTTTATGCACACAGCAGGGTATCACACAACTCAATAGAAGAACTCAAGGTTTTAATTCATATCAAAAATTCTCCCTTCATACAAGAGGCTAGGGTCCCTTAAATAGACTCTTAACCTTGGGCTCCAAGTAAGGGCACATTAGTCTTTACATGAGAATCCTTTTCCCTCCCAAACCCTAGCTAGAAAATAAGGAAACATTAGGTAGAAAAAATCCCTAAAAACTCTCTTGACTTGGCCAACACTCCAAGGATGCCTATGGGGGCGTGTTGGGCTTCTAGGAACAACAAAAGGCCGGCCCAAAGGGGCTCGGGTGCATGGGTTTCGGCCTTTGGAAGCTGGGGTGGCCTGGTAGCCATGTAGCAGGAATATTCCCTGGTATCTTGCTTCTTTAGGGCTTGGGCTTGGCACCTGGGCTTGATTTCTTTGGGCTAGGATGTAGATAGACCTCTGGAATCATGGATTCCCTTATCTATGAATATACTTTGTCATCTGGAAGGGAATCTGGGCATCTGGAGGGCATCTGCAAGAAATCAGGATTTTCTGAATTTTCCTCCTGGGGTCTTCAAATATTCAAGCTGGGTTGGACTTGGGCTATACTTCCTTGTCTTCAATCTAGTTGGACTTGGTCTTCACTTGTATAATATAGTCTTGAGTCTTCAGTATGCTTGGACAGGACTCAAAAAAATAAAATTAGCTCAACATGAGCTGACTAGCATTGGACTGAACTAGCTCAATATAAGCTGACTAGTACAGAACTGAAATTACAACTCAAAAGACTCAAACAACAACTAAAAAAGGACTCAGATGGGCTAAACCCTTATTATAGATGGACTCATAAATTATTGATCAATTCACAGAGGGTTGAAAAGCCTCTGTCTTATTCTGGTGCCTCCGGTGTCCCCACCACTTTCTCCTTTTGTTTTCTACAAGCAATACTTCATCATTTAGTGGTAGAATCAAAAGATCATTAAAAAATGTACCACAAACAAAGAATTTCTTTGAAAAGAAAATCGATATCCATGGCTTGTGAAATTTATTTCATAACCTTACTTTAACAACAAAAGTACAGAAATAATATTCCTTATAATGTTGGGTACATAATAATAATCTTTAATTCAAGATTATTGTCTTATGGCAATAACAATAGATAGATGCTAATAGCTTCAGCCTGAATGGGTTTACCACTCATGCCGAATAGCTAAAAGTCACCCTTCTTCAAGCATTTAGGTCTCTATAACCCATGCAATGACTTGCAGATGTGAGACCCACATGCGATATCCAATACCCATGAATCAAAAGTTGAAGAACTTAATAATAAGTTTGTTTGTATCATAAACAAACCTCTTGATGCTCCATTAGCATCTTGCTTCAGACTTGTAAGGTATATATTGCAATTCTTCTTCCAATGTCCCTTCTTGCTATAGAAGAAATAGGATCCATCATTATAAGACCTCTTTGCCTTTTTCCTCTTTTTTATGCTCTTATTTAGGTTCAGCTTTCTCTTTGAACCCTTCTTTATTAGTCCTTTCTTCTTCCCATCAACTAAAAGAAGATGATGAGCCTTATTGATGGGGGAAAAAAATAAATGATGGATGGAGAGTTTTAGCAAGCTAACCAGCAAGCAAACTTGAGTAATTAATTATCAAATAAATGGGCTAAATTAATCCAAGAAAAGAATTTTCATAAGAAGACTAGTTAATCAAATTTTTAAGTCCCGTAATGTAGATCTAGTTCAAGATAAGGATTATGATCTTCATGGCAAGGAAACCATCAGTACTAGGAAAAGTTAACCTTCAAATGAATCTTAGAAAGAGTTTTCCTACCAATGATGGTTAATTATTTGGTGGAAGAAGGAGCTCTCATCACTCAATGATTGAGGTCTAGAAGTCAAGATTGGCACTCTCTACTTTGAGACTCACCTTGGCCTTGATCCATGGTGTTGTGACCTTCATCCTTGACCTAGGAACCTGAGAGAATTTGTAAAGAAATTTGAGAATAGACATGGAAGAAGAATTGGAGTTGGAATGGAAACAAAGAAAAAAAGGAAGAAGAAGAAAGTGGCCGGCGGCTTGGGACTTGGAGCATGATCATAGATCCATCAATGGGCATCTCATCCTTTACTCCTTGCAAAAAAACACTTCACTCTAAAACTCAAACTTAGAAAACTCTCATTCAATCCTTGGATTATGATCTACACACTCAAACTAGCTAAAAAACATTCACTCCAAACAAGAACTCAAAAAACTAAAACACAAGAAAACAATCCTTTCATTAATTTAAATCATAGCATATAATGAATACAATGAGAGCCTAGGGGCACTATTTATAGTCTCCAATGCTAGGAATTTCATCCAAGGGTGGAGAGGTGGGAATAATGATGGCTTAGTTGGCTCCAACAATTTTTAGGTAAGTGGTTTTAACTAAAAATAAATTATTGATAGAAAGTTACAACAACTTTGGCATGTGGCATCTAGAAGATCCTAATGTGGCTTCCAAATGCTGATATGGAGGCTTAGGTGTCATAAGTTTTGGCATCCCACAAGTCAAATATTGTTAGGGTAGTAGAAGGAATCTTTATGTTCCCCATAAAACTCTTGATGTAGTGTAATTCCTTCTCCCCCAAGATTGTTTGATGAGTTGTTCCCCCATGTGCTTCAAATCTTGGCATGAATTGGGCTTGGGCTTGGTATTGAAGAGGCTTGAATGGTTGGTCTTGGACTTGAAGAGGATGCCCTCCATCCTGCTTTGGGCTTGAGTCGAATGGGCTTCTTCCATGTGTTGGCTTATGAGCCAAGTCATGCTTCAAGAAAATTTGGCTTATGAACATGCTTCAAGAAAATTAATGGGCTTCTTCCATGTGTTGGCTTATAAGCCAAATCATGCTTCAAGAAAATCTGGCTTATGAACATGTTTCAAAAAAATTTGTAACTTGCTTTGAAAACTTTATTGCTTGTAGCTGCAAAAACAAAGTGAGTTAATCAAAGTATATATTCTTATTATGGATGTCCCCATCAGTTCTCTCAGGGTGGAAAGAGCTCGACTCTGTAGAGTAGAAATTCATCTAGCTTTTGTAGTACTCTAGGAGGCCAGGATCAATTTTTTTGTAAGTCCTCTTGAGTGATCCATGACTCTTCAGAATCAGGATGTCCTTGCTAGTGAACCAAGTAGCGCTGATAGTCTTTATTTTGAGTAGTGATGATCTTGTCATCTAAGATTCACTCAATCCTATCTTGCTGCTTTGGTAATATAGCTAGTGCACACTCAAGGGCTGGTTCACTCTCAAAGGTGGAATCACGCCTGAATAGCTCATTAGGTACCTGATGGGGAACTAATATGCATGCAATTTTTTTTGTATATTTTACATGTTGAGTTAGGTGATTAATTCCCAAATTTCAGATCAAAATTATTTGTAGGGAATTTTGTATGAATTTTTGAAGATCAGCATACAGATTAGGACCTAGAAAAGTAGCAAAGAAGGACCGCCGGGGCTGAGAAGCCTCGGTTAGGGCAAGTTCTCCTACAATAAAACTACTGGAGGTAGAGGGGTGTACCTGACAACGTCTGTGAAGATCGCAGCAAAGGGGTCTCTCGTTCCTCGACGGATGCGGCCTGGAAAACTGAGCCAAAGACCCGCGGATCCCCGGCTTTCTGCTCGGTGATCCGATTGAGGCTTGGCTGGAGTCGTTGGATTCGTAGGAACTCAGGGACCTGCAAACGACCTGTCAGGGGTTAGAAAGCTCACAAAGGAACAAGAAAACAAAGTAAAAATAGCAAGGGAAGGCTTCTTTTGGAGTGGGCGTCCAGGGATCTGGAGGGTTTGTTGGCAGCAGGAAGATGATTGCAAACACCGGGAAGAAGAACTCTCACAAACCCCTTTATGTACACAGCAGGGTATCACACCACTCAATAGAAGAACTCAAGGTTTTCATTCATCAAAAATTCCCCTCATACAAGAGGCTTGGGTCCCTTAAATAGACCCTTAACCTTGGGCTCCAAGTAAGGGTACATAAGTCTTTACATAAGAATCCTTTTCCCTCTCAAACCCTAGCTAGAAAATAAGGAAATATTAGGTAGAAAAATCCCTAAAAATTTTCTTGACTTGGTTAAGACTCCAAGGACGCCTAGGGGGGCGTGTTGGGCTTCTAGGAGCAGCAAAAGGTCAGCCCAAAGGGGCTCGGGTGCATGGGTTTGGGCCTCTGGAAGCTGGGGTGGCCTGGTAGCCAGGTAGCAGGAATATTCCCTGGTATCTTGCTTCTTAGGGGCTTGGGCTTGGCACCTGGGCTTGATTTCTTTGGGCTAGGATGCAGATGGACCTCTGGAGTCATGGATGCCCTTATCTATGAATATACTTTGGCATCTGGAAGGGAATCTGGGTATCTGGAGGGCATCTGCAAGAAATCAGGGTTTTCTGAATTTTCCTCCTGGGGTCTTCAAATCTTCAAGCTGGGTTGGACTTGTGCTATACTTCCATGTCTTCAATCTAGTTGGACTTGGTCTTCACTTGTATGATATAGTCTTGAGTCTTCAGTATGCTTGGACAGGACTCAAAAAAATAAAATTAGCTCAACATGAGCTGACTAGCATTGGACTGAACTAGCTCAACATGAGCTGACTAGTACAGAACTGAAATAACAACTAAAAATACTCAAATAACAACTAAAATGGACTCAGATGAGCTAAGCCGTTATTACAGATGGACTCATAAATTATTGATCAATTTACAGAGGGTTGAAAAAGCCTCTGTCTTATTCTGGTGCCTCAAGTGTCCCCACCAATACCATTCTTGGTTTCTTATACTTTATTAGATCTGAAATGTTCAAAGTGGAACTAATACAAAAGTCAGATGGTATATCTAGCTCATATTAGGTCCAATTTTTCTTACTATTTTGAAAAGGACCTACACTACGGGAATATAATCATTTTGATCCTAATCAAGACATAGTCTCCTTCCTGAAATTCTTTGGTTTTTTTTACAAAATTTAGCCATATGCTTGTTAATTTCATTGCTCAAAATTTGTTTTACTAATCATGCTATGCATATGACTCTAGTAATCATTGATACTTATGCATGGGACACCAAATGATAAGAGACAAACACAAATGATACTAAATGGTAAAAGACAAACAAAAACAAAACAAGCTTAAATGGAATTTATTATCTATGGACTAAACTTTAATGTTGGGCTTGGAAATAAGGTTCCTAATTTTCAATATTTCCTAAATGGCTTTGAAGACTTTGGCACAAAACTTTAGGTATGTGGCAGTGAATCTTAATTTGGCTCCCAACATATGCTAAAGAGTCTTAATAAAGTAACTGTTGAATATCACTGGGACCAGATCAATGGTATGGTAGATGTCCCAGCCGGATCGGATAGAAGAGTGAATGAAATGTAATGGTGGATCGAGATGGTAGATGTTCAAAAATGGGGAATCAGGGATAGAAAAATTGTTAGGAAAATTATATTGCAGGGTTTTCAAAGGCTCTATAGCTTTTTGCGGCTAAACCGTAGGGTTTTGTTCTTTGATGGTCAATACCCCAATATGTGATCCTTCATCGATCTCTAGATCTAAAGCTTCAACATCAATTAATTCTAGATCTTCTACGTTATCCTTAGACTGATTTCCATGGTTTTGTCCTTATATTTCATTTTGATCATCCCCATTGTTGATTTCTTTAGGCTGGGTAATTATTTTATCTTCAAGTAATTGTTCGTGATCATATTTGTCCATAAGGTTAGACCCAACTTTATAAACTTCTCCCTTAAATTCTTTAATGGGTTTAGGATTTTCTCTTTCTAGCCCTTCATTTGGACAAGATTTTGATTCTATTTCATCTTTTAATTCTTTAATTAGTTCAGGAGATCTTTTCTTTAAATTCTTAGTTGGTTCAACCTCTTCTTCTTCATATTCATCAATTAGACTTGGTTCAGCTTTATATATATTTCCACTTTAGGCTCTTCAATGAGTTCAATGATTTCTTCCTTACTAATTACTGGAATGATATGAGTTGGCTTGCTTGAAGGAATTTGGTTAGAATTTGGCCTATGTCCAGACATATAATTCCTGTTGGACTTAGGTTGATTGATCAAGAGTTCCTTCTTATATGTATCAAATTTCCTAGAAATTTGATATGCATCTTCTAGATAGTGAATTTTCCATTGAAATAATTTCCACTGGATGTCCTTATGTAGACCAACTCGAAATCTAGATATGATATTGCTTCAGATTCGACTGTACTACATCTCCCGATATATTGATTGAATTTGGCAATATAATCAATTATAGTTGTATCATCTTGTCTCAATTTATACCATTGGTCTAAAAGTTTTTGCTCATAATATTTACCTAGGTACTTTTCTCTCAGTTTACTCTTCATTTCTATCCAAGTATTTATTTTATCCCCACTATAATAACTTTTTCGCTCAACTTCTATCCAATATGCTTTAGCATGTTAGACTAAGTTTGATTTGGCAAATTGATAGTTTCTTACTTCCAACATTTTATCAAATTCAAAGTATTGATCCATTTTCTCTTCCCAATCGTCATACACTTCAAGATCTAAATTTCTATTGAAAGTGGGTGCATAGGGTCGATTGCTCCTAAAGACTCTCTCCTCCTGATCTACAAAATCTTGGCAGGGATATCTAAGACTATACTCAATGGTGAGATCATGACATTGGGCTCTTGGACCAAGGGGATGTGGACTAGGTGATTTAGGCTCAGCATGGATCCTATGGGTTTCTTCTATGAAGTCATGGTGAAGTCATCTTGGATTGTATTCAGGTGTGAATTCATGATGATGGACTCTTGGACCTCAAGGAATTGAGCTGAGTAGCTCAGGTTCGGTCAGGGTCATTGGGGTCTCTTCAAGTGTCCCAACAAGGTCCTTCACTTGACCTAATTTATTTCTCATTTGCCTTAATTATCTATTTATAGTATCAAACTTTTTAGTTAGGGTTCTTATAAAGAATTCAAGATTAGGATCCATGGGTAAAATAGACTGAGTGTGGGACTATTGGTATGGAGCTTGAAAACAAGTAGTACAAACTTAACTTCTAGGGCTCCTAGACCTAAAAGTTTAAAATACAGGAATTGACTAAGTACTAATTAAAGTTATAATTACCTTTTCCACAAGCCAGGTAAGATGTCGGGTTGCGGGAGGCTCCCCTCGCTTTCACGAGGTCCTAATTATAAACTGCAAGTCTACTTAAGGCATTTGTCATTGGACCTCTAGCCTTAGACACCAATTTCAAGAAGTATGTACAAACTCAACTAATATTTGGTCTCATCTTGCAGTTGAACCCGAATTGTGGGTGTCCCTAGTTTTAGGTTCCTAATAGATTTCAATTATGGTTTAGGTCAATGCAAATGTGGGTGATTGTTTTGGGCCAAGAAAAGTTAATGACCTCCTTCCCTTATGTTATGATTGAATGCCCTTAATTAGATTTAGGAATGGATGCACAAATAATTCACCAACTAGATATCACAACAACTAGTATTAGCATAAACATGTGATTCAAACCCAAATTTTAAAAATTTAAAATTCAAAAAAAAAATTATTTAAAACATTTAGTTTTTTAAGTATAGATTTCAGAAATCAAATTTTAAAATTTAAATCTTTATTAGGATTAAAAATTCATTCTAGAAGTTAGAATTGTTGCAAGATAGTTTCAGCCCGAACAACTGCAAGTCAACTAGCTTCAAAAATTTTAAATTAAAATTTTAAATTTTCAAAAAATTAAAATTAAAATTAAAATTATTAATCTCTTAGTGAATATTCTAGATTCCAAATTTTAAAATTTAATTCCTGGAATTTAGTTTAGAAATTCATTTAGAAAGCTTGTTATAAAAGAAAATTTCAACAAGGAACAACTTTCAACTAGCTTGTTTTAAAAATTTATAATTTAATTTTTTTAAAAATCCAAAAATTCAAAATAAAACTGATTTGGCTATCTCTCAGATAAGAATTCTTGGATTTTAACTTCTTGACTTTGGATTAACTCAAATTTTGGTTGCGAAGGTAGTTTGAAAATAATTGCTAGAATGTTCTAGTAATTTAGCTAACTCTTAACAACCTGAATTCAAATTTTGAATTTTGAATTTTAAATCCTTCTAAAATTAAAAATTATAGTGGGAAATAATAAAATTAAAACTTTAGATCTCAGATCTAAAATTAAAAATTTATAAAAACTAATTTTGTATTCTTTTGAAAATTAAATGAAATGGAAGGCAGAAACAGAAATTTGAACAGAACTTCGAAAATGATCTAAGAACTCATATTTTTAAATCCAAAAATAAAAAAAAAAAAATTTGATTCATATATTCTGAATACTAACACACTAAGGTACTGGAAAAGTATTTTTTTGGATTTTTTTGAAATATGAAAAATTCTTGAAAAATTTGGGAGTATACTAGAACAGAAATTTCAGCAATCAAACACTTGATCAGTAAACCATAAGCTCTGATACCAAAAAATTGATGGGGAACGAAAATAAAATGATGGATGGAGAGTTTTAGCAAGCCAACCAGAAAGTAAAATTGAGCAATTTATTATCAAATAAATGGGCTAAATTAACCCAAGAAAAAAATTTTCATAAGGAGACTAGTTGATCTAATTTTTAAGTCCCGCAATATAGATTTAGTTCAAAATAAGGATTAGGATCTTCATTGAAAGAAAATCATCACTACTAGGGAAAGTTAACCTTCAAACGATCAGATGTAATGAAGCTTAAGAAGAGTTTTCTTACCAACAATGATGGCTAATTATTTGGTGGAAGAAGGAGCTCTCTTCACTCAAGGATTGAGGTCTAAAAGTCAAGATTGGCACTCTCTACTTTGAGACTCACCATGGCCTTGATCCATGGCATGGAGACCTTCATCCTTGACCTAGGAACGAACCTAAGAGAACTTGCAAAGAATTTTGGGATTAGACATGGAAGAAGAATTGGTGTTGGAATGGAAACAAAGAAAAAAAGGAAGAATAAGAAAGTGGCCGGTGGCTTGGGACTTGGAGCTTGATCCTAGATCCATCAATGGGCATCACATCCTTTACTCCTTGCAAAAGAACTCTTCACTCTCAAACTCAAACTTAGAAATCTCTCATTCTCTCCTTGGATAAGGATCTACACACTCAAACTAGCTAAAAAATTTTCACTCCAAACAAGAACTCAAAAAACTAGAACACAAGGAAACAATCCTTTCATTAATTCAAATCATAGCGGAGAATGAATACAATGAGATCCTAGGGACCCTATTTACAGGCTCCAATGCTAGGATTTTTGTCCAAGGGTGGAGATGAGGGGATAAGGATGGCTTAGTTGGCTCCAACAATTTTTATGTAAGTGGTTTTAACTAAAAATAAATTATTGGTAGAATGTTACAACCACTCTGAAATGTGGCATCTAGAAGATCCTAATGTGGCTTCCAAATGCTGATGTAGAGGCTTAGGTGTCATAAGTTGTGGCATCGCACAAGTCAAATATTCTTGGGGTAGTGGAAGGAATCTTTATGTTTCCCATAGAACTCTTGATGTAGTGTAATTCCTTCTTCCCCAAGGTTGTTTGATGAGTTGTTCCCCTATATGCTTTGAATCTTGGCATGAATTTGGCTTGGGCTTGGTCTTGAAGAGGCTTGAATGGTTGGTCTTGGACTTAAAGAGGATGCCCTCCATCGTGCTTTGGGCTTGAGTCGAATGGGCTTCTTCCATGTGTTGGCTTATGAGCCAAGTCATGCTTCAAGAAAATTTGGCTTATGAACATGCTTCAAGAAAATTAATGGGCTTCTTCCATGTGTTGGCTTATGAGCCAAATCTTGCTTCAAGGAAATTTGGCTTATGAACATGTTTCAAAAAAATTGTAACTTGCTTTGAAAACTTTGTTGACTCTAGCTACAAAAACAAAGTGAGTTAATCAAAGTATATATTCTTATTATGGATATCCCCATCACTTATCACCTTTGAAGTGGCTCTCAGCTATCTTAAGCATGTTAAACAGCTCTGGTAATGAAAGATTCAGTGTGTTCATGTGGTAGTTCATGAGAAACTGAGAGTAGGAATCTGGGAGTGATTACAGAATCAAATCCTGATTAAGCTCCCCATCCATGACAAAACCTAATTGATCTAATCAAGTGATTAAGTCAATCATCTTAAGAACAAGGACCTGTACGGGTGAGCCATCACTTATACATGCCCATAATAACTGCTTCAATATCTTATATCTAGCAGTCCTACTATGCTCTCCATACAGCTCTTTGAGATTAACCAATATGGACTGAGTTTCCATTTCTTCATGTTGCCTTTATAGCTCATTGCTCATCGAGGCTAACATGATGCACTTGATAGTCAAGCTATCATTCTGCCACATTCTGTAAGTGGCTATTTCCCCCTCTATGGCATTATCTCTAATCGGATCTGGATCATGAGAATCAAGGATGTAGGATACCTTTTCTTGAGCAAGTACTATTCTCAAGTTCCTTAACCAGTCCATATAGTTTGGTCTAGCCAGTTTATTGGCATCTAGTATGCCCCGTAGTGATAATGATGAAGCCATTAATTTAAATCTATAGTTAGGCAAGAATAATACATAAGCAGACAACTCAAGATGATAATCATAATTATATAAGAACTTTAAATCTAATTGTGTCTCCCACTATTTTCTTTGAAAACCATAACCCTCAGTAATGGTTAACAAGAAACCAATATATGGTTTCTTTAGTGGGGTTGATATCCCAATTCCTTATAAATGTCTTGTGTTTGCACAACAAACATTTATAAGTTCAAGGATAGGAAATTTTTATCTAGTTGCATCCCTTGCAATTCTCAACATAATACTTGCCTTTAGGACACTTACAGCCTTGTGTTTGTACAACAAACCATAATATCTTAGTTTAGTCGGACCGTTCATTTTATATAGTCATGATTTAATAATGTCACCCTTGAGTTTGCTTACCAAAGTAATATTATCGAGCATACTATAAAGCATAAAATGTACCATATAAATTTTTTTATATCGAACGCTATTAGTAAGCCTTGAGTTTGCTTATCAAACCTACTATAGTTTTGATATAAATTTGGCATGGCATGAAGGAAGGCAAATTGTAGTGTGTGTTTAAAATCAATTATCATTTCCAATTCTAACATCTAAATTAATCGAATTGGCTAGGCAAGTAGAAGAGGTGTGGGAGTCCCCCCATTCTTGCCTTATACACCAAATAATTTTAGCCAGGTAAGTAATGGAACCAATCAAAAATCACATTCTCTTTACCTTCCCAGAACTATTTTTCTTAGATACCAATCGATCAATTAAACCCTAAAAAAAATATTTGCATCAAGATTTTATATAACACTACAACAAAAAATAATTTTAATGAGGGCTTTGATGGTCTCAAACAGATCCTAATTAAGTATGCCAACATGATACATATTCCAGTAAATAATAATATTAACCCTAATATGCATAACCATAGCATGATTAAAACAACAATCCGTTCACCTTGTTCAAGGGATAAGGTCACAGTGGCACCCAAACATATCATAGGAGACCCTAGTGAATGAGAAGAGAGGGCCTTTAAACCCTATTTTTCTTCTATGACCGAACGGCCATGGTGACTAACCTAATCTGAAGTAGTTACTAAGAGCATAATATATTACATGTGTGATATGAACTAATCATGTGTTGCCCAGCTGGCTACCCAAGAGGGGGGTGAATTGGGTATTTAAAAAATTTAAGCAAATAATGTGCTTTTGAAAATCCCTTTAAGAGTGTTAGGTGTTGTGATAGAGTAATAACTTGTAGAAGCTAAATAAGAACAAAGAAGAACAACACAAACACATAAACATTATATTGGTTCGGAGCAACCCAGCTCCTACATCCACTACTCAAGATACTACTTGGGATTTCCACTATATTCACATCCGAATATAGTAGGATTATTTTACAGGCTCACAATCCAAAACCTCTATACTTTGGTTTTACCAGGATCACCAAAGAAACCCTATACCCTTTGGTTTTAAACAGGATCATCAAAAAAATCCAACTTGGTTTTAACAGGATCACAAAGAACCCAACACTTGGTTTTTAGCTAAGGCTCACCAAGAACCTATTTGAATTATCAAATGGGCTTACCAATAACCCAACAATTCAAGAATGAATTGAAAATAAATGCAATAATAAATGACAAACTCTAGTTGTTGGATAGTTGCCGCTTTAGCACTGATGAAGCCTTCTTTAACTTCTCTTTAAAGCACTTGAGAGGCTTCCTTTCTTTCTTCAATGAATGCTTCACTCTTTAGATGTGAGTTGGTGAAGAGAGAAGTCTGCTTTGAATGCTCACTTATGCTCTCTTTCTTGTTTGTAGGTTAGATCTTCAATATAGCATTAAGACTTTGAGGAACTCACTAACTTTTACTTCAAGAAAGTTCAAATCTCACAAATATATGGCTTTTCATCATCCCAAGATAGTTAGAGATATTGTAGACCATTGGGATGTGACATTTGACCATTGGAGCACCTTTTTACATTCAAAAAAAAAATTATGGAACTAGCCATTATGTACCTAGAAACGATATTCGAGTCGGCTTGGATACTTCGAGTCGGCTCGGATCCTTCAAGTCGATAGGTCGAGTAACCATTTCTTCAGTAAGGTCAGCTCTTTATCTCAGGATGCAAAAACTTCACTCTAGACATATCGGCTCTTGATAGCTCGGGTTGGCTCAAACTTTCATCATTGAACACATTGAACTCGAGGAGTCGGCTCGCTTCTACTTGGGTCAACTCTTCTTCTCAAAATCAAAAAACTACACTCTGGAGGAGTTGGCTCATTGTAGATCGGGTTGGCTAGCTTTCTCAGGTCTTCAAAATTTGCTCTGGTAGAGTCAGCTCATTCTGGTTGGGGTCGACTCGCTTGGCTGTTCTCAGAAAATATTAGGAATGGACTCTGGATGAGTTGACTCGATTCTACTTGAGTCTGCTTGGATTGCTGCGTGCCAGAATCCTTGGTACGTGCCATGAGGTAGAGTTGGCTCTTCCTCTGATTGGGTCGGCTTGAGTGACTTGTTCAGAATTTTTATAAATGAACTTGAAAACACTCTCACCAACACTCTCAAACTTTTCATACAAACCAACTCAAATGAATTTAATGCACAACACTCATAGAAGTAACCCTTTTACATGATTTTTCTTAACCTTTTCTTTGGATTCTTCTTTACAAAATATGATTACAACACAACTCAAAACAAGAAGTATAACTGTAGGAGTTGAAGTTTGAACAAAGAATTCATCCTACAAAATCTTGTAAACTACTTGAAGAGTTGTCAGTAAAATAGTGCATGCTCTAATGTTTGGTTATCATCAAAATCACTTATGGGGTCAACATCATGCAAAGTCATAGCAAAGCAAATAATTAATACTAAAATGACTACTAATTGAATGAGTCAAGATGGTTCTGATACTACTATTGGATTTCTGGCTGACATAGTGGAAGACTGGGTTTCAAAATTTTCATTATTGAAATCCTAATTAGCTGAAATCCTAGACCCAAGGACCACTTGACCATGAAACTAATAAATCATAATTAAGGATTATAGAGGAATACCTGGAGTGCTATACTCCTTAATTTATATAAGGCACATAAGTGTATACCCTTCAAAGGTGATCCACATAGGAACTGAGCCAAGGAAGTACTCCTCTTGCTAGCTTGACTCCTTCCGGCAGCCTTTCTTCCTTCTATAGCCTTTTCTTCCCTCTAGGACCTTTCTCCCTTTCAAAGAGTAGCTTAGTACCTCTCCGAATACTCTCTTACTATCCTATTATTTTTTTAAAATTCTTTTCCTAAGCCCTTATCTTAAAATGGTAGACTTGTCTTAAAAAATAGGCTTGTCCTAACAAGAGAAGAGAATTATCAGGATAACTTTCAGATATCTTGGCTTCAATCTGCGAAGCTTTTAAATCGAAAGGGAGTGGGTGCCTAATATCCTTTTCATCAGTCCTTTATTTGATATTTAACATATCATATAAAACTCTTTAATCAGAAAGTGTCCCTTGGTAGAAAGGTGTAAAGTGAAATATCGTTTCACTAATTATATGCACCAAGAGTTGCTTATCGCAACTCTATGATAAAATTTGATAATTAATCTCTTAATTTTAGATTTAAGACAAGGTCTCACACCCCAATAGGCATATCAAATGAAGAGATTTATTTGAAAGAAAAGGTGATTAACAGGTAGAATGACTCTTCTTTATCCATGCGCCATGAGTCAAGCATTGTGTCCCTTCATTGATCAGGCCTTTCTTACATTATTTGACCAGCTAATACAAATCAATATGGGTGTCAATGGATAGGATAAGGGCTGAGCTTTATCACCTAAAAGGTGATTAATTTGTAAAAGGACTCTTGGTTCTTCTGTGCCCCTTTATTTGTGTGCATGCCAATATGGCACCAAGAGTCCCATGCCCTTGAGATTCTTGGGTTAAATAATGGATAAGGATTGATAAATTAGGACAAAATCCAATTTGGTTGCCCCACTTAAGGTTCAACCTAATTTAAGTCCCACTCAAATTGGTTATCCCAAATAGCAAGCAATTAAATCCAATCTAATTAGGTTAGGAGTTAGGCTAGCCAGCATATGCTGGTATGTTAATTAGCTAGCCAATTAGGATCCTACAATCCTAATAAAAATATAATTGACTTCCTTGGTTAATTCCTTAATGTGTGTAACCCTCTGGGCTCTTCATCTAGCAACATTAGGTCTAGGTTCATATTGATTTGGTTCGATTAGAAACCAACTAACCGAATTAGGTCAAATCAAGCTAATCCTAGTTGCTAATTTGAACCATCTTTTAAATTGACTTATGAATTCAATCAATTTGATTCATGATAATCTACAAGATATGACTGATGTATACCAATGTATCATTCCTACCTAGATGATGAGAAATTTGATAAAAATTATCAAAATACCCTTCAGTAACAAGTTACCATGTTATTGAATCCTTCAATCTTCTTTTATCTCGATTAAGTGATGGGTATGGTTAAATATCAAACCCTTACACTTAATCCATTTGAATCTTTAATCACTAATGAATACTCAACCGATGATAAATTAGAATACTATTTTTAATTTTATCATGCCTTGATCAAAGACTTCCTGAGTCATCGTTGATGAGATCACACGGAATAACTTCTTCTCTTACTAGGAGTGATTGATTCTTTGTTGACCTACTCATTA
Organism: Areca catechu; assembly: GCA_021397845.1. Classification (NCBI taxonomy): domain Eukaryota; kingdom Viridiplantae; phylum Streptophyta; class Magnoliopsida; order Arecales; family Arecaceae; genus Areca; species Areca catechu. The sequence goes on from CM038052.1 coordinate 83,645,331, forward strand.
CCTTCATATACAATCCATTATATCCAAAAGCACCATGTACATGATTTAATTGTCATGATTCAGTATGCACCAAAACATGGGTTCATGTGCATAAGATACTATGGTGTCTCAGGTCTAAGGATCTCATGCATAACTCCCACTAAGAGAGTAATCTTTTTGACAAGTAAGATTCCCATTAAATGTTCTCTTATCGGATCAATTCAGTGAATTCATAACCTAATGAGCATCCACATTCTTGTATTAGTATCACTATACAAGTGATCATGAGACCAACCACCCTCTCCATCGAGCAATCATAGGATGTGCTAGTCTATCCAGATTCATCGATTCCTGAATCAATGATCGTATGACTAGAAATATTCTAGATTAGGGTTTATAGATTTTAGGTCTCATTGTTATCCCTATAACCCTAAAACCATTGCCCTAATCTATGGGGTTTATCATAATCTTGTAACTAAAGCACAAGACACAACAAATGATGAATCAAAAAATTGCCTCTATTAATATCAATCTTGAGTTGAGAGAATACAAAAATACCACTAATATAATAACTGTGATTGGCTTTCAAGGCATAATTCTTTTAGATATTGAGTTGAAAAAAGTGCCAAGTTATAGGTCAAGAAGGGCTTATACCATGATCTAAATTATTAGCTGAATCCCTCATGTCTTTGGTCGAACCTTTGCCTATAAAAAAGAGACATCAAATGGGGATCCTAAAATACTCTCTTCATACATCGAGCATATTGAGTACATAGATCTTGGTACATTAGAACCCCAACTAGAATTGAAGTTATACCTAGATCTAATTATAAAAAAAAAATGTTAGCTATCAGGGATATGAGCCACTTAATTATCCATTGTAGAAAATATTTTGAAGCTAAACCAGAATCACATAGGGAATTACAAACCTATGTCAAGATTTGAGTAGGAATAGGATAAGAATCCTTAGAGGTTTGGTTGAAGGCGTTAAACTTAGCACTTGTTGGGAGGTAACCTAATCCTTTTATTAACCTTTATTTTAGTGATTCTTCTTTTTAGCAATAAGAGATAGCTCCTCATAATCACTTTTGTCATTACACGAGGCATATCTTGTCCAGGTGGTATCTCTCCTTTTTTTATTTTTTCTTACTCCATTGAGGATAATGAAAATTAAGTTGGGGGATAAGGAAACCTTTTGAAAAATATTTTGAAAATGTCTTAGTAATTTTTGATAATTTCAAAAAACTTTATAAATCATGTGCCATGAAAAAAATTCTTAAGCAAAATAGATTAAGAAAAGGTAATAGAGCTAGAAAGTAGGTGTTAACTACTATAGAGAGCCAAGGAGTAGATTAGCTACTCAGACTTTTAGCAGCCTACTTAGATCACTTAAAGGCTATTAGCACTTCCTTTGCACATACACACTGACGAGGTAAACTAGGTATTAGTTGTAAGGTCAATTGGAGATTCAATTATTATAAAAAATTAGTAATTAATATACATCCCATTAAGAAAAACATAGATTTGAGGAAAGAGCTACTCGCTTGAAAAAATAAAAAAAGAGAAAACTAAAGAAAAGACAAAAAGGGGACAAGTTCTAAACATTGATTTCCCACTGAGTAACCAGGAACCTTTGCCTAAGTAAGAATTATTGTTTGCATCAAAAAGTGGGCAATGTAAAGGCATCGCCAATCAGAAAAAAGAGAAGAGAAAAAATCAGACAGTGTGGAAGCTACCTCAATTCATATTTTTAATTTAAGGGTGTATAGAAAATTGACCAAAGTAAGTGATAAGCGAAGATGCAAATGTTCTTTACAAGCTATTACCGAAATACTAAGTTAGCCATTACAAATACAAGTACTATAGATCTTTGGATGAACTCTAAGAAAGTTTCTAATAATTCAGATTATTAAATTTACTTCAAAAACTCAATACTTAGTAATATTAGCTAGCTTCTTTTAATTCTTAAGCCTAGATCTAATTTTGTAAAGGAGGATCTGAGTGATACATGATTTGATTTTAATTACATTGCTAAGGGACTAGCAATGATTAAGTTAGGAGTGTGACAAGTCTATTAATTATCCTAATTTAATTATTAAAATAAATATTAGTTAATTGATAATCATTAAAAATTTATATTTTTATTAATGTTTTATATAAAAGAGCTTGTAAATTGAAAGAACTCAATCTTTGGAGTCTAATGGTATAAACAACATCCAAATCTAACTTAAAATTAACCCAAAATCAAGATTTGAAATTTATTAAAGGATTTGCACAGTTATTGAATCAACTGGTCCACCATAGATTGGTGCTTGGTCTATGGATCACACCATGGCTCACAGGTAGCCATTACTATTGGTCCATGGGGCTGCTTCATGGACCATCGACCGTCCCGAGCACCAGATTTGTTAGAGGAGGCATTGGAGTTATTCCTCTCACTGTCGGGAGCTTACTCTCATCACTGGGAGCCATCCGTTACCGAGAAAACCACAGGATAAGCCACCCAAGCACCATCCTTCATGATCCTCCCACTTCTCCATTCGTTCAGCACCACCAAATTTCTTTGTCGCCTCCCATCATCGATCACCTCCCCATGGATGGAGCTGCCCCTCATCCGCCACCATCCTTCTCCTTGTCTTAAGATCTTCATCTCCCATTTTTCCCTATGAACGATTTCCTTACCACCATGCCAACCATCGGTTACCACCACTCCCACCACTGCCATTCATCACCTCACACCGTCGCCAGCCATCTTTTGTGATGGGGAGAAAAGAAGGATCCAAATTCCACTAGAAGAGGGAGGATCAGGATTCGACGAGTCTGGTTCAAACTTCGCTTGCTCGAAAAGGAAGAAAAGTGATCCTGCATGATTTTTGGCATGATTTTTGACCTGTGATGCAAAATGGATGGCTAAGAATTTTGTATGCAATATATGGCCGATCTTGAGCCTGATTGACTCCAAATTTGATTGGGAGGAAGCCCTGGATAAGCTCTATGAAAGGAGAACCCCATGTAGCAGTCCAGGCATCAATTCATTTAGCAAATTTTGTATAGTGTATTTTTTTTTATTTTAGATTATTATATTAAACTTAAGAAAAAGGTGAATTACGGAGAAGATGCTGGTGGCAGTGATGCATGGCTTGACTCCTTCAACCTGGAATGAAGATGAAGCCTGTGACCAAGTTCTATCTTCTTTTTTGTACTTGATTCCTAAGTAATAAAGATTATGCTTTTCTTATTTATATTACTTGAGTTATTTTTCTATTCGAGATTTTGATCTAGTATACATGGCCTACACCCTCTATTGACATGCCGTGATCTCAGGATATGGTACATGCCTAAGAGAGATAGATCATAGTATGGTAGATTAGATCCCTAATCTTGCAAATCAAGTAGATAATTTATACTCTGAGTGGACATGTCATGATCTCCATATATGACCCATGCCCCAGAGGAGATAAATTATCCAAACACCAAATTTGTAAAAATTATTGATATTGCAATATAAAGAGAAGAAGATAAAACTTGTTTGCATGGTAGATTTGGATTCCTAGGTTACTTCTCCTACTAACTGATTTAACTAAGTAATTAGTTATTATCTTTTAATAATTACTACTTTCAATTTAATCTTTACAACCAATTTTTCTTTTTGCTATTTTCATGGAATAATTACCCTTGATCCTTAAGAATCCGATCCCAACTCACTATTAGCTATAGTAGTGAGTAGGTTTTATTTCTGACCATCTATGATAGCGATCAGGGATAATTAATTCCATGTAATCTCATCAAATGATGACTTAGAAAGTCTTTGATCAAAGCAGGATGAAATTTGAAAAGGATTTCTAATTTCTCATCAATTGAGTCTTCATTAGTAATTTGATATTTGAATGAATAAAGTGTGAGCGTTTGACAATTTTCCATACCCATCACTTATTCGAGATAAAGAGAGATCGAAAGATTAATTGCGTGGTAACTTGCCACTAAATGATATTTTGATAATTTTCACCAAATTTTTCATCTTCTGGGTAGGCATGTGTTGACCCCTAGAATAATTTACATGATAACAAAATACTGGAGCATGTATGTGACACTAACTATTTTCAAGTATTTTATAAGCTTTTGTAGGATGATTTAAATGAACAACGACACTTCTTACAATTCTAATCGTATTGATGTATGTCAAGTTTATTTTTGAAATAAGTATCATGTAATGTAGAGCACAAAAAAAATTACTTATGTATTTATGAAAATGAGCCAATTTTATGTAAATTTCAAGTTTAAATAACTTAGAGTAGACTTCAAAAGAGTTTGAAAGAGCATTGAAGATAGTTGGAAGCTTTTGGAGGAAGATTGTAGAAGTTTGGAAGGTTTTTGACAAAAATCACTCGAGCCGACTCAAAGTAGAAGAGCCGACTCATTGTTCTGGCATGGTACAAAGTTTTCTGCCACGTAAACATCTGAGCCGATTTGAAGGAACTCGAGCCGACTTAACCAGAGATATAATTCTTTAGTTAGACAATCAAGCCGACCTGACAGAAATTTGAGCTGACTCAAATATTCAATCAGACAACCAAGTTGACCCGATAGAAAATTGAGCCAACTCCTCCAGAGTACTAAAAAATCAGTTCTAAGAAAAACAGTCAAGTGAGCTGACTCGTCAGTGAAGAGCTGACTCGATCAAAGTTTAATTTTTGAAGGACTGAGAATTTGAGCCGACTCGAGTCATCCAAGTCGACTCGAATCCTTATTCCAAGTGCACAATGGCTAGTTCCAAAATTGATTTTTTGAATCCAAAAAGTACTCCAATTGCCATATTTCAAATCCCAACGGTCTACAATGGTCATATTCATTTGAAATCAGTTCAATGACATAAATAAGGGATTTAAACAACTTTTGAAGAACTTTTAATAAGACTTTAAGAGATTATTCGTTATTCAAGAGAGTTTTGAAGAGAAGAACTCAAGACTTCACCAACTCCCATTCTTTTCTTAAGTTATTTATTGAAGAAGATTGGAAGTCTTGAGGAGCATTGAAAGAGTAATCAAGAAGGTTTGCAAAGGAACTTTAACTGCAACTATTCGACGATGTTTCGTTTGTCGTTATTGTTACTCTATTTCTTAACTCTTTATTTGAGTTGTTCCAAGTACAGCAGGGGCTATAACTTGGGAATTGTATTAGGTTTTTGGTGAGCCTTTGAAAACCAAGTTTGGATTGTTAGTGAGCATGAGAAAACTAACATTGTATTGGGTTCTTGGTGATCCCGGTGTAAAACCAAGTTTTGGTTTTGGTTTGTGATCCCAGTGCAAAATAAACCGGTTGTATTCTGAGGTAAATATAGTAGAAATCCCAAGTGATATCTTGGGTAGTAGATGTATAAGCTAGGTTGCTCTGAATAACCATAAATTATTTATGTTTGTTCTTATTGTGTTCTTTACTTGCTTCTGCTATTCATACTTAAATCACATCACTCACCATAGTTTTTTAAAAGAGCACATATTTGTAAAAAATTTTGAATACCCAATTCACCCCCCTCTTAAGTTGGCTACCTGGGCAACAACTGGTATCAGAGCAGTGTCTCTGAGTTTTACTTAGAGAAATGATTTATAGCAAATCTTATGAGTACCTCTTTGGCCGAAGGCCTATCTATAAATAGACCTCCACTTTTTACAGGCATAAATTATACCTACTGGAAAGCATGAATGAAAATTTACATTCAAGCTGTAGATTTTAAATTATGAAAAAAAATTTTAAAAGGACCTCACACACCGACAAAGAAGGTTAATGGCGTGGATGTCCCAAAACCTAAAGAGGAATGGGATGAGCATGACATGAAAATGGATGAGCTAAACACCAAAGCAATGAATCTCTTATATTGTGCGTTGGATGCCAACAAGTTTAACCGGATTTCTACTTGCATGTCTACAAAAGAAACTTGGGATAAACTTGAAGTAACCCATGAAGGAACCTCTTAAGTCAAAATATCTAAAATTAATATTCTTGTTCATAATTATTGGTGGGGACACCGGAGGCACCAGAATAAGATAGAGGCTTTTCAATCCTCTGTGAATTGATTAATAATTTATGAGTCCATCTGTAATAAGGGCTTAGCCCATCTGAGTCCATTTTAGTTGTTATTTGAGTCTTTTGAGTTGTTATTTCAGTTATGTACTAGTCAGCTCATGTTGAACTATTTCAGTCCAATGCTAGTCAGCTCATGTTGAGATAATTTTATTTTTTTGAGTCCTGTCCAAGCATACTGAAGACTCAAGACTATATCATACAATTCAAGACCAAGTTCAACTAGATAGCCAAGTCCAACCCAGCTTGAAGATTTGAAGACCCCAGGAGGAAAATTCAGAAAATCCTGATTTCTTGCAGATGCCCAGATTCCCTTCCAGACGCCAAAGTATATTCATAGATAAGGGCATCCATGATTCCAGAGGTCCATCTACATCCTAGACCAAAGAAATCAAGCCCAGGTGCCAAGCCCAAGCCCTAAAGAAGCAAGATACCAGGGAATATTCCTGCTACATGGCTACCAGGCCACCCCAGCTTCCAGAGGCCCAAACCCATGCACCCGAGCCCCTTTGGGCCGGCCTCTTACTGCTCCTAGAAGCCCAACACGCCCTCCTAGGAGTCCTTGGAGTGTTGACCTAGTCAAAAGAATTTTTAGGGATTTTTTCTACCTAATGTTTCCTTATTTTCTAGCTAGGGTTTGAGAGGGAAAAGGATTCTTATGTAAAGACTTATGTGCCCTTACTTGGAGCCCAAGGTTAAGGATCTATTTAAGGGACCCTAGCCTCTTGTATGAAACTCACTTTTGATATGAATTAAAACATTGAGTTCTTCTATTGAGTTTTGTGATACCCTGTTGTGTGCATAAAGGGGTTTGTGAGAGTTCTTCTTCCCGGTGTTTTCAATCATCTTCATGCTACCAACAAACCCTCCAGATCCCTGGACGCCCACTCCAAAAGAAGCCTTTCCTTGCTATTTTTCCTTTGTTTTCTTGTTCCTTTGTGATTTTTCTAACCCCTAACAGGTCGTTTGCAGGTCCCTGAGTTCCTACGAATCCAACGACTCCAGCCAAGCCTCAATCGGACCACCGAGCAGAAAGTCGGGTATTCGCGGGTCATTGGCTCTATTTTCCAGGCTGCATCCGTCAAGGAACGAGAGACCCCTTCATTGTGATCTTCAAAGATGTTGTCAGGTACACCCCTCTACCTCCAGTAGTTTTATTGTAGGAGAACTTGCCCTAACCGAGGCTTCTCAGCCCCGGCGGTCCTTCTTTGCTACTTTTCTAGGTCCTAATCTGCATGCTGATCTTCAAAAATTCATAAAAAATTCCCTACAAATAATTTTGATCTAAAATTCGGGAATTAATCACGTAACCCCACATATAAAACATACAAAAAAAATTGCATGCATATTAGTCCCGCATCATTTGGTATCAGAGCTTAGATTAGGGCTTGTTTTCTATAATTTTTCAGTCCATATATACTCTGTTATTTTAATTATTTCTTCCTGATAAAAACTTCAAAAATTTTGAAATTCTTTTTTCTAGATTTACCATAATTCACCATAATTTTAAGAATTTCTTCAGATTTTATTATGGCCTGTTATTTTTCTGCAAGCCGAAATATAGCCTACAAATCTTTAGCTCTATTTTTTTCAGCAAGACAAGTTGGAAGATTTAGGGTTTTGTTTATCTTTTTTGCATATCTTTTAATTTTAGTATATTTCCTGCATATTAGGCTATAATTCACAAGTTTTCTTCTATTTAAGAAAACACAAAAATAAAAAAAAAATTATATATTCTCCAAAAATACCAAAAAAAAATATCTAAACCTTAATTTGCATCATCTACTGCCTGCCATCATTGCATAATCTACTTTTAAGGGCACTTTTGCTATATCAAATGGGGCGAGGATTAGATCACCTCTCCTTAGCCCAAAACCACACCCCTTGCATTCAGTCCCAAGCCTTAACCTAAAATTAATTAGACTTAATTTGCCCTAGTGGGCTAGGGACACCAACTGGTCGGGTCCGGACTATGTGTCAGATCATTGTGTCAAGCTAACCCGTGTGTGCTTTGTGCTCAGTGTCTAGAACGGTGGTATAGGGATTCAATCCCAAAGGGCTTGTGTGCTGGTCCGCCTACCTGGCAAATCTCTGATTGGTATCTAGGATTGGCAATCAGGGACCTAACACTCCCCTTACACCTGCCTGGCTGAGTACAGGGTTACTATAGGCTAGTTTGCCACCCTGATTTAGCATCCAGTTTTGGACTCTAGGTCTAGTCAGCTATAGATGGTTTGATCGAGTCTTGCGTGAGCACTAGATCAGGAGTTTCATATCACCCACCTCCTTCACAAATGTCTGAACCCATAGAAAATTTGCAAGCCCAAATGAAAGCCCTATCTGATCAAATGGCCCAGATGGCTACCCAGATGACCCAGTTAACTCAGTCTGGTATTCAAACCAATGATAGAATTGATCATCTTGCCAATAGGTTTGATTAGTTAAAAGTCTGGGTAGGGACCCCAAGAAAATCCCATGGGTCACAGTCTGAGCCAGATCCTGATTCCCCTCAACCTAGGAGGACCCCAAACCCTGATATATACCATGACGTTGAACCTAGGAGAGCCCCTTATCCTGACCCGTACTACAATCCTTAACCTAGGAGGACCCCAAACCCTGATCCATACCTTGAGGCTGAACCTAGGAGAGCCCATCGTCATGACCCAATCCCTAAGGTTAGTCCTAGAAGACCCAATCAGGATTTTATAGACCAGGAAGATAGATCCTATTTACCCTCTCCCTATAAGCCTAGTATACCCACAACCTATAGATCTTATGACTCCAAATCCTATGAATCTAGAACCTATGAATCCATAACCTATGAACCTAGATCCTATGACTCTAGATCCCATGATCATAGATCCTATGCACCCACACCCTATGAGCCTAGTAGACCCAACACCCAATATTCTGACCCATATAGGGAGTCCAATCCTAGGAGAACCCAATATTCTGACCCATATAGGAAGTCCAACCCTAGGAGAACCCAATATTCTGACCCATATAGGGAGTCCAACCCTAGTTGGACCCAATATCCTGACCCATATAGAGAGCCCAACCTTAGGAGGACCCCATACCATGATCCATCCTTAGAACCTGACCATAGAGCTGATCCAAAATCCTATGACCCCAAATCTTATAATCCCATGACCCATAGATCTGCACCCCTATCCTATGAGCCCAAAGAACCCATAACCCCTAAGTATCAATCTAGTACTAGTCATGCTTCCCCCAGTCAACTTGAACCCCATAGGATTAGTACCCCTAAATATGAGCCCAGTAGTGAGCCACTACCCCTTAGGCAACCTGAACCTACTAGGATTAGTGTCCATAATCAGAAACCAGGACCTAGCCAATTTTTCCCTTACCGACCTTCTCCAACCATTCCTGAGATTGACAAGGCTAACATTAACGCGGAAGTGTATGAAGCTGATGCGAGCCTAGTGGATGAGTATGAAGGAGAAGAGGAGACACCTTTAGTAGACCTAGAATTAGCTGACCCAGTAGATACCCAGGTAGAAACCAACCCAGAGCTAGTTGACCTTGACCACATCCAACCTAAAGCTATAATGGAAGAACAAATAGAGAAAGAGAACCTAGGTACTACTGCTAGAGCCTTACCTGAGGAAACCATAGAGGAGAGCCAAATTATAGAGTATAGTCCAAAAATACAAGAACCAGAAGAATTTATTAAGGACCTGATCTCTTTGAATCAATACCTTCAAGATGAGTCCCCTCCTATAGTTTCCATTAAGGACCTCTTCCCCGAAATTGGTGACCCATCCTTCCATTATGCAAACCCTGTAGATATAGCTCAACCTCGTAAGGTTAACCTCATTAGTATAGGATTAGTTCCTGACACCCCATCTTTTATCCTACTTTATCCAACTAACCATGAACCTTTTTCTCTACCCTACCAAACTAATTCTGAACCCACTTCCTATTTTCTGCCCTTTCCAGACATCTCCAACATTTCTAGGATCATTAGATTGCATTTAGTTGAAATTAGCGTACTGCATGCATTCATTATCCATGTTAGGTTTGCATTATACTTCTGGCATACCCTTTGGCATTTGCTTGGAGTCCATTGTAAATACTCTTGTGCACACCGCACTAGGGTCAGACCTAGAGAGTCTATAGTCTCTTAGGTTTAGGCCCATAAAAGTCTAATAAATTTCCTTCGATAGGAATGCAAAGTCGAGTCTATTAGGTGTTAGTTTGAGTCCTTTGCATCGTTTTGTTAGGAGTCTGCATGTGCCCAGCATGTTCACCACCTACACTAATTTTAAACAAACTGGCTAATTCCCGAAGATGGATCAAATAATTTGATGTAGTGGATTCTATCTTGGTTAAGCTTAGGCCTAAAAGAAGCTTCATGCTCGCAGAGTCGGACCTTTTAAAGTGATAGAGAAGGTTGGATCAAATGCCTAGGTGTTAGACATGCCTTCGGATTTGGGCATTAGTTCTACCTTCAATATTATAGACCTGGCTGAGTACAGGGAACCGGCAATGATACCTAGTGAGGCTTTTGAACCTATTCCTTTTCATTGTGAGTAACCCTAACCCAGAGTGTCCACTAATAAATTTGGCCTGAGAGAGGAGAACGGATCGAGCGTATCCTGGACGATCAAGCCATTATGACACGGGATCGTGGTTATCAACATTTCCTGGTCTGATGGCAAGGCCGGACAGAGTCGGACGATTCGTGGATTTCTCGAGAGGACTTGCAGCACCTCAACCTAGACCTCCTCGAGAGATATGTGAGCCAGCTTGATCTTCACTCGATAGGGTCGAGTTCCTCCCACCATGGGAGAATTGGTGGGGACACCGGAGGCACCAGAATAAGATAGAGGCTTTTCAATCCTCTATGAATTGATCAATAATTTATGAGTCCATCTGTAATAAGGGCTTAGCCACATCTGAGTCCATTTTAGTTGTTATTTGAGTCTTTTGAGTTGTTATTTCAGTTCTGTACTTGTCAGCTCATGTTGAGTTAGTTCAGTCTAATGCTAGTCTGCTCATGTTGAGCTAATTTTATTTTTTTGAGTCCTGTCCAAGCATACTGAAGACTCAATGGTGGGGACACCTGAGGCACCATAATAAGACAGAGGCTTTTTCAACCCTATGTAAATTGATCAATAATTTATGAGTCCATCTGTAATAAGGGCTTAGCTCATCTGAGTCCATTTTAGTTGTTATTTGAATATTTTTAGTTGTTTTTTCAGTTATGTACTAGTCAGCTCATGTTGAGCTAGTTCAGTCCAATGCTAGTCAGCTCATGTTGAGCTAATTTTATTTTTTTGAGTCCTGTCCAAGCATACTGAAGACTCAAGACTATATCATACAAGTGAAAACCAAGTCCAACTAGATTCAAGACATGGAAGTATAGCACAAGTCCAACCCAGCTTGAAGATTTGAAGACCCCAGGAGGAAAATTCAGAAAACCCTGATTTCTTGCATATGCCCTCCAGATGCCCAGATTCTCTTCCAGATGCCAAAGTATATTCATAGATAAGGGCATCCATGATTCCAGAGGTCCATCTGCATCCTAGCCCAAAGAAATCAAGCCCAGGTGCCAAGCCCAAGCCCCTATGAAGCAAGATACCAGGGAATATTCCTGCTACCTGGCTACCAGGCCACCCCAGCTTCCAGAGGCCCAAACCCATGCACCCGAGCCCCTTTGGGCCGGCCTTTTGCTGCTCCTAGAAGCCCAACACGCCCCCCTAGGCGTCCTTGGAGTCTTGACCAAGTTAAGAAAATTTTTAGGGATTTTTCTACCTAATATTTCCTTATTTTCTAGCTAGGGTTTGAGAGGGAAAAGGATTCTTATGTAAAGACTTATGTACCCTTACTTGGAGCCCAAGGTTAAGGGTCTATTTAAGGGACCCTAGCCTCTTGTATGAAGGGGAGAATTTTTGATGAATGAAAACCTTGAGTTCTTCTATTTAGTGGTGTGATACCCTGCTGTGTGCATAAAGGGGTTTGTGAGAGTTCTTCCCGGTGTTTGCAATCATCTTCCTGCTGCCAACAAACCCTCCAGATCCCTGGACGCCCACTCCAAAAGAAGCCTTCCCTTGCTGTTTTTACTTTGTTTTCTTATTCCTTTGTGAGCTTTCTAACCCCTGACAGGTCGTTTGCAGGTCCCTGAGTTCCTACGAATCCAACGACTCCAGCCAAGCCTCAATCGGATCACCGAGCAGAAAGCCGGGTATCCGCGGGTCTTTGGCTCGATTTTCCAGGCCGCATCCATTGAGGAACGAGAGATCCCTTCGCTGTGATCTTCACAGACGTTGTCAGGTACACCCCTCTACCTCCAGTAGTTTTATTGTAGGAGAACTTGCCCTAACCGAGGCTTCTCAGCCCCGGCGGTCCTTCTTTGCTGCCGGTCCTTCTTTGCTACTTTTCTAGGTCCTAATCTGCATGCTGATCTTCAAAAATTCATACAAAATTCTCTACAAATAATTTTGATCTGAAATTAGGGAATTAATCACCTAACTCAACATGTAAAACATACAAAAAGAATTGCATGCATATTAGTTCCCCATCATTTGGTATCAGAGCTTAGATTAGGGCTTGTTTTCTGCAATTTTTCAGTCCATATATACTCTGTTATTTTAATTATTTCTCCCTGTTAAAAGCTCCAAAAATTCTGAAATTTTTTTTATTGGATTTATAATAATTCACAGTAATTTTCAAAATTTTTCCAGATTTTATTATGACCTGTAAATTTTCTGCAAGCCGAAATAGGGCCTGCAAATTTTCGGCTCTGTTTTTTTTAGCAAGACAAGTTTGGAAGTTTTAGGGTTTTGTTTAGGAGTTTTGCATATTTCTTAATTTTAGTATATTTCCGGTATATTAGGCCATGATTTGCAAGTTTTCTTCTATTTAAAAAAACACCAAAAAAAAATACATATTTTCCAAAAATACCAAAAAAATATCTAAACCCTAATTTGCATCCTCATCTGCCTGCCATCATTGCATAATTTACTTTTAAGGGCACTCTTGCTATATCAGATGGGGGGAGGATTTGATCACCTCTCCTTAGCCCAAAACCACATCCCTTGCATTCAGTCCCAAGCCTTAACCTAAAATTAATTAGACTTAATTTGCCCTAGTGGGCTAGGGACACCAACTGGTCGGGTCCGGGCTATTCTTAGATCACAGTGTCAAGTTAACCTGTGTGTGCCTTGTGCTCAGTGTCTAGAACGGTGGTTTAGGGATTCAATCCCGAAGGGCTTGTGTGCTGGTCCGCCTACCTGGCCAATCTCTGATTGGTGTCTAGGATTGGCAATCAGGGACCTAACACTCCCCTTACACCTGCCTGGCTGAGTACAGGGTTACTATAGGCTAGTTTGCCACCCTGATTGAGCATCTAGTTTGGACTCTAGGTCTAGTCAGCTATAGTCGGTCTGATCGAGTCTTGTATGAGCACTAGATCAGGAGTTTCATATCACCCACCTCCTTCACAAATGTCTGAACCCATGGAAAACTTACAAGCCCAAATAAAAGCCCTAGCTGATCAAATGGCCCAGATGACTACCCAGTTAACTCAGTCTGGTACCCAAACCAACAATAGAATTGACCATCTTGCCAAAAGGTTTGACCAGTTAGGAGGCCGTGTAGGGACCATAGCAAGAACCCATGGGTCACAATCTGAGCCAGATCCTGAGTCCCCTCAACCTAGGAGAACCCCAAACCCTGATCTATACCATGAGGTCGAACCTAGGAGATCCCCTTATTCTGACCCGTACTACAATCCTCAACCTAGGAGGACCCCAAACCCTGATCCATACCGAGAGATTGAACCTAGGAGAGCCCCTCAGCCTGACCCATACAATAATACTGAACCTAGAAGAACCCCTTACCATGACCCTTATTATGATACTGAACATAGAAGAACCCCTTACCGTGACCATTATTATGATACTGAACCCAGGAGAACCCAATACTCTGACCCATATAGGGAGTCCAATCCTAGGAGAACCCAATACTCTGACCCATATAGGGAGCCCAACCCTAGGAGAACCCAATACTCTGACCCATATAGGGAGCCCAACCCTAGGAGAACCCAATATTCTGACCCATATAGGGAGTCCAACCCTAGGAGAACCCAATATCCTGACCCATATAGGAAGCCCAACCTTAGGAGGACCCCATACCATGATCAATCCTTAGAACCTGATCATAGAGCTGACCCAAAATCCTATGACCACATATCCTATAATCCCATGACCCATAGATCTGCACCCTTGTCCTATGAGCCTAGAGAACCCATAACCCCTAAGTATCAACCTAGTACTAGTCATGCTTCTTCTAGTCAACCTGAACCCCATAGGATTAGTATCCCTAAATATGAACCCAGTAGTGAGCCACTACCCCTTATACAACCTGAACCTACTGGGAGTAGTGCCCATAATCAGAAACCAGGACCTAGCCAATTTTTTCCTAGCCGACCTTCTCCAACCATTCCTGAGATTGACAAGGCTTACATTAATGCGGAAGTGTATGAAGCTGATGCGAGCCTAGTGGATGAGTATGAAGGAGAAGGGGAGACACCTTTAGTAGACCTAGAATTAGCTGACCCAGTAGATACCCAGGTAGAAACCACCCTAGAGCTAGTTGACCTTGACCACATCCAACCTAAAGCTATAGTGGAAGAACAATTAGAGGAAGAGAACTATAATACTAGGATTTTACCTGAGGAAACTCTAGGAAAGGATCTAATTGTAGAGCCTATTCCTAAATTGCATGAACAAGAAGACTTTATTCAGGATTTGGCTTACTTAACCCATTGCCCTCAGGATGAATCCCTTCCTGCCATTCCTATTGAAGATCTCTTCCCAGAAATTGTTGACCCATCCTTCCATAGCATGGACCTTTTCATGCCCATAGAAATTCCACAATCTCGTAAGATTAGCCTCATTAGTCTAGGATTAGTCCCTGACATGCCTTCTTTTATTGAACTTTATCAAACTAACCTTGAACCTTTTTCCTTATCCTACCAAACTACTTCTAAACCCACTTCCTATTTTCTACCCTTTCCTGACACCTCCAGCATTTCTAGGATCATTAGATTGCATTTAGCTGAGATTAGCATACTGCATGCATTCATCACGCATGTTAGGTTTGCATCTTACTTCTGGCATACTCTTTGGAATTTGCTAGGAGTTCACTGTAAATTTTCATGTGCATGTCAAGCTAGGATCAAACCTAGAGAACCTATAATCTATTAGGTTTAGATCCAAAGAGTTCAATAAAATTTCCTTCAATAGGAATGCATAGTCGAGTCTGTTAGGTGTCAGTATGAGTCCTTTGCATCATTTGTTAGAAGTCTGCATGTGCCTAGCATGTTCACCACCCGCACTAATCTTAAAACAACTGGCTAATTCCCGAAGAAGGGTCAAAAAAATTTGATGTAGTAGGATTTATCTTGGTTAGGCTTAGGCCTAAAAGAAGCTTCACGCTCGCAGAGCCGGACCTTTTAAAGTGATAGAGAAGGTTGGATCAAATGCCTAGGTGTTAGACTTGCCTTCGGATTTGGGCATTAGTTCTACCTTCAATATTACAGACCTAGTTGAGTATAGGGAACCGGCAGCGCTACCTAGTGAGGCCTTTGGACCTATTCCTTTTCATTGTGAGTAACCCTAACCTAGAGTGTCCACAAACAAATTTGGCCTGAGAGAGGAGAATGGATCGAGCGTATCTTGGACAATCAAGCCATCATGACCCAAGGCCATGACTATCAACGCTTCCTGGTCCGATGGCAAGGCCGGCCAGAGTCGGACGATTCGTGGATTTCTCGAGAGGACTTGCAACGCCTCAACCCAGACCTTCTCGAGAGATATGTGAGCCAGTCTGACCTTCACTCGACAGGGTCGAGTTCCTCCCACCCCGGGAGAATTGGTGGGGACACCTGAGGCACCATAATAAGACATAGGCTTTTTCAACCCTATGTAAATTGATCAATAATTTATGAGTCCATCTGTAATAAGGGCTTAGCTCATCTGAGTCCATTTTAGTTGTTATTTGAATAATTTTAGTTGTTATTTCAGTTCTGTACTAGTCAGCTCATGTTGAGCTAGTTTAGTCCAATGCTAGTCAGCTCATGTTGAGCTAATTTTATTTTTTTGAGTCCTGTCCAAGCATACTGAAGACTCAAGACTATATCATACAAGTGAAAACCAAGTCCAACTAGATTCAAGACATGGAAGTATAGCACAAGTCCAACCCAGCTTGAAGATTTGAAGACCCCAGGAGGAAAATTCAGAAAACCCTGATTTCTTGCATATGCCCTCCAGATGCCCAAATTCTCTTCCAGATGCCAAAGTATATTCATAGATAAGGGCATCCATGATTCCAGAGGTCCATCTGCATCCTAGCCCAAAGAAATCAAGCCCAGGTGCCAAGCCCAAGCCCCTAAGAAGCAAGATACTAGGGAATATTCCTGCTACCTGGCTACCAGGCCACCCCAGCTTCCAGAGGCCCAAACCCATGCACCCGAGCCCCTTTGGGCCAGCCTTTTGCTGCTCCTAGAAGCCCAACACGCCCCCCTAGGCATCCTTGGAGTCTTGACCAAGTCAAGAAAATTTTTAGGGATTTTTCTACCTAATATTTCCTTATTTTCTAGCTAGGGTTTGAGAGGGAAAAGGATTCTTATGTAAAGACTTATGTACCCTTACTTGGAGCCCAAGGTTAAGGGTCTATTTAAGGGACCCTAGCCTCTTGTATGAAGCGGAGAATTTTTGATGAATGAAAACCTTGAGTTCTTCTATTGAGTGGTGTGATACCCTGCTGTGTGCATAAAGGGGTTTGTGAGAGTTCTTCCCGGTGTTTGCAATCATCTTCCTGCTGCCAACAAACCCTCCAGATCCCTGGATGCCCACTCCAAAAGAAGCCTTCCCTTGCTGTTTTTACTTTGTTTTCTTATTCCTTTGTGAGCTTTCTAACCCCTGACAGGTCGTTTGCAGGTCCCTGAGTTCCTACGAATCCAACGACTCCAGCCAAGCCTCAATCGGATCACCGAGCAGAAAGCCGGGTATCCGCGGGTCTTTGGCTCGATTTTCCAGGCCGCATCCATCGAGGAACCAGAGATCCCTTCGCTGCGATCTTCACAGACGTTGTCAGGTACACCCCTCTACCTCCAGTAGTTTTATTGTAGGAGAACTTGCCCTAACCGAGGCTTCTCAGCCCCGGCGGTCCTTCTTTGCTACTTTTCTAGGTCCTAATCTGCATGCTGATCTTCAAAAATTCATACAAAATTCCCTACAAATAATTTTGATCTAAAATTAGGGAATTAATCACCTAACTCAACATGTAAAACATACAAAAAAAATTGCATGCATATTAGTTCCCCATCACTCAAGACTATATCATACAAGTGAAGACCAAGTTCAACTAGATAGCCAAGTCCAACCCAGCTTGAAGATTTGAAGACCCCAGGAGGAAAATTCAGAAAACCCTGATTTCTTGCAGATGCCCTCTAGATGCCCAGATTCCCTTCCAGATGCCATAGTATATTCATAGATAAGGGCATCCATGATTCCAGAGGTCCATCTACATCCTAGCCCAAAGAAATCAAGCACAGGTGCCAAGCCCAAGCCCTAAAGAAGCAAGATACCAGGGAATATTCCTGCTACATGGCTACCTGGCCACCCCAGCTTCTAGAGGGCCAAACCCATGCACCTGAGCCCCTTTGGGCCATCCTCTTACTGCTCCTAGAAGCCCAACATGCCCCCCTAGGTGTCCTTGGAGTGTTGACCAAGTCAAAAGAGTTTTTAGGGATTTTTTCTACCTAATGTTTCTTTATTTTCTAGCTAGGGTTTGAGAGGGAAAAGGATTCTTATGTAAAGGCTTATGTGCCCTTACTTGGAGCCCAAGGTTAAGGGTCTATTTAAGGGACCCTAGCCTCTTGTATGAAACTCACTTTTGATATGAATTAAAACCTTGAGTTCTTCTATTGAGTTATGTGATACCCTGCTGTGTGCATAAAGGGGTTTGTGAGAGTTCTTCTTCCCGGTGTTTGCAATCATCTTCCTGCTGCCAACAAACCCTCCAGATCCCTAGATGCCCACTCTAAAAGAAGCCTTCCTTTGCTATTTTTTCTTTATTTTCTTATTCCTTTGTGAGTTTTCTAACCCCTGACAGGTCGTTTGTTGGTCCTTGTGTTCCTATGAATCCAACGACTCCAGCTAAGCCTCAATCGAACCATCGAGCAGAAAGCCGGGTATCCGCGGGTCATTGGCTCGATTTTCCAGGCCGCATCCGTCAAGGAAAGAGAGATCCCTTCGCTGTGATCTTCAAAGACGTTGTAAGGTACACCCTTCTACCTCCAGTAGTTTTATTGTAGGAGAACTTGCCCTAACCGAGGCTTCTCAGCCCCGGCGGTCCTTCTTTGCTACTTTTATAGGTCCTAATCTGCATGCTGATCTTCAAAAATTCATACAAAATTCCTTACAAATAATTTTGATCTGAAATTCGGGAATTAATCACATAACCCCACATATAAAACATACAAAAAAAATTGCATGCATATTAGTCCCGCATCAATTATGAGTTATTCAAAATGGAACCGAATGAAACTATATCTGTCATGTTTTCAAGGTTTATAGATATTATTAATGGTTTAAAGAGTCTTGGAGGGATATACTCAAATGCAGACCTTGTACAAAAAATTTTGATATCACTTCAAGAAAAATGGGACTCGAAGGTCATTGCTATCTAGGAAGCTAAGGACCTGAACACTTTACCATTGGATGAGCTCCTTGGATCATTGATCACACATGAACTCGCAATGCAGCATAGAAATGAAGATGATATCAAAAAGAAAAAATTGATAGCCTTTAAAGCTACTGCAGAATTAAAGAAACAAGAAGAAGAATTAGAAGAAGAAAGTCCTTCCTCAGACGAAGATGAACTTGAAGATGATGATATTGCTCTAGTCATGAGGAAATTTAAGAAATTTATGAGAAGAAGAAAGGCAAGACATTGGAGAAAATACTATAGAACAGGGGAACACAACAAAGAGAAAGAAAAGGAAAAGGAAAGAGACAAAGAGTAACAACCTATCTGCTACGAGTGTAAAAAGCCTGGGCATTTTCGATCAGATTGTCCCACACTGAAGAAAGCATACAAAAGAAGAAGAAGAAAGCGATGGATGCAACTTGGGGTGATAGTGAGGAGTCTACATCAAATGAAGAAGAAGAGACTACCAAAATAGCTAATATATGTTTGATGGGTCTCGAGGATGAGGTAATGCCTCCTGAATCTAATGATGAATTTACATATGAAGAATTGAACACTACTTTTTATGAGCTACTATCTGAATATAAAAAGGCATGTTTAAAAATTATAACTTTGAAAAAAAATAATAATGTTTTAATGAAAGAAAAAGATGAAATTTTAGAAAAGAATAATATTTTACAAAAAGAATTTAAGAGTATTTCTAAAAAATGTAGTGTTTTGGAAACTAAAAAGGATGAAAATCTTGAAAAGAATAAGGCTCTTCATAAAAAAATGAACGTTTGCAAAAGGAAGTTGAAAAACTCAAGCCCTTAGTTGAAAAATTAACTTTGAGTTCAAATAAGCATGAGCTGATATTGAAAAGTCAAAGGGATTCAAATAACAAAGCTGTAATTTGTTACAATTCATCGCATTCTAATAGAGTTTCAGCTACAAAGTTTATAGCTTCAAAATCATATGTACCTAAGTCTTCAACTCAAAAATCTATTGCATCTAGAGCTTCAAAATTTGCATATATTCAAAAATCAAGAGTTTTATGTTATTCTTGCAATGGGGTTGGTCACAAATCCTTTGAATGTAATTTGAAAAAGAATAGTAAAAGTAAAGTGAAAAAGGTTTGGGTTCCTAAAGGAACCACTTATACTAACCTGTAAGGACCAAGAAAGCTTGGATACCTAAATGAACTACTTGATTGTCTTGCAGCCCTGAATACAAAAAAAAAATGGTATCTAGACAGTGGCTGTTCAAGATATATTACTGGTGACAAAGAACAATTCATTACCATAGAAATGAAGGATAGAGGAATGGTCACTTTTGGTGATAATGGTAAGGGGAAGATAATTGGCATTGATAAGATCAGAATTATCCCTTCTACATTCATTAAAAATGTATTGCTAGTTGACAATTGAAGCATAATTTTTTAAGTATAAGTCAATTATGTGATAGAGGCTTCAAGGTTGTCTTTGAATTTTCAATATGCATAGTCACTAACTCACTTGATTCTGCCGCTAAGCTCATTGGTCATAGACTTGGAAACATATATATCGTAGATTTGAATAATCTAACCATGTCTAGTAGTACAAGTCTTATGGCAATGAATGCTAAAACCAAGGAGTCTAGCTTACTTTGGCATAAGAGATTAGGTCATGCTAGCATACATACAATAGCTAAATTAATTTTCAAAGATCTAGTTAGATATTTATCAAAATTTAAAATTGATTTTGAACATATTTGTGATGCATGCCAATTTGGTAAACAAACTAGGGGGAGTTTTAAATTAAAAAATATGGTTTCTACTTCTAGACATTTAGAGCTACTACACATGGGCCTATTTGGATCAACTAGGACCACAAACCTAGGTGGTATGAAGTATGGACTTGTGATAGTAGATAATTTTTTGAGATTCACTTGGATTTTTTTTGTTGCACACAAAGATGAAGCTTTTAAAGTCTTTCAAAAATTTTACAAGAAATTTTTTCAAACCAGAAATATCTTTCAGTTATTTCTATTAGAAGTGATCATTGCACAGAATTTGAAAATCAATATTTTGAAGAATATTGCACTGAGCATGGCATTGCTCACAACTTCTCCACTCCTAGAATATCATAGAAAAATGGTGTTGTAGACAGAAAGAATAGGACATTGGAAGAGATGTCCCGAACCATGTTATGTGAAGGCAATCTTCCAAGATACTTTTAGATAGAAGCTATGAACACTGCATGCTATATTTTGAACTGTGTTTTGACAAGACCTATTTTAAAGAAAACCCCCTATGAACTCTAGAATGATAGAAAACTTAGCATTCATTATTTTCATGTTTTTGGTTGTAAGTATTTTGTGTTGAACAATGGAAAGGATAACCTAAGAAAATTTGATGTTAAATCTCATGAAGCAATTTTTTCTTGGTTATTCAACTTCTACTAAAACTTATAGAGTATTTAATAAAAGAACATTGACTATTGAAGAATCTTTTCATGATATATTTGATGAATCTAGTCCCTCACCATCTAAAAAAGAAGAGTGCATTGATAATGATGCAGGTACAATCGATAAAGCTATGGAGGACATGAGCCTAAAGGACAAACAAGTGAAATAAAGAAAAGAAGCGGTAAGTAAAGATCATGGTGATTTAGTAAGAGAATGGAGGTATATAACTTCACACCCTAAAGATTTAATTATTAGTGATCCCTCATAAGGTGTTAAGACTAGGTCATCACTTAGAGATGCATATGATTATCTAGCACTTATTTCACAAGTATAACCAAATAGCCTAGAAGAAGCAGAAAATGATACTAAATGGATGATGGCCATGCATGAAAGAACTTAACCAATTTGAAAGAAACAATGTATAGACTCTAGTAAATAGACCCTCAGATCATTGTTTTATTGGCACTAAATGGGTTTATAAAAATAAACTAGATGAAAAAGGCCAAGTAATAAGAAATAAAGCTAGATTAGTGGCTAAAAAATATAATTAAGAAGAAGGAATAGATTTTGATGAAACCTATGCACTTGTAGCAAGATTAGAAACTATTAGATTATTGCTTGCATTTGCTTGCTACATGGATTTCAAATTATTTCAAATACATGTAAAAAGCATATTTTTAAATGGTTTTATTTCAAAAAAGTTTTTGTAGAACAACCACCAATATTTGAAAATCATGCTCTTCCAAATCATGTTTTCAAACTTAATAAAGCATTGTAAGCTTTAAAACAAGTACCTAGAGCATGATATGATAGACTAAGTAAATTCTTGCTTGAAAATAATTTTGTTAGAGAAAATGTAAACACTACTTTGTTCATTAAAAGATAATTGAATGATATATTAGTTGTACAAATTAATGTAGACAATAATATTTTTGATGCAACTAATGAAAATTTGTGTAGAGAATTTGCTGAGCTGATGCAGGTTGAATTTGAAATGAGCTTGATGGGTGAACTAACCTACTTTCTTGGACTCTAAATTAAGCAAATGAAGGAAGGTATATTTATAAACCAAGCAAAGTACATCAAAGAGATTATTAAGAAGTTTGGTATGGAGTCAGTCAAAGAAATGAGAACACCTATAAGCTCCTCCTGTAGACTTGACAAAGATGAAAATGGAAGTAATGTTGATCAAAAACTCTATCGAGGTATGATTGGATCACTATTATATTTAATAGCTAGAATGCCTGATATCTTGTTTAGTGTATGCATATGTTCTAGATTTCAATCAAATCCAAAAGAATCACATATACTTGCTCTCAAAAGAATCATAAAATATCTAAAAGGAACAAGTAATCTAGGTCTATTATATTTCAAACAATCTTCAATAAATTTAATTGGTTTTTCTGATGCTAATTAGGATAGATGTAAAATTGATAGAAAACCACTAGCGGTACTTGTTAATTTCTATGGTTGAACTTAATTTAATGGCATTGTAAGAAACAAAATCCTGTAGCACTGTCTACTGCTGAGGCAGAGTATGTGGCTATAGGGAGTTGTTGTGCACAAGTGCTTTGGATTAAGCAACAACTAGAAGACTTTGGTGTTATTCAAACAAAAATTCCTATAAAATGTGATAACACAAGTGCTATTAATTTGACAAAGAATCTAATTCAGTATTGTAGAACAAAATACATAGAAATTAGACATCACTTTATTAGAGATCATATATAAAATGTCAATATTGAACTTGAATTTGTTCTAACTGAAAATCAATTAGCTGACATTTTCACTAAGCCACTTAATGATGATAGATTCTAAATGATTAGAGGAGATTAGGTTTATGAGACCCATTTTAGTATTTTTGATCTAATTCCTTCAAAATTAAGAAAAAATTATCTAGAAGACCTCCATTACCAATCTAAGGTCACCAACCACCTTATCTAGTATAAATCTAAAGAATAGATATCTTTTTATCAATTTTTTGAGCCAATTTAAGTGTTTTGGCTCGAGCCGACTGGAGCAGAGATCGAGTCGACTCGAATGTCGATTCCTGTTATAAAACCATAAGCCCTAAAATCCCATTCACTTTCCTTTTTCACTGCTCAATAGAAGCCATAAGAGGACCACTTCCCTTCCAAATCTAGATCCACCCGAAATCTTCAACTCCCACCTTAGATTCCCTCTATATGGCACTAAGGAAAGCAGTTGCAAAGAGAGCTAGGCGTGCAGAACCTAGCACCATTCAATAGGAAAAAAGGTCTAAACGGAGAGAAGATGAGCCGACTTCGGACCAAGAGCAAGAAGAACCAAGAAACTTGTCTCCCATACCGACAAGGCAGATCATTCCCATGGGAAACCAACCGGACACCTCTGGTAGGCATATAAACTTCTATTTTCTTGAAAGCCAGGGATTCAGATCAGGGACTAGATTGAACAACAAGGGTGGGATTTCTTTTGTTCGCTAGATATTCCTACATATCCATCTCATGTTAGGAGTTTCTATGAAATTCTATCACTTGGGGAAAATGAGATCTTTTCAACCATTAAAGGAACCCAAATGTGCATAAATGAAGATATATTGAGTAGGGTTTTGAGGATGCCCAAGGAAGGAAGAAATTACTGAAATTTAAAGGATAAGCAGAGGACATTGAGACTTACTTTGGAGAGGAGAAATATAGAAGGGATTTCTAATGTGCAAGCTAATATCTTATCCTTGGAGATGAGGTTTCTCCATAACATCATCAGTCGTATCTTTCTGTCACATACTGGTCACCTCGATTGGGTGAGCGAGTGCGACATCGTATTCATGAGATGCATGATTGAGGGGGAGGCCCTCAATCTTCCATTCACCATGTTGGTGCAGATTCAAGAAGCAGCAAGGAGAGCGAAAGCCTTCCAACCTTATAGTATGGTATTCACTCTACTATTTCAGGAGTTTGGTATCGACCTGACCGGTGAGGATGGATGACCCTTACACCACACTGATAGGTACTCGGTGAAATATCTCCATAGGATGGGTTATCACCAAGTAGAAGGTGTATGGGTCAAGAAGACATCCGGTCAGAGAGTGGTACATCACTCTGATTTTGATGATGAGGCTGAGTCAATTGAGATTGCTGACACTACTGCTAGAGAGACTGATAGAGATGCTGAGCATGAGTCTGATAGTGACATCTCTGATGATTTTGATGAGGATTTCATTGATGAGAGGATCTAGGGATAGGCTAGACAGACTGACAGCCCCAGGACACCTCCTATACCATCAGCTACACCTGTGCCTTCTGGACCATCGACTTCAACACCATCGATTACCACTCAGGCAGACACTACTAAGCAACTCACTCACTTTACTAACACTCTGATAGCTTCTTTCAGATCCATATTTGATGAGCTTCGTCAGACATTGGACCACGAACTTCAAGAGTTCAGAGCAGAGATAAGGGAGCTCACTATGAGGGTGGAGTCAGTCGAGAAGTGATAGCGGATGAATGATGAGTATGACTCAGATCTTAGGGACTTGCATTCAAATTTTGGGTAACTTTGAGGAGCCTCAGATTCATTTGTCACTTAGCAGACTGGTACTCTACAGAGTATACGGGAGGGAGTTCAGAGGATACAGTCCGGGATGAGCACTGTTCTTTTTCATTTCTCTGGTGCTTCCACTTCAGGATACCCACCTTCTCAGCCTACTCCCAGTCCGAGATCATCACCTATTAGGCAGCCATAACCTCCTAATCAGCCTCCACCTTGTGTCAGTCAGCCATCACCTCTTACCACATAGCCACCACCTCCTGCTTTGATTGACCCTATGCCTTCTATTGTCATAAAAAATGGGCTTACTCCTATTAGTTCTAAACCTAAATCAAGACCTAAAGCCAAATCCACTAGACCTAAGGCTCCTACAAGAACCAGATTTAGAGATCTTAGATATAAACCTTTAAAAACCAAGGTCTCTTCTACTATTTTAGAGATAGGATCTTCCTCCAGCGAGGAAGAAGATGTTTAGATCTTGTATCTTTTTGTTGGATGTATCTTTTTGATTGTTGTATCTTTTTGTATCAAAGACTTTATTATATATTTATGTGTGTGCACTTTGTTCCATTTATCTTTATACTCTTTTAATTGTTCTGTGATGCTTTTTGCTTGGACTCAACAAGCAATATCAAACAACACTCATTGAAAAAGAAAAGAAAATATGAATAAGAATATCAAGATTATAATAAGAAGGTGAAATTATCTCAAATCATGTTCATATTCTTATTCTTTTTCAAAAATAGTTGAATACCTAGTAAACCTTTTTGATTAATGATAAAAAGGGAGAGAAAATAGTAGTATAAAGCATGGAAAAAGCGAAAAAAATCATTAAAATGTGTAAATAAATGAATGAAATAAGAGGAGAAGTTATTAACCCAAAAACTTCAAAAGTTGCTCTATTACATCTTCATTAGTCTTTGTTTAGCTCTGACAACTCTTAATATCCAATATTCATTAGCTCGATACATTAATACTTGGAATTTCATTAACTATGACACTTCTTGATACTAAAAGGAAATTAGTAATAGTACATTTGAAATTAGCTTTGATACATCTTGAAATGCTCTATCAACTATGTTACACTTTGATTAACTCATGATTAGCCCTAATACTTTTTGACATTTAATTAACTTTGATACTTTCTAGAGCAAAAGCAGATTTTGTTAAATATTGGATTTGATACAAAATGCTCAATTTTTTTAGGCTCTAATATATTTGATACATTTTGATACATTATTGATACTGAATGAAAGTGCCCTAAAAGCCAATCTTTATAAGGGCATTTTTATAATCTTCCAACTCTTGTATGACATTATTATATTAATGAAGGCATTTTATTTTGTGATATTGTTGTGTCTTATTTAAAGATTATGATGAACCATATAGATTAGGGCAAATGAAATTAAGGTTATGATGGAAATCATAACAGTGAGACCTAAGTTCCTATAAACCCTAATCTAAAATGTTCCTAGTTGATGGACCATCGGTTCGGGGATCGATAAGTCCAGAAAGACTAGCTTATTCTATGTATGCTCGATTGAGAGGGTGGTTGGTCTCACAGCCACTTGTGTAGAGACATGAATACAAGGATAAGGGTGCTCATTAGGGTATGAGTTGACTGAACTGATCCGCACCGAGACTATCTTATGGAAGTCTTACTACTTGTCAAGAGATAGTTCTCATAATGGGAGTTGTGCAAGTGATTTTTAGACCTGAGATCACCATGGTTCCTTATGCACACTAAGCCATATTTTGGTTCATACTCATTCATGACATTGAGTCATGTACAGGGTGTTCTCGGATATGGTGGAAGGTGTATGAAGGATGTGAGTGGACCAACAAGGAATCGATCATTCCTAGTAAGAGAAATTATAATCTCAATTAATCTCTTTGATTGATGACTCTGGGAGTCTTTGATCAAAGCAGGATGAGATTAGAAGTGATTTCTAATCAGTCATCAGCAGAGTCTTTATTATCGAATAGAGATTTAAAATGATTAAGTGTTAGGATTTGATAATTATCCATACCCATCACTTATTCAAGATAAAGGGAGATCGAAAGATTGAATTGCACTGTAACTTTCCACTGAAGGATATTTTGGTACTTTCCACCAAATTCCTCAATTTCTAGGTAGGCATGACATATTTCTAGATGTCAATCATGTCTTATGGGTTATCATGAATCTATTGGATTGAATTCATGAGTCAATTCGAAAGCTAGTTCAAATTGGCAATTTGGGTCAGCTCAATTTGATCGAATTAGGTCAATCAGGTTTGATTAGATTGAATTGGCTAGAACCTAGACCTACTGCTGGCTAGATATGGAACCAAAGGGTTACACATATTAAGTAATTGACCTAGGAAGTCAATTGACATTTAATTAGGGTCATGGGATCCTAATTAGTTAGCTAGATTGCACTCTAGCATGTGTAGGCTGAACTAATCTCCTAACCCAATTGAATTGGGTCTAAATGGTTGCTAAATAGACTAACCAATTTAGGGAAACCTAAATTTGGTTGTGTCCTAAGTGGGATGAATTTATTAGATTTTTATCTGATATTCTTGGACATTTTATGCACCATATATGAAGAGTCCCAATGGCATGGGACTCTTGGTGCCTAAGTGATACCTCAACATTCAAGAGGATGTAGAAGGACCAACAGACCTCTTATCTAACAACAAATTATATGGTAAGAAAGTAGATTTAATGCCCTTTCAGATGACACCCATATTGCATATACTTTGACTAGGTCAAAGGTAGCATGTGGCATGAAAAATGTTGACTGATAGTGAAGAGTAGCGACTCTTCACAATTGGCGCCAACTTATTTTGTGCGCAAGAAATAAATGGGCATAGAAAGGACCTAAAGTCCTTTTGCTTTGGGACTTTGTTTCCAAATGAAGCAAGGCACCCCTTATCCTTATCTCCATTTCATTTGAATGGCTTATGATTGGTTAAAACAAAAGGAAGTTCGGTGGAAGTGACTTGGTGAAAATGAAGAGTTGCGACTCTTCATTTGGAAAAAATATGAGAAGTCGAGTCCTTCTGCTTTGGGCAACATCTCATCACCAGTTTTTTCCTTGGAAAGGCCACATCCCTTGGATACTCTGTAACTAGAAAAGGACATGTGGCAAGTGGAGAAGTCGGATAATTCTTGAAGTGACTTGAATGAGGTAGTCGGCGCACAAAAGTTCATGATGCTTCATTAATAAGACTCTTTCTATAAGAAGAGTCTTATTTGATAAATTGAAATGCTTATCATAGGCTGATGAGAAGGCTTATCTAGCACTTCCCATTCTCCTATAAATAGGCTTCGGTGATTAGGCTAAAGAGTATCACAAAATCTCTTCTTTCCTGCATTCTTATACACACTCTCCACACTCTCTTATGTCTCTTCCTCCCATGTCTTGTCTTAAGACAAATACTCCATTTTAAGATAAGAGTTTTAGGAAGTGTTTTAGGAAGTAAAAGTAAAAGTGAGGAGTGTTTTGAAAAGGGCTCAGAGTGCTTTACTGGACGGCAAGGGTCTGGGCAAGGAAAGAAAGGATGTTGAAGGAAGAAAGTCCATAAAAAAAGTCCCAGTTGATCAAGCAACATACTAAGGAGAGCTTCCTAGTTTGATTCCTATGTGGATCACCTCTGGAGGGCTTCCATTTATGAGCCTAGTGAAGAGAAAAGGAATTAGCATTCTAGGTATTCTTCATAACCCTAATTTAGTGACTTGTTGATTATAGTGAATAAGGGATCTTGGGCTTCGGGTTTCTAGTTGTTAGCATTTTCAAGAATGAAATTTTTCTGAAATCCATTATTTTGCTATACCATTAAGACCCTAGAATCCCATCAGATACTCACTTATAAGTGTTCATATATACTTAACTATAAAGCTTTTCCATTCCCAGTGTTTTGTCATCATCAAAAAGGGGGAGATTGTTGACCCCTGGAATGATTTTGATGATAACAAAATATTGGAGCATGTATGTGACACTAACTATTTTAAAGTGTTTTATAAGTTTTTATAGGATGATTTAAATGAACAACCACTCTTTCTATAATTCTAATCTTATTGAAGTATGTCAAGTTTATTTTTGAAATAAGTATCATGTAATGTAGAGCCCACAAAAAAATTACTTATGTATTCATGAAAGTGGGCCAATTCTATGTAAAATTCAAGTTTAAATTACATAGAGTAGACTTCAAAAGAGTTTGAAAGAGCATTGAAGATAGTTGAAAGCTTTTGGAAGAAGATTAGAGAAGTTTGGAATGTTTTTGGCACAAATCACTCGAGCCGACTCAAAGCAGGAGAGCCGACTCATTTTCTGGCATGGCATGAAGTTTTCTGGCATGCAGACATCCGAGCTGACTCGAAGAAACCCGAGACGACTCATTCAGAGCTTCAATTATTCAGTCAGATAACCAAGCTTACCCGATAGAAATCTGAGTCGACTTAAATATTCAGTCAAACAACCGAGTTGACCCGATAGAAAACTAAGCCAACTCCTTCAAAGTATTGAAAAATTAGTTCTGAGAAAAATAGTCAAGCGAGCTGACTCATCAGTGAAGAGCTGACTCGACCAGACTTCAATTTCTAAATGACTGAGAATCCAAGCCGACTCGAGTCATCCGAGCTGACCGAATCCCTATTCCAAGTGCGTAACGGCTAGTTCTAGAATTGATTTTTTGAATCCAAAAAGTGATCCAACATCCATATTTCAAATCTCAATGGTCTACAATGGTCATATTCATCTGAATTTGTTCAAAGACTATAAATAAGAGATTTAAACAACTTTTGAAGAACTTTTAATGAGACTTTAAAAAATATTCAATATTCAAGTGAGCTTTGAAGAGAAGAACTCAAGACTTCACCAACTCCCATTCTTTTCTTGAGTCATTTATTGAAGAAGATTGGAAGCTATGAAGAGCATTAAAAGAGCAATCTAGAAGGCTTGCAAAGGAACTTCAACTGCAACTATTCAACAATGTTTGGTTTTTCATTATTGTTGCTCTATTTCTTAACTCTTTATTTGAGTTGTTCCAAGTATAACAAGGACTGTAACTTGGGGATTATATTAGGTTTTTGGTGATCCTTTGAAAACAAAGTTTGGATTGTTAGTGATCTTGAGAAAACTATCATTGTATTGGGTTCTTGGTGATCCCGATGTAAAATCAAGTTTGGATTTTGGTTTGTGATCCCGGTGCAAAACAAACCGGCTGTATTCCGAGATGAATATAATGAAAATTCCAAGTGGCATCTTGGATAGTGGACATAGGAGCTAGGTTGCTCCAAACCACTATAAATTGCTTGTGTTTGTGCTTGTGCTTATTGTGTTCTTTACTTGCTTCTGCTATTCATACTTAAATCGCATCACTCACCACAAAAAGTTTTTAAAAGAGCACATATTTGTGAAAAATTTTAAATACCCAATTCTTCGTCCTCTTGGATTGGTCACCTAGGCAATAGCATGACATGTTGCTAGATGTTAATCATGTCATATAGGTTATCATGAATTAAATTGATTGAATTCATGAGTCAATTTGAAAGATGGTTCAAATTAGCAGCTAGGGTTAGCCTGATTAGACCTAATTCGATTAGTTGATTTCGAATTGAACCAGATTGGCATGAACCTAGACTTACTACTGGCTAGATAGGGAGCCCAAAGGTCACATACATTGAGGAATTGATCATGGAAGTCATTTGTATTTTTATTATGGTCATAGGATCCTAATTAGCTAGCTAATTAACATACTAGCATATGTTGGCTAGCCTAACTCCTAACCTAATTAGATTGGATTTAAATGCTTGCTATTTTTGCTAATCAATTTGAGTAGAATTTAAATTAGGTTGATCCTTAAGTAGGATAGCCAAATTAGGATTTATCATAATTTATCAGCCCTTATCTATTAATTAAACCAAGAGTCCCAAGGGCATGGGACTCTTGGTGCCATATTTGCATGCGCATAAGTAAAGGGACGCAGAAGGACCAAGAGTCCTTCTGCAAATTAATCACCTTTTATATGATAAGGCATAGCTCATATCCTATCCATTGGATGCCCAAATTGACTAGAATTGGCTGGTCAATTGATGTAAGAAGTGCATGAATAATGAAGGGACATGTTGCTTCATGTTTATGGTGCATGTATAGAGTCTTTCTACCTATTAATCTCTTTTCTCCAAATAAGCTCCCTACATGATATGCCAATTGGGATGTGAGACCAAATCTTAAATATGAAATTAAGAATTAATTATCAGATTTTATTGAAGAGCTGAGATAAGCAACTCTTGGTGCTAACAATTAGTGAAATGGCATTTCACTTTGCACCTTTCTGCCAAGGAACTCTTTATGATTAAAGGGTTTTGTTTGATATGTTAAATATCAGATAAGGAATAGATAAAATGGTATATTAGGCACATCTTTTTTCCTATTTAAAGGCTTCAGTGATTGAAGCCAAGGCAACCAAAAGTTGTCTTGATAATTCTCTTCCTTCTCTTGTTAGGACAAGTCTATTATTTTAGGACAAGTCTACAATTTTAAGACAAGGGCTTAGGAAGTGAATTTGAAAGGATAATAGGATAGTAAGAGAGTTTTTGAAGAAGTACTAAGCTACTCTTTGGAAGGGAGAAGGTCCTAGAAGGAAGAAAAGGCTAAATAAGGAAGAAAGGCTGCTGAAAGGAGTCAAGTAAGCAATATGAGTGCTTCCTTGGTTCGGTTCCGATGTGGATCATCTCTGGATGGCATACACTTATGTGCCTAGTAGAAAGAAAATGATATTAACATTATAAATAGTTTTCTATTTTCAAAATATTTTATTCTATTAATTGATATAATCAAGGAAGTCTTGGGTCTAGGGTTTCGATTATCTAGGATTTTTAGGTTTAAAATTTTGAAATCCGATCTTTCACTATGCTACCAAAACCCAATAATGGTATCAAAGCCATCTTGATTCATTCAATTAATAGTCAATTAAATGTTTGAATGATTATACACTATCTAATTATAACGACATGATAGTTATAGCATATGATTGTTGATATATGCCACTGATTAGGGTTTCACTTAAACCCTTATCGATTTAGAGATATATTTAGACTATTTAGTCATCATTCTAAAATAAGGTTATCCTAACATAGTGATTGATTATGCTATGTTATAAGGTTATCCTAGAATGATGGCTCATATGATATTGTTGTATGCCTGTTAGAAAAGTTGTAGTAATAGGATGTGCATGAGACCATAAAAACCCTCTTTAAAAATTATATTTAGTTATAATGTTATAAAATCATAGTACAAATCCATTTAGAGTTTGATTGATCAATTAGTATCTAGAAAAGTGGTTCTTGGAAGATAAAAAAAATGTAGTTTTTAATTGGGTCCATTACTTACCTGGCCAAAAAATTTTGGTGTCTAAGGCAAGCACAGGGGGTTCCCACCTTTTTCTCACATACCTGGCCAATTTGATTGATTTTAATATTGATTTGGAAATGCTAATTGATTAAAATACTACTAATTGCCTTCTTTCATGCTAAGCCAAATATATGTCAAAACTATAGTAGGTTTGTTGTGCAATACAAGGTCTACTATAGAGTTTGATGTAAAATTTGTCTTGGTGCATCTAATGTTTTATAGCATGATTGATAGTATTGTTTTGTTGTGAACAAAAGAGCAACATTATTCAATCATGTCTATATGAAGATGAAGGGTTTGACTAAACTAAGATATTATAATTTGTTGTGTAAATAAAAGGTTGTAAGTATCTTAGAGGTAGTTGTCATGTTGAGGTTGCATGGGTTGCAATTGGAAAGAAAAATTTCCTATCCTTGAACTCGTAACTATTTGTTGTGTTAACACAAGGCATTTATAAGAAATTGGGATCTTAACCCCACTAAAGAAACCTGGTTAGGGTTTCTCGCTTACCATAGGTGAGGGCTATGATATTCATAGAAAATAGTGGGAGAAATAATTAGATTGATAAATCCTTTTCTAATTATGTATATCATCTTGAGTGGTCTGCTTATATATTGTTCTTTATTTATGTAGATTATAATTATGGCTTCTACTTTATCATTGCAGGGTATTTTAGATACCAATAAGTTGTCCAGTCCTAATTATGTGGACTAGTTAAGAAACCTGAGAATTATCTTAACTCAAGAGAAGGTATCCTACATCTTTGATTCTCCTTATCCAGATTCGATCGGAGATGATGCTTCGAAGGAGGAAAGGGCCACATATAAAATATGGTAGAATGATAGTTTAACTATCAAGTGCATTACGTTGATCTCTATGAGTAATGAATTGCAAAGGTAACATGAAGAATGGAACCTCAGTCCATATTGCTCAATCTTAAAGAGTTTTATGGAGAACAAAGTAGGGCTTCCTAATATGAAATATCGAAGCAGTTATTCCAAGCACGTATAAGTGAGGGCTCATCTGTTCAAGTCCATATACTGAAAATAATTGACTTAATCACATGATTAGGTCAATTTGGTTTTATTATGGACAGAGAGCTTAATCAAGGCCTGATCCTGCAATCACTTCATAAATCCTTCTCACAGTTTGTCATGAATTATCACATGAACAAACTGAACCTTTTATTACCTAAGCTGCTTAACATGCTTAAAATAGCTATGAACCATTTTAAAGGGGACAAGGATCATCTTCTTCTAATTGATAGAAAGTAGAAAATAGTAATGGAAAAGGTTTCAAAGAAAAAGTGGAACCCTAAGAAAATCATCGAAAGAGAAAGAAGGCAAAGAAGTTATCTGCTGATGAAACTTATTTTCACTACGGCAAGCATGGATATTGGAAGAAAAATTGCAAGTCATATCTTGCTAGTTTGAAGCCTGATGTTGGTGGAGCATTAAAAGATTTGTACATGATATAAACTAACTTGTCATTGAGTACTTTAGCTTATGATTCATGGGTATTGGATACCGCATGTGGGTCTTATATATTCATGTCTTTGCGGGGACTTCACAAAATTAGAAGTTTAAAGAATGGTGACTTCAAGCTTCATGGTGCAAGTGGTAAAGCCATTCAAGCAGAAGCTATGCACACCTATCTATTGTTATTGCCTTATGGCAAAATTTTAGAACTAAAAGATTGCTACTATGTTCCAAATGTTATTAGAAATATTATTTCTATACCCTTGTTATTACAATAAGATTTTTAAAGCAATATTAAGATTAATGGATGCTTTATTTCAAAATTTTTGGAGATGGTTTATTTGTTAATGGTCTTTTAGTTCTTTCACTCAATGAAGAAGTTTTACTTGTTGTAAACAAGACAAGAAAGAGAGAAGATGTTAATGTCACTTTTCTCTAGCATTGTCGTTTAGGTCATATAAGTAAGTCTAGGATAAACAAGTTAAACAAAGATAAATTTTTTGAACCTTATGATTGTCAATCATTAGGAACTTGTGAATCTTATTTCATGAGTAAAATGACAAAATCTCCATTTACTAGTCATGGAGATAGGGCAACTGAGTTATTAGGGTTAATAT
This sequence comes from Areca catechu, assembly GCA_021397845.1. NCBI lineage: Eukaryota > Viridiplantae > Streptophyta > Magnoliopsida > Arecales > Arecaceae > Areca > Areca catechu. The sequence goes on from CM038052.1 coordinate 83,679,581, forward strand.
ATACAAATGTATGTGGACCATTGTCAACTCAAGCTAGAAGAGAATACTCTTATTTCGTAACCTTTATTGATAATTTATCTATGTTTGGATATGTGTATCTTATGAAACATAAATCTGAAGCCTTTGATAAATTTAAAAAGTATCAAAGTATGGTAAAGAAACAAACTAGAAAGAGTATTAAAATCTTTTGGTCAGATCAAGGCGGAGAATACTTATATAGTGAGCTTTTTGATCACCTTAAAGATAAAGGCATTTTCTTAGAGCGGACACTGATATGGCACGATCGCTGATGTGGACCAGCATCGGGCCTAATTGGCAGCCACATAGGTGAGAGATGCCACATGTGCATGGTAACCAAACAAAGATCAGAGGTTGAGCCCCCGGTCAAGGTCAACTCCCATCCAGGGTCGAGCACCCAGCCGAGGTCGTGCTCCCACCATTTGAGATCGAGCCCTCGACCGAGGACAACTCCCATCCAGGGTCGAGCTCCTGGTCGAGGTTATGCTACCACCATCTGAGGTTGAGCCCTAGTCAAGGTCATCTCCCATCCAGGGTCAAGCTCCCGGTCGAGGTCATGCTCCCATCATCCGAGGTCCAGCCCCTAGTCGAGGTTAGCTCTCATCTAGGGTCGAGCTCCCGACCAAGGTCATGCTCCCACCATCCAAGGTCGTGCCCTCGATCGAGGCCAACTCCCTTTTGGTGTCGAGCTCCCAACCGAGGTCGTGCTCCCACCATCCATGTTTAAGCTCCTTAGATAGAGCTCCCCCATTCTGCCAAGACTGAAGTTCTCGCTAGTAGCTAGGGGTGAAGATCAGTAGAAGTTCAAATAATGGCAACAAAGCTCCCAGCTACTTGTAACCTCCAGGAGGTGGCGCATACCCTACCAGAAATCCAAGCTCTACAATGTGCCATCCGCACGTTCTGCACAGTGCATGCTCAACCAGGCACCATGCCCTTTAGCACACTGCCACATCAACGGCCATGCAATTGGGGGCTCCAAGTCCTCGCGACAAGGAACCTGTGCCTCCTCCAAGAGTAGTATTCCATTTAGGCCCAGGTCCTGCAGCACTCTGACAATTCTTCCTAGAATTGAAATGCCCCACATGGCTCGGGGCTCAGTGGCATGGCGCCCACCCCTTTGATAAGAAATTGCACCACCAGAGGGACAAGATATGTACTATGCCGATGAACACCCCCAATAGAAGGATCTCCTTTTGAGGATCGGTCCAATAGGGAGGAGATCATAGATAAAGAAAAACCCCTCCCGAAAGGGGCACCAGGAAGGGACATCTCAATGAAGCCCCATACTTGGTCTGGGCCATTCCACTCATATAGAATCAAGGAAAGGACCCCCAGTAATGGAAAGAGGCAACTAGTAAGACATAGAGAGCAAACGGGCAAGGAACTAGCCAGGTGAACCATCCAACTCTCTGATCTCCACTTCACCTTGTGTTTCAATTTCTTAGATCTCATCTTTCATCCTTTACATGGAGAGATCTCAAGCTCTTCGTCATAAAGATTCAGTTCCCCTTGATCGTCCCAACTAACTTGATCATCGGAGTGTCCCTATCGAAATCCCTGGCCCGGGTCTTCTCTTTTTTATAGGTCATGCAGACCGTGGAGCTGATCGAGAAAGAGGACCAAGTACCAGAGGGAGCCCGACACGATCATGACAAGTCAAAACTACAGGCCATGATAATTTAGGTGGCAACAGATTAGCATGCCAGGAAGGGGGGATAGGAGAAATGCCATTGACTGTGGAAGGTCCAGCAGCAAGTCCCCTACTACAAGAAGGACACTCATGGACATCCGTGGCCTCAAGATGACAATGCATGCATGGGAGGCTTCTGCCAGCCATGCAGGGGGACCCCCTCATCATGGCGATCCATAAAGCCCTGAGAGGGAGCTCTCCACTCCACCACTACCACCTCCGGTGGATCCCTAGATCATTGCACTGGCCCATTAGGTCCATGCCCTGGCTGTAGCGATGCGCCAGCTCCACCAGAGACACCAGTCCCTGGTAACTCAAAGCAACTAGGGACACTAGCGGCCTACACCGTCGACCCCCATACTAGCCTCCGGTCCTTTCAGGAGGGGTTGTTACATTCAAATTCCCACCCGTGGGGAGACCATCTGGCAGTTAAGAAGAAGCAACTAGATGGCCTGATCGATCGGGAGAGCCATTTCCTGACCTCAGACCATGGTGCACACTCGCATCGATGGCACCGACATGGTTGAAAACTCATGCGATAGTTCCTCCACTCCACACCCCCTTCACCCTTGATAGCCTCTATTGAAGGGTCCACAGATGAGGTGTTGCCCAGGTGGCTTAGTCCCAAGAGGGGGGTGAATTGGAAATTACAAAATTTTCGGAAGTATGTGCACAAGTAATTCCAATTAGTGGTTAGGTGCTGTGTTAACAGAGAATGAATGCAGAAGCTAAAAGATAAAACAAACACAACACAAACAAAGCAGATTTATAGTGGTTTGGAGCAACCCAGCTCCTAAGTCCACTATCTATGTTCACCACTCGGGATTTCCACTATATCCTCCAAATCAGAATACAGTCAGATTGTTTTGCAGGCTCACATCCCAACCTCTACACTTTGGTTTTTGAAACCTGGCTCACCAAAGAAACCCAATCTAGGTTTTTACAGGTTCATCTAAAACCTATACACTTTGGTTTTAGAAAGGCTCACCAAAAAAACCTCTACACTCTGGTTTTAAAGGCTCACCAAAGTAACCTATTTGGTTTTTACAATAGGGCTCACCAATAACCTAGATATTCTAAATGGTAGAATAAAAAAGCAACAATAAAGACAAACTTTGTTGTCTGGGTGGTTGCCAATGCAGCTCGAGTGAAGATCCATTGAATGCCCTTCAATGCACTTCAATGGCTTCCTTGCTTTCCTCAAAAGGTGCTTCAAGCTACTGGTAAGAGTGGTTGCAGGCCTGAAGGCAAACTTTAAAGATCTAGTGCTCTCTCACTTCACTTCAATAAGTGTTCAACAAATGCTCAATAATTCATTAGCCCCTTTAAGGATGTTCTCATACCTTATTTATAAAGACTTCAACTGCCTTCCCTTGATTTTGAATGTTGTAGACCATTGGGAGGTGACAGGTTACCATTGGAGCACTTTTGGAATTCAAAAACTGAGAACTGGAACTAGCCATTGGAGGTGACCCCGTCATTCCAATCAGCTCGGACAAACTTCGAGTCGGCTCGCATGAAGTTCGGGTCGACTGGGGTGAGTGCCAGTCGGCTAACTTCCACAGCTGAGAAAATACCTCACTCTGGACGAGTCAGCTGGGCTGAATTCCAGTCAGCTAGAATCTTAGAGGCTCTCAGACCATTCTCAACTGAGTTATGGATGAGTCGGCTGGATCTAATTCCAGTCAGCTCGGATTCCTGAGAATCTCAGAATGTTCTTAACCTTGTTTTGGATGAGTCAGCTGGGCCTTGGTGCCAGTCGGCTGGATCTGTGTGCCAGAGAACTTCTCTTAAGTGCTAGTGCCAGAGTCGACCGGGTTGTCCTTCCAGTCAGCTCGAAGGTGGTTCTTCAGCCAGATCAACTTCAAACTTCCAGAACACTTGTCCCATGCTTTAAAGTCTTCTTGAAGGACTTTTTATAATAAATTCAAGAAAAAATTGAACCTTGAAAGACTACTAGAAGTAACCCTTTAACTAATTTCAATAGGAAACTTTTTGTAGGTTTCTTCATTATAAGATTCTAAATACTTTACAACTCAACACAAAACATTAAAGATTATAGGAATTAGAAAGGTGTGATAATGTAGTTGTCCTATAAAAACTTGTCAATCATTTGAAGAGTTATTAGATAACTAAATGTATGCTCCAATATTTTGTTGTCATCAAAATCACTTTAGGGGTCAACAATCTCTCCCTTTTTGATGATGACAAAACACTGGGAATGAAAATAATCTAATATATTCACAAATATGTAAGCATTTACATTTGTTTAAAAATCAACTATAATCTCAAATGTATATCAGTATGTGCTATACAGTTAAGCACAAAATCAAATCCATAAATTGTAAATATCAGAGATTGATTGCTTGTATGTATCAAGCAGCATTAAGTATCGACTGATAGATGTAATAAGTTGAGAGCATCTGGTGGGGACACCGGAGGCACCAGAATAAGATAGAGGCTTTTCAATCCTCTGTGAATTGATCAATAATTTATGAGTCCATCTGTAATAAGGGCTTAGCTCATCTGAGTCCATTTTAGTTGTTATTTGAGTATTTTGAGTTGTTATTTCTGTTCTGTACTTGTCAGCTCATGTTGAGCTAGTTCAGTCCAATGCTAGTCAGCTCATGTTGAGCTAATTTTATTTTTTTGAGTCCTGTCCAAGCATACTGAAGACTCAAGACTATATCATACAAGTGAAGACCAAGTCCAACTAGATTGAAGATATGGAAGTATAGCCCAAGTCCAACCCAGCTTGAAGACTTGAAGACCCTAGGAGGAAAATTCAGAAAACCCTGATTTCTTGCAGATGCCCAGATTCCCTTCCAGATGCCAAAGTATATTCATAAATAAGGGCATCAATGATTCCAGAGGTCCATCTGCATCCTATCCCAAAGAAATCAAGCCCAGGTGCCAAGCCCAAGCTCCTAAGAAGCAAGATACCAGGAAATATTCCTGCTACCTGGCTAACAGGCCACCCCAGCTTCCAGAGGCCCAAACCCATGCACCTGAGCCCCATTGGGCCGGCCTTTTGCTGCTCCTAGAAGCCCAACACGCCCCCCTAGGCGTCCTTGGAGTCTTGACCAAGTCAAGAAAACTTTTAGGTATTTTTCTACCTAATATTTTCTTATTTTCTAGCTAGGGTTTGAGAGGGAAAAGGATTCTTATGTAAAGACTTATGTACCCTTAATTGGAGCCCAAGGTTAAGGGTCTATTTAAGGGACCCTAGCCTCTTGTATGAGGAGAATTTTGATGAATGAAAACCTTGAGTTCTTCTATTGAGTTGTGTGATACCCTACTGTGTGCATAAAGGGGTTTGCGAGAGTTCTTCTTCCCAGTGCTGCAATCATCTTCCTGCTGCCAACAAGCATCTCAGATCCCTGGACACCCACAACAAAAGAAGCCTTTCCTTGCTGTTTTTCCTTTGTTTTCTTGTTCCTTTGTGAGTTTTCTAACCCCTGACAGGTCGTTTGTAGGTCCCCGAGTTCCTACGAATCCAACGACTCCAGCCAAGCCTCAATGGATCACCGAGCAGAAAGCCGGGTATCCGCGGGTCTTTGGCTCGGTTTTCCAGGCTGCATCCATTGAGTAACGAGAGACCCCTTCGCTGCGATCTTCATAGATGTTGTCAGGTACACCCCTCTACCTCCAGTAGTTTTATTGCAGGAGAACTTGCCCTAACCGAGGCTTCTCAGCCCCGGTGGTCCTTCTTTGCTACTTTTCTAGGTCCTAATCTGCATGCTGATTTTCAAAAATTCATACAAAATTCCCTACAAATAATTTTGATCTAAAATTTGGGAATTAATCACCTAACTCAACATGTAAAACATAAAAAAAAAATGGCATGCTTATTAGTTCCCCATCATTTGGTATCAGAGCTTAGATTAGGGCTTATTTTCTGCAATTTTTTAGTCTGTATATGCTCTACTTTTTTAAATTATTTCTTCCTATTAAAAACTCCAAAAAATTTGAAATTTATTTTTTTGGATTCATCATAATTGACAGTAATTTTTATAATTTTTTCATATTTTATTATGGCCTGTGAATTTTCTGCAAGCCGAAATACAGCCTACAAATTTTTGGCTCTATTTTTTTTCAGCAAGACAAGTTTGGAAGTTTTAGGGTTTTATCTAGCATTTTTTGCATATCTTTTAATTTTAGTATATTTCTTGCATATTAGGCCATAATTTACAAGTGTTATTCTATTTAAGAAATTACAAAAAAAAAATACATATTCTCCAAAAATACCAAAAACATCAAAACCCTAATTTGCATCCTCATCTGCCTGCCATCATTGCATAATTTACTTTTAAGTGCACTCTTGCTATATCAGATGGGGGGAGGATTTAATCACCTCTCCTTAGCCCAAAACCACATCCCTTGCATTCGGTCCCAAGCCTTAACCTAAAATTAACTAGACTTAATTTGCCCTAGTGGGCTAGGGTGGTGCGGGCACCAGACTCAGAAGAAGACTTCAGAGCTCCATCTGGATCTCTGATTAACCTTGCCCGAAGAATTAGGGTTTTTGGTTTGTAATAAGAGTTGACTAGATCAACTCAATTTAGCTTAAGTCTACATTACCAGCATTTTATTTTGTTGAGTCATGTTGACTCAGTAGTGGACTAGGGTTTCAAACTGGGATGTTACACTTTCTTCCAAGGCCTGGCAAGTGGACACCACACTCCCAGCCACACTCCCAGTCCAGGGGGCGCCATATGCACATCCAGCAGCTTTTGGTCCCCACTCCACAGATGGCAACCTCCTTCTCTCATGCACCAGATAAGGAGAAGTCCACCAAGAGACCACCAATCAAGGGGGCGGCCAAGACTTTCCCAAGAATTCCAAAACAAAGAAGGGAACAAATTCTCTTGGAAGAGAACTTCAAGGGGGCGCCCACTACCTGCCAAAAACAATCAAAACAAAGATGGGAAGGACCTTGACTTAGGGAGGAAGAAAAGGAGGAGTCCAAAAGAGTTGATCCAGGGAAGGAAGAAAATTTTTCTTGAAAATCCAAGCAAGGTGGCGCCATCTACCTGCCATTTATAACCCAAATCCTATATTTTTGGTATTTTGGCCGACCATATGTAAGGGATTTGCCCTAATTTGGAGATCCCCTCCTTTAGTCCCACATGGGAAGATGTGAAACCCTCCTCCCTTGTAATGCCTTATAAATTAAACCCCTCTTGTAAGTTTACAACAATCAGATGAATGAAAGAAATTTTTTTCTTGAGCAAACTTGTGTTTTCTCTTGTCCGCACTTGCTTCCAGGTGTTGAGCTCCGTGAGGGAGTAAATCCGGGTTCCCCTGGAACCTTGAGGAGGTGAGAGATCTCCAAAACCCTAAACCTTAGGTTAGCCACTCAATTCCCAAACCCTAGCCGCCATCACCCTTCTCTTTCCACCAAGCCCTAGTCTATTTCCCTTCTCACGGCCACCATCTCCAAGTCCAGGCCGACCACCAGCATCCAGCTCCAGTCCAGATACTGCAGATCTACAACAAGTCTAAGAGGAAGTCAGATCGGCCTCCAGGAGAATTCGATTTCAGCAACTTCGGCTTTCAAGTTCTTCAACCTGGTAAGATCTTTTCTTGAGTTTCTGAATTCCTTCACTTGTTCCTCTTCTTTCCCAGATCTTGAGTCCAGGAGAAGCCGACCAAACCACGAGACTAGTATTGGAGGATCCATTGCGAAGATAGCCGACTCCAAGGATCCCACAATCTGCTCGAGAGAGTTCTTCCACCAAAATCCTGAGAAGATCACTATCTGGTTAGTAAACCATCTCTTCTCTCTATTTCTGTTCTGTTGAAAGTTCAGAGCGAAACCCTAGGTCTCGGAGTTTCTCAACCCCCAGCGATCTGTTACTTCTGAACTACTCTGATAATTTAGCATCTCAGATCCCTGGACACCCGAAGGATAGCTTTCCCCTCCCAAAGATCGACCAGCTGGTCGACGCCACTACAGGTCACCAACTACTAAGATTCATGAATGCTTTCTCTAGATACAATCATATCCGAATGCATCCTCAGGATGAAGAGAAAATGGCCTTTGTCACTGACAAAGTTCTGTATTGTTACAAAATGATGCCATTTGGGCTCAAAAATGCCGGGGCGACATTTCAAAGATTGATCAATAAGGTGTTCAAGCTGCAGTTGGGGAGAAACATGGAGGCTTATGTTGACGACATGATCATCAAAAGCCTCCTAAAGAATGATCACATCAAAGATCTGGAAGAATCTTTTGGTGCCATGTGACGTCACCGTATGAATTTGAATCCGATGAAGTGTGCCTTTGGGGTGACATAGGGTAAGTTCTTGGGGTCCCTTATTACCAAGTGAGAGATTGAAGCAAATCCTGAGAAAATCCAAGCCCTTAAGGACATGAGACATCCATCCTGCAAGAAAGAGGTACAACAAGTGACTGGAATGCTCGCCTCCTTGAACAGGTTCATCTCTCAGTCAACCGAGAAGTGCATTCCTTTCTTCAAAGTACTTCGGCAATCTCTGCGCTTCGAATGGACCAAAGACTACCACACTACTTTTGAAGAATTAAAGAAGTACTTGGAGACCCCGCCTCTACTTTCTAAACCCTGAGAGGGGGAAATACTCTACTTATACCTTTCTGCTTCGGACGAAGCAGTCAGTTCAATCCTCATCTGAAGATAAGAAGATGGCTCACACAAGCCGATCTATTACATCAACAAAGTCCTGCATGATGCTAAAAAGAGGTATTCAAAATACATAAGCTAATTTATTCTTTAATAATTGTGGCAAAGCGACTACGGCCTTACTTCCACGCCCATGCCATTATGGTGCTGACTGATCAGCCGCTCAAGGCCGTTCTTTGATGCCCTAATACTTCGAGAAGAATAGCTAAATGAGCTATGAAGCTAAGCGAGTTCAATAATAGTTTCTAGCCTTGATCAGCTATGAAGGCCCAGGTACTATCGGATTTCTTGGCTGAATGCACTTGGAAGTCTGAAGACGAAGCACATCCAGTAGAAGAAGAAGTTTCGACAGATTTGGAGCCTGTTTGGGTGCTCAATGTAGACAGAGACTCCAACACCACTGGGTGTGGAGCCGGTCTCATACTGGCTGAACCAGAGGGGCTTACCGTAGAGTATGCACTCTGATTTTCCTTTCATGCTTCAAATAACCAGGTCGAATACGAAGCCCTACTTGCAGGACTTCGAATCACCAAGAGCTTAGGAGTTCAAAGACTCCAAGCCTTTTCAGACTCCCAGTTGGTGGTGAACCAGATCAAAGAAGAATATGAAGCTAGAGATCCCACGATGGCACAATACCTGGAAAGGGTACCAGCCCTATCTTCTCAACTGGAGCTCTTCGAGATCATGCATATTTTCTCGATCAGAGAATTCCCAGGCGGACGCGTTGTCCAGACTCACTACCACAACTCCGGAATCCCTTGGTCGTACCTTCATTGAGCACCTCGAAACTTCAAGTATAGTTGAAGAAATTCTGGAGGTACACCAAATCATGTCCGAACCAAGTTGGATGGATCCCATCTTCAAGTTCCTGAATGAGGGCGTATTGCTTGAAGACAAAGTTGTGGCCAGAAAGATCCACTGGATGGCATCCCAATATGTCATTTCGGACAGGACCCTCTATAAAAGATCATTGTCTCAATCTCTACTGAAATGTTTGGGACCATCGGATGCTGACTACGCCTTACGGGAGGTCTATGAAGGAATATGTGGTCATCATCTGGGAGACAAGTCTTTGGCATACAAAATAATATACCAGGGATATTATTGGCCTTCCATCCAGAAGGATTCAGTCGATTTCATGCAGAAATGTGACCAATGATAGAGGTATGCCAACATACAGAGACAACCATCTAGTCATTTGACCTAGATGGCGGCACCCTGGCCCTTCGCACAGTGGGGTATGGATATCCTCGAACCAATTCCACCGGCATCTGGGCAAAGGAAATTCCTTATTGTGGCAATCACTACTTCACCATGTGGGTCGAGGCTGAACCGCTAGCCTAAATTACGGAAGGCAAGGTTGAGAAATTTATAAAAAATTCCATTATATTTCGGTTTGGAATGCAATATACAATCATCACCGACAACGAGAGATAGTTCGACAATCCAAAATTTAGAGACTTCTGTGCTCAGTACCATGTGCAACATAGGCTGACTTCTGTCGCCCATCCAAAGTCCAATATAGAAGCTGAAGTGACTAATCTGACCATTCTCCATGGTCTAAAGATGAGGCTGAATGCCGCCAAAGGACTTTGGGTGGATGAGCTGGCCTCCATTCTCTGGGCATACAGAACGACCCCCAGAATGTCTACAGGTGAATCTCCATTCAATTTAGTATACGGTACCGAAGCCATCCTCCATATCAAAGTCACTCTTCAATCTTTGAGAATTGATAAGTATGAGGAGCCTGAAAATTCTGATCGTAGAAGAGTTAATCTGGATCTACTGTCGAGCACTAGGCTCCAGGCCCAAATAAAAATGGTGACATATAAACAAAAAGTAACCAAATATTACAACTCCAAAGTAAGAGAACAGATCTGCCACACGGGAGACATGGTGCTGTGAAGAACTGAAGTATCCAAGCCAATAGAGCAAGGCAAGCTTTCTCCCAACTATGAAGGACCATACCAAGTTGAAGAAGTCATACGTCCAGGAACGTATCGACTCAAGACCTTGGATAGCAGAATTTTGCCCCAGCCATGGAATGTACAAAATCTTTGCAAGTATTGTCAATAAACAGACCCCAAAATCTTTTGTGCAAATTCGTTCAACTCTGAATAACCTATTGCACCATTTGGATGGCAACGGTTTCAATGGCCCGATCAAAAGAATCGGCCAGCAGTGCATAGGGAAGTTTGATCCACTCACCTTATCGGTATGCCCGACGAGCGCAATGTATGGCCCAACCAGGCTTCCAAAATGATCAAAGGCACAGGGATGGTTCATAGAACCTACCATACGGTATATTCAAAGATGTGCCAGGGCAGCCCTAATCAGTCTACCTTATACCAAATAGGGTGCAGGGATGGTTCATATAACCTACCCAATGGTAAACCCGAAGACACGTCGGGGCAGGCCTGAACAACCTACCTTGATCATGACAGCAATGCACAGGGATGGCTTAGATGCACTACCCTATGAAAAATCGCAAGATGTGCTAAAGTGAATCTACATCACTCGCCTTGTCAACAACAAAACACTTGAAGAGATGGCATAGCAGTTTCCATCTCACTTGCAGACCCCAAATGGGTTGATAAAATTTTCATTCTCGACATATGCACTTCATAGTATGATGAAATATATCATTCATAGAGGAAGAAGAAAAGTAAAGAAAGTTCAGACTCTTCATTTCACTAAATGTCTTTACAAAAAAAAAAAAGTGTAGACAATGGAAAGCAGATTTAGTGACTGCCCGTCGATCGTTTCCCTTGCCGGTGGGAGACGTCAAAGCCCTGAATGGAGGATGGAGAGGCCTCGGGGTTCCCTTCGGAGTTGGACTCCGACTCCTCTTCAAAGTCGAAGTCGATTCGTGACTAGGGAAAGGGACATAAGGTCTAATGTTTTCCAAGCACTTCAAATTGAAGTACTTGAAAGCCTTGTCCTGATGCTCTCAGAATCCCCGGTGGTATGAATCCAAGACCGCCTTGGTGACTTCATCTTTGTAAGAAGAAGAAGCCATATAATCCAAGATGGCCTCCGCCACCTTCTTCCTGGCCTCCTCTACCTCCGCTGCTACCACCATGACTCGTGCTCGGGCCTCCTCTAAGCAGGCCTCCAAAACCCGGATCTTCCTATCCAAGCGAGCGATGACACCCTATGGGTCATCGCTGTAACTCCTCTAGGGAGCATTTGCACTAGGCTCCCCCTCTGCTTGACTACTGGAGGCCCTCTTCATGGTTGCCTTCTTGAGATCGGAGATGCTAAACTTCATTATGTTGATGCACTAAAGGGAGAAGAGCAGTTTTCTAAAGGGGAGTCTAAAACCTCGATGGCTTGCGACAGGGAAAGACAGGGTCCTATTTAAAAAGACCCTGCATCCACGAATGGTCACAGGGAAATGTGCTCCATACCTTTTCCCAGAGACACCAAAGGCTGCCATGTGTTGGGATGATGCCTCGGGACCCTGGTGGCCACCTGGGAACGGTGTGATCGTCAATAACTGCTATCGGGGAATGAGACCGTCAGTGCTCGGAACCCAGAATGGTCTCCCTTGAATGGTTACAACATTAATGCCCCCTTCTTGGAAGGAGAAGATATGGCGGCACCCAAGATGCACGGGGATGCAATCGTTCAAATATCTACATGTTTGACACGAACAGCAAAATCATGCCCAGTGTTCCCCAAGCAATGATAATGGGAAAATGACACCTGTCTTGCACGCCCCCTCCAGAATAAAAGGAATAATTATGGTAGGCGACTGACATCGGCCTAGCTTAATCAAGGTCAATCATTCGCTACAACATTCTGATCTTATTTCGGAATTCATCCTTAGCCAATTCAAGGATATCGACCTCAATATTTTTTGGCTTACCCATCAACCAGAAAGAGTCAATCCCAAAAGATAAAGGATCAGTTTGGAAGGAATTAGTCATTTATTCCAGGAATGAGAAACCTCATCCAAAAGGAAGATATTAAAAATAATTGAGGAAAAAAAAATACAACATAATTTTTCCTTATGAATATCTTCGGCAATCGACACAGGAGTAAGGGTTGATCTTGCTTCAGGCTGAACTTAGGAAATTTTAGATTTATCCTCCGGAACGGCGAGCAAGGAGAAGACCAAGTTGGGATAAAGCTCTTTGAGTTTACCTAGACAATTGGTGTAACTTGAAGAGTATCCTCCCAAAGCAGCTTCGGAAGATCTCTCTTTGGCTTGCACAGCCCTCCGGTAGGTCGTTGAAAGACTTATCTCTAGCTCTTCAACCCTCCTCTTCAATTCAGCTAGACGAGACTTCGACTCCTCAGCATCCCTTAAAGTCTCCCTTAGCAACAATTCTAGAGAGATAACTTTCCTCATTCTCTCTTGTGCAATGATCGACACCTCGGTCGCTTGTGCCTGAATGGTTCCCATTTGCCTCTTCAAGACATCTTTCGAGGCAATATCCCATCCCACTCTTCTTTTGAAACAGCCCGAAACTCTTCGGCAATACCCTTTTCAGCTATGACTGAGGCTATACAGCTTCGGAGATCTTTACTATAGCCAACAGATTCATGAGCGCCTTACTCCAACAAAAAAAGGTTGCAAGAAACCTGCAGAACAAAGGACACATACAAAATCAGTTAAATTGACAAACGTGGATACATGACGCATGTGCCAAAGGCTACCTATTGTATTCCAAGGAGGATAGCAGGTAAGGGATTCTCGGATCCCTACCTCCCAGCTCTTGTGATAGGGGCACAACACACCACCGTACTTATTTTCATCCCAACTGGAGTCGCTGGCTTGACACCATCAACATGTGGGGAAGCCTCACCAACATTCTGTGGGATCGACCTCTCAGAGGGCTCAGCTGGCACAGCTCCCCTGGGAGAAATTGGCCCCTTCCCAGAGGAAGAACCTATCTCAATGGGACCCCTACACCTGTCTTTAGTGCACGATAACGCCAACACATACCTTCGCGTCCGATCTGATCTCCTCACTTGGAAACCTCTAGTTGGTTTCCATCTTACCACTCGCCTGAGTTGTGCTATATTTGGCCTCATGGCATAACAAGCCCACAGAACGGCACGAGGATGAAGAAATAGATATGGCGATGAATGGCAATTGTTCCAAGGAAATTCTCTTATTTATATTGAGAATAGCAGAATTCAAAAGCTCTAATTCGCAATGAGCTTATAAATACATCATGTATGGTCGCCCTAATAAATTAGGGCCTCAACTAGCATGCTGAGAAGGATCACCAAAAGACTACAGCCATGGTGATCCCTGACCCCACGCGCGGTCATTATGGGCCTAATTACCACTACCTCTCTAAACAATGACATAGCGATCACTACACCCTTGGTAAGCCAGTAAATTACAGATTTTCCTTATATTCCTCCTAATTTGTTTTATAGCCTAAAAGGAAAAGCTGATATTTGCAAGAATATGTTCCATAAAGGGTGACTTAATTCCATTAGTAACCAAAATCAACGACTTTACCTAAACCAAGTAAAAAAAAAAATGCAACACTTGGAAAACATCATGGTGTACACAGAAAAGGAAAATGCTATGGATTCAAGAGGGTTTTCTGGTTACACATGTCAAAGAAAGGGAAAGAAAAGACATAGAGCCCAAAGCCAAATGAATCCCTAAGGATCGGCTAAGAGGGATCCTGCCCTGCAAGATTGGAGTATCCTATCGATTTGGGGGAAAGGATTTCCCCCACTTGGGCTAGCTCCGGAGAATCTATAGCCTGGACACCCTCTCCAGCTTGAACTTCCTCTTCGGCCTGGACCGAAACTGCATCCGAGCCCTCGGCTACATTTGAGGTTTCTTTTCTCAGGCTTGACGTCTCCTCAGCCTCTTCAGCCCGGACAGGAACTACACCATGGTCCTCGATTATGATCGAGATTTCTTCGCTCTGGCATGGCACCTTTTCTATCTCCTCTATGGCTTCTGTCTCCTCCTCCTCTTCCTCCCCGATGTCAAACACAGGAATCCTAGAAATGTCAAAGTCAGAGAAAATAGCTCTAACCTTGGCGAGTCCATCATTGAAGCCCTGTTGATAGCTGTATAGAGTTGCTTCAATCATTTCCATCAAGAATTCATCAGACTTCCTAAAATCTGCAACAACTCTGGCCGCCTGTTTCTTAATGGCTTCGGACTCCTTTCTGGCTACTTCGGCCTCCAAGGCCACCTTTTCGGCTCTCAGAGATGCTTCTCTAGCTCTCAAAGATGCCTCTTTGTCCCTCTTGGTTGCCTCCTCAGCCGCCTTGGCCTAATCTTCGATCTTCTCCTGGCTCTCCTAGGTAGAGTGTTCTAAGGAGTCAATTTGCATATGATATCTCCTCAACTCCACCCCCTGTCCTACGATCGTCAAATGGGCATTCTTCAGTTCACTTTTCAGGCCATGAACATCGATATCCGAGTGAGCAAGCCGATTCTCCATAGACTACCTCAGCTCCTCAGCCATGACCCTTTTGGCCCTGGCCATGTGAATCTCTTCCTTCAAGTAATGAATAAGGCTATCAATATTTCCCAGGCCCTCTTCCATGAAAGAAATGTCGTATACTAGCTATGTCAACAAAACAAGGTCATAGACTGAACAACCCATCAGGCAATGGAAAGACAAAGAAGATCTTACTTGTTACAGGGCAGAAAATGTATAATCGGATATTCTGGCAAGGCTTCGACCTCGGATGACTACCAAATCATGTGGCAGCAAAGTGTTTTTCAATGCCTGCCTCGTCATGGCAGGAACCAAAAGACACCCCATAGGGGAAAGCTCCGAAGAGTCCCCGGGATAACTCGTATGTGGAAAAGCCTTTTAGACAGACTCTTCCTTGACTTGTGGTGCCTTGCCGCTATCCACCACAGGGGAGCAAGGCGGTGGTACATCGACCTCCGGAGATGGGCTCTCCATTTTTTGAACTAGAGAGCTCGCCATCACCAAAGATTCGACTATCTAAGGCCCAACCGGGGCCTCCCTCTTCGACACCCCATCTCCCGTAGAGGTTCCTCTGGAGGATGAGGTGCTTCTACTCCTCTCAGGCTCATTCCTCCGGGCCTTCTTCTGGATCGCTGATCTAGAAGGAGCAGCCTGAGCTATCCTCTTCATGGAAGATTGACAAAGCCAACCCAAATTAGGCTTCATTCCACCACCTGCAGATCAAAGGGCTCTTCTGAGTCAACTGGACTACACAAGAAACTCGCTAATCCATGCGAGATGGGGATTCCTTTCCTCCAACAGCTCATGAATGGGAACAGCCTCTAAACTAGTCAGTAAGGCATAGACGGACTGATCGATCACCAAAACCTTTTTCCCATCATTCGGAACCATGTGTGGTTCCCTCCACTCCCCCATGGTTCGATAGATGACACAAAAATGAAATTGGGCTTCCACCCATGGATCGTGCTGGGCATATCCTTTATGATCTTGCAACCAGGCCGAGGATCGATCACCTACCATCCACGACCATTGAAATCCCTCTTGAGGACAAAAAGAGCGGTGAACAAATGGGTCCCGCAAATCATGTTGGCTATAAAACACCGAACCAAGAATCCATAGATGTTCTGAATGCTGTTCGGAGTCAACTACGCGGGCACTATATGGTACATTCAAAAAACCTTGATGAAGAAGGGATGCAGAGGAAATCGAAGACCAGCCTTAAAATTATCTTTGTATATGGAAAGACACCCAACAAGGGGCTTGTGCACCTGCTTTTTAGATATGGGGAGCACCAGAGGAAACCCCTCGGGAACATGATAACGCTCCCCAAGATAGGCAATCTTTCCCAGCGATACAGAGCCGGAAACCAGCTCCAGACTCACTACATCGTCGGCCCCGGAGGACCCAACTTCTCATCCTTGGCTTCCTATGGTCTCAGCCATAACAAGAAAGTGGAACAAAGAAATAGAAGGAAGATTCTACCAGCAAAAGGGGCTGGCAGCCAAAAATAGAGAAAGCTAGGCCAAAATTGAAGGTATGCAAGGATGAAGAAGCATCCTCTGCTCAACCTTTCCTCCTTCTCATAAAGGGACAAAGAAACTCCAAAGCAATGTCTCGATAAGGGGAATCATCTCTCCAAATCTGCTACAGACATTTGAGGCAAGTGCGCAACCCCAAACAGCCCTAAATTGATTTGACACGGAATGGACATAGTCTACGCAAATCGATTGGCTAAAATGGGATGCTCTTCTCATCCAAGGGATACAAGGAGGCCACTATCACATCCCAAATCCCAACAAGAAGATCGACTTAGCCATCGTACAACAGAAAATGGAGGAGCAGTCCCAGGTCCGCCCGCTCCTTTTATACACCCCAATCAAGGGGTGACATATGTCTGTCACATGATCCATGAATCAACCAGTAGTTATGGCAGGTGGTCTAATCAGAGATTTCGTAATCATCTGCCGCACCATTCCTCGAGGGAAAATGACAATCTAGTAATACTCACACTCTTCGAGGCAAATCATCACTTCTAAAACTGAGAGTGGGGGGCAACTATTAGGATATGTTGATTTAAGCCCAAATCGACCACCGGTCCGACTGGTTGAAGACATTTTTCATGAACCATGCACTCCGAACCATAGTGTCCAAAAGAAGTCGAACAGTTGATGAACAAGCCAAATATGAAGTTCTCAACTTCGATCGAAGAGTCAACCGTTAATCGTTGAAGACAACATCTTCGGTCCATTCTGAAGACAAGATCTTCACAACTGGCTGAAGCTGAAGTCTTCGGCCTATGCCATAGTATTCAGCCTACATCGTGGTCTTCGACCTATACCGAAGACCCGATCTCTGATCTACTCCAAAGAAATCTAAAGATGAAGGCATCTCTCAAATTTAGCTACGGATATTCCAAAAGAGGAAATCTAAAAATAGACATTCGACCTATTTTAAATCCCCACAAACATGGTGAATAATGGTCATCACTAGCTGTCTGGCTATCTTCAAAACACGTTATCATTAATTCCTACGACAACATCTCCGGCCTAGCTCGAACCGTTTAGTAACCATCCATGATTACGAATGAGGGAGAACGAATTAACTCCTCCCACCGTAACTGCTGAAAGGAGAATGGGATCGCAGGCTGGTCCAATCAATATAAATACTGGTAAGAGAGGACATTCCAAGGAGGACTTCTACAGGACTGGGTGAATCAATCCGCTCAAGAAAAGGATGTTCAACTTAGATTGCGGGAGAGACCTTAGTGGCTGGGCATGGGACAAGGTCCAATTGTAAGAGGCTTGATTCAGTCATCCTAAGGAGAGGATCTACCATAGGGTGGGCAAACTTAAACAGTTTAGTGCAAAGATCTTCAATTGGTACTTGGGGAATGACTGTCATTAGAGGATACGCACTGATATCTCGGGCTAACACTATGAGTTCTTCCTGGGGGTATTTGACTAAAGGAACCTTATTCTCACAAATCTCTTGAATTTCTGAACTAGGTCCTACCACTTGGTTGCTTTCCAAGGTCTCCTCAGGTAAGGAACCAATAGTATCGATGTCACATTCTTCAAGTTTTTCCCCCTCATATTCATCAACTAGACTCAAGCCAGCATCATATACTTCCTCAATGCCATCTTCAATGGGTATCCAGTCAACTGATTCTGGGCTTGTCATACCTAACCCTTCTTCCTCATTGGTAGGCTTGGGTTCTCCCTCATTAATGTCATCCTTAGGATTCTTACCACTTAGCTGAGCACAAGCCAGTCCTATGCATGGGCACTGACTAGATTTATGGCCTCTTTCTCCACAAAACAAACATTCTTGCGATATAGGAACCTGGGTCACATTGGGTTTCAAGCTAGTAGAGACCTTACTTGGGCATGGGTGTGGATCTAAATGGTTTGATCTAGAAGACTTGGGTTGTTGAATGACTGGTCTAGAATATTGTAAGGACCTCTCATAGACACGATCCACACTATAGATATCATGGTTAGGCTTCCTAAGGTTATGCTCGGGATCACGGTATAAGGTCCTCCTAAGCTCCTGGCATGGATGAGGTTGGGGCCTATTAAATTTTGGATAAGGGGTCCAATTTTGATGTCTACGTTTCTCAAGTACTTGGACTCGATCTCTAAACTGGGCAAAACCCTCATTCATATCCTGACTAAATTTGGTCATACTTTCGGTAAGAGCTCTAACCATGGCCTCTAAATCAGGTTGGGCTTGACCAGGTTGGGAGGGTACAACGTTCCGGGTGGACATGATGATGCAAGCAAGCACATAGAATGTGACTAGACTAAAGCGACTACTGGCTCACTTGACCTAGAGTCCAAACTAGATGCCCAATCAGAGTGGCAAGCTAGCCTGTAGTAACTCAGGACTCAGCCAGGCAGGTGTAAGAGGAATGTTAGGTCCCTAAATGCCAATCCTAGACACCAATCAGTGATTGGCCAGGTAGGCGGACCAGCACACAAGCCCTTCGGGATAGAATCCCTGAACCACCATTCTAGACACTGAGTACAAAGCACACACAGAGTAACTAGACAAACTGACTCAACACTAGCCGTGACCCGACTTGATGATGTCCCTAGCCTACTAGGGCAAATTAGGTCTAATTAATTTTAAGAATAAAGGCTTAGGTTCGAATGAGTGGGTGGTTGTTTTGGGCTAAGGAGAGGTTATCAACTCCTCCCCTTATCTTAGATGCTCAAATGCCCTTAAGATGAATTAGGAGATGATCACTCAAAATAATTGAATTGCAGAAACACAAAAAAAGAGTTGCAGTAATTTAACTCACAGAAATTTCATGGAAACCAATAAATCACAGGAAAATTATATAAAATAGTTTCAATTATACTGGTTCCAGAAAAATAAAAATCATGCAATTTGGAGTTACCTGCAATGAGAAACAATTCCTGCAACAGGGAAGTTACAGACTGAAAACAGGGTGCTTCCCCCGTTTACAATTACTGCTACGAAGTTGTAACCCAACGGATCCCCTACACGGCCTAGGAACACCCCATGGAATGGGAAGAGGAGGTTTGCACCTCGCTTCGTTCCTAGGACCGGACGTCCTGGGGAGTCTACTTCGAGCAGACAAAGTAAAAGGAGAGAGACTTAATACAAGCAAGCAAAACAGAAACCCTAGACTGGGCTCTGATAACAAAATGATGCAGAACAAAAGCTCTGATACCAAAATGATGCAGAATGAAAGCTCTGATACCAAAATTGATGCAGAACAAAAGAGGATGATGATGCGATGCGGAAGTAAATTAAAACTAATTCTTTTTTTGTTGTTTTTTTTTTTTCATATTTTCAAAAGTCGGCTTTGACTCAAAGGAAAGTTAAACTAAATTGAAAAAATCTAGGTAATAATTGAAAGCACAATTTAAATAAAACTGGGTTATCAGAGTAGTTCAGAAGTAACGGATCGCTGGAGGTTGAGAAACTCCCATACCTAGGGTTTCGCTCTGAACTTTCAACAGGACAGAAATAAAGAGAAGAGATTGGTTACCGACCAGACAGTGATCTTCACAGAGTTTGGTGGAAGAACTCTCTCGAGCAGATTGTTGGATCCTCGGATTCGGATATCTTCACAATGGATCCTCCAATACTGGTCCTATGGCTGAGTCGGCTTCTCCTGGACTCAAGATCTGGGAAAGAAGAGGAACAAGTGATGGAATCAGATACTCAAGGAAGGACTTACCAGATTGAAGAACTTGAAAGCTAAAATTGCTGAAATCCGGATTCTCCTGGAGGCTGATCTGACTTCCTCTAGGAATTGCTCTGGATTTGAAGTACCCGGACTGGACCCGGATGCTGGGGTCGGCCTTGACTTGAAGAGTGTGGCCGTGAGAGGTGGGATAGGCTAGGGCTTGGTGGAAAGAAAAGGATGATGGGCGGCTAGGGTTTGGGAGTGAAGTGGCTAATCTAGGGTTTGGGGTTTGGAGATCTCACACCTCCTCAAGGTTCCTGGGGAAGCCGGATTTACTCCCTCATGGAGCTCAACACCTGGATGAAAGTGCGGAAGAGAGAAAACACAGAGTTTGCTCACACAAAAGTTTGAATTCATTCATCAGATTCCTTTAAAATATACAAGAGGGGTTTAATTTATAGGACTTTACAAGAGAGTAGGGTTTTACATCTTCCCTTGTGGAACTAATGAGGGGGATCTTCAAATTAGGTTTGTAGGATCAATTCCCACACATATGGCCAGCCAAAAGGTTCCAAAAATGCTGGTTGGTGGCTTCAAAAGGAAAGTGGGCGGCGCCTCCTAGTCTTGCTCTTCAAGAAAAAATATTTTTCCTTCCATGCTTGGTCTTATTTGGAAGTATTTAGGCGCCTCCTAACCTTGCTCTTCAAGAGAAATTTCCTTCCTTTCATACCTGGTTTTATTTGGAATTACTTGGGCGCCTCCTAGTCTTCCTCCCCAAGCTTTGCTCCTTTCTTTTCATAGCTTGGCTCTTATGGAAACTCCTTGGCCGCCCCCTTGAATTGTGGATCCCAGATTGTCTTCTCCTTAAGTGGCGCATGAGAGAAGGGACCTGCTATCTTGTGGTGTGGGGACCAGAGCATACTGGATGGAGATGTGGCGCCCCCTAGACTCAGGCGTGTGGCTGCGAGTGTGGCTGGGAGTGTGGCACCCACTTGCTTGGCCTTGGGAGAAAATGTGACACCCAGGTTGAAGTCCTAGACCACTACTGAGTCAACATGACTCAATAAGTATAAATTGCAGGGAATACAGACTCAAGCTAAAATTGAGTTGATCAGGTCAACCCTTATTACAAACTAGAAAACCCTAATTCTTTGGGCAAGGTCAATCAGAGATCCAGATGGAGCCCTGAAGTCTTCTTCTGAGTCTGGTGCCCGCACCAAATCCCTTATTTTACCTGACCATCCAAATGCTCTCAGACGACTGCATATGAAATATGGATGGAAGATGATAATAAGGTTAAGTGTTACATGTTGGCCTCAATGTCAAATGAATTTCAGAGCCAACATGAAGATATGCCAATTGCTATTGGATCATATTCTCTGGTATTACCTTTAGGATTTAGATTAGTACTTAGTGACTGTTAATTTGTGCCTGGAGCTAGTAGAAATTTGATTTCTATCACTATACTAGCATGGAAAGGATTTGAATTTACATTCAATAAAGACTTTTTTAATATTTATTTGAAAAATAAATTGGTTGCAAATGTTATTTTAATTGACAGTCTTTATCACTTGCATGCCGATGCATAATTGAATATTAATGATAAAATTAAAGTGAATGCCATAGGACATTAACATGCTAGAGATGATTTAAATGATAAATATATGTGGCATCTAAAGCTCGGTCATATAGGTGAGGATAGAATTAATAAATTTGAAAGGGATGGGATCCTAGATTCAGTTAATTATGTATCATATCCACCTTGTGAGTCATGTCTTCAAGGAGAAATGACCAAGTTACCCTTTGTAGGACATGGGAAGAGGGCCACAGAATTGCTTGCCCTAGTACACACTGACGTGTGTGGTCCATTTGATGTGCAGTCTAGGGTAGTTTGTACTACTTCATAATCTTTATTGATGATTGCTCACGGTATGGTTATGTGTTTCTTATGAGACACGAATCTGAAGCTTTTGAAAAGTTCAAGGAATTCAGACATAAGGAAGAAAAACAAACAAGTAAAACCCTTAAGGTTCTTCGATCAGATCGGGGAGGTGAATACCTTAATAGAGAATTTTTAGGTAATCTTAAGGACAATGGCATAGTCTCACAATGGACTCCACCTGGTATGCCTCAGCTCAATGGGGTGTCTGAAAGGAGAAACATGACACTATTAGATATGATCCGATCCATGATGAGCTTCACTAACTTGCCTTTATTTCTTTGGGGATATGCCCTACAAACTTCAATCTATATTTTAAATAAAGTTCCATCTAAATCTGTTCCTACCACACCATATGAGATTTGGCATGGTAAGAAACCAAGTCTTGCTCATTTCATGATTTGGGGATGTCCAGCCTATTTCAAAAGACTAATGGCGGATAAGTTAAAATCTAGATCTGTGAATGCTCTGTTTATAGGATATCCTAAAGAATCATTAGGATATTACTTTTACCTTCTAGAAGATCACAATGTAATTGTGAGCAAACATGCCACATTTTTTGAAAAATTGTTTATTCGGGAAGGTGGTAGTGGAAGGCTAATTACGCTCGATGACAAAGTCTTTAAAGAGCTACTAGCTAGAGATCAGATCGAGCATAATCAACCAATTTACATAAATGCTCTTCCACCTCGTAGGTCTACTAGAGACTCCAAACCTCCTGAAAGGTACATTAGTATGCTTACAGAGGATATAAAGGAAATGTTTCTAGTTGGGGACAAGGATCAATTGATTGATCCTAAGACTTATGATGAGGCGATGTCAGACATCAACTCCAAGAAATGGTTGAATGCAATGAAGTCAGAAATCGAGTCAATGTATTTTATACATGTATGGTCCTTAGTTGATCCACCAGAAGGTATTATACCTACTGGTTGTAAATGGATCTACAAAAGAAAAGTAGGTCTAGATGATAAGATAGAGACCTTTAAAGCTAGGTTAGTGGTAAAAGGGTATAGTCAACGTGAAGGCATTGACTATCATAACACCTTTTCACCAGTAGCTATGATAAAATCCATCCATACATTACTTGCAATTGCAACATATCATGATTATGAGATATGGCAGATGGATGTGAAAACTGCATTCCTGAATGGATATCTTGAGGAAGATATCTATATGAAGCAGCCTTTGGGTTTCACATCCAAAGATAAAAACCAAAAGGCCTGCAAGCTGCATAGATCAATCTACGAATTGAGGCAAGCTTCTCAGAGTTGGAATACTCATTTTGATGATGCAATCAAATCGTTTGATTTTATCAAGAATGAGGATGAGCCATGTGTTTGCAGGAAGGCCAGTGGGAGGGTAGTGACATTCCTCATATTGTACATGGATGACATTCTCCTTATTAGGAATGATATTCCTATGTTGATTTCTGTCAAAAGTTGGTTATCTAAGGAATTCTTTATGAAAGACTTAGGTAAAGCATTTATATTTTGGGGATTAAGGTCTATAGAGATAGATCTAATCAGATGCTTGGCCTTTCATAAAAATTGTACATAGAGAAAGTGCTGAAAAGGTTCAGCATGGAGAACTCTAAACGAGGATTGTTACCACTTCATCATGGCATTAATCTCTCCAAGAAAATGTCTCCTAACATACCTGAAGATATTCAACGCATGAGCAAGATTCCATATGCTTCTGTAATTGGAAGCCTTATGTATGCCATGTTGTGTACTCAACCTAATATAGCTCTTGCCGTGAGTGTCACGAGCAGATATCAGTCAAATCCAGGTGAAGAACACTAGATAGCTGTTAAAAATATTCTTAAGTACTTGAGAAGGACTAAAGATTTGTTCTTAGTCTTTGGAGGGAGCTCAGAATTAGGGATTAAAAGATATATAGACCCAGACTTTATGTCTGATCCTGATGATAGAAAGTCTACATCAGGGTCTGTGTTTCTATGGAATGATGGGGCAACTAGTTGGAAAAGTTCCAAGCAGCCCATCATACCATATTCAACAATGGAAGCAGAGTACATCGCTGCCTCTGAAGCTACAAAAGTAGCCTTCTGGTAGAAAAAGTTTGGTATGGAGCTTGGTGTGATGCCATCTGATGCCATGCTCATATATTGTGACAATAATGGTGCAATAGCTCTTGCTAAGGAGCCCAGGTCTCACCAGAAGTCTAAGTATATTGAGCGGCGGTTTCATATCATACATGACTACCTCGAGAAGAAGTATGTTGAGGTGCGAAGAGTAGACTCTACGAAAAATATGGCAGACCCACTTACTAAGCCTCTGAGCTAGCAAAAGGCTAAAGTCCACCTTGAGAAGATGGGACTATGATATATATGTAGCCAATTAGCTTAAGTGCAAGTGGGAGATTGTTAGATGTATGCCCTATAAGCCAAGTTGGCTTGACACATTGTAATTTTTAGGGCATGAACTTTGTACTTAATTTATTTTATTAATAAAATAGCATTATTTTCATTCATACTGATGTGTCTATGAATCATCCATGGAGTTAATGGGCAATGACACATATTCTCAATAGTTAAGAATCAGAGGCATGTGTCTTTAGAGATTAACTCCTAAAAGCTCCCGATTGTTGGAATGTCATGAGGATGGTTATTGATCCATTAAAATCGGTGCACAGAGCACTTCCCTTTCTGGGTAGATGAGTCTCTGACCTACAGTATGGTGACACTGGAGTGAGAGTGCAGGTAGTTGACAGAGATCAATGGTACTAAGCATAACTAAGTACAAAAAGTTATACGGATGACAACTCACTCGTCAATAACTTCCTGATGCTATAGTTGTGTGAATAGTTCTTTGACCTAAAGTGTCTCAGCTACTCATAATAAGGTTGCTATAGTATGATAGCATAAACACATGGTTCCATCCATTTGGGACCTTGCGGTGTTCGTTGGTTGTAGTAAGTTTATTGTAGGAGTAGGGTGTTCAATTATAGGGATCTATCAACCTTAGTTGTAAAGAATAAACCTGTGCAGCTTAATGAGACTAAGTCTAGAAGTCTATGGCCATAACAGTGTGATAATGAAAAAGGTGTTTTCGTTAGTATCACAATTAGACATGAGTCGATTAAGTTAAGCATATTACTATGGGTTTGACGAGTATCCGTAACCAACATCATGTCCAGATTTTTGATAGAGGAATTGAATCACATGATAACTACACCTTAGTGTTACAATCTTATTCTGCTGGGTTGCCACTACATACTACTAGGTGTCATTGGTGGATTTTGGGAGCCCATTAGGATCATTCACGGATCGATGATCCTGATTAGGGTTGAGCAGAAATTATTTTTGTCCATCGAAAGGAGTTTTGATGATGTATAATGGAGATTATAGCATGTCTCATTACCAGAAAGGATAGGACCAGAGGGGTCACACACCTTAGGAGCTTAAGTAACTAACCAACAAATCAAAATGTTACTAAATTTAGTAATTTTAGTATATTTGGACCTAATTGTAAATGTTACAATTAATAAATTATGGATTAGTTATAGTTGAATTAAATTAGATTTAATTTTATTGAGTTAGACTCAGTTAACTGATTCTAATTGAGTTGGGTCTATAGCCCTTTTGAAATGGGTTCTATTGGTTTTAAAATTATCTTCGATTTGATTGTCAAATAAATTTATTTGGACCATGACTTAGAGTCTTGTTGGACTGGGCCTCTCTCTCCGTGTCTCCCCATGTCTCCACATGCCAACTTATGGGCCCTATGTTTTGAGTGACAAAGCTATGTGCGATAAGAGGGATTGGCATGAAAGCTAGGAGGGTGCAAAGAGTTTTTGGTGTGGAAACTATGAGAGAGGGAAGAGTCCTTTTCTACTCCTCTTAAAATCTAACCAATTTAGATTTAACTCTAGTATTTTGGCTTAGAGGGATGGGAGAAGTGATTTATAATAGGGGAGAGGGGGTGGGGTGCCCGATTCGATCGATGAATTCGGCAAGCTAATCTACTTATGACTCTCTCGGGTGGGCGGATAGAAATTATGAGACAAAGAGAGCTTCTCCTTTTTGGTGTGAACATCTTTTGGGCATGAACATCTTCCTCTTGGGCGTCAATTCCAAAGGTTCTCTCTCTTAGGCATTGAGTTGTCTTCCTTGTGTGAGGTTTAGATCTTCTCTTCAAGAGTTTGGAGAGGTGTTCTTCATAAGAGGAAGAAGATAGAAAGAGATCCAAGGTCTTGCGTATCTTAGTTTGCTAGATAAAAGCCAGTTCAAGAAAAAGCCGATCTAGTTTCGGATTGGCACAGTTATTAAAGCACCTGATTTGCTGAAAGAGGAGAGGGTTGCAAGGATCTAGCAGTCCAGTGCTCTCTACGACTCGGTTGTATAAGATTTGTATGGATACCAGCAGAGGCCGGGCGATTGCGTAGCTCTAGTAGAATTCTAGTTCAAAAGTGAATCAGTACAATTTTTAGAGCAGGCTAGGACAGCGATCCAGGTAAGTTATTTTTGTTCAAAATAATTTTATTTTTAGATCTAATATTTTTCTCATCTATTACAGCATGTTTAAGAATTTATTTTGAATAAATTAGATTTATTTGTAAATTGCATACTTAGATATAAAGTAGTTTTTATATCTACTTTCGCTGCGTTGGACTTTTGATTCCAGATTTAATGCAATATTCTGTTCCTGGGAGAATTCCAACACTAGGCATCTTAACAGGTTTCCTGGACTTCGAGTGACAACTTCAGTCTGGCCATCATTTTGAGGATGGTAGGTAGTAGAAAATTTATGTTTGGTTCCTAGCATATGCCAAAGGGTCTTCCAGAAATAGCTAGTGAACCTAACATCTATATCCGACACAATGGTTTTGGGTAACCCATGTAGCCCAACCACTTCATTTAGAAAAAGCTTAGCTACTCTCGAAGCTTCGTATGTCTGGGAACAAGGTCCGAGGTGTGCCATCTTAGAGGATCGATCAACCATAACATAGATAGAATCTTTTTTCCTCATGGTCTTTGGTAATCCTAATACAAAATCCATACTAAGATCCTACCATTGGCAATCAGGGACTGGTAGAGGGGTGTATAGGCAAGTGCACTGCTTTTGCTATTTGGCAACAACACATGTTCAATATCGGGCCATAACTTGGGATATATTCCTTTTTAGGGTAGGCCAAATGAATTGGTCTTCTACATATAAAATGGTATTGTTTCTACCAAAATGGTCAGCTAAACCTCCAGCATGAATTTCCCATACTATGAATTCTTAATAGATGTTCAAGGGATACACAACTTATTTTTCTTGAAAAGGAATCCATCATGAAGGATATAGTCACTATACAAACAAGATGGTCCTTGGTGAAGAGATTGATAAATATCACTTGTTGGCTTTAGCCCTTGATTTTGATGACTAACAAAACGTTGAGTACATATTTTATACTAATGTTTTAATTGCAGTTATGAGTTATAGGATATAGGTACCTCAAATTCTTAAAATAAAAGTTTCATGGCACTCATTGGATGCTGAGCAATTTCCATGATTCAAGAAGTCTTCTCATATGAAAAAGGCCTCAAAATAGATGAATTGTGCTTTATATAAAGTATATTGAAGTTTCATTGAAGATCATTTTGAATTTGGAAGGTTGGCACATGTTTTTGACAAGTTGCAGAGTCATGTGTCGACTCATGGCACACCAAGTGTCGACACATCAGAGACTGGCATGCAAAAATTTTCTCTGGCATGCCAAGTGTCGACTCAAGGATTTTAAGTGTCGACTCACCAAACACAAGTATCGACTCAAGGATTTCAAGTATCGACTCAAGGCCTGAGATTTTTGAAGATATAGAACATGTCATTTTAGGAGTTTTTTTATCAAGTATCGGCTCAGGAGACTCAAGTGTCGACTCAGGAGATTCAATTATCAACTCAAGAATTCTAAGTGTCGACTCAAGGCCTGAGATTTTTGAGAATACAGAACTAGGCCATTTGAAAGTTTTTGACTCAAGTATCGACTCAGCAAATTCATGTGTCGACTCAAGAAATTCAAGTGTCAACTTATATAAATCAAGTGTTTACTCATGAAGACTCAAGTGTCGACTCACAGAAGTTAAGTGTTAACTCATGGCTTTTGACAATAATAATGGCTACATTTTCTGAGAGGCAGAATTCATCCTTTCAAGCTCCCAATGGCTAGTTTTGATCCTCCAACGGTCTTAAACAATTTTTTTGAAGTTTTTGAAGTATTTAAGCTTCACCAAACTCATTTATGAATCATTGAATATACAAAGACAAATATTCCTTCAA
Source organism: Areca catechu (assembly GCA_021397845.1). NCBI lineage: Eukaryota > Viridiplantae > Streptophyta > Magnoliopsida > Arecales > Arecaceae > Areca > Areca catechu. The sequence goes on from CM038052.1 coordinate 83,707,769, forward strand.
GAACTTCACTACCAAAGCCAAAAAGGAGAGATTCCATTGAAAAAGCTTACAAGCCTATCATTTCAGCTTTCCAAAATTGTCTTTGAAAGGATTCCAAAGAGAAGACAAGACAAGCATCTTCAAGAGCCTCAAAGCTTCCATATTCTACTATAGAAGAGAGTTTGATTGTACTTTTATTCTTTTATTTTTGACTTTATTTTTTGCTGACCTAGCTTTCAAGGATTTTTGAAAGTAGGTTGGTAATGTTATTGGTGAGCCAAAGATACAAAACCAACTAGGGTTTAACTTGTGAGCCCGGAGACAAAAAATATTATAAAGGTTGTTGGTGAGCCTAGGTGACAAAACCAACTTAGGTTTTGACTTGTGACCCTTGCAAAACAAGTCGGCTGTAATCTTGAAGAGATTATAGTGGAAATTTCTAAGGGAGGCTTGGAAACTGGATGTAGGTGCTTGGATTGCACCGAACCACTATAAAACCTTGGTTTGTGTGTGATTGCTCTCTCTACTATTAGCTCTTTATTACTTATCTTTAATTTGTTATCATCTGCTGCATATTCATTTAGAGTTTAATCACTTTTTTTCATAAACACATCAAGACCAGCACAGTTGTTTAAATTTTTAAAAGACCCAATTCACCCCCCTTCTTTGGCTCCATTTCTGGGCAACATCATAAAGTCACGACACTTAGGATATTCCTTTTTCAGCCTGTCAAATCCTACAACTTCAGTGCTAACTGAGGTCAAAAGCATGGATCATCGACTAAGGGCATCAGTGACCTGGTGTTCAGTACCAGCACGGTGTTTTAAGATAAAGGATAAGCTTGGATATTTTCTACCCACTTTCTGTGCCTAAGGTTCAACTTCTTTTGAGAGTTAAGGAATCAGAGTGCTTCATGATCTGAATATAAGACAAACTCCTGTAGTAATAGATAATGTCTCAAATATCTTAAGGCTTAAACTATCGCATATAATTCCGTATCATAAGTTGAATACCTAAGTTTTACCCCGTTTAACTTTTCACTGAAAAATGCCACTAGATGATTTTCCTAATGCAAGACTCCTCCAATTCCTACTCTAAAGGCATCACAAGCAATCTCAAATACTTTTCAAAAGTTAGGTAATCTCAAAATGGGTGCTTGGGTCATTTTTTCTTTGATTTATAGTAAGGCTCTATCGGCGGCTTTGGTCCATTCAAATGTTCCCTTTTTAATGCAGTCGATAATGGGTGCAACAATCGAATTGAATCCTCGAATAAGTCTCCTATAGAAGGTGGCAAGGCCATGGAAGCTATGCACTTCATGTATACTAGTGGATAAAGGCCACTCAACTATGGACTTGACTTTCTCTAGGTCAGCAGACACTCCTTCAGAGGTGACAACAAATCCTAGAAAGATAACTCTATGGGTCAAGAATTCACATTTCTTTAGGTTGGCATAGAGGCTATCTTGTTTAAGGGCTTGGCAAACTTTCCAAAGACGGTTCAGGTGATCTTCCTTAGTTCTACTATAGATAAGAATATCATTGAAATAAGGTGATGCAGAACGAAAGCTCTGATACCAAATTGATGCAGAACAAAGAACAAAGAAGCGTATGCGGAAGTAAATCTAGGATTAATTTTTTTTTTTTTTAATATTTCAGAAATTGGCTTTGACTCAAAGTAAAGCTAAACTAAGTTGAAGGAAACTAGGTAAGGATTGAAAGCACAATTTAGAAGAAACTAAATTATCAGAGTAGTTCAGAAGTAACGGATCGCTGGGGGTTGAGAAACTCCCAGACCTAGGGTTTCGCTCTAAACTTTCAACAGGACAGAAATAAAGAGAAGAGATGGTTTACCAACCAGACAGTGATCTTCACAGAATTTGGGTGGAAGAACTCTCTCGAGCAGATTATTGGATCTTCGGATTCGGCTATCTTCGCAATGGATCCTCCAATACTGGCATCGTGGCTGGGTCGGCTTATCCTGAACTCAAGATCTGGGAAGAAGAAAAACAAGTGATGGATTCAGAGACTCAGGAAAGGATTTACCAGGCCGAAGAACTTGAAGGCTGATGTCGCTGAGATCCGGATTCTCTTGAAGGCTGATTCGACTCCCTCTAGAAAGAGCTTTGGATTTGAATTATCCGGACTGGAGCTGGATGCTGGTGGTCGGCCTGGACTTGGAGAGAGAGGCCGTGGGAGGTGGAATAGGCTAGGGTTTGGTGGATTGAAGTGGATGGTGGGCGTCTAGGGTTTTGGAGTAGAAGTGGCTAACCTAGGGTTTGGGTTTTGGAGACTCACACCTCCTCAAGGTTCCTGGGGAACCCGGATTTACTCCCTCACGGAGCTCAACACCTGGATGCAAGTGCGGAAGAGAGAAAACACAAAGTTTGCTCACAAAAAAAATTTGGTTTCATTCATCTGATTGATTTAAACATACAAGAGGGGTTTAATTTATAGGACTTTACAAGAGAGTAGGGTTTTACATCTTCCCATGTGGGACTAAAGGAGGGGATCTACAAATCAGGATACATCATACACATATGGTCGGCCAAGGTACCAAAAAAATTTGATTTGGGTTATAAAAGGCAGGTAGATGGCGCCTCCTTGATTGGATCTTCAAGAGAATTTTTTTCCTTCCATGGATCCACTCTTTTGGACTCCTCCTTTTCTTCCTGCCTAAGTCAAGGTCCTTCCCATCTTTGTTTTGGATTTTTTTTGGCAGGTAGTGGGCGCCTCCTTGAAGTTCTCTCCAAGAAAATTTCTTCCCATCTTTACTTTGGTTCTCTTGGGAAAGTCTTGGCCGCCCCCTTGATTTGTGGACTCTTGGTGGATTTCTCCTCATCTGGCGCATGAGAGAAGGAAGCTGCTATCTATGGAGTGGGGACCAAAGGCTGCTGGATGTAGATATGACGCCCCCTGGACTCAGGCGTATGGCTGGGAGTGTGGCTGGGAGTGTGGTGTCCACTTGCTTGGTCTTCGGAGAAAATGTAACACCCCAGGTTGAAACCCTAGTCCACTACTGAGTCAACATGACTCAACAAAATAAAATGCAGGTAATGTAGACTCAAGCTAAATTGAGTTGATCTAGTCAACTCTTATTACAAACCAAAAACCCTAATTTTTCGGGCAAGGTTAATCAGAGATCCAGATGTAGCTCTGAAGTCTTCTTCTGAGTCTGGTGCCCGCACCAATTCTCCCAGGGTGGGAGGAACTCGACCCTGTCGAGTATGGATCAAGTTGGCTCTGGTATCTCTCCAAGAGGTCAGGGTCCAACTCTTGTAATTCTTCTCGGGAGATCCAAAAGTCATCAGAATCTGGCCTTCCTAGCCAGCGGACAAGGTATCTTTGGTATCCTCGATTACGAGTAGAGATAACCTGATCATCCAGGATCTTTTCAATCTGCTCTTTCCTCACAGGCCAGTTTGTTGGTGGACACACAGTGTCAGGTTCACTCTCAAGAGCAGGATTAGGTTCAAAAGCCTCACTGGGAATCACAGCTGGCTCCCTATACTCTACTAGGTCTGTAATGTTGAAAGTGGAGCTAATGCCTAGTTCTGGAGGTAACTCGAGCACATAGGCATTGAATCCTACTCTCTTCACCACTCTAAATGGTCCAGCTCCTCTAGCATGTAACTTTCTAACGGTTCCAAGAGGAAACCGTTCAGGCCTTAACCTAATCATTACATAGTCTCCCTCAAAAAAGTTTTAACTCGCCTTTGAGAATCAGCCAACTTCTTATAAGTTTCATTACTTAAATTTATTTTGGCATGAATTTCTTTATGCAAGTCTTTTACATGCTATGCAAGTGCATCAAGAGACTTGTGTGTGTGGACTAATAGTGAAATCATATCAAGTGGTGTGTGAGGCTTGTATCCATGAACAATTTCAAAGGGACTCTAGCCTATAGAACTATTGATCGAAACATTATATGCAAATTTAGCCCTGGGTAAATACAAATCCCAACTCCTGGTATTCTCACTTAACCAAAATCTGAGACAATGTCCTAAACTCGACTGACGATGCATTCCTAAAGAATAGACTTTATTCAAAGGAACCCTAGGTCTAAACCTAACAAACTATGGCTCTCTAGGTTTGACCTTGGCTCGGAGGATGGCATGCAGAGCATGAAAACTTATCATGGGTGCCTAGTTGGTGCCATAAGGTCTTCCAGAAGTAGGTGGCAAACCTAATAGTTTCTGACACGTGGTTCACTCTAAAGACTTCGACAAAGTATACTTGGATGGTCTAAGAAGCATTGGAAGTCCTAGAGAAAGGGAGGAAATATGAGGTGGAGTCTTGAATTACCTGCTGATTAAAGGTGGTGACCTGAAGGTTTGAATGGTGATCTATGAGTGTCAACTGGTCATCCTTACGAAAGAAAAAGTTTGGTATTCCTAGGAATGGATCAAGAGATGGTTCGGGGAGTAGCCTAGGACATGTGATTGCAATAGTTAAGGTTTGTTCTCTAAGCAAACAATGATCCACTTTCTCAAGAAATGCATTAAAGAATGATTCATGGAAGGGCCTATGGATGATGACCTCAAGACTTGAAATTTGACCTATGGGTGAGGAAAGGTATACTCTATAGAAGGGTAGGTCAGTCGTGCGAAGGAAGGGGTCTGGGGTCATAAGGAGGACTTCTACAGGACTGGGAGAATCAATCCGCTCAAGGCAAGGATGTTCAACTGAGATTACGGGAGAGACCTTAGTGGCTGGGCATGGGACAAGGTCCAATTGTAAGAGGCTTGATTCAGTCATCCTAAGGAGGGGATCTACCATAGGGTGGGCAAACTTAAACAGTTCAGTGCAAAGATCTTCAATTGGTACTTGGGGAATGACTGTCATTAGAGGGTACGAACTGATAGCTCGGGCTAACACTATGAGTTCTTCCTGGGGGTATTTGACTAAAGGAACCTGATTCTCACAAATCTCTTGAATTTCTGAACTAGGTCCTACCACTTGGTTGCTCTCCAAGGTCTCCTCAGGTAAGGAACCAATAGTATCGATGTCACATTCTTCAAGTTCTTCCCCCTCATATTCATCAACTAGACTTAAGCCAGCATTATATACTTCCTCGATGCCATCTTCAATGGGTTTCGGGTCAGTGGTAATCGGGTCAACTGATTCTAGGCTTGTCATACCTAACCTTTCTTCCTCATTGGTAGGCTTGGGTTCTCCCTCATTAATGTCATCCTTAGGATTCTTACCACTTAGCTGTGCACAAGCCAGTCCTATGCATGGGCACTGACTAGATTTATGGCCTCTTTCTCCACAAAACAAACATTCTTGCGATATAGGAACCTGGGTCACACTGGGTTTCAAGCTAGTAGAGACCTTACTTGGGAATGGGTGTGGATCTAAATGGTTTGATCTAGAAGACTTGGGTTGTTGAGTGACTGGTCTAGAATATTGTAAGGACCTCTCATAGACACGATCCACGCTATGGATATCATGGTTATGCTTCCTAAGGTTATGCTCGGGATCACGGTATAAGGTCCTCCTAGGCTCCTGGTATGGATGAGGTTGGGGCCTATTAAATTTTGGATCAGGGATCCAATTTTGATGTCTACGTTTCTCAAGGACTTGGACTTGATCCCTAAGCTGGGTAAAATTCTCATGGACTTGTTCTTTACACTGGGTAGCAGTAGCAGTCAAATCCTAGCTTAACTTGTTCATGCTCTCAGTAAGAGCTCTAACCATGGCCTCTAAATCAGGTTGGGTTTGACCAGGTTGGTAGGACACTCCATTCCGGGTAGACATGATGCAAGCAAACACACAAAATGAGACTCAACTGAACGACTACGGGCTAACTAGACCTAGAGCCCAAACTAGATGCCCAATCAGAGTGTCAAGCTAGCCTGTAGTAACTCAGGACTCAGCCAGGCAGGTGTAAGGGGAGTGTTAGGTCCCTAATTGCCAATCCTAGACACCAATCAGTGATTGGCTAGGTAGGCGGACCAGCACACAAGCCCTTCGAGACATAGTCCCTGAACCACCATTCTAGACACTGAGTACAAAGCACACACAGAGTAACTAGACAAATAGACTCAACACTAGCCTTGACCCGACTTGTTGTCCCTAGCCCACTAGGGCAAATTAGGTCTAAACAATTTTTAGATTAAAGGCTTAGGTTCGAATGAGTGGGTGGTGGTTTTGGGCTAAGGAGAGGTTATCAACTCCTCCCCTTATCTTAGATGCTCAAATGCCCTTAAGATGAATTAAGAGATGAACACTTAAAATAATTGGATTGCAGAACATAAAAATAGAGTTACAATAATTTAATTCTCAGAAATCGCACGGAAATCAATAAATCATAGGAAAATTAAGAAAATTAGTTTCAATTATATTGGTTTCAGAAAAACAAAAATCACTAAATTCGGAGCTACCTGCAGTGAGAAATAATTCCTTCAACAGGATAATTACGGGCTGAAAACAGAGCACTTCCCCGTTTACAATTCCTACTACGAAGTTATAACCCAACGGATCCCTACACGCCCTAGGAACACCCCGTGGAATGGGAAGAGGAGGTTTGCACCTTGCTTCGTTCCTAGGACCGGACGTCCTGGGGAGTCTACTTCGAGCAGATAAAGTAAAAAGAGAGAGACTCAAACAAGCAATCAAACAGAAACCCTAGACAGGGCTCTGATACCAAAATTGATGCAGAACGAAAGCTCTGATACCAAAATTGATACAGAACAAAGAACAAAGAAGCGTATGCGGAAGTAAATCTAGGATTAATTATTATTATTATTATTTTTTATATTTCAGAAATTGGCTTTGACTCAAAGTAAAGCTAAACTAAGTTGAAGGAAACTAGGTAAGGATTGAAAGAACAATTTAGAAGAAACTAAATTATCAGAGTAGTTCAGAAGTAACGGATCGCTGGGGGTTGAGAAACTCCCAGACCTAGGGTTTCGCTCTGAACTTTCAACAGGACAGAAATAAAGAGAAGAGATGGTTTACCAACCAGACAGTGATCTTCACAGAATTTGGGTGGAAGAACTCTCTCGAGCAGATTGTTGGATCTTCGGATTCGACTATCTTCGCAATGGATCCTCCAATACTGTCATCGTGGCTGGGTCGACTTCTCCTGAACTCAAGATCTGGGAAGAAGAAAAACAAGTGATGGATTCAGAGACTCGGGAAAGGATTTACCAGGCCGAAGAACTTGAAGGCTGATGTCGCTGAGATCCGGATTCTATTGAAGGCTGATTCGACTCCCTCTAGAAAGAGCTTTGGATTTGAAGTATCCGGACTGGAGCTGGATGCTGGTGGTCGGCCTGGACTTGGAGAGAGAGGCCGTGGGAGGTGGAATAGGCTAGGGTTTGGTGGATTGAAGTGGATGGTGGGCGGCTAGGGTTTTGGAGTAGAAGTGGATAACCTAGGGTTTGGGTTTTGGAGATCTCACACCTCCTCAAGGTTCCTAGGGAACCCGGATTTACTCCCTCACGGAGCTCAACACCTGGATGCAAGTGCGGAAGAGAGAAAACACAAAGTTTGCTCACAAAAAAAATTTGGTTTCATTCATCTGATTGATTTAAACTTACAAGAGGGGTTTAATTTATAGGACTTTACAAGAGAGTAGGGTTTTACATCTTCCCATGTGGGACTAAAGGAGGGGATCTACAAATCAGGATACATCATATACATATGGTCGGCCAAGGTACCAAAAAAAATTGATTTGGGTTATAAAAGGCAGGTAGATGGCGCCTCCTTGATTGGATCTTCAAGAGAATTTTTTTTCCTTCCATGGATCAACTCTTTTGGACTCCTCCTTTTCTTCCTCCCTAAGTCAAGGTCCTTCCCATCTTTGTTTTGGATTTTTTTGGCAGGAAGTGGGCACCTCCTTGAAGTTCTCTCCAAGAAAATTTCTTCCCATCTTTACTTTGGTTCTCTTGGGAAAGTCTTGGCCGCACCCTTGATTTGTGGACTCTTGGTGGATTTCTCCTCATCTGGCACATGAGAGAAGGAAGCTGCTATCTGTGGAGTGGGGACCAAAGACTGCTGGATGTAGATATGGCGCCCCCTGGACTCAGGCATATGGCTGGGAGTGTGGCTGGGAGTGTGGTGTCCACTTGCTTGGTCTTGGTAGAAAATGTAACACCCCAGGTTGAAACCCTAGTCCACTACTGAGTCAACATGACTAAACAAAATAAAATGCAGGTAATGTAGACTCAAGCTAAATTGAGTTGATCTAGTCAGCTCTTATTACAAACCAAAAACCCTAATTTTTCGGGCAAGGTTAATCAGAGATCCAGATGGAGCTCTGAAGTCTTCTTCTGAGTCTGGTGCCCGCACCATAAGGATTCTCGATGTTCAATGTATTTGGATTTGATGCAAGTTTATATAAGTGACTCCATGTAATTGAAAAAAATAATAATAATGATGAAGAAAAAAAGAAAAGATGAGTTTTCGAAGAATGATTTTTCATTTTCTCCGCATGAAGAGGGTGAGAGGCCCACTTTTCACTCCGCAAGGAGAGCACGAGTGGTGCTTCCCTGGACATGTTGCTTTGCATCATGTCTAGTTATTCCCTTTCCTTTTGATTCCATCTTCTTTACCACCTTCATGACCTTTGAGATTTACCCTAATGGCTCCATGTATCGAGATGGGTGATATGCCATAGAGATGAGAGGTCTCTCCATGAGTGTGAGTCCCAAAGTCCATGAGAGTCCAAACTTATGTCTTCCATTTCCATTGTTTCCTTCACCACCTCCTTAGAAAAAAAAAGTCTAGTGTTACCCTAATCTTCGGTGATTTCACAGCTCACCACCGGTCCTTCACCTCATCTAATCCTGCATCAGTTTAAAAAAATCTAGTGGTACCCTAATCTTTGGTGACTTCTCAGCTCGCCACCGGTCCTTCACCTCATCTTTGATGCGGGACAGGATGATGATGAGTAATATTCCATGCTTATCTTGATATATATATATATATTGTACTTTGAGAGCAATAACTGATATCCTAATAGCAAAAACAAACAGGAAGATCTGAAGAAAATAAAGTGACAACTAGTTATCGAAATGACCTACCCGCATGCAAATCTTGTCAAATAACTCTAAGGGAGGATCGTGGTGATTGAAAAACTACCATAGATTAGGTTACCTACTTTTGAGTTTCAGATCTAGAGGAAGGGAAGGGGTTTAAATTTACCAATACGCCTTGAAATTCCCTCGGTTGAAGATCTAGATCACAACACTCTAGAGTTGATAAACCCAACTCCAAAATCGACCGATCCGGCATCTGGACTCCAATCACACCAGTTCCAAAGCAAGGACTCCGATCTTCAATGTTGGATCTCGAAAGGATCTACAAAAAATATCAGAGTTAATTACTAGAAAGTACTAAGAATGCCAAGAACTCAGAAGATTAGAGTTAAACAGGGCAAGAAGGTTGGCGTCAAGGTTTATTGTGCTCCTAGGGTATTCTTCTTTGACTTGCTTCAGGAATCTCTTCAAAGGATTGGATGTAGACCTTAAAGAGTCTTTAAATAGCAAATTTGATTAAAGAATTGGAACCGATAAGTAGAGCATCGCACCCTACGAAACTTGGACGTCTCTCCCAAGTTATTCTAGGCATCTTACCTAGCACCTTCAAGCAAACTAGCTATGGAGGAATTGGAGAAAATGCAATCTTGGACATCGCACCCAAGTTAATCTAGGTATCTCACTTAGCACCTTCAAGCAAACTAGCTATGGATGAATTAGAGAAAATGCAACAGCACTTTGTCTTTTCATTACTCAAAATATCATTCCTAAAAAGAAGGGTTTTGGGCTCTATTTATAGTCTCATTACAAGTAGAAAGATGTGTTGAAATTCAAATTCAGACTAAAAGAAGAGGGAATTATAATTTTTGAGGTTTTGGAATGTATGCCAATGCTTTATAAAGATGGTTATCTTGACTTGATCTTCCACCCTTCAATTTGATCTTCTCCCTTTACTTTCTTTGGCCGATTGAAGTTAAATTGCCGCATTTAAATGGGAGTGAAGCCCACCTAAAACACCTCCATGAGAGAGAGTCCATGGGGAAGGGAAGAGAATTTATAAAAGGTAGTAAAGCTTTAACTAACTCTCTTAAATGCCTTCAAAGCTTGTGCCATTTAATTCTTCATTTAAGACTCCTTGATTGCTGCCTTCAAAAGCTTTCTTCAAGAAACTCCCTCCATCTTTAAAGCTCCTTAATTGCTGCTTTCTTCAAGAAACTCCCTCCATCTTTAAAGCTCCTTCCATCGATTTTAATTCTTTGTTTGGTGAGAGAATACATGAAATTTTTTCTTGGGGCTTCCTTTCTTCAAGTAACTAACCAAATAAATGTGGATGTGGTCCCCTCTTAACTTCCTTCATGTTATGTAGACTTGTCAACTCCATACAAAAATAACTCATTAAACTCGATTGCACTAACTAGTAGTGATCCGAATAGAGATAAGGTGACATGAATGCTTCTTTTTGGCTCTGGTGTCCCCACTAATCTCGTCCCGTATCAATTTTGGTATCAAAGCCAGAGGATTAAGATATGCTTCATCTTCTTGATTTGATTGGATTCGGTTCCACCAAAGTCACCGCTGGCCCAAACTCGACGGGGTCGAGTTCTCCCCACTCCAGGGGAATGATGAGGAACCGAGAGCTATTTGATGATCCAGGATCCATCTGGTGATCAGATTTGGATTGGAGCATCAGCAAGGAGCAAATCTGATGGTATTGGATTGAGTTTATTCGAGTGTATTATATTTTATTTGAGTTCATTTTGAGTCCTTTTGTACTTGGGTAGATCGAGTCCGGTTTGGATTTCATTTTGGTTGAGTCAGTTTAGTTTGTTGAGAGTTTAATTAGGTTGATTTGGGCTAGCTATTAATTTGGGATTTCGGTTATATTTGGAAGCCCAAAAATCTTAGATCTTATCCATCTATCCAACCATATGTGCCACCCCTATGTTTTATACCGCCCCTATATTCCATCATTATCGACATCCCCTACCTAGATTCCTATTTGGAAAAGGATTCTTCCCGTAACCGCCCATATTCCAAAACCTACAATATTTCTTCCTTTACATAACCATCCATATTCCAAAACCACCCAAATTTCTTAGAAAGGATTCTTTCTATTTAAATTTATTTGAATTCAAATTTTGAATGGATCCATCATTCGCCACTTCCAAATTCAACATCCATTCAATTCCACATAACCCATCCATAACCCATCCTTCCTATAGATATCATTTAAACCACTCCTTTAAATTCTCATTTCATCTAAATTTATTGGATATCAAATTTGGTTTGAATTAAAATTCACCTTCCTTCCTAGGACCCTAGTCCACACCCCATGAATCTAGCCTACCTAATCCATTCATTTTTTCATATATGCGATATCCAGAGTTCTTCTTAATTAGGATGAGTCTACGTTCAATGTATCTGGATTTGAGGCAAGTTTATATAAGTGAGTCCATGCAACTGAAAAAAATAATAATGATGATGAAGAAAAAAAGAAAAGATGAGTTTTAGAAGAGAGATTCTTCGCCCGCTCTGCATGAAGAGGGTGAGAGGCCCACTTTTTACTCCACAATGAGAGCACGAGAGGTGCATCCTTGGACATATTGCTTCGCATCATGTCTAGTTATCCCCTTTTCTTTTGATTCCATCTTCTTTACTACCTTCACGACCTTTGAGATTTACCCTGATGGCTCCATGTAGTGAGATGGGTGAGATGCCCTATAGGTGAGAGTTCTCTTCGTGAGTGTGAGTCCCAAAGTCAATGATAGTCCAAAATTATATCTTCCATCTCCATTGTTTCCTACACCACCTCCTTAGAGAAAAAAAATCTAGCGGTACCCTAATCTTTGGTGACTTCTTTGCTCACCAACGATCCTTTGCCTCATCTTGTCCCACATCAATTTTGGTATTAGAGCCAGAGGATTAAGGTATGCTTAATATTCTTGATTTGATTGGATTCAGTTCCACCAAAGTCATCGCTGACCAAAACTTGATGGGGTCGAGTTCTCCCCACTCCAGGGGAACGATGGAGACCAGAGAGCTATCCAATGATCTAGGAGCCATCTGATGATCAGATCTGGATTGGAGCATTAGCAAGGAGCAAATTCGATGGTGTTGGATTGAGTCTGTTTGAGTCTATTATATTTTATTTAAGTTTATTTCGAGTCCTTATGTACTTGGGTAGATCAAGATTGGTTTGGATTTGCTTTGGGTTGAGTTAGTTTAGTTTGTTGAGAGTCTAATTAGGTTGATTTGGGCTAGCTATTAATCTGAGATTTGGGTTATATTTGGAATCCCATAAAAGCTAAGATCTTATCCATCCATCCAACCATATGTGCCACCCCTATGTTTGAGAGTATAATTAGGTTGATTTGGGCTAGCTATTAATTTGGAGTTTGGGTTATATTTGGAAGCCAATAAAATATTAAATCTTATCCATCCATCCAACCATATGTGCCACCCTTATGTTTTATACCGCCCCCACATTCCATCGTTAACCACATCCCCCACCTAGAATCCTATTTCGGAAAGGATTCTTCCCATAACCACCCATATTCCAAAACCAACCATATTTCTTCCTTTCCATAACCATCTATATTCCGAAACCACCCAAATTTCTTAAAACGGATTCTTCCCATTAAATTAATTTGAATTCAAATTTTGAATGGATCCATCATTCGCCACTTCCAAATTCAACATTGGTATGGACACCAGGATCAGACACAGATCACTGTATCCCATATGGTTTATTGATTAGGGTTTTAATATTAAAACCTTAATCATGTGTCAAAGTTTTGAAAGTTTTGTAATGAATTAAGATTGAGTCTTGTAATAAGTTGAGGTTAGTTAATTTGTCTCAACCCTCAACCCTGGTAAGAATATTGAGTCCTGTACTTCAATTATGAGTCTAGTATGAGTTTGAATTTTGTACAAGAGAAGAGGTTACCCTATTTTAGAGTTCTACCAAGCCACATTCAGGTGTCAGAGGCCACTACATCAGCTTGTTGGATTATGTGTGACACACCAGGATCCAAAATGCTCTCCAGAAATCCTGATTCCTTCCAGATATCCAGATTCCCTTCTAGATGCCAGAGCATATTCCCAGACCAGGGCACCCATGAATCCAGAGGTCCACCTAAATCCTAGCCCAAAGAAATCAAGCCCAGGCTCCCAGCCCGAGCCCTTAAGAAACAAGATTCCATGGAATATTCTTGCTACCAGGCTACCAGGCCACCCCAACTTCCAAGAGGCCCAAGCCCATGCACCATCCACCTTTTTGGGCCGGCCCTTGCTGCCTTGAAGCCCAACACACCAATCCTTGGCATCCTTGAAGGGTTGACCAAGTCCAAGTGTCTTTAAGTGAGAAGGAGAAGGCTAGTCTAACATAGTTAGGATTTATGTTCCTAGTTATTTTAAGATTTGTAATTCTAACATAGCTAGGAAAGGACTTGTAATCTAACCAGGAAAAGGCTTGAAAACATAAGTATAACTCTAGTTAGGAGAGGGCATGGGAGCTCTATAAATACCCCACCCTCTTCCTCTTGTAATCACTTTTCTCTTATGAATACAATTTGCTGAAATTTTGAATCATTGTTTTGCTCTTATGTTGGTTCTTATTTTGAGTGCTCTCCTTGTGTCCCCTGGCCAAACCCCTACTGCCCTAGCTTTCATCTGCATCCCAGGAGATCAGCCTCACCTAAGGACGTGAAGCCCTGGCTGCCGTCCAAGACAAGGAGCTTCTTCTTTCCCTGAGCCACCCACTCCTAACCCTAATCCTGATTTTTCTTAAACCCTAGTTTCCAATCCAATTTTTCTTTGCTGTTTTGATTGACCTCTGATGTTTGTAGGATGTCCGAGGTGTTTCACCTCCCCAAAAGAGGCTTTCTCTACCTCCAGGACTATCCAAATCAGCCACCTAATCAAGGGAACCGAGCTTCATTATCCAGACTCCAATCAGAGTACTATGTGATCTCTTTTATTACAAAACTTTCAATCTCTGACTTGTAAGAAATCTTCTCTACTCTTAACCTCTAATTTGATTGAAGAAAGCTATCCTAAACCAGAATTTTATCAACACTTGGGTCCTGGTTATTTATTATTTTGCATGAGTTTGCTTGCGATATGATGATTCTTTGTATTGATACTCTATCTTCTAGTTCTTTGCTTAACTTTGGAATTTAGCCTACAAACCTAAATTATAAAATTCACAAAAAAAATAGTGTACTATTTTTTTTATATGATTAGCAATCTTAGAGTTGTCCCACATCATTTTGGTATTAGAGTGGGCTTATGATAGTTTTCATCTGCATTAGATTCACAAAACCCTAAGTTCTGAATTTTCTGCATCCTGTTCATTGCATTAGGTGTCTGATTTTTTATTTGATTTTGACCACCCAAGAATTTTATTTTTCTGTGAGATTTTCATGAATTATTCTTTGTCTTTCCCTTTATTTTATAATAATTTTTAATTAATTTTACAAAAAATCTACATCCCTAAAATTTGGTATATTAGAAACCCTAACAAAATCCTAAGATTTCTATAGCAGTCCGAAAACCCTAGGATTTGCATCATCATTTGATTTTTTTTTTTGTATAAAATTTACAAGAGCTCATTAAAACTGTCCGTCCGCTGTCATATAATTTTTTTGAATTTTTTATGTGTCAGAAACTATTCAAATCCATCATCTCCTAAATCCTTAATTTTCTGAATTTCTGCACCTTGACTCAACTGAACCTAATTAACTTCCACACACCCCAATCCTAAGCCCAATTTGATTGCTAACCTAATCAACTTAAACCTAATTTGCCACATCATAAAATACACAAAAATATTTTATTTTTTTGATTGTTTTAGATTGCATCAGGACCATTGAATGCCATCATCTTTTAATCTAATCTTAAGGGCAATCAATATCTAACATCAGGGCAGGATTTCATCACCTGTCCTGGGCACAAAATAACCACCAACATTCTAACCCAAGCCTAATTAAAATCAATTAGACCTAATTCACCCTAGAGGGCAAGGTGAGACCAACAGGTCGGGTCTGAGCTATTTGGGCCAACTAGTGCATTTAATCCTGTGGCTATTACTGAAATCTGGTGTCTAAGGTTGAGGGTCCAGAGTCAAATGATCTAAGTGGTGTTGTAGTTTTTAATTGGATCCTTGCGAAAGCAGGGGGGCCTCCCACACTCCACCCTCTACTTAGCCAGAGGAAGGATTCGCTACTGGGTTAAGTGTAAGTTGAGCTGACCCACCCAGTTTTGGCTCTAGGTCTAAGAAACCACAGATTGTACTAGCCTTTTTTTTTTGCATGCTTGGCTGCTCCATTCCATTCTGATTGCTTGATTGAGTGTATGAACACTAGATTAGGAACCCAATACCAGAAGTCTAAACCCCAAACTGACTCAGCCATGGATCCCAATTTGGAGGCCATCCTGAACTAGCTTGCCCAGTTAACTACCCAAATGAACTGAGCCAATACCTAATCCCAAAACCAGTTTGCCCAACTAAACCAATCCAATGCCCAAATTAATGCTAAACTCGACCAAACCAATGACCAGATAACCCAATTGACACGATCCCAAAATCAAATGAACCACAGATTCAACCAAGTAGACCAACGATTTGACCGGGCAACCACTAGGATCGACTAGTTAACCACTAGATTAAATCAAGTAGAAGAGCGATTAGGTACTATAGAGAAAACCCAAGACTCCAATGCTGAACCTAACCATGACCCATCCTGTTCCACCTCTCAAAACCCTAGGGAACCCTTAAACCAAGACTAATTTATAGGAATAACCTTAGAGAAGTCCATAACCATGAACAATTTATGGAATCTAATCATAGGAGAGTTCAACATCAGGAGCCATACCAAGAGCCCAACCATAGGGGAGTCCATAACCTTGACCCTATCCAAGAACAAAATCGTAGAAGGCCCCAACATTAAGCCCATGATCGAGATGAAAGGGCCATGAGAAATATTAGGGTAGAAGCGCCCACCTTTGATGGAAGTCTTGAACCGAAGGTCTATGTAGATTGGGTAGGAGATATGGAGTATTATTTTGAATGGTATGAGATGAGTGAAGAGATGAAATATAAGTTTTCCAAGATGAGGTTGATTCAACAAGTTAAATTATATTGGGCTAATATTGAGCATACTAGGAGACAACAAGAGCTTCCACCCATAGCTACTTTGCAAGACATGAAATTGAAATTCAAGACAAATACCTACCACAATCCTACAGTCAAAATCTTTTAGACCAATGGAACAAAATTCATCAAGGGAATAGATCAGTGTCAGATTATATTGCTGAATTTGATGAGTTTGCTATGAGGGGTAATGTATCCAAGTCTTTATATCAAACCCTATATAGGTTTAGAATTGGATTACGTGAAGATGTCAAAAGAGAGCTATACATGAGAGAGGACCATGATTTGGAACATGCCTATCAAATAGCTAGACATTATGAACAATTTCAAAGAGTACCTACACATTAGAAGTCTGAACCCATTAGGAACAATACCCAATTTCCAAAGTCAAATCCAAACCAGGTATACCAGGGTAGACCAAATCCCAACCCCAACTCAGGTCAATTTAACCCCAACCCAGTTAGTTCAAACCCTAACCCAGTTCGACCCAACCCTAATCAAATCTGATTCAATCCCAACCCAAACTGACCCAACCCTAACCCTTCTTAAACTAACTTGAGTCCGAGTCCATCTAGTTCCAGTAATTCTGCACCCGCTAGAATCGACAAGGGCAAGGCACCCATGCTTCAGAAAGCCCCATGCCCCAGCCCCAATACCTGCCTTAGGTGTAATAAGGTATGTCACTATATAAGCCAGTGTCCCATCAGATCATTACACATGGGGGAGATTAAAGAACAAGAGACTGAACCTAATGTCGATGACCTAGAAGAAGAAATTTATGTGGTTGAACAAGACTTGGTACAGGAATGCGAAGGAGAAGAGGAATTTGATCAAATAGGGGTAGTTAGATGTATTTTGGCCCAAACCCAAATTGAGGAAGATTGGCGTAGGACTAGCATCCTACAGACTTTTATGAAAATTAGGAATAAAGTATGTAAGATTATAATTGATAGTGGGAGTTGTGTCAATTTCATTACTACTGAGATAGTTAAATCTTTAGGCTTGAGCCTAGTTCCACATCCCAACCCCTACAAAGTATCATGGGTAGATTGCACCTCCATGCCAATCCATTCTAGGTGCCAAATCTTAATTAAATTGCAATCCTATGAAGAAGAAATTTGGTGTGATGTCCTTACCATGAAGGTTAGTAGTGTCATTCTAGGTCGACCATGACTATATTGTCATGATGCTGCCCTATCTGGTCAAACCAACATCTGTACCTTTTATCATCATGGGAAGAAATTTATGATTTACCCCACTCAGCCTAGAAATTCGATTAGGAGGAATTCTAGTAGCCTTAGAACAAAACCAGGAGTTAATTTGATTAAGGCTAAAGAATTAAAGGAATACCCTTCTAAACCTACCAAGGACTTAATGATAATTGATCCTGAACCCACTATAATAACTGAAGAAGTAGTAATTAAGCCAGGATCAAATATTATAAGTGAAACTATGAAATTATAAGAGTTGTTCATAGAGGAAGCCTAGGATCAAATCCCTAAAGAACAACCCCAAGAAATAGGTGTAACATCTGAATCTAAACTCATAGACAAAATCTATCTATCTGCACCTAAATTAGTCTCTACAAAGTATATGCATCATGAATTAGTCAAGAGTTAAACACAAGAAATGAACTAAATAACAACTTAGCTAATTCCAAAGAAAAGATAAAGAATTTCCTGTAGAGGATTTTGTGATTGCAAAGAAATTTTCTGCTCACAAAACTGGCCCATCCAAAATAATGAAGAATAATGGGCCCAATGCCTATATGCCTGAGATATCACCTAATTTAGGTATTAGCTCCATCTTCATCATCTTAGATCTTATAGAGTTTAGGTAGCTAGCAGTGATACCTAGTGAGCACCTTGAGCCTATCCCTCCCTTTGAGAGAGAACCCACCCTATAGCGACCACATACAAATTGGGCTATATGTGAGTAAAAGATTGATAGAGCTCTGGATGATCAAGCTATTGGTACCTGTGATAGAGACTGTCAGCGGTACTTGGTTTGGTGGCAAAGTCAGCTAGAATCTGAGGACTTGTGGAATGCTTGTGCGGATCCGCATTACCTTAACCCAGACCCTCTTTGAGCCAAATTGACCATCACTCGATGAGGTCGAGTTCTTCCTGCCCCAGGAGAATTAGTGGGGACACCAAGATCAGACACAGATCACTGGATCCCATATAGTTTATTGATTAGGGTTTTAATTTTAGAACCTTAATCATGTGTCAAAGATTTGAAAGTCTTGTAATCAATTAAAATTGAGTCCTGTAACAAGTTGAGGTTAGTTGATTTGTCTCAACCCTCAATCCTAGTCAGTACATTTAGTCTTGTACTTCAATTATGAGACCTGTATGAGTTCAAATTTTATACAAGATAAGATATACACTATTTTGGAGTTCCACCAAGCCACATCCAGGAGTCAGAGGCCACTACATCAGCTTGGATTGTTTGTGATAGCCCAGGATCCAAAATGCTCTCCAAAAACCCTGATTCCTTTCAGATGTCCAGATTCCCTTCCAAATGCTAGAGCATATTTCCAAACCAGGGCACCTATGAATCCAGAGGTCCACTTGCATCCCAGCCCAAAGAGATCAAGCCCAGGTGGTAAGTGATGCGGGATGACTCTAAGAATGCTAAATATGTAGTAAAAGCAGTAAACTAATTTTTTGGGATTTTTAGATTTAGGTTTGATGGCCAATGTCTCAAAGCAAAGTAAAGAACTAGCAGGTATTCAATAATTCTAAGAAATCATCATGTCACAGGCTGAATCATGCAAGATAAGAATAGGCAGGACCCAAAAATTGAGGAATTCCCAGCTTAGGATAGTTAACTTTAGGCAAGTTAGATAATAAGAGAAGGAAAGGTTTCATACCAGTCAGAGATTGAAATTCAGAAGCACAGGGATCACTAACAACTCTGATCAGAGCCTGGATGAAGAAGCCTCGATTCCCTTGAATCTGATGGCTGATCTGGGTGGTCCAAGAAATAAAGAAGGCCTTCTCATGGGAGGTGAAGCACCTTGGGGATCCTGTAAGAATCAGGGTTAATCAAAACAGCAATTAAAAATTAAGAAAAGAAACTATGGCTTGAAAGAAATCGGGATTAGGGTTAGAAGATGCTAGACGGGGGAAGAAGAAGCTTGATGCAGAACAAAGAACAAAGAAGCGTATGCGGAAGTAAATTTAGGATTAATTTCTCTTTTTTTTTTTTTTTTATATATTTCAGAAATTGGCTTTGACTCAAAGAAAAGCTAATCTAAGTTGAAGGAAACTAGGTAAGGATTGAAAGCACAATTTAGAAGACACTAAATTATCAGAGTAGTTCAGAAGTAACGGATCGCTGGGGGTTGAGAAACTTCCAGACCTAGGGTTTCGCTCTGAACTTTCAACAGAATAGAAATAGAGAGGAGAGATGGTTTACCAACCAGACAGTGATCTTCTCAGAATTTGGATGGAAGAACTCTCTCGAGCAGATTGTTGGATCCTCAGATTCGGCTATCTTCGTAATGGATCCTCCAATACTGGTCTTGTGGTTTGGTCGGCTTCTCCTGGACTCAAGATCTGGGAAGAAGAAAAACAAGTGATGGATTCAGAGACTCGGGGAAGGATTTACCAGTTCGAAGAACTTGAAGGCTGATGTCGCTGAGATCCGGATTCTCTCGAAGGCTGATTCGACTTCCTCTGAAAAGAGCTTTGGATCTGAAGTATCTGAACTATAGCTGGATGCTGGTGGTCGGCCTGGACTTGGAGAGAGAGGCCGTGAGAGGTGGGATATGCTAGGGCTTGGTGGAAAAAGAAGGGTGATGGGCGGCTAGGGTTTGGGAGTGAAGTGGCTAACCTAGGGTTGGGGTTTTGGAGATCTCACACCTCCTCAAGGTTCCTGGGGAACTCGAATTTACTCCCTCACGGAGCTCAACACCTGGATTCAAGTGCGGAAGAGAGAAAACACAAAGTTTGCTCACAAAAAAAATTTGGTTTCATTCATCTGATTGATTTAAACTTACAAGAGGGGTTTAATTTATAGGGCTTTACAAGAGAGTAGGGTTTTACATCTTCCCATGTGGGACTAAAGGAGGGGATCTACAAATCAGGATAATCCATACACATATGGTCGGCCAAGGTGCCAAAAAAATTGATTTGGGTTATAAAAGGCAGGTAGATGGCGCCTCCATGCTTGGGTCTTCAAGAGAGGATTTCTTTCCTTCCATGGCTCAACTCTTTTGGACTCCTCCTTTTCTTCCTCCCTAAGTCAAGGTCCTTCCCATCTTTGTTTTGGATTTTTCTGGCAGGTAGTGGGCGCCTCCTTGAAGTTCTCTCCAAGAGAATTTCATCCCTTTCATAGTTTGGTTCTTTGGGAAAGTCTTGGGCCGCCCTCTTGATTTGTGGACTCTTGGTGGATTTCTCCTCAACTGGCGCATGAGAGAAGGAAGCTGCTATCTATGGTGTGGGGACCAAAGGCTGCTGGATGTAGATATGGTGCCCCCTGGACTTAGGCGTATGGCTGGGAGTGTGGCTGGGAGTGTGGTGCTCACTTGCTTGGCCTTAGGAGAAAATGTAACACCCCAGGTTGAAGCCTTAGTCCACTACTGAGTCAACATGACTCAACAAAATAAAATGTAGGTAATATAGACTCAAGCTAAATTGAGTTAATCTAGTCGACTCTTATTACAAACCCAAAACCCTAATTCTTCGGGCAAGGTTAATCAGAGATCCAGATGGAGGTCTGAAGTCTTCTTCTGAGTCTGGTGCCCGCACCAAAGCTCGTGGGCTTGGATGGCAGCAAGTGCTTCAGTTCATTGGGCATGGCTGATCTCCTGGGACGTAGGAGGGTGCTAGGGCAGCAGGGTTTCAATCCAGGAACACAAGGAGAGCACTCAAAGAGAGAACCAAACTCAAACTCAAGACAATTCAGCAAAATTTTAGCAAAGGTTTATATATAAGAAAAAGATGATTACAAGAGGGGGAGGGGTGGGGTATTTCTAGAGTTCCCATGCCCTCATTAACCATGGTTACATTAGGTTACAAGTACTCTTTCCAATTGGAATACAAGTCCATTCCTAGCTAGGTTAGAATTATAAAGTTTTAAAAGGAGTAGAAATCCTAACTAGGTTAGAATTTTGACCTAGTCTTCTATTCTTTCCTCTCCCCACTTGGCTTGTACTTGGTCAAACTCCTCAAATTCATTTTTGGACCTTGGGGCAGCAGCAAGGATGCCTCCTTCATGGGCTTTGACAAAAATCTGAGGGGTCCAAGTGGGTTTCCAGGGGTTAGGTGCATGGGCTGGCATATTCCAGGGAATCTAGCTAGAATCTTGCTTCTTAAGGGCTTGGGCTTGGTGCCTGGGCTTGATTTTAAGTACTGGAGTTCTAGAATAACTTGGGAAACATGGGTTCCTGGCATATGGAATGTTCTGAAAGCATCTAGATGGAATCCGGCATCTGAAATAGCACCCAGAGAAAATAAAGGCACAATCGGGCACCTAGGTGTCGATTGAGCTCCCCTAAGCTTGTGTAACTACTTCTGGCTTCAGAATGAGGTCTGGTAAAACTCAAAAATAGCATAGCCTCTTCTCTTGTACATGATGTGAACTCAAACTAGACTCATATTAGTATATAGGACTCAATGTACTGGACTAGGTTGAGGGTTGAGACAAATCAACTAATCTGAACTTATTATAGGACTCAATTCTAATTGATCACAAAACTTTGACATATGGCTAGATAAACCAAATAGGGCCCATCAATCTGTGTCTGATCCTGGTGCCCCCACCAATTCTCTTGGGGTGGGAGGAACTCGACCCCATCGAGTATGGTATAACTTGGCTCTCATAGTGCTCGAGTAGGTCTGGGTTGAGCCGCTGAGATCCTCATGGGTGATCCATGAGTCTTCAGATTCTGGCCGACCTTGCTACCAGACCAAGTACCTCTGATAGCCTCTATCTTAGGTACTGATAGCTTGATCATCAAGGATTCTCTCAATCTTTTTCTCTCTAAAAGGCCAAATTATATGTGGACACTTTGGGATGGGTTCACTCACAAAGAAAGGGAGTGGCTCAAAGGGCTCACTGGGTATCTCTTCTCGATCCCTATACTCTACAAGATCTGAGATGTTGAAGGTGAAACTAATGCCTAAGTTGGGTGATCACTCAAGCACATAGGCATTGGGTCCATCTATATTCACTATCTTGGATGGGTGGTGGGGACACCGGAGGTACCAGAATAAGACAGAGGCTTTTCAACCCTCTGTGAATTGATCAATAATTTATGAGTCCATCTGTAATAAGGGCTTAGCCCATCTGAGTCCTTTTTTAGTTGTTGTTTGAGTCTTTTGAGTTGTTATTTCAGTTCTTTACTAGTCAGCTTATGTTGAGCTTGTTCAGTCCAATGCTAGTCAGCTCATGTTGAGCTAATATTATTTTTTGAGTCCTGTCCAAGCATTCTGAAGACTCAAGACTATATCATACAAGTGAAGACCAAGTCCAACTAGATTGAAGATATGAAAGTATAGCCCAAGTCCAACCCAGCTTAAAGATTTGAAGACCCCAGGAGGAAAATTCAGAAAATCCTGATTTCTTGCAAATGCCCTCCAGATGCCCAAATTCCCTTCCAGATGCCAAAGTATATTCATAGATAAGGGCATCCATGATTCTAGAGGTTCATCTGCATCCTAGCCCAATGAAATCAAGCCCAGGTGCCAAGCCCAAGCCCCAAAGAAGCAAGATACCAGGGAATATTCCTGCCACCTGGCTACCAGGCCACCCCAGCTTCCAGAGGCCCAAACCCATGCACCGAGCCCCTTTGGACTGGCCTTTTGCTGCTCCTAGAAGCCCAACACGCCCCCCTAGGCATCCTTGGAGTGTTGGCCAAGTCAAGAGAATTTTTAGGGATTTCTTCTATTTAATGTTTCCTTATTTTCTAGCTAGGGTTTGAGAGGGAAAAGGATTCTTATGTAAAGACTTATGTGCCCTTACTTGGAACCCAAGGTTAAGGGTCTATTTAAGGGACCCTAGCCTCTTGTATGAAACCTAATTTTTGATATGAATTAAAACCTTGAGTTCTTCTATTGAGTTGTGTGATATCCTGCTGTGTGAATAAAGGTGTTTGTCAGAGTTTTTCTTCCCAGTGCTGCAATCATCTTCCTACTGCCAACAAGCCTCTCAGATCCCTGGACGCCCACTCCAAAGAAGCCTTCCCTTACTATTTTTCCTTTGTGAGTTTTCTAACCCCTGACAAGTAGTTTGCAGGTCCCCGAGTTCCTACGAATCCAACGACTCCAGCCAAGCCTCAATAGGATCACCGAGCAGAAAGCCGGGTATCCGCGGGTCTTTGGCTCGGTTTTCCAGGCCGCATCCATCGAGGAACGAGAGACCCCTTGCTGCGATCTTCACAGACGTTGTCAGGTACATCCCCTCTACCTCCAGTAGTTTTATTATAGGAGAACTTGCCCTAACCGAGGCTTCTCAGCCCCGACGATCCTTCTTTTCTACTTTTATCGGTCCTAATCTGCATGTTGATCTTCTAAAATTCATATAAAATTCCCTACAACTTATTTTAATCTAAAATTCAGGAATTAATCACTCAACCCCACATATAAAATATATAAAAAAAATTGCATGCATATTAGTCCCCCATCAATGGGCCAGCTTCGCGAGTAGAAAATTCTTTACAACTACAAAATCCCCTGCAAAATTCTTTCTCTCATTTGGGAATTAGCCAAGTTATTATTTAGCTCATTAGTTATGTTCAACTTTTGACTTATTTCTATATGCATATACTGTGTAGAGGGTAGTGCAGGTGTAGACATGTAATTCAGGCTGTGGATTTATTGGACTTAATTAAACCTAATAGACTCGATGGTGCGGGTACCAGAATCAGAAGAAGACTTCAGGGCTCCATTTGGATCTCTGATTGACCTTGCCTGAAGAATTAGGATTTTCTGGTTTTGAAATAAGAGTTGACTTGGTCAACTCAATTTTAGTCTTGAGTATGTATTTCCCTGCAATTTAAATTTTGTTGGTTCATGTTGACTCAGTACAAGTCCTAGTAGTGGCCTAAGTCTTCTCCATGTTGGTGCCACCTTTTTCAAGTGAAGGTCCAGGGTGCCACATTTTCTCACATGCTCAAGTAAGTGGGCGCCACACTCCAAGCCACACGCCAGAGTCCAAGGGGCGCCACATCTCCATCCAGTGTACTTTGGTCCCCACACAACAAGACAGCAGGTCCCTTCTTTCGTGCGTCACTTAAGGAGAAATCAATTTAGGATCCACAATCCAAGGAGGCGCCCAAAATATTTCCATAAGAGTCAAGCTATGAAAAGAAAGGAGCAAAGCTTGGGGAGCAAGACTAGGAGGCGCCCAAATATTTCCAAATAAAACCAGGTATGGAAGGAAGAAGTTTTTTCTTGAAGAGCAAGGCTAAGAGGTGCCCAAATACTTCCAAATAAAACCAAGCATGGAAGGAAAAATATTTTTTCTTGAAGAGCAAGGCTAGGAGGCGCCACCTACTTACCATTTGGAGCCACCAATCAACACTAATGGAAGCTCTTGGCCGGCCATATGAGAAGGAGTTGATTCTACAAGCCTAATTTGAGGGTCCATCCTATTAGTCCCACATGGGAAGATGTAAAACCCTGACCTCTTGTAAAGACCTATAAAATAAACCCCTCTTGTAAGTTTTAAAGGACACTGATGAATGAATTCAAATTTAGTGTGAGCAAATTTGTGTTTCTCTCTTCCGCACTTGCATTCAGGTGTTGAGCTCCGTGAGGGAGTAAATCCTGGTTCCCTAGGAACCTTGAGGAGGTGTGAGATCTCCAACCCCAAAACCCTAGGTTAGCCACTTCAATTCCAAACCCTAGCCGCCCATCATCTTCTTCACTCCACCAAACCCTAATCTACCCCATCTTCCATCGGCCCCTCTCTCCAAGTAGAGGCCGACCACCAACATCCAGGTCCAGATCGGCTATTTCGAATACCGAGCAAATCCCAGAGGAAGTCAGATCAGCATCTAGGAGAATCATGATTTCAGCAACATCAACATTCAAGTTCTTCTATCTGGTAAATCCTTCCTTGAGTATCTGGTTCCATAACTTGTTCTTCTTCTTTCCCACATCTTGAGTTCAGGAGAAGCCAACTCTGCCAAAGGACCAGTATTGGAGGATCCATTACGAAGATATCTGAATCTGAGGATCAAATAATCTGCTCGAGAGAGTCCTTCCACCAAACTCTGTGAAGATCACTGCCTGGAACATAACCCTACCCTTCTCTCTATTTCTGTCCTGTTGAAAGTTCAGAGCGAAACCCTAGGTCTGGGAGTTTCTCAACCCCCAGCGATCCTTTACTTCTGAACTACTCTGATAATCTAGTTTCTTTTAATTGTGTTTTCTGTCATTTCTTAGTTTCTTTCAACATTAGTTTATCTTTCCTTTGAGTCAAAGCCGACTTCTAAAAAAATATATATAATATATATATATATATATTAATTTTAATTTACTTCCGCATTCCATATTTTTGTTCTGCATCATTTTGGTATCAGAGCCCTATCTAGGGTTTCTGACTTGCTTGCATATTTTGAGTGTCTCTCTTTTTTACTTTGTCTGCTTGAAGTAGACTCCCAGGACGTCCGGTCCTAGGAATGAAGCGAGGTGCAAGCCTCCTCTACCCATTCCATGGGTGTTCCTAGGGCATGTAGGGGATCCGCTGGGTTACAACTTCGTAGCAGGAATTGTAAACGGGGGAAGCATTCCATTTTCAGTCTATAACTACTCTATTGTAGAAATTTTTTCTCATTGCATGTAACTCCAAATTACATGATTTTATTTATCTAGAACCAGTATAATTGAATCTATTTTATATAGTTTTTCTGTAATTTATTGGTTTTTGTGAAATTTCTGAGAGTTAAATTACAGCAATTCTATTTCTGTGTTTCTGCAATTCAATTTTTGAGTGATCATCTCCTAATTCATCTTAAGGGCGATTGAGCATCTAAGATAAGGGGAGGAGTTGATAACCTCTCCTTAACCCAAAACCACCACCCATTCATTCGATCCTAAGCCTAATTTTAAAATTTATTAGACTTAATTTGCCCTAGTGGGCTAGGGACACCAACAAGTCGGGTCTAGCTAATGTTGAGTCAGTTTGTCTAGTTACTCTGTGTGTGCTTTGTACTCAGTGTCTAGAATGGTGGTTCAGGGATTCTATCTCGAAGGGCTTGTGTGCTTGTCCGCCTACCTGGCCAATCTCTGATTGGTGTCTAGGAATGGCATTTAGGGACCTAACACTCGCCTTACACCAGCCTGGCTGAGTCCCGAGTTACTACAGGCTAGCTTGCCACTCTGATTGGGCATCTAGTTTGGGCTCTAGGTTTAGTTAGCCCATAGTCGTTTCAGTCGAGTCTCATTTGGTGTGTTTGCTTGCATCATCATGTCTACCCGGAATGAAGTACCCTATCAACCTGGTCAAACCCAACCTGATTTAGAGGCCATGGTTAGAGCTCTTACTGAAAGTATGAACAAATTGAGTCAGGATATGACTGCTACTGTGGCCCAGTTTAAAGAACAAGTCCATGAGGATCTTACCCAGCTTAGGGATCGAGTCCAAGTACTTGAGGAACCTAGGCATCAGAATTGGACTCCTGACCCAGATTTTAATGTGCCTCAACTTCACCCACACCAGGAGCCTAGAAGACCTTTATACAGAGATCCTGAACCTAATCATAGGATGCCTGACCTAGAGCCTGAAGATAGAGATGATAGGTTCATTCGGAACATCAAATTAGATGCACCCACTTTTGATGGTAGCTTAAACCCTAAGGTGTATTCTGATTGGGAGGGTGAGATGGACCAGTACTTTGAGTGGTATGCCATGTCTAAGGAAAGGAAGTTCAAGTTTGCCAAGATGAAGTTAGTACGTCAAGCTAGGTTATACTGGGGGAACATTGAGCTAACCACTAGAAGATGAAATGTTGAGCCCATAACCACTTGGTAGAGTATGTAAGAGAAGCTTAGAGATAAGTACCTACCCATTTCATACCAGCAGAATCGTTTAGACCAATGGCAGACCTTGAAACAAGGGAACCGATCTGTCTCAGACTACATAACCACCTTTGATGAATACCTGATGAGATGTGATGTGAGTGAAGCCCATTAGGTCACTTTGTCTAGGTTTAGGGCTGGACTTAGGGAAGACATTAAGAGGGAGTTGTTTCTGAGAGAGGTTACTGACCTAGACCAAGCCTATCAGATTGCGCTGAACATTGAGAAGTTTCAGAGAGGACCTATGCCTTCTAGGGTTAGTGCCCCATCCCAAGAAATGGACCTAGCCAAGTTATCCCTAGCAAACCTAGTCAGGGTATTCCCACCCCTAGGCCCATGGACAAATGTAAGGCACCTGACACCCAGAGAACCCCTAGTATCACCTGTTTTAAGTGCCAGAAACCCGGACATATCTCTAGCCAGTGCACAGCCATAGCCTGTTTTAAGTGCCATAAGATAGGTCATGTTTCTAGCCAGTGCCCTCGTAGATCCCTTTACATAGAAGAGGGAGAGGAAGAGAATTCCAGGTCCAATGAAGAATTTGAAGAAGAAGTTTATGAGGCCGGAATGAATTTGGTCGATGAGTATGATGGAGAGGAGGAATCCACAGAGTCTGACCAGTTAGGGG
Organism: Areca catechu; assembly: GCA_021397845.1. Classification (NCBI taxonomy): domain Eukaryota; kingdom Viridiplantae; phylum Streptophyta; class Magnoliopsida; order Arecales; family Arecaceae; genus Areca; species Areca catechu. Next base: position 83,735,548 of record CM038052.1, read on the forward strand.
TTGTGAGATGCATCCTGTCCCAGAGTAGAGTTCAGGAGGATTGACGTAGGACTAACATCCTACAGACTTTCTTTAAACTAGGGGATAAGGTATGTAAGATCATCATAGATAGTGGGAGCTGTGTGAATGCCATTTCTGCTAGCACTATCAAAATGTTAAGCTTAACCCTAGTCCCCACCCCAACCCCTATAAGGTTTCTTGGGTAGACTCTACCTCTATACCCATCCAGTCTAGATGTCAGGTCCAAATCCAAATGCAATCCTATCAAGAGAAGATTTGGTGTGATGTCTTGCTCATGGGGGTGAGCAGTATAATTCTTGGGAGGCCTTGGTTATATGATCATGATGCCACCCTCTTAGGAAAATCCAATACCTGTGTCTTTAGTTTTATGGGAAAAAAATCACAATCCATTCAGTCCCTCCTAAGGACAAGGTAACTAAAGGACCCAATAAGGTTAGAGAGATGAAGACCGGAGTGAACCTAATTAGTGCTAAGGATCTAGAACAAGAAATTCATTGTGGTTCACCCATTTGGATGTTGACTGCTAAGGAACTTAGGACTCCTACACCCTTAGAGCCTCCTCTGGAAGTTAGACCTTTGTTAGAAGAATTTGAGGATATTTTTCCCGAGAATCTGCCAGACCACCTTCCACCTCTTAGGGATATCCAGCATTCCATAGATTTAATCCCAGGAGCTACTTTACCGAACTTGCCCCATTATAGGATGAATCCATCTGAACATAAGGAACTGCAAAAGCAGGTTGGAGAATTGTTGAGGAAGGGGTTCATTAGAGAGAGTCTTAGCCCTTGTGTAGTCCCTGCAATACTGACCCCAAAGAAGGATGGCACGTGGAGGATGTGTGTTGATAGTCGTGCCATCAACAAAATCATAATCAAGTATAGGTTCCCCATCCCTAGATTAGATGACATGCTAGATATGATGGCTGGTGCAATGATTTTTCCAAAATTGATCACAAGAGCGGCAATCATCAGGTTAGGATTAGACCAGGGATGAGTGGAAAATTGCTTTCAAAACTAAGGATGGTCTCTACGAATGGGTTGTTATGCCTTTTGGGTTGTCCAATGCCCCTAGTACTTTCATGAGGATTATGACCCAGGTGCTCAGAGCTTTCATAGGGAAGTTTGTAGTGATCTATTTTGATGACGTCCTGTTCTATAGTAAGACCCCTGCAGACCACCTAGGCCACCTTAGACAAGTCTGCCAAGTTTTGAGGAATGATAATCTCTACGATAATCTCAAAAATTATGAATTCATGACTAGTAGAGTTATCTTCCTTGTTTTGTAGTAACCCCTGACGGTGTGGCTGCCGATCCAGAGAAGATTAGGTCCATTGTAGAATGGCCAGAGCCGACTAGTGTGCATGAAGTCAGAAGTTTCCATGGCTTGGCTACCTTCTATAGACGATTCATCAAGGGGTTTAGTACTGTAGTTGCTCCTATCACAGACTGTATTAGGAAGGGAGAATTTTAGTAGACTAAAGCAGCCCATAAAGCCTTCCTAGATCTTAAGGATAGGATGACCCAGGCACCCATTTTGAGGTTACCCGACTTTTCTAAAGTATTTGAGGTTGCTTGTGATGCTTCAGGAGTAGGTATTGGTGGAGACCTAAGCCAAGAGAATCATCCCGTAGCATTCTTTAGTGAAAAACTTAATGATGCTAAGCTTCGGTATTCTACCTATGATAAATAATTTTATGCGGTAGTGCAAGCTTTGCATTACTGGAGACATTATTTGCTACCGCAGGAATTTGTGCTATTTTCGGACCATGAGGCTCTTAGATTCTTGAATTTTCAGAAGAAGCTTAACCCTAGGCATGCTAAGTGGGTAGAGTATATCGAGTCCTATACTTTTGTTTTGAAACATAAGGCTGGGACTGAAAATAAGATAGCTGATGCCCTTAGTCGTCGATCTTTGTTATTGAATTCTGTTAGGGCTGAAGTCGTAGGGTTTGAGTAGATCAAAGAGGAATATGAGTCGTGTCCGGATTTTAAGACTGTGTACCAGGATCTAGCTCAAGGACCATCTAGTGATCATAAGGATTATACCCTTTTAGATGGCTTTTTGTTCTTTAAAATAGGCTTTGCATCCCTAAAACTTCTCTTAGGGAATTTTTGATTTGGGAAATTCATGCTGGAGGTCTAGCTGGCCATTTCGGAAAAGACAAGACCACCCTGGCTATTGAAGACCACTTTTTCTGGCCTAGATTGAAAAGAGATGTAGCACACATTGTGGCTAGGTGTCGGACCTGCGCTGTTGCCAAACAGTGAAAACAAAACACCGGCCTTTATACCCCACTCCCTGTCCCAGATCGTCCTTGGCAAGATGTGAGCAAGGACTTTGTGTTAGGTTTGCCTAAGACCCCGAGGAGGCATGACTCTATCTGTGTTGTAGTCGACCGATTTTCTAAGATGGCCCATTTCTTACCTTGTTCCCAAACATTTGATGCATCTAAGGTAGCCACCCTGTTCTTTAATGAGATAGTTCGACTCCATGGCCTACCTAAGTCAATTGTTTCAGATAGGGATGTCTTGTTCACCAGCTATTTCTAGAAAACCCTTTTGCATAAGTTAGGGACAAAACTTAAGTTTTCAATTACCTATCATCCCCAAACTGATGGCCAAACCGAAGTAGTGAACCGTAGTTTAGGCAATCTGTTAAGGTGTCTTGTTGGTGAAAACATTAGGAACTGGGATTTGTACTTACCCAGGGCTGAATTTGCATACAATGACTTGGTCAATAGGTCTACAGGTAAGAGTCCATTTGAAAATGTGCATGGTTACAAACCTCACACACCTCTTGACCTAGCTCCTTTACCAGTCCACACACGAGTCTCAGAGTCTGCTGAAGTTTTTGCACAGCATATAAAGGACTTGCATAAAGATATTCATGCCAAAATAAATTTAAGTAATGAAACTTATAAGAAGTTGGCTGATTCTCAAAGGCGAGTCAAAACTTTTATTGAGGGAGACTATGTAATGATTAGGTTAAGGCCTGAACGGTTTCCTCCTGGAACCGTTAGAAAGTTACATGCTAGAGGAGCTGGACCATTTAGAGTGGTGAAGAGAGTAGGATCCAATGCCTATGTGCTCGAGTTGCCTTCAGAAATAGGCATTAGCTCCACTTTCAACATTACAGACCTAGTAGAGTATAGAGAGCCAGCTGTGATTCCTAGTGAGCCTTTGAGCCTAATCCTGCTCTTGAGAGTGAATCCAACCCTGTGTGTCCACCAACAAACTGGCCTATAAGGAAAGAGCAGATTGAAAAGATCCTGGATGATCAGGTTATCTCTACTCGTAATCGAGGATACCAAAGATACCTGGTCCGCTGGCAAGGAAGGCCAGATTCTGATGACTCTTGGATCTCCCGAGATGAATTACAAGAATTTACCCAGACCTCTTGGAGAGATACCAAAGCCAACTTGATCCATACTCGACAAGGTCGAGTTCCTCCAACCCCGGGGGAATTGGTGCGGGCACCAGACTCAGAAGAAGACTTCAGGGCTCCATTTGGATCTCTGATTGACCTTGCCTGAAGAATTAGGATTTTATGGTTTGTAATAAGGGTTGACTTGGTCAACTCAATTTTAGTCTTGAGTCTGTATTTCCCTGCAATTTAAATTTTGTTGAGTCATGTTGACTTAGTATAAGTCCTAGTAGTGGCCTAGGTCTTCTCCAGGTTGGTGCCACCTTTTTCAAGTCAAGGTCCAGGGTGCCACATTTTCTCCCAGGCTCAAGTAAGTGGGCGCCACACTCCAAGCCACACGCTAGAGTCCAAGGGGTGCCACATCTCCATACAGTGTACTTTGGTCCCCACACCACAAGAAAGCAGGTCCCTTCTTTCATGCGCCACTTAAGGAGAAATCAATTTAGGATCCTCAATCCAAGGAGGCGCCCTAAATATTTCCATAAGAGTCAAGCTATGAAAAGAAAGGAGCAAAGCTTGGGGAGCAAGACTATGAGGCGCCCAAATATTTCCAAATAAAACCAGGTATGGAAGGAAGAAAATTTTTCTTGAAGAGCAAGGCTAGGAGGTGCCCAAATACTTCCAAATAAAACCAAGCATGGAAGGAAAAATATTTTTTCTTGAAGAGCAAGGCTAGGAGATGCCACCTACTTACCATTTGGAGCCACCAATCAACACTTATGGATGCTCTTGGCCGGCCATATGAGAAGGAGTTGATTCTACAAGCCTAATTTGAGGGTCCATCCTATTAGTCCCACATGGGAAGATGTAGAACCCTGACCTCTTGTAATGACCTATAAAATAAACCCCTCTTGTAAGTTTTAAAGGACACTGATGAATGAATTCAAATATGGTGTTAGCAACTTTGTGTTTCTCTCTTCCACACTTGCATTCAGGTGTTGAGCTACGTGAGGGAGTAAATCCGGGTTTCCTAGGAATCTTGAGGAGGTGTGAGATCTCCAACCCCAAAACCCTAGGTTAGCCACTTCAATTCCAAACCCTAGCCGCCCATCATCTTCTTCACTCCACCAAACCCTAATCTACCCCATCTTCCAACGGCCCCTCTCTCCAAGTAGAGGCTGACCACCAACATCCAGGTCCAGATCGGCTACTTCGAATACCGAGCAAATCCCAGAGGAAGACAGATCAGCATCTAGGAGAATTAGGATTTTAGCAACATCAACATTCAAGTTCTTCTATCTGGTAAATCCTTCCTTGAGTATCTGGTTCCATAACTTGTTCTTCTTCTTTCCTAGATCTTGAGTTCAGGAGAAGCTAACTCTGCCAAAGGACCAGTATTGGAGGATCCATTGCGAAGATATCCGAATCCGAGGATCCAGCAATCTGCTCGAGAGAGTCCTTCCACCAAACTCTGTGAAGATCACTGCCTGGTACATAACCCTTCCCTTCTCTCTATTTCTGTCCTGTTGAAAGTTCAGAGCGAAACCCTAGGTCTGGGAGTTTCTTAACCCCAGCGATCCTTTACTTCTGAACTACTCTGATAATCTAGTTTCTTTTAATTGTGCTTTCTGTCATTTCTTAGTTTCTTTCAACATTAGTTTATCTTTCCTTTGAGTCAAAGCCGACTTCTGAAAATATATAAAAAAATATATATATATATTAATTTTAATTTGCTTCCGCATTCCATATTTTCGTTCTGCATCACTCGACTAGACATCCCTATCAAGGATGTTTTATTGGACTCCAAGGGACAAAACCTAATAGATTATAGACTCTTTAGATTTGATCCTATCATGACATGCACATGAAAATGTGACATGAACTCTTAGTAGATGCCAGAGGGTCTTCCAGAAGTAGGAAGCAAACATGACAGACTCGATGAATGTATGCAATATGCAAACCTCTATGAAATGCAATCTAAGGGTTAGAAAATCATGAAAAGTTTTAGAAAAAGGTAAGAAATAAGAAGTGAACTCAGGATTAGTCTGATTGGGTAAGGAATAAAAAAAGTTTTCAGGGTTAATCAGGTAGAATAGGATGCAGGAAGGGGTATCAGGAATTAGTCCTTGACTAATGAGGTTGATCTTATGGGATTGATGTCCATCTAATGGGTTTGCATAATGGAAGAAAGGGTCATTGATTTCAAGAAAGAGATCAAGTGGAGTCAAATAGGTAACTTCATCTTGAGGGTACTGATTTAAAGAAATTAAGTCCTTAATAAATTCTTCTGGCTCACAAATCAAAGGACTGGACTCTATAGTTTGGCTTTCTTTTAGTGGCTCCTCATGGAAGAGTCTAATAGTGGAGTTGGGTTCCTCATCCCATAACTGCTCTTCCTCTACATTATGGATGTGGTCAGGGTTTACTGGGTCAACTGATCTTGGGTTGGCTTATACCTAGGCACCTACTGGGTCAACTAATTCTTAAGTCTTTTATAGAGAACTCTTCTTCTTCCATATAATCCTTTACTAAGCTTGGGTCAGCCTCATATATCTCCTCTTCAATGTCATTCTAGTGAACTAATGAGGAGGTAAGAGGGGGTTGGCTAAGGGATACCTGAATAATATTAGGCTCAAATCTAGGGGTATTGATCCTATAGGGTTCAGGTCGACTAGGGTTGACTTAACTGGCAATAGGCATCACCTAAGGACTATGGGTTCCTGTGGTCTATAGGTCTGGTTTGGGATTCCTACTTGGTCATCTAATTGATTAATCCTATGGGTTGCCTGGTTATTGGTTTGGATTATTTGGTCAAATCTTTGGTCTACTTGGTCAAATCTATGGTTCATTTGATTTTGGAATTGGGTCAATTGGTTCATCTGGGTATTGGTTTGGTCAAGTTTATGGTTCAATTGTTCATTTATAGTTCTTATGAGTGCTTCAAGACTGGACTCCATGGTTGAACTAGGTTGGGGTTTATACTTCTAGTATTAGTTTCCTAATATAGTGGTCATGCAACAAATAAACAATCAAAATGAAATGATGCAACCAAGCATGCAAAAGAGAGAGAAAAAGCTAGTATAATCTAGGGTTTCCTAGACCTTGAGCCAGAAACTGTGTGGGTCAGCTCAACTTACACCTAACCCAATAAATAGTCCTTCCACTAGCCAGGTAGGGGGTGGGAGTGTGGGAGGCCACCTGGTTTCATAGGCACCCAATTAAAAACCACAGCACCACTTTGGCCATTTGACTCTGGACCCCCAGTCTTGACACCAGCTTTTAGTAATAGCTAAAAGGTTAAATGCACTAGTTGGCCCAAATGGCTCAGACCCGACCTATTGATGTCTCCTAGCCCACTATGGAAAATTAAGTCTAATTGATTTAAATTAGGCTTAGGTTAGTATGATGGTGGTTGTTTTGGGCCCATGATAGGTGATGAAATCCTGCCCTGATCCGAGATAAAGAATTGCCCTTAAGATTAGGTTAAGAATGATGGCAATCGATGTCCCTGATACAATCTAAAACGATCAAAAAATAAAATATATTTTTAATTATTTTATGCTATGACAAATTAAATTCAAGTTAATGGGGTTAGCAAACAAGGTTTGGCTTAGGATTGGGGTTTTGGAAGTTGATTAGGTTAGGTTGAGTTAAGTATGCAGAAATAGCAGAAATCAGAAAAATTAGGTTTCAGATGATGCAAAATTTGACACAAATCCCGATGCAGAAAAGAATTGAAAAAAAATCTTGGAATAGAGGATGGATGGTGTTGATGAAACCTACCAAATTCATGTAGAAAAAAAATCATATGATGATGCAAACCTAGGGTTTTCTGGACTGCTGCAGAAATATCAGGATTCTATTAGGGTTTTTATTATGAAAAATTTTAGAGATCTAGGGTTTTAGTAAAATTAATTAAAAATCTTATTAATTACTAGGATAGAATAGAGGACATGCAATTCAAATTTCATAGAAAAATAAAATGTTTATGATGCCAAAATTAGATAAAACCTAGACACCTAATGTAGTGGATAGAATGCAGAATTAGGGTTTGTGAATGTGATGTAAATAAAAAACTATCCTAAACCCGCCCTGATACCAAGTTGATGCAAGACAGAGCGGGGGAGGATTGCTAGCGAGTGTAGAAGTCACCAGGGGATTAGTGCTTGCACTCAAGAACAGGGAACCAGGGCGTCACACCCACTCCAATCTAGAGAAAAACTCAAAACTCAGATCAAAATAATTTTTTAATTTGTGTTCATGAGAAGAAAAGAATTCATACAAGAGGTGAGGGATGGTATTTATAGATTCATCCCAGGGTACATTACATGAGGGTTAAGAAACCCTGACTTGTGGGCCAAGAAACCCTGGTGGACCAGGTCAACAATGGGCATGTCTTGGACTGGAGCTCTCTCTTGTAGGCTAGGCGATAGGAAAGGGCCCAGGTGCCTGAAGTCCAGCTCTGGTTGGGGAGGCCTACTGAATCTCTGGGTTTGATGCCTCTCCTTTTGACTTAAATGACTCAACTGGACTCTTGACTTGAAACAAATGTTGATGTGGGATAGAGCGGGGGAGGATCGCTGGCGAGCATAGAAGTCACCAGGGGATTAGGGCTTGCACTCAAGAATAGGGAACCAGGGCGTCAAACCCACTCCAATCAAGAGAAAAACTCAAAACTTAGATCAAAATATTTTTTTTAATTTGTATTCATGAGAAGAAGATAATTCATACAAGAGAGGAGTGGTGGTATTTATAGATTCACCCCAGGATACATTACTTGAGGGCTAAGAAACCTTGACTTGTCGGCCAAGAAATCCTGGTTGACCTGGTCAATAGTGGGCCTGTCTTTGACTGGAGGCTCTCTCTTACGGGCTTGGCGGTAGGAAAGGGCCCATGTGCATGAAGGCCAGCTCTGGTTGGGGAGGCCTGGTGAATCTCCGGGTTTGATGCCTCTCCTTTTGACTTGAACGACTTAACTGGACTCTTGACTTGATACAAAAGACTCACAGAACTAAAGGGACTTAACTGGACTCACAGGTTCCACTTTATTATATGACTCAAATTAAAAAAAATAATAATTAAATATACTTTTGGTCCCCATCATTCACCTGTGATGGGGAGAACTCGACTCCGTCGAGTCAGGCTTAGCGGGGTTTGATGGAACCGAAACTAAGCAAATCAAAGCAAAGAGACTAGTTTCATTTTTCTTTTTCACCTTTCTTTCTTTTTTTCTTTTTTTTATTTGATTTTTATTTGTTTCTATGAGATCGATGCATCTTTGAAGATTGTGCAGCACTGAGATCCATGCTGCTCTAGAAAGCATGCTGCTCCAGAAACTATGCATTGAAGTCGGCAACAGTGAAGGCATTTGCCTTCATGTTCGTGCTGTTCCTCTGTTCCTCATGGACCGAACCAGGGAGAGGAGTGATGGAGGAGTTCGCTAGTGGCGAGGCTGGGTGGAGACCGTCCGATAGGGTGGCCATGGGGGCGGCGGTGGCCGTCAATGGCTGCATGGGTGGTGACGGCATTCGGTGGGTGAAGCTACAGCATGGGAAGATCTTGGTGAGGATGTCGATCTCCTTGAGGATGCCATACTGGTTAAGGAAGCTGTTGAGGCGGTTGTAAGCGTCGACCTCCATCTTCTTGAGCTGGATCTCGGACCAGGAGTCCATGGTGATGGAGCGAACGAAGCTGATGTGGACGTCGAGGGCGCGATGCTTGCTGGAGCACTTGAGGCACATGAAGACGCCGTAGGAGATGGAGGCCCACTATGGATTCTTCTGGGTGCTGATGCAGAACGAAAAAGGATGATGCGATGCGGAAGTAAATAAGACTAATTCTTTTTTTTTTTTATATATATTTTTAGAAGTCGGCTTTGACTCAAACAAAAGTTAAACTAAATTGAAATAAATAATGTAATAACTGAAAGCATAATTTAAAGAAACTAGGTTATCAGAGTAGTTCAGAAGTAAAGGATCGCTGGGGGTTGAGAAACTCCCAGACCTAGGATTTCGCTCTGAACTTTCAACAGGACAGAAGTAAAGAGAAGAGAAGGATTACAGACCAGGCAGTGATCTTCACAGAGTTTAGTGGAAGGACTCTCTTGAGCAGATTATTGGATCCTCGGATTCAGATATCTTCGCAATGGATCCTCCAATACTGGTCCATTGGCAGAGTTGGCTTCTCCTGAACTCAAGATCTGGGAAAGAAGAAGAACAATTTATGGAATCCAGATACTCAAGGAAGGATTTACCAGATTGAAGAACTTGAAAGCTGATGTTGCTGAAATCTGGATTCTCCTGAAGGCTGATCTGACTTCCTCTGGGAATTGCTCTGAATCTGAAGTATCCAGACTGGATCCGGATGATGGTGGTCGGCCTTGACTTGGAGAGGGTGGCCGTGAGAGGTGGGGTAGGCTAGGGTTTGGTGGAAAGAAGAGGATGAAGGGCGGCTAGGGTTTGGAAGTGAAGTGGCTAACCTAGGGTTTTGGGGTTGGAGATCTCACACCTCCTCAAGATTCATAGAGAACCCAGATTTACTCCCTCACGGAGCTTAACACCTGGATGCAAGTGCGGAAGAGAGAAACACAAAGTTTGCTCACACATAAATCGGATTCATTCATTAGATGACTTTAAAATTTACAAGAGGGGTTTAATTTATAGGACTTTACAAGAGAGCATGGTTTTACATCTTCCCATGTGGGACTAATAGGGTGGATCTTCAAATTAGGTTTGTAGAATCAATTCCCACACATATGGCCGGCCAAGAGGTTCCAAAAATGTTGATTGGTGGCTTCAAAAGGTAAGTAGGTGGCGCCTCCTAACCTTGTTCTTCAAGAGGAAATTTTTTTCCTTCAATGGCTCAACTCTTTTGGACACCTCCTTTTCTTTCTCACTAAGTCATGGATCTTCCCATCTTTGCTTTAGGCATTTTTGGCATGGATTGGGTGCCCCCTTGAAGTGCTCCCCAAGAAGAGCTTCTTTCTTTACATAGCTTGGCTCTTATGGAATGTTTTGGGCCGCCCCCTTGAATTATGGATCCTAGATTATTTTCTCCTCAAGTGGCGCATGAGAGAAGGGACCGGCTATCTTGTGGTGTGGGGACCAGAGCATACTGGATGGAGATGTGGCGCCCCCTGGACTCAGGCGTGTGGCTGGGAGTGTGGCTGGGAGTGTGGCGCCCACTTGCTTGGCCTTGGGAGAAAATGTGACACCCTGGAGAAGTCCTAGACCACTACGGAGTCAACATGACTCAACAAAATTAAATTGTAGGGAAATACAGACTCAAGCTAAAATTGAGTTGATCAAATCAACCCTTATTACAAACAAGAAAACCCTAATTCTTCGGGCAAGGTCAATCAGAGATCCAGATGGAGCCCTGAAGTCTTCTTCTGAGTCTGGTGCCCGCACCAATTCTCCAGGGGTGGGAGGAACTCGACCCTATCGAGTATGGATCAAGCTGGCTCTTGTATCTCTCCAAGTGGTCTGGGTCCAATTCTTGTAATTCTTCTCGGGAGATTCAAGAGTCATCAGAATCTAGCCTTCCTTGCCAGCGGACCAGGTATCTTTGGTATCCTCGATTACGAGTAGAGATAACCTGATCATCCAGGATCTTTTCAATCTGCTCTTTCCTCACAGGCCAGTTTGTTGGTGGACACACAGGGTTGGGTTCACTCTCAAGAGCAGGATTAGGCTTAAAAGGCTCACTGGGAATCACAGCTGGCTCTCTATACTCTACTAGGTCTGTAATGTTGAAAGAGGAGCTAATGCCTAGTTCTGGAGGCAACTCGAGCACATAGGCATTGGGTCCTACTCTCTTCACCACTCTAAATGGTCTAGCTCCTCTAGCATCCAACTTTCTAACGGTTCCAGGAGGAAAATGTTCAGGCCTTAACCTAATCATTAAATAGTCTCCCTCATCAAAAGTGTTGACTCGCCTTTGAGAATCAGCCAACTTCTTATAAGTTTCATTACTTAAATTTATTTTGGCATGAATTTCTTTATGCAAGTCTTTTATATGCTGTGCAAAAACTTCGGCAGACTCGGAGACTCGAGTGTGGACTGGTAAAGGAGCTAGGTCAAGAGGTGTGTGAGGTTTGTAACCATGCACAATTTCAAATGGACTCTTACCTGTAGACCTATTGACCGAGTCATTGTATGCAAATTCAGCTCTAGGTAAGTACAAATCCCAGTTCCTAATGTTTTCACCAATAAGACACCTTAACAGATTGCCTAAACTACGATTCACTACTTCGGTTTGGCCATCAGTTTGGGGATGATAGGCAGTTGAAAACTTAAGTTTTGTCCCTAACTTATGCTAAAGGGTTTTCCAGAAATAGCTGGTGAACCGGACATCCCTTTCTGAAACAATGGTCTTAGGTAGGCCATGGAGTCGAACTATCTCATTAAAGAACAGGGTGGCTACCTTAGATGCATCAAATGTTTAGGAACAAGGCAAGAAATGGGCCATCTTGGAAAATCGGTCGACTACAACACAGATAGAGTCATGCCTCCTCTGGGTCTTAGGCAAACCTAACACAAAGTCCATGCTCACATCTTGCCAAGGTCGATCTGGGACAGGGAGTGGGGTATAAAGGCCGGTGTTCTGTTTTCGCTGTTTGGCAACAGCGCAGGTCCGACACCTAGCCACAATGTGTGCTACATCTCTTTTTAAGCTAGGCCAGAAAAGGTGGTCTTCAATAGCCAGGGTGGTCTTGTCTTTTCTGAAATGGCCAGCTAGACCTCCAGCATGAATTTCCCAAATCAAAAATTCCCTAAGAGATGTTCTAGGGATGCAAGGCCTATTCTTAAAGAATAGAAAGCCATCTAAAAGGGTATAATCCTTATGATCACTAGATGGTCCTTGAGTTTGATCCTGGTACACAGTCTTAAAATCCGGACACGACTCATATTCCTCTTTGATCTGCTCAAACCCTATGACTTCAGCCCTAACAGAATTCAATAACAAAGATCGACGACTAAGGGCATCAGCTACCTTATTTTCAGTTCCAGCCTTATGTTTCAAAACAAAAGTATAGGACTGGATATACTCTACCCACTTAGCATGCCTAGGGTTAAGCTTCTTCTTGGAATTCAAGAATCTAAGAGCGTCATGGTCCGAAAACAGCACAAATTCTTGCGGTAGCAAATAATGTCTCCAATAACGCAAAGCTTGCACTACCGCATAAAATTCCTTATCATAGGTAGAATACCTAAGCTTAGCATCATTAAGTTTTTCACTAAAGAATGCTACGGGATGGTTCTCTTGGCTTAGGACTCCACCTATGCCTACTCCTGAAGCATCACAGGCAACCTCAAAAACTTTAGAAAAGTTTGGTAACCTCAAAATGGGTGCCTGGGTCATCCTATCCTTAAGATCTAGGAAGGCTTTATGGGCTGCTTTAGTCCACTGAAATTCTCCCTTCCTAATACAGTCTGTGATAGGAGCAACTATAGTACTAAACCCCTTGATGAATCGCCTATAGAAGTTAGCCAAGCCGTGGAAACTTCTGACTTCATGCACACTAGTCGGCTCTGGCCATTCTACTATGGACCTAATCTTTTCTAGATCGGCAGCCACGCCATCAGGGGTTACTACAAAACCAAGGAAGATAATTCTACTGGTCATGAATTCATACTTTTTTAGATTACCGTAGAGACTATCATTCCTCAAAACTTGGCAGACTTGTCTAAGGTGCCCTAGGTGATCTGCAGGGGTCTTACTATAGATCATGATGTCATCAAAATAGACCACTACAAACTTCCCTATGAAAGCTCTAAGCACCTGGGTCATTATCCTCATGAAAGTACTAGGGGCATTGGACAACCCAAATGGCATAACAACCCATTCATAGAGACCATCCTTAGTTTTGAAAGCAGTTTTCCACTCATCCCCTGGTCTAATCCTAACCTGATGATAGCCACTCTTGAGATCAATTTTATAAAAAAACATTGCACCGGCCATCATATCTAGCATGTCATCTAGTCTAGGGACGGGGAACCTATACTTGATTGTGATTCTGTTGATGGCACGACTATCAACACACATCCTCCATGTGCCATCCTTCTTTGGAGTAAGAAGTGCAGGGACTGCACAAGGGCTAAGACTCTCTCTAATGAACCCCTTCCTCAATAATTCTCCAACCTGCTTTTGCAGTTCCTTATGCTCAGATGGATTCATCCTATAATGGGGCAAGTTGGGTAAAGTAGCTCCTGGGACTAAATCCATGGAATGCTGGATATCCCTAAGAGGTGGAAGGTGGTCCGGCAGATCCTTAGGAAAAACATCCTCAAATTCTTCTAACAAAGGTTTAACTTCCTGAGGAGGCTCTGAGGATGTAGGAGTCCTAAGTTCCTTAGCAGTCAACATCCAAATAGGTGAACCACTATGAATTTCTTGTTCTAGATCCTTAGCACTAATTAGGTTCACTCCAGTCTTCATCTCTCTGACCTTATTGGGTCCTTTAGCTACCTTGTCCTTCTAAGGGACTGAATGGATTGTGATTTTCTTCCCATTAAAACTAAAGACACAGGTGTTGGATTTTCCTAAGAAGGTGGCATCATGATCATATAACCAAGGTCTTCCAAGAATTATACTGCTCACCCCCATGGGCAAGACATCACACCAAATCTTCTCTTGATAGGATTGCATTTGGATTTGGACCTGACATCTAGACTGGATGGGTATAGAGGTAGAGTCTACCCAAGAAACCTTATAGGGGTTGGGGTGGGGGACTGGGGTTAAGCCTAACATTTTGACAGTGCTAGCCGATATGTCATTCACACAGCTCCCACTATCTATGATGATCTTACATACCTTATCCCCAAGTTTAAGGAAAGTCTGTAGGATGTTAGTCCTACGCTAATCTTCCTGAACTCTATGCTGGGACAGGATGCATCTCACAACCCCTAATTGGTCAGACTCTGTGGATTCCTCCTCTCTTTCATACTCATCGACCAAATTCATTCCGGCCTTATAAACTTCTTCTTCAAACTCTTCATTGGGCCCGAAATTCTCTTCTTCTCCTTCTTCTATGTAAAGGGATCTACGAGGGCACTGGCTAGAAACATGACCTACCTTATGGCACTTAAAACAAGCTATGGCTGTGCACTTGTTAGAGATATGACTGGGCTTCTGGCACTTAAAACAGATGATACTAGGGGTTCTCTGGGTGTCATGTGCCTTACCTTTGTCCATGGGCCTAGGGGTGGGAATACCCTGATTAGGCTTACTAGGGGTAACTTGGCTAGGTCCATTTCTTGGGATTGGGGCACTAACCCTAGAAGGCATGGGTCTTCTTTGAAACTTCTCAGTGTTCAGTGCAATCTGATAGGCTTGGTCTAGGTCAGTAACCTCTCTCAGAAACAACTCCCTCTTTATGTCTTCCCTAAGTCCATCCCTAAACCTAGACAAAGTGACCTCATGGGCTTCACTCACATCACATCTCATCAGGTATTCATCAAAGGTGGTTATGTAGTCTGATACAGATCGGTTCCCTTGTTTCAAAGTCTGCCATTGGTCTAACAGATTCTGCTGGTATGAAATGGGTAGGTACTTATCCCTAAGTTTCTCTTTCATACCCTGCCAAGTGGTTATGGGCTCTACATTTCATCTTCTAGTGGTTAGCTCAATGTTCCCCCAGTATAACCTAGCTTGATGTACTAACTTCATCTTGGCAAACTTGAACTTCCTTTCTTCAGACATGGCATACCACTCAAAGTACTGGTCCATCTCACCCTCCCAATCAGAATACACCTTAGGGCTTAAGCTACCATCAAAAGTGGGTGCATCTAATTTGATGTTTCGAATGAACCTATCATCCCTATCTTCAGGTTCTTGGTCAGGCCTCCTATGATAAGGTTCAGGATCTCTGTATAAAGGTCTTCTAGGCTCTTGGTGTGGGTGAGGTTGAGGCACATTAAAATCTGGGTCAGGAGTCCAATTCTGATGCCTAGGTTCCTCAAGTACTTGGACTCGATCCCTAAGCTGGGCAAAATTCTCATGGACTTGTTCTTTAAACTGGGCAACAGTGGCAGTCACATCCTGACTCAATTTGTTCATACTCTCAGTAAGAGCTCTAACCATGGCCTCTAAATCAGGTTGGGTTTGACTAGGTTGGTAGGGTACACCATTCCGGGTAGACATGATGATGCAAGCAAACACACCAAATGAGACTCAACTGAAACGACTACGGGCTAACTAGATCTAGAGCCCAAACTAGATGCCCAATCAGAGTGGCAAGCTAGCCTGTAGTAACTCGAGACTCAGCCAGGCAGGTGTAAGGGGAGTGTTAGGTCCCTAGATGCCAATCCTAGACACCAATCAGTGATTGGCCAGGTAGGCGAACCAGCACACAAGCCCTTCGGGATAGAATCCCTGAACTACCATTCTAGACACTGAGTACAAAGCACACACAGGATAACTAGACAAACTGACTCAACACTAGCCTTGACCCGACTTGTTGATGTCCCTAGCCCATTAGGGCAAATTAAGTCTAATAAATTTTAAAATTAGGCTTAGGATCGAATGAATGGGTGGTGGTTTTGGGCTAAGGAGAGGTTATCAACTCCTCCCCTTATCTTAGATGCTCAATTGCCCTTAAGATGAATTAGAAGATGATCACCCAAAATAATTGAATTGCAGAAACATAGAAACAGAGTTGCTGTAATTTAACTCTCAGAAATTTCACAGAAACCAATAAATCACAGGAAAATTATGTAAAATAGTATGAATTATATTGGTTCCAGAAAAATAAAAATCACACAATTTGGAGTTATCTGTAATGAGAAACAATTCCTGCAACAGGGTAGTCACAGACTAAAATAGAGTGCTTCCCCCGTTTACAATTCCTGCTACGAAGTTGTAACCCAGCGGATCCCCTACACACCCTAGGAACACCCCGTGGAATGGGAAGAGGAGGTTTGCACCTCGCTTCATTCCTAGGACCGGACGTCCTGGGGAGTCTACTTCGAGCAGACAAAGTAAAAGAGAGATACTCAACACATGCAAGCAAGTCAGAAATACTAGACAGGGCTCTGATACCAAAATGATGCGGAATGAAAGAGGATGATGCGATGCGGAAGTAAATTAAGACTAATTCTTTTTTCTTTTTTATATATTTTCAGAAGTCGGCTTTGACTCAAAGAAAAGTTAAACTAAATTGAAAGAAACTATGTAATAATTGAAAGCACAATTTAAAGAAACTAGGTTATCAGAGTAGTTCAGAAGTAAAGGATCGCTTGGGGTTGAGAAACTGCCAGACCTAGGGTTTTGCTCTGAACTTTCAACAGGACAGAAGTAAAGAGAAGAGAAGGATTACAGACCAGGCAGTGATCTTCACAGAGTTTAGTGGAAGGACTCTCTTGAGCAGATTGTTGGATCCTCGGATTCAGATATCTTCGCAATGGATCCTCCAATACTGGTCCTTTGGCAGAGTTGGATTCTCCTGAACTCAAGATCTGGGAAAGAAGAAGAACAATTTATGGAATCCAGATACTCAAGGAAGGATTTACCAGATTGAAAAACTTGAAAGCTGATGTTGCTGAAATCCGGATTCTCCTGAAGGCTGATATGACTTCCGCTAGGAATTGCTCTGAATCTGAAGTATCCGGACTGGACCCGGATGATGGTGGTCGGCCTTGACTTGGAGATGGTGGCCGTGAGAGGTGGGGTAGGCTAGGGTTTGGTGGAAAGAAGAGGATGAAGGGCGGATAGGGTTTGGAAGTGAAGTGGCTAACCTAGGGTTTTGGGGTTGGAGATCTCACACCTCCTCAAGGTTCCTGGGGAACCCGGATTTACTCCCTCATGGAGCTCAATACCTGGATGCAAGTGCGGAAGAGTGAAACACAAAGTTTGCTCACACATAAATCGGATTCATTCATTAGATGACTGTAAAATTTACGAGAGGGGTTTAATTTATAGGACTTTACAAGGGAGCAGGGTTTTACATCTTCCCATGTGGGACTAATGGGGTGGATCTTCAAATTACGTTTGTAGAATCAATTCCCACACATATGGCCAGCCAAGAGGTTCCAAAAATGTTGATTGGTGGCTTCAAAAGGTAAGTAGGTGGTGCCTCCTAACCTTGTTCTTCAAGAGAAAATTTCTTTCCTTCCATGGCTCAACTCTTTTGGACACTTCCTTTTCTTTCTCCCTAAGTCATGGATCTTCCCATCTTTGCTTTGGGCATTTTTGGCATGGATTGGGCGCCCCCTTGAAGTGCTCCCCAAGAAGAGCTTCTTTCTTTACATAGCTTGGCTCTTATGGAAAGTTTTGGGCCGCCCCCTTGAATTGTGGATCCCAGATTATTTTCTCCTCAAGTGGCGCATGAGAGAAGGGACCTGCTATCTTGTGGTGTGGGGACCAGAGCATACTGGATGGAGATGTGGCACCCCATGGACTAAGGCGTGTGGCTGGGAGTGTGGCTGGGAGTGTGGCGCCCACTTGCTTGGCCTTGGGAGAAAATGTGACACCCTGGAGAAGTCCTAGACCACTACTGAGTCAACATGACTCAACAAAATTAAATTGCAGGGAAATACAAACTCAAGATAAAATTGAGTTGATCAAGTCAACCCTTATTACAAACCAGAAAACCCTAATTCTTCGGACAAGGTCAATCAGAGATCCAGATGGAGCCTTGAAGTCTTCTTCTGAGTCTGGTGCCCGTACCAGGTGCAGTCCATGCATGCATTGTTCCCTGGCTGGGCCTGGAGCTCCCAGAGCCGCAGCGAGGCCATCGTCGCCATCCCGATCAGTAGGATCTGGATCTTCGATTGCAAGAATAAAAGGATCCTGGGATGGGAACCAGGGAAGCAGAAAGGGAAATGATAACAACTTCTAAGTAAAGGATTTGGAATCATTCCCATCGATTTCGGGACGATTGATAAAGAACAGGGAAGTGACAAAAAGGGGACACGAGGATTCACACGATGGAGGCGGAGGAGGGGTTCGGGCATGAACTTCTGGAATGGCATCGATGGAGGCGTGCTTCATGGGCGATGGGGCGGAGAAGGGCTCGGCTGCAGGACGTTGATGGACCTCGGTGGCTGACTGAGGTTTGAGAAGCCTTGCACACGGAGATCTGGACAAGAGAAGCCAGGGTGGAAGAGAAAACCCTAATCCACTAGGCTCTAATACCAAACTGATATGGGATGACTCTAAGAATGCTAAATATGCAGTAAAAGTAGTAAATTAATTTTTTTAGGATTTTTAGATTTAGGTTTGATGGCTAATGTCTCAAAGCAAAGTAAAGAACTAGCAGGTATTCAGCAATTCTAAGAAATCATCATATCGTAGGCTGAATCATGCAAGATAAAAAAAGACAGGACCCAAAAATTAAGGAATTCCAGGCTTAGGATAGTTAACTTCAAGCAAATCAAATAATAAGAGAAGGAAATGTTTCATACCAGTCAGAGAATGAAATTCAGAAGCAGCAGGGATCACTCACAACTCTGATCGGAGCATGGATGAAGAAGCCTCGGTTTCCTTTTATCTGATGGCTGATCATGGTAGTCTGGCAAGCAAAGAATGCCTCCTCAGGGGTGTTAAAGCACCTCGAGGATCCTGCAAGCATCAGGGTTAATCAAAACAGCAATTAAAAATTAAGAAAATGAACTATGGCTTGAAAGGAATCAGGATTAGGGTTAGAAGATGGCAGCTAGGAGAAGAAGAAGCTCATTGGCTTGGATGATAGCAAAGGCTTTAGTTCCTTGGGCATGGCTGATCTCGAGGGATGCAGGTGGGTGCTAGGGCAGTAGGGTTTCGATCCAGGAACACAAGGAGAGCACTCAAAGAGAGAACCAAACTCAAACTCAAGACAATTTAGCAAAATTTTAGCAAAGATTTATTCATAGGAAAAAGATGATTACAAGAGGGGGAGGGGAGGGGTATTTATAGAGTTCCCATGCCCTCACTAACCATGGTTACACTAGGGTTACAAGTTCTCTTTCCAATTGGAATACAAGTCCATTCCTAGCTAGGTTAGAATTACAATGTTTTTAAAGGAGAAGAAATCCCAACTAGGTTAGAATTTTGACCTAGTCTTCTCTTCTTTCCACTCCCCACGTGGCTTGGACTTGGTCAAACTCCTCAAATTCATTTTTTTACCTTGGGAAAGTAGCAAGGATGCATCCTTCATGGGCTTGGATGAAAACTTGAGGGGTCCAGGTGGGCTTCCATGGGTTGGGCTTTTGGGCTGGCATATTCCAGGGAATATGGCTAGAATAATGCTTCTTAAGGGCTTGGGCTTGGCACCTGGGATTGATTTTAATGCCTGGAGTGCTGGAATAACCTACAAAACATGGGCTCCTAGCATATGTATTTTTCTGGAAGCATCTGGAGGGAATCTGGCATCTGAAATGGCACTCGAGTAAAATCAGGTCACTTGGGTGTCGATTTAGCTCCCCTAAGCTGGTGTAACTACTTATGGCTTCAGAATGAGGTCTGGTAGAACTCCAAAATAGCATAGCCTCCTCTCTTGTACATGATGTGAACTCACACTAGACTCATACTGGTATACAGGACTCAATGTACTGGACTAGGTTGAGGGTTGAGACAAATCAACTAATCTCAACTTACTACTGTACTCAATTCTTGTTCATTACAAAAGTTTGACATATGGCTAGGTAAACCAAATAAGGTCCAGTAATCTGTGTCTAGTCCTGTTGCCCCCACCACCAAGCCTGAGCCCTTAAGAAGCAAGATTCCATCGAATATTCCAGCTACCAGGCTACCAGTCCACCCCAGCTTCCAGGAGGCCCAAGCCCATGCGCCATCCACCTTTTTGGGCCGACCCCTTGCTTCGTTGAAGCCAAACACACCAAGCCTTGGCATCCTTGAAGGGTTGACCAAGTCCAAGTGTCCTTAATTGAGAAGGAGAAGACTAGTTTAACCTTGTTAGGATTTATGTTCCTACTTGTTTTAAGATTTGTAATTCTAACCTAGCTAGGAAATGAGTTGTAATCTAACTAGGAAAAGGCTTGTTAACCTAAGTGTAACCCTAGTTAGGAGAGGGCATGGGAGCTTTATAAATACCCCACCCATCTTCCTCTTGTAATCACTTTTCTCTTATGAATAAAATTTACTGAAATTTTGAATAATTGTTTTGTTCTTGTGTTGGTTCTTATTTTGAATGCTCTCCTTGTGTCCCCTGGCCACCCTACTGCCCTAGCTTTCATCTACATCCCAAGAGATCAGCCATGCCTAACGAAGTGAAGCCCTAGCTGTCATCCAAGACAAAGAGCTTCTTCTTCCCCGAGCCACCCACTCCTAATCCTAATCCTGATTTCTTTTAAACCCTAGTTTCCATTTCAATTTTTCTTTGCTGTTTTGATTGATCTCTGACATTTGTAGGATTCCTGAGGTATTTCTCCTCCCTAGAGGAGGTTTTCCTTGCCTCTAGGATCACCCAAATCAGCCATATAATCAAAGGAATCGAGCTTCATCATCCAAAATCCAATCAAAGTGCTGTGTGATCTCTTCTATTACAAAGTTTTCAATCTCTGACTGTTAAGAAACCATCCCTACTCTTAACCTCTGATTTGATTGAAGAAAGCTATCCTAAACCAGGAGTTTCACAACTTTCGGGTCCTGGTTATTTATTATTTTGTTTGAGTTTGCCTGCGATATGATGATTCTTTGCATTGCTACTCTATCTGTTAGTTCTTTGCTTAACTTTGAAATTTAGCCTACAAACCTAAATTGTAAAAATCATAAAAAAATTAGTTTACTATTTTTTCTGTATGATTAGCAATCTTAGAGTCATCCTGCATCAAACATCCATTCAATTCTTCATAACCCATCCATAACCTATCCTTCCTATCTAGACATCATTTAAACCCCTCTTATAAATCTTATTTCATCCAAATTTATTTGAATTCAAATTCACCTTCCTATCTAGGCCCCTAATCCACACCCCATGAATCTAGCTTGCCTAATCCATCCATTTTTTCATATATACTACATCCAGAGTTTTTCTTAATTAGGATGAGTCTATGTTCAATGTATTTGGATTTGAGGCAAGTTTATATAAGTGAGTCCATGCAACTGAAAAAAATAATAATGATGATGAAGAAAAAAAGAAAAGATGAGTTTTAGAAGAGGGATTCTTCAATTGCTCCGTATGAAGAGGGTGAGAGGCCCACTTTTCACTCCCCAAGGAGAGCATGAGAGGTGCATCGTTGGACATATTGCTTCGCATCATGTCTAGTTATCCCCTTCCCTTTTGATTCCATCTTCTTTACTGCCTTCATGTCCTTTGAGATTTACCTTAACGGCTCCATGTAGTGAGATGGGTGAGATGCCCTACAGGTGAGAGGTCTCTCCATGAGTGTGAGTCCCAAAGTCCATGAGAGTCCAAACTTATATCTTCCATCTCCATTGTTTCCTTCACCACCTCCTTAGAGAAAAAAAAATCTAGTGGTACCCTAATCTTTGGTGACATCTCAGCTCACCGACGGTCCTTCACCTCATCTCATCTCGCATCAAGACCATAACAAATTTGCCAATGAATTTTCTTAAGACTTGGGTCGTGATCCTCATGAAGGTACTTGGTGCATTGGAAAAACCAAAAGGCATCACTACCCACTCATACAGGCCATCCTTAGTCTTGAAAGCTATTTTCGATTCATCCCCAGGTCGAATTCTTACTCGATGATAGCCACTCTTAATGTCAATTTTGGAAAAAATAGTGGCTCCAGCCATCATGTCTAACATGTCATCCAAATGGGAAATATGGAAATGATACTTGACTGTTAACTTACTAAAGGCTCGACACTGATGGGGACCCGAGAGCCCAACCACCTCAACAGCCACCTGGGATCCCAATCATAGTGCCACATTCAGTGTGTCACCTCAGCAACACCTCAGCAACTACAGGGAGTCCGAATGACACCTTGGATTGCACCACACTAGGGTTACATGGAGAATTACATGAGGTCAGCCCAATATAAGGATTTGGTGTCTACATGACAGCACTTCAATTCCACACTGAAGCACACCAACTCCACACACCAGCATGACAAGAAGGAAAGTCAAAATAGATAAACATGAATCCTATGATTCATGCCAGCATGCTTAGGAAAGAAGTAGTCCACCCCAAGCCAAGAGAAGAAAGAAGATAGCGCCCCTTGGTCCCCCCTTTGGGCTGCCAACTACATACCATCTTTGGAGGGCTTTTATTTGGCATTTGTTAGATTTCTTTCATGTATTCAATTTGCAATGAAGGAAGGTTTAGGGTGCCCCATTATTTTCATGTTTTCATAACTTTGGTCCTAAGTCATGTGACTATATATAAAGGATCCATCTCTTGTATGAAAGGGAATTCGAATGAAATGAAAATTTGAGAAGAGAGATTCTTCTTTCACTCTGTATAGAGAGAGTGAGAGGCTCAACTTTCACTCCATAAGGAGAGAACGTGAGGTGCAACCCCCGAACATGATGCGAGGTCATGTCTAGTTATCCCCTTCCCTAATTATACCTTCTTTACCGCCCTCATGTCCTTTGAGATTCACCCTAATGGCTCCATTTGTGAGGTGGGTAGGATGTCCTAGAGGTGTGAGATCTCTCCGTATTGCTCCATTAGTGAGGTGGGTTGGATGCCCAAGAGATGTGAGATCTCTCTGTATGGTTCCATTAGTGAGGTGGGATACCCTAGAGGTGTAAGATCTCTCCGTAAGTGTGAGTCCCAAAGTTCATGAAAGCTCCGACCCCTATCTTCCATCTCCATTGTTCCTTCGCCACCTCCATAAAAAATTAAAAAAAGAAAAAAAAAACTAGTAATACCCTAATTTTAGTGACTTCTAGGCTCGCCAATGATCCTTCCCGCATCCCGTCCCCCATCAATTTTGGCATTAGAGCTAGAAAATTAGGGTACATTTCATATCACCCCAAATACCCCCTTCACTTTACATCGAACCATCTTTTCCATCTTTTCATCTTCCTAGATCCTGAAAAAAAAAAAGTCAGATCTCCCAGCCAGTTCATCCAAGTCACCATCAATTTTTTTCTTCCGCTTCTTTGAATTCTGTTGTTAAGCTCCACCGATGCCCCTGCTACCATCACTTAACTAATCTTCTCACCAATGGCCTCTGCCACCGCCGAGATCTCCCATTCCCTCGTTTGTCATGGTAGATTCGTGACCCTTGGCTATAGGCACAATCTGCCCTGATCCAAGCCCAATCTCTGCACGCGACGCCTCACCGACCAGAGGACTTCACCAAACCCATCGTTCTCCTGACCGAGCATGCCATTCGAAACTCCTTATTGTCAGAAACACCCAATCATCTTGATCGGAACCATCGCTGCCCTCCACTCCTCTGATAGGTGCCTCCAAAGCCATCTACCATGTCTGACACTCCCGCCCGAAGCCCCCTTCCTCTGCCATCTCATCACTGATCTCATTGGAGCTGCCTGAGATCGCATCGCCACTACCTCCTCACTTCCACTTGTGACAAAGACTGCCGATCATCAGCAATCCATAGCCACCGGTCTCCATCTCCAATCCCATCCAGATCTGATCGGTGCCTCCATCGGATCACTTCCCTTCCACCGTCGATCGCTGCCCCAATTGTGCCATTTCTTTTCACCTCTGATTGACTCCTTTGTTTGCCATCATCGACGCACTGCTCGAACCCGAGTGCCACCTCCCCTGGATCTACCTCCATCCTCCTGTCCAGACCTCCACCATCGCCCCTTCTTTGGCAATCAGCCCTTTGAGATGTCGGTGACACCCCTCCATGAGCCTCCCTTATTCCTTGGTTTCTATCCATGGAGAAGAAGAAGCTCCCACAAACGTGAAAGCTGTACACTCCTCAAAGCCCACATATTTCAAAGCTAAACCAATCACAAAGCTGTATAATTTTCAAAGCTATGTAATTTCAAAACTACACATATTTCAAAGCCACATGGATCTCAGAGTTGCAGAGATCTCAGAGCAAAGGTGTTGAGAAAAAAAATCTAGGATTTGTTTGAAAAAAAAAGAAGAGTTTGATGAATGAAAGTCTTTGAGTGTTTTTCTATTTGCCTTTGCTCATTGTTAGCATCGAGAGGTGTGGGACCCTACCTTGCCTTTGCTTTCGAGCATTGAAGGGTGTGAGGCCCTAGTTATCTTCCACCTTCTTCTAGCGAACCACCATCAACCTCCTTCCCCAAAGCATCTAAGTTCTTCAAGCTGATATCCAGAGTTCTTCTACAAGCCAGGAATCAAGCTACTACAACAACTACGGATCTATAACAACTTGGCTTGATCACAAGCCATCTCCTCTTTCTTTTCTTATCTTTCTTTACACTCTCTACATCTCTAACTTGAGTCCTTATCCTTTCTTTGTGTTTGTAGATCTCTTAGGTACTAAGAGCTACAGAGGAGGTCCTCTTTGCCATCAAGAACCATCAAGCAGGATCCTAGCATCAGGACCTTAGCCTCTTCATGCAGGTGCCTTTCCTAGAGTGGAGAGATCCAAAGATTCAATGAAGAGCAGTCACTATTTGGTAACAAAAACTCAGCCTTCTCTTTAGATCTAATTTCTTGAATGTTTAGAGCATATCCTAACATGAGGTTTCTTAGCCCTAGCAATCCTTCAATCTTATTTTCTTTAAATATAAACTTTGCGGGTTGTTTCTTATCCTCAAATGTATTCCCAATGAATGTTCTTGTTCTTCTCTCGGGAGAGCCATAAATCTGAAAATTGATCATCTTCAATCTATTACATCATTAGTTTAGATTCATCTCCATCATGTCTTGCATCATACACACATTCTCCATGTGCCATCTTTCTTGGGGGTCAAAAGGACAAGTATTGCGCATGGGCTTAGGCTTTCCCTAATGAATCCCATTTGGAGAAGATCTCCAACTTGTCGTTGTAACTCAGAATTTCAGTGGGATTCATCTTATAATGTGGAAGGTTTCGTAATGTGGCTCCCGGGACCAAATCTATGGCATGCTGAATGTCTCTTAAAGGTAGAAGGTGATTCGGGAGGTCCTCTGGAAATACATCTTGAAATTCCTTCAAAAATCTTATCACTTCCTAGGGTTGTTCCTTATGGGGTTGATCCTGGACTTCCTTGGTAGACAAAACCAAAATAGGTGAACCCTTATTAAGCTCTTGTTCTAATTTCTTAGCACTGATCAAATTCATCCATTGTTTCAAATTACTAGACCCTCTCCTAACGTTGTCCTTAGGTGGTGAAGAATTGATCATAATTTTCTGTCCATTATGGGTGAAGGAACAAGAATTAGAATGACCATATAATATAGCATCATGATCATACAACCATGGTCGGCCTAAGATGATACTACTAACCCCCATAGGAAGAACATCACACCAAACCCATCATGATCATACAACCATGGTTTGCCTAAGATGATACTACTAACCCCCATAAGAAGAACATCACACCAAACCTTCTCTTGGTATGACTGGACCTGGATTGTAACTTGGCATCTAAACTTGATGGAAATTGAGGTCGAATCTATCCAAGATACCTTATATGAGTTGGGATGGGGAACAGTGGGTAAACCTAAGTTTTGGATAGCACTGGTTGAAATGGCATTGACATAGCTCTCATTATCTATGATAATCTTTTAACAAAAGTTTGTAGGATGTTGGTCCTACACCAATCTTCTTGCTCCTTGGTTTGGGTCAAGATGCATCTAACAACTCCCAAAAACTCAGACGAGTCAATGATTTCTTCATCTCCTTCATACTCATCAACTAAGCTTACTCCTGCTTCATATACCTCTTCCTCACAATCTTCTATGGGTTCAGGGGCTTCCTCTTCCAATTTCCCTATGTATAAAGCCGGAGTAGGGCACTAACTAGCATAGAGGCTAACTTTATGGCACCTAAAATAATTAACATTACTCTCTCTGATGCGAGACAACTAACTAAGATGATATGCAGGTAATTTTCTTTTTGTTGTTTTTATATTTTAGGGGATTGATCGATTCCCAAAATGAAGCTAAGAGTAGATCTAGGGATTTGCATAATAACAAGAGACTTTAGCCTGTAGATAAAGCCCCTAAATAGTGATAAAGAAAGGACCCCAGGATTGAGAAAGCCCATTAGGTCTTAGCTTTAATTCAATACCCGACTAGGAGATCAGGAAGTGCAAACCTTTAAGATTTTAAAGTGCCCGATGCCAAGTTTGCTCACACTCATGGATGCAGCCTGGAAGATCAAGCCTTCGACCATGTGGATTTGTCGGCTTTTCGTCGGATCGTCCTGAAGGCAAGGAAGGCTGATTGCTTTGTCCGTGTTACCTGAAGGACCTGCGAGCAACCCGAAGACGAGTTAGAAAATTAAGAAGGCATATGAGAGTAAAGAAGTGAAGGGGAAAGGAGTGGAGGGTGGCGATCAAGAGGGACTCTTCTGGTTGGACGTCCAAGAAGAGCTTCTAATGGGGTATCCCAGTTTTGGAGATGGACTACTTGCTTGCGTACAAAGAAGACACTCAAGGCCTCTCACCCCTCGATGTCCTGAAGGACAAAGGCACACTCTTTCTCAGAGTTCCAAGTCTAGAGACAAGGGCAATGAAGAAGAAAACTTCAAATTTTTTTTTTCATTTCATCAATCATCATTTACAAGAGGGTTAGGGCCTTTTTTATAAGCTTTAAGTCCTTATTTGAATTCAATTGAGAGGAGTTACAAAACATGATTCAAGGGGGTGCCCAAAATTTGAATTTGAACTCTTGAAATTTGAAACTCTCTTTTCTTGAAGCTTGGCCGACCTTGACTTGGTGGAAAGGCTTGATTCAGGGAGGAAAGAGAGGATGTTGTCTTCATGAATCAAGGGGGCACCCATTTGACTTTAGAATTCTTCCTTGGCCGACCATGATATTTGGAGAAAGGCTTGATATGTGGAGTGGGGTGGAGATGTTGTTGGCTTGGATCAAGGGGAGGTTTAATGGGGCATCTAACATGGCTTTAACTTTGAAAATTTCCATCTTGTCTAGGCCACCCAAAAGAGCTTGTTGAAGTGGCACCTCCCCATGCCACGTGGCACTGGTGATGTGGCACTCCATGAGCTAAAGTGGTGCTCCTAACTTGGCATAGAGAGATGGCTTGAATCATCTACAATTAGGCTTGACTTGATTGTCCACTTGTGGACCCTTCTTCAAACTAGCTTGAGCCCATCTTTAAATTGACTTGAGCTTGTGAACCAATTCGGCTAATTACAGGACCAATTGACCCTAACTTGACCAAATTGGCCAAAATATAAGAGTAAACCAAAAATTGAAACCAACTAGACAATAATTACATGACTCGAAAGCAAATTACTCAAGCTTTAAGCCTTATTACAGGACCAAAAAAGATTAAGAATCCTAATCAGAGATCCATAGAGGGTTGAGGAGCGTCTATCTAATCCTGTTACCAACACCACTCTCTTTCAATTTCAAGGCTTTTACCTTTATTATCCTTGTGAGATTGTGGGGAAACGGGATTGGGTCAGTTGGATGGAATTTGACTCAAACTTGGCCTATTTCCAAGGGTGCTAATCCTATTTGGTTCAGGTTGATGGATAATGGGTCCCCTCTGAAATCTCTCATAGTCCTTAACAATTTGGTAGGCTTGGTCTAGATCATGGACTTCTCTCAAAAATAATTCTCTTTGAATTTTCTCACGTAGGCCAGCTCAAAACCTAGACAAGGTTATAGCTCTAGACTCAACCACACTACATCTCATAACAAACTCATCAAATTTAGCATTGTACTCAGACACGATCTTATTTCCTTGACTCAATCTCTGTCATTGGTCTAAAAGTCTTTGTTCATAGGACATGGGTAGATATTTCTCTTTGAGTTTAATCTTTATGGCTCTCCATGTCACTATGAGTATGTCTTTTCTTTGGCAACATAAACACTCAACATTCCCCTAGTATAATCTAGCCTGTCGGATTAACCTATATTTGGCAAACTTAAATTTCCTCTCTTCCTTCTCTCATACCACTCAAAATACTGGTCCATGTCTTCCTCCCAGTCTATATACACCTTAGGATCTAAGTTTCCATCTAAAGTGGGTGCATCTAGATGAATGTTCCTAAGATTTCTTTCATCCTGGTCAACATAGTCTTGGTGTGGCCTTCTTTGGTGAGGATTAGGAGCAGGTTCATGGCATTTGACTCTAGGATGGAGGGGTGCCAATCTAGATGATTGTGGCTCAATAGGGGTCATGTGGGTCTCTTCAAAGGTCCCTATTCTTTCCTCCACTTGATCAATCCTATTGTTTAATTGTTTGAACTGCTCAGTCATAGTTCTCAATAGGGTTTCTAGATTTGGATCCATGGTGACACTGTGTTAGGTGTGAGAGGGTTGGTATGGAGTCCCTGATATAGTGGTCATGCAAAACAAAAGATTCGTTCTAGGGTTTGCTAGACCTAGAAGTTCAATGTAGTATGAATTGACTAAGTATAGATTAAGACTACAATTATCCTGTCAACTAGCTAGGTAAGAGGTGGGTTAGTAGGAGGCTACCCTTGCTTTTGCAGGGTTCTAATTAAATAACCACAAGTTTGCTTAAGGCATTTGCCATTTGACCCCTAGCCTTAGACACCAATCTCCAGAAGTAAGTAAAGAATTGATTCACACTAGTCCCAACACACTACTTGAGCTTGACCTGTTGGTGTCCCTTGTTCTAATTAGGTTTCTACTCAATTTTATTTAAGGCTTGGGTTTGATGTAAGATGAGGTGGGTTGTTTTTGGGCCAAGGAAAGGTGATGAAATCCTTCCCTTATCTTTTGATAGCATTTCCCTTATGATTTAGAATGAATGAAACATCACAACAACCTTAACTAATCAACAGAATTTAAAACTAGTTATTCAAAATTTAAATTTCTAATTTAAAATTTCTAATTTAAATTTCAAACTTAAATTTATAAATTTTAAATTTCAGAATTCAAAAATCAAAATTTTAAATTTTAGATTCCAAATTCCAAAATTTCTGTTGGGAAAATTTAAATTTAAAATGTGCCAGAAATTATGGGGTGTTCAATGTGCTAATAAGAAAAATTATGCAATTCGAGCAATCACTTTAGCAAATTCATGCAAGCACACATCAAGCAAGAAATTAGTACATCAAACTTTTAATCTAAGGATCTCACATTCAGCCATAGCTCATTACTCCAATAGGTCGTAACTGTATACTTTTGTATACCCACATAGGAGGCGTGAAACCTTAGATTAAAGAATGAAAATGATGCAAT
Organism: Areca catechu; assembly: GCA_021397845.1. Classification (NCBI taxonomy): domain Eukaryota; kingdom Viridiplantae; phylum Streptophyta; class Magnoliopsida; order Arecales; family Arecaceae; genus Areca; species Areca catechu. Next base: position 83,765,126 of record CM038052.1, read on the forward strand.
AATTTTTGAAATTTCAGATCTGAAATCTATGAGGGGGATTTTAGATCTAGTTTGAACTGGCAAATATTGATGTTGGATACTAAATTAAACTAAGATATGAATAATTATTAAATCAATTTTTAGATCTATGTCCTAACATGCAGAAATTTCAACATATATAGAAATTTCAGCACTTATGCATGCATGACCTAATCTACCATTCTCTGATACCAAGATTGATGGGGGATGAATACATGATTTTAATATAAAGAGAATAAGCAATTGAACTAAGTAATACTTCTAAACATATGATCAAGATTCAGCCATGATGGAGTAATGAAATGCACTAAAGAAGACTAATGTAGAACTATTTCGTATCCCATAGTGCAACTCTAATTTAAGTAAAGAAAGAAAGGACCTTCATGATTTAAAAATCATCTGATTAGGACAAACTCTATTTAAAATTTCAGACCTTAAAGGGAAGGAATGGATTTTTTACCAATAATAAACTTCCACAAATCTTGTAATGGGATCACTCTTCAACTCTCAAGATCGGCAACTGGATGAGCGAACTATTCCACCCCTGCAAGTAGAAGCTTCTTACTACTGGTTTGAAGGAAAGGAAGATGCCACCCTAGACTGGATACACCTTGGGATCCTGCAAGAAGAATCATTTGAAGCATGGAAGAGATTGGGAATAAATAAAGCAAGAACAGTGGAGATAGGAAAGGGAAGGAAAAGGCTTGATGGTGATTTCTTGGATGTTGGAAGATCCTGGTTGATGGAGACTTTCTAGAAGCTACACTAATGGTTGGGCCTCATGCCCTTCTCCCTCACGGAGTAGCAAAGCAAAGAGATTGCAATGGAAGAAAGAAGCTCTCAAAATCTCATTCATTTAATCATAATTACAAGAGGCATGGAGAAGGATTTTTATCAACTTTCAAGTGCCAACAACTCCCTAACAAAATGAGAGATTACATCCACAAAGAGAGGAGAGAAAAGTGGGAGTCCATTCTTGAAATTAAATTTTGAATGGCTTCATGCTTGGGCGCAAGTTGGAGTGGTTTCTTGTTGGAGAAAAGTAGGCATCCAACTTGAATTTGAAATCTCCCAAGGTGGCGTAGAGAATGATGTGGCAAGCTTGATTGACGTGGAGATGAGGTGGTAGTGGGGTCCTTTTTTCTTGGATGAGGTGCCTTGATGATGTTGCTTGATCTTGACTTTACTCCATCCAATGGTCCATTTGTATTGCTCCCTTGACTAAATGAAAATTGGACTTGACTTTTATTACAAGACTTGGAAGACTCATGAACTTAAAGAAAGAAAATTATAACTCAACTTGACTCTAATTACATGACTCATAACTTGGAACTGAAATTAACAAGACTAGAATTTAATATGACTTATTCATCTGCAATCCATAAGGAGTTGGTGTTGACATAGTTTGATTGAACTCTCTTTCTAATTTTGGTGTCTGCACCAGTTTCTAGGTTTAAAATTTTAAAATCCGGTCTTCTGCTATGCTACCAAAAAAAAATAGGAGGTGACTTCCATTATTATGTTATGCAATTGTATTTCATAGAAAGGATCAACTAATTCCATCATTGCATCTTTTTGCTCTCCCATCCTATTAAAGGGCATAGATGTTTCTAGCACACTACAGACTGGGGACATAGGTAAGTAAGGTAATGATAGAATTAGTTCATCCCACAAGTTTAATCACTTCATATATTTTTCTATTTTAGATAAATTATCTATATTGGTCTTTATGATTGTATAGAGTTGCTCTAAGACCATTCTTTTTTGGGAGTTAGAGTTGATTATTCAGAAAAAAATAGAGGATCATTAAAATTTTGAGTTAGGTATAGTCCCTCTAGGTTACTTTCAAGTTGACTAGGCAATTCACCTCCCTCTACTTTATTAAGTTCGATTAATCATTATTCAGTTTGATATATTAGCTTATCAATAAACTACTATTGGACTATAATTATTTGTTGAAATTGAGCAAACTTATCGACATCTAGGTTAGTCTGTAGAGGAGGTGGGTATGATGCTTGTGCTGAACCTTATCTTCAATAATGAGCTATAGGTAGTTAGAGAAGGTTGACATTGTAGATATGGCTGAACATAATATGGTGCATCTACAAACATGGATCCTTGAGTTGCCGAGATAACCACTGGATATGGTTGCCATGAAAAATTTGGTTAAGCCCCCCAACTTGAATTATAGGCATTAAAGTATAGATTATTTCCCGAGCTATAGGCCATTTGGATTTTATTTTGATAAACTTGGTCATACATAAACTCAAGAGGTCGGTACATGATTGGACATTCACTCACAAAGTGAGTGAGGCTCAAATAAACTTGGTATGCTAGAATAAAGGATACTCTACTATAATAATTTATGCTCTTGGCACTATTTAGCTTATCAAATTATTTTGATTATTCAGATATGCAATCAATATTTTAAGTCAAAGCAATCCTTATTTATATATATATATATTTATTATTATTATTTATTTATTATTTAAGAGGAGAGGTGAGATGAAGAAAGAAGAAAGATAGAAAAGAGTTCTAAAGATGAGGGCCCAAGGAGTTCTAGAACTAAGAGAGTGAAAATAATTAATTAGGGTTTGATGTTATTTACAAACAAGTTAGCATAACATGGACTCTCTATCCTAGGATTATCCTAAATCTAGACAGCTTCTAACTACCAAGGCCACCTTGGAGCCCTTCAAGTCATAAACTGACTAATCAATTGGCCAGGTAAGGGTAAGATTGGTAAGGATCCCCCTATTGCTTTCCTTAGACACTAATTAGATTGGCCAGGTTAGTCAGCAAAACCAATTAAAAATCACCTTTCTTCAGGGGTATATCTTCTTTGAACCCCTTTTCTAAATACTAGTCAATCGCCAATCTTGAACCAGTCTAACTCCACCAGATGCCTTGTCATATTGAGCTCGAGTTTCTCATGGACTGACATCTAGTTAATTTTAATTAAAAGAGTTGGATTAATACAGGATGCAAGGTGGTGCTTTATGGACCAAGGAAGGGTGATCAAATTTTCACTTTATATTGTTTATGGGTTGTTGTCCTTAAGATGTCTTATAAAAATAGGAGTTACAAAAAGAAAAGATATCTAAAACAAGTAGTAATTTTTAGGGATTAATTAGTTTCTCTATTTTAGTTAAGTGTTATGTGATGTTTTTGTTTTCTTTTTATGTTTTGTTAATTTAAGCAAAAAAAATAAAAGATAGGTTTTAAATTTGGTTAGGTAGATATGAGAGAAATAAAACTAAATTAGACTAGGAATATAAAGCAACTACAAGATATCAAATCTAATATTCAAAGAATATAATTAAAAAGTTAAGTAATTTTTTCCTTTTTAGGTTATTGAAAAAGAAAAAAACTAAAAAAGAATTTTTTTTTATATTAGTTTGAAAAGAAAGAAACTAGTTAAAAGTAAACAAAAATAATTTTTTTCTATTTATATTAATTGAAAAGGAAAAGAAAAATAAAAAAAGAAAATAAATCTAATCAAAAGAAGTTTTTAGGTAGATCTTTTTAAAAAATTGACTAATTAAAAGAAACAAAAAAAGGAAATTTTTTGCTTATTATGAAAGGGAAAAAATTAATTAAAAGCAACTAAAAAAAAAAATTAATCTAAGGTTAAGGTTGATCTCACCAAAATTGTAGATGACTTTCCTTCTATTTTTTTTTATTTTTTTTTTAAAAAAAGAAAATTTTAGTAAACTAAATTTATAATAAATCAAAGAGATAAAAAATATTAGCATTCATGCCTTGCTTGGCAACAGTGTGAAAAACTTGATAGGTCACGGTATTATCATTAAGACACCATGATTATAAGTTTAAATATGTGACTTCTAATAAATTAAAAATAAGTAAATAGTAGCAAGTCGAGTTGAATCTATGGAGAAGGCAATGCGTTTTAATGATTTAAAGTTTTTTATTTTCAAAAAAGAGAAGAATAATATTTTGAGTTGAAAAATAAAATTTAAAAGTATAAAAAAAAATTAAAAATAAGAATTTAAACTCAGTATGTTTGATCTGCAAATTAGATGTTTGCATCTATCAACAAGAAAAGTAAAGGACATAAATTTAAATTGCATGGAAATAAATTTTGTATAAATTAAAACTTGAATCTAATTACAAAGAATTAAAAATAACAACTAAATAATCTAAGAAAGCAACAACAAAGCATCCGAAGTTGATTAGCACAGCCTCCTTGGGAAGTTGGTTGATGTCACTTTACCTTCTTCCATCATATTGAGCGAACTGGGCTTCTTCTTCTTCTTTCTCTTTGGATCTTGATCTTGGACATAGAATAGACTTGAAGATAGTGTAGGAATAAAACTCTCTTCTAAGAAACTTCACTCTTAGAAGCCAACTCGCAACCCAAGCTATGCCATCTATTCAATGTCATACCCAATCTCTAGGATCTTCTTTTCATATGGCCTGGGGTCCATTAAATAGAGCTTGGTGGAGGCAAAATTAATGTAGGACTGGGATTACACTTCTGATAGAACTCCTAGAATTATTCTGGATGTCAAATTATCCAAATCAAGTTAGATCAAGCAAGAGCCATCGAATCTATTTATTTGGATTGTTGTGGGCTTTTGATTATGCTTGGTGGCCCTTCTCAAGTCTAGAATCACCTATCACCATTGGATCCTATCTCTAATTACCTTTTAGCTATTGGATTTAGCCTACAAGTCTTCATCAGGTGGGGAGTCTCTTTAACCATCAGATCATAAGGATGAAGGCGGCAAAGAATGGTGGTGATGGATGAAGATTGGTGGCTCAGGATCTTGGGATAGGGAGGAGCAACGATAGGCCAGCGATGATGGGTGATCACAGTGGTGGCAAGGAAGATGGCAAAACTAAGGAAGGATGGTGCGATACCGGTCCATGGTGGAAGTCTACGGACCAAGCACCGACATGGAGAAGGGAAGAGTGGCGTCGATGGACAAGAAGGAAAGGAAGGAGAAAGGAAATGGCTGGCAAACTCAAATGGGGCACCATGGAAGATGGTGACGGTCATGGGTAGAGGGTAGATGCAAGCAACATCATCTTAGTCCAGTAAATCAGAATAGAGAAGAATAGTGAGGATGGGGATGATAGATCTGGTAGAAGAGGATGACAACTTGGTGTCTTCAAGAATAGAGAGGATGAAGGCAATGGCACTAGGCAATGACCATGGCGGATGGTGAAACTGGCTTGGGGTGGTGACAATGACGGAACGGGCGTAGGAGATGGCAGTGTGCCCATTGGTGGCAGTGTGAAATAGGGAGTGGGGTGGCATTGGGTGGCTTCTCCAATTGGCAAGGAAGATGCTAGTGGCATCTCGGTGGCCATAATTCCTCCATGGTCCATGGCTCCGAGCCATGGACCAAAAACAATGGTTGCTAGTGGACCATTTAAGCTTCTATAGACCAAGAGCCATAGACCAAAAATAATGGCTATTGGTGGACCATTTAAGCTTTTATAGACCAAGTAGTCGACCCATGGTGGACTAGCTACTTTAAAATCTGTGCATAATTTGATTACTATGATTTTTCTTGATTTTAGGTTTATTTGAACTTTGATCTGCATGCCATTTGATTCATTGGATTCTACAATTTAAGCTCTTCATGTTGACAAGTTTTTTAATCAGTAATCTAATCAATTTTCTTAGATTTTGAAGATTCAAAAATCTCTGTCAATCTTAATGTACCTACCAAAGAGGAAAAATTTATTAAATATTTTAATAAATGCATGATGCTTTGCTTCAACATCTACTTGTCATAAATGCACACTAATTTCATAGTTTTCAAAATTATTTTAAAAATACTTAATTTTGTAAGAAAATCTAGTTTTGTTATGAAACTAAGAATTTTATAAATTGTTAGCACCAATTGTTACTTAAAATACATAAAATAAATATATAAATATGTGATTCATTAATGGGTCTACAGATCTAGTAGACCACCTACACGGCTTCAAAATAATGATGCTCTCACATGGAGCCACTGATGCAGTGTTGTATCATGCCATCCCTTCTACTGTAAAAAAATTGGCAAAATATTAGTATTATAGCTTGAAACCAGGTCCCATCCACTCCTTTGACTAAATGAGCTCATCTTTTATTTCTCATTTTGCTAGTAGCTGGAAGCTGTGGCACAGTTCTGACTTCATGATTCACATCAAATAAAAAGGAGAACCCCTTAGGTCTTATGTAAGTCAATTTAACGAGGTGGACCTCGAGGTTTATAACCTCAATCATTCGATCGCCATGGCCACCATGAAGTGTCGTCTTCACCAGTGTCCCTTTCTTTTTTCTCTAAAAAAGAAACCATCAACGAGTTTTTCTAAAATGCTTACCAGGGCTGAGAAATATGCACATGTGGTGGTGTATGGTGCTCATGATCTACCTATTATTCCACCCACTCTAACTCCTGCTCCTACCATTGCTTTGCTACCTACTTCGGTGCTCAAAGTATAACCTCCAACCTCACGGTTTCCCTTGAGAAGAGAAGACTGAGAGAAAAAATTGAGAAGCTAGTTGCCCCTACGACATAGAAGGACGTTCCCCAATATTTGATGCCTTTGAAGTCCTAACCTGCTTGGTGTTCCACCACCATGGAATTTTAGCCATTACACCCCTCTAAATACCCTGTGTGCCCAAGTCCTAATGCAAATTTAGGTGCAGTTGACTGAAGCCAAGAAGATGAAATTGAAGCTCAAATGAAAGAATCAGAACAACTATTGCCTTTATCACCAAGACCATGGCTATAACATAGAAGAATGTATATGACTCTAGGATAAAATATAGAAGCTTATCCATCATGGTAGGCTAAACTGGTTCTTTTAGGATTGAGGAGAAAGACATGATGATCCAGTCCCATGTCTACCTGAACCATCATCGAGAGTGAAGAGCTTGCCGATTTACCTACCAGAGATGATGTCAACATGATTGCTGGAGGACTAGAGGAAGAAGTCAAAACCAGCAACCTGAAAAGGAGTCTTGTTGAAGCCATAACTTTTGCTATAGCTAATACAAATGGAACTCAATATCCCCACCATGATCCCATTATCATAACTCTTAATATCGATGACTGTAATGTCCACTATGTACTTATGGATACTAGAAGCTCGATAGATGTTTTATTTTATGATGCTTTCTTAAAGATGAATATCCTCATACAACAACTAAGAAAAGTAGATGCACTAAAAACTAGATTCTCGAGAAAACTGATCCCAATTGACGGTATTATCACTTTGCCTATGATAGTGGAAAGTAACCCCTGATGTTTCCAAGAACATCTCACCTTTATAGTGATAAAAACACCTTCGACCTACAATGTTATATTCAACCAATAGTCCCTACTTATTACTTATTAATGAGGTTTCCCACACTTTGTGGAGTGGGCATACACTTATGTTCCTTATGAAAATTAAGGAGTATAGTGTACCAGGTATTCCTCTATAATCCTGAATTATTGTTTATTAGTTGTCATGGTCAAGCGGTTCTTGGGTCTACGGTATCGTTGATTAGGGTTTCAATAATGAAATTTTTGAAACTCAGTCTTTTGCTGTATCATTCTGAAACCCAACAGTGGAACTAAAGTCATCTTGATTCATGCAATTAGTAGTCATTTAGGTGTTAATTATTTGCTTTGCTATGACTCTTACATGATTAGCCATATTATATATGTGATAAGTTATGCTCTAAGTAACTGCTTCGGATTAGGTTAGTCACCATGGCCGTCCGATCATAGGAACTAAGTAGGGTTTAAAGGCCGTCTCTTCCCAATCACTTGGATCTCCTATAATATGTTGGGGTGCCACTGTGGCCTTATCCCATGAACAAGCAAGGTGAACAGATTGTTATTTTAATCATGCTATAGTTATGACTATTAGGGTTAATATGCTTATTTGATGGAATATGTGTCATATTGGCATAGTTAATAGGATGTGTTTGAGACCATCAAAGCCCTCATAAAAATTATATTTAGTCATAGTGTTATATAAAACTTAATGAAAATCCTTTTTTTAGGATTTGATTGATCGATTGGTGTCTAAGGAAAGTTGTTTTGGAAAGGTAAAGAGAATGTGGTTTTTAATTAGTTTTTTTACTTACCTGGCCAAAATTATTTGGTATCTATGGCAAGAATGAGGGTACTCCCAGACCTCTTCCACTTACCTAGCCAATTCAATTAATTTAGACCTTAGAATTGGAAATGCTAATTGATTTTAAACATAATATAATTTGCCTTCCTTAATGCCAAGCCAAATTTATATCAAAACTATAGTAGGTTTGTTGAGCAAACTCAAGGTTTACTATTAGGGTTTGATAAAAAAAATTTAACAAGATGTATTTTATGCTTTATAGTATGCTTGATAATGTTACTTTGTTGAGAAAACTCAAGGGTGACATTATTCAATGATGACTATATAATGACCGGTCCGACTAAACAAGATAATATGGTTTGTTGTGCAAACACAAGGCTGTAAGTGTCTTAGAGGAAAGTATTATGTTGAAAATTGTAAGGGATGCAATTGGAAAAGAATTTTCTATCCTTGAACTTATAAATATTTGTTGTGCAACACAAGACATTTATAAGAAACTAGGATCCCAACCCCACTAAAAAACTAGATATTGGTTTCTTGGTTACTATAGTTGAGGGTTATGGTATTCGAAAAAAATAGTAAGAGACATAATTAGATATAAAGTCCTTATCTAATTATGATTATTATTTTAAGTGGTTTACTTATATATTATTCTTATCGGACTGTAGATTTAAATTAATGGCTTCATCATCATCGCTGCAGGGTCTACTAGATGCTAATAAACTGACCGGACCAAACTATATAGACTGGTTGAGGAACCTAAGAATAGTACTTGCTCAGGAAAAAGTATCCTACACCCTCGATTCTCTAAATCCAGATTCGATTAGAGATGATGCTACAGAGGATGAAAAGGCCACTTATAGAATGTGGCAACATGATAACTTGACTATCAAGTGCATCATGTTAGCCTCGATGAGCAATGAGCTATAGAGGCAACATGAAGATATAGACCTCAATCCGTACTACTCAATCTCAAAGAGCTATATAGAAAGCATAGTAGGACTACTAGATATAAGATATCGAAGCAGTTGTTTCAGGCATGTATAAGTGATTGCTCACCCATATAGGTCCATGTTCTTAAGATGATCAACTTAATCACCTGATTATGTCAATAAGGTTTTATCATGGATGAGGAGCTTAACCAGTTTTTGATCTTGCAATCACTCCCATATTCTTACTCTTAGTTTTTCATGAATTACCACATGAACAAACTGAACCTTTTTTTACCAGAGCTGCATAACATTCTTAAGATAACTGAGAGCCACTTCAAAGGTAATAAGGCTCATCATGTTTTTCTAGTTGATGGAAAAAAGAAAGGAGAATGAAGAAGGGTTCAAGGAGAAAGCTGAACCTAAAGAAGAGCATCAATAAGAGGAAGAAGGCAAATAGGTCTTCAAATAATGGATCCTGTTTCTTCTGTGGTAAGAAGTTATATTAGAAGAAGAATTACAAGGCGTACCTTGCAAGTCTGAAGTAAGATGCCAGTAGAGTATCAAGAGGTTTGTTTATGATATAAACAAACTTATCATTGAGTTCTTCAATTTATGATTCATGGGTATTGGATACCACATGTGGGTCTCATATCTGGAAGTCATTACAGGGGCTATAGAGACCTAGAAGCTTGAAGGAGGGTGACTTAAAGCTGTTCGATGCAAGTGGTGAACCCTTTCAGGTTGAAGCTATTAGCACCAATCTCTTGTTATTTCTTTACCTTTGTTGCTAAAACAAGGTTATTAAATAAACTTGATGAGCCATGGGTGTTCGATTTTATTTTCAAAAAAATTCTTTGGTCATGGTACATTTTTAATGGTCTTTTGATTCTGTCACTCAATGATGATGTTATGCTTGTTAAGAAAAAGAAGAGAAAGAGAGATGATGTGAATGTCACTTATCTCTAGCATTGTCGTTTAGGTCATATCAGTGAGTCTAGGATAAAAAAGTTGTACAAAGATAATTTCTGTGAACCTTTTGACTATGAATCATTAGGAACTTGTGAATCTTGCCTCATGGGTGAAATGACCAAGTATCCATTCACTAGACATGGAGAAGGGCAACTGAGTTGTTAGGGTTAATACATTCAGATGTATGTGGACCTATGTCAACTTAGGCTAGAAGAGGATATTCTTATTTCATCATATTTATTGATGATTTATCTAGGTTTGGATATGTGTATCTCATGAAACATAAATCCAAAGCCTTTGATAAATTTAAAGAGTATTAAAATATGGTTGAGAATCAAACTGAAAAAAGTATTAAAGTCCTCCGATCTGATCGAGGTGAATACTTATCAAGTGAGTTTCTTAATCATCCTAGAAAAAATGGTATTCTCTTTGAATGGATCCCTCCATATACACCATAATTAAATGGTGTAGTAGAAAGTAGGAATTGTACCTTGTTTGACATGGTAAGGTCCTTGATGTGCTTCACAGATCTTCCAATATCTTTCTGGGGATATGCCTTAGAAACTATTGCATATGTATTAAACTAGGTACCATCAAAATCAATACCTAACACTCCATATAAATTATGGAATAGCAAGAAACCAAGTCTTAAACATCTTAAGATTTGGGATTATCTAGCTTATGTTAGAAAGGAATTTGGACATAAACTAAGTGCAAGGGCAGAGAAATGTAGGTTTATTGGTTATTCTCAAGAGGGTATTAGATACCTATTTTATCATCCTACTAAACAAAAGGTCTTTGTTAGTAGGCATGCCATTTTCTTGGAAAAAGAATTTATCCAAGAAGAAGGTAATGAAAGAATAATTGAATTGAGTGAAGTTCAAAATGAACAAACTCAAGTTCCTCAACTAGAAATACCAATTGATCAAGTACAACCACAACACACACCTCCTCTCCATAGGTCAGAAAGAGTGCAAGAAGCACCTCCTAGATATAGTTTTATGATTGAAAACAATAATGAAACCAGAATCATTGAAGATGATGATCCACTGGCCTATATAGAAGAAGTCATGAGTAAGGACTCTGACAAATGGCTCAGTGCCATGAGATCCAAAATGGACTCCATATAAGATAACCAGGTTTGGACCTTGGTTGACCCACCTGAGGGAATTACCCTAATAGGGTACAAATAAATCTTCAAGAGGAAGATTGGAGTAGATGGGCAAATAGAAACCTACAAGGCTAGGTTGGTGGCAAAAGGTTTGAAACAAAAGCAAGGTATCGACTATGATGAAACTTTTTTGCCTTTTGCCATACTCAAGTCCATTAGGATTATGCTTGCCATTGCTGTACACTATGATTATGAGATCTGACAAATGGATGTTAAGACTGCCATTCCTCAATGGGAATCTTGAGGAAGAAGTCTATGTCATAGCTAGAGGGTTTGGTCTCAAGTGGGAGACCAAACCAAGAATGCAAGCTTAGAAAATCTATTTATAGATTAAAGCAAGCATCAAGGAGCTGGAACATTCATTTTGATGAAACTATGAAAAAAATTGGTTTTATCAAGAATACAGATGAGCCATGTTTGTATAAGAAGACAAGTGAGAGTGCCATTATCTTCTTGGTTTTGTATGTGGATGACATACTTATCATTGGAAATGATATTCCAATGATGCTGTTAGTTAAAACATGGCTGTCAAAATGGTTTTCCATGAATGATTTGGGATAAGCATCCTATATTCTAAGAATAAAGGTCTATAGAGATAGATCTAAAAGGATGCTAGGTATATCCCAATCCAAGTACATAGACTTAATATTAAAGAGATTCAATATGGAGGAAAGTAAGAAGGGTTACTTGCCCATGTGTCAAGGCATACACCTATCTAAAAAGATGTCACATAAGACTCTAGAAGAAAGAGATAGGATGAACAAAATCCCTTATGCTTCGATAGTGGGATCAATTATATATGCAATGCTAAGTACTAGGCCTAATGTTGCTTATGCTTTAGGCATAATAAGCAGGCTCTAGGCTGATGCAGGGGAGGATCATTGAAAAGCTGTGAAAAATATTCTTAAGTACCTGACAAGGACTAAGGATGTTTTTCTAATATATGGAGGATTGGATCTAAAACTAGAAGGCTATACAGATTCAAGTTTCTAATCAGATCGAGATGCTAGTAAATCTATATTAGGATGTCTTTACTCTGAATGGAGGAGCAATGAGTTGGGAGAGTACTAGTAGCTAACTAGCTAACTCAGTCATTGAGGTAGAGTACATAGCTGCAAGTGAATTTACAAAGGAAGATGTGTAGATGAAAAAATTTATCATGAAATTGGACAAATAACCAGTACCATTGTATTGTGATGACACTAGAGCTGTTGCACAAGCGAACGAACCAAGGTCTTAACATAAGTCCCAACACATACTGAGATGCTTCCACCTCAATTGAGAAATCATTGAAAGAATGATGTGGTGGTAAAACGAGTTTATACAAAGAATAACATATCAGACACATTCACTAAGGCACTTCTTCTACAGCAGTTAGATTGCCATCTAGATTGTATAGATATTAAATACAAGGGTGATCAGCTTTAGTGAAAGTGGGAGATTGAAAGAATTATGCCGTGAATGCCAATCATAGTTATTGTATCAGTGGCATTTTTTTATTCTCTTAACTTAAGATTGATATTAATGAAGGCAATTTTTGATTCATCATATGCTATGTCTTATGTTTTAGTTATAAGATTATGATGAACCCTATAGATTAGGGCAATCATTTTAGGGTTACAAGGATAACAATGAGACCTAAAATCTATAACCATAATCTAGAATTTTCCTAGTCATAAGATCATCGATTTGGGGATCAATGAATTTGAATAGACTAGCACATCCTATGTATGCTCAATGGAGAGGGTAGTTGGTCTCATGACCACTTGTGTAGTGATACTAATACAAGGATATGGGTGCTCATTAGGTTATGAGTTCACTGAACTGATCCACCTTGCGAATAACTTATGGAGACCTTATTACTGATCAAAAGATGGTTCTCATAATGGGAGTTGTGCAAGTGATCCTTAGACCTGAGATCACCATGGTTTCTTATGCACATAAAGCCATATTTTGGTTCATACTCATTCACGAGAAAGAATCATTTATCGGGTGTTCTCAAATATGGTGGATTATGCACAAAGGATGTGAGTGGATCAACAAGAAATTAGTCACTCCTAGTAAGAGGAGGATTTGTCCCATATAATCTCTTTAATTGCTAACTCAGAAAGTCTTTGATCAAAGTAAGATGAGATTATGAAGGATTTTTAGTCTTTCATCAATTGAGTTTTTACTATCGAATTGAGATTTGATAAGATTAATTGCTAGGGTTTGATAATTCTCCATATCAATCACTTATTCACGATAAAGGGAGATCGAAGGATAGAATTGCAAGGTAACTTTTCACTGAAGGGTATTTTCATAATTTCTATCAAATTTCTTATCTTCTAAGTAGGCATGATATATTGTTAGATGTTAATCATGTCTTGTAGGTTTTCATGAATCAAATTGGATGGATTCATGAGTTAATTTTAAAATTGATTTAAATTGGCTAACCTGGGATTAGCTTGATTTAACCTAATTAGGTCAATCGATTTTAATTAGATCAAAATAGCTTGGACCTAGACCTACTACTGACTAGATGTAGATCCCAATGGGTCACACACATTACGGAATTGGTCAAGGAAGTCAATTGTATTTTTATTAGGATCACAGGATCCTAATTGACTAGCTAAGTAACATACTAACATTTGTTGGCTAGCTTAACTCCTAACCTAATTAGATTGGGTTTAAATGCTTGCTATTTGGGCTAACCAATTTGAGTTGGACCTAAATTTGGTTGAGCCTTAAGTGGGGTAGCCAAATTAGGATTTGTCCTAATTTATCAAGCCTTATCCATTATTTAAACCAAGAGCCCCGAGGTCATGGGACTCTTGGCACCATTTTGGCATGCGCACAAACAAAGGGGTGCCTAAGGACCACGAGTCCTTCTACAAATTAATCACCTTTTAGGTGATAAGGCATAGCCCCTATCCTATGTAATGGATGTCCATTTGGCTAGAATTGACTAGTCAAATCATGTAAGAAAGGGCGTAATTTGGTGAAGGAATGGAATGCTTAATATATATATATGGTGCATGGATAAGGAAAAGTCATTCTACCTGTTAATCACTTTTTCAAAAAAATCCTCTTCATTTGATATGCTTATTGTGATGTGGGACCTTGTCTTAAATATGAAATTAAGAGATTAATTATTAGATTTTATTGTAGAGTTGCGATAAGCAACTCTTGGCGCATAAAATTAATGAAATGGTTTTTCACTTTACACCTTTCTGCTAAGGGACTCATTTTGATTAAAGAATTTTATCTGATATGTTAAATATCAGATAAGCAGCTAATGAAAAGGTGTATCAGGTGCCTACTCTCTTCCTTTTTTCAAGCTTCAGTGATTGAAGCCAAGGCATCTGAAAATTGTCCGGATAATTCTCTTCCTTCTCTTATTAGGATAAGTCTATTATTTTAAAACAAGTATGCATTTTAAGACAAGGGCTTAGGAAGAGAACTTGAAAGAATAATAGGATAGTATGAGAGATTTCAAAGAGTTCTTTGAGTGCCCTATAGGAGGGTAAGGGTTCCAACAAAGGGAGAAAGGTCACTAAAAGAAGAAAAGCTACCTAGAGGAGTCCTAGTCAAATAAGCATGCTCGATAGGAGTGCTTTCTTGGTCCGGTTCCTATGTGGATTACCTCTGGAGGACATACACTTATTGCCTTATAAAAATTAAGGAGTATGGCATATCAGGTATTCCTTTATAACCTTAAATTATAATTTATTAGTTATCATGGTCAAGTGGTTCTTGGGTCTAGGGTTTTGACCAATTAAGGTTTCAATAATAAAATATTTGAAACTCGGTCTTTTGCTACATCATCCTGAAACCTAACAATGGTATCAGAGCCATCTTGATTCATGTAATTAATAATCATTTTAGTGTTAATTATTTGCTTTGCTATGACTTTTGCATGATTAGTTCATATTACATATATGATATGTTATGCTCTTAGTAACTGCTTCGAATTGGGTTAGTCACCAAGGCCATCCGATCATAGGAGCTAAGCAAGATTTAAAGGCCCTCTCTTTTCATTCACTGGGATCTCCTATGATGTGTTTGGATGCCGCTGTGGCCTTACGTGAAAACCCCCGAGAACCCAACCCTATTTATAGATCTCAGAGGGGTGTCATCTCGAAACAACGCAACCCTCTGAAACCCCAGGGATCACGATCCCTCATTCCTCATGCATCCCCTCAACCAAAAATCATGATTCTCTGATTTAATTTTCGTTTTTCCGACGAGGAGGACTCTCAGAAAAACTTCAGGAAGAATCACGACTTTTGGAGACGGATTTGCGACCGAAAAGCGACGGATGTTTTCCTTAATTTTTTCTGGCCATCAGATCCAGATCCAAGGGTGCCAGACAAGGATCTGAATCACCCCTTCTCCAGATATTTCTCCGACGATTATTTTCTTTCTCACGCGTTTTAAGAGAAGTCCACGCGCGTGGACTCTCTTTCTTGGCGCGCGCGGGTGAGAAAAGGGAGGGACCGGCTTGGACAGAGAGTCTCAGTGAACTAAATTCACTTGGGTTCAGTCATGGGTTAGCCCAATGTCCTAAAAAATAAATTGGACCTTAATCTGGTTCAATTAGAACCCAATTAAGCGCAATTCAGAACCAAATTCGAATCTGATTCGAATAGAAATTTGGTCTGCAACACATGCTAGTGTGTTTATCCTGCAAACATGATTTAATTCCAAATTAAATCCTTCATCAATTTTCTTTTGTGTGTGACCCATTGGGGTCCACACCTAGCCAGCAGTAGGTCCGAGTTCTATTTGACTTAATTCGGTTAGATCTCAACTAAGCCGATTTAGGTCAACTCAAACTAGCTCGACTCGGTCAATTAGAATCTAATTCAAATTAACTGATTTGAATTACCATGACTCAATCATACCTACAAGACAAGATTGATGTCTAGCAACGTATCATGTCTACCTGGAAGATGTGGAATTTTGGTGGAATTACCAAAATACCCTTCAGTGGTGAGTTACCGGGCAATTCAGTCCTTTGATCAACTTGCATCCCGAATATGATTATGAATATGGATACTTGTCAAATCCAATTTCATATTCATCCCTAGCTCAATCTTTATAATGATGATTCATTAATTAACCATTAGAAATAACTCTAATGTTCATACTTTGATCAAAGGTTTCCTGAATCCATCATTTGAAATTAGCTGGATGCTATTCCCTCTTACTAGGGCTGATCAATTCCTTGTTGACCTACTCACAACCTCCATATACAATCCACCATAACCAGTATCACCTCGTGCATGACTCAGTGTCATGATTGATTGCGAACCAAGTATGGATTCATATATATAAGGTACTATGGTAGTCTCAGGTCAAAGGACCACATGCACTACTCCCACTATGAGATTATCTATTGACAAACAGATAAGGTTCCATTAGATATTCTCAATCTGGATCAATTCAGTGAACTCATTCTCTAATGAACACTCACATCCTAGTATTAGTGTCAAACACAAGTGACTTTGAGATCAGTCACCCTCATTACAAACATATATAGGATGTGCTGGTCTTGCCGGAAACATTGATCCCCAACTCAATGTCCCATCGACCAGGAATATTTTAGATTAGGATTTTAAGGCTTTAGGTCTCACTGGTATGATCTCATCATAACCCTAGAACCATAGCCCTAATCTATGGGGTTCATCATAAAATAAAAAGACACAGTAAATGATGAAAATAATGCCTTTATAAAATGTCAATTCATTGATTTTGGATCAAAATTACAATATTTCAATTGGCTTTCAGGGCACAATCTTTCAATCTCCCACTTGCACTAAAGCCAATCGCCTTTAAATCTTAACCCCATACAATCAAGGTGGCGATCAAACTCTCGCTGTGATAGAGCCTTAGTGAACGGGTCTGCTACGTTGTTCTTCGTTTCTACCCTTTTAATGCAGACTTCTTATCTTTCGACAATCTCTCGAACGAGATGGAAGCGTCTCAGAATGTGCTTTGATTTGTGATGAGCTCTTGGTTCCTTTGCTTGAGCAACAGCCCCCGTATTATCAGTAAAGTGATACTGGACCTTCAATCTCAGGAACTACGCCCAACTCTGATATGAACTTCTTCATCCAGACAGCTTCCATGGCAGCTTCACTAACAGCAATGTACTCTGCCTCAGTTGTTGAGTCAGCTACAGTTTGCTGTTTAAAACTTTTCCAGCTTACAGCTCCTCCATTAAGGGTAAAAACATACCCAGATATAGATTTGCTGCCATCTGGATCTGATTGAAAACTAGAATCTGAATAAGCTTCTAGTTTAAGATCAGATCCTCCGTATATTAGAAAAATATCCTTAGTTCTCTTAAGTACTTAAGAATATTTTTCATAGCCTTCCAATGATCCTCTCCTGAAACAGCCTGAAACCTGCTGGCTATACCTAAGGCATATGCCACATCAGGCCTAGTACATAACATAGCATACATAATAGACCCTACTGCCGAAGCATAAGGTACCGAATTCATTCTATTTCTTTCTTCAGGTGTCTTAGGAGACATCTTCTTAGAAAGATGTATGCCATGACCAATAGGTAAGTAACCTCTTTTACTTTCCTCCATGCTAAATCTTTTTAGCACTTGGTCAATGTACCTAGACTGGGATAAACCTAGCATCCTCCTAGATCTATCTCTATAGATCTTGATGCCTAGTATATAAGATGCTTCTCCCAAGTCTTCATGGAAACTGTTTAGATAACCATACCTTGACCGATTGTAACATTGGGATATCATTCCCAATGAGGAGTATGTCATCTACATACAGAACCAGAAAACTATGGCACTCCCACTAGTCTTCTTGTACACACAAGGTTCATCCTCATTTTTGATAAAGTCAAATTCTTTGACTGTCTTATCAAATCGGATGTTCCAACTCCTAGATGCTTGCTTTAATCCATAAATAGATTTCTTTAGCCTACATACCTGATTAGGTTTAGTCTCCAAGATAAAACCTTCTGGCTATGACATATAAACCTCTTCCTCAAGGAAACCATTGAGGAATGCAGTTTTCACATCCATCTGCCATATTTCATAATCATGATATGCTGCTATAGCGAGCATGATCCGAATAGATTTGAGCATGGCAACAGGAGAAAATGTTTCATCATAATCTATTCCCTGTTTTTGTCTGAAACCCTTATCCACTAATCTGGCTTTATAAGTTTCTACTTGGCCATCTGCCCCAATCTTTTTCTTATAGACCCATTTGCATCCAATAGGGTTAACACTCTCTGGGCATCAACCAAAGTCCAGACTTGGTGACATACATGGAGTCCATTTCGGATCTCATGGCTTCCAGCCATTTGTCTGAGTCGCTACTTATGACAGCATCCGTATATGTTAGAGGCTCATCATTATCAATGATTCGGGCTTCATTATTTTCAATAATGAACCCATACCTTTCAGGTGCATGTCGCACTCTATCAGACTTATGGATAGGAGTGGAGTGTTCAGGTTCTATACTAACTGTGTTATGATTTTGTTGAGATGTATCTACTTGTTGAACTTCTTCAAGTTCAATATTTCTCCCACTGCCCTTTTGTAGGATGAATTCTTTTTCTATAAAAATGGCATGCCTACTGACTAAACCTTTTGTTCAGTAGGGTGGTAGAATAGATATCCTATACTATCTTTGGGATATCCAACAAATAGATATTTTTCTGCTCTAACATCAAGCTTTTATCCAAAATTCTTTTGACATAAGTTGGACATCCCATATCTTAAGGTGCTTAAGATTGGGTTTCTTTCCCCTCCATAACTCATATGGAATGGTAGATACAGATTTGGATGGTACTCTATTCAAAATATTAGCCGCTATTTCCAAGGCATATCCCCAGAAAGAAATAGGTAAGTCTGTGAAGCACATCATGGACCGTACCATATCTAATAAAGTATGATTTCTCCTTTCAGCAACACCATTTAATTGTGGTGTGTAAGGAGGAGTCCATTCAGAGATGATTCCCTTTTGTTTAAGGTGATCAAGAAACTCGGTGGATAAGTATTCACCTCCTCTATCTGATCGAAGGATCTTAATACTTTTCCCCGTTTGTTTCTCTACCATACTTTGATACTCTAAAAATTTTCAAAAGCTTCGGACTTATGTTTCATTAGATACACAAATCCATACCTTGAAAAATCATCAGTGAATATGATGAAATATGAGTATCCACCCTTGGCCTGAGTTGTCATAGGTCCACATACATCAGTGTGTATGAGTCCTAATAACTCTGTTGTCCTTTCATTATGTCCACTAAATGGAGTCTTGGTCATTTTACCCATGAGACATGATTCACAAGTTCCTAATGATTCATAGTCATAAGGATTAAGGAATTTTTCCTTGTATAACTTGTTAATCCTCTACTCACTAATATATCCAAGACGACAGTGCCAAAGTAAAGTATTGTTACTTCATCACTTTTTCGTTTATTACTAACATGTAGTATATGTCATCAGAAGATAAAGTTAAGAGACCATTGCAAAATATGCCATTAAATATTATTTCATTAGAAAAACTGATTGAGCAGCCACTGCTCATTACATTCATAATATATCCTTGTTTAAGTAACAAGGGTACATATATGATGTTTCTAATGATTCTAGGCATAAAATAATAATTTTTTAACTCTAAAATATTCCCAGAAGGTAGCTTCAACATATAAGTCCCTACAGCTTCTGCTTGGATGGAATCTCCTCCAGCACGTGGAGCTCGAAGTCGCCTTCCTTCAAAACTCTAATATTCTGTAGTCCCTGCAATGATTTGCAGATATGATGACCACAAGCAGTATCCAATACCCAAGAGTTTGAATTAGAAGAGTCTAATGACAAATTTCATGTATCTCATACATACCTTTGGTGCATCACTAGCACCAGGCTTCACACTTGCAAGGTAAACCTTGCAGTTTCTTTCCAGTGACCCGGCTTACCACAATGAAAGCAGGTCATTTGTCCGGAGGCCTTCTTTCCTTTCTTTTTCTTGATGCCCCCTTTTGGGTTTAACCTCCTCTTGGAACCCTTTTTGCCTATTTTCTTCTTGTTTACACCATCTACAAGAAGAAGTGGAGCCTTATTTTTCTTTAAATGGCTCTCTGCTGTTTTTAACATATTCAACAGCTCAGGTAAGGAAGTGTTAAGTTTGTTCATATGATAATTAAGAACAAACTGTGAAAATGACTCTGGGAGTGACTACAGGATTAAATCCTGATTCAACTCCCCATCCATAACAAAACCTAATTGACCCAATCGGGTGATTAGGTCAATAACCTTTAATACATGGTCTTGTACGGATGTACCTTCTGTCATCCTTGCACGGAATAACTGCTTAGATATTTCATATCTTGCAGTTCGACTATGTTCTCCATAAAGTTCTTTTAAATTGAGCAATATGGAGTTTATGTCCATGCTTTCATGTTGCCTCTGTAACTCATTGGTCATAGAGGCAAGCATTATACACTTGACAGTAAGTGAGTCATTTTGCCACGTGTTATATGTGGTCTTATCCTCTTGCGAGGCATCTTCCCCTAATGGTTCCAAGGTTGGGGTATCAAGAATATAAGAAATTCTTTCTTGGCTGAGTACTATCTTCAGGTTTCTCAACCAATCAACATAGTTTGGTCCAGTCAATTTATTTGCATCAAGAATGCTACGGAGTGAGAGTGAAGATGCCATTTAATCTACATTAACAAACAACATTACATAAGCAAACAATCAATGTTGACAAAACATAATTAAATTAGGACTTTAACTTAATTATGTCTCCCACTATTTTATCAAGCATCATAACCCTCAATGTGATGATCGAGAAAACCCTAATTGGTTCTCTTAGTGGGGTTGAGATCCTAATTCCTCATAAAAGACCTTGTTTTTACACAACAAATCTTATATAAGTTCAAAGTTAGGAAAACTCTTTCCAATTGTAATTCATACAATTCTCAACTTATCTTGGCCTCTAAAATTAATAGCTTTGTGTGTACACAACAAACTATAATATTTTAGTTAAGTTAGACCCTTCATTACTATATAGTCATGATATTAATTATAATACCCTTGTGTGTACACAACAAAGTATTATATTAAATCATTCCATAAGCATCAAATGTACCAAGCAAAAATTATGTTAGTCACCATAAAGAAAAAGGCCTTGTGTGTACACAACAAACCTAATATGGATCATAACATAATAATGACTTGGCATGAAGGAAGGCCATATGTAGTGAATATTACACTAAGCATATCAATCAATAATTAAGTTAATCATACCGGCCAGGTAAGTGGGAGAGTGGTGGGAGTCCCCCTGTTGCTTTCCTTAGATACCAATAAGAATTGGCCAGGTCAGTCAACGGAACCAATTAAAAACCACGTCCTCTTTAACGATCATGAACCACTTTTCCTAGTCACTGAATGATAAACTAATCATATTGATTATTTTTGCTTTTGGTATATGACACTACAACTTAATATGTTTTAAAGAGGGCTTTATTAAAACAAAGCACATTTTAGCAAATATGTGCCATAGTGTGCCATCATACTAGGACAACCATTTACCACATAATGGATCCACCATTATGCCAGGGCAACCTTATTTCAGTATGATGACTAGAAGGCTAAACATATCTCTATGCAAATTAAGGTTTAAGTGAAAACCTTAATTAGTGGCATACATCAAACATATATGCATAATTAACAAAAATATGTGATTAGTGTGTCATCATACTAGGACAACCATTTACCACATAATGGATCCACCATTATGCCAGGGCAACCTTATTTCAGTATGATGACTAGATCTCTATGCATATCTCTACAACAATTAGGGTTTGAGTGAAAACCCTAATTGGTGACATTACAACAAACATATATTACATCTCATGTTACTTATATAAATATGCATATAAAATTCAGCATATATATTTAATCTTAATAAGGAGGCTCTGATACCACTATAGGGTTTGATGGCAAGGTGGAAACATAGATTTCAAAATTTTTATTTTTATCTTTTGAAATCTTCACCAAACCTTTAACCCAAGATCTCCTTAAAAGAATTAAAACATATAAAATATATATATAAGATTTAATCTCAAATTAAGATACTAACCTGTATCGCAAAATCCAAACTCTGAATCTCCACCAGGTGCCCAAATGTTCACCCTCCAATGGTGATCCACACAGAAAAAGATGAAGACAGCAATTTCTAGTTCTTGGCTCCTCTTCTTGAATTCTTTTTCAAGAATTCAATTCTTGGACTTTTAGGCTGAAATTTTCTTTCTTGAAAATTTCTTTTCTTCCTTCTTTCCTCTTCTTGAATTTCATTCAATAATTCCCTTTCTTGAATCCCTTTTCTTGAATTGAATTGGAAGAAAAATTAAGACAGGCAAAGTCTTAATTCAAGAAGGAAAAGAAGAAGAACAGATCCTTTCCTTTTTCTTTCCTTTACCGTTCAAGACCTTCTTCTTATTCTTGTTTAGGGTCAGAGTTTCGACAGAGGATACCTCTGTAAGGGAAACAATACCCAACAAGAACAAGGGGAAGGAGTATTCTGGAGAGGAGGAAAGGGAATTGGATCTCTGAATTATGTTACGTGAAAATCCCCGAGAACCTAACCCTATTTATAGATCTCAAAGGGGTGTCATCTCGAAACAACGCAACCCTCTGAAACCCTAGGGATCACGATCCCTCATTCCTCACGTGTCCCCTCAACCAAAAATCATGATTCTCCGATTTAATTTTCGTTTTTCCGTCGAGGAGGACTCTCGGAAAAACTTCAGGAAGAATTGCGACTTTTGGAGACGAATTTGCAACCGAAAAGCGATGGATCTTTTCCTTAATTTTTTCTGGCCATCAGATCCAGATCCAAGGGTGCCAGACAAGGATCTAATCGCCCCTTTTCCAGATATTTCTCCGACATTTATTTTCTTTCTCATGCATTTTAAGAGAAGTCCACGTGCGTGGACTCTCTTTCTTGGCACGCGCGGGTGAGAAAAGGAGGGGGCAGCTTGGAGAGAGGGTCTCAGTGAACTAAATTCACTTGGGTTCAGCCATGGGTTAGCCCAATGTCCTAAAAATAAATTGGACCTTAATCTAGTTCAATTAGAACCCAATTAAGCCTAATTCGGAACCAAATTCGAATCTGATTCGAATAGAAATTTGGTCTGCAACACATGCTAGTGTGTTTATCCTGCAAACATGATTTAATTTCAAATTAAATCCTTCATCAATTTTCTTTTGTGTGTGACCCATTGGGTTCCACACCTAGTCAGCAGTAGGTCCGAGTTCTATTTGACTTAATTCGGTTAGATCTCAACTAAGCCGATTTAGGTCAACTCAAACTAGCTCGACTCGGTCAATTAGAATCTAATTCAAATTAACTGATTTGAATTACCATGACTCAATCATATACCTACAAGACAAGATTGACGTCTAGCAACGTATCATGTCTACCCGGAAGATGTGGAATTTTGGTGGAATTACCAAAATACCCTTCAGTGGTGAGTTACCGGGCAATTCAGTCCTTTGATCAACTTGCATCCCGAATATGATTATGAATATGGATACTTGTCAAATTCAATTTCTTATTCATCCCTAGCTCAATCTTTAATGATGATTCATTAATTAACCATTAGAAAACAACTCTAATGTTCATACTTTGATCAAAGGTTTCCTGAATCCAACATTTGAAATTAGCTGGATGCTATTCCCTCTTACTCGGGCTGATCAATTCCTTGTTGACCTACTCACAACCTCCATAACAATCCACCATAACCAGTATCACCTCGTGCATGACTCAGTGTCATGATTGATTGCGAACCAAAGTATCGATTCATATATATATGGTACTTTGGTAGTCTCAGGTCAAAGGACCACATGCACTACTCCCACTATGAGAATTATCTATTGACAAACAGATAAGGTTCCATTAGATATTCTCAATCTGGATCAATTCAGTGAACTCATTCTCTAATGAACACTCACATCCTAGTATTAGTGTCAAACACAAGTGACTGTGAGATCAGTCACCCTCATTACAAAACATATATAGGATGTGCTGGTCTTGCCGGAAACATTGATCCCCAACTCAATGTCCCATCGACCAGGAATATTTTAGATTAGGATTTTAAGGCTTTAGGTCTCACTGGTATGATCTCATCATAACCCTAGAACCATAGCCCTAATCTATGGGGTTCATCATAAAATCAAAAAGACACAGCAAATGATGAAAATAATGCCTTTATAAAATGTCAATTTATTGATTTTGGGATCAAAATTACAATATTTTAATTGGCTTTCAGGGCACAATCTTTCAATTTTGTCAATTAGGTTTTGTCCTGGACAGGAAGCTTAATATGCTTTTGATCTTACAATCACTCCCAAATTCATACCCTTAGTTTGTCATGAACTACCACATAAACAACTGAACCTTTCATTATCAGAGCTGCTTAACATACTTAAGATAGCAGAGAGCCACCTCAAAGGTGATAAGGCTCATCATCTTGTTCTAGTTGATGGAAAGGAGTAATGAAGAAGGGTTCAAAGAGAAAGCTGAACCCAAAGAAGAGCATCAATAAGAGGAAGAAGGTAAAGAGCCCTTTAAATGATAGATCCTATTTCTTTTACGGTAAGAAGGGATATTGGAAGAAAAACTACAAGACGTACCTTGCAAGTTTGAAGTAAGATGCTAGTAGAGCATCAAGAGGTTTGTTTATGATACAAACAAACTTATCATTGAGTTCTTCAACTTCTGACTCTTGGGTATTGGATACCGCATATGGGTCTCATATCTATAAGTCATTGCAGGGGTTACAGTGACCTAGAAGCTTGAAGAAGGGTGACTTCAAGCTATTCGACATGAGTGGTGAACCCATTTAGGCTGAAGCTGTTGGCACCTATCTATTGTTATTGCCATCAAGTAATATTTTAAATTAAAAGATTGTTATTATATTCCCAATATTATAAGGAATATTTTTTCTATACCTTTATTACTAAAATAAGGTTATAAAATAAATTTGTCGAGCCATGGGTGCTCAATTTTCTTTTTAAAGAAATTCTTTGGTTGTGATACATTTTTTAATGGTCTTTTGATTTTGTCACTCAATGATGAGGTTATGCTTGTTGGGAACAAGAAAAGAAAGAGAGATAATGTGAATGTCACTTATCTCTGGCATTGCCATTTGGGTCATATCAGTGAGTCCAGGATAAACAAATTGTACAAAGATAATTTCTTTGAACCTTTTAACAATGAATCATTAGGAACTTGTGAATCTTGGCTCATGGGTAAAATGACCAAGTCTTCATTCACTGGACATGGAGAAAAGGCAACTAAGTTCCTAGGGTTAATAGATACAGATGTGTATGGAACTATGTCAACTCAGGCTAGAGGAGGATATTCTTATTTCATCACATTTATAGATGATTTATTTAGGTTTGGATATATGTATCTCATGAAATATAAATTTCAAGCCTTTGATAAATTTAAAGAGTATCAAAATATTACTGAGAAACAAACTGGAAAAAGTATTGAAGTCCTTTTATATGATCATGGAGAAAATAGTTATCTAGTAATTTTCATAATCATCTTAAGAAAAATGGTATTCTCTCTGAATAGACCCCTCCATATGTACCATAATTAAATGGTGTAGTGGAAAGGAGGAATCATACCTTGTTTGACTTGGTAAGGTCCATGATGTGCTTCACGGATCTTCCGATATCTTTCTGGGGATATACCCTAAAACTTCTGCATATGCATTAAATAAGGTACCATCAAAATTAGTACCTAGCATTTCATATGAATTATGGAAAAGCAAGAAACAAAGTCTTAAACATCTTAAGATTTGCGGTTGTCGAGCTTATGTTAGAAAGGAATTTGGGTATAAACTAAGTGTTAGGCTGAGAAATGAAGGTTTATTGGTTATTCTCAAGATGGTATTGGATACCTACTTTATCATTCTACTTAAGAAAAGGTCTTTATTAGTAGGCATGTCATTTTCTTAAAAAAATTATCCAAGAAGAAGGTAATGAGAGAATAATTGAATTGAGTGATGTTTAAAATGAACAAACTCAAGTTTCTCAACCAGAAGTATCAGTTCATCAAGTACAACCACAACATACACCTCTTCTCCATAGGCTATAAATAATAAGGGAAGCACCTCTTATATATAGTTTTATGATTGAAAACAATAATGAAACTAGCATCATTAAAGATAATGATCCATTGGAGCCCATGATGGTGTGAGTGGGTGAGAGATTCGGGTAGTCTCGTTCCACCTTTGGAATGGCGATGGCCGGTTCTACCGTCGGCGTCTTAGTGGTGTCAGCTGACGTACTCACCGTTAGTGGGGAAAGACTCCAAAATGATCTTGAATTGGACATTGCCAGGTGGGATGGGGGCCTGAAGGGGTAGCTACACCAGGATTTATCCACCCTCCCTTTTCTTTTATCAAAAAAAAGAAAAAGATAATGATCCACTGACATATGCAGAAGCAGTCATAAGTAACGACTCTAACAAATTGCTCAATGCATTGAAATCTAAAATAGACTCTGTTGGGATATCCTGGTTCAGCTATGAACCAGGATCCGGTTCGACTTATCGAAGCCCTGGTTCTCCATGCTACGGACTTTGGACAAAGTGAAGGCCAACCGCAAGCAACTCAAGGCTTCACACCAAACTACAACATCCGAAGACCAGTCCTTCGGGTAGCAACTTCTGCCCCGGTCGAAGTCTGAACAACTCATTGACTTCTGAAGACATGAACTTCGGTCCTCGCCATAGACATGATCTCCGGCCTCGGGGAAATACCAAGCCTTCGGCCCACGCAAGGGGAAACCCGAAGCTTGAACCATAATCTATTCCAAAAAGGAAACTGTAACCAACGTTTACAATCGACACTCATCATGCCATGATCATGGCGCGCAATTCCTGCAGCCACGCCTCCGATCTGGCCAAAACCACTCATTGACAAACCATGATCACCAATCATGGGAGTGACCAGCTCCCCATGATTTCCAAGAAAGAGCGGGCCACAGACCAGAAGCCATCTTTTAAATATAGATAAAAAGGATGGCTCGAGAGGTACGCATGAATAATCTCGCACATATACACTTTCAATCTCCAAGAACTTTTTTTCTCTTCCACTATCGACATATTCCCCATTCTATGGCTGGATTCCACCACTGACATTGGCAACGGAGTGTCCTCCGCTGGAACAACTCTATCAAGGGACCTATTTTGCAGGTGAACCAAGGAGAGGTCCTGCGACATAGCAGCTCCGACCGGCCGATCTAGGAACTCCATGCCAACAGATTAGCGTGCCAGGTAGGGGGAGCATATTATTAACATTTGTTAAGCTCCCTCCTAGATAAGGGGAAGAAACAAAGAATTTTTTTATGGCAAGAGGAAAAGCTCAAAATGCTTCTACAAGCCGGAGTCATGCTCCGTCTTAGGGGGGTGCACCCCTGGAGGAGAACGATGTTCCACCTCCCACGGTTGTTATGGGAGCACAGCAGTTCGAAGCTTTTATGAACCAAGTCACCAACCTGATGGCCATGGTTCAAGATTTCCAAGACAGAGCCTTTCCGGTGGCAAACCCACCGGCTGTTTCTAGACAAAGCTCTCGATCCCGTAGAAGGAGAGCACCACGGGAGGATTTAGTCTATCCCTCCCCCCGTTCTCGACCCTCTCCCGAAGGCCGAACTTCGAGACTGCCTAGGCCTATTGATTCCCCACAAAAATGGAAAATAACTAGGAAAACTTCATCCTCCTCCTCCGAAGACTCCACTCCGGTGGAGAGAGCGCCCAAGCAGACTCCCGATTATGACGGGAGGTTCAGTGCCATCAAAATAGAGATGGCATGGGCACGAGAATATAGAATGCGAGATTAGAGAGATCTCGAGGACTTGATTATGGGTGATTTACGCCCACCCTACACCGACCGCATCATGGCTGTGGACATTCCTTGGCACATCAGGGTTCCCTAGATGGAACCCTACGATGGCACCTCCGACCCCCTCGACCATTTGGGCAGCTTCAAAGCCCATATGATGATCCAAGGAGCTTCGGATGCAATGTACTGTTTGACATTCCTTGGCACTTCAGGACCTACTGCAAGACTCCTTGGAATACGGACACACTCTTCCTCCTTCACTAGAATGAAGGAGAGAGCCTGAGAGATTACAACTCCAGGTTCAATGCGGCCACAATTGAGATCCCCGATCTCAACGAGCACGTGGCCATATCAGCACTGAAGAAAGGGCTTCGAACCTCCTGGTTTACTTTTTCCCTGGACAAGAAGTTCCCTAAAAGCTATGCTGACCTCCTATAAAGGGCTCAGAAATATGCTGATACTGAAGAGCAGGCAGCGAATCGACATTTGATTGAAGGAAAACTGCCTTCAAAGAAGAAGAATAATAGGGAGCAAGGCCCCCAAACTTCTAATAACAACGGCGGCAGATATGTATACCGCCGGAGAAGCCCTCCCAAGCCTAGAGCATTAGGAGGAAGATTTGACTCCCACACCCCCCTCAACCTCCCTCGAGAGAAGATCCTCATGGAGATAGAAAAAAAAAACTATCTACAACGACCCTATCCCATGAAGGCCTCCTCTTCCGCAAGGAACAGGAACAAATTTTGCCGATTCCACCTGGACCACGGCCACAACACAGAAGAATGCATCCATTTGAGGGATGCGATCGAGGATCTTATCAAGAGAGGATACCTGGGGCGGTACATCGGTCGCTAGGGACCCTTGTCGGAAGCAACTGTTCCATAGCCACCTCCCAAAGAGGCCAAATTGCCAAATCAAAGGCCCACCAATGAAGGTGTAAGGATGATACACCGGCCCACCAACTGGAGAAGGGATG
Source organism: Areca catechu (assembly GCA_021397845.1). Taxonomy (NCBI): domain Eukaryota; kingdom Viridiplantae; phylum Streptophyta; class Magnoliopsida; order Arecales; family Arecaceae; genus Areca; species Areca catechu. The sequence goes on from CM038052.1 coordinate 83,794,173, forward strand.
AAGATGAAGCTTCAAAGTGACTGAAAGATAACAACTCCATTCTCTTCTCCGATGATGAACTTGCGGGAGTTCGGCTCCCGCACGACGACCCTCTTGTAATTTCGGCCGTAGTGGCTAATTATGATGTACAAAGAGTTATTATAGACAATGGAAGTTCGATTGATATCTTGATGTACGATGCATTCTCCAAAATATGTTTGCTTAGACATCAACTACAAAGATCCCCCATACCACTCTACAGTTTCGGGGGAAACCAAGTTTATGCCAAAGGGGAGATAGTGTTGCCTGTAACCCTCAGCTTTGAGCCTCGACAAAAGACATTGCCGATCAACTTCACAGTGGTCCACATCCCCTCTGCATACAACATTATTCTGGGGAGCCCGCCTTGAATAGGTTCCGGACCATGATCTCCTCACAATAACTCTTGGTACGCTTCACCCCCAGGAATGGTGTTGGAGAAGTTAGAGGGAGCCAAAGGATGGCACGGCAATGTCTAATGATTGAAGACAGGCATTTCAAGGATTCGACTACTTCGGATCAGCTGGATCCGAGGGATTCAACCACAAACCTTAGTGAACCCATGGAGAGGACCATCTCGATACCTTTGAAAGAGGACGATCCCTCAAGAGTTGTGCAAGTCAGGAGCATCCTTGATGAGAAAACCAGAACAAAGATGATCCATTTCCTTAGGGACAACTCCGATGTCTTTGCTTGGTCGGCTTTGGACATGCCCGGGATTCCAGCTGAAGTGATTACCCATCACTGGAAGTAACCCCTGGGTACAAGCCGGTGCGACAAAAGAAGAGGAGCTTCACCCCCGAAAGATAGCAAGCTGTTGATGAAGAGGTTGGCAAGCTCCTCAAGGCAGGGTTCATCAGAGAGGCCCGCTACCCCGAGTGGCTGGCTAATGTGGTAATGGTGAAGAAAGCTAGCGGCAAGTGGATGATCTGCATCGACTATACAAACCTCAACAAGGCTTACCCAAAAGATAGCTTCCCTCTTCCAAAGATTGATCAACTAGTCAACGCTACCGCGGGCCACCAGTTGCAGAGCTTTATGGACGCCTTCTCTGGCTACAACCAGATCAGAATGGATCCGCAAGATGAGGAGAAGACGGCATTCATCACTGACAAATGTCTTTACTGCTACAAGATGATGCCGTTCGACCTCAAGAACGCCGGAGCAACATTTCAAAGACTCATCAATAAGGTGTTTGAAAAGCAACTAGGAAGAAATACGGAGGCCTATGTTGACGACATGATCATCAAGAGTCTCCATCGAAGAGACCACATCCGCGATTTGGAGGAATCATTCAGCGCTCTCCGGCACTTCTATATGAAGTTAAACCTGGCGAAGTGCACCTTCGGAGTCATGTCGGGTAAATTCCTGGGCTTCCTTATCATCAAACGTGGGATTGAGGCCAATCCCGAGAAGATCCAGGCCTTGAAGGATATGAGACATCCCTCCTGTAAAAGGAGGTCCAACAGTTGATAGGGAGGATTGCCTCCCTAAGCAGATTTATCTCTCGGTCAGCCGAGAAGTGTCTTCCGTTCTTCAAGGTACTTCGGTAATCAAAGAGCTTCGAATGGTCCGAAGATTGTCGCATTGCCTTTGAGAAATTGAAGAAGTATTTGGAGACCCCGCCATTACTCTCCTAGCCAAAAGAAGGCGAGGTCCTCTACTTGTACCTCTTTGCTTCAGACGAAGCAGTGAGTTCGGTTCTTGTCTGGAAGGAAGAAGATGGGTCCCACAAGCTGATTTACTACATCAGCAAGAGCCTGCATGATGCAGAAATGTGATATGCAAGGATGTAGAAGCTGATCTACTCTTTAGTGATTGCGGCAAAGTGACTACGGCCATACTTCCAGGCCTACGCTATCATGGTGCTGACTGATCAACCCTTAAGGCCGTTCTCCGATCTCTGGACACTTCTGGAAGGATAGCCAAGTGGGCTGTGAAGCTAAGCGAATTTGACATTAACTTACAGCCCCGAGCAATTATGAAGGCCGAGTTGCTCTTCGATTTTCTGGCTGAGTGCACCTGGAAGTCTGAAGATGAAGCCTCTTCAAAAGAAGAAGAAACCTCGAAGGAGATGAAGTTCGTTTGGGTGCTTCATGTGGACGGAGCTTCTAATTCTACCGGGTGCGGGGCTGGACTCATGTTGGCCGAACCTGATGGCCAGGTTATAGAGTATGCACTCCTTTTCTACTTCCACGCCTCCATAATCAGGCCAAATATGAGGCCCTACTTGACGGACTTCGGATCGCCAAAGATCTGGGAGTCTGGCAACTCCGAACCTTCTCTAATTCTCATCTGGTTGTGAATCAAGTCAATGGAGAGTACGCAGCCAAAGATCAAACCATGGTGCAATACCAGGAGAAGGTTCAAGCTTTATCCTCCAAATTGGAACATTTTGAAATTATTTATGTTCCTCGATCAGAGAACTCCCGGCCAGATGCACTGTCTCGACTGGCAACTATAGCATCAGAGTCTCTCGGGCGTACCTTTGTTGAACATCTTGAAACTCCAAGCATTGCCGAAGGGGCTGCAGAGGTGTGCCAGATTGATACTAAGCCAAGCTGGATGGATCCCACCATCAGATTCCTGAATGAAAGAGAACTGCCCGAAGATAAGGCAAAGGCCAAGAAGATCCGCTGGATGGCATCTCAATACATCATCTTAGATGGAACCCTCTACAAGAGATTGTTCTCCCAACCACTGCTGAAATGCCTTGGACCCATCGATGTAGATTATGCATTAAAAGAGGTCCACAAGGGCATATGCGGGATAACTTGGGAGGTAGATCTCTAGCATAAAAGATTATTCGACGAGGGTATTATTGGCCCTCCATCCAAGAGGACTCAGCTAATTTTGTGCGGAAGTGCGACCAATGCCAAAGGTATGCCATTGTGCAGAAACAACCTGCGAGTCACCTGACTCAGTTGGCAGCCCCATGGCCCTTTGCCCAGTGGGGGATGGACATTCTTGGGCCGTTCCCACCAGCATCAGGGTAAAGGAAGTTTCTCATAGTGGCCATCGACTATTTCACGAAATGGGTGGAAGCCGAACCATTGGCCCAAATCACATAGGGCAAGGTAGAAAGTTTTATGGTAAGTTCCATCATCTTCAGGTTCGGTATCCCACATGTCATCATCACGGACAACAGGAGTCAATTCGACAATCCAAAGTTCAAGGACTTCTATGCTCGGTACCATATCCAGCATCGGCTAATATCCGTTGCTCATCCACAGTCCAACAGAGAAGGCGAAGTCACCAACCGAACCATCCTCCATGGTCTAAAGACAAGGTTGAGCACTGGCAAAGGGCTTTGGGCTGAAGAACTGACCTATGTTCTTTGGGCATACCAAACTATCCCAATAACAGCCACCGGTGAATCTCCATTCAACCTAGCCTACGGTACCGAAACCGTGCTACCTATCGAAGTCTCCCTACAGTCCTTGAGGATTGACAACTATGAAGAGCCTGAGAATTCTGATCATAGAAGGATTGATCTGGATTTGCTATCAAGCACGAGGCTACAAGCCCAGATAAGAATGCCGGTATACCAGCAAAAGGTCGCTAAGTACTACAACACAAGGGTGAAGGAGCAAACTTTCCGCACGAGTGACATGGTATTGCGAAGAGCAGAGGTGTCCACGCCAACGGAATAGGGTAAACTCTCCCCCAACTAGGAGGGCCCATATCAAGTCGAAGAAGTCACTCGACTAGGGACATATCGACTCAAGACCCTGGAGGGGAAGACCCTATCCCGGCCATGGAATGTACAAAACCTTCGCAAATACTATCAATGAAAAAGTTCCAAAAAAAAAAACTCATGTGCAAAGCTCCTCAACCCTACTCAACTCAAAATGGCTAGTTGCATCGACTGAACGACAACAGCCTAAATGACACGATATGAAAAATCGGTCAACTGCGCAAAGGAGAGTCTGATCCACTCACCTTATCAGTATGCCCGATGAGCATAATGGTTGGCCTAACGAGGCCACCAAAAAGATCAAATATGTAGGGATGGTTTTCGTAACCTATCCTATGGTGAATCCGAACATGTGCCGAGGCGGGCCTGAATAGCCTACCTTAATCATGATAGAAAGTGCACAGGGATGGTGTAAACACCCTACCCTATGGAAAATCCGAACACGTGCCTAAAAGGACCACTATTGTCCTCTCTATCAACAACAAACACTCTCAGAATGATCCGACGGACCCTACTTCCCTACAAACCGCAAGTGATCTACGGAGTCTACATTATTGACAAATTATGATATAACACATCGCAAAAATACATGAAAAGATGTAAAAGAAAAGATCTTTCATTTCTCTCAATTTTTTACAAAAAGAAAGAGAAATGAAAGAAAGAAACTCTCCTAAAAGGAGAGTAAGAAAAGAAAAGAAACTCTCCTAAAGAGAGATACAAAAAAAAAAAAAAAAAAAAGCAGTAGCAATAGCAAGGATGGGAAATTTGCATTAACTCCCTGACAGGTTTTTACTGTACCGTCGAGGAGAGACCAGATGGGATGACGAAGGGCCCCCGGGTTCACATCCGAACTTGAGTCCGACCCCTCATCAGAGTCAGAATCGAATTCGTTGCCGGTGAAGGGAATGGAGGGTTTGATATTATCCAAGCCCTTCAAGTCATAAAACTTGGAGGCTTTCCTCCGGCACTCCCAAAACCCCTGGTGGAAGGAGTCCAGGGCCACCCCTATGAGCTCATCCTTGAATGAGGTAGAAGTTCTAGAGTTTGCAATGGCATCCATCTCCTCCTTCTTTGCCTCCTCTGCCACCGTGGTCACCACCGTGACTTGGGCCCGGGCCTCCCTCAACTGAGCCTCCAGAAGGCAGACCTTTTTCTCGAGACGGTCCACCAGAGGCTCCTCCTCTTCGCATACTGGTGCAGATGACTACGGACTTCACATTCTCTTGGGATCAATAGCCCTCCTCTTCGCTGCACGACGGAGCTCAGAAGTGCTGAACCTAATGGCTAAAAAAAGGAAGACACCAACGGAAATGATGGCCTTCAACGGCAGGGGGCAGGGTCCTATTTATAGAAACCCTGCGCCCACGACCGACTGTGGGAAGGTGCATCCCACATCCTTCTCGGCCATATGAGAAGGTGCCACATGTCCCAGTGATGCTTCGAGAACCAGAATGTCTCTTGGAAGCCATCCCCAAGACCGCAACCATAATCGCTTCAAATCTGGAGAAATTTGCATTATGCGATGGCATCATTAATGATCTCTTTTTATGAAAAAGAGGCCTGGTGGCTCATAAGGTGCAAGAGATTACGACAGTACAAATTTTGACGTGCCACGTGGACAATGATGATCCTAATCAAATCCCCCTAATTATTGATTGGCTGGGAGATGACTCTTGTCCGCCCCAACGGACAAGCTCATCATCCGAAGAAAGGCAACGCAATAGAGTTTTGGTCCATTCAAGGTTTCGTCCTCATCGACTGAATGACCTTCAGCCACGACTATTTAACCTAGCAGAAAATAGAACGGTAAAACTGGCTCTTTTCGACTGGACGGCCTTCGGAGGCTATCATTCGATTAAGAAAAAGGAGAAACGATAGAACCGTTTCAGGCTACACATGAGGCACAACAATGCATATGCAAAGAAAGGAGAATTCATTCCAAAATCTGGGAAAATTTCAATTCAAAGTTTATTGGAAATACAAGTAAGAAAGGAAGAAAATATATTCAGAGTGGTGCAGGTCACTCAACATCAACAGGAGAAGGCTCCATACCACAGGACTGGAGCAACTTGTCAACTTGCTCGGAGAGGATCTCATCAATCTGGGCCGGGACGGGCGAACCTTCAACCTGGACTCCTCCAGCCTGAGTCGCCTCCTGGGACGAGATCAAAGCTAGGATCACCTCCAGATTTTTGACTGGGATAGCAGCCTCCTCCGCCGGACATGGCGACTCCTCGACCTCCCCTGCGGCTTCGGCCTCCTCCACTTCTTCTCCTTCCTCTCCAATTATGTTGTAGGAGGGGATCATCGAAAGGTCGAGGTGAGGGAGGGTCTCCTTTACCTTGGAAAGCCCGTTGTTGAAGCCGTGCTGGTAGGCATACAATGATGCTTCATCAATCTCTATCTGAAATTATGAAGACATCTTCAAGTCAGCCACGGCATTGTCTATTTGCTTCCTCAAACCTTCGAACTCCCTCTTGGCGGCTTCGGCCTCCCTCTTAGCAGCTTCAAATTCCAGGATCGCCTCCTCGGCCCTCCTAGAAGCCTCCTTCGCCACCTTATACAGGTTCTCCATCCTCTCCTGATACTCCCTAGCTGTCCGCTCTAGGGATTCAACTTGCTTCCTGCACTTGTTCCACCCTGCCTTTTATCCCGCTATCCTCAAGTGGGTGCTCTTCAGTTCGCCCTTCAGGTCATGAACTTCATCAGTTACCCGGACAAGACGGTCCTCCATGGATTGCTTCAGCTCTTCGGCTACTTCCCTGGCAGCCCTAGCAGTCTGAAGCTCCTCCTTGAGGTCGTAGATGAGGCTGTCCATGTTCCCCAGGCCTTCCTCCATGAAAGTGAAGTCATAGACCAAATACATCAATAAAGAAGAATCGAGGGTCAAATAACTCTCAAGGTAAAGGAGGCGGTGATAGTCATACCTGTTGCAGGGCGGCGAAGCCAAATCAGACACCTTGAGAATGCTCCAATTCTTAAGAATTGTCGGTTGTGGGACTGAATCGTACCCTTCAATGCCAGCCTGGCTTCCTCTAGAACTAGAAGCTCTCCCATAGGCGGGAGCTTCGAAGGGTTCGTCGAATGGCCTCCGGCTAAAGAAGCTCCATAGACGGACTCTCTTTTGACTTGCCGCGCTTTGCCCCTATCGACAGCAGAGGGGCAAATCAGCAGCACATCCACTCCTTGAGGCGGGCCCCCCGTTGTGTCGACTGGGGAGGTGACCGCCGCTAGAGTCTCGACTGGACAGGGCCTCGCTAGAACTGCTTCCGTAGCCGCTACATTTTTCCTCGAGGCACCTCGGGAGGACGAAGTGCTTTGGTCCCCTTCAGGACCATCTCTCCGAGCTTTATTCTGAGCTACAGGCCTGGTGGAAGGGGCCTGTGCAATCCTCCTCTCCGAAGTCTAGCGAAGCCATCTCAAATTGCACTTCATCCCACCATCCATTGCTGTGGAAGTCCCTTTTGAGGATGAAAAGGGCCGAGAACAAGTTGGTCCTAGGCTCTATGTTGTCGATGCTTCACGTGACCAGGAACCCGTGCTGGCACCACTTGGTACAAGTGAAAAATCTTAACAAAGAAGGGGTGTATGGGAAACCGAAGATCACCCTTCAGGTGATCTTCGTATACAGCTAGGCACCCAGGGGGAGCTTTGTTCGCCCGCTCCTCGGGCACGGGGAGGATAAAAGGAAATTCTTCAGGAATATGGTAGCATTCCCAAAGAAGGGTTGCCTTGCTCTAAGAAACCGAGCTAGGGACAGACTCCGGACCTACTGCATCTCCGGCCCCCGAGGGCCCAACTTCCTTCCCCTGACTCTCTACGGTCTCTTCCATGACAAAGGAATGAAGCAAAGGAGCGGAAAGAGGATTCTACCTGAGGAATAGACTGGTAGTCCAGAACGGTTTGGGCGGAGAATGAGACGAGATTGAAGAATCTTCTTTGCCCAGACCTTCACCCTTCCCCAAAAGAAAAGTAAGGGTCTCTAGACCCCCACAGAGGGTTAGTTTGACTCAAGGTTACCTTGGGAGGTAACCCACTTATGACTGACCGCCAAGATAAGATCTATCCTTCATCCAACTGGCGGAGAACAACCACCACAACTATCCAAATCCCAACTAAATGATTGCCTCAATAACTGTGCAACGGGATGAGGAGGAATAGCCTCAGGGCCACCTACTTTTCCTCAATCCAAGATTGGCACCTGTCCACCATCTGATTCTCAGATCAAGATGGACAGCCCAATAGATGTCCCATAATCATTTACTATGCCATCTCTCAGGAAGAAAGTGACAAGGCCATAATAATCTCACTTCTCGAGGCAGATCTTTGCTTTGACAACTGAGAGTAGGGGGGCAACTGTTGGGATATCCTGGTTCAGCTATGAACCAGGCTCCGGTTCGACTTCTAGAAGCCCCGGTTCTCCGAACTACGGACTTTGGACTAAGCGAAGGCCAACTGCAAGCAACTCAAGGCTTCACACCGAACTACAACATCTAAAGGCCAGTTCTTCGGGTAGCATCTTCAGCCCCGGCCGAAGTCTGAACTACTCATCGACTTTCGAAGACATGAACTTCAGTCCCCGCCGTAGACATGATCTCCAACCTCAGAGAAATACCAAGACTTCAGCCCATGCAAGGGGAAACCCGAAGCTTTAACCACAATCTATTCCAAAAAGAAAACTGTAACCAACGGTTATAATCGACACTCATCATGCCATAATCATGGCAAGCAATTCCTGTAGCCATGCCTCCGATCTGGCTAGAACCGCTAATTGAAAACTCACGATCACCAATCATGGGAGAGATTGGCTCACCATGATTTACGGGAAAAGAGCGGGCCACAGACCGGAGGCCATCTTTTAAATATGGGTAAGAATGATGGCTCGAGAGGTACACTTGAATAATCTCGCACAGATACACTTTCAATCTCCAAGAACTCTTTTTCTCTTCCACCCACGACATCTTCCCCATTTTGTGGCTGGAATCCGCCACTGACTTAGGCATCGGAGTGTCCTCCGCCGGAACGACTCCGGCAAGGGACCTATTTTGCAGGTGAACCAGGGAGCGGTCCTGTGACGTAGCGGCTCTGACAGGCCGATCTAGTGACTCCACTCCCTCGTCCCGTTGCATAGTGGTTGAGGCAATCTTTTGGTTGGGATTTATATAGTTGTGGTGCCTGTTCTCCGCCCGTTGGATGAACTGTAGATCTTATGCTCAGGACCACCTACTTTTTCCCAATCCGAGAATGGCACATCTCCACCATCTGATTCTTAGATTGTGATGGATAGCCCAATAGAGGTCCCATAATCATTTACTGCACCGTCTCTCAGGAAGAAAGCGACAAGGCCATAATACTCTCATTTCTCGAAGCAGATCTTTGCTTCGACAACTGAGAGTAGGGGTGTAACTGTTGGGATATCCTGGTTCAGCTATGAACCAGGCTCCAGTTCGACTTATCGAAGCCTCGGTTCTCCGGACTACGAACTTCGGACTAAGCAAAGGCCAACTGCAAGCAACTCAAGGCTTCACATCGAACTACAACATCCGAAGGCCAGTCCTTCGGGTATCACCTTCGGTCCCGACCGAAGTCTAAACTACTCATCGACTTTTGAAGACATGAACTTCGGTCACCGCCGTAGACATGATCTCCGGCATCGGGGAAATACCAAGCCTTCGACCCATGCAAGGAAAAACCCGAAGCTTGAACCACAATCTATTCCAAAAAGAAAACTGTAACCAACGGTTACAATCGACACTCATCATGCCATGATCATGGCACGCAATTCCTGCAGCCACGCCTCTGATCTGGCCGGAACCACTCATTGGCAACCCACGATCGCCAATCATGGGAGAGACTGGCTCTCCATGATTTTTGGGAAAAGAGCGGGCCACAGACCGGAGGCCATCTTTTAAATATGGATAAGAAGGATAGCTCGAGAGGTACGCATGAATAATCTCGCACACATACACTTTCAATCTCCAAGAACTCTTTTTCTCTTCCACTCTTGACATCTTCCCCATTTTGTGGCTGGAATCCGCCACTGACTTAGGCATCGGAGTGTCCTCTGCCAGAACAACTCCGACAAGGGACCTGTTTTGCAAGTGAACCAGGGAGCGGTCCTACGATGCAGCGCTCCGACCAGGCGATCCAGGGAATCCATGCCAACAGACACCATGTATGACAACCAGGTTTAGACCTTGGTTGGCCCACCTAAGAGAATTATCCTAATAGAATGCAAATGGATCTTGAAGATGAAGATTGGAGTAGATGGGAAAATAGAAACCTATAATGCTAGGTTGATGGAGAAAGGTTTCAAACAAAGGCATGGTATTGACTCTGATGAAATTTTTTTGCCAGTTTCCATGTTCAAGTCCATTAGGATTATGCTTGCCATTGCTGCATACTATGATTATGAGATATGGCAGATAGATGTTAGGTCTACATTCCTCAATGAAAATCTTGAGGAAGAAGTCTATATGTCATAGCCAAAGGGTTTTGTCTCATGTGGGAGACCAAACCAAATATTCAAGCTTAGAAAATCCATTTATAGATTGAAGCAAGCATCAAGGAGCTAGAACATTCATTTTGATGAAACTATTGAGGAATTTGGTTTCATCAAGAATACGGATGAGCCATGTGTGTATAAGAAGACAAGTGAGAGTGCCATTGTCTTCTTGGTCTTATATGTCGATGACATACTTATCATTGTAAATGATATTACAATAATGCAGTCAATTAAAACATGGTTATCAAAACAGTTTTCGATGAAGGATTTGGAAGAAGCATCCTAAATTCCAGGAATAAAGATCTATAGAGATAGATCTAAGAGGATGCTAGGTTTATCCCAATCAAAGTATATAGACTTAACATTAAAGAGATTCAATATGAAGAAAAGAAAGAAATGTTACTTACCCATGAGTCAAGGCATGCACCTATCTAAAAAGATGTCACCTATGACTCTAGAAGAAAGAGATAGGATGAATTACATCCCTTATGCTTTGGTAGTGGGATCAATTATGTATGCAATGCTATGTACCAAGCCTGATGTTGCTTATGGTTTAGCCATAGTAAAAAGGTCTTATTCTTTAGGCATAGTAAGCAAGTTTCAGGCTGATATAGGAGAGGATCATTAGAAAGCTGTGATAAACATTCTTAAGTACCTGATAAGGGCTAAGGATATTTTTTTAATATATGAAGGATTAGATCTAAAACTAGAAGGTTATACGGATTGTAGTTTCTAATCTAATCTAGATGACAGTAAATCCATATCAGGGTATGTCTTTACTTTGAATGGAGGAGTAGTGAGTTGGAAGAGTACCAAGTAGCCAACTATAGCCGACTTAGATACTGAGGCAAAGTACATAGCTACAAGTGAAGCCGCAAAGAAAGCTGTGTGGATGAAAAAATTCATCATGGAATTAGGCATGGTTCTTGCTATACAACAACTAGTGCCATCGTATTGTGATAACACTGGAGCTGTTGCACTAGCGAAAGAGCCAAGGTCTCATCATAAGTCCAAGTACATCCTGAGATGCTTCCACCTTATTTGAGAAATTATTGAAAGAAATGATGTGGTGGTAGAACGAGTTGATACAAAGAATAACATAGCATATCCATTCACTAAGGCACTTCCTTTATAGTAGTTAGATTGCCATCTAGATTGTATGGGTATTAAATACAATGATGATTAGCTTTAGTGCAAGTGAGAGATTGAAAGAATTATGCCCTGAAAGCCAATCATAGTTATTGTATCAGCGGCATTTTTGTATTCTCTTAACTCAAGTTTGATATTAATAAGGGCAATTTTTGATTCATCATATGATGTGTCTTTTGTTTTAGTTATAATATTATGATGAACCCCGTATATTAGGATAATGGTTTTAGGGTTATAGAGATAACAATGAGACCTAAAATCTACGAACCATATTCTAGATATTCCTAGTCATAGGATCATTGATTTGGGAATCAATGAATCCAGATAGACTAGCATATCCTATGTATGCTCAATGAAAAGGGTAGTTGGTCTCATGACCACTTGTGTAGTTACACTAATATAAGGATATGGGTGCTCATTTGGTTATGAGTTTACTGAACTAATCTGCCTTGAGAATATCTTATGGAGGTCTTACTACTTGTCAAAAGGTGGTTCTCATAGTGTGAGTTGTGCAAGTGATCCTTACACCTAAGATCTCCATGGTTCCTTTTGAACAAACATCCATGTTTTCGTTCATACTCATTCATGACAAAGAGTCATGTATGGGGTGATGAGGGATGGTGGGGGGGAAGGGATCGTTGACGAGCATAGAAGTCACCAAGGATTAGGGTAGGTTCATTGTTTGTGAGAGGATGATGGCATCCTAGAGTAGATGATGGTGGTCGGCCAATGGTACTTGCAATGTGGGTGGCTAGGGTTTGTTTGGGAGAAGAAAAAAGGTTGGGTGATAGGGTTTGTAAGATAACTTGGGCCTCATGCCCACTCACTCATGGAGGTCGATGTTCTCAAAGAACGAAGGCAAATAAACTAAACACTCTATTTTTTTCATTCATCAAAAGTTATAAATTACAAGGGGGAGGGGGTGGGTATTTATAGATTCACCCAGGTCCTTGGACTCGCTGATAGACTGGGATTACAAAACTGAAAGCCATGAAAACTCTCCTAGCCTAGGACGCCTCTTCTTCTTGGGCTTAAGATGCCTCGCTCTTGTTGGGCTGGGGTAGCTTGGACTAGGGTGCCAATCTTCGGTTGGGCTTGGGCAGCAAGAAAGGGGCTAGGCACTAGGTTGGGGGAGCTTGAATAGGGGCTAGGCATATGATATCCAGCTTTAGTTGTGGGGCCTGGTAAATCTTCTGGTCTGGTGACTCTCCTCATGGATCTTGACTTGAATGAAAATCAAAATTACAATACTCACTGGGCTGGACTGAAACACAAAAAGACTCAACCAAATGGACTAAGTGGACTCAATTGACTTAATCAACTAAGTGGACTCAATTGACTCAATTGATCCTAGGACTCAACCTTTATTACGGGATTCAATGGACTCAAATGGACTATAGGACTTGAATAAAATATACTAGACTCTCAGGTCTCCATCATTCCCCTAGAGTGGGGAGAACTTGACTCCGTTGAGTCAGGGTTAGCGGGGTTTTGATGGAACCGAAACCAATCACATCAAAGCAAAAGAGGCTAGGTTCACCCCTTTTTTTTATAACAAATCCTAGATTTTTTTTTCATCCACTCTACTCTATGAACCAAGCAACTTTAGCTCCGTGCAGTGCTGAAATTTGTGCAACTCTAAAATCCATGCGAGCTTGAAGTCAGCAACAGTGAAGGGTATGTGCTCTCTTGTTCATGCGGTGGACTCTCATTCTCATGGTCAACGTAGAGTGTAACGGAGATGAAAATCTGATAAAGATTGTTGCCAGTGATGGTGCTGGGAGTGCGACGGCTCGAGGAGAGGGAGGTGCAGCTTGTTCTGGTGACAGCGATGGCATAGATGAGAAGAAGGCCAGCACGGTAGTCGGCATGGCTCGATGGTGCAAGGAACTCAGTTTTGAGGTCTTGTTGCAGAGCTCGGCTCATCGTGGGAGGCGCACGAGTGGTGAAGAAGGAGGTAGAGCCAACATCTCCAGTGGCAGGGCATTGTCGACTTTCGGTACGGGAGCAAGGAGGATCCAGAGGGAGGGAGGAGGTGGACACGATCTAGGGTGGCAGCGGGGTTCGTCGGCATCATCGACAGTGAGAAAAGGTTGAGACCTATCAACTGATCCATGTGGCTATGGGCATGGCATCGATTTGGTGGTGATCGATCGGGTGGAAGATGGGTTCCGGACTGAGATTTCACTAATGGTCGGTGGCTTTCACAAACGGACGATGTCGGTATGGTGTTGGAGGGTTCATGGGAGGGAGGCAGAGGCTAGGGCATTGATGGTGAAGACGAGCTGAGTCCAAGACGTCGGTGGGGCTTTGATGGTGAAGACGTACTAGGGCCAGGGCGGAGGCCAGGGTGTTCATGGGAGGGAGGCAGAGGAGGCTCGGCCTGGGCCTGGGCGGAGAGGAGGTGGATCTTTCCGATTGAGCTCCACAATGAGAAGGGGTTCGGTTGGGGTCCTCCAGATGATAGAGAGGAGGAGGTGGTGGATAGTGTGTCTAGTTGGATCTGGCTTGGTGGTGGCAGGATCTGTGATCGAGTATTGAAATAGGGGGGATAAAAGATGGTTAGGATGGTGAGGGTGGGATCTGGACGGGAGGAAGGAAGTGGAGTCTGGAAGGATGGAGAAAATACCCTAATCCTCTAGCTTTGATATCATACTGATGAAAGAAGGTGGGGGTGAAGGGATCGTTGGTGAGCGTAGAAGTCACCAGGGATTAGGATAGGTTTGGGGCTTGTGAGAGGATGATGGCGTCCTAGATTAGATGAGGGTGGTCGGCCAAGGGTACTTGGAGTGTGGGCGGCTAGGGTTTGTTTGGGAGAAGAAAGAAGGTTAGGCTCTAGGGTTTGTAAGATAACTTGTGCCTCACATCAACTCCCTTACGGAGGTCGACGTTCTTAGAGAACGAAGGCAAATAAACTAAACACTCATTTTTTTTTCATTCATCAAAAGTTATGAATTACAAGGGGGAGGTGGTGGGTATTTATAGATTCACCCTAGTCCCTAGATTCCCTGACAGACTGGGATTACAAAAGTTGAGGGCCAAAAAAACAGTCTTGGGCAAGGGCACCTCTTCTTCTTGGGCTTAAGATGCCTGGCTCTTGTTGGGCTTAAGGGCACAGGAGCCTGGCTTGGGTGGCTTGAGTAGGGGCCAGGCATATGATATACAGCTCTGGTTGAGGGGGGCCTGGTGAATCTTCTAGTTTGGTGACTCTCCTTTTGGATCTTGACTTGAATGAAAATCAAAGTTGCAAGACTCACTGGACTGGACTGAAACTCAAAACGACTCAACCCAATGGACTAAGTGGACTCAATTGACTTAATTGACTAAGTGGACTCAATCGACTCAATTGATCACAGGACTCGACCATTTTTACGAGATTCAATGGACTCAAATGGACTGCAGGACTTGAAATAAAATATACTAGACTCGCAGGTCCCCATCATGGGGTATTCTTCAATGTGGTTGATTGTGCATAAAGGATGTGAGTGTGTCAACAAGGAATTGATCACTCCTAGTAAAAGGACTTATCCCATGTAATCTCTTCGATTATTAACTCAGAAAGTCTTTGATTAAAGCAAGATATGATTAGAAAAGATTTCTAATCTTTTATCGATAGAGTCTTCATTATCAAATGAAATTCGAAAGAATTAAATGCTAGGGTTTGACAATTCTCCATACCCATCACTTATTCGTGATAAAGGGAGATCGAAGAATGAATTGCACAATAACTTTCTGTTGAAGGTATTTTGAATTTTTATCAAATTTCTCATCTTCTAGGTAGGCATGACATGCTGTTAGATATCACTAATGTCTTGTAGGTTTTCATTAATCAAATTGGATGGATTCATGAGTCAATTTAGAAAATGGCTCGAACTGGCTAACTTAGGTCAGCTCGATTTGACCTAATTAGGTCAGTCAATTTTGATTGGATTGAAACAACCTAGACCTGGACCTACTGTTGGCTAGATATAGAGTCTAAAGGGTCACACATGCTAGTGAATTGTATTTTCATTAGGGTCATAGGATCCTAATTGGCTAGCCAATTAACATATTAGCATATGTTGGCTAGCTTAACTCGTAAACTAATTTGATTGAGTTTAAATGCTTGATATTAGGGCTAACCAATTTGAGTTGGACTTAAATTGGGTTAAGCCTTAAGTGGGGTAGCCAAACTAGGATTTGTCCTAATTTATCAAGCCTTTTCCATTATTTAAACCTTGAGTCCCAAGGGCATGGGACTCTTGGCGCCATTTTGGCGTGCGCACAAATAAAGGGGCATAGAAGGACCAAGAGTCCTACAATTTAATCACCTTTTAGGTGATAAGGCTTAGCCCCTATTCTATCCAATGGATATCCATTTGGCTAGAATTGACTGGTCATATCATGTAAGAAAGGGTGTAATTTGGTGAAGGGATGCGACGCTTAATATATAAATATGGTGCATGGATAAGAGTCCTTCTGTTTGTTAATCACTTTTCCAGATAAACATCTTCATTTAACATTCCTATTAGGGTGTGGGACCTTGTCTTAAATCTAAAATTAAGAGATTAATTGTCAGATTTTACCGTAGAGTTGCGATAAGCAACTCTAGGTGCATATAATTAGTGAAATGGTGTTTCACTTTACACCTTTCTGCCAAGGGACTCTTTTTGACTAAAGAATATTATCTAATATATTAAATATCTAAAATAAGGGGTTAATGAAAAAGTGTATCAGGTGCCTATTCTCTTTCTATTTAAAGACTTCGATGATTGAAGCTAAGACATCTGAAAGTTGTCCTGATAATTCTTATCCTTCTCTTATTAGGACAAGTTTATTATTATAAGACAAGTTTGCCATTTTAAGATAAGGGCTTAGGAAGAGAATTTGAAAGGATAACATGATAGTAGGAGTAGATTCAGAGAGTTCTTTGAGTGCCTTACAAGAGGGTAGGGGTTCCAGCAAAGGGAGAAAGGTTGCTCAAGGAAGAAAGGCTGCCTAAGGGAGTCATAGTCAAATAAGCAAGCTCGGTAGGAGTGATTTCTTGGTCCGGTTCGTATGTGGTTCATCTTTGGAGGGCATAACTTATGTGCCTTGTAAAAATTAAGGAGTATAGCTTACCAAGTATTCTTCTATAATCCTAAATTATGATATACTAGTTGTCATGGTCAAGCAGTTCTTAGGTCTAGGGTTTCGACCGATTAGGATTTCAGTAATAAAATTTTTGAAACTTAGTCTTTCACTCTTCATACTGAAACTGAACATAATGGAATAAAGAATGCTAGAATGTGTTTGAAGAACTGAAAGCTTATCTTATCAAACCTCTGCTTTATAACAAACTAGAAGGTTAGCAGTTGTATCTGTACTTGGCAGTCTGTCCTTCTACCCTTAGTTTTGTTCTTGTCCTTGATAGAAGAATGGAAACAAAAGCTTATATGATGTAGGATGATACAAGTTTTATTATTATAATGCAGCAACTAAAAGAATTCAAGTGCATATGCAAATGAAAATGCAAGATAATTAAATATTACTATCCGTTTGCATTTTAAGACTGTTTAAGAAAAGAATCATAGGCTAGTTAAGAAACTACCTAGATCAGAATTATTCTGCTTTACTTATATCAATCCTGTCTAAGCAGAGAACACTAATTTACTATATGGCCAATAGTAAATATAGAATTAAATCATAGACTAAATCTTACCAAGTTACTAAAGATCTCAAGATCTAGGTTGAGTAGCTTTTTCAGAGCGGATCTTAGGCTTCTTATTCTGAAAGAATTATTGGAGCCGCAAGTTTTGATGTATCCTTGAAATTAATTCATGATTCATTGAGGAGATTTGTTAACAAAGAAAAAAATTAGATCTACAAAAATTTAAGAGATGGCATGGAATGAGAAGAAAAGCTGAGCATAGGAGATGGAAGAGGGAGGTGCAGTGCAAGCAAGAAGAGGAGGGATAGTTAATGTAGGAACAAAGCTTTACACCCTCAAGCTTCACACCCAATCTCACAATCTCAATATCAAGATAGAAATAATTAGAATAAGTTATTTTCATTCATGACTCCAAAGCTTTTATATAGGCAAAAGTATAAAATAAAGATGTACAGGGACTTTTCATGGGATAACATAATAACTTTCATTAAAATTAAACTAAAGCTCGATCCTTAGCCTTGAACTTATCCATGTGGGGTGATAAACCTTATAGACCCAAATTTGCATGCTATCCAACATTTGGCCAAAATTCATATGATAAAAAATGTGTCATTGAATATATGATAACATATCTGATTAGAGAGTCCTCCTGTTGATAAATCTCTAAATGCTAAATAACCCAAACCAAATCTATATAAATAAAATAGCTAACCTAATTGACAAACCCAATTGAGTGTACAATAAATTAGTTAAAATAAAAAATTAAACAACTAAGATAAGGGCCAATCAGGCCTCTATAGCCATAGTGATGTTGTTGGTACTATCGATACACTAGATTGTCATTGTGCTTGTGCTTGAGTATGAATTGGATTTGTAGATAAGCTAATTGCCTCATCAATTTTCCTAGGATTGATAGAACTCAACCCCATTGAATGCGTGACAACCTTGCTCAAGTGTTGCTCAAGAAGGTCTAGGGCAATCCTTTGTAACTCCTCGTGAGTAATCCAAGAATCATCTGACTTGGGGCAACCTTTCCAATGAACCAGAAAGTGTTGATATCCTTGACTTTGTATGG
Source organism: Areca catechu (assembly GCA_021397845.1). Classification (NCBI taxonomy): domain Eukaryota; kingdom Viridiplantae; phylum Streptophyta; class Magnoliopsida; order Arecales; family Arecaceae; genus Areca; species Areca catechu. The sequence continues at coordinate 83,812,246 of CM038052.1, forward strand.
TTACTACCTACTCATGAGGATTCTCTCAATCTATTTGTGCCTCTTATAAATTTGCACATTGGAAGTGGACACTCAAGTAAGAATTCACTCTTAAGAATAGAATAGCTCAACAGTTCACTGGGTATTGTTATTGGTTCCTTGCAAGCTACTAGATCTGATACATTAAATATAGAACTGATTTCATAATCTAATGGTAGATCTATAACTATGCATTTGATCGTAATAGTTTCAAATCTTAAATGGTCTTGCTTCACGTGCATACAATTTTCTAATGGTTCCAGATAAGAACCATTCGGGTCTAACCCTTATCATTACATGGTCATCTTCATTAAATAATTAAACATACCTATATGAATATACTAATTGTTTATAAATTTGATTATGTTGTCAATTTGTTTGCTAATTTTTACATACAAATCCTTAATATGTTATGCAAATCCTAAGCTGAATGAGACACTTAGCATAATCAAGTAAAGGAATTAAATCTATTGGTTTCCTAGATTTATAACCATGAATAATCTCTCAAAGGACTTATACTAGTTAATCTATTGATCGAATTATTATATGCAAACTCAACACATAATAATATCAAATCCTAATTTGGCACATGTTCACCAACCAAACATCTTAGTAGGGATCCTAAACTACTATTCAATATTTTAGTTTGGCCATCTTTTTGAGGGTGATAGGTAGTAGAGAATTTAGCTTAATTCCTAACATGTGCCATAAGGCCTTCCAAAAGTAGCTCATGAATTTGATATATCTATCAAACACTATGGATTTAGGTAACCCATGTCCCTAACAATCTTGTTAAGAAAAAGACAGACTATCTTAGAAGCATATGATATTTTGAACAGGGTAGAAAGTGAGCCATTTTAGAGAATCAATCAACTATGATACAAATAGAATCATGTTTCCTTAGAATTTGTGGCAATCCTAACACAAAGTCCATACTCACATCTTCCCATGGACAAGTAAGAACTAACAGTGGAATGTACAAGCTAGTGTTCTTCTTAGTTTGCTTTGCTATAGCACAAGAACTCAAACTCTTTCTAATGAATCCCTTTTTAATTAATTCATTAATTTGCTTCTTTAGTTTATCATATGAGTCAGATTTAATGGGTAATGAGGTAAATTAGATAGGGTGGAACCACGAACTAGATCAATTGTGTGTTGTACATCTCTTATGGGTGGTAATCTATTTGGTAGATTATTGCCAAAAGCATCATCAAATTCGTTGAAAATCTCATGACTTCTAGGGGTTATTAAATTAGAGTGGGCTTGCTAATTTCTCGAGCTAATAACATCCAAAAGGTAGAGCCTTCACTCACCTCCTTTTCAATCTTCTTCATAATGATTAAATTCAGACCTTTGTTCATCCTAGGTTCTTTAATTTTGGTTGACTCGAAGTTCTTACTGGATGTGGGTACTGATAAGAGATCAAGTCCTTAATAAACTCTTCTGGCTCATGAAGTTTAGGACTAGATTCTACAATTGGGTCCTCTTCTAAAGTTTTCTCAGGTATAGTTGCAGTCACAGGGTCATGGGTTTCTTCCTCTAATGATTCTTCCACTACAGGTTTAGCTTGGGTGTGGTCAAGTTCAACTAATGTTGGGTGGTCTTCTATGTGGGTATGGTTAGGGTTAACTGATTCTAGTGTGGCTTCTACCTGGGTATCTATATATTCAACCAACTCTAAGTCTTCTATAGGGAATTCCTCTTCTTCCTCCTCATACTGTTCCACTAAGCTTGGGTTATCCTCATATTTCTCCTCTTCAAGGTCATTTGGTGAACCAATGAGGTGGTAAGAGGGGATAGACTAAGAAAAAATTGACTAATGACTGGGGTGACAAGGGTGGGTTGGCTATGGTTCTCCTGACTAACACTGGGTTCATATCTAAGGGTATTAATCCTATAGGGTTCAGGTTGACTAAGGGATAGTGGGTTACTACTGGGTTCATAGGTTGTGGGTTCAATCCTATGGGTCTTGTCTAGGGTTCCTAACTGATCTCCTACTTGGTTAAAACTAGTGGTTAACTGGTTGATCCTAGTGGTTGCCTAGTCAAATCATTGGTCTACTTGGTTGAATCTATGGTTCATTTGGTCTTAGGATTGGGTTAATTGGATTATTTGGTCATGGGTTTGGTTAAGCTTAGTATCGTATTGGTCAAACATAAGGTCCATTTAGGCAAACTGGTTTTGGTATTGTGTATTGGCTTGGGTCATTAGGGTAGTTAACTAGGCAAGTTGGTTCATGATGGCTTCAAAATTGGGATCCATGGCTGAGTTGGTTTGGGGTTTTGACTTATCATATTGGGTTCTTAATCTAGTGGTCGTGCAACAAATCAAACAATCAAAGTGTAATGATGCTGCCAAGAAAGCAAAAGAAAAAAGTTAGTACAATCTAGGGCTTGCTAGACTTAGAGCCAAAACTGGGTGGGTCAACTCAACTTACACTTAACCCAGTAGCTAATCCTTCCTCGGGCAAAGTAGAGGGTGGGAGTGTAGGAGGCCCCCCCTGCTTTCGCAGGGACCCATTTAAAAACCACAACACCACTTAGGTTGTTTGACTTTGGACCATTAGCCTTAGACACCGGATTTCAGTAATAGCCATAGGATTAAATGCACTAGTTGGCCCACACAGCTCAGACTTGACCTGTTGATGTCAGCTAGTCCTCTAGGAAAAATTAGGTCTAGTTGATTTTTAATTAGGCTAGGGTTAGTATGATGATGGTTGTTTTGGGCCCAGGACAAGTGATGTAATCCTGCCCTGATGTTATATTGATAGCCCTTAAGATTAGATTAGAGAGATGATGGCATTCAATGGTCCTGATACAATCTAAAACAATCAAAAAAATAAAAATATTTTATGTATTTTTTATAGAATGACAAATTAGGTTTAGGTTGATTAGGTTAGCAATCAAAATTGGCTTGGGATTGGGGTGTGTGGGAGTTGGTTAGGTTTGGTTTAGACAAGAATGCAGATTAGCAGAAAAAAAAAATTAGGGTTTCGGATGATGTAGGTTTTGATATAGTTACCGATGTAAAAAAAAACCAAAAAAATTATAAAACAGAGGATTGGCGGTGTTATTAAGATCTACCAAATTTGATGCAAAACTAAAATCAGATGATGATTTCAAATCCTAGGGTTTTCAAACTACTACAGGAATTTCAGGATTTTATCAAGGTTTCTAATATGCCTAATGGGGAACTAATATGCATGCAATTTTTTTTTTATGTTTTACATGTTGAGTTAGGTGATTAATTCCCAATTTCAGATCAAAATTATTTGTAGAGAATTTGTATGAATTTTTGAAGATCAGCATGCAGATTAGGACCTGGAAAAGTAGCAAAGAAGGACCGCCGGGGCTGAGAAGCCTCGGTTAGGGCAAGTTCTCCTACAATAAAACTACTAGAGGTAGAGGGGTGTACCTGACAACGTCTGTGAAGATCGCAGCGAAGGGGTCTCTCATTCCTCGACGGATGCGGCCTGGAAAATCGAGCCAAAGAACGGCGGATACCCGGCTTTCTGCTCGGTGATCCGATTGAGGCTTGGCTGGAGTCGTTGGATTCGTAGGAACTCAGGGACCTGCAAACGACCTGTCAGGGTTAGAAAACTCACAAAGGAACAAGAAACAAAGAAAAAATAGCAAGGGAAGGCTTCTTTGGAGTGGGCGTCCAGGGATCTGGAGGGTTGTGGGCAGCAGGAAGATGATTGCAAACACCGGGAAGAAGAACCCTCACAAACCCCCTTTATGCACACAGCAGGGTATCACACCACTCAATAGAAGAACTCAAGGTTTTCATTCATCAAGAAATTCTCCTCATACAAGAGGCTAGGGTCCCTTAAATAGACCCTTAACCTTGGGCTCCAAGTAAGGGTACATAAGTCTTTACATAAGAATCCTTTTCCCTCTCAAACCATAGCTAGAAAATAAAAAATATTAGGTAGAAAAATCCCTAAAAATTTTCTTGACTTGGTCAAGACTCCAAGGACGCCTAGGGGGGCGTGTTGGGCTTCTAGGAGCAGCAAAAGGCCGGCCCAAAGGGGCTCGGGTGCATGGGTTTGGGCCTCTGGAAGCTGGGGTGGCCTGGTAGCCAGGTAGCAGAATATTCCCTGGTATCTTGCTTCTTAGGGGCTTGGGCTTGGCACCTGGGCTTGATTTTTTTGGGCTAGGATGCAGATGGACCTCTGGAATCATGGATGCCCTTATCTATGAATATACTTTGGCATCTGGAAGGGAATCTGGGCATCTGGAGGGCATCTGCAAGAAATCAGGGTTTTCTGAATTTTCCTCCTGGGGTCTTTAAATCTTCAAGCTGGGTTGGACTTGTGCTATACTTCCATGTCTTCAATATAGTTGGACTTGGTCTTCACTTGTATGATATAGTCTTGAGTCTTCAGTATGCTTGGACAGGACTCAAAAAAATAAAATTAGCTCAACATGAGCTGACTAGCATTGGACTGAACTAGCTCAACATGAGCTGACTAGTTCAGAACTGAAATAACAACTAAAAATACTCAAATAACAACTAAAATGGACTCAGATAAGCTAAGCTCTTATTACAGATGGACTCATAAATTATTGATCAATTTACAGAGGGTTGAAAAAGCCTCTGTCTTATTCTGGTGCCTCAGGTGTCCCCACCAATTCTCCCGGGGTGGGAGGAACTTGACCTTGTCGAGTGAAGGTTAGACTGGCTCACATATCTCTCGAGAAGGTCTGGGTTGAGGCGTTGCAAGTCCTCTCGAGAAATCCATGAATCGTCCGACTCTGGCCGGCCTTGCCATCAGACCAGGAAGCGTTGATAGTCATGGCCCTAGGTCGTGATGGCTTGATTGTCCAGGATACGCTCGATCCGTTCTCCTCTCTCAGGCCAAATTTGTTTGTGGACACTCTAGGTTAGGGTCACTCACAATGAAAAGGAATAGGTCCAAAGGCCTCACTAGGTAGCGCTGCCGGTTCCCTATACTCAACCAGGTATGTAATATTGAAGGTAGAACTAATGCCCAAATCCGAAGGCAAGTCTAACACCTAGGCATTTGATCCAGCCTTCTCTATCACTTTGAAAGGTCCGGCTCTGCGAGCATGAAGCTTCTTTTAGGCCTAAGCCTAACCAAGATAAAATCCACTACATCAAATTTTTTTTTGATCCATCTTCTGGAATTAGCCAGTTGTTTTAACATTAGTGCGGGTGGTGAACATGCTAGGCACATGCAGACTCCTAACAAGATGATGCAAAGGACTCAAACCTACACCTAGCAGACTCGACTAAAGAGGTTTATTAGGTCTTAACTACCACTTGGGCATGGGGGCATGAGTCGTGGTTGATGGATGACATGCAGAAGAAAATTTGCTAGTAACTCCTAATAAGTGCCAGAGGGTCTGCCAAAAGTAGGTAGCAAATGTGATGGGCTCTATGGATCCTTGCAACCTAGTAACCTCAACAAAATATAACCTAATAGTTCTAGACACATGAGAAAACTCAGGAAAGGGTAGAAAATAGGAAGTGGGTTCAGAATTACTCTGGTAGGGTGGAGAAAAAGGTCCTGGGTTAGTTGGATAAAGTAGAATCAAAGAAGGCATGTCAGGGACTAATCCTAGACTAATGAGGTTAACCTTTTGAGGTTGAGCTATATCTACAAGGTTTGCATAATGGAAGGATGGGTCGCCAATTTCGGGGAAGAGGTCCTTAATGGGAACTATAGGAGGGGACTCATCTTGAAGGTATTGATTCAAAGAGATCAGGTCCTTAATAAATTCTTCTGGTTGTTGTATTTTTGGACTAGACTCTGTATCCTCTATGGTTTCCTCAGGTAAGGCTCTAGCAGCAGTACCTAGGTTCTCTTCCTTTATTTGTTCTTCATTCTAGCTTTAGGTTGGATGTGGTCAAGGTCAAGTACCTCTAGGTTGGCTTCTACCTGGGTATCTATTAGGTCAGCTAATTCTAGGTCATCTAATGGTGTCTCTTCTTCTCCTTCATACTCATCACTAGGCTCGCATCAGCCTTCATACATTCGCGTAATGTAAGCCTTGTCATCTCAGGAATGGTTGGAGAAGGTCGGCTAGGGAAAAATTGGCTAAGTCCTGGTTTCTGATTAGGACACTAATCCTAGTAGGTTCAGGTTGTCTACGGGGTAGTGGCTCTACTGGGCTCATTATTAGGGGTGCTAATCCTATGGGGTTCAAGTTGACTATGGAAAACTGAATAGTACTAGATTGATATCTAGGGATTATGGGCTCCCTAGACTCATAGGAAAGGGAGCAGATCTATGGGTCACGGGATCATAGATCTGGGGTTATAGGATTTGGGTTCAGCTCTATGGGTCTTGGGTCTACTGGACTCATGGGATATGGGTCGTAGATTTTAGAGTCAGAGGATTTGAAGTCATAAGATCTATAGGGGTGGGTATACTAGGCTTATAGGATGTGGTGTAAATAGGATCTAGAGTCATAGGATCTAGGTTCAGATCATAGTATGGGTCAGGCTGAGTGGCTCTCCTAGGTTCAACCTCACGATATGGTCAGGGTTTGGGGTCCTCCTAGGTTTAGGATTATAGTATGGGTCAGGCTGAGGGGCTCTCCTAGGTTCAACCTCTCGGTATGGATCCGGGTTTCGGGTCCTCCTAGGTTGAGGATTGTAGTACGTGTCAGGATAAGTGGCTCTCCTAGGTTCGACCTCATGGTATAGATCAGGGTTTGGGGTTCTCCTAGGTTGAGGGGACTCAGGATCTGGCTCAGATCGTGACCCATGGGTTCTTGCTATGGTCCCTACACGGCCTCCTAACTGGTCAAAACTATTGGCAAGATGGTCAATTCTATTGTTGGTTTGGGTAGCAGACTGAGTTAACTGGGTAGTCATATGGGCCATTTGATCAGCTAGGGCTTTTATTTGGGCTTGTAAATTTTCCATGGGTTCAGACATTTGTGAAGGAGGTGGGTGATATTAAACTCCTAATCTAGTGCTCATGCAAGACTCGATCAGACCGACTATAGCTGACTAGACTAGAGTCCAAACTAGATGCTCAATCAGGGTGGCAAACTAGCCTATAGTAACCATGTACTCAGCCAGGCAGGTGTAAGGGGAGTGTTAGGTCCCTGATTCCCAATCCTAGACACCAATCAGAGATTGGCCAGGTAGGCGGACCAGCACACAAGCCCTTCAGGATTGAATCCCTAAACCACCGTTCTAGACACTGAGCACAAGGCACACACAGGTTAACTTGACACAGTGATCTAACACTAGCCGGACCCGACTAGTTGGTGTCCCTAGCCCACTAGGGCAAATTAAGTCTAGTTAATTTTAAGTTAAAGCTGGGACCGAATGCAAGGGATGTGGTTTTGGGCTATGGAGAGGTTATCAACTCCTCCCCCATCTGATATAGCAAGAGTGCCCTTAAAAGTAGATTATGCAATGATGGCAGGCAAATGATGCAAATAGGGTTAGATGTTTTTGGTATTTTTTGGAGAATATGTAAATTTTTTTTTTTTTTTTTGGTATTTTCTTAAATAGAAGAAAATTACAAATTATTGCCTAATATTCAGGAAATATACTAAAATTAAAAGATATGCAAAAAATGCTAAACAAAACCCTAAAACTTCCAAACTTGTCTTGCTAAAAAAACAGAGCCAAATTTGCAGGCCCTATTTCGGCTTGCAGAAAATTCACAGGCCATAATAAACCTGGAAAAATTTCTCAAATTACTTTGAATATTCTAAATCCGAAAAATAAATTTTAGAATTTTTGGAATTTTTAACAGGAGAAATAATTAAAAAAATAGAGTATATACGGACTGAAAAATTACAGAAAACAAGCCCTAATCTATGCTCTGATACCAATGATGGGGAACTAATATGCATGCAATTTTTTTTTTATGTTTACATGTTGAGTTAGGTGATTAATTCCCAAATTTCAGATCAAAATTATTTGTAGAGAATTTTTTATGAATTTTTGAAGATCAGCATGCAGATTAGGACCTGGAAAAGTAGCAAAGAAGGACCGCGGGGGGTGAGAAGCCTCGGTTAGGGCAAGTTCTCCTATAATAAAACTACTGGAGGGAGGGGTGGTACCTGACAACGTCTGTGAAGATCGCAGCGAAGGGGTCTCTCGTTCCTCGACGGTGCGGCCTGGAAAATCGAGCCAAAGACCCGCGGATACCCGGCTTTCTGCTCGGTGATCCGATTGAGGCTTGGCTGGAGTCGTTGGATTCGTAGGAACTCAGGGACCTGCAAACGACCTGTCAGGGGTTAGAAAACTCACAAAGGAACAAGAAAACAAAGGAAAAATAGCAAGGGAAGGCTTCTTTTGGAGGGCATCCAGGGATCTGGAGGGTTTGTGTGCAGCAGGAAGATGATTGCAAACACCGGGAAGAAGAACTCTCACAAACCCCTTTAGCACACAGCAGGGTATCACACCACTCAATAGAAGAACTCAAGATTTTCATTCATCAAAAAAATTCTCCTCATACAAGAGGCTAGGGTCCCTTAAATAGACCCTTAACCTTGGGCTCCAAGTAAGGGTACATAAGTCTTTACATAAGAATCCTTTTCCCTCTCAACCCTAGCTAGAAAATAAGGAAATATTAAGTAGAAAAATCCCTAAAAATTTTCTTGAATTGGTCAAGACTCCAAGGACGCCTAGGGGGGCGTGTTGGGCTTTTAGAAGCAGCAAAAGGCCGGCCCAAAGGGGCTCGGGTGCATGGGTTTGGGCCTATGGAAGCTGGGGTGGCCTGGTAGCCAGGTAGCAGAAATATTCCCTGGTATCTTGCTTCTTAGGGGCTTGGGCTTGGCACCTGGGCTTGATTTTTTTGGGCTAGGATGCAGATGGACCTCTGGAATCATGGATGCCGTTATCTATGAATATACTTGGCATCTGGAAGGGAATCTGGGTATCTGGAGGGCATCTGCAAGAAATCAGGGTTTTCTGAATTTTCCTCCTGGGGTCTTTAAATCTTCAAGCTGGGTTGGACTTGTGCTATACTTCCATGTCTCAATCTAGTTGGACTTGGTCTTCACTTGTATGATATAGTCTTGAGTCTTCAGTATGCTTGGACAGGACTCAAAAAAATAAAATTAGCTCAACATGAGCTGACTAGCATTGGATTGAACTAGCTCAACATGAGCTGACTAGTACAGAACTGAAATAACAACTAAAAATACTCAAATAACAACTAAAATGGACTCAGATGAGCTAAGCCCTTATTACAGATGGACTCATAAATTATTGATCAATTTACAGAGGGTTGAAAAAGCCTCTGTCTTATTCTGGTGCCTCAGGTGTCCCCACCAATGCCAAATTTAATGATTTAAAATTTCTATAAAATTAATTTAAAAATTATGATAAAATAAAATACTAGATGGAGAACAATTCCAAAAATATCATGAAAAAATAAAATTCCTAGATGGTCGAAATTAGATGAAGAACATGCACTTGATGTAGTGGATAGGATGCAGAAAATTCAGAAATTAAGGTTTTATGAATCTAATGCAAATGAAAACTATCCTAAACCCGCTCTGATATCAAACTGATGCAGGATGATTCTAAGATTGCTAAACATATAGGGAAAATAGAAAACTATTTTTTATTTATTTTTATAATTTAGGTTTGTAGGCTAAATTTTAAATAAAAGTAAGAACTAGCAAATAGGATAGCAATGCAATGAATCATCATGATTACAAAGAACTCATGCAAGATAATAAGTAGCCAGAACCCGAGAGTTGAGAAACTTCCAGTTTAGGATAGCTTATCTTCATCAAAATAGATATCAAGAGAAGGGAAGGTTTTATCACAGAGATTAAAAACTTTGCAGTGGAAAAGATCACCACACTCTGATTGGAGCCTGGAAGAAGAAACTTCAGTTCCCTGAGTCAGATGGCTGATCTGGACCCAGTCTGAAGGCATGGGAAGCCTCCTTTGAGGAGGTGAAACACCTCGGCGATCTTGCAAGCATCATGGGTTAATCAAAATAGCAATTAAATAAAGAAATAAAAAACTATGGTTTAGAAGGAAATAAAATTAGGTTTAGGTGTGGGTGTCCTGGGAAAGAAGCAGTTGCTTGACTGGGGCAGCAGCTAGGGGGTGTCTTCCTTTAGGCATGGCTAATGTCCCTGGATGTAGAGAGAAGATAGGGCAGCATTGGTTCGGCTAAGGGACACAAGGAGAAAGCTCAAGAATCAGAACCAAACACAAGAACAAGACAATGTCTAAAAATTCAGCAAATTGTATTCATAAAAAAAATTGATTACAAGAGGGAGAGGGGTGGGGTATTTATAGAGTTCCCATGCCCTCTCTAACTAGGGTTACATTAGGTTAACAAGCCTTTTTCTAGTTAGATTACATGACATTAGCTAGCTAGGTTAGAATTACAAATCATAAATGAACTAGGAATCCTAACTAGGTTTAGAACTTTGACTAGTCTTCTCCTTTTTGCTTCATGCTTTACTTGGTCAACTCCAAGGATGCCTAGGATGGTGTGTTAGGCTTCTAGGAGTAGCATTGGGCTGGCCAAGGGTGAAGGGTGCATGGGCTTGGGCTCCTAGAAGCTGGGGTGCCCTAGATGGAATATTCTTGGAATAAAAAGAGAATCTTGGTTCTCGTGGGCTTGGGCCTGGCGCCTGGACTTGGTTTCCTTGGGATGGGATGCAGGTGGACCTCTTGAATCGTGGATGCCCTAGTTTGGAAATATGCTCTGGTATCTAGAGAATAATCTGGGCATCTAGAGGGCATCTGGAAGGAATAAGGATTTATAGAAGCATCTTGCATCCTGGGTTGTCACACAAAATCCAATAGGCTGATGTAGTGGCCTCTGACTCCTGGATAGGCCTGGTGGAACTCCAAAACAGGGTAACCTCTTCTCTTGTACAAAAAATGGGCTCATACTAGACTCATAACTGATATACAGGACTCAATATACTGACTAGGTTGAGGGTTGAGACACATCAACTAACCTCAACTTATTACAGGACTGGTGGGGACACCGGAGGCACCATAATAAGATAGAAGCTTTTGAACCCTCTATGAATGATCATAATTTATGAGTCCATCTGTAATAATGGCTTAGCCCATCTGAGTCCATTTTAGATGTTATTTTAGTCTTTTGAGTTTCAGTTCTGTACTAGTCAGCTCATGTTGAGCTAGTTTAGTCCAGTGTTAGTCAGCTCATGTCGAGCTAATTTTATTTTTGAGTCCTATTCAACCATATTGAAGACTCAATACCACATCATACAAGTGAAGACCAAGTTCAACTAGATTGAAGACATGGAAGTATAGCCCAAGTCCAACCAAGCTTGAAGATTTGAAGACCATAGGAGGAAAAATTCAGAAAACCCTGATTCCTTGCAGATGCCCTCCAGATGCCCAGATTCTCTTCCAGATTCCAAAATATATTCATATACCAAGACATCCATGATTTTAGAGGTCCATTTGCATCCTAGCCCAAAGAAATCAAGCCCAGGCACCAAGCCCAAGCCCCTAAGAAGCAAGATACCAGGGAATATTCCTGCTACCTGGCTACCAGGCCATCCCAGCTTCCAAAGGCCTAAACCCATGCACCCAAGCCCTTTGGGCCGGCCCCTTGCTGCTCTTAGAAGCCCAACATGCCTCCCTAGGCATCCTTGGAGTGTTTCCCAGTCAAGAGAATTTTTAGAGATTTTTTACCTAATGTTTCCTTATTTTCTAGCTAGGGTTTGAGAGGGAAAAGGATTCTTATGTAAAGACTTATGTGCCCTTACTTGGAGCCCAAGGTTAGGGGTATATTTAAAGGACCCTAGCCTCTTGTATGAAGGAAGATTTTTGATATATGAAATAAACCTTGAGTTCTTCAATTGCTTTGTGTGATTACCCTGCTGTGTGCATAAAGGGGTTTGAGAGTTCTTCTTCCTGGTGTTTGCAACCATCTTTCTACCGCCAAGCATCCTTCCAGCCCCTCCAAAACTTTCTTCCCTTTGCTGTTTGTTTTCTAACCCCTGATAGGTTATTTGCAGGTCCCCGAGTTCCTACGAATCCAACGACTCCAGCCACGCCTCAATCGGACCACGAGAAGAAAGCCGAGTATCTGCGGGTCTTTGGCTCGGTTTTCCAGGCTGCATCCGTCGAGGAACGAGAGATCCCTTCGCTGCAATCTTCATCGGGCACTTCATACATTGTTAGGTAGACCCCCTCTACCTCCAGTCTTATTATTGTAGGAGAACTTGCCCTAACCGAGGCTTCTCAGCCCCGGCGATCCTTCTTTAGTACTTTTCTAGGTTCTAATCTGCATGACTGGCTTCAAAAATTCATACAAAATTCTCTACAACTGATTTTGATCTAAAATTTGGGAATTAATCACCTAACCCCACATATAAAATATACAAAAGGAATTGCATGCATATTAGTCCCGCATCATTTGGTATCAGTGCTTAGATTAGGGCTTGTTTTCTACAATTTTTTAGTCCGTATATACTCTATTATTTAAATTATTTCTCTCTAATAAAAACTCCAAAAATTCTAAAATTTATTTTTCTGGATTATCATAATTCACAGTTATTTGTAGAGTTCTTTCAGATTTGATTATGGCCTGTGAATTTTCTGCAAGCCGAAATACAGCCTACAAATGTTTGGCTCTGTTTTTTTCAGCAAGACAAGTTTGGAAGTTTTAGGGTTTTGTTTAGCATTTTTTGAAAATCTTTTAATTTTAGTATTTCCTGCATATTAGGCCATAATTTGCAAGTTTTCTTCTATTTAAAAAATATCAAAAAAAAAATTACATATTCTTCAAAAATACCAAAAACATCTAAACCCTAATTTGCATCCTCATCTGCCTGCCATCATTGCATAATTTACTTTTAAGGGCAATCTTGCTATATCAGATTGGGGGAGGATTTGAACACCTCTCCTTAGCCCAAAACCACATCCCTTGTATTCCGTCCCAAGCCTTAACCTAAAATTAACTAGACTTAATTTGCCCTAGTGGGCTAGGGACACCAACTGGTCGGGTCCGGACTAAGTGTCAGATCTTTGTGTCAAGTTAACCTGTGTGTGCCTTGTGCTCAGTGTCTAGAATGGTGGTTTAGGGATTCAATCCCGAAGGGCTTGTGTGCTGGTCCGCCTACCTGGCCAATCTCTGATTGGTGTCTAGGATTGGCAATCAGGGACCTAACAATCCCCTTACACCTGCCTGGCTGAGTACAGGATTACTATAGGCTAGTTTGGCACCCTGATTGAGCATCTAATTTGGACTATAGGTCTAGTCAGCTGTAGTCGGTCTGATCGAGTCTTGCATGAGCATTAGATCAGGGGTTAATGTCACCCACCTCCTTCACAAATGTCTGAACCCATGGAAAATTTGCAAGCCCAAATAAAAGAACTAACTGAGCAACTAACCCAATCCATGGCCCAGTTAACTCAGTCTGGTACCCAAACCAACAATAGAATTGACCATCTTGTTAATAGGTTTGACCAGTTAGAATGCCGTGTAGGGACCATACAAAGAACCCATGGGTCACAGTCTGAGCCAGATCTTGAGTCCCCTCAACCTAGGAGGACCCCAAACCCTGATCTATACCATGAGGTCGAACCTAGGAGAGCCCCTTATCCTGACCCGTACTACAATCCTCAACCTAGGAGGACCCCAAACCCTGATCTATACTATGAGGTCGAACCTAGGAGAGCCCCTTATCCTGACCCGTACTACAATCCTCAACCTAGGAGGACCCCAAACCCTGATCCATACTTTGAGGCTGAACCTAGGAGAGCCCATCGTCATGACCCAATCCTTAAGGTTAGTCCTAGAAGACCCAATCAGGATTTTGTAGATCAGGAAGATAGATCGTATTTACCCTCTCCCTATAAGCCTAGTATACCCACAACCTATAGATCTTATGACTCCAAATCCTATGAACCTAGAACCTATGAATCCATAACCTATGAACCTAGATCCTATGACTCTAGATCCCTTGATCATAGATCCTATGCACCCACACCCTATGAGCCTAGTAGACCCAACACCCAATATTCTGACCCATAAATGGAGTCCAACCATAGGAGAACCCAATATTTTGACCCATATAGGTAATCCAACCCTAGGAGAACCCAATATTCTGACCATATAGGGAGTCCAACCCTAGGAGGATCCAATATCCGGACCCATATAGGGAGCCCAACCTTAGGAGGACCCCATATCATGATATATCCTTAGAACCTGACCATAGAGCTAACCCAAATCCTATGACCCAGATCCTATAATCCCATGACCCATAGATCTGCACCCTTGTCCTATGAGCCCAGAGAACCCATAACCCCTATGTATCAATCTAGTACTAGTCAAGTTTCCCTTAGTCAACTTGAACCCCATAGGATTAGTACCCCTAAATATGAACCCAGTAGTGATCCACTACCCCTTAGGCAACCTGAACCTACTAGGACTAGTGTCCATAATCAAGAACTAGGACTAGCCAATTTTCCCCTAGCCGACCTTCTCCAACCATTCCTGAGATTGACAAGGCTACATTAACGCGGAAGTGTATGAAGCTGATGCGAGCCTAGTAGATGAGTATGAAGGAGAAGAGGAGACACCTTTAGTAGACCTAGAATTAGCTGACCAAGTAGATACCCAGGTAGAAACCAACCCAGAGCTAGTTGACCTTGACCACATCCAACCTAAAGCTATAGTAGAAGAACAATTAGAGGAAGAGAACCTAGGTACGCTGCTAGAGCCTTACCTGAGGAAAACCATGGAGGAGAGCCAAATTATAGAGTCTAGTCCTAAATACAAGAACCTGAAGAAATTATTAAGGACTTGATCTCTTTGAATAAGTACCCTCAGGATGAGCCTCCTCCTATAGTTCCCATTAAAGACCTTTTCCCTGAGATTAGTAACCCATCCTTCCATTATGTAAACCCTGTAGATATAGCTCAACCTCATAAGGTTAACCTCATTAGTATGGGATTAGTTCCTGATACCCCGTCTTTTATCCTACTTTATCTAACTAAACTTTTTCTCCACCCTACTAGACTAATTCTGAACCAACTTCCTATTTCCTACCCTTTCCTGAGTCTTCTCATGTGTCTAGAACTATTAGGTTACATTTTGTTGAGGTTACTAGGTTGTAAGGATCCATAGAGCCCATCCAATTGCTACTACTTTGGCGGACCCTCTGGCAACTATTAGGAGTTACTGGCAAATTTTTCTGCATGTCACCCATCAACATGACTCATGCCCCCATGCCCAAGTGGTAGTTAAGACCTAATAAATCTCTTAGTCGAGTTTGTTAGGTGTAGGTTTGAGTCCTTTGAATCATTTGTTAGGAGTCTGCATGTGCCCAGCATGTTCACCACCTACACTATTTTTAAACAAATTGGCTAATTCCCGAAGATGGATCAAAGAATTTGATGTAGTGGATACTATCTTGGTTAGGCTTAGGCCTAAAAGAAGCTTCATGCTCGCAGAGCCGAACCTTTTAAAGTGATAAAAAAGGTTTGATCAAATGCCTAGGTGTTAGACTTGCATTCGAATTTGGGCATTATTTCTACCTTCAATATTACAGACCTGGTTGAGTATAGGGAATCGGCAGCAATACCTAGTGAGGCCTTTGGACCTATTCCTTTTCATTGTAAGTGAACCTAACCTAGAGTGTCCACTAACAAATTGGCCTGAGAGAGGAGAACGGATCGAGCGTATCCTGGACGATCAAGCCATCATGACCCGGGGCCATGACTATCAACGCTTCCTGGTCCGATGGCAAGGCCAGGCAGAGTCAGACAATTTGTGGATTTCTCGAGAGGACTTGCAATGCCTCAACCCAGACCTTCTCAAGAGATATATGAGCTAGTCTGATCTTCACTCAACAGGGTCGAGTTTCTCCCACCCCGGGAGAATGGTGGGGACACCAGAGGCACCAGAATAAGACAGAGGCTTTTCACCCCTCTATGAATTGATCAATAATTTATGAGTCCATTTGTAATAATGGCTTATCCCATCTGAGTCCATTTTAGATGTTATTTGAGTCTTTTGAGTTTCAGTTCTGTACTAGTCAGCTCATGTTGAGCTAGTTCAGTCCAGTGTTAGTCAGCTCATGTCGAGCTAATTTATATTTTGAGTCCTATTCAACATATTGAAGACTCAAGACCACATCATACAAGTGAAGACCAAGTCCAACCAGATTGAAGACATGGAAGTATAGCCCAAGTCCAACCCAGCTTGAAGATTTGAAGACCCTAGGAGGAAAAATTCAGAAAACCCTAATTCCTTGCAAATGCCCTCCAGATGCCCAGATTCCCTTCCAGATGCCAAAATATATTCATATACCGAGGAATCCATGATTTTAGAGGTCCATTTGCATCCTAGCCCAAAGAAATCAGGCCCAGGCACCAATCCCAAGCCCCTAAGAGGCAAGATACCAGGGAATATCCTACTACCTGCTACCAGGCCACCCTAGCTTCTAGAGGCCTAAACCCATGTGCCCAAGCCCCTTTGGGCCGGCCCCTTGCTGCTTAGAAGCCCAACACACCACCCTAGGCATCCTTGGTGTGTTTGCCCAAGTCAAGAGAATTTTTAGGGATTTTTCTACCTAATGTTTCCTTATTTTTAGCTAGGGTTGAGAGGGAAAAGGATTCTTATGTAAAGACTTATGTGCCCTTACTTGGAGCCCAAGGTTAAGGGTCTATTTAAAGGACCCTAGCCTCTTGTATGAAGGGAGATTTTTGATATATGAAATAAACTTTGAGTTCTTCAATTGCTTTGTGTGATTACCCTGCTGTGTGCATAAAGGGGTTTGAGAGTTCTTCTTCCCGGTGTTTGCAACCATCTTCCTACCACCAACCATCCTTCCAGCCCCTCCAAAACTTTCTTCCCTTTGCTATTTTTCATTGTTTTCTTGATTTCCTCTATGTTTTCTAACCTCTGATAGGTTGTTTGCAGGTCCCCGAGTTCCTACGAATCCAGCCACGCCTCAATCGGACCACTGAGCTGAAAGCGGGTATCCTCGGGTCTTTGGCTCAGTTTTCCAGGCCGCATCCATCAAGGAACGAGAGATCCCTTCACTGCGATCTTCACCGGGCACTTCAGACGTTGTCAGGTACACCACCTCTACCTCCAGTCTTATTATTGTAGGAGAACTTGCCCTAACCGAGGCTTCTCAGCCCCAGCGATCCTTCTTTAGTACTTTTCTAGGTTCTAATCTGCATGCTTGGCTTCAAAATTCATACAAAATTCCCTACAACTAATTTGATCTGAAATTCGGGAATTAATCACCTAACCCACATATAAAACATACAAAAAGAATTGCATGCATATTTGTCCCGCATCATTGACTCAATCTTAATGATAACAAAATTTTCAAAACTTTGATACATGATTAAATAAACTATATGGGATCCAGTGATCTGTGTCTTATCCTGGTGTCCCCACCAATGACAAAATACTGGGCATGGAGAAGCTTTACAGTTATGTATATATGAATACTTAAAAGTATCAAAGTGACTCGTGTATATCTTAAATTGATAAGTATCAACATGTATCAGAATATATCAATAAGTATCAAGAAATATCAGAGCTTTTTATATCAGATCCAATACTTGTCAAAGACTACTTTTGTGTTGGCTTTGACTCCTTAGTTTTGATGATCAACAAAAGGTTGAGTATATGTTTGGACTAATGTTAATCTCAAGATAAAGTTTCAGGACTTAGGTTATTCAAAAAGAGTATCAAAAGGACAATGATGAAACTAAGTTTACCTGATTTGGAAAAGAGCTCTTCTACCTTGGACAAGATCAAAATTCTCATAATGGACCTTCTTGTTAAGAAATATTTGACAAAAGAAACAAAGGCTTAAAGAAAACTCAAGCATGGCACGCATATCTCAAGAGTTTCAGAAAAATTCAGATCAGAGGTCGACCCCCAGAGGTCGACACCTTGTCAAAGGTCGACCACCAGAGGTCGACTCATGAAGAAAAGGAAAGTTCAGCATGGCCGGCATGGCAAAGTCTCAGTGGCACGCTTCAGAGGTCGACCACTAGAGGTCAACACCTGTCCAGAGGTCGACACCAGAGGTCGACACCAGAGGTCGACTCATAGCCTGAGAATTCAAAATGGGTAGAAACTATGGTATTCTGAACTTTTGCCTAAATTTTACTGGAGGTCGACTCATGAGGTCGACACTTGATCCAGAGGTCGACTCATGAGGTCGACTCATGGCATAACGGCTAGTTTTTCTGAACTTCTGATTGTTCCAACGCCATAAACGACCATATTTTTGAATCTAACGGTCTGTGGAGTTGTTTCAGCATGAATGAGGTATTTAACTCCACCAAACTTCAAAAAAGACAAAGGAGACAAAGTGAAAAAGTGTTGATTCAAAGTACAAAGCCTCAATCACTCCAAGCAAAAGAGTGAGAAAACCAAGAGATTCCTAGCAAAAAGTTCTCCATCTTTGAGGGAATCCAACATTCAAGTATTTGGCATTTAGTGAGGTCCAAGATTCCAAGGGAAAAGGCTTGAAGAGTCTCCATCAAGAGCTTCAACGAATTTATTTTTTTTGCTCAAAAGGAATTTGTTAGTTTAATTCATTGTTTCATACTCTTTTGTCTTTAGCTAGTTTCAAGGGAATTTGAAACTAGAGTGAGGTTTGTTGGTGAGCCAATTGATAAAACCAACTAGGGTGCTTGTAAGCCGAAGCCAAAAACAAGTGAGTGAGGTTTGTGGTGAGCCAATGATAAAACCAACTAGGGTTGCTTGTTAGCCCGAAGCCAAAACAAGTGTGTATGTAAGGTTTGACTTGTGAGCCTGGTAAAACCAAGTCGGCTGTAATCTAAAGATTATAGTGGAAATTTCAAGTGGAGCTTGGGGAGTGGATGTAGGTGCTAGGTGCACCGAACCACTATATTTCTTGTGTGTTTGCATTGCCTTTCTCTTTTACTTCTTTAGCTCTTTAATTGCCATTTTATTTCATTGCTTCTGTTGCACAATTATAAAGCACTATCACTCTTCACCTTAAAACTTGATAGCAATATATGCGTTAAATTTTTTAAATACCCAATTCACCCCCCTCTTGGGCACCATATCTGGGCAACATTTGCTTTAGAATGTATTGAAGCCAATTAAGTATCAAAGTGCATCAAAGTAAAATTAAATCAGAGATGTATCAGAACCAATTAAATTCCATTAATTTAGCATTAAGAAAATATCAGAGCTAATTGAGCTTTAAAATATATCAAAGTCAAGTTTTTTCATTGATTTCCATGCATAACTGACTTGTCCCCCTGTTTTGAATTTTCCATGCATAACAGTAATATTACTTCCCTGTTTTTCATCAACAAAAGTGTTCTTTGAGCATTCAATAATTTTTGAAATAGAATAGGAGTATTGGGATGTTTTGTGATAATTTTACATTTCTTTATATTCTTGATATTCTTGTTAACATTTTCCATTCTATTTCAATGTCAATTGTTGATATCGAACTTTAGCATCACAAAGATTTAAAATGATAGAATAAAATGCCATAGTCATTCAAACAAAGTAACACACATATATATATATAGATAAACAAGTTTAATACAAAGTCAACAAAAGCAAGATCTACAAGACCTAATCTTCTTCTCTCATTGAAAGAAAACCTATTTCTAAAATAGTAGATGATACAACTGTTTTCATGGGTTTAGGTATGAAGATATCTAAATCTAGTCCTAGTGGGAGCTTTAGGTTCATTAGTTTTGACTTTAGGTTTAGCTCTAGGTCTAGTAGAAGTAGAAGTAGGCTCGGTCTTAACACTCCAGAGTGAACAGAATCATGAACAACAAGATCAGGAGGGGATGTGGCTGTCTGGCATGTGGTGGAGGCTGTCTAGGCCTGGGTGCAGGCTGGGGAGGTGGCTACCAAGAAGTAGAAGCTCCGGATCCCGAATGCACTCCAGTGGCAAAGAATAGAACAATCCTCACTTTGTCCCCATCCTTTGAATCTTCTACTGGATGCCATGTAATGTAATAGCCTGGCTTAAGCAAAAGCTTTGTTGCTCCCTGAAGCCTACCAAAGCTAGAGCCAGCATTGTGTCAAATCTATCATGTAGTCCTGTGTTGACTCCACTAATTGATTTTGATGATAAGCAAAATAGTAAAGTATAAGTTGAGAACTAATGATTTGCTTTGAGTGTATTTTTATTTAAAAGGTACTTACAAAATTTGAAGAAGCCCAACTGCCATGAAGAAACCAAGTTTGAAATGAAAAGATTGATCAAAAGAAGACTTGGACACTTAAGAGATGGTTGAATGATAGCTAAGCCAAGTAGGAAACTGTTCCAGCTCAAGTTCAGCAGTTTTTGTGAATCTTTCTGTGATGTGTCGACTCAAAGTGTCGACACCTGACATAAAGTATCGACACATGAGGATAAAGTATCGACTAAGGCTGGTACACAGCAAAGTTCAAATGGCACAGATGAAGTGTCAACACATGGATCAACACATCGCTTGAGACTTTCAAGCCACAGAACTTGCCGAAGATGAAGGAACAGTTGAAGTGTCAACACTTAGAAGCAAGGTGTCGACTCAAAGTGTCGACTCAATTGAGAAGGTGTCGACACATCTGAGATTTCCAGAGTATTTAAATGGAGCTTTTTGAATTATGTGTCAACACAAGAAAAACATGTGTCGATATTTTGTGTCGACTCAACTGACAAAGTGTCTACACATGGAGTTCTGGCAATAGTAAAGGCTAGTTTTTTCAAATATAGAATTCACCCAATTACCCCCAACGGCTAGTTTCTCAAGTCTAATAGCTAGAATTCAATTTTAAGGCCTTGGGAGGATATTTATATGCTCCCAAATCAAATCAAAAAAAGAGAGATTGAATACCATTAAAGAGTTAAAAGAGAAAAGAAGAGAGAAGAGCCTAACTCCTATTCATTCAAGTTTCAAAGTCTCAAAGCTAAAGGAAGCCTTCAAGGATTCTAAAGCCATCAAGAGCATTGAAGATCATTCAATCTTGGACATTCAAAAGGCTTCAACAAGTGCAAAGCAACTCTACATCGAGCTATATCGACTTATTTGCTTTGTTATTGAAAGCTTACATGGTTCTTTATTTCTAAACCTATTCTTGTAAGGGTTCTTAGTTAGCCTATTATAAAACCAAAGAGGTTATTGAAAGCCTTGAAAAACCAATTAGGTTGGTGGTTAGCCCACAAAACCACTAAGGTTCTTGGTTTGCCCGAAAAACAAGGGAAGTTGTTGGTTAGCATTGTGAAAATCAATAGGTTCTTAGTTAGCCCGTAAAACCAAGTGAGTTATGACTTATGAGCCATGTAAAACAAGTGGGTTTTGATTAGAGAGCCCGGAAAACTAATCGACTGTAATTGTGTGATTATAATGGATTCCCAGGGGATCTTGGGGAGTGGATGTAGGTGCTTTGGTTGGCACCGAACCACTATAGCTTTTGGTGTTGTGATTGCTTGATCTCTCTCTCTCCTTGCTCTTTATTTAATGCTCTTTATTTTTGCTGCACTTATATCTTAGAGCACTGCATTTGAATCATAGTACCTGCTTATATATTGTTGAATTAGATTGTCTTGCTTTGTTTCAAGCCTTGTTAAGTCCATAGCTTGTCATATCAAATTAGCTTAGCTTTAATTTTAGAGGCCCAATTCACCCCCCCCCTCTTGGATTGCTTACTGGGCAACAAGTGGTATCAGAGCCCTGTTCTCAGTATATAGGCTTTACCGCCTGGAGTAAAGATCTATAGCAGCACCAATTGGTACTAGTGTAGTTGAGGGACAAGCCTCAAATAAACCTCCATTTTCCAATGGTACAAATTATACTTATTGAAAAACTAGAATGAGATTTATTTGCATTCTTGATTATAATTTATGGAAAGTAGTTGATAAGGGTCCTCATATTCCTCGGTGGTGGTTAATGGTGTTTCCATCCCAAAACTTGAAGAAGATTAGGATGAAAATGATATTAAACAATTCGAGATCAATGCTAAGGCAATGAATCTTCTTTATTGTGCATTAGATCCTAGTGAATTTAACAGGATATCTACATGCATGTCTGCCAAAGAAATATGGGACACAGTTGAAGTTACCCACGAGGGTACCAATCAAGTGAAGAACACTAAGGTTAATATGTTAGTGCACACATATGAGATGTCTGGATGGAACTAGATGAATCTATCAATGATATGTATACATAATTCACAAATATAGTTAATGGCATGAGAAGTCACGGTAAGTTATGTCTAATGCTGATCTTGTGAATAAAATTCTTAGGTCACTTCCAACGTCATGGGATCTGAAGGTGCCCAAATTCAAGAAGCAAAGATGGGACAAGCTACCTCTTGAGCAGCTAGTGGGATCGCTCATGACTTATGAGCTCAATCTAAAACAAAAATCTATGGACATGGACAAGAAGAAGAAAGGGATGCCTTCAAGTCAAATATTCAAGAAGAATCCTCAACAGATGAGTCCAAACATGAAGAAGAAGAAGAACAAGGTGAAGAAGCCCACCTTGTATGAAAGTTTAGAGATTCATGAAGAGGAGAAAGTTTCCTAAAAAAGAAATATCAGTCAAAGGAAAAGGGAAAGGAAAAAGACAAAGAGAAAGAAAAGGAAAAGAAGAAGGAAGTACCTATATGCTTGAGTGCAAGAAGATGGGACATTACAAGTACGACTGTCATCTTTTCAAGAAATCAAGGAAGAAATTAAGGAAGAAGCTATGATGGCCACTTGGAGTGACAACGAAGACTCAGTTCGGAAGAAGTGTATACTGAAGTTGCAAATCTCTACTTCATGGCGCATCAAGACAATGATGAGGTATGTTCTGACTCTGAAATTGATTTCACTTTCGATGAACTTAGAAATGCTTTTGAAGAATTAATGCATGATTATAAATTAGTTTTATCTAAAAATAAGAAATTGAAAAAGTATGTAAATAGTTTTTTTTTAGATAACAACTCTTTACTAAATGATGTTAGTTCTTTGAAATCTAAATTAGATGTTTTAGAAAAGAAAAATAGTGCTTTATGTATGGAAAATGATGTTTTAAAAAGATCTAAGAATGTTATGTCTAATAATGATCTCTTAAAGAAAAACAAGGATTTAGAAGTTGAAAATGCTAAACACAAAATTGAACTTGAAAAGTTAAAACCTTTTGTTGACAAATTACTTATAGTTCAGAAAAGTTAAACTTACTTTTAAATAATCAAATAGCAGTTTTTAATAAGCTAGGTTTAGATATAAACCACAAAAGCAACAAAAGTATTTCAATAACTTTTTTGTACCTACATCATCTAGCATTACTTGTTTTACTTGCAAAAAACTAGGTCATAAACCATATCAATGTAATTTTAAAAAAATCATGTCTTTTGGTAGGATATGGGTTTCAAAAGGAACCATTCTAACTGCTAACCCTAAAGGACCCAAGTTAGCTTGGGTACCTAAAAACAAAGCTTGATCTTATTGCAGGTTTGTCTTGCAACAAAGAAAACAAACGAGTTTGGTATCTTGATAGTGGTTGCTCAAGACACATGACTAGAGATGTGAAGCAATTCACTTCTCTTGATGCTTTGAATGGAGGAAGTGTGACCTTCGGTGATAATAGTAAAGAAAAAATCATTGGTATTGTAAGGTTCACATAACTCCTTCTAATAGTATTAGTAATGTACTTTAATAGATGGTTTAAAGTATAATCTTTAAGCATTAGTCAATTTTGTGATAAAGGTTTTCAAGTAGTTTTCAAATCATCATATTGCATGATTACTAGTCTTGATATAAATGGAGTACAATTCATTGAAAAAAG
Organism: Areca catechu; assembly: GCA_021397845.1. NCBI lineage: Eukaryota > Viridiplantae > Streptophyta > Magnoliopsida > Arecales > Arecaceae > Areca > Areca catechu. Next base: position 83,836,003 of record CM038052.1, read on the forward strand.
GCATGGAAATTTATTTGGTTGATCTAGATGATCTATCTTTACCTAATGGAGAATGCCTTGTCGTAATGAATTCTATTAAGAAAGAGACTAGTTGGTTATGGCATAGAAGGTTAGGACATGCTAGTAGTACCTTATTTCAAAACTTTGCAAAAAAAATTTATTTAGAGATTTACCTGAAATTTGTTTTGAAAAAGATAGAATTTGTCAAGCATGTCAATTGGTAAACAAGTCAAAACTTCTTTTAAACCAAAGGATTTGTAACTACTAGTAGGCTACTTGAACTATTCCTATGGATCTCTTTGGACCAACTAGAACATCAAGTCTAGGAGGCAAAAGATATGGATTAGTCATTGTAGATGATTTTTCAAGATTTACTTGGATTTTCTTTTTAGCCCAAAAAGATGAATCATTTTCAGTATTTATAATATTTTATAGAATAATTTCAAATGAAAAAAGGTGTTTCAGTCATTTGTATTCATAGTGATCATGGAACTAAATTTGAAAATAAAGATTTCGAAATCTTTTGCAATGAAAAAGGTATAGAACATAATTTTTCTGTACCTAGGACACGTCAGCAGAATGGGGTAGTAGAAAGGAAAATTGTATTTTGGAAGAAATGGCACGTACGATGCTTTGTGAAAGCAATTTTCCATTGTATTTTTGGGCTAAAGCTATTAATATAGCCTGTTATATTTTAAATCGAGTTTTGATATGCCCTATTTTAAAGAAAACTCTATATGAGCTTTGGAATCAAGAAAACCGACTTTAAAATATTTCATGTCTTTGGTTGTAAATATTTGTTTTGAATAATGAAAAAGATCATCTGGAAAGTTCGATGCCAAGTTTGATGAAAGTATCTTCTTAGGACACTCTACATCAAGCAGGGCATACAGAGTATTTTAATAAATGAACTTTGGTTGTAGAAGAGTCAGTACATATATATTTGAAGAAACTACTAACAAATCATCAAGAAAAAGAGGATACATTTGAAGAATGTGCAGGTGATGACAAGCTTCAGAAGCTGACATGAATAGTCAAGCTCAACCAATGAAGAAGAACAAGATAAGGATAAGAAAGAAGATGACACTCCAAAGCATCAAGACTTATCTAAGGAGTGGAGGTATGCTCATGGACACCCTAAGAAATTAATCAGGTGATCCATCTAAGGGATAAGAACTCGAGCTTCTATTAGAAATGAATGTGATTATATTGCATTTGTATTCAAGTAGAACCTAAATGTTTGAACAAGCTGAAAGGACTATAATGGATCAATGCTATCGAAGAAGAACTAATACAATTTGATAGAATAATGTTTGGACACTTGTAGAAAGACCATATAATGTTTCAATTATTGGTACTAATGATATTTAGGAATATACTAGTGAAAATGGTCCTAGTGAGAGAGAGAAAGAGAGCCATATTGGTCTTATGATGCACTCGGCTATTCTCTCTACACTGCCAAGATCTTCGATGAGTGCTCGGTGTAGATACTGCTCATGCACTGTTCATGTACATGCTCCTGCACCAGCTAATGGACATTACTGATATGATACTGGTGTTGAGACTACTATTGGAGATGGAGATGGGATACTGTTATTGGAGATATTGATGGAGAAGGAGACTGACTCAGACCAGTATGATATTTACTAATCTTTATCAGAGCCAGTTGAGGAGGTGATGGTGAATTGCGTTGAGCCTGTTGTTGACCCATTGTTGGGTTCGGTGACCAGTGCGGAAGTGTGGATTTCAAAACTTTATGAAATCAGGTCCGAACCCTAATCCCAAAATCTCCTTATTAGCAATTAAAACTTATGACTACATGCATGTCCAAATTTAAACACAGTTTAGATACTAACCTCAGATCGCTATATCCAATCTGATGTAGAAAACTCCTCCAATGGAGTAACCTTTTGAACACACCAGGTGTCCACTTGTCCGCCCTCCGATGGTGATCCACACGGGCAGATGATCAAGACAGTGACTCCTCAATTGGGTTCCTTCCAATCAAGTTCTACCCCAAGAACTTGATATATGGGCTATTGGCTAGGACACCTTTAGCCAAACAGGGACTAAAACTTTCTCTCTTACCCTTCTCCAGTTTTTGGCAGTTCTGGCCTCTTAAGACACTCTTATCTTAAGAATAAGCCCTTGTCCTAAAATGAGACAAGGCTTGTCTTGGAGGGAGAAGAAGATTAAGACAAAGTTGTCTTAATGTAAGAAAGAAGAAGAAAAGAGGCGCCTTCTTCCTTTACCGTCGGAGAGTTTCTCTCTCTGACTCTCCTTCTTTTCTGAGATTCGACAGAGCCTGGGCTCTGTAAAGGAATCAAAGAAGAAAGAGAGGAGGGGGAAACAGTCTTCTGGAGAGGGAGAAGGAAAGAGAAGCAAGGCTTCGCCGTAGAAAATCTGGAATGATTTTTACGGTGAAGCCTTCTTCTTAAATAGGCGACAGAGAGGCGCCTTCTCCTTCTGAAAAATCCTCTCACGTCCTCTCTCCCTTCTCACGTCTTCTCTCTTAATCTCACGGCCCTTGGGATTAATCTCACGGCCTTTGGATTAATCTCACGGCCTTTGGGATGGACAGACGCGAAGAGGGATCGAGAAAAACTCAGAAGGGCGCGCGCAGAGAAAAGAGTCGCGCCCCTTCGGAGATTTTTTTTTTTTTTTTTTTCTTTTCACCGTAATTCCCATTTTGAAGAGTCCACGCCTAGGTGGACTCTGATCCACGCCTCATCAGCCAAAAGATGCTGTTCCCTCTTTCTTTTCACGCAAAAACGCGATTTGGAGAGAGTCCACGCGCGTGTGGACTCTTCTCCTTGCGCGCGCGCGTGGGAAGAGAGGGGGAGGGGTTTTAGGCGATGTGGGAAAGGGGTTTAGCCTCTTAGGTTAGCCCAATTGCTAGCCTATTTAGCCCAACGTTTTAAATCTTCAATTAGATTCAAACCGGAATGAATTTGGATCTAAAAAGACCAAATCGGAACCCTAACTCGAATCCGATTCAAGTAGAAGTCATGGTTTGCAACACATGCTAGTGTGTTCATCTGCAAACGAGATTTAATTCCAAATTAAATCCTTGATTATCTGTCCTAAGTGTGTGACCCATTGGGTTCCATACTTAGCCAGCAGTGGGTCCGAGTGCAAGTTGACCTAATCTGATCAGAACTCATTCTAATCGATTTAGGTCAAATCGAGCTAACTCGAGTCAGTCAATTAGGACTCCTCCTAATTAGTGATCCAATTAAACCATTTAATTTGATCAACCCACAAGACAAGATTGACGTCTAGCAACGTGTCATGTCTACCCGGAAGATATGGAAATTCTGGTGTAATTCCAAAACTACCCTTCAGTGGAAAGTTCCCGTACAATTCGATCCTTCAATCATCTTGCATCCCGAATATAACTATGGATATGGAATCATGTCAAATCCAGTTTATACTCATTCCCAGCTCAGTCATACACTAATGATTCAATTAATTCGATATTAGAAATCATTTCTAATATCTGTACTTTGATCAAAGATTTCCTGAATCATCATCTGACCTAATTTGGCTGGATGCAATCTCCTCCTACTAGGAGTGATCAATTCCTTGTTGACCTACTCATTACCTTCATATACAATTCACCATACCCAGCATCAACCTCGTGCATGACCCAGTGTCATGATTGAGATTGAACCAAAGCATGGGTTCATGTACATAAGGTATTATGGCAGTCTCAGGTCATAGGACTACTTGTACAACTCCCACTATGTGAAACATCTATTGACATGCAGCTAAGGCTCCATTAGATGTCTCAAACTGGATCTATTCAGTGGACTCATTCACTAATGAGCACCCACATCCTTGTATTAGTGTCCTACACAAAACTGTGAGAGCAGTCATCCTTTTCAGCATACATAGGATGTGCCAGTCTTACCGGAAACCCTGATCCCCAACTCAGGGTTCCTATGACTAGGAATATTCTAGATTAGGGTTTTAAGGCCTTAGATCTCACTGGTATGATCTCATCATAGCCCTACAACCATAGCCCTAATCTATGGGGTTCATCATATAATGACACAGCGAATGATAAAAAATTATTGCCTTTATTATTTGTCAATTTACAATGGTCTGGGAGATACAGACATTGCTTATAGGGCATAATCCTTTCAATCTCCCACTTGCACTAAAGCCAATCGCTCTTATTCTTTAACCCCATACAATCGAGGTGGCGATCAAACTCCCGCTGTGGTAGAGCCTTAGTGAAGGGGGTCTGCTATGTTGTTCTTTGTATCTACTCTATTGATGCAGACTTCTTGTCTTTCGATTATCTCTCGGACAAGATGGAAGCGTCTCAGAATGTGCTTGGACTTGTGATGGGCTCTCGGTTCCTTAGCTTGAGCAACTGCTCCAGTGTTATCACAATAGAGTGGCACCGGGTTCTCAATCTCAGGAACTACTCCCAACTCTGTGATGAATTTCTTCATCCAGACAGCTTCCTTGGCGGCTTCACTGACAGCTATGTACTCTGCCTCGGTAGTTGAGTCAGCTACAGTCTGCTGTTTAGTGCTCTTCCAACTTACTGCTCCACCATTCAAGGTAAAGACATACCCTGAAATGGATTTACTATCATCTGGGTCTGATTGAAAACTAGAGTCTGAATAGGCTTCTAGTTTAAGATCAGATCCTCCGTATATAGAAAAAATATCCTTAGTCCTTCTCAGGTACTTAAGAATATTTTTCACAGCCTTCCAGTGATCCTCTCCTGGATCAGCCTGAAATCTACTGGCTACACCCAAGGCATATGCCACATCAGGCCTAGTACATAACATAGCATACATAATCGACCCTATAGCCGAAGCATAAGGTATAGAACTCATTCTATTTCTTTCTTCAGGTGTCTTAGGAGACATCCTCTTAGAAAGACGTATGCCATGACCAATAGGTAAGTAACCTCTTTTACTTTCCTCCATGCTAAATCTCTTTAGCACCTGGTCATGTACCTAGACTGGGACAAGCCAAGCATCCTTCTTGATCTATCTCTATAGATCTTTATACCCAGTATATAGGATGCTTCTCCCAAGTCTTTCATGGAAAACTGTTTCAATAACCACACTTTGACTGATTGTAACATTGGGATATCATTCCCAATAATAAGTATATCATCAACATATAGAACTAAGAAAACTATGGCACTCCCACTAGTCTTCTTGTACACACAAGGTTCATCCTCATTTTTGAAAAACTCAAATTCTTTGACTGTTTTATCAAATCGGATGTTCCAACTCCTGGATGCTTGCTTTAATCCATAAATGGATTTCTTTAGCCTACATACCTGATTAGGTTTAGTTCCAAGACAAAACCTTCTGGTTGTGACATATAAACCTCTTCCTCAAGGAAACCATTGAGGAATGCAGTTTTTACATCCATTTGCCAGATCTCATAATCATGATATGCTGCTATAGCAAGCATAATCCGAATGGATTTGAGCATGGCAACAGGGGAAAATGTTTCATCATAATCTATTCCCTGTTTTTGTCTGAAACCCTTAGCCACCAATCTGGCTTTATAAGTTTCAACTTGGCCATCTGCCCCAATCTTCCTTTATAGACCCATTTACACCCAATAGGGTTAATACCCTCTGGTGCATCAACCAAAGACCATACTTGGTTGACATACATGGAGTCCATCTCGGATCTCATGGCTTCCAGCCATTTGTCTGAGTCTCTACTCATGACTGCTTCCGTATAGGTTAGAGGCTCATCATTTTGAATGATTTGGGCTTCATTATTTCAATTATGAACCCATACCTCTCAGGTGCCTGTCGCACCCTATCAGACCTACGGATAGGAGTGTGTTCAGGTTCTATATTAACTATGTTGTTACTTGACTGAGAAGTGTCTATTTGTTGAATCTCATTAAGTTCGATATTTCTACCAGTGCCCTTTTGTAGGATAAATTCCTTTTCCATAAAAGTGGCATGCCTACTGACCAAAACTTTTTGTTCAGTAGGGTGGTAGAACACATATCCTATACTATCTAGGATATCCGAGAAATAGACATTTGTCTGCTCTAGCATCTAGTTTATGTCCAAAATTCCTTTTTACATAGGCTGGACATCCCCATATCTTAATATACTTAAGATTGGGCTTCTTACTTCTCCATAATTCATATGGAGTGCTAGAGACAGTTTTAGATGGTACTCTATTCAAGATATGTGTTGCTGTTTCCAAAGCATATCCCCAGAAAGAAAAAGGTAACTCCGTGAAGCACATCATGGACCGTACCATATCCAATGAAGTACGATTCCTCCTTTCAGCAACACCATTTAGTTGTGGTGTGTAAGGAGGAGTCCATTCAGAGATGATCCCCTTATCTTTAAGGTGATCAAGAAACTCAGTGGATAAATATTCACCTCCTCTATCTGATCGGAGGATCTTTATACTTTTTCCTGTCTGTTTCTCTACCATACTTTGATACTCTAAGAATTTTTCAAAAGCATCGGACTTATGTTTCATTAGATACACAAATCCATACCTTGAAAAATCATCAGTAAATGTGATGAAGTATGAGTATCCACCATAGGCTTGAGTTGTCATAGGCCCACATACATCTGTGTATGAGTCCTAATAACTCTTTTGTCCTTTCTCCATGTCCACTAAATGGAGTCTTGGTCATCTTACCCATGAGACATGATTCACAAGTTCCTAATGACTCATAGTCATAAGGATCAAAGAAATTCTTTGTACAACTTGTTAATCCTAGTCTCACTAATATGTCCAAGTCGACAATGCCAAAGTAAGGTATTGTTAACATCATCTCTTTTCCGTTTGTTAGAAACATGAAAAACATTGTCATTAGTGGAAAGAGTTAAGAGACCATTGCAGAATATGCCATAACATATAATTTCATTAGATAAAGAAATTGAGCAGCCACTGCTCATTACATTCATAGTATATCCTTGTTTAAGTAACAAGGGTACAGATATGATATTTCTAATGATTTTTGGCATATAGTAACAATTCCTTAGCTCCAAGATCTTCCCTGAAGGTAACTTCAAAACATAAGTCCCTACAGCTTCTGCTTGGATGGGGTCCCCTCCAGCACCGTAGAGCTCAAAGTTACCTTCCTTCAATACTTTAAGCCCCTGAAGTCCCTGCAATGATTTGCAGATGTTATGACCACAGGCGGTATCCAACACCCAAGTATTTGAAATGGAAGAATCCAATGACAAAATAGTATGAACTTCTTTCATACCTTTTGGTGCCTCTGATGCACCAGGCTTCAAACTTGCAAGGTAAACCTTGCAGTTTCTTTTCCAATGACCCGGCTTGCCACAATGAAAGCAGGTCATCTGTCCGGAGGCCTTCTTTCCTTTCTTCTTCTTAATGCCCCCTTTGGGATTCATCCTCTTATTGGAACCCCTTTGCCTGTCTTCTTCTTATCCACAAGAAGAACTGGAGCCTTATTTTTCTTTACATGGCTCTCTGCTGTTTTCAACATATTCAACAGCTCAGGCAAGGAAGAATTAAGTTTGTTCATATGGTAATTAAGAACAAACTGTGAAAATGACTCTGGGAGTGATTGCAAGATCAAGTCTTGATTCAACTCCCCATCCATTACAAAACCTAATTGACCTAATCGAGTGATTAGATCAATTATCTTTAATACATGGTCTTGTACTGATGTACCTTCTGTCATCCTTGCACGGAACAACTGCTTAGATATTTCATATCTAGCAGTTCTACTGTGTTCTCCATAAAGCTCTTTTAAATTTAGCAGTATGGAGTTAGTATCCATGCTATCATGCTGCCTCTGTAACTCGTTAGTCATAGAGGCAAGCATAACATTTTTGAGTCATTTTGCCACATATTATATGTGGTCTTCTCCTCTTGCGAGGCATCTTCTTGGTGGTTCCAAAATCGGGGTATCAAGAATATAGGAAATTCTTTCTTGACTGAGTACTATTTTCAAATTTCTCAGCCAATCAACATAATTCGGCCCAGTCAATTTGTTGGCATCTAAAATACTACGGAGTGAGAGTGAAGAGGCCATTTATCTACATTTAAACAAAGAACGAAAACATAAGCAAACAACCATGAAATGACAACACATAATTAAATTAGGACTTTAATTTAATTATGTCTCCCACTATTTTATCGAGCATCATAACCCTCCATACGATGATCGAGAAAACCTTAATTGATCTTTCTTAGTGGGGTTGAGATCCCAATCCCTCATAAAAGACCTTGTGTGTACACAACAAATCTTATATAAGTTCATAGGTAGGAAAACTCTTTCCAATTGTAACTGTACAATTCTCAACTTATCTCGGCCTCTAAAATATTAATAGCCTTGTGTATACACAACAAACTATAATATTTTAGTTAAGTAAGACCCTTCATAGCCATATAGTCATGACTTTAATAGTAATACCCTTGTGTGTACACAACAAATATTACTTTAAATCATGCCATAAACAAATAATTGTATTAGGCCAAAAATGTGTTAGTCACCATATTAGGTCTTGTGTGTACACAACAAACCTAGTATAGATCGTAACACAATGATGACCTATCATGAAGGAAGGCCAATAATAGTATTTTAACACTAAGCATGTTAGTCAAGAATTAAATCAATCAGATCGGCGAGGCTAGTGGAAGAGATGGGGGGTCCCCCGTTGCTTTCCTAGACACCAATTTAAAATTGGCCAGGTCAGTCAACGGAACCAATTAAAAACCACGATTCCCTTTACCTTCCTAGAACCACCTTTCTAGACACCGAAATGACTAATTATCCATCATGACTAATAATGCTTATCGGTTAACTATACTACCACTTAATATAATTTTAAGAGGGGTTCATGCAATGCCAGCACATTCATTTAAAAGCTATCACATATATTAATACATGCTTTAAACTAAGCAAATATGTGAAATGTGTGCCATCATACTAGGACAACCATTTACCACATAATGGATACACCATTATGCCAGGGCAACCTTATTTCAGTATGATGGCTCCAGGGCTAATCATATCTCTAAGACAATTAGGGTTTCAGTGGAAAACCCTAACTGGTGGCAATCATCAAACTCATGTTCAATCAAAGACATGCACTGTGCATCAATATAAAAACTTTAACATGATACTACATCATGAATTGAACTTCATAAGTATTAATCCTAATAAGGATGCTCTGATACCACTGTTGGGTTCGGGACCAGTGCGGAAGTGTGGATTTCAAAAACTTTATGAAATCAGGTCCGAACCCTAATCCCAAAATCTCCTTATTAGCAATTAAAACTTATGACTACATGCATGTCCAAATTAAACACAGTTTAGATACTAACCTCAGATCGCTATATCCAATCTGATGTAGAAATAAACTCCAAATGGAGTAACCTTTTGAACACACTAGGCGTCCACTTGTCCGCCCTCCGATGGTGATCCACACGGGCAGATGATCAAGACAGTGACTCCTCAATTTGGGTTCCTTCCAATCAAGTTCTACCCAAGAACTTGATATATGGGCTATTGGCTAGGACACCTTTAGCCAAACAGGGACTAAAACTTTCTCTCTTACCCTTCTCCCAGTTTTTGGCAGTTTTGGCCTCTTAAGACACTCTTGTCTTAAGAATAAGCCCTTGTCTAAAATGAGACAAGGCTTGTCTTGGAGGGAGAAGAAGATTAAGACAAAGTTGTCTTAATGTAAGAAAGAAGAAAAGAGGCGCCTTCTTCCTTTACCGTCGGAGAGTTTCTCTCTCTGACTCTCCTTCTTTCTGAGATTCGACAGAGCCTGGGCTCTGTAAAGGAATCAAAGAAGAAAGAGAGGAGGGGGAAACAGTCTTCTGGAGAGGGAGAAGGAAAGAGAAGCAAGGCTTCGCCGTAGAAAATCTGGAATTGATTTTTACGGTGAAGCCTTCTTCTTAAATAGGCGACAGAGAGGCGCCTTCTCCTTCTGAAAAATCCTCTCACGCCCCTCTCTCCCTTCTCACGTCTTCTCTCTTAATCTCACGGCCCTTGGGATTAATCTCACGGCCTTTGGGATTAATCTCACGGCCTTGGGATGGACAGACGCGAAGAGGATCGAGGAAAAACTCAGAAGGGCGCGCGCAGAGAAAAGAGTCGCGCCCCTTCAGAGTTTTTTTTTTTTTTTTTTCTTTCTTTTCACCGTAATTCCCATTTTGAAGAGTCCATGCCTAGGTGGACTCTGATCCACGCCTCATCAGCCAAAGATGCTGTTCCCTTCTTTCTTTTCACGCAAAAACGCGATTTGGAGAGAGTCCACGCGCGTGTGGACTCTTCTCCTTGCGCGCGCACGTGGGAAGAGAGGGGGAGGGGTTTTAGGCGATGTGGGAAAGGGGTTTAGCCTCTTAGGTTAGCCCAATTGCTAGCCTATTGTTAGCCAACGTTTTAAATCTTCAATTAGATTCAAACCGGAATGAATTTGGATCTAAAAAAGACCAAATCGGAACCCTAACTCGAATCCGATTCAAGTAGAAGTCATGGTTTGCAACACATGCTAGTGTGTTCATCTGCAAACGAGATTTAATTCCAAATTAAATCCTTGATTATCTGTCCTAAGTGTGTGACCCATTGGGTTCCATACTTAGCCAGCAGTGGGTCCGAGTGCAAGTTGACCTAATCTGATCAGAACTCATTCTAATCGATTTAGGTCAAATCGAGCTAACTCGAGTCAGTCAATTAGGACTCCTCCTAATTAGTGATCCAATTAAACCATTTAATTTGATCAACCCACAAGACAAGATTGACGTCTAGCAACGTGTCATGTCTACCCGGAAGATATGGAAATTCTGGTGTAATTCCAAAACTACCCTTCAGTGGAAAGTTCCCGTACAATTCGATCCTTCAATCATCTTGCATCCCGAATATAACTATGGATATGGATATGGAATCATGTCAAATCCAGTTTATACTCATTCCCAGCTCAGTCATACACTAATGATTCAATTAATTCGATATTAGAAATCATTTCTAATATCTGTACTTTGATCAAAGATTTCCTGAATCATCATCTGACCTAATTTGGCTGGATGCAATCTCCTCCTACTAGGAGTGATCAATTCCTTGTTGACCTACTCATTACCTTCATATACAATTCACCATACCCAGCATCAACCTCGTGCATGACCCAGTGTCATGATTGAGATTGAACCAAAGCATGGGTTCATGTACATAAGGTATTATGGCAGTCTCAGGTCATAGGACTACTTGTACAACTCCCACTATGTGAAACATCTATTGACATGCAGCTAAGGCTCCATTAGATGTTCTCAACTGGATCTATTCAGTGGACTCATTCACTAATGAGCACCCACATCCTTGTATTAGTGTCCTACACAAATGACTGTGAGAGCAGTCACCCTTTTCAGCATACATAGGATGTGCCAGTCTTACCGGAAACCCTGATCCCCAACTCAGGGTTCCTATGACTAGGAATATTCTAGATTAGGGTTTTAAGGCCTTAGATCTCACTGGTATGATCTCATCATAGCCCTACAACCATAGCCCTAATCTATGGGGTTCATCATATAATGACACAGCGAATGATAAAAAATTATTGCCTTTATTAATTTGTCAATTTACAATGGTCTGGGAGATGCAGACATTGGCTTATAGGGCATAATCCTTTCACCATCTACCACACCTGCCCAGATTCCTGATCCATCTTCTAGATCGGATTATCGCACTTCTATTCCACTTCCTATTCCTATTCTCACTCCTATTATTGATTCACCTATTATTGATTTACCTGATATTGATTTCCTTGTTATTCATATACCTATCATTGAGACCACCATTGTTGATACATCTATCATAGAGACACTGATACTTTCTCAGCTGATACTTCTGTTCATGATACACCTATATTCCATCAACTGAGACCCCTGTTTTTGATACACAGCTTACTGATAATCCTACCCTTCATACAACATCATTGATTCGAGAGCTTGGGTTTTATACACCCAGCTTTCACTATCTTGACTCTGGACCTTCTTTTGATTGCACACCTCTTCCAGCTGGCTGAGTTGGTGATGCGGGACTAATATGCATGCAATTTTTTTGTATGTTTTATATGTTGGGTTGAGTGATAATTCCCGAATTTAGATTAAAATAAGTTATAGAGAATTTATATAAATTTAGAAGATCAGCTGCAGATTAGGACTAGAAAAGTAAAAAAAAGGATCGCCGGGGCTGAGAAGCCTCGGTTAGGGCATGTTCTCTACAATAAAACTACTGGAGGTAGAGGGGGTGTACCTGACAATGTCTGTAAGATCACAGCAAAAGGGTCTCTCGTTCCTCGATGGATGCGCCCTGGAAAACCGAGCCAAAGACCCACGGATACCCGGCTTTCTGCTCGATGATCCGATTGAGGCTTGGCTGGAGTCGTTGGATTCGTAGGAACTCGGGGACCTGTAAATGACCTGTCAGGGGTTAGAAAACTCAAAAGGAATAAGAAAACAAAGGAAAAATGGCAAGGAAAGGCTACTTTTGGAGTGGGCATCCAGGGATCTGAGATGCTATTGGCAGCAGGAGATGATTGCAGCACTGGGAAGAAAAACTCTCGCAAAACCCTTTATGCACATAGCAGGGTATTACACAACTCAATAGAAGAACTCAAGGTTTCCATTCATCAAAATTCTCCCTTCATACAAGAGGCTAGGGTCCCTTAAATAGACCCTTAACCTTGGGCTCCAAGTAAGGGCACATTAGTCTTTACATGAGAATCCTTTTCCCTCTCAAACCTTAGTTAGAAAATAAGGAAACATTAGGTAGAAAAAACCCCTAAAATTTCTCTTGACTTAGCAACACTCCAAGGAAACATAGGGGGGTGTGTTGGGCTTCTAAGAGTAGCAAGGGGCCTACCCAAAGGGGCCCAGGTGCTTGGGTTTGGGCCTTTGGAAGCTGGGGTGGCCTGGTAGCCAGGTAGCAGGAATATTCCCTAGTATCTTGCTTCTTAGGGGATTGGGCTTGGTGCCTGGGCTTGATTTCTTTGGGATAGGATGCAGATGGACCTCTAAAATCATGGATGCCTTAGTCTATGAATATATTTTGGCATCTGGAAGGAAATCTGGGCATCTGGAGGGCATCTGCAAGGAATCAAGGTTTCTGATTTTCCTCCTGGGGTCTTCAAATCTTCAAGCTGGGTTGGACTTGGGCTAAACTTCCATGTCTTCAATCTGGTGGTTGGACTTGGTCTTTACTTGTATGATGTGGTCTTGAGTCTTCAGTATGCTTGGATAGGACTCAAAAAAAATAAAATTAGCTCAACATGAGCTGACCAGCATTGGACTGAACTAGCTCAACATGAGCTGACTAGTACAGAACTGAAATAACAACTCAAAAAAACCAATAACAACTAAAATAGACTCAGATGTGCTAAGCCCTTATTACAGATGGGCTCATAAATTATTGATCAATTTACAGAGGGTTGAAAAGCCTCTGTCTTATTATGGTGCCTCAGGTGTCCCCACCAATTCTCCCGGGGTGGGAGGAACTCGACCCAGTTGAGTGAAGGTTAGACTGGCTCACATATCTCTCGAGAAGGTCTGGGTTGAGGCGTTGCAAGTCCTCTCGAGAAATCCACGAATCGTCTGACTCTGTCCGGCCTTGCCATTGGACCGGGAAGCGTTGATAGTCATGGGCCCGGGTCGTGATTGCTTGATCATTCAAGATACGCTCGATCCGTTCTCCTCTCTCAGGCCAAATTTGTTTGTGGACACTCTAGGTTAGGGTCACTCACAATGAAAAGGAATAGGTCCAAAGGCCTCACTAGGTATCGCTGCCGGTTCCCTATACTCAACCAGGTATGTAATATTGAAGGTAGAACTAATGCCCAAATCCGAAGGCAATTCTAACACCTAGGCATTTGATCCAACCTTCTCTATCACTTTAAAAGGTCCGACTCTACGAGCATGAAGCTTCTTTTAGGCCTAATCCTAACCAATATAGAATCCACTACATCAAATTCTTTAATCCATCTTCGGGAATTAGCCAGTTGTTTCAAAATTAGTGCAGGTGGTGAACATGCTGGGCACATGCAGACTCCTAACAAGATGATGCAAAGGACTCATACTGACACCTAAAGACTTGACTATGCATTCCTATCGAAGGATATTTTATTGAACTCTTTGGATCTAAACCTAATAGATTATAGGTTCTCTAGGTTTGATCCTAGCTTGACATGCACAAGAAAATTTACAGTGAACTCCTAGCAAATTCCAAAGAGTATGCCAGAAGTAAGATGCAAACCTAACATGCGTGATGAATGCATGCAGTATGCTAATCTCAGTTAAATACAATCTAATAATCCTAGAAATGCTGGAGGTGTCAGGAAAAGGCAGAAAATAGGAAGTGGGTTCAGCATTAGTTTGGTAGGGTAAGAAAAAAGGTTCAAGGTTAGTTGGATAAAGTTCGATATAAGAAGGCATGTCAGGGACTAATCCTAGACTAATGAGGCTAACCTTACGAGGTTGCGGTATATCTATGGGGTTTGCATAATGGAATGATGGGTTACTAATCTCAGCGAAGAGGTCCCTAATGGGAACTATAGGAGGAGGCTCATCCAGAGGGTACTGATTCGAAGAGATCAGGTCCTTAATAAATTCTTCTGGTTCTTGTATTTTAGGACTAGACTCTATAATTGGCTCTCCTCTTCGGTTTCCTTAGGTAAGTCTCTAGTAGCAGTACCTAGGTTCTCTTCCTCTATTTGTTCTTCCACTATAGCTTTAGGTTGGATGTGGTCAAGGTCAACTATCTCTAGGTTGGCTTCTACCTGGGTATCTATTGGGTCAACTAATTCTAGGTCATCTAAAGGTGTCTCCTCTTCTCCCTCATACTCATCCACTAGGCTCGCATCAGCTTCATATACTTCCGAGTTAATGTAATCCTTGTCAATATCAGGAATGGTTGGAGAAGGTCGGCTAGGGGAAAATTGGCTAGGTCCTGGTTTCTGATTATGGACACTAATCCGAGTAGATTCAAGTTGCCTAAGGGGTAGTGGCTCACTACTGGGCTCATATTTAGGGGTTCTAATCCTATGGGGTTCAAGTTGACTAAGGAAAACCTGACTAGTACTAGATTGATACTTAGGGGTATGGGTTCTCTGGGCTCATAGGACAAGGGTGCAGATCTATGGGTCATGGTATTATAGGATCTGGGTCATAGGATTTTGGGTCAGCTTTATGGTCAGGTTCTAAGGATGGATCATGGTATGGGGTCCTCCTAAGGTTGGGCTCCCTATATGGGTCAGGATATTGGGTTCTCCTAGGGTTGGACTCCCTATACGGGTCAGAATATTGGGTTCTCCTAGGGTTGGGCTCTCTATACGGGTCAGAGTATTGGGTTCTCCTAGAATTGGACTCCCTATATGGGTCAAAGTATTGGGTTCTCCTAGGATTGGACTCCCTATATGGGTCAGAGTATTGGGTTTTCCTGGGTTCGGTATCGTAATAAGGGTAATGGTAAGGGGTTCTTCTAGGTTCAGTATTATAGTATGGATCAGGCTGAGGGGCTCTCCTAGGTTCAACCTGTCGATATGGATCAGGGTTTGGGGTCCTCCTAGGTTGAGGATTGTAGTACTGGTCAAAATAAGGGGCTCTCCTAGGTTCGACCTCATGGTATAGATCAAGGTTTGGGGTCCTCCTAGGTTGAGGGAACTCGAGATCTGGCTCAGACTGTGACCCATGGGTTCTTTGTATGGTCCCTACACGGCCTTCTAACTGGTCAAACCTATTGGCAAGATGGTCAATTCTGTTGTTGGTTTGGGTACTAGACTAAGTTAACTGGGCCATGGATTGGGTTAGTTGCTCAGTGAGTGCTTTTATTTGGGCTTTCAAATTTTTCATGAGTTTAGACATTTGTGAAGGAGGTGGGTGATATGAAACCCCTGATCTAGTGCTCATGCAAGACTCGATCAGACCGACTACAGCTGACTAGACCTAGAGTCCAAACTAGATGCTCAATCAGGGTAGCAAACTAGCCTATAGTAACCCTGTACTCAACCAGGCAGGTGTAAGGGGAGTGTTAGGTCCCTGATTGCCAATCCTAGACACCAATCAGAGATTGGTCAGGTAGGCGGACCAGCACACAAGCCCTTCGGGATTGAATCCCTAAACCACCGTTCTAGACACTGAGCACATGGCACACACAGGTTATCTTGACACAATGATCTGACACGTAGCCCAGACCCGACCAGTTGGTGTCCCTAGCCCACTAGGGAAAATTAAGTCTAGTTAATTATAGGTTAAGGCTTAGGACCGAATGCAAGGGATGTGGTTTTGGGATAAGGAGAGGAGATCAAATCCTCCCCCATCTGATATAGCAAGAGTGCCCTTAAAAGTAAATTATGCAATGATGGCAGGCAGATGAGGATGCAAATAAGGGTTTGATGTTTTTGGTATTTTTAGAGAATATGTAATTTTTTTTTTGGTATTTTTTAAATAGAAGAAAATTTGCAAATCATGGCCTAATATGCTGGAAATATACTAAAATTAGAAGATATGCAAAAGATGCTAACAAAACCCTAAAACTTCCAAACTTGTCTTGCTGAAAAAATAGAGCCAAAAATTTGCAGGCTGTATTTCGGCTTGCATAAATTCATAGTCTATAATAAAATTTTCAAAAATTCTAAAATTAAAGTGAATATGATGAATCTAAAAAAACAAATTTTAGAATTTTTGGAGTTTTTATCAGGGAGAAATAATTAAAATAACAGAGTATATACGGACTAAAATTGTAGAAAACAAGCCCTAATCTAAGCTCTGATACCAAATGATGGGGGACTAATATGAATGCAATTTTTTTTGTATGTTTTATATGTGGGGTTATGTGATTAATTCCTGAATTTCAGATTAAAATAAGTTGTAGAAAATTTTATATGAATTTTAGAATATAAGCATGCAAATTAGGACCTAGAAAAGTAGAAAAGAAGATCGCCGGGGCTGAGAAGCCTCGGTTAGGGCAAGTTCTCCTACAATAAAAACTACTGAAGGTAGAGGGGGGGGTGTACCTGATAACGTCTGTGAAGATCGTAGCAAAAGGTCTCTCGTTCCTCGACGGATGCGGCCTGGAAAAACGAGCCAAAGACACGCGGATACCCGGCTTTCTGCTCGGTGATCCGATTGAGGCTTGGCTGGAGTCGTTGGATTCGTAGGAACTCGGGGACCTGTAAACGACCTGTCAGGGGTTAGAAAACTCATAAGGAATAGAAAACAAAGAAAAAATAGCAAGGGAAGGCTTCTTTTGGAGTGGGCATCCAGGGATCTGAGATGCTTATTGGCAGCAGGAAGATGATTGCAGCACTGGGAAGAAAAACTCTCGCAAACCCTTTATGCACACAGCAGGGTATCACACAACTCAATAGAAGAACTCAAGGTTTTCATTCATCAAAATTCTCCCTTCATACAAGAGGCTAGGGTCCCTTAAATAGACCCTTAACCTTGGGCTCCAAGTAAGGGCACATTAGTCTTTACATGAGAATCCTTTTCCCTCTCAAACCCTAGCTAGAAAATAAGGAAACATTAGGTAGAAAAAATCCCTAAAATTTCTCTTGACTTGGCCAACACTCTAAAGACACTAGGGTGGCGTGTTGGGCTTCTAAGAGCAGCAAGGGTCTAGCCCAAAGGGGCCCGGGTGCATGGGTTTGGGCCTCTTGAAGCTGGGGTGGCCTGGTAGCCAGGTAGCAGGAATATTCCCTGGTATCTTGCTTCTTAGGGGCTTAGGCTTGGCGCCTGGGCTTGATTTCTTTGGGATAGATGCAGATCGACCTCTAAAATCATGGATGCCTTGGTCTATGAATATATTTTGGCATCTGGAAGGAAATCTGGGCATCTGGAGGGCATCTGCAAGGAATCAGGGTTTCTGATTTTCCTCCTGGGGTGTTCAAATCTTCAAGCTGGGTTGGACTTGGGCTAAACTTCCATGTCTTTAATCTGGTTGGACTTGGTCTTTACTTGTATGATGTAGTATTGAGTCTTCAGTATGCTTGGATTGGACTCAAAAAAAAATAAAATTAGCTTAACATGAGCTAACCAGCATTGGACTGAACTAGCTCAACATGAGCTGACTAGTATAGAACTGAAATAACAACTCAAAAAACTTAAATAACAACTAAAATGGACTCAGATGAGCTAAGCCCTTATTACAGATGGACTCATAAATTATTGATCAATTTACAGAGGGTTGAAAAGCCTCTGTCTTATTCTGGTGCCTCATGTCTCCCCACCAGTTGGTTGACCCGATCACTTCCATTCCTGCGGAGGACACAGCTTTTACCTCTACTGTTCTAGCCAGAGGTTGGACTTATGTTCATCGTAGAGGACATGGTCGTCGTACCCCTCCACAGTCGACCAGGACCAAACTTCGAGATCTTCGATCACGATGGCCTAGAGCTCGATGCTTCACTGATGTAGGACGATTGAGACCGGTTCATCTTCTGATGATTTGATGGATGAGGATTAGGACTTTTTTATGTACTTTCAGTTAGTTTGCTTTCTGCTTCTATGTACTTTTATTTTTGTTATGTATCATTTTGTTGTACAAATTCTAAGTTTATATGAAAACACTTGTTGTTCCTCATTTCTATATGTTTGATGAGATGAATATTATATGAACTTATTATCTCAATACTATTTCTTGACTATTCGATTTATTTATTTTTCCTACCTTTTTAATGATAACAAAAAGGGAGTAATTTAGTGAGATTTAATTATATATAAATGGGGAGTAATTTGAGTAATTTAATGAGATTTAAGTATAAATTCTAGTTTTGATTTTTGATTTTTGATTTTGTGTTGATTTAAGTATAATTCTTGTTTTGATTTTTGATTTTATGTTGATTTTGTGATATGCAAAGGATAGACAATTTTTTTTTTAAAAAAAAACTGAATTGAAAATCATTTACAAAATTTCTTGAGAAAGGGGGAGCTTTATTTGTTGTGCATTCAAAAATCCTTTTAAAGAAAATTTAACCCTTAAACCCCTCATTCAATGTTTGAAAAGATTTTTTACAAATTTTGTTATGAATCATTGATTTAGTGGAAGCTTTGATATTTGCTGAATTTTCTTATAGAGTATCATGATACATGCTTTCTATGCATTTCAATAAATACCAAAGTTCTGACACTCTATCTTTGTAACATGCTCAAATACTTGTGTCTTGAATGATCATATCTTTAATGCAAGTAATGTTGATACACTTAATGCTTTCAATGTTGTGCATCTGGTTAATTCTCTTAAAGCTTTACTTTTAAAGCAATTTATAGTTAAGGGTTTTGTCATCATCAAAAAGGGGGAGATTGCTGACTCCACTAATTGATTTTGATGTTAAGCAAAATAGTTAAGTATAAGTTGAGGACTAATGATTTGCTTTGAGTGTGCTTTTATTGAAAAGGTGCTCACAAAATTTGAAGAAGCCCAACTGCCTTGAAGAAACCAAGTTTGAAATGAAAAGATTGATCAAAAGAAGACTTGGACACTTAAGAGATGGTTGAATGGATAGCTAAGCCAAGTAAAAACTTGTTCGAGCTTAAGTTCAGCAGTTTTTATGAGTTTTTCTGTGATGTGTCGATTCAAAGTGTCGACACATGGCACGAAGTGTCAACACATGAGGATAAAGTATCGACTCAGGCCGGTACAAAGCAATGTTTCAAATGGCACAGATAAAGTGTCAACACATGGATCAACACATCGTCTGAGACTTTTAAGCCACAGAACTTGCAGAAGCTAAAAAAATAGTTGATGTGTCGACATATGGAAGCAAGGTGTCGACTCAAAGTGTCAACTCAACTGAGAAGGTGTAGACACATCTTAGATTTCTAGAGAATCTGAATGGAGCTTTCTGAACTATGTGTCGACTCAAGAAGAACATGTGTCGACATTTTGTGTCGACTCAACTGAGAAAGTGTCGACACATGGAGTTCTGGCAACAGTAATAGCTAGTTTTTTCAAATACAGAATTCACCCAAATCGCCCCCAACGGCTAGTTTCTCAAGTCTAATGGCTAGAATTTAGTTTTATGGCCTTGGAATGGTATTTATATACTCCAATTAAATCAAAAAAAGAGAGATTGAATACCATTAAAGAGTTAAGAGAGAAAAGAAGAGAGAAGAGCCATCAAGAGCATTGAAGATCATTCAATCATAGACATTTAAAAGGCTTTAACAAGTGCAAAGCAACTCTACATCGAGCTACAATGACTTATTTGCTTTGTTATTGAAAGCTTACATTGGTTCTTTATTTCTAAACCTTATTTGTTATAAGGGTTCTTGGTTAGCCTATTGTAAAACCAAAGAAGGTTATTGGTAAGCCTTAGAAAGCCAATTAGGTGGTGGTTAGCTTGAAAACTACAAAGGTTCTTGGTTAGCTTGGAAAACCAAGGAAGGTTGTTGGTTAGCATTGTGAAAACCAATTAGGATCTTGGTTAGCCCGTAAAACCAAGTGAGGTTGTGACTTGTGATCCTTGTAAAACAAGTCGGGTTTTGATTTGTGAGCTCGGAAAACTAATCGGCTGTAATCGTGTGATTATAGAGGATTCCCAAGGGGATCTTGGGGAGTGGATGTAGGTGCATTGGTTGGCACCGAACCACTATAGCTTTTGGTGTTTGTGATTGCTTGATCTATCTCTCTCTCCTTGCTCTTTATTTAATTCTCTTTATTTTTGCTGTACCAATATCTTAGAGCATTGCATTTGAGTCATAGTACCTTGCTTATATATTTGTTGAATTGGATTGTCTTGCTTTGTTTCAAGCCTTGTTAAGTCAATAGCTTGTCATATCAAGTTAGCTTAGCTTTTACTTTTAGAGACCCAATTCACCCCCCCTCTTGGGTTGCTTTGGCAACATCCTGCTATGTCCTCTGACCCATCTCTACAGACTCCACTCTAAGTGTCAGCTCCCTCATCTCTGTCCTGAACTCCTCTAGGCCTATCTTGAGTGTTTGACAAAGATCGCCAAACATCAATCTGAAAGAGCTATTGAGGGTCTTAGTGAACTGTGATAGCTGCTTAGAAGTGATACTAGAGGTCTGAGTGGAAGGTGCTGCTGAGGTCGAAGGTCCGGAAGGTGCTGCTAATGGTCCTAGAGGGGTCCTCGTACTGCCAATCATCACCTCCTGAGTTCCAATCTCTATATCAGAAGAACTATCGTCACCACTAGATTCTGAATCTATCTGCTCATCTGAATCCACCTATCTAGCAGTAGCTGCAGTATCAGCAACAGTAGCAAGCTCGACCTCCACATCTGAATCTGTGTGATGTACAACTCTTTGCCCAGAGGTCTTCTTGACCCAAACACCCTCTACTTGGTTATATCCCATCCTCTATAGGGATTTCATCGAATACCGATCAGTGTGGTGTAGGGGTCAACTATCTTCTCCTATCAAATCAAGTCCGAAGTCTTGGAACAATAAAGTAAATGCCATTCCATATGGCAAACAGGACTTAGCCTTTCAGGCTGCATCTCAAATCTAGGCAAGCATAATAAATGGTAGATTGAGGGCCTCGCCTCAATCATATATCTCATGAACATCATATCTCGTTCACTGACCAAGTCAAAATGGCTTGTCCATGGAAGAAAGATCCTATTGATGATGTGTAAGAGCCTCATTTCCAAAGATAATATGTTGGCCTGAACATTTGTTACTCCAACATTTCTCCTTTCCTATATTGTTCTCAGTGTTTTTTGCCTATCTTTCAAATTCAAATAATACTTTCCATTGCTAGGCATTTGCAAAACCCTGCTAAGCCTATCCTCATCAGCTGTCATGTTTATCACCTTCATAGTGGACATTACAAAATTCTCTCCAAGAGATAAGTTTTCAAAGAAATTTCTTACAAGATTGGGGTAGGTAGGCATATCTAGAGAACAAAAGAAACTCCAACCTTGATTTTCTATCCATTCTCCATTTCTTAGACCAAAATTTTTTAGGAATCCAAAATCTATTTTCCTACCACTAGTTACTGGATGGTTTCCCATAAGAATCACTTGCCTTTGAGGTGCTTGTGGCTTAACTTGGGCTTCTTCCAGGTCTTCTTGAGGAGTCGGCTTGTCCACTCTTTGTTTAGATCCTCTCTGCCTCAACTACCCAAAAGCTATCTTATTGGATCTCTTTGCAACTGCCCTTTTTGGTGCCATTAGTTAAAAAATTAGGGTGCAAAGGGAAGAAATTGGTGGTTCTAAGGTGGAATATGCTTTGGTCCCCTAGTGTTTGGCTTGGAATAGTGAAAGGGATAGAAATTAAGATTTCTAGGTCATTCGGGTTTTAAGTGAACACGTCACTTAAGTCGACTAGACTTAGACCTTCTCTACTTGAGTCAACTCAATCAAAAATCGAGAAAATGGTTTAAAATCTTAACAAAAAGGTTTCTATTCCTAGGAGTGCACTAGATAAGTTGGTTATTATCCTTAAATTGATGAAGGAGGTTTTCTAGATAATTTTCCTTAATTTTGAAAAAATTAGGTCAAGAATTCTAAAAAGAGTTACAGAAACCTAATCCTTCTCTAATCATTTGAATTCTATCTTCATTAAGTGGCTTAGTAAAGATGTCAACTAATTGATTTTCAGTTGGGATAAATTCAAGTTCAATATTACCATTTTGTACATGATGCGGGACTAATATGCATGCAATTTTTTTGTATGTTTTATATGTGGGGTTGAGTGATTAATTCATGAATGTCAGATTAAAATAAGTTGTAAGGAATTTTATATGAAATTTAGAAGACCAGCATGCAGATTAGGACCTAGAAAAGTAGAAAAGAAGGATCGCCGGGGCTGAGAAGCCTCGGTTAGGGCAAGTTCTCCTATAATAAAACTACTGGAGGTAGAGGGGGTATACCTGACAATGTCTATGAAGATCGCAGCAAAAGGATCTCTCGTTCCTCGATGGATGCGGCCTAGAAAACTGAGCCAAAGACCCGCGGATACCGGCTTTCTGCTCGGTGATCCGATTGATGCTTGGCTGGAGTCGTTGGATTCGTAGGAACTCGGGGACCTGTAAACAACCTGTCAGGGGTTAGAAAACTCACAAAGGAACAACAAAGCAAAGAAAAAATAGCAAGGGAAGGCTTCTTTTGGAGTGGGAGTCCAGGGATCTGAGATGCTTGTTGGCAGCAGGAAGATGATTGCAGCACTTGGGAAGAAAAACTCTCGCAAACCCCTTTATGCACACAGCAGGGTATCACACAACTCATAGAAGAACTCAAGGTTTTTATTCATCAAAAAATTAGGTTTCATACAAGAGGCTAGGGTCCCTTAAATAGACCCTTAACCTTGGGCTCCAAGTAAGGGCACTTTAGACTTTACGTAGGACTCCTTTTCCCTTTCAAACTCTAATTGGAATACAAGGTAATAGGTAGAAAACTTTAACTCAAAATACTCCCCTCTTGTCCTTCTCCTGGTCGGCCAAGGTGGTGACCATAAGTGGCTGACCAAGAGGGGAAGGACCCTAAGGAGGGGTGCCCTAAATTCTACCTGGGCCTGGGCTGGCCCAAATTCCTTCCGGCCGGTCCAGGGTTTTGAATTTGTACCTGATTTTGTCTTCTCTTCCTAGACTCTTCAAGTCTTCAAGCTGGGTTGGACTTGGGTTTAACTTATATGTCTTCAATTAGGTTGAACTTGGTCTTCACTTGTATGATGTGGTCTTGAGTCTTCAATCTGATTGGACAGGACTCAAAAATTGAAATTAGCTCAACATGAGCTGGCTAGTATTGGACTAAACTAGCTCAATAAGAGCTGGACTAATTACAGGACTCAAATGTAGCTAGACTAAGCTTTACTACAGGGACTCAAATATTAATTAAGTGATCCACAGAGGGTTGAGAAGCCTCTGCCTTATTCTGGTGCCTCTGGTGTCCGCACCAATTCTCCCGGGGTGGGAGCAACTCGACCCTGTCGAGTGAAGATCAAGCTGGCTCACATATCTCTCGAGGAGGTTTAGGTTGAGGTGCTGCAAGTCCTCTCGAGAAATCCATGAATCATCCGACTCTGGCCAGCCTTGCCATCGGACCAGGAAGCGTTGATAGTCACAGCCCCGGGTCGTGATGGCTTGATCATCCAGGATACGCTCGATTCATTCACCTCTCTCAAGCCAATTTGTTAGTGGACACTCTGGGTTAGGTCACTCACAATGAAAAGGAACAGGTCCAAAGGCCTCACTAGGTATCGCTGCCGGTTCCCTATACTCAACCAGGTCTGTAATATTGAAGGTAGAACTAATGCCCAAATCCGAAGGCATGTCTAACACATAGGCATTTGATCGAATCCTTCTCTATCACTTTAAAAGGTCTGGCTCTATGAGCATGAAGCTTCTTTTAGGCCTATGCCTAACCAAGATAGAATCCACTACATCAAATTCTTTGATCCATGTTCGGGAATTAGCTAGTTGTTTTAACATTAGTGTGGGTGGTGAACATGCTAGGCACATGCAGACTCCTAACAAGATGATGCAAAGGACTCAAACCTACACCTAACAGACTCTACTAAAGAGATTTATTAGGTCTTAACTACCACTTGGGCATGGGGGCATGAGTCGTGGTTGATGGATGACATGAAGAGAAAAATTTGCTAGTAACTCCTAATAAGTGCCAGAGGGTCTGCCAAAAGTAAGTAGCAAATGGGATGGGCTCTATGGATCCTTGCAACCTAGTAACCTCAACAAAATTTAACCTAATAGTTCTAGACACATGAGAAAACTTAGGAAAGGGTAGAAAATAGGAAGTGGGTTCAGAATTACTCTGGTAGGGTGGAGAAAAAGGTTCCAGGTTAGTTGGATAAAGTAGAATCAAAGAAGGCATGTCAGGGACTAATCCTAGACTAATGAGGTTAACCTTACGGGATTGCGATATATCTATGGGATTTGTATAATTGAAGGATGGGTTATTAATCTCAGGGAAGAGGTCCTTAATGGGAACTATAGGAGGAGACTCATCTTGAGGGTACTGATTCAAAGAGATCAGGTCCTTAATAAATTCTTCAGGTTCTTGTATTTTAGGACTAGACTCTATAATTATGCTCTCCTCTATGATTTCCTTAGGTAAGGCTCTAGTAGCAGTACCTAGGTTCTCCTCCTCTTTTTGTTCTTCCACTATAGCTTTAGGTTGGATGTGGTTAAGGTCAACTAGCTCTTGGTTGGTTTCTACCTGGGTATCTACTAGGTCAGCTAATTCTAGGTCTACTAAAGGTGTCTCCTCTTCTCCTTCATACTCATCCACTAGGCTTGCATCAGCTTCATACACTTCTGCATTAATGTAAGCCTTGTCAAACTCAGGAATGGTTGGAGAAGGTCGGCTAGGGGAAAATTGGCTAGGTCCTAGTTTCTGATTATGGACACTAATCCTAGGAGGTTCAAGTTGCCTAAGGGATAGTGGCTCACTACTGGGCTCATATTTAGGGGTGCTAATCCTATGGGGTTCATGTTGACTAAGGGAAACCTGACTAGTACTAGATTGATACTTAGGGGTTATGGGTTCTCTGGGCTCATAGGACAAGGGTGCAGATCTATGGGTCATGGGATTATAAGATCTGGGGTCATAGGATTTTGGGTCAGCTCTATGGTCAAGTTCTAAGGATGGATCATGGTATGAAGTCCTCCTAAGGTTGGGCTCTCTATATGGGTCAGGATATTGTGTCCTCCTAGGGTTGGACTCCCTATATGGGTCAGAATACTGGGTTATCCTAGGGTTGGACTCCCTATAAGGGTCAGAATATTGGGTTCTCCTAGGGTTGGACTCCCTATATGGGTCAGATTATTGGGTGTTGGGTCTACTAGGCTCATAGGGTGGGGTGCATAGGATCTATGATCATGGGATCTAGAGTCATAGGATCTTGGTTCATAGGTTATGGATTCATAGGTTCTAGGTTCATAGGATTTGGAGTCATAAGATCTATAGGTTGTGGGTATACTATGCTTGTAGGGAGAGGGTAAATAGGATCTATCTTCCTGGTCTATAAAATCCTGATTGGGTCTTCTAGGACTAACCGTAGGGATTGGGTCATGACGATGGGCTCTCCTAGGTTCAGCCTCAAGGTATGGATCAGGGTTTGCGGTCCTCCTAGGCTTAGGATTGTAGTATGGGTCAGGTTGAGGGGCTCTCCTAGGTTCGACCTCTTGGTATGGGTCAGGGTCTGGGGTCCTCCTAGGTTGAGGGGAATTAGGATCTGGCTCAGACTGTGACCCATGGGTTTTTCCTGGGGTCCCTACTCGGACTTTTAACTGATCAAACCTGCTGGCAAGATGGTCAATTCTATCATTGGTTTGAATACCAGACTGAGTTAACTGGGTCATCTGGGTAGTCATCTGTGTAGTTATCTGGGTAGCCATCTGGGCCATTTGATCAGCTAGGGCTTTTATTTGGGCTTGTAAATTTTCGATAGGTTCAGACATTTGTGAAGGAGGTGGGTGATATGAAACTCCTGATCTAGTGCTCATGCAAGACTCGATCAGACCGACTATAGCTGACTAGACCTAGAGTCCAAACTAGATGCTCAATCAGGGTGGCAAACTAGCCTATAGTAACCCTGTACTCAGCCAGGCAGGTGTAAGGGGAGTGTTAGGTCCCTGATTGCCAATCCTAGACACCAATCAGAGATTGGCCAGGTAGGTGGACCAGCACACAAGCCCTTCGGGATTAAATTCCTGAACCACTGTTCTAGACACTGAGCACAAGGCACACATAGGTTAACTTGACACGGTGAACTAACACTAGCACGGACCCGACCAGTTGGTGTCCCTAGCCCACTATGGCAAATTAAGTCTAGTTAATTTTAAGGTTAAGGCTTGGGACCGAATGCAAGGGATGTGGTTTTGGGCTAAGGAGAGGTTATCAACTTCTCCCCTTATCTGATATAGCAAGAGTTCCCTAAAAAGTAAATTATGCAATGATGGCAGGCATATGAGGATGCAAATTAGGGTTTAGATGTTTTTGGTATTTTTGGAGAATATGTAATTTTTTTTTTTGGTATTTTCTTAAATAGAAGAAAACTTTCAAATCATGGCCTAATATGCTGGAAATATACTAAAATTAAAAGATATGCAAAAGATGCTAAACAAAACCCTAAAACTTCTAAACTTGTCTTGCTGAAAAAACAGAGCCAAAAATTTGCAGGCTGTATTTCGGCTTGAAAAAATTCACTGTCCATAATAAAATTTGAAAAATTTTTTAAAATTACTGTGAATTAAGATGAATCCAACAAAATAAATATTAAGATTTCTGGAGTTTTAATCAGGGAGAAATAATTAAAATAATAAAGTATATACGGACTAAAGAATTGCAGAAAACAAGCCCTAATCTAAGCTCTGATACAAAATGATGCGGGACTAATATGCATGCAATTTTTCTTGTATGTTTTATATGTGGGTTGAGTGATTAATTCCCAAATTTCAGATTAAAATAAGTTGTAGGGAATTTTATATGTAATTTAGAATACCAGAATGCAGATTAGGACCTAGAAAAGTAGAAAAGAAGGATCGCCGGGGCTGAGAAGCCTCGATTAGGGCAAGTTCTCCTACAATAAAACTACTGGAGGTAGAGGGGGTGTACTTGACAACATCTATGAAGATCGCAGCAAAAGGGTCTCTCGTTCCTCGATGGATGCGGCCTGGAAATCCGAGCCAAAGACACGCGGATATCCGGCTTTCTGCTCGGTGATCCAATTGAGGCTTGGCTGGAGTCGTTGGATTCGTAGGAACTCGGGGACCTGTAAATGACCTGTCAGGGGTTAGAAAACTCACAAAGGAATAAGAAAACAAAGGAAAAACAGAAAGTGAAGGCTTCTTTTGGAGTGGGCGTCTAGGGATCTGAGATGCTTGTTGGCAGCAGGAAGATGATTATAGCACTTGGGAAGAAAAACTCTCGCAAACCCCTTTATGCACACAGCAGGGTATCACATAACTCAATAGAAGAACTTAAGGTTTTATTCATCAAAAAATTAGGTTTCATACAAGAGGCTAGGGTCCCTTAAATAGACCCTTAACCTTGGGCTCCAAGTAAGGGCACTTTAGACTTTACATAGGACTACTTTCCCTTTCAAACTCTAATTGGAATACAAGGTAATAGGTAGAAAATTTTAACTCAAAATACTCCCCTCTTGTCCTTCTCTTAGTCGGCCAAGGTGGTGACCATAAGTGGCCGACCAAGAGGGGAAGTGACCCTAGGGAGGGGCGCCCTAAATTCTACTTGGGCCTAGGCTGGCCCAAATTCCTTCCGGCTGGTCCAGGGTTTTGAATTGGTTCCTGATTTTGTCTTCTCTTCCTGGACTCTTCAAGTCTTCAAGCTGGGTTGGACTTTGGCTTAACTTTTATGTCTTCAATTAGGTTGAACTTGGTCTACACTTGTATGATGTGGTCTTGAGTCTTCAATCTGATTGGACAGGACTCAAAAATTGAAATTAGCTCAACATGAGCTGGCTAGTATTGGACTGAACTAGCTCAATAAGAGCTGGAGTAATTACAGGACTCAAATGTAGCTGGACTAAGCTTTATTACAGGGACTCAAATATTAACTAAGTAATCCACAGAGGGTTGAGAAGCCTCTGCCATATTCTGGTGCCTCTGGTGTCCAAATGATGCGGGACTAATATGCATGCAATTTTTTTGTATATTTTATATGTGGGGTTGAGTGATTAATTCCTGAATTTCAGATTAAAATAAGTTGTAGGGAATTTTATATAAAATTTAGAAGATCAGCATGCAGATTAGGACCTAGTAAAGTAGAAAAGAAGGATCGCGGGGGCTGAGAAGCCTCGGTTAGGGCAAGTTCTCCTACAATAAAACTACTGGAGGTAGAGGGGGTGTACTTGACAACGTCTGTGAAGATCGCAGCAAAAGGGTCTCTCGTTCCTCTATGGATGCGGCCTGGAAAACCGAGCCAAAGACCCGCGGATACCCGACTTTCTGCTCGGTGATCCGATTGAGGCTTGGCTGGAGTCGTTGGATTCGTAGGAACTCGGGGACCTGTAAATGACCTGTCAAGGGTTAGAAAACTCACAAAGGAACAATAAAACAAAGAAAAAATAGCAAGTGAAGGCTTCTTTTGGAGTGGGCGTCCAGTGATCTGAGATGCTTGTTGGCAGCAGGAAGATGATTGTAGCACTTGGGAAGAAAAACTCTCGCAAACCCCTTTATGCACACAGCAGGGTATCACACAACTCAATAGAAGAACTCAAGGTTTTTATTCATCAAAAAATTAGGTTTCATACAAGAGGCTAGGGTCCCTTAAATAGACCCTTAACCTTGGGCTCCAAGTAAGGGCACTTTATGCTTTACATAGGACTCCTTTTCCCTTTCAAACTCTAATTGGAATACAAGGTAATAGGTAGAAAACTTTAACTCAAAATACTCCCCTCTTGTCCTTCTCTTGGTCGGCCAAGGTGGTGACCATATGTGGCCCACCAAGAGGGGAAGTGACCCTAAGGAGGGGCGCCCTAAATTCTACCTGGGCCTGGGCTGGCCCAAATTCCTTCCAGCCGGTCCAGGGTTTTGAATTTGTTCTTAATTTTGTCTTTTCTTCCTGGACTCTTCAAGTGTTCAAGCTGGCTTGGACTTGGGCTTAACTTTTATGTCTTCAATTAGGTTGAACTTGGTCTTCACTTGTATGATGTTGTCTTGAGTCTTCAATCTGATTGGACAGGACTCAAAAATTGAAATTAGCTCAACATGAGCTGGCTAGTATTGGACTGAGCTAGCTCAATAAGAGCTGGACAAATTACAAGACTCAAATGTAGCTGGACTATGCTTTATTACAGGGACTCAAATATTAACTAAGTAATCCACAGAGGGTTGAGAAGCCTCTGCCTTATTCTAGGTATCCAAATGATGCGGGACTAATATGCATGCAATTTTTTTTGTATGTTTTATATGTGGGTTGAGTGATTAATTCCTGAATTTCAGATTAAAATAAGTTGTAGGGAATTTTTATGAAATTTAGAATATCAGCATGCAGATTAGCACCTAGAAAAGTAGAAAAGAAGGATCGCCGGGACTGAGAAGCCTCCGTTAGGGCAAGTTCTCCTACAATAAAACTACTGGAGGTAGAGGGGGTGTACCTAACAACATCTGTGAAGATCGCAGCAAAAGGGTCTCTCGTTCCACGATGGATGCGGCCTGGAAAACCGAGCCAAAGACCCGTGGATACCCGGCTTTCTGCTCGGTGATCCGATTGAGGCTTGGCTGGAGTCGTTGGATTCGAAGGAACTCGGGGACCTGTAAACGACCTGTCAGGGGTTAGAAAACTCACAAAGGAACAATAAAACAAAGAAAAAATAGCAAGGGAAGGCTTCTTTTGGAGTGGGCATCCAGGGATCTGAGATGCTTGTTGGCAGCAGGAAGATGATTGCAGCACTTGGGAAGAAAAACTCTCGCAAACCGCTTTATGCACACAGCAGGGTATCACACAACACAATAGAAGAACTCAAGGTTTTTATTCATCAAAAAATTAGGTTTCATACAAGAGGCTAGGGTCCCTTAAATAGACCCTTAACCTTGGGCTCCAAGTAAGGGCACTTTAGACTTTACATAGGACTCTTTTTTCCTTTCAAACTCTAATTGGAATACAAGGTAATAGGAAGAAAACTTTAACTCAAAATACTCCCCTCTTGTCCTTCTCTTGGTCGGCCAAGGTGGTGACCATAAGTGGCCAACCAAGAGGGGAAGTGACCCTAGGGAGCGGCGCCCTAAATTCTACCTGGGCCTGGGCTGGCCCAAATTCCTTCCTGCTGGTCCAGGGTTTTGAATTTGTTCCTGATTTTGTCTTCTCTTCCTGGACTCTTCAAGTCATCAAGCTGGGTTGGACTTGGGCTTAACTTTTTTGTCTTCAATTAGGTTGAACTTGGTCTTCACTTGTATGATGTGGTCTTGAGTCTTCAATCTGATTGGATAGGACTCAAAAATTGAAATTAGCTCAACATGAGCTGGCTAGTATTGGACTGAACTAGCTCAATAAGAGCTGGACTAATTACAGGACTCAAATGTAGCTAGACTAAGCTTTATTACAGGGACTCAAATATTAACTAAGTGATCCACAGAGGGTTGAGAAGCCTCTGCCTTATTCTGGTGCCTCTGGTGTCCTCACCAGTACATGATCCCGAATGACATAATATCCAATTACTATGTTTTTTCCTAGAATGTTGAATTGGATTCTTTGTCAGATTAATAGCACTTGTGTTATCATATTTGATAAGAATTTTACTTTGAATAACTGCTGTGGGCACCAGAGCTCTGATTAGGGTTTGAATTTTGGATCCTATGATAAGGCTTCAAGCCTATGCATTGTAATTTTTAGTCATGAAGTTAGTCTCAATTATTTTTGTTTAGTCCTGTACATTGAACAATTGGGTCAAGTTGTGTCCTGTATTGAGTCCAGTCTTGTAATGATTCCAGTCCGAGTCTGTTTAAAGATTGGGCCCAAGCCGGAGTGGTCTTCGAGTCTAATCCAATTTGTAATGGGTCAAGCCATCTATCAAGCCATGAAAGAAGCCACTTGGTGCCACCACATCTATCCCATGTGGCACCACATCACCTTAACATGTGGATAGCCAAGGCAAGAACGGAATGTTAGAATTTATGAGTGCAATTCCTTGATTCTTTCCTCCCTTCCCTCCCCCTATCAAGCCTCTTTCCAAAGGAGCTATGGGCAGCCAAGGAAGGTCAATGGGCAATGAAGGCATGATCCTTGTTTCAAGCCCCATATCAAGACTTCTTCTCAAAGTGCTTGGTTGGCTATGGAAGAAAATCATTGACCCTCAAATCAAGAAGGCAACTCCCTTGTTTCAAGCCCCATATCAAGTCATCTTTCTAAAGTGCTTGGTCGGCTATGGAAGAAAATCATTTAACCTCAAATCAAGATGACAAATCCCAACTTTCATGCCCCAAATCAAGCCACAAAATCTTGGAAGAAGAAATTTGAATTTAGGCGCCCTCTTCATGAAGCTTTGTATTTTTGAAATTTGAATGGGTTTTAATGTGCCTATATAAAGGGCTTTAACCCTCCCTTGAAAGTTTAATGATAATGAATGAAAATTAAAAATTGAGAGCCATTCTCTTTGTTAGTTGCCTTCGTTCCTTAAGAACGTCGATCTCCATGAGGGAGCGCCTTCGCCTTCGGGCGTCAAGAAGTGTGAGGCCTCGAGTTACTTTCTCTTCTGCAAATCCATCTTCCATTTTTGAGTTAGGAGGCCACTGGATGATCCATCTAGGTGCCTAGCAAGAAGACCCCCAATCAACATCATCTCCAACCTCTCCTCCTGATACTTATTGATTCCTAATCCTTCCATTGATTGTTCGCAAGTCCTCTAGGTACCATGAATACGGAGTCGATTTTCCTTGCCTTCGAGACCTTGGACAGAAAGCCGGCGCATTCGCGGGGGTTGAAGGCTCGATCATCCAGGCCGCATCCACGAGAGTGAGTGAACTCGGCATCGGGCACTTCAGAACTTTATGGTTTGCAACCCTAGACTCCTAAGGGGTTATTGATTTGAGAGCTTAGTCCTACGGGGTTTCTCAATCCCGGGATCCTCTTCCTATCCTGTTTAGGGACTTACTTACTTGCTAGAATTTGTTTTCATTGTAGAACCATAGATCTTCTTTTTGTCTGTCTTCGGGAATCCTAAACCCTAAAAAAAAAAGGCTAATAATCACAAAGAACAAAAATCACCTGCATCATTTCATCCTGGCTTCTAGTTAGTCCCGCATCATGTTTGGTATCAGAGCATGGTTAGGACTTAGCACTTCTTAAGTACTTGGATTAGGTGCTTCACCAGGCCGTTCGATCTTAGGAGAAAAGTAGGTTTCGAGACCCTCTCCTCCCATTCCACGGAAATCTCTTAAGGCATGTTGGGGTGCCACTATGATTGACCTTTGAAGGGGAACATAAGAAGAAAAGTTTTAAAAATACAAAAGAAAATTTTTGCATCGTAAGATCTCATCTTCTTTTAATTTCTGCATTTTTTCTTTCTGTACATGGTCTGTTGTTTTAGGTGTATCTATTTGTAGAGACCTCAAAACTCTCTGATTTTATTTTGTTATATCACACATAATTGAAATTGTTTTTGATAATTTTCTCAATTTTTATTGCAGCCTGTAGAATTTCTACAAGCCAAAAAACTACCTGAGATCAAAATCTATTCAGTGATTTTCAGCAAGTGCATATTTTCATGTTTCATTTTTCAAGTAGTTTAATTTTGCATTTATTGTCATCTCGTATCATTTCCATCATTTTATTTCTGCTTTCATCCATCAAAAATATCAAAAAAAAAAAAAAATTAGATCCATCTCATTAGATCATTTGTATGCCATCATTTTCATAAATCATCTTAAGGGCATAAACTTGACAAAGGGTCAGGATTTCATTACCTGTCCCTAGCCCAAAAAATCATCATCCTGCATAATGAATCTGACCCCTAAGTAAAATAGAGTAGACACTTAACTTGCTCTAGTAAGCTAGGGACACCCATGAAGTCAGGTCGAACCAAGTGTCAAGCAAATTTAGACAACTTGTTTGTGTTTGCTTGAGTATCTGGTGTCTAGGCAAGTGGTTTAAGGACAGAGCCCGCAGGAAGGTGGGTTGGTTCGCTTACTTGGCCAATTTCAAATTGGTTTCTAAGGCAAGCAAAGAGGAACCTCCACCAACCTTACACTTACCTGGCTAGGTGCCAAGTTACTATCACCAAGATTGTCTTCTTGACCTAACATTTGGTTTGATCTCTTAGGTCCAGTAAACCATAACATCTTTCATTATGTATTGCATGTCGACTAGATCAGGAGTCCCCTATCACCCCCATCATTCCCAATCAAGTAAACCCATGGAAAACACCCAAGACAATCACTTAAGGGTCATCACTGAACAGTTATCTAGGATAAACAATAGGCTTGATAAGTTTGAAGATAGAATTTGTGCCTTAGAAAAGAACATTAGACCATCCATCGAGCTTGAGTTTGAGTCACCTCCTTACCCTAGGGAATACCCTGAGCGTGACCCTTCCTTAGAGTTTGAAAACCTTTTACGAATAGTCAGGTGCATCCTTACCCGAAACATAGTGCAAAAAGATTGGCATAGGACTAACATCCTACAAACCTTTGTCAAGTTAAGGTACAAGATACGTAAGATCATAGTTGATAGTGGGAGCTATGTCAATGCCATCTCTTTAATTACTGTCAAAGCCGTAGGATTGACCCCAATTCCTCACTCCAAACCTTATAAGGTCTCATGGATAGATTTGACTTCCATACCTATCAAGTCTAGATGCCAAGTTTTGATCAAATTGCAATCATATGAGGAAGAGATTTGGTTTTATGTCCTTTCCATGGGAGTCAGTAGCATTATCCTAGGTCAACCCTAGCTTTACGATCATGATGCCATCCTTTATGGTCAGACCAATACTTGTGCTTTTAGTCACCATGGGAAGAAATTTGTAATCAAACCAATTCAACCTAAGGACCAGGTTAAAAGAAAATCAAGTAGGCTTAACGAAGACAAGCCTGGAGTCACCCTCATCAAGTCTAAGGAGTTAGAGAAAGAGGTTACTGAGGAAGAACCCTTTAACGAATTTCAAGGAGAAAAGGTTGAACATTCTGAGAATTTAAATGAGAAAACCCTTGAGCCCATTGAAGTCTTTAAGTATGAAAAGGTTGAACCTTTGATAATCTAGAGAAAGAAACTCTAGAGCTTATCAAAGAATCCAAAGAAAACATCTATGAGCCAAGTTTAGTAGAGTATGGTGAAGATGGGCCCAAGGTTGAAATCATTAAGGAATCAAAGGAAAAAGATCCTGAACCCACTAAAAAATTTAAAGAAGAAATAACCGAGCCAGGATCACATTTTGTAAATGAACATGAGGGTTTGCCTGTCTTGTCCACATAGGGAGTTCAAGAACAAACCCTTAATGAACCGACCCAAAGAGAACATCCTCAAAGATAGTTAAGCTCTAAGGGATTTGAGTATGTACCTCATGATGAGTTACCTGAACAACTTCCACCCCTGAGAGACATCCAGCATACTATAAACTTGGTCCCAGGATCCTCTTTAATAGACCTTCCTCACTATGGGATTGACCCTAGAAAGCCCCAAGATCTATCGAAATAAGTGGACTATATGACACCTATAGAACAATGTCCAAATTTTAAGGTCATCCTGAATAACCAAGGTCAGTATCATGTTTCCCGTAAGCCATCCCAAGACTCCGATTCTTATTTCCTACCCTTCTCTGAGCCTTCTCACATTTCTAAAGCCATGGGGTTACATTTTGCTGAGATTTCTAGGTTGCATGAATCCCTAGAACCTATCCCATTTGCTACCTACTTCTTGTATAACTTATGGCATTTGCTAGGGATCCATGGTAATTTTTCTTATGCATATCAGGCCAGGGTCAAACTGAGAGAGTCAATAGTCTGTTAGGTTTAGACCCTAGGAGCCCAATAAAATTCATCTAAATAGGAATGCATAGTTGAGTCTGCATTTGCATCTGTTAGAATTCTGCATTAAGTATAAATTTAAAATAATTTGGTTATTCCTAGAAGAGAACCAAAGAGTTTGAACAAGAGATTCTATAATGGTTAGGCCTAGGCCTGAATGGTTTCCACCAGGAACCGTTAAAAAATTTATGCTCATGGATTGCCCCTTTAGAGTGATAAGGAGAGTTAGCCCTAATGCCTATATGCTTGAGCTACCCCCAGATTATGGCATTAGCTCGACTTTCAATATCCAGAACTTAGTTGAGTATAGTGAACCATCAAACATACTCAGTGAGCAATTTGGGCCTAATTATTCATATGAGAGCGAACCTGACCAGAGTGTCCATGTCCAATTTTACCTGAGAGAGGAGAGCGGATCGAGCATGTCCTGGATGATCAAGCTATGACCACCCAAGGCAAAGGCTTTTAGCATTACTTGGTTCGATTGCAACCACTACCATAGTTCGATGATTCATAGGATACCCAAGAGGACTTGCAGCACCCCGACCCCGACCTTTTACAAAAAAATATCAAAGCCAAATCAATCCTTACTCGACAAGGTCGAATTCCTCCCATCCTAGGAGAATTGGTGTGGGCACTAGACCTCTGATTAGGGTTTCAATTTTGGGTCCTATGATAAGGCTTCAAGCCTTTGCATTGTAATTTTTAGTCCTGAAGTTAGTCTCAATTATTTTTGTTTAGTCTTATACATGGACCAATTAGGTCAAGTTGTGTCCTGTATTTGTTGGGTTCGGTAACCAGTGCGGAAGCATGGATTTCAAAAATTTATGAAACCAGGTCCGAACCCTAATCCCAAATCTCCTTATTAGCAATTAAAAACTATGACTACATGCATGTCCAAATTTAAACATTGTTTAAATACTAACCTCAGATTGCTATTACCAGTCTGATGCAGAAATGAACTCCAAATTGAGCAGCCTCTTGAACACACCAGGCATCCACTTGTCCGCCCTCCGATGGTGATCCACACGGGCAGATGATCAAGACACTGAATCCTTAATTGGGTTCCTTCCAATCAAGTTCTAGCCCAAGGACTTGATATATGGGCTATTGGCTAGGACTCCTCTAGCCAAACTGGGATTAAACCTTCTCTCTTACCCTTCTCCTTGTCTTCTAGTAACTTTGGCCCCTTAAGACACTCTTGTCTTAAGAATAAGCCCTTGTCCTAAAATGAGACAAGGCTTGTCTTGGAGGGAGAAGAAAATTAAGACAAGATTGTCTTAATGTAAGAAAGAAAGGAGAGGCGCCTTCTTCCTTTACCATCGGAGAGTTTCTCTCTGACTCTCCTTCTGTTCTGAGATTCGACAGAGCCAAGGCTCTGTAAAGGAATCAAAGAGGAAGAGAGGAGGGGAAACAATCTTCTGGAGAGGGAAAAAAAAAAAAAAAAAAAGAGGCAAGGCTTCGCTGTTGTAGAAAAAAAATTTTTATAATTTTACGGTGAAGTCTTTCTCCTTAAATAGGCGACAGAGAGGCGCCTACCCATCTGTAATCACCTCTCATGCTCCTCTCTCCCTTCTCATGTCCTTTCCCTTCATCTCACGGCCCTTGAATTAATCTCACGGCCTTTGGGATGGGAAGACGCAAGAAAGAGTCGCGAAAAACACAGAAGGGCGCGCGCAGAAGAGAAGAGTCGCGCCCCTTCGTGTTTTTTTTTCTTTTTTTCATGGTAATCCCGTTTTTTGAAGAGTCCACACCTAGGTGGACTCTCTTCCACGCCTCTTCAGCCAAAACACTGACCCCTTTTTTTTTTCTTTCTCACGCAAAACGCCGCTTGGAGAGAGTCCACGCGCGCGTGGACTCTTCTCCTTCCGCGCGCGCGTGGGAAGAGAGGGGAAGGGGCTTAGGCGATGTGGGAAAGGGTTTATCCTCTTAGATTAGCCCAATTGCTAGCCTATTATTAGCCCAATGACTTGAATCTTCAATTAGATTCAAACCGGAATGAATTTGGATCTAAAAAGACCAAATCGGAACCCTAACTCGAATCCGATTCAAGTAGAAGCCATGGTTTGCAACACATGCTAGTGTGTTCATCTGCAAACGAGATTTAATTCCAAATTAATCCTTGATTATCTGTCCTAAGTGTGTGACCCATTGGGTTCCATACCTAGCAGCAGTGGGTCCGAGTGCAAGTTGACCTAATTTGATCAGAACTCATTCTAATCGATTTAGGTCAATCGAGCTAACTCGAGTGAGTCAATTAGGACTCCTCCTAATTAGTGATCCAATTAAACCATTTAATTTGATCAACCCACAAGACAAGATGACGTCTAGCAACGTGTCATGTCTACCCGAAGATATGGAAATTCTGGTGAAATTCCAAAACTACCCTTCAGTGGAAAGTTCCCGTACAATTCGATCCTTCAATCATCTTGCATCCCGAATATAACTATGGATATGGAAACATGTCAAAACCAGCTTATACTCATTCCCAGCTCAGTCATACACTAATGATTCAATTAATTCGATATTAGAAATCATTTCTAATATCTGTACTTTGATCAAAGATTTCCTGAATCATCATCTGACATAATTTGGCTGGATGCAATCTCCTCCTACTAGGAGTGATCAATTCCTTGTTGACCTACTCATTACCTTCATATACAATTCACCACACCCAGCATCAACCTCATGCATGACCCAGTGTCATGATTGAGATTGAACCAAAGCATGGTTCATGTACATAAGGTATTATGGCAGTCTCAGGTCATAGGACTACTTGTACAACTCCCACTATGAGAAAATCTATTGACATGCAGCTAAGGCTCCATTAGATGTTCTCAAACTGGATCTATTCAGTGAACTCATTCACTAATGAGCACCCACATCCTTGTATTAGTGTCCCACACAAGTGACTGTGAGACAGTCACCCTTTTCAGCATACATAGGATGTGCCAGTCTAACCGGAAACCCCTGATCCCCAACTCAGGGTTCCTATGACTAGGAATATTCTAGATTAGGGTTTTAAGGCCTTAGATCTCACTGGTATGATCTCATCATAGCCCTAGGACCATAGCCCTAATCTATGGGGTTCATCATATAATGACACAGCGAATGATGAAAAAATATTGCCTTTATTAACTTGTCAATTTACAATGGTCTGGGAGATACAAATATGGCTTATAGGGCATAAACCTTTCAATCTCCCACTTGCACTAAAGCAATCGCTCTTATTCTTTAACCCCATACAATCGAGGTGGCGATCAAACTCCCGCTGTGGTAGAGCCTTATTGAACGGGTCTGCTATGTTGTTCTTGTATCCACTCTATTGATGCAGACTTCTTGTCTCTCGATTATCTCTCGGACAAGATGGAAGCATCTCAGAATGTGCTTGGACTTGTGATGGGCTCTCGATTCCTAGCTTGAGCAACTGCTCCAGTGTTATCACAATAGAGTGGCACCGGGCTCTCAATCTCAGGAACTACTCCCAACTCTGTGATGAATTTCTTCATCCAGACAGCTTCCTTGGTGGCTTCACTGACAGCTATGTACTCTGCCTCGGTAGTTGAGTCAGCTACAGTCTGCTGTTTAGTGCTCTTCCAACTTACTGCTCCACCATTCAAGGTAAAGACAAACCCTGAAATGGATTTACTATCATCTGGGTTTGATTGAAAACTAGAGTCTGAATAGGCTTCTAGTTTAAGATCAGACCCTCCGTATATAAGAAAATATCCTTAGTCCTTCTCAGGTACTTAAATATTTTTCACAGCCTTCCAGTGATCCTCCTGGATCAGCCTGAAATCTACTGGCTACACCCAAGGCATATGCCACATCAGCCTGGTACATAACATAGCATACATAATCGACCCTATAGCCGAAGCATAAGGTATAGAACTCATTCTATTTCTTTCTTCAGGTGTCTTAGGAGACATCCTCTTAGAAAGACGTATGCCATGACCAATAGGTAAGTAACCTCTTTTACTTTCCTCCATGCTAAATCTCTTTAGCACCTGGTCAATGTACCTAGATTTGGATAAGCCTAGCATCCTTCTTGATCTTTCTCTATAGATCTTTATACCCAGTATATAGGATGCTTCTCCCAAGTCTTTCATGGAAAACTATTTCGATAACCACACTTTGACTGATTGTAACATTGGGATATCATTCCCAATAAGAAGTATATCATCAACATATAGAACTAAAAAACTATGGCACTCCCACTAGTCTTCTTGTACACACAAGGTTCATCCTCATTTTTGAAAAAATCAAATTCTTTGACTGTTTTATCAAATCGGATGTTCCAACTCCTGGATGCTTGCTTTAATCCATCAATGGATTTCTTTAGCCTACATACCTGATTAGGTTAGTCTCCAAGACAAAACCTTCTGGCTGTGACATATAAACCTCTTCCTCAAGGAAACCATTGAGGAATGCAGTTTTTACATCGATTTGCCAGATCTCATAATCATGATATGCTGCTATAGCAAGCATAATCCGAATAGATTTGAGCATGGCAACAGGGGAAAATGTTTCATCATAATCTATTCCCTGTTTTTGTCTGAAACCCTTAGCCACCAATCTGGCTTTATAAGTTTCAACTTGGCCATCTGCCCCAATCTTCTTTTTATAGACCCATTTACACCCAATAGGGTTAATACCCTCTGGTGCATCAACCAAAGACCATACTTGGTTGACATACATGGAGTCCATCTTGGATCTCATGGCTTCCCCATCTGTCTGAGTCTCTACTCATGACTGCTTCCATATAGGTTAGAGGCTCATCATTTTGAATGATTTGGGCTTCATTATTTTCAATTATGAACCCATACCTCTCAGGTGCCTGTCGCACCCTATCAGACCTATGGATAGGAGTGTGTTCAAGTTCTATATTAACTATGTTGTTACTTGACTGAGAAGTGTCCATTTGTTGAATCTCATTAAGTTCGATATTTCTACCAGTGCCCTTTTGTAGGATGAATTCCTTTTCCATAAAAGTGGCATGCCTACTGACCAAAATCTTTTTTCAGTAGGGTGGTAGAACAGATATCCTATACTATCTCTAGGATATCCCATAAATAGACATTTGTCTGCTCTAGCATCTAGTTTATGTCCAAAATTTCTTTTTACATAGGCTGGACATCCCCATATCTTAATACTTAAGATTGGGCTTCTTACCTCTCCATAATTCATATGGAGTGCTAGAGACAGTTTTAGATGGTACTCTATTCAAGATATAAGTTGCTGTTTCCAAAGCATATCCCCAGAAAGAAAAGGTAACTCCGTGAAGCACATCATGGACCGTACCATATCCAATAAAGTACGATTCCTCCTTTCAGCAACACCATTTAATTGTGGTGTGTAAGGAGGAGTCCATTCAGAGATGATCCCCTTATCTTTAAGGTGATCAAGAAACTCAGTGGATAAGTACTCACCTCCTCTATCTGATCGGAGGATCTTTATACTTTTTCCTGTCTGTTTCTATACCATACTTTGATACTCTAAAAATTTTTCAAAAGCCTCGGACTTATGTTCATTAGATACACAATCCATACCTTGAAAAATCATCAGTAAATGTGATGAAGTATGAGTATCCACCATAGGCTTGAGTTGTCATAGGCCCACATACATCTGTGTGTATGAGTCCAAATAACTCTTTTGTCCTTTCTCCATGTCCACTAAATGGAGTCTTGGTCATCTTACCCATGAGACATGATTCACAAGTTCCTAATGACTCATAGTCATAAGGATCAAAGAAACTTTCTTTGTATAACTTGTTAATCCTAGTCTCACTAATATGTCCAAGTCGACAATGCCAAAGTAAGGTATTGTTTACATCATCTCTTTTCCGTTTGTTAGAAACATGAAAAATATTGTCATTAGTGGAAAGAGTTAATAGACCATTGCAGAATATGCCATAACATATAATTTCATTAGATAAAGAAATTAAGCAGCCACTGCTCATTACATTCATAGTATATCCTTGTTTAAGTAACAAGGGTACAGATATGATATTTCTAATAATTTTTGGCATATAGTAACAATTCCTTAGCTCCAAGATCTTCCCTGAAGGTAACTTCAAAATATAAGTCCCTACAGCTTCTGCTTGGATGGGGTCCCCTCCAGCACCGTAGAGCTCAAAGTTACCTTCCTTCAATACTTTAAGCCCCTGAAGTCCCTGCAATGATTTGCAGATGTTATGACCACAGGCGGTATCCAACACCCAAGTATTTGAAATGGAAGAATCCAATGACAAATAGTATGAACTTCTTTCATACCTTTTGCTGCCTCTGATGCACCAGGCTTCACACTTGCAAGGTAAACCTTGCAGTTCCTTTTCCAATGACCCGGCTTGCCACAATGAAAGCAGGTCATCTGTCCGGAGGCTTCTTTCTTTCCTTTCTTCTTCTTAATGCCCCTTTGGGATTCATCCTCTTACTGGAACCTTTTTTGCCTGTCTTCTTCTTATCCACAAGAAGAACTGGAGCCTTATTTTTCTTTACATGGCTCTCTGCTGTCTTCAACATATTCAACAGCTCAGGCAAGGAAGAATTAAGTTTGTTCATATGGTAATTAAGAACAAACTGTGAAAATGACTCTGGGAGTGATTGCAAGATCAAGTCTTGATTCAACTCCCCATCCATTACAAAACCTAATTGACTTAATCGAGTGATTAGATCAATTATCTTTAATACATGGTCTTGTACTGATGTACCTTCTGTCATCCTTGCACGGAACAACTGCTTAGATATTTCATATCTAGCAGTTCTACTGTGTTCTCCATAAAGCTCTTTTAAATTAAGCAGTATGGAGTTAGTATCCATGCTATCATGCTGCCTCTGCAACTCATTAGTCATAGAGGCAAGCATAACACACTTGACAGTAAGTGAGTCATTTTGCCACATATTATATGTGGTCTTCTCCTCTTGCGAGGCATCTTCCCTTGGTGGTTCCAAAATTGGGGTATCAAGAATATAGGAAATTCTTTCTTGACTGAGTACTATTTTTAAATTTCTCAGCCAATCAACATAATTAGGCCCAGTCAATTTGTTGGCATCTAAAATACTACGGAGTGAGAGTGAAGAGGCCATTTATCTACATTTAAACAAAGAACAATACATAAGCAAACAACCATGAAATGACAATGCATAATTAAATTAGGACTTTAATTTAATTATGTCTCCCACTATTTTATCGAGCATCATAACCCTCTATACGATGATTGAGAAAACCCTAATTAGTTTTTCTTAGTGGGGTTGAGATCCCAATCCCTTATAAAAGACCTTGTGTGTACACAACAAATCTATATAAGTTCATAGGTAGGAAAACTCTCTCCAATTGTAACCCGTACAATTCTCAACTTATCTCGGCCTCTAAAATATTAATAGCCTTGTGTATACACAACAAACTATAATATTTCAGTTAAGTAAGACCCTCCATAGCCATATAGTCATGACTTTAATAGTAATACCCTTGTGTGTACACAACAAAATATTACATTAAATCATGCCATAAACAAATAATTGTATTAGGCTAAAAATGTGTTAGTCACCATATTAGGTCTTGTGTGTACACAACAAACCTAGTATAGATCGTAACACAATAATGACCTATCATGAAGGAAGGCCAATAATAGTATTTTAACACCAAGCATGTTAGTCAATAATTAAATCAATCAGATCAGCCAGGCTAGTGGAAGAGATGTGGGGGTCCCCCCGTTGCTTTCCTAGACACCAATTTAAAATTGGCCAGGTCAGACAACGGAACCAATTAAAAACCACGATTCCCTTTACCTTCCCAGAACCACCTTTCGAGACACCGAAATGACTAATTATCCATCATGACTAATAATGCTTATCGGTTAACTATACTACCACTTAATATAATTTTAAGAGGA
The DNA here is from genome assembly GCA_021397845.1 of Areca catechu. Lineage (NCBI taxonomy): Eukaryota > Viridiplantae > Streptophyta > Magnoliopsida > Arecales > Arecaceae > Areca > Areca catechu. The sequence continues at coordinate 83,879,292 of CM038052.1, forward strand.
ATTTATGCAATGCCAGCACATTCAATTAAAAGCTATCACATATATTAATACATGCTTTAAACTAAGCAAATATGTGAAATGTGTGCCATCATACTAGGACAACCATTTACCACATAATGGATACACCATTATGCCAGGGCAACCTTATTTCAGTATGATGGCTCCAGGGCTAATCATATCTCTAAGACAATTAGGGATTCAGTGGAAAACCCTAACTGGTGGCAATCATCAAACTCATGTTCAATCAAAGACATGCATTGTGCATCAATATAAAAACTTTAACATGATACTACATCATTTAATAAAACATGAATTGAACTGCATAAGTTTTAATCCTAATAAGGTGGCTCTGATACCACTGTTGGGTTCGGTAACCAGTGCGGAAGCGTGGATTTCAAAAATTTATGAAACCAAGTCCGAACCCTAATCCCAAATCTCCTTATTAGCAATTAAAAACTATGACTACATGCATGTCCAAATTTAAACATTGTTTAAATACTAACCTCAGATTGCTATTACCAGTCTGATGCAGAAATGAACTCCAAATTGAGCAGCCACTTGAACACACCAGGCGTCCACTTGTCCGCCCTCCGATGGTGATCCACACGGGCAGATGATCAAGACACTGACTCCTTAATTGGGTTCCTTCCAATCAAGTTCTACCCCAAGAACTTGATATATGGGCTATTGGCTAGGACTCCTCTAGCCAAACTGGGACTAAACCTTCTCTCTTACCCTTCTCCTTGTCTTCTAGTAACTTTGTTCCCTTAAGACACTCTTGTCTTAAGAATAAGCCCTTGTCCTAAAATGAGACAAGGCTTGTCTTGGATGGAGAAGAAAATTAAGACAAGATTGTCTTAATGTAAGAAAGAAAGGAGAGGCGCCTTCTTCCTTTATCGTCGGAGAGTTTCTCTCTGACTGTCCTTCTGTTCTGAGATTCGACAGAGCCAAGGCTGTGTAAAGGAATCAAAGAGGAAAGAGAGGAGGGGGAAACAATCTTCTTGAGAGGAAAAAAAAAAAAAAAAAAAAAGAGGCAAGGCTTCGCTGTAGAAAAAACTTTTTTTATAATTTTACGGTGAAGTCTTCTCCTTAAATAGGCGACAAAGAGGCGCCTACCCATCTGTAATCACCCTCTCATGCCCCTCTCTCCCTTCTCACGTCCTTTCCCTTCATCTCACAGCCCTTGAATTAATCTCACGGCCTTTGGGATGGGAAGATGCAAGAAAGAGTCGCGAAAAACACAGAAGGGCGCGCGCAGAAGAGAAGAGTCGCGTCCCTTCGGTGTTTTTTTCTTTTCTTTCACGGTAATCCCGTTTTTGAAGAGTCCATGCCTAGGTGGACTCTCTTCCACGCCTCTTCAGCCAAAACACCGACCCCTTTTTTTTTTCTTTTCTCACGCAAAAACACCGCTTGGAGAGAGTCCACGCACGCGTGGACTCTTCTCCTTGCGCGCGCGCGTGGGAAGAGAGGGGAAGGGGCTTAGGCGATGTGGGAAAGGGGTTTAGCCTCTTAGGTTAGCCCAATTGCTAGCCTATTATTAGCCCAATGACTTGAATCTTCAATTAGATTCAAACCGGAATGAATTTGGATCTAAAAAAGACCAAATCGGAACCCTAACTCGAATCCGATTCAAGTAGAAGCCATGGTTTGCAACACATGCTAGTGTGTTCATCTGCAAACGAGATTTAATTCCAAATTAAATCCTTGATTATCTGTCCTAAGTGTGTGACCCATTGGGTTCCATACCTAGCCAGCAGTGGGTCCGAGTGCAAGTTGACCTAATTTGATCAGAACTCATTCTAATCGATTTAGGTCAAATCGAGCTAACTCGAGTTTGTCAATTAGGACTCCTCCTAATTATTGATCCAATTAAACCATTTAATTTGATCAACCCACAAGACAAGATTGACGTCTAGCAACGTGTCATGTCTACCCGGAAGATATGGAAATTCTGGTGAAATTCCAAAACTACCCTTCAGTGGAAAGTTCCCGTACAATTCGATCCTTCAATCATCTTGCATCCCGAATATAACTATGGATTTGGAAACATGTCAAAACCAGCTTATACTCATTCCCAGCTCAGTCATACACTAATGATTCAATTAATTCGATATTAGAAATCATTTCTAATATCTGTACTTTGATCAAAGATTTCCTGAATCATCATCTGACCTAATTTGGCTGGATGCAATCTCCTCCTACTAGGAGTGATCAATTCCTTGTTGACCTACTCATTACCTTCATATACAATTCACCACACCCAGCATCAACCTCGTGCATGACCCAGTGTCATGATTGAGATTGAACCAAAGCATGGGTTCATGTACATAAGGTATTATGGCAGTCTCAGGTCATAGGACTACTTGTACAACTCCCACTATGAGAAAAATCTATTGACATGCAGCTAAGGCTCCATTAGATGTTCTCAAACTGGATCTATTCAGTGAACTCATTCGCTAATGAGCACCCACATCCTTGTATTAGTGTCCCACACAAGTAACTGTGAGAGCAGTCACCCTTTTCAGCATACATAGGATGTGCCAGTCTAACCGGAAACCATGATCCCCAACTCAAGGTTCCTATGACTAGGAATATTCTAGATTGGGGTTTTAAGGCCTTAGATCTCACTGGTATGATCTCATCAGAGCCCTAGGACCATAGCCCTAATCTATGGGGTTCATCATATAATGACACAGCGAATGATGAAAAAATATTGCCTTTATTAACTTGTCAATTTACAATGGTCTGGGAGATACAAATATTGGCTTATAGGGCATAAACCTTTCAGTATTGAGTCCAGTCCTGTAATGATTCCAGTCCAAATCTATTTGAAGATTGGGCCCAAGCCAGAGTGGTCTTCGAGTCTAGTTCAATTTGTAATGGGACAAGCCATCTCCCAATCCATGAAGGATGCCACTTGGTGCCACCTCATCTATCCTATGTGGCGCCACATCACCTTGACATGTGGACGGCCAAGGCAAGAAGGGAATGCTAGAATTTATGGGTGCCATTCCTTGATTCTTTCCTCCCTTCCCTCCCCCTATCAAGCCTCTTTCCAAAGGAGCTATAAGCAGCCAAGGAAGGTCAATGGGCAATGAAGGCATGATCCTTGTTTCAAGCCCCATATCAAGACTTCTTCCCGAAGTGCTTGGTTGGCTATGGAAGAAAATCATTGACCCTCAAATCAAGAAGACAACTCCCTTATTTCAAGCCCCATATCAAGCCATCTTCCTAAAGTGCTTGGTCGGCTATGGAAGAAAATCATTGACCCTCAAATCAAGAAGACAACACCCATCTTTCATGCCCCAAATCAAGCCACAAAATCTTGGAAGAAGAAATTGAATTTGGGCGCACTCTTCATGAAGCTTTGTATTTTTGAAATTTGAATGGATTTTAAGGTGCCTATATAAAGGGTCTTCCCCCTCCCTTGTAAAGTTTAATGATGATGAATGAAAAGAAATTATTTGAGAGCCATTATCTTTATTAGTTGCCTTCGTTCCTTAAGAACATCGATCTCCATGATGGAGCACCTTCGCGTTCGGGCATCGAGAGGTGTGAGGCCTCGAGTTACTTTCTCTTTCGCAAATCCATCTTCCATCTTTGAGTTCAAAGGCCACTGGATGATCCATCTAGGCACACCCAGCAAGAGACCCCCAATCACATCATCTTCAACCTCTCCTCCCTTATTTCTTCCTGATACTTGTTGATTCCTAATCCTTCCATTGATTGTTCGCAGGTCCTCCAAGTACCACAAATATGAAGTCGATTTTCCTTGCCTTGGAGACCTTGGACGGAAAGCCAGTGCATCCATGGGGGTTGAAGGCTCGATCATCCAGGCCGCATCCATGAGAACGAGCGTACTTAGTATCGGGCGCTTCAAAATATTAAGATTTGCATCCCTAGACTCCTAAGGGGTTATTGATCAAGACCTAAGTCCTACATGGTTTTTCAATCCCGGGTCCTCTTCCTATCCTATTTCGAGATTTACTTGCTTGAATTTCTTTTCATTGTAGAACATTAAATCTTCTTTTTGTCTACCTTTGGGAATCCTTAACCCTAAAAAAAAAAATCTTCTAGTTTTTGCTTAATCCAAAGCACTTGTGCATAGCAACTGATGCATAACGAAAGAGGTGATGCGATGTGGAAGTAAATTAAGACTAATTCTTTTTTTTTGTTGTTTTTTTTAATATTTTCAGAAGTCGGCTTTGACTCAAAGGAAAGTTAAACTAAATGAAAGAAACTATGTAATAATTGAAAGCACCATTTAAAGAAACTAGGTTATCAGAGTAGTTCAGAAGTAAAGGATCGCTGGGGGTTGAGAAACTCCCAGACCTAGGGTTTCGCTCTAAACTTTCAACATGACACAAGTAAAGAGAAGAGAAGGGTTACAGACCGGGCAGTGATCTTCACAGAGTTTAGTGGAAGGACTCTCTTGAGCAGATTGTTGGATCCCCGGATTCTGATATCTTCGCAATGGATCCTCCAATACTGATCCTTTGGCAGAGTGGCTTCTCCTAACTCAAGATCTGGGAAAGAAGAAGAACAATTTATGGAACCAGACACTCAAGGAAGGATTTACCAGATAGAAGAACTCGAAAGCTGATGTTGCTGAAATCCGGATTCTCCTGGAGGCTGATCTGACTTCCTCTGGGAATTGCTCTGAATCTGAAGTTTCCAGACTGGACCTGGATGCTGGTGGTCGGCCTTGACTTGGAGAGAGTGGCCATGAGAGATGGAGTAGGCTAGGGTTTGGTGGAAAGAAGAGGATGATGGGCGGCTAGGGTTTGGAAGTGAAGTGGCTAACCTAGGGTTTTGGGTTGGAGATCTCACACGTCCTCAAGGTTCCTGGGGAACCCGGATTTACTCCCTCACGGAGCTCAACACCTGGATGCAAGTGCAAAAGAGAGAAATGCAAAGTTTGCTCACACATAATTTGGATTCATTCATCAGATTTTTTTAAAACTTACAAGAGGGGTTTAATTTATAGGACTTTACAAGAGAGCAGGGTTTACATCTTCCCATCTGGGACTAATATGATGGATCTTCAAATTAGGTTTGTAGAATCAATTCCCACACATATGGCCGGCCAAGAGGTTCATAAAGTGTTGATTGGTGGCTCCAAAAGGTAAGTAGGTGGCGCCTCCTAGCATTGCTCTTCAAGAGAAAATTTCTTTCCTTCCATGGCTCAACTCTTTTGGACACCTCCTTTTCTTTCCCTAAGTCATGGTTCTTCCCATCTTTGCTTTGGGCTTTTTAGGCATGGATTGGGTGCCCCCTTGAAGTGCTCCTCAAGAAGTGCTTCTTTCTTTACATAGCTTGGCTCTTATGGAAATGTTTTGGTTGCCCCCTTGAATTGTGGATCCCAGATTATTTTCTCCTTAAGTGGCGCATGAGAGAAGGGACCTGCTATCTTATGGTGTGCGGACCAAATCATACTGGATGGAGATGTGGCGCCCCCTGGACTCAGGCGTGTGGCTGGGAGTTTGGCGCCCACTTGCTTGGTTGGGAGAAAATGTGACACCCTGAAGAAGACCTAGACCACTACTAAGACTTGAACTGAGTCAACATGACTCAACAAAATTTAAATTGCAGGGAAATACAGACTCAACTAAAATTGAGTTGACCATGTCAACCCTTATTACAAAACCAGAAAATCCTAATTCTTCGGGCAAGGTCAATCAGAGATCCAGATGGTGCCCTGAAGTCTTCTTCTGAGTCTGGTGCCCGCACCAGCAACTCCCTGTAGCCACATACTCTGTCTAAGCAGTAGACAATGCTATGGAGTTTCCTTTTTACAGTGCCATAAGATTATGTTTAATCTTAGAAATTGACAAGTACCACTAGTACTTTTTTATCAATTTTGCATCCACCATATTTAGTATCAGAAAAACCAATTAAATTCAATAAAGATTGTTTAGAATATCGTAGACCTCGATTACTTGTTCCTTTTAGATATCTTATGATTTTTTTAACAGCAATTATATGTCACCTTTTTGGATTAGATTGAAACTAGCACATATACATACACTAAACAAGACATCAAGTCTACTACTAGTTACATACAACAATGATCCAATCATACCTTGATAAAGCTTTTGATCAATGTTGTTTCGATCTTCATCTTTGTCAAGTCTGCAGGTGGGGCTCATTGGTGTGCCAATTTTATTGAGTGACTCCATACCAAACTTCTTGATGATCTCCTTGATATACTTAGCTTGGTTGATAAATATTCCTTCCTTTGTTTGCTTAATTTGGAGTCCAAGAAAGTAGGATAGTTCACCCATTAAGCTCATTTCAAATTCGCCCTGCATAAGCTTGGCAAATTCTTCACACAAATTATCATTAGTTGCAACAAAAATTATATCATCTATATAAATTTGTACAACTAATATATCATTTTCTTTCCTTTTAACGAATAGAGTGGTATCTACATTACCTCTAATAAATCATTTTCAAGCAAAAAACTAATCTTTCATAACATGCTCTAGGTGCTTGTTTTAAACCATACAATGCTTTATTAAGTTTAAAACATGATTTGAAAGAGCATAATTTTCGAATCCTGGTAGTTGTTCTACAAAAACTTCTTTTAAAATATGACCATTTAAAAAATATGTTACATCCATTTGAAATAATTTGAAAATCATGTAGCAAGCAAATGCAAGTAATAATCTAATAGCTTCTTATCTTATTACATGAGCATAGGTTTCATCAAAATCTATTCCTTCTTGATTATATCCTTTTGCAACTAATCTAGCTTTATTTCAAATTATATTCTCTTTTTCATCTAATTTATTCTTAGAAACACATTTAGTGCCTATAATAGGATGATCATAGGGTCTAGCTACTAAGGTCCATACATTATTTTTGTCAAATTGATTAAGTTCTTCATGCATGGCCATCATCCAATTCGGGTCATTTTCTGCTTCTTCTATGCTATTAGGTTCTACTTGTGAAACAAAAGCAAGCTAATCATGTGCTTCTCTAAGTGATGACCTAGTCCTAACTCCTTGTGAGGGATCACCTATGATTAAATCTTCAAGGTGTTACATACCTCCATTTTTTGGGTAAATCACCATGTTCTTACTTACCATTTATTCTCCTTCTTCAACTTGTCTATCTTGTAAGCTCATGTCTTTCGTAGCATTGTCAATTGTACCTGCATCATTATCAATGCACTCTTCTTTTCTAGAAGGTGAAGGGTTAGTTTTATCAAAAATAACATGAATAGACTCTTCAACAGTAATGTTCTTTCATTGAATTGTCTATATGCTTTGCTAGATGTTGAATAACCGATAAATATAGCTTCATCAGATTTTGCATCAAATTTCACAAAGTTATACTTTCCATTATTCAAAACAAAGCATTTGCATCCTAAAACATATAAATAATGAATACTACGTTTTCTATCATTCCAAAGTTCATAGGGGGTTTTCTTTAAAAAAGGTCTAATCAAAACATGGTTCAAAATGTAACATGCAATGTTCATGACTTCTGCCCAAAAGAACTTGGAAGATTGCCTTCACATAACATAGTTTGGGCCATCTGTTCCAATGTCCTATTTTTCTCTCTACAACACCATTTTGTTGTGGTGTTCTAGGAGCGGAGAAGTTGTGATCAATGCTGTGCTCAGTGCAATATTCTTCAAAATATTGGTTTTCAAATTTTGTGCCGTGAACACTTCTAATAGAAATAACTGAAAGATTTTTTTGATTTAAAACTTTCTTATAAAAATTTTGAAATACTTTAAAGTTTAAAAGCTTCATCCTTATGAATAATAAATAAAACTCAAGTAAATCTTGAAAAATCATCTACTATCACAAGTCCATATTTCATACCACCTAGGCTAGTGGTCCTAGTTGGTCCAAAGAAGTCCATGTGCAGTAGCTCTAAAGGTCTAGAAGTTGAAACCATATTTTTTGATTTAAAACTCCCCCTAGTTTGTTTACCAAATTGGCATGCATCACAAATATGTTCAAAATCAACTTTAAACTTTGGTAAACTTCTAACTAGATTTTGGGAATTAATTTAGCTATAGTATGCATGCTAGCATAACCTAATATTCTATGCCATAGTAAGCTAGATTCCTTGGTTTTAGCATTCATTGCTACTAGACTCGTACTACTTGATATGGCTTCATTATTTAAGTCTACCACATAAATGTTTCCAAGTCTATGACCAATAAATTTAGTGCTAGAATCAAGTGAACTAGTTACTATACATATTGAAGATTCAAAGACAACCTTGAAGCATTTATCACATAATTGACTTTATTTAATAAATTGTGCTACAACTTGTCTATTAGCAATACATTCTTAATAAAAGTAGAAGGGGTGATTCTGATCTAACCAATGCCAATGATGTTTCATTGCCATTATCACCAAAAGTTACTAATTCTCCTTCTTTAATTTCCAGGGTGATGAATTATTTGTCACTCATCATATATCTGAATAGCCGCTATCTAGATACCATCTTTCTTTGAATTCTTGGCTACAAGACATTCCTGCAAGATAATTAAGTAATTCTTTTAGGTATCCAAGCTTTCTTGGATCCTTGCAGGTTAGTAGGAGTGGTTCCTTTTGGAACCCAAACTTTTTTTACTTTACTCTTATTTCTCTTTCTTAATTTTACTCAAAAACTTTATGACCAACCCCATTGCATGAATAACAAATGACTTGATTTTTGAAAGAATGTAGATGTTGAAACTTTTGATACAAACGATCTTTGAGCTGAAAACTTTGGTACATAAGATTTTGAAGCTAAAAACTTAGTAGCTGAAATATTATTTGTATGCACTGAATTATAACTAATTCTAGCTCTATTGTTTGAATCCTTTTGATTTTTCAAAATCAACTCAAGATTATTTGAACTTAAAATTAGTTTTTCAACTAAGGGCTTGAGTCGATTCATTTCATTTTCCAAACTCTTGTTCTTTTCAATGCATTCATTCTTTTCATCTCGCAAAACTTTATATTTTTCAGAAATGTTCTTAAGTTCTTTTTGTAAAATATTATTCTTTTTTAAACTTTTTCCTTTTCTTTCATCAAAGTATCACAATTATTTTTCAAAGACTTGATTTTTGAACCAGCCTTTTTGTACTCCGACAAAAGCTCATAAATTGTAGTATTTAGCTCATCAGATGTAAATTCATCATTCGATTCAGGAGACATTACCATGTCTACGAGTCCCATGAGACATATTTGTAATTTTGGATGTCTCTTCCTTTTCATTTGATGTAGACTCATCACTATCGTTCCACGTAGCAACCATCACTTTCTTCTTCTTTTTCTTGAAACCTTTCTTAATGCGGGATAATTTGAACGATAATGCCCCGGCTTCTTGCACTCGTAGCATATCGGTTGTTGCTCTTTAACTCTTTCTTTATCTTTTTCTTTCTCTTTGTTGAGTTCCCCCTTTTCTAGGGTTTTTCCTCCTATACCTTGACTTTTTCCTTACCTATAAATCTTTTGAATCTCCTCATGACTAGAGCAAATTCATCATCTTAAAGTTATTCATCTAAGGAGGGGCTCTTTCTTCTTCTATTTCTTCTTCCTGTTTCTTGAGCTTAGCTGTAGCTTTGAAGGCAATTAATTTCATCTTTTTGATGTCATCCTCATTGATGTGTTGCATTGTAAGCTCATGTGTAATTAATGATCCAAGAAGCTCATCCAATTGTAGTGTGTTCAAGTCCTTAGCTTCTTAAATAGCAGTGACTTTCGGATTCCATTAATCAAGAAGTGATCTTAGAATTTTTTGTTCAAGATCTGCATTTGAATATATCCTGCCAAGATTCTTTAAACCGTTAATAATATCTGTAAATCTTGAGAACATGGCAGATATTGTTTCATTGGGCTCCATCTTAAAAAATCCATAATTATGAACAAGAATATTGATTTTTGAAGTTTTTAATTGAGAGGTTCCTTCATGGGTTACTTCAAGTCTATCCTAAATTTTTTTGCAAACATGCAAGTAGAAATCTGGTTAAACTTGTTAGCATCCAAAAAGCACAATACAAGAGATTCATTGCTTTGGCATTCAATTCACCCATTTTCATGTCATGGTGGTGCGGACACCAGGGCCAAAAAAGATCAACTAGTAGAACCCACTTCCCTGTGGATCACCTATGAATGAAGCCTTGAACCCAATCCCTTTCTACCTGTAAATATTTTATCTTTAATTCTTGTAATTTTAGCTTAGCTGAGTTTAGTCCTAAACCCTAAAATTGAGTCCCTATCAAAACCCTTGGACCCAAAATTGAGTCTATGAAAAAACCCAATTTCAATTAGGTTATACATGGTCCAGTGTCAGTTATCCCTTTTTGCCAATTAGGGTTTGTATAAAAATCCCATATATCAATTGTGTCAAAACCTATTTGGGGCCGAACCCTATTTACCAAGTTTGTTTAATTAGTTATGCTTCTTGATCGATTTGATCAAGTTGGGCTTTAGTTAATTAGTTGGTTGAGTCTTGTAATTATTAGTTGAGTCCTGTAATACAAGGGGGACCCAAGTCCAGACCCATGTGACTCCATGAGCTTGCTCAAGACAAGCCATGTGACTCCATGTACAAGCCCAAGTCACTCACCACATCACCCAGGACATTATCACATGGCATGTCATTTATGTTTGGACATCCCACATGCCATGTCTTTTATCTTTGGTCAGCCAAATGAAAGCAAGAATTGGTGCCACTTAATTTTAAGATAAGTAAATGAGGAGTCACCAACTTGGCACCCTCCCACTCAAATGTTTCATGCCAAAATTCCTATGAGTCAGCCATGCTTTTCTTCCATTCTTTGACACCAACTACCAAGAGTTTCAAGTCATGTTGATCACCCAAAGTGAAGGAAATTCAGTGTCTCTCTACCTGCATTGTTTTGATCAAACAGGATCCATGTAGCTCAAGATTAGGGAACTCAAGAATCCTTTAAGAACTCTTGAGTTTTTTTCTATCTAGACTGAAGAGTCCACCATCCTGTAGGAGCCCACATCATCCAGACTCCAGAGTCCAGCAATCAAGGCAACCAATGAAGCAATCATGGCCCTTCATCATGACACCTCACCAATCCACATCTTGCACCCACTTGGATGGAGAATTCCATGATGTCGTCCACCTTGGAGAGAGTCCTAGATTAGCCCAAGAGCAAGAGTCCAAGATGCCTGGAGCAAGGTCTCCAGGAGTTATTGCCTAAGGGAAATAAACACAAGTCTTTGTAACCCTTACATCTATGGTTGTTGGTCTATAAATACTCCATCAACCCCCTTGTAAAATTAATGGTTTATTGATGAAATAAAATGGCACACTGTCAAATTTCTTCCTTTGCTGTGTGCATCATAGGGTGTGATGCCCTTTTTTTTGTTCTTCGAAACATCACGAGGTGTGAGGCCCTAGTTATCCTACTTATCCAGCCATCAAAAAAATTCAGCCAACCTTTTTTTTTCTTCTTCCCATAACTTTTTCATCTTTTCTTTTCTTTATTTTTTTCTAACTTAAAACTTCCTTTGTTGAGTGTTTGCAGGTGACAAAGAACTCAAGTCGAGGTGTTCTTGCATTGGAACTGATATTGCGGAAGATCTGAGCTCGAAGAGTGAAATCTTGAATCCCTGCCATGGAATCCTGAGAGTTCTGACAGATATGCTTCAAAGAGAAAAATTCAACATTGGCAAAATTCAAAATCCTTTACCCCACTCCTTGGTTTCTAATCTTTGAAAGTAGACCCTAGTTTAAGGGGATTTCTTATTCACCCAATCCTGATTAATTTAGTTACTTTGTTAGATCAACACTTGCGGGCATAACAAGTTGAATATTTACCTTTATTACCTACTTTGAGTCTTAAAAAATCTGAAAATCATAAAAAAATGTTAATTGCTATTTTTCAATATTAATTAGGTTTATAATCAGTAAATTAGGTTTTTATAATTATCCCGCATCAGTTTTGGTATCAAAGCGAAGGTTAAACTAGGGTTTAACTACTAGTTCTGAAATTTCTGCATACCTAGAACTAGGCTGAAATTAAATTGCATAAAAACCATCCTAGAAAAATCCAAAAAAATTAGAAATAAATTTTTGTTAATACTCTATTAATCCTATACTAATCATAGAAAAAATTAGAAAAAAAATTTATTTTCTATTTTTTCTGGTGGAAGGAAATCACACCTCCTTAATGGGTATATGCAAGTATACTGTCACGACCCATGAGAGTAATGAGCTACGGCCGAACATGAGATCTCGAGATCAGATTAGATCTCAAACTTAATTTTGAGATAAAAAAATAATTTCTACTTTTTTGCTGTTTTAATTATTTTATTGCTTTATTGCATATTTGGGTTTCATCTTGTGTGTGCATCATCAAGTAAATAATCTTAAGGGCACTTGAGCATCTCAGATCAGGACAGGATCTCATCACCTATCCTAGGCTAACAACAACCTTCTTTGCATCCGATCCCAACCTAATTAAAATCAATTAAACTTAATTTTTTCTAGTGATATAGGGACACCAACAGGTTGGGTTCCAAGTATTGTGTGAAAGCAAGTGCACTCTATCCTTTGATTATCACTTGAACAGGGTGTCTAAGGCTAGAGGTCTAGAGGCAAGCACCCTAAGCGGTTTCATGGATTTTAATTAGGACCTTATGAGAGCAGGGGGAGCCTCCCACGACCCCACCTCTTACCTAGCCAGTAGATAGGGTAATTGCTGAATTGGTTGTAAATTGAGTTGACCAATTCTACTTGAGCTCTAGGTTTAGGAAACCTTAGTTCGAATTTTGTGTGTTTGCATTGCTTGGCTACTAGGCTAGGAGCCCAATACCAATAGTTTGAACCCAAACCTAACCTAGTTTGACCAAGGAGTCCAGCTTTAAGACCTTCCTTAGTACCATGAATGATCAGTTTGCCCTGATGAATAATAAGTTTGACCAATTAGATGACCATTTAAGAAACCTAGAGAGGACCTGTAAGACCCATCCTAAACCTAAATTTGAAAGGCACCTTGACCCATTCCTTGAGCTCAACCCAAGGAGTGCCCCACACCAGGACCAAATCTAAGAGACTAGCCATAGGAGACCCAACTATTATTTTATAGACCAGGATGAGAAAGCCACTAGGAATTTTAGGGTAGAAGCACCTAAGTTCGGTGGTGATCTTGATCTTGAGAATTATCTTGATTGGGAAAGAAATATGGATCTATATTTTGAGAAGGATCAAATGTCTGAGGAACGAAAGTTTAAGATTCCTAAATCCAAATTAGTATGCCAAGCTAGAATTTATTAGGATGATGTTGAAAGAATGATCAGACGAAGAAAAGACATACCCATAACTACCTGGAGTGACATGAAACTTAAACTTAGGGATAAGTACCTACCCAGATCATATGAAACTAGTTTCTATGCACCTAGATCCTTTGAACCCAACTTCTATGAACCCAGCTCCATGACCTATAGATCTGGGCCTATATCCTATGAATCTAAGGATCCCATAACCCTTAGGTATCAATCTAGTGCTAGTCATGTTTCGCTTAGTCAGCCAAAACCCATTCGGATTAGTGCCCCTTATCAAAATTAAAAATTTTGCCAAATCCACCCGAGTCGATGCATTCCTCAGTAGAGTCGACCCAATTCTAACACGAGCCGACTCAACCCTAATCCGAGCCAACCCACTCCTACTAGTCTAGATCCTAGCCAAATTTTCCTTAACTGACCTACTCCTACTATCCTATTGGCTCACCAGGATGACATTGAAGTGGAAGTGTATGAGGCTGAGGTGAACTTAGTGGATGATCATAAGCGAAAAGAAGAAATACATATGGCTGACCCATAATTAGCTGACCCGGTAGATACCCAGGCTGAAGCCAGCCTAGAGTTAGTTGACCATGACTGTACCCTGATTGAAATTCTACTGGTAGGATCCTAAAAAAAAGAGATCTATGATGGGGAACTAATATGCATTCCATTTTTTTTTATATTTTACATGTTGAGTTAGGTTATTAATTCCCGAATTTTAGATCAAAATTATTTGTAGGGAATTTTGTATGAATTTTTGAAGATCAGCATGCAGATTAGGACCTAGAAAAGTAGCAAAGAAGGACCGCCGGGGCTGAGAAGCCTCGGTTAGGGCAAGTTCTCATGCAATAAAACTACTGGAGTTAGAGGGGTGTACCTGACAACGTCTATGAAGATCGCAGCGAAGGGGTCTCTCGTTCCTCGATGGATGCGGCTTGGAAAATCGAGCCAAAGACCCGCGGATACCCAGCTTTCTGCTCGGTGATCCGATTGAGGCTTGGCTGGAGTCGTTGGATTCGTAGGAACTCGGGGACCTGCAAACGACCTGTCAGGGGTTAGAAAACTCACAAAGAAACAAGAAAACAAAGGAAAAATAGCAAGGGAAGGCTTCTTTTGGAGTGGGCATCCAGGGATCTGAGATGCTTGTTGGCAGCAGGAAGATTATTGCAGCACTGGGAAGAAGAACTCTCGCAAACCACTTTATGCACACAGCAGGGTATCACACAACTCAATAGAAGAACTCAAGGTTTTCATTCATCAAAATTCTCCTCATACAAGAGGCTAGGGTCCCTTAAATAGACCCTTAACCTTGGGCTCCAAGTAAGGGTACATAAGTCTTTACATAAGAATCCTTTTCCCTCTCAAACCCTAGCTAGAAAATAAGGAAATATTAGGTAGAAAAATCCATAAAAATTCTCTTGACTTGGTCAACCTCCAAGGACGCCTAGGGGGGCGTGTTGGACTTCTAGGAGCAGCAAGGGGCCGGCCCAAAGGGGCCCGGGTGCATGGGTTTGGGCCTCTGGAAGCTGGGGTGGCCTGGTAGCCAGGTAGCAGGAATATTCCCTGGTATCTTGCTTCTTAGGGGCTTGGGCTTGGCACCTGGGCTTGATTTCTTTGGGATAGGATGTAGATGGACCTCTAAAATCATGGATGCCTTGGTATATGAATATATTTTGGCATCTGGAAGGGAATCTGGGCATCTGGAGGGCATTTGCAAGAAATCAGGGTTTTCTGAATTTTCCTCCTGGGGTCTTCAAATCTTCAAGCTGGGTTGGACTTGGGCTATACTTCCATGTCTTTGATCTAGTTGGACTTGGTCTTCACTTGTATGATATAGTCTTGAGTCTTCAGTATGCTTGGACAGGACTCAAAAAATAAAATTAGCTCAACATGAGCTGACTAGCATTGGACTGAACTAGCTCAACATGAGCTGACTAGTACAGAACTGAAATAACAACTAAAAATACTCAAATAAAAACTAAAATAGACTCAGATGAGCTAAGCTCTTATTATAGATGGACTCATTAATTATTGATCAATTTACAGAGGTTTGAAAAAGCCTCTGTCTTATTCTGGTGCCTCAGGTGTCCCCACCAATTCTCCCGGGGTGGGAGGAACTCGACCCTGTCGAGTGAAGGTCAGACTGGCTCACATATCTCTCGAGAAGGTCTGGGTTGAGGCATTGCAAGTCCTCTCAAGAAATCCATGAATCGTTCGACTCTGGCCGGCCTTGCCATCGTATCAGGAAGCGTTGATAGTCATGGCCCTGGGTCATGATGGCTTGATTGTCCAGGATACGCTCGATCCGTTCTCCTCTCTTAGGCCAAATTTGTTTGTGGACACTCTAGGTTAGGGTCACTAATAATGAGAAGGAATAGGTCCAAAGGCCTCACTAGGTAGCACTGCCGGTTCCCTATACTCAACCAGGTCTGTAATATTGAAGGTAGAACTAATGCCCAAATCCGAAGGCAAGTCTAACACCTAGGCATTTGATCCAACCTTCTCTATCACTTTAAAAGGTCCGGCTCTGCGAGCATGAAGCTTCTTTTAGGCCTAAGCCTAACCAAGATAAAATCCACTACATCAAATTTTTTTGATCCATCTTCTGGAATTAGCCAGTTGTTTTAACATTAGTGCGGGTGGTGAACATGCTAGGCACATGCAGACTCCTAACAAGATGATGCAAAGGACTCAAACCTACACCTAGCAGACTCGACTAAAGAGGTTTATTAGGTCTTAACTACCACTTGGGCATGGGGGCATGAGTCATGGTTGATGGATGACATGTAGAAGAAAATTTGCTAGTAACTCCTAATAAGTGCCAGAGGGTCTGCCAAAAGTAGGTAGCAAATGGGATGGGCTCTATGGATCCTTGCAACCTAGTAACCTCAACAAAATGTAACCTAATAGTTCTAGACACATGAGAAAACTCAGGAAAGGATAGAAAATAGGAAGTAGGTTCAGAATTACTCTGGTAGGGTGGAGAAAAAGGTTCTGGGTTAGTTGGATAAAGTAGAATCAAAGAAGGCATGTCAGGGACTAATCCTAGACTAATGAGGTTAACCTTATGGGGTTGCGATATATCTACGGGGTTTGTATAATGGAAGGATGGGTTATTAATGATGGGGAACTAATATGCATGCCATTTTTTTTATATTTTACATGTTGAGTTAGGTTATTAATTCCCGAATTTCAGATCAAAATTATTTGTAGGGAATTTTGATATGAATTAAAACCTTGAGTTCTTCTATTGAGTTGTGTGATACCCTTCTGTGTGCATAAAGGGATTTGTGAGAGTTTTTCTTTCCAATGCTGCAATCATCTTCCTGCTGCCAACAAGCATCTCAGATCCCTAGACGCCCACTCCAAAAGAAGCCTTCCCTTGCCGTTTTCCCTTTGTTTTCTTGTTCCTTTGTGAGTTTTCTAACCCCTGACAGGTCATTATTAGGTCCCTGAGTTCCTACGAATCCAACGACTCCAGCCAAGCCTTAATCGGATCACCGAGCAGAAAGCGGGTATCCGCTGGTCTTTGGCTCAATTTTCTAGGCCGCATCCGTCGAGGAACGAGAGACCCCTTCGCTGCGATCTTCACAGACGTTGTCAGGTACACCCCTCTACCTCCAGTAGTTTTATTGTAGGAGAACTTGCCTTAACCGAGGCTTCTCAGCCCCGGCGGTCCTTCTTTGCTACTTTTCTAGGTCCTAATCTGCATGCTGATCTTCAAAAATTCATACAAAATTCCCTACAAATAATTTTGATCTGAAATTTGGGAATTAATCACCTAACTCAACATGTAAAACATACAAAAAAATTGCATGCATATTAGTTCCCCATCAATCCATGAGGAGTCTAACCTTATTGCTAGGACCTTACCTAAGGAAACACTAGAAAAGAGCCATCTATAGAACTTAGTCCTAAAGTAATCAGTGAGAACTTGATTTTTCCAAACCAGCAACCTTAAGAAGAATTCACTCCATCAGTCCCCATTGAAGATTTTTTTCCTAAAATTTTGACTCGTCATTTCTTCAGGTTGACCCTTTATTCCCTATAGGTGTGAATCAATGTTCAACCCTTAAGGTCAACCCCATTAGTCTAGGACAAATTCCCGAACCCTTTTCTTATTTCTTATCCTACCCAGTCACCCCTGAATCCACTTCTTACTTCCTAACCTTTTCTGAAGCTTCCTATTTTTCTAGGACCATTAGATTACATTTTGTAGAAGTTAGCATGTTGCATAAGCCCATCGAGCATGTTAAGTTTACAACATATTTCTGGCAGGCTCTATGGAATTTAGTGGGAGTCCATGCACCATTCTCATCTGCATGTCACCCACCAACCGAAGGTGAAACTCACTTGTAGTTTAGGGTTTACATGCATGTCAATAAAAAAAAAAAAAGAGAAAAAAGACTAAAAGAAATTCAATGAAGGACACTTTGTCTTGGTTAGACTATGACCTGAACGGTTCCCACCTGGAACCATGAAAAAGTTACATGCTCGAAGTAGTGGACAATATAAAGTAATTAAGAAAAATAGACCAAGTACCTATGTGCTTGAGTTACCACCTGAACTAGGCATTAGTTCTACTTTCAACGTTTTAGACCTTATCGAGTATAAGGAGCCAACATTGATTCCTAGTGAACTTTTTAGCCCTGATCCAATTTTTCAGAGTGAGCGAATCCATGTGTGTCTACCTGCCATACTACCAGCCTGCAGAGATAGGATCGAGCGAATCATGGATGACAAGATTATCGCTACTCGAGGTAAGGACTATCAGTGATATCTGGTTCGTTGGTAAGGATGACTCGAGATTGACGATTCCTGGATCACCAGAGAGGACATGCAAAGAATTAACCCAGACTTACTAAAGCGCTATCATAGCGAAGTTGACCCATACTCGACATGATCGAGTTTCTCCCATCTAGGAAGAATTGGTACGGACACCAGGGCCAGAAAAGATTGACAGGTCATACCTACATCCTTGTGGATCACCTGTGAATGAAGCCCTGAATCCAAACCCTTTTTAACTATAAATATTTTATCTTTAATTTTTGTTATTTTATCTTAGCTCGATTTAGTCCTAAACTCAAAAATTGAGTCCCTGTCAAAACCCCTGGACCCAAAATTGAGTTTATAAAAAAAACCCCAATTTTAATTGGGTTATAAATGATCCAGTGTTAGTTAGACCTTTTTACTAATTAGTGTTTGTATAAAAATTCTATTTATCAGTTGTGTCAAAACCTATTTTGGGGCCAAACCCTATTTACCAAGTTTGTTTAATTGGTTATGCCTCTTGATCAATTTGATCAAGTTAGGCTTTATTTAATTAGTTGGTTGAGTTTTGTAATTATTAGTTGAGTCCTGTAATATAAGGGTGACCCAAGTCCAGACCCATGTGACTCCATGTGCTAGCTCAAGACAAGCCATGTGACTCAGATGCAACCGCTTCTTGGCACCACCTTTTTCAAGAATTTGGACAACATCACATGATTTTTGGACATCACTCTCCACATCACCCATGACATTATCACATGGCATGTCACTTATGTTTGGACATCCCACATGCCAAGCTTATATTTTGGTCAGCCAAATGAAAGCAAGAATTGGCACCACTTTATTTTAAGATAAATAAATGACAAGGAGTCTCCAACTTGGTGCCCTCCCACTCAAATGTTTCACACCAAAATTCCAAGGAGTCGGCCAAGCTTCTCTTCCTTTCTTTGATTTCAACTTCAAAGAGTTTCAAGCCTAGTTGATCGCCCGAAGTGAAGGAAATTTAGTGTTTTTCTACCTCTAGTGTTTTGATCAAATATGTTCCAAGCTGCACAAGATTAGAGAACTCAAGAATCCTATAAGAACTCTTGAGTTTTCTTTTATCTAGATTGAAGAGTCCACCATCCTGCAGGAGCCCACATCATCCAGACTGCAATGTCCAGCAATCAAGGCAACCCATGAAGCAATCTTGGCCCATCATCATGACACCTCACCAATCCAAATCTTGGCACCCACATAGATGGAGAATTCCATGATGTCGCCCACCTTGGAGAGAGTCCCAGATCAGCCAAAAGCAGGAGTCCAAGATGCCCAAAGCAAGGTCTCTAGGAGTTGTTGCCTAAGAGAAATAAACACTAGTCTTTGTAACCCTTACATCTCTGGTTGTTGGTCTATAAATACTTCATCATCCCTCTTATAAAATTAATGGTTTATTGATGAAATAAAATGACAGTCTATTGAATTTCTTCCTTTACTATGTGCATCACGGGGTGTGAGGCCCTTTCCTTTGTTCTTCAAAACATCACAGGGTGTGAGGCCCTTGTTATCCTACTTTTCCAGACATCAAAAAAATTTAGCCGACCTCTTTCTTTCTTCTTCTCTTAACTTTTCCATCTTTTCTTTCTTTGGTTTTTTCTAACTTAAAACTTTCTTTGTTGAGTGTTTGCAGGTGATAAGGAACTAAAGTCAAGGTGTTCTTGTCTTGAAACTGATATCGTGGAAGATCGGAGCCTGAAGAGCGAAATCTTGAAACCCTACCGTGGAATCTTGAGAGTTCCAATAGATCTACTTTAGAGGGAAAAATTCGACGTTGGTAAAATTCAAAATCCTTTCCATACTCCTTAGTTTTCGATCTTTGAAAGTAGACCCTAGTTTAAGGTGATTTCTTAATCACCAAATCTTGATTAATTTAGTTACTTTATTAGAACTACACTTGTGGGCATAACTAGTTGACTAGTTACCTTTATTACCTACTTTAAGTCTTAAAAAATCCAAAAATTATAAAAAAATTAATTATTATTTTTCACTATTAATTAAGTTCATAATTAGTAAATTGGTTTCATAATTATCTCGTATCACATGGTCATCCCATATCTCTTTAGGTTTTGGGATGTTTATGCCATCATCCTTTTTATGGGTGTGTGAGGTCCTTTTAAGATAACTTTCCATAATTGAAAATCTACTGCTTGAATATAAATCTTCATTCATGCTTTCCAGTAGGTATAATTAGTGCCTAAGAAAAGTGAAGATCTATTTGTAGATTGGCCTTCAGCCAATGTGGTAGTCATAAGGTTTGCCATAGATTCTTTCTTTAGAAAAATAAATTACATAGACACCGCTCTGATACCAGTTGTTGCCCAGTTGGCTAACCCAAGAGGGGGGTGAATTGGGTTTAAAAGCTTTTTTCACAAATATGTGCTTCTTTCGAAATCTTAGTGTGGTGACAGAGGTGGGTTAGGAATTAACTGCGAAAGCAAAAGAAAGAACACAAGCAAACTAATCACAAACATCACAGATTTTATAGTGGTTCGGAGCAACCCTGCTCCTACGTCCACTACCTAAGATACCACTTGAAATTTTACTATATTCATAATGGAATACAGTCAATTTATTTTACATCGGGCTCACAAACCATAACCTAATATTGGTTTTACACTGGGATCACCAAGAACCCAATACAATATTAGTTTTCCTAGGCTCACTAACAACCCAAACATGTTTTTAAAAGTCACACCAAAAACCATAAACAAGTCACAAGTTACAGCCCCTGCAGTACTTAAAACAACTCAAATAAAGGGTTAAAAGAAAAGTAACACTAATGACAAACCAAACTTTGTCGGATGGTTGCACATGATGCTCTTTGAGAAGCCTCCTTGATTGCTCCTTCAATGCTCTTTAAGGCTTCCAAACTTCTCCAATAAATGACTTAAGAGAATGATTAGACTTTGGTGGAGTCTTGAGTTCTTCCTTGAATGCTCTCTCTTGGATATTCAATACTCTCATAAAAATTCTTTAAAAGTTGTTCAAATCCCTTATTTATAAACATTAAAACTGATCCCAAGCAGATATGACCGTTGTAGTGCCTTCAGAGTTGAAATATAGCCGTTGGAGTACTTTTTTGATCCAAAAAATTAATTCTAGAACTAGCCGTTAATCACTTGAAACTGTGACTCGAGTCAGCTCGGTTGGATCAAGTCAGCTCAGATTCTTAGAACTATTGAAATAACACTCTAGTCGAGTCAGCTATTCTCAGTCGAGTTGCCTCATCTAACTAGTTTTCTCAGAACTATTTTTTGCTCACTCTAGAGTGATGCGAGACTAAATATGCATGCAAAGTATTTTTGTATTGTTACATTTTGAGTTGGATGTCTAAATCTCAAAAACAAAGCCAAGATCTAAAGTAGAGAGTTCTATAAAAACTTCAGAAATAGTTGCATGCGAAATAGACCCTAAAATGATAGATAAGAGGACCGCCGAGTCTGAGAAGCCCTGGTTGGGTTAGTTCTCCTTTAATATGGAAACTAGTAAGTCGAGGTGGTGTACCTGACAGGGATTTGCTGAAGAATCCTTGAAGAGTTCTTTCAATATGCCCGGATGTGGCCTGGAAGATCATGCCGAAGACCCTGCAAATTTGTGGCTTTCAACCCGGTGATCCGAAAGCTGCCCGACTGGAATCTATGTATTCGTAAACTTCGAGGGACCTTCAAATTGCCTATCAATGGTTAGAAAATGATGTAAGGATGATGAAAAAATTAGAAAATAGCAAAGAATGAAGAGGTTTTGTGTTGGGTAGCCAAGGTTGGAGAAGGTTGCTTCTAGGGTGTTGATGGTGGCTGGCGACAGTGCACAGGAGGCTAGAAAGAAGAAGGGTTCACACAGATTCCCCTTAGCACACAGCAATGGAGTAAAGACTCAATATATTTCATGAATAATTTGCCTCCATACAAGAGACGGGGGCTTCTTTTATAAGCTCACAAACTTGTCCCCCAAGTATGGATAAAAAATACATTACGTAGGAATTTGAATCCCACCAAAACCCTAGCTAGAATACATGGCAAGCCCTCACCTACTTTCCCTCAAACTCCCTCTCTCTCACTTTCCTTGGTCGGCCAAGGGAGGTGACCCTAAGTGGCCGACCAAGAGGAGGTGACCATAAGAAATTATGGCACCCCTTGGTGCTTCTCATGGGCCTTTAGCGGCCCAACATGCTCCAAGCAATGATCCAGGGCTCCAAGCTATGATCCAGGGTTCCAGGTTATGATCTAGGGTTCCAGGGCCTTCAATTTTTTTCTGGGTCTTCCTTGATCATCATGACTTCAAGCTGGGATGATCTTCAATTGTATTGAATATTTATTGGACTTGGACTAGGATTTATAGTACTCAAGCTAGCTCAACATAAGCTAACTTGACTGACTGATCCAAACCCTACTGCTGTAAATCAAACTTTGAATACAGGACTCGAATAAAGAAGGCCCAAAATGAACATGCCTCAGGGGCCAAAGAAAAACTCATATAGGCTAAGCCCTTATTACAAACTGGATTTAAATAGACTAACACTACTAGGAAATCCATAGAGGGTTGAGAAGCCTCTATCTTATTCTTGTGCCTCTGGTATCCGCACCATGGAGGAGTCAGCTCGGTTGCTTATCGAGTCAGCTCAGATGACTAATTTTATAGTACTACAAATTTGATACTCTCGATGAGTCGGCTCTAACTTGGTCGAGTCGGCTCAGTTTCCTATGTGCCTGAAACCTTTGTGCAATGCCAGAACAATGAGTCGGCTCTCTTGCTTGAGTCAGCTCGAGTGACTTTTATCCAAAAACTTTGAAACTTCTCCAGATTTCATTCAAAGGCTTTCCAACTCCTTTCAAATGTAATCTAAGTTATTTAACTCAAAAATTACATAGAATTTACAAAAATATACAATTGAGTTTTCTTGGGCTCTTCATTACAATGTTACACTATTATGATTTCAGAATTGTAGCAGTGTGATTGTTCACTTGAAACATCCTACAAAACTTCTTAAATATTCAAAAGTGTTAGTATCAAATACATGCTCCAATATTTTATTATCATCAAAATCATTCCAAGGGTCAACAACTATCAATGATAAACTTGCATGCTTTGTTCTCCAGTTTTATGAAGGTATGGAATATCGCAATTCTATGCCAATCTTTACTTTGTTTGGACTGGGCTATGATGAACCTAACTATGCCTAATAGTGCATCATTATGATCAGGTATGAATTATAATTGATTTTCATTATCATGTTCCATAATTTTTTAGCAGGCATAGGGTCAGCCTCATTCACTTCGTCCTCACTATTTAGAACTTCCTCATCATTATGGTCACCCATAGTAAGGCTTTAATGAGACATTGGGCTACAAAGTGACCAATTCCTTGATATTTATAACACCAAACTTGACCATTATTATTATGAAAAATCTACTTTCCCTTATCTTCCTTACTAGATGCTAGTCTCTGTGCTATGGATCAATTAGTAGGTTCTCTAAAGGTACTAGGTCTTACTCTAGAGGGGTTTGGTTGACTAGTGGACTCACACTAAGTAGGTTAACGAGGGATTGAATACTTAAAAAAGAGCTCAAAATCTAGCATGATCTGGAAGGCTTGTTCTAAGGTGGTGACCTAATACATGTATAACTTGCATTGAATATCCTCATGAATTCTAGTTTGGAACTTAGACAAGGTCATAACATAATCCTTAGTGACACAATAATGCATAATAAACTCATCAAATTGTGTTATGTACTCAAAAATAGGTCTATTTTCTTAGACAATATATTGCCATTGATGTAATAGATGCTGATTATAGGACATGGGTACATACTTTTCTTTTAATTTGGCTTTCAATTCATCCCATGTTTTGATTGGATCATGTCCTTTTTAAAGCAGTAGATATTCAACATTTTCTAGGTATCATTGAGCTTGTAAGCCAATTTCGATTTAGCAAATCTAACCTTCCTAGCTTCAGACATTTCTTACCAATCAAAATAATGGACTGATGCAGGACAAAGGTGGGGGCTAGGAGGATCATTGGAGAGCTGAGAAGTCTCCTGTGATTAGGGTCAAGAAGGTGCAAAAAATATGTGGGGTCAAGAAAGATGGATACTCTATGGACTTGGGACTTACCTTCACAGAGAGACGTCGCACCTCTATGGCATCCCACCCACCCCACTACATGCAGTCTAGGGCATCCCACCCATCTCATTACATGCGGAGCCTAGGGCATCCCACCCAAATTGCTACTTGGGGCCATGAAGGAGAAGCTCCAAGATCATAGAGGGGACTCAACAAGGGAAAATATAACTAGGGCCCCATGCTGGTGTGGACACCAGAAGCTGAAAGAAACTTCACTCCAACAAGGTTAGCCTTATCCCAATTTGGATCGAAGATAATTAGGTTACCTTGTATCCTTTAGTTCAAAAAATATTTTATTTTCAAGAGTCATTTCCTTTTCAAGAGTCCTGTAATTAATTTTGAGTTTCAAATCAAGAGTGTTTATTGAGTCCTGTAATTACTTTTAAAATTTCATTTCTTGTAAGTCCATTTCAAGTTTTAAAGTCTAGGTCAGTCAAGTCAGTTCAGTTGAGTTAAGTCTAATTCAGTTGAGTTAAGTCTAATCAAGTCTTAAAGCCATGAAAGCCAGCAACAAGACTCAAATTCTAGACCCCAGAATTTGACCACATGAAGAAGAGAAGACACATCAACCAAGCAAGAGAAAAGGACCATCAACTAGGACCACTGGGCACCACATGTCATTCTTATCCAAGTAGAAGACCACCTCACCATGCCACGTCATCAGGTGCCACTTCACCAACCACCTCATCATCCTTTGGGCGCCAACAAGGGAGATTCAAATTCAAGGAGGTTGGCCACATCCCTCCAAGTCCTCCATCAAATCCTCCAAACCCCCCACATCCCTCCAAACTCTCCACCAAATCCTCCAACCCCCCCTGTAATCCTCCTCGATTTGGGGAGTTTTTAAATTTCAAAAGCTAGCTTTGTGAGGCTATTAAAAGCCTTGGACGCCCATTGTAAAAGAGATTGATTTTGGAAATGAATGAAGTTTGAAGTGAAGTTGTCTTGAGTTTTATGTGTGAAATTTTCCTATCTTCTTCTTCCACGTCCAAAGCCACTCTCTTCCCTAGCAATTCATCATCCAAGCTCAAGGCAAAGGCATTGGAGTCGGCCAGATCTTCTCAACTATCTTTTCTTTGTTAACAAGTTCTCCCATCCCTTCTTTATGTTTGCATCCTTCAACCTTAACTTTGATCTTCATTACAGGGTCCTTCGAAGTCCTTGAGTTGTGAACAGGGTTCCCCTTGACAATGAACCAACAAGCTGAAGCCCAATTCCAGGGTTCTGATCATTGTTATCCAAGTTCTCCAGTCCAGAGCATAAGTAGTTTCATGTTTTGAATCATAGGAAGGTTGGAAAACTCATCAAGGTTAGTCCTCAATCATTAGCCCCTATTGTCTAGATCTTCTTCCTTCTTAGTTTTAGTGTTGTGTCTAATCATGTAATAGTCCCTTTTCATATAATCCTTAAATCTTATTAAGATGAGTACAATGCTAAGTATAATTAGGTTTCATTGCTCTACAAATACCATATTAAAAATATTAATCATATGCGTGCCGCATCAAATTGGTATCAGAGCATGGTTGCATTAGGGTAGAATAGTTTTCTTTAAATCCAAGCAAGATCTAAAATTCACGCCTCCTGAGCGGGTGTACTCTAGTACACTGTCACGACCCATGGGAATAATGAGCCCCTGGCCGGACGTGAGTTTTTTAGATTGAAGTTTGGGTAAGCCATTGCACTTGTTTGATTAGGTTCTGTTTTCTAAAAATTTGTATCTATTTACTGTAATCCGTCTGCAGCTCCAAAGAAAAGTCACTAATTTTTAATTAAAATATTTTTTTCTTGTTCCATTTTAAGTTAGTTATCACCATATTAAATTTCATCATCAAGAAAAAATTATAAAAAAAATGAAAATCTCTGCAGTTCGACACTATCATTAGGGTTCTGTTATATCCTTTTTATTTATCTTCAATTGTAGGATCTGCTTAGAGTAGTACAGATTTTATTTTTAAAACTCCTTTCACCTACATTGAAACATATAAGTTAGGAATCCTCTGTGAATTTCTCAGAATTTTTGGACATTTTTTTTCATCACGTTTTCCACACCACTTTCAAACTGCAACACACTTCTGCAGCACCTTTGCATTTCATTCATCTCATGAGAAGTCAAATTAAGGGCATCAATTTGATATAGGGTCAGGATTTCATCACCTATCCCTAGCCCAAAAATCACCAACCAGCATATCGATCCCAGCCCATTAATTAAAATTGAGTAGAACATTAATTGCCTTAGTGGGTTAGGGACACCAACAAATTGGGTTCAGGTTAGGGTCAAGTTAACTGTGTCAGCTAATTGGTGTGTGCTTACTGGCTTGGTGTCTAGGATTGGTGCATCAGGGCTTGTGATTTGGTCCGCCTACCTGGCCAATCTTAGATTGGTGTCTAAGGTTGGCAATCAGGGACCTTCACTCCCCACCACCTACCTGGCTAAGTTCCATAAGTACTACTAGCTAGTTGGTTCACTTAATTAGACCTCTAATTTGTGCTCTAGGTCTAGGAAACCTTAGCTCAAGCTTGAGTCCATTTGTATGCATGACAACTAGAGCAGGGACACCATATTCACCAATCCAAGCCCAGTCCAGTGTAGCCATGGACCCGAATCTTGAAACCATGCTGAAAGGCCTAAATGATCTAATGGCCCAATTGAACCAAATGCTGGCTAAACAATTTTCCTTAGACCAACCAACTCCTACTTTCCCATTAGCTCATATGAATGATAGGAGTAAGAACCCTGAAGTACAAGTTGAGTTCATGAATACTCAAGACTTAGGGTATCCTTAAATTGAAGGGCTAGGGAAGGAAGAAGGCAAGTCTGAACCTAGTAAATATGTGTATGAGACTAACATAAGTTTAATAGATGAATATGAAGGGGAAGACTGTGAAGAGAACAACTTTAATACCTTACCTGAGGAAACCTTTGGTAAAAAAAGATTATTGAGCCTTGTCCTGAAACATCAGAACAACCAAATTTAGTGAGGACTTGGTTCTCGTAAGACAATGCCCTCAAGAAGAACCCAATACTTTAGCTTCGACACAAGAACTCCTTCAAGTACCTGAGAAAAACCCAATCATTATTTTAGAAGACTTTCCTGATGACCTTCAACTACCTAGAAGCATCCCGCCTATAGATCAATATTCAAATCTTAAGGTCATCATGAGTAACCAAGGTCTATTTCAAGATTCCCCTAAATTATCCCAAGTCTCGGATTCCTATTTCCTGCCTTTCCCTGAGTCTTATCATAATTTAGAGCCATTAAGTTTCATTTTGATGAGATTACTAGGATGCATGAGCTTTTAAAGCCTATTCCTTTTGCTACCTACTTTTGGAAAACCTTATGGCATTTGCTAGGAACCCATGGTAAATTCTCATGTGCATACCAGACCAGGGTCAAACCTAGAGAGTCATTAATCTGTTAGGTTTAGGCCCTAGAGAGTCCAATAAAATTCCTCTTAATAAAGATGCCTAGTTCAGTCTGCATTTCGTAAGTGCTTGTGTAAGTTTCTGAGTCTGCTGAGTCTTCTGCACAGCATGTCACAAATCTGCATAAAAAAATCAGTAATAAGATCAACCTGAGCAATGAAACTTATAAACACTTAGCTGACTCACATAAGAGGGCTAAAGAATTATGTGAAGGGGATTATGCGATGATTAGGCTCAACCCTGAACGATTTCCCCCTGGAACCATAAAGAAGCTGCATGCCCGCGGAGCGGGACCTTTTAAGATCTTAAAGAAAATAGGGCCTAATGCATATGTTTTGGAACTTCCACCTGATATGGGTATTAGTACAACCTTCAATGTTTTAGACCTAGTAGAATACAAAGAACCACTACTAATACCTAGTGAGCCTTTTGAGCCAGAAACTTTCATTGAGTGTGAACATATTTCCGAGTGTCCACCACCAACCTTACCTGAGCAGAGAGAGAGGATTGAGAGAATCCTGGATGACAAGATCATTACTACCAGGAATAAGGACTATCAGCGATACCTGGTTCAATGGAAAGGTTAACCTGAGTCCGACAACTCTTGGATTACTCGAGAGGACCTGCAAAGACTTAACCCAGACTTGTTCGAGGATTACCAGGACAAAACTGAACCATACTCGACTGGGTCGAGTTCTGCCCACCCCAAGAGAATTGGTGTGGACACCAGAAGCTGAAAGAAACTTCACTCTAACAAGGTTAGCCTTATCCCAATTTGGATCGAAGATAATTAGGTTACCTTGTATCCTTTAGTTCAAAAATATTTTATTTTCAAGAGTCATTTCCTTTTCAAGAGTCCTGTAATTAACTTTGAGTTTCAAATCAAGAGTGTTTATTGAGTCCTGTAATTACTTTTAAAATTTCATTTCTTGTAAGTCCATTTCAAGTTTTAAAGTCTAGGTCAGTCAAGTCAGTTCAGTTGAGTTAAGTCTAATTCAGTTGAGTTAAGTCTAATCAAGTCTTAAAGCCATGAAAGCCAGCAACAAGACTCAAATTCTAGACCCCAGAATTTGACCACATGAAGAAGAGAAGACACATCAACCAAGCAAGAGAAAAGGACCATCAACTAGGACCACTGGGCACCACATGTCATTCTTATCCAAGTAGAAGACCACCTCACCATGCCACGTCATCAGGTGCCACTTCACCAACCACCTCATCATCCTTTGGGCGCCAACAAGGGAGATTCAAATTCAAGGAGGTTGGCCACATCCCTCCAAGTCCTCCATCAAATCCTCCAACCCCCCCACATCTCTCCAAACTCTCCACCAAATCCTCCAACCCCCCCTGTAATCCTCCTCGATTTGGGGAGTTTTAAATTTCAAAAGCTAGCTTTGTGAGGCTATTAAAAGCCTTGGACGCCCATTGTAAAAGAGATTGATTTTGGAAATGAATGAAGTTTGAAGTGAAGTTGTCTTGAGTTTTATGTGTGAAATTTTTCCTATCTTCTTCTTCCACGCCCAAAGCCACTCTCTTTCCTAGCAATTCATCATCCAAGCTCAAGGCAAAGGCATTGGAGTCGGCCAGATCTTCTCAACTATCTTTTCTTTGTTCACAAGTTCTCCCATCCCTTCTTTATGTTTGCATCCTTCAACCTTAACTTTGATCTTCATTACAGGGTCCTTCGAAGTCCTTGAGTTGTGAACAGGGTTCCCCTTGACAATGAACCAACAAGCTGAAGCCCAATTCCAGGGTTCTGATCATTGTTATCCAAGTTCTCCAGTCCAGAGCATCAGTAGTTTCAAGTTTTGAATCATAGGAAGGTTGGAAAACTCATCAAGGTAAGTCCTCAATCATTAGCCCCTGTTGTCTAGATCTTCTTCCTTCTTAGTTTTAGAGTTATGTCTAATCATGTAATAGTCCCTTTTCATATAATCCTTAAATCTTATTAAGATGAGTACAATGCTAAGTATAATTAGGTTTCATTGCTCTACAAATACCATATTAAAAATATTAATCATATGCGTGCCGCATCACACGCCCCTCGATGCTCAAAAGCGAAGGAAGTGGGGACTCACACCCCTTGACACCGGCAGGTGAAGGAAAGACAGGCCTCATGCCTGGAGGCAGAACCAAGAACACTCTTTTCAAAAATTCATAATTCTTTATATATTATTCAAGAGAGGAGGTGCCTTTATATAGGCTTACAAAACTTGGGGTCCAAGAAAAGAATATAAGGCATGCAACCCAAAAAAGGTGACAACCTAAACCTGCTTTGTTTGTAGCCTAAAAACATGGTAGAAAAATAAACACAATCCTCCCCATATGATGGAAAAATCAAACTAATCCTAATCTAAAACTAATTTAAAAAAGAACTTCCCATTGGTCCATACATCCAGATTTAAAATAAATAAATTTGGAATACTATGGATTCACCAAGATCAGTGATTGCTCTAAAATCTGTGTGACTTGATAACTATGCAAAAAATTCCTGCTCTGAGAAGCGTGATGCTTTGAGAAGAGTGCAAATCTATTTCTACTGCTTCGAGAAATGTGTAGATTTTCGACCTTGTGACTATGGAATAGAGGGTTGGCGGATGGAGAAGAGGGACTTACGGGAGACTTCACCGGTGCCAACGCTGGGGAAGTAGGCGGCATGGCCGGCTGCTGGGGAAGGCTACGGCATGGTGGTGGCACATAGGTGCCGGTTCTGGGCGATGACGAAGCCATGCGTGGAGTAGCACGGTGCAGGGAGCAGCACGCGGGTGCGGTCACAGCGCACGACCATGGTGCAGGGCACGGTCGTGGGTGCGGATGCTATACAGGGCAGCACGGGGGTGTCGTAGTGGGCGTGCCGCCACGAGCACCATGCAGGGTGATGCGGGGCATCACAGCAGGCTCTCGCGGGTGTAGTGCAATCGCCGTGCAAGGCACTGGCTGACCGGGTACGGCACAGTGAGGAGACGGCGGTGGCCTAGGCTCGCTGATCATTGGCAAGGTGCATGGTGTGGGTCATCGTTGTTGGGCGTAGCGAGGCTTGGTGGATCTGATTAGGGCTGATCGGGCATGGAACAGTCGCGCAGGCATTCGCTAGAGGCTTGGCTAGGCCATGGGTGGTCGCCGGTGGTCAGGCATGGTGGATCCTGGACCGGTGGGGAAAAAATTGGAAGTTTTGGGCGATGAATGAAGGAAGAAGATGACAGGGATAACCTAAGGATAAGTCTAGGATAAGTTTGTAATAAAATAGGAATAACGGGGATATATGAAATAGCTAGAATAAAAAAATATAAAATAAAAAAAATCTAGGAGAAAAAAGAATAAACCCCGATGGGTTTTGATGTCCCCATCGTTCCCATGGGGTGGAAAAAACTCGACTCCGCCGAGTCAGGCTCTGCAAAATTTATTTTTTTCGCTCTTTTTTTTTCTCTCTTTTTTTTTTCAACCCTAATCCTCTCCTGCTGTGATACCAAAATTGATGCGGGACAAAGGTGGGGCTAGGAGGATCTTTGGAGAGTTGAAAAGTCTCATGTAATTAGGGTGAAGAAGGTGAAAAAATTATGTAGGGTCAAGAAAGATGGATACTCTATGGACTTGGGATTTACCTTCACGGAGAGACGTCGCACCTCTAGGGCATCCCACGCACCCCACTACATGCAGTCTAGGGCATCCCACCTGTCTCACTACATGCGGAGCCTAGGGCATCCCACCAAAATTACTATCGGGGCCGTGAAGGAGAAGCTCCAAGATCATAGACGGGACTCAGCAAGGGAGAAGATAACTAGGGCCTCATGCCACTCGACGCTCGAAAGCAAAGGAAGTGGGGTCTCACACCCCTTGACACCCACAGGTGAAGGAAAGACGGGTCTCATGTACAAAGGCAGAACCAAGAACACTCTTTTCAAAAATTCATAATTCTTCATATATTATTCAAGAGAGGAGGTGCCTTTATATAGGGTTACAAAACTTGGGGTCCAAGTAAAGAATACAAGTCATGCTGCCCAAAAAAGGTGACAACCAAAACCTGCTTTGTTTGTAGCCTGAAAAAATTGTAGATAAATAAACACAATCCTCCCCATTTGGTGAAAAAATCAAACTAATCCGAATCTAAAACTAATTTTAAAAAAAACTTCCTACTGGTCCATACATCAAATTTAAAATAAATAAATTAGGCATATTCTAGATTCACCAAGATCAGCGCCTGCTCTAAAATCTATGTGACTTGATAACTATGCAAAAAATTCCTGCTCTATGAAGCATGCTACTCTTAGAAGCAAGCAAAGCTGTTTTTGCTGCTCTGAGATCTGTGTAGATTTCTGACCTTGTGATTGTAGAATAGAGGGGCGGCAGATGGAGAAGAGGGACTTGTGGGAGACTTCACCGGTGCCAGTGCTGGGGAGTGAGGCGTCATGGCCGGCAGCTAGGGAAGGCGGTGGCACGACGACGCGGGTGACACGGAGGTGCCTGTTCTAGGTGATGCACGAAGCCGCGCACAGAGTAGCGAAGTGCAGGTAGCAGCGCGTGGCCACAGGCATAGCGCACGGTCGTGGGCGTGGACGCAGCCTAGGGTGGCATGGGGGCGTCGCAGCGGGTGCACCTGCATGAGCACGGTGCAGGGCGGTGCATGGCATCGCTGCAAGCTCTCACGGGCACGGTGCAACCGCAGTGCAAGGCGTGGGCTCATCGGGAATGGTGCATGGAGGAGACGGTGGCATCACAGGCTCGCCGGTCCCAAACACGATGCAGGGCATGGGTCGTCGATGCCGGGCGTAGCGAAGCTTGGTGGATCAGATCGAGGCCGATCGGGCATGGCACGCCGCCGCGCGGGGCGGTCACCAGAGGTGCGGCAAGGCCATGGGTGGTTACCGATGGTCGGGCGTGGCGGATCTCAGACCGATGGGGAAAAAATTGGAAGTTCTTGGCAATGAATGGAGGAAGAAGATGACAGGGATAACCTAAGATAAGTTAGGGATAAGTCTGGAATAAAATGGGAATATCATGGATAGGTGGAATTGCTAGAATAAGAAAATATAAAATAAAAAAACTCTAGGAGAAAAAAGACAAAACCCCGATGGGTTTTGTTGTCCCCATCATGGTCCATGCTTGACTACCACTCAAGTTATAATTTTGGATCAAAATGTTGTGTTTTGATGGCACAGCGGAAGAATAGATTTCAAAATTTTTTATTTTAAAATTCCAAACAACTAGAAACCTTAAGCCCAAGATCCATTATTCATTACAATTAACAAGTCACTCAAATAGGGTTTGGAAAATACCTGGAATGCTAATTCCTTCTTTTTTCCACAAGGCACACAAGTGCATTCCCTCGAGAGATGATCCACAAGGAAATTGAATCTAGGAACCACTCCTTAGTAGGTTGCTTAATCCACTGGGACTCTTTCAATGGCCTTTCTTCCTTTGGTAGCCTCTCCTTCCTTGCTCAGACCCCTGCCCTCCAGTAGAGCACTCCAAGCCCTCTCCAAATCCTTTCTTCACTCTCTTTATCACTTCCTAATTCACTTTCTAAGCCATTGTCTTAAAATCGTTGACTTGTCTTAAGGAAAGACTTATGTCCTAACAAAGGAAGGAAGAGATAAGGAAGTCTAAGTGGCAGAGTGTAAGAATGTAGGAAAGAAAGGATGAAATCAGATTGCAATCAGCCTAAACACCGAAGGCTATTTATAAGTGATGGAGGGGTGCCAATAGTGGCTCTTCATCAGCCATTGATCTATCAAATAACTAATCATATAACACCCTCCATGAAGAAGGAGTCTTATCTTGAACATCATGGCCCTTCCTGTGCCAAAGGCCTTATTCATATCATCTGGATATTGCTGGCTTTTTCTCCTCATGCCATGTGGCATGTAACTAGTTGATAGCGGTCTTAAGATGTCATGGAAGCAATGTGACTTATCCAAGAGTGAAGTTCCTTCATTAAGAAGGACTCTTGGATTTGAAAAATATTGTAGTATACATGAAGGGATGCAACCCTTCATGTGCGCGCCAACATAATTCACCGCCCAACCTTCTTTTCCACTGATAATAAGCTAGGACATTTGGACATGGGACAAGGCTAGGGATGCCTTGTTTCACCTGGAAACAATTCCCTGAAGTAGAAGGACTCTAGGTCCTTTCTGCGCCCTATTTATTCTGGCACAAAAACCAAATTGGTGCCAAGAGTTCTTACAACATAGGACTCTTAAAATAAATATATAAAGGATGATTAAATTTGGATAAAACCAGATAATTGCTGCCCCACATTGGACTCAACCCAATCTAGGACTTCCTCAAATTGTTTAGCCCATTAAGCAACCTTTAGACCCAATTCAATTAGGTTAGGAGTTAGGTTAGCCTACATATGCTAGTTTGTAATCTAGCTAAACAAATAGGATCTCATGACCCTAATAAAATTCCAATTGACTTCCTACATCAATTTCCTAATGTGTGTGACCCTTTGGGTTCCACATCTAGCTAGTAGTAGTGATGGGAACATCCATAATAAGAATAAATACTTTGATTAACTCACTTTGTTTTTGCAACTATAGTCAATAAAGTTTTCGAAGCAAGTTATAAATTTTCTTGAAACATGTTTATAAGCCAATTTTATTGAAGCATGATTTGGCTAGTAAGCCAACACATGGAAGAAGTCCATTAATTTTCTTGAAACATGTTCATAGGCCAATTTTTTTTGACGCATGATTTGGCTTATAAGCCAACACAAGGCGGAAGCCCATTCGGCTCAAGCCCAAAGCATGATGGAGGGCGTTCTCTTCAAGTTCAAGACCAACCATTCAAGCCTTTTCAAGATAAACCCAAGCCCAATTCATGCCATGATTTGAAGTACATGGGGGAACAATTCATCAAACAACCTTGGGGATGAAGGAATTATACTACATCAAGAATTTTATTGAGAACATAAAGATTCCTTCCACTACCCCAACAATATTTGACATGTGGGATGCCACAACTTATGACACCTATGCCTCCACATCAGCATTTGGAAGCCACATTGGGATCCTCTAGATGCCACATATCAAAGGGTTGTAACTTTCTACCTACAATTTGTTTCTAGTTAGAACCACTAACCTAAGAGTTGTTGAAGCCAACTAAGCCATCCTTATCCCCTCCCCTCCACTCTTGAATGAAATTCCCTAGCTTAAGAGCCTATAAATAGGCCCCCAAAGCTCTCATTTGTATTCA
Organism: Areca catechu; assembly: GCA_021397845.1. Lineage (NCBI taxonomy): Eukaryota > Viridiplantae > Streptophyta > Magnoliopsida > Arecales > Arecaceae > Areca > Areca catechu. The sequence continues at coordinate 83,914,116 of CM038052.1, forward strand.
TTCTATGCTATGATGATTAATGAAAGGGTTATTTCTCTTGTGTTCTAGTTCCCTTGTGTTCTTGTTTGGAGTGAGAGTGTTCTTGCTAATTTGAATGTGTAGATTCTTATTCAAGGAAAGAGTGAGAGTTTTTAAGTTTGTGTTTGGAGAGACGAGTGCCATTACAAGGAGTGAAGAGTGGGATGCCCCATAGTTTGGTCCAAGCTCAAGTTCCAAGCACAAAGGTCGCCGGCCACTTTCTTCTTTTTTCCTTTTTTTTTATTTCCATTCCAACACCAATTCTTCTTCCATGCCTAATCCCAAGTTTATTTACAGGTTCTCTGTGGTCTCCAAGTCAAGGATGAAGGTCTCCATGATATGGATCAAGGCCAAGGTAAGTCTCAAAGTAGGGAGTGTTAATCTTGCCTTGTAGTCCTCAAATCCATGAATGTTGAGAACTTCTTCCATCAAATACTTAGACATCATTGTTGGTAGAAAAACTCTTCCTAAGCCTCATTAGATCTGATCATTTGAAGGTTAACTTATCCTAGTAGTGATGGTTTCTTTGCCATGAAGATCCTAATCTTTATTTTGAACTTGATCTATATTGCGGGTATCGTAACTTAGATCAACTAGTCTTTTATGAAAATTATTTTCTTGGATTAATTTAGTTCATTTATTTGATAATTAATTTCTTAAGTTTGCTTGCTGGTTAGCTTTCTTAAACTCTCCATCCATCAATTGATTTTTGTCCCCTATGAATTAGGTCTAGGTCCAAGCCAATTCGATCCAATCAGACCCGATTGACCTAATTAGGTCAAATTGAGCTGACCTAAGTTGCCGATCTGAATTAGCTGTCAAATTGACTCATGAATCCAATCAAATAGATTCATGAAATCCTACAAGATATGATTGACATCTAGCAACATGTCATTCCTACTCGAAAGATGAGGAAATTGGTGGAAAGTACTAAAATACCCTTTAGTGAAAAGTAACCGTGCAATTAAATCTTTCGATTTCCCTTTGTCCCAAATAAGTGATGGGTATGGATAATTGTCAAACCCTAGCACTTAGTCATTTCAAATATCATTTTGATAATGAAGAATCTATTGATGATTGATTAGAAACTACTTCTAATCTCATCCTGCTTTGATCAAAGACTCCCTGAGTCATCAATTGAAGAGATTACATATGATAACATTTTCTCTTACCAGGAATGATCGATTCCTTGTTGATCCACTCACATCCTTCATACACCTTCCACCAATCCGAGAACACCCCATACCTGACTCAATGTCATGAATGAGTATGAACCAAAACATGACTTAGTGTGCATAAAGAACCATGGTGAACTCAGGTCTAAAGATCACTTGCACAACTCCTACTATGAAAACTGTATCTTGACAAGTAGTAAGACTTCCAAAGATATTCTCAGTGCAGATCAGTTCGATGAACTCATACCCTAATGAGCACCCTTATCCTTGTGTTAGTGTCTCTACACAAGTGGCTGTGAGACCAACCAGCCTCTCTATCGAGCATACATAGGATAAGCTAGTTTTTATGGAAGCATCGATCCCCGAGTCGATGATCCAATGACTAGGAACATTTTAGGTTAGGGTTTTAAGAAACATAGGTCTTACCATTATAATCTTCATCATAATCCTAATTCTTTTGCCATAATCTATGGGTTCATCATAATCTTAAAATAAGACACAAGAGTATGATGAAACACAATGCCTTTTATTAATTCAATAATATCATACAAGAGTTGAAATATTACAACAATGCCCTCACAATGATTGGCTTTTAGGATACATTTCTTTCAATCTTCCACTTGCACTAAAGCTAATCACCCATGTGTTTTATATCCATACAATCTAAGTGGCAATCAAACTACTGTTGAGGAAGTGCTTTAGTGAATGGGTCTGCTATTTTGTTCTTTGTATCAACTCATTCGATGACAACATCTTGTCTTCCTATGATTTCCTGAACGAGGTGGAAATGTCTTAGAATGTGCTTGGACTTATGATGAGACCTTGGTTCCTTAGCTTGCACAATAGCTCCAGTGTTATCACAATATAGTGGCACTGGTTATTGTATTTTAGGAATCATGCCCAATTCCATGATGAATTTCTTCATCTTGATAGCTTCCTTCAAGGCTTCACTTGTAGCCATGTATTTTGTCTCAGGACTGAGTCAACTACAGTTGGCTACTTTGTACTCTTCTAACTCACTGCACCACTATATATGGTGAAGACATGCCCTGATATGGATTTGCTATCACCTGGATCTCATTGAAAACTAGAATTTATTTATCCTTCTAGTTATAAATTTGATCCACCATATAGAAGAAAAACATCCTTAGTCCTTCTCAGGTACTTAAGAATACTTTTCATAACTTTTCAATGATCCTCTCCTGGATCTGCCTGGAACCTGCTCACTATGCCCAAGGCATAAGTAACATTAGGCCTGGTACATAAAATGCATACATAATCAATCCGATAGCCGAAGCATAAAAATCATAGCCATCCTCTCTCTTTCTTCTAATGTCTTAGGAGACATTTTCTTAGAGAGATGTATGCCTTTACTCATAGGTAAGTAACCCCGCTTACTTGCATCCATGTTGAATCTCTCCAACACTAAGTCAATGTACCTGGATTGGGATAAACCTAGCATCCTCTTAGATCTATCTCTATAGATCTTTATCCCTAATATATAGGATGCCTCTCCTAGATCCTTCATAGAAAACATTGATGATAACCAAGTTTTGACCGATTATAACATTGGGATATCATTCATGATGATAAGTATGTCATCGACATACATAACCAAAAAAAAAATTGCATTCCTATTTGTCTTTTTATACACATAAGTTTCATCAAAATTTTTAATGAAACCAAACTCTTTGATTGCTTCATCAAAATGGATGTTCTAACTCTTCAATGCTTGCTTTAATCCATATATGGATTTTTATGTTTGCATACTTGGTTTGGTCTCCCACTTAAGATAAACACTTCTGGTTGTGACATATAGACTTCTTCATCAAGACATCCATTGAGGAAAGTAGTCTTTATATCCATTTGCCAGATTTCATAATCATTGTATGCTACTATTGCAAGCAAAATCCTGATGGACTTGAGCATTGCTATTGGTGAAAAGGTTTCATCATAGTCAATGCCATGCTTTTGTTTGAAACCTTTTGCCACTAGCCTGGCCTTGTAGGTATCTACTTGGCCATCTACTCCAATCTTTTTCTTGAAGCCCTATTGGGTTAACTCCTTTAGGTGCATCTACCAAGGTCCAAACTTGATTAGAATACATGAAGTCCATTTCAGATTTCATGGCATTTAGCCATTTATCGGAGTCTCTACTATTGATAGCTTCTGTATAGGTCACAGGATCATCATCATGAATGATACTAGCCTCATTGTCATTTTCAATGAAATAGTCATATCTAAGAGGTGCACCTTGCACCCTCTCTGGCCTTCGAAGAGGAGGTGTATGTTGTGGCTGTTCCTGATCAACATGAACCTTTGGTCGAGGAATTTTATTTTAAGACTCTTCAGGGATTGGTTGTTGGTTTTGAACTTCACTAATTTCAAGTGTTGTTCTGCTACATCCTACTTGGATAAATTCTTGCTCCAAGAATATAACATGTCTACTGACAAATACCTTATATTCAGTAGTATGATAAAAAAGGTATCCAATACCCTCTTTAGGATAACCAATGAACCTACATTTGTCAGCCCTAGTACTTAACTTATGTCCAAAATTATTCTTGACATAAGCATAGCATCCCCAAATCTTCAAGTATTTAAGATTTTGTCTTTTGCCATTTCATATCTCATATGGAGTGCTAGTCACTAACCCTGATGGTACCTTAATCATCTTGATCTATTGGTGTTCTCATGGGATGACCACTTAATCTTGGACCTATGCCTAAGCCCGAGGGTATGAATCGATCTCTCTGACCTATTGGTGGGTGTGGAATCTATAATGGGTTTACTGTTGCCCAGGTGGCTACCCTAATGGGGGGTGAATTGGGAATTAAAAAAATTTAAAGCAAGTAATGTGCAATTAAAATCCCTTAGAAGGTGTTAGGTGCTGTGACAGAGTTATGAATTGCAGAAGCTAAAAAAAATAAAGAAGTACAACACAAACACACCAAATTTATAGTGGTTCAGAGCAACCCAGCTCCTACGTCCACTATCAAAGATACCACTTGGGATTTTCAATATATTCACACCCGAATATAGTTGGATTGTTTTATAGGATCACAATCCAAAACCTCTACACTTTGGTTTTATGGGATCACCAAAGAAAACTTAACACCCTTTGGTTTTAATAGGCTCACCAAAGAAACCTAACTTGGTTTTACCAGGATCACCAAGAACCCAACACTTGGTTTTTATCAAGGCTCACCAAGAACCTATTTGGTTTTTCAACCGAGCTCACCAATAACCCAACAATTCAAAAATTGAATTGAAAGAAATGCAATAATAACAACAAACTCAATTGTTGGATAGTTGCTGGTGCAGCTTGTTGGAAGTCCACTTGAATGCACTTGAATAGACTTTAATTACTTCAGTGGCTTCTTTCCAAAGTTGCATCAAGCTTCAAATTGGAATTGGTGAAGACTTGAAAGCTTGACTTGAATGCTCTTGTGCTCTTTCGCTGTTGGTTGGTAAGATATTCAATGAAGCTCTCTTTTCTTTGAAGAACTCTCTAATTCATTGCTTCAAAGAAGTTAAAATCCTTCAAATTTAAAGTCTTCTATCATCCCAAGGTAGTTCTAGCCATTGTAAACCATTGGGGAATGATTTGTGACCGTTGGAGCACCTTTTAGCATTAAAAAATAATTTTTGAAACTAGCCATTAGATACCTGGAAACGACGTTCGAGTAGACTCGGATTCCTTTGGTCAGCTTGGATCCTTTGAGTCGATGGGTCAAGTCACCAAATCTTCAATGCAGTCAGCTCTTTGTCTTAGGGCGCAAAACATCACTATGGACGAGTCGGCTCTTGATAGCTCGGGTCGGCTCAAACTTCTTTCTTTGAAAAACTTGAACTTGAGGAGTCGGCTCTTTTCAGCTTAGGTCGGCTCTTCTTCTCAGGTTCAGAAAACCTCACTCTGGAAGAGTCGGCTCGGTGTAGTGCGGGTCAGCTCGCTTTCTTAGGCTTTCAACATTAGGTCTGGTAGAGTCGACTCTTTCTTGTTCAGGTTGGCTCGCTTGGCTATTTTCAGAAATCTTCAAAAATTGGACTCTGGAGGAGTCGGCTCGGACTGATTCCAGTCGACTCGGATTCACTAGAGTTGGCTCGCTTTCCATTTAGTCGGCTCGGATTGTTGCGCTCTAGAATCTTTGCTGCATGCCAGTAAGTAGAGTCGGCTCTTCATCATGTGGGGTCGGCTCGAGTGTCTTCTTCAGGATTTTTACATTTGAACTTAAAGAAAAAAACTCTTACCAACTCTTTACATTCTCAAACAAACCAACTCAAAAAAAATTTCATGGCACATACACAATAGAAGTAACCCTTTTAACATGATTTTTTCCTAGCTTTTTCATTGGGTTCTTCTTTACAAAAACACATCACAACACAACTCAAACAAGAAAATAGAGGTGTAGGAGTTGAAGATTGAATATTTAATTCATCCTACAAAAACATGTCAACACTTGAAGAGTTGTCAGAAATAAGTATACATTCTCCAATGTTTGGTTATCATTAAAATCACATATGGGGTCAACAATCTCCTCCTTTTTGATGATGACAAAATACTGGGCATGAAAAATCAATATAACACTTTACAATTACTTCTATAATTATATTTGCAAGTATATATGAACAAGTAAAATAAGTTGACTTCAGTAAGTGCCAAATAATGAAAGGAGAATTAGGACAGAGAGAGGTAATCTCCCCCTCAATAAGATACTCCATGATTTGGCTTACTTTCTATGTATTTTCAGAGCTCAAAATGTTTCAACATTAAGCACAGAGCTATTAAAAGTCAAAATATATATCATTATGTATCAGAGCCTCTTAAATATGTATCAATCAGAGCTTAATTTGAGTTTAGCTTTTAGGCTTTATGCATTAGAACAAATATATAATCATGAAAATATTTTCTCTTTTTCATTCTTTTCATGCAAATATTTCACAGCATACCATTCTCCCCCTTTTTGTCAATCAATCAAAAAGGTAGAGTAGGAGTTAAGCTTAGATTTTAAAATAGAATGAAAAAGTATTTAAAATTTGTTTTAGATAATTTTACTTTCTCATATTCATCTTGGAATTCTAACTAAAATATCAGTCAATGTATGAACAATTGAACATAAACACTCATTGAAGAATAGAACAAAATGTGAACTTTTCATTTCATTAAAAAGTTCAGTACAAAGTACAACATGAAGAGTAATACACTTAGTCACTATCTAAGTTTACTCTAGGATGTGAAGTTTGACCTGGAATCTGATACCACAGTTGTTGCCCAGGTGGCAGAGAAGCAATTGAGTCAACAAATTGTAGTATATCATGGGTTCCTTGTGACCTAAGGTGTGGAGCAGGTTGTTTAGGATGAGTAGAATAACTAGGGAATGGTGTGGAAGAAGGAGGAGGAAGAGGAGCGTTCTGAGCAGCTTGAATTTCTTCAATCTTAGTCATTATCTTCCATAAGAAGGTATTCATAGATTTGAGTTCTGCTTCCATTTTCTTTGTTCTTTTAGAGGCATTAAATCTTCTATTGATTTCTTTATTTGTGCCACTTTTTTGCAATGTAAACAATTCTGTGGCTTGAACATTGGCAAATGCCTCTGCTGATCCTCTTAATCTACCAAACTCACTTCTAATTATACCAATACCTTTGGTATAATCATCTTCCTTCCTTTTCCTGCTTCAACTGACCCTATTCTTATTCTCAAGTTGTCCATTTCAGTTCTATATGCTTCAAGAACTTGAGTGACTGACCTTTTAGTAGATTCAGAATTTGATACAATCAATTAAAGGATTTGCTAGACATCTATCTCAGTTGTACCAGTTGCTGGAGTTTTGGAAGTTTAAATGTTGTCTATCCATCTCTTCAGATTATCTATCTGCCCTCCAAATCGAGTTAGTCTATCATCAACTGACTTTTGAAGTTCTCCAATATTGTAACCATAGAAGACTTGATAGTTTTAGTCATGTTATTCAATTGTTGTGTCATGAAGTCTTGTAACTATGAATTATCTATAGTAGGGGTAGTAGTAGTGTGACTTTGAATTGGAACATCAGTGGACTGAGTAAAAGTAGCTGTGCTACATGGTATATTGGCATATCTGGTATTGAGATGTCAGGAGAAAAGGTGTCGAAGTCTACTTGTACTGAAGATCCTATCTGTGGCTGTGGTTCTAGAATATGCACTGTAGTGTATTCACCAGCCTCTAACTCTGCATGTTCTTGAATCTCCTCAGATTCTACAGTTACTAGGACATCGGTTTTCTTTCTCCAAGTGCCATCTGACATTTGATATCCCTTGTTTGAAAAGTTTTTGTAGTATATGTATCAGTATGGAGTAGTGTCCTGCTGTCCTCCCCTGTCAGATCTACATTTGCATTTTGAAAGACGAGAGATAAAACCATTCAATAGGGTAGACAGGCCTTGACCTTTCTTAATGCCTCCTTCATTTGGAAAATCATAACTGTAGGCAAATTGATCATATCACCATTAATCAAGAGCTCCATAAGGCATAAATCCCTTTCACTTACCCAATCAAAACGTCCAGTTCTTGGTAAGAAGATCCTGCTAATAAAATTTTGTAGGATTCTCATCTCAATTGATAACATGCTTGCTTTGAGAGTCCCTATCTCATTTACTTCAGTTCTCTCTAAAACTGTTTGCAGTGCCTTGGTTCTATCTTTCAGTACTAGATACTCTATGCCTTCAAAAGGCATTTCCAAAACACTTCCCAGAATTTCAACACATATAATTATCCTTCTTCCCTTAACAAAAGATTCAATGAAGTTTTCTCCAAACCTTAAATTTTCATAGAACATTCTCACTAGGTTTGGGTAGATTTTAACATCTAGAGAATACAAATTCCTCCATCCTTGATTTTCAATAAAATTGACAATCACAAAGCCTATCTCCTTCAGATATTCAAATAAAATCCATCTGCCCATGGTGATTGGTCTCATACCTAGAGAGATTTGGTGACTAAGAGAAGTTGGACTAGCTTCTTCTTCAGACCGAGGTTGATTCCGGGAAACATGGTCTTCTCAGAATCTCATCCTCCTTTCTTGCAGTGCCGCTTCACTAACTCTTCCTGATTTCTTTCCAACAACTCTTTTTGGTGCCATAGAGTGAAGAAATTCAAATTGTGATGCTGTTCTTGGATGTTTGGAAGTATTTGGAAGGTTTTAGAAACAGATAGAATAGGATTTAGTAGTAAAAATGGGAAAATCAAACCCTACGGCTCGAACTAAAAAGAGATGGCTCGACATCCGAGCCGGCTCGACCAATAGTTCATCTGCTCGAGTCGGCTCGAGTAGAGGGAGCACAAAAAAAATAGAATTTTGAATTCAATCAGAGCTCATGAAATTTTAGGATTTGGATTGGAAGGTTATCTAGATAATTTATCCTTAAGATTATGGATTATTTCTAGATTGGATCACATAATCCTAATTCATTTTTAATAACCGCAAATCTATCTAAATTCAAAGGTTTGGTAAAAATATCAGCAAGTTGGTTTTCAGTTGTCACATATTCAAGAGCAATATCATTATTCAGTGCATGTTCTCTTATAAAATGGTGCCTAATTTCAATGTGCTTAGTTCGTGAATGCTGAACAGGATTTTTTGTTAAATTGATAGCACTTGTATTATCACATTTGATTGGAATTTTAGATAGTGTAACACCAAAGTCATCTAGCTGTTGTTTAATCCATTATACTTCAGCACAACAACTACCAGCAGCAATGTATTCTGTCTCAGTAGTGGACAATGCTACAGAGTTTTGCTTCTTACAGTACTATGAAATTAAATTCAACCCTAGAAATTGGCATATACCACTAGTGCTCTTTCTATCAATTTTGCATCTAGCATAGTCAGCATCAAAAAAATCAATTAAATTGAAAGATGATTCATTAGAATACCAAGGACCCAGATTACTTATACCTTTAAGATATTTGAAAATTCTTTTAACAGCAAGCATATGTGTTTCTTTAGGATTGCATTGAAATATAGCACATATACATACACTATACAAGATATCGATCTACTTGCAGTTAAATATAATAGGGATCCGATCATACCTCTATAAAGCTTTTGGTCAACATTGGATCCACTTCCATCTTTGTCTAGTCTGCAGGTAGTGCTCATGGGAGTGTTAGCTTCTTTGCTTGTTTCCATGCCAAATTTCTTGATTATTTCTTTGATGTACTTGGCTTGGCTTTTGAAAGTTCTTTCATACATTTGTTTGACTTGTAATCTAACAAAGTAGTTAAGCTCACCCATAAGGCTCATTTTAAACTCACCCTACATCAGCTTAGCAAATTCTTCACAAAAACTTTCATTAGTTGCACCAAAGATAATGTCATCATCATAAATTTGAACAACTAATGTTTCATTATTTTTCTTTTTAATGAAGAGAGTTTTATCAACATTTCCTCTTTTAAAATCATTTTAAAGTAAAACATGCTCAGTCTATTATACCAGGCTCTAGGTGCTTTTTTCAAACCATATAAAGCTTTGTTTAATTTAAACACATTATTGGGAAAGTATGATTTTCAGAACCTGGTGGCTGTTCTACAAAAACTTGTTCAAAAGTAAGTTTATTTAGAAAAACACTTTTGATATCCAATTGAAAGAGTTTAAAGTTCATGTAGCAAGCAAATGCAAAAAGTAATCTAATAGTTTCAGGTCTTGCTACGGGAGCATAAGTATCATCAAAATCGATACCCTCTTCTTGATTGTACTCTTTTGCTACCAACCTTGATTTATTTCTCATAACTTTGCCATTCTCATCTAGTTTGTTCTTATAGATCCATTTGGTTCCTATAATTGGATGGTCTGTAGGTGTACTAATTAGTGTCTAAATATTGTTCCTTTCTAATTTGTTTAATTGATCATGCATGGCGATCATCCAGTTATAATTAGTTTCTGCTTCTTCAAAATTGTGTGGTTCATTTTGAGATACAAAGGCTAGGTAGTCATGTGCATCTCTATGTGCTAACCTAGTCCTAACACTATGAGAAGGATCACCAATAATTAAATCTATGGGATGTGAAGTTACATACCTCCATTCCTTTGGTAAATCAGCATGATCCTTGCTTACCATTTCACTTCCATCTTGCGTTGGCTTGTCTTGAATGTTTAGATCTTTCATTTTCTTGTGTAGTGTACCTGCATCATTATCTATACGCTCATCCTTTCTAGATAATGAGGGGTTAGCTTCATCAAAAACAACATGAATTGACTCTTCTATAGTAAGAGTCATTTTGTTAATACTCTATATGTTTTGCTATGTAATGAATAACCAAGGAGTATAGATTCATCAGATTTTGCATTAAGTTTTTCTAGGTTATCTTTGCCATTATTTAACACAAAGCATTTATACCCAAAAACATGAGAGTAATTGATATTTGGTTTTCTTCCATTTCAAAGATCATAGGGGATTTTTTTTGAAATTGGTCATATTAAAACTCAATTTAAAATATAGCAGCCAGTGTTCACCACTTCTGCCCAGAGTACCTTGGAGATTACCTTCACACAACATTGTTCGGGCCATTTCTTCCAATTTCTATTCTTCCTATCTACAACACCATTTTGTTATGGTGTTCTAGGAGGGTAGAAGTTATGATCAATGCCGTGCTCAGTGCAATATTCATCAAAGTATTGATTTTGAAATTCAGTTCCATGATCACTTCTTATAGAAATAATAGAAAGAATTTTCTTATTTAAAACTTTCTTATGAAATATTTGAAATACATCAAAAGTTTCATCTTTATGTGCATAAATAATACCCATGTGAATCTATAAAAGTCATCTACAATCACAAGGCCATATTTCATACCTCCTAGGCTTGTGGTCCTAGTTGGTCCAAATAAGTCCATGTGAATAGCTCAAGGGTCTAGTTGTTGAGATAACATTTTTTGATTTAAAACTTCCCCTAGTTTGTTTGCCTAATGACAAGCATCACATACATAATTAAGATCTACTTTAAAATGTTGCAAATCTCTAATTAGATTCTTTGATATTAATTTGGTAATAGTATGCATGCTAGCATGACCTAATCGTCTACCCAAAATAAACATGACTCCTTGGTCTTAGCATTCATTGCTATTAGACTGGAACTACTGGATATGGCTAGATCATTCAGATTTACCGCATAGATGTTTCCAAGTCTATGGCAATGAATTTGTTGCTAGAGTCAAGAGAGTTAGTTACCATACATATAGCTTCAAGATAACTTTGAAGCCTTTATCCACAATAGACTAATACTCAATAAGTTATGCTTCAATTTATCTACTAGCAATACATCTTCAATAAAAGTACAAGGAGTTATTTTGATCTTACTGATTCCGATTATTCTCCCCTTGCCATTATCTCCAAATGTAACCAATCCTCATTCTTTCATTTGTAGGATGATGAACTGATCTTTGTCACCCATCATATGCCTTGAACAGTCGCTGTCAAAATACCATCTTCTCTTTAATTTATAGGCTGCAAGACAATCCTACAAAATAATCAAGGAGTGATTTTAGGTACCCAAGCTAACTTGGGTCCTTTCGGGTTAGCAAAATTGGTTCCCTTTGGAACCCAAATGGTACTAAATTTCAATGCACTAATCATGGAATTTTTCAGTGAATTGCATTGATAGGATTTATGTCCAGATCTATGACTTGCATGACAAATAATTTTATCATTTTTGAATGATGCATGCTTTGAAGCTATAAAGGAAGCAGAAACAGAAATATCTGGTTCAAAAGATTTTTGCATAGAATTCTTAGGAACATATTTCAAGCCATTTGAAATTGGATTCGATGGAAAAGCTTTTTTAGGTTTAGCATTTGAAGCTGAAGCTTTCGAAGATACAAATTTTGTTGCTGAAATTTCTTTAGCATCTAAAACATTAAACCCAATTCTAGCTTTACGTTTTGAATCCTTTTGCTCTTTCAAAATTAGCTCAAGCTTATTAGAACTCAAAGTAAGTCTTTCTACTAGGCTTAAGCTTTTCAACCTCCTTTTTCAAATCAGTATTTTCGGCAACTAAAATATTATTTTGTCTCATTAAATCTTTTAGCTCATTATTCAAGATAAAATATCATTAGAAAAGATATTCAATTATCTTTGCAACAGATTATTCTTTTCAGAAATTTCATCCTTGTCTTTTGATAAAACATCATTTTGTTTCTTCAAGGATTTAATTTTAATCCCAGCATTTCTAAATTCAATAAGTAAATCATGAAATGCTGAGTTCAGTTCATCATATGAAAATTCAGTTTGTAGCTCAGGGATGATACCTCATTTTCGAGACCCATCAAACAAGATTTGCAGATTTCAGAGCCTCTTCTTCTTCAGTGGATGAGGACGCTTCACTGTCGCTCCACGTCGCTACCATAGCTTTCTTTTTTTTTCTTAAATCCCTTTTTCAATAATGGACAATCTGGTCGGATGTGCCCTGGCTTTTTGCATTCATAACAGGTGGGCACTTCTCTTTCTTTTTCTTTTCTTTGTCCTTCTCCTTACTAAAATCTTTGTGATTATGGAATTTTCTGAAGTGTCTTCCTTTTCTTCTTTGCAAGAAACTTCTAAATTTTTTGATGACCATGGCAACGTCTTCGTCTTCCATGTCACTTTCAGTAAAGGAGCTCTCTTCTTTCGATCCTTTGTCCTTCCTAGAATCCATAGCAGCTTTGAAGGCGATAGATTTCTTCTTCTTATGACATCTTCAGTTCGGTGCTGCTTGATCAATTCATGTGTGATGAGGGATCCTAGTTGTTCATCTAGCAGTAAGGTGTTCAAATCTTTTGCTTCCTGGATGGCAGTTACTTTCGAATCCCACTTATCTAGAAGAGATCTCAGTATCTTCTACACTAGATCTGTATTAGTATATACCCTGCCAAGAATTTTTAAGCCATTAATAATATCAATGAAACGAGAAAACATGATAGAGATTATTTCATTTGGTTCCATCTTAAATAATTCATAACTATGCACAAGAAGATTAAATTTAGAAGACTTCACTTGAGAAGTTCCTACATGGGTCACTTCGAGTTTATCCCAAATTTTTTTTGTAGAGGAGCAAATAGAAATTTGATTAAACTTATTACTATCCAAAGCACAATATAATAAGTTCTTGGCTTTGGCATTTAATTCGCCCATCTTTATGTTGTGTTCATCCCAATCCTCTTCAGGTTTAGGAACGTCCACTCCATCAATTTTAATCATGGGAATATAAGGACCCTTTAGAATGACCTTCCATAACTGAAAATCAACTGCTTGAATATAGATCTTCATTCTAGCTTTCCAATATGCATAATTTGTGCCAGTGAAGAGTGGAGGTCTATTAGTTAACTAGCCTTTTGCCAAGGATGTACTCATTGGATGAGCCATCAATCTTTACTCTAAGATAATCAGAGACACTGCTCTTATACCAGTTGTTGCCCAGGTAGCTACCTAAGAGGGAGGTGAATTGGGAATTTAAAAAATTTAAAGCAAGTAATGTGCAATTAAAATCCCTTAGAAGGTGTTAGGTGCTGTGACAGAGTTATGAATTATAGAAGCTATAAAAAGTAAAGAAGCACAATACAAACATACCAAATTTATAGTGGTACGGAGCAACCCAGCTCCTACATCCACTGCCCAAGATGCCACTTGGAATTTCACTATATTCACATCCGAATACAGTAGGATTGTTTTACAGGATCACAATCAAAAATCTCTACACTTTGGTTTTATGGGATCACCAAGAAAACCCAACACTCTTTGGTTCTAACAGGCTCACCAAAGAAACCTAACTTTGTTTTACCAGGATCACAAAGAACCCAACACTTGGCTTTTATCAAGGCTCACCAAGAACCTATTTGGTTTTTCAACCGGCCTCACCAATAACCCAACAATTCAAAAATTGAATTGAAAGAAATGCAACAATAATGACAAACTCAAGATGCAGAACAAAAGCTCTGATACCAAAATTGATGCAGAATAAAAAGATGATGCGATGCGGAAGTAAATTAAAATAATGTATTTATTTATTTATTTATTTTTTTATATATTTTCATAAGTCGGCTTTGACTCAAAGGAAAGTTAAACTAAATTGAAAGAAACTATATAATAATTGAAAGAACAATTCAAAGAAACTAGATTTTTAGAGTAGTTCAGAAGTAAAGGATCGCTGGGGGTTGAGAAACTCCTAGACCTAGGTTTCGCTCTGAACTTTCAACAGGACAGAAATAGACAGAAGGAAGGTTATGTACCAGGCAGTGATCTTCACATAGTTTGGTGGAAGGGCTCTCTCGAGCAGATTGTTGGATCCTCGGATTCGGATATCTTCGCAATGGATCCTCCAATACTGGCCTTTTGGCAGAGTTGGTTTCTCCTGAACTCAGGATCTGGGAAAGAAGAAGAACAAGTTAAGGAACCAGATACTCAAAGAAAATATTTACCAGATAAGAAGAACTTGAAAAATTGATGTTGCTGAAATCCAGATTCTCTTGGATGCTGATCTGACTTCCTCTAGGATTTGCTCTGATTTTGAAGTAGCCGATCTGGACCTGGATGCAGGTGATCGCCTCTACTTGGAAGAGAGGGGCCGTGAGATGATGAGGTAGATCAGGGTTTGGAGGATTGGTGGAATAAAGAAGATGATGGGTGGCTAGGGTTTGGGAATTGAAGTGGCTAACCTAGGGTTTTGGTAGGGTTTGGAGATCTCACACCTCCTCAAGGTTCCTGTGGAACCCGGAATCACTCCCTCACAGAGCTCAACACTTGAATACAAGTGCGGAAGAAAGAAACACAAAGTTGGTCGCAAAGAAATTGATTTCATTCATCATTAAATTCAAGAGTTACATAGAGTTGAATATATAGACATAACAAAGAAATAAAATTTATACATTTCCCATGTGGGACTAATAGGACTAACCCACACTTTAGGCATCAAATTCTCTTCCCAAGACTCCTTCCATGAGTGGGCATCCCAAAACTCCAAGAAAACTTGAAATCAGCTCCAAATGGCAGGTTATGGGTGTGTCTCCTAGTATCTCTCCATGAATCAAGGATTTTCCTTTCATGGTTTCACTCATTTGGACACCTCCTAGTCTTGCTCCACAAGTTTAGGCTTCTTCCTTTCATGGCTTTGGCACTTTTGGAATCTTTTGGGAACCTCTTTGAATTCCTCCCCAAGACATGCTCTCTTCCTTTTTATAACTTGGATTTTTATGGAACATTGTGGGGCACCTCCTTGATCCTCTCTTCAAGAAAATTTCTTGCCATCCTGGCTTGGGTTTATCTTGAAAGAAATTGGCTCCTCCTTGGATTGAGGTATCTTGATGGATTTCTCTCCCAAGTGGTGCAAAAAAAAATGAACTTACTTCTTGTGGTGTAGGGACCAAAGACACTGGATGGAGATGTGGCGCCTCCTGGAATCTGGCGTGTGGCTGGGAGTGTGGCGCCCACTTGCTTGGGCCTGGGAGAAAAAATGTGGCACCCTGGACCTTGACTTGACTGAAAATAAAGTGGCACCAACCTGGAGAAGACCTAGACCACTACTAGGACTTGTACTGAGTCAACATGAATCAACAAAATTTAAATTGCAGGGAAATATAGACTCAAGACTAAAATTGAGTTGACCAAGTCAACCCTTATTACAAAACCAGAAAACCCTAATTCTTCGGGCAAGGTCAATCAGAGATCCAGATGGAGCCCTGAAGTCTTCTTCTGAGTCTGGTGCCCGCACCAATTCCCGGGGTGGGAGGAACTCGACACTGTCGAGTATGGATCAAGCTGGCTCTGGTATCTCTCGAAGAGGTCTGGGTCCAATTCTTGTAATTCTTCTCGGGAGATCCAAGAGTCATCAGAATCTGGCCTTCCTTGCCAGTGGACTAGATATCTTTGGTATCCTCGATTACGAGTGGAGATAACCTGATCATCCAGGATCTTTTCAATCTACTCTTTCCTCACAAGCCAGTTTGTTGGTGGACACACAAGGTCAGGATCACTCTCAATAATAGGATTAGGTTTCAAAGGCTTACTAGGAATCACAGCTGGCTCCCTATACTCTACTAAGTCTGTAATGTTGAAAGTAGAGCTATTGCCTAGTTCTAGAGGCAACTCGAGCACATAGGCATTGGATCCTACTCTCTTCATTACTCTAAATGGTCCAGCTCCTTTATCATGTAACTTTCTAACTGTTCCAGGAAAAATCGCTCAGGCCTTAACCTAATCATTACATAGTCTCTCTCAACAAAAGTTTTGACTCGTCTTTGAGAATCATCCAACTTCTTATAAGTTTCATTACTTAAAGTTATTTTGGCATGAATTTCTTTATGCAAGTCCTTTACATGCTATGCAAGTGCATCAAGAGACGTGTGTGTGGGCTAATAGTGAAATCAGATCAAGTGGTGTGTGAGGCTTGTGTCCATGAACAATTTCAAAGGGACTCTAGCCTATAGACCTATTGATCGAAACATTGAATGCAATTTCAGCCCTGGACAAAATACAAATCCCAATTCCCGGTGCTCTTAATCAAACCAAAATCTGAGCCAAAGACTAGTAAAGGGTCATGAAAAAATAAACTAGACTGACGACGCATTCCTAAAGAATGGACTTTTATTCCAAAGGAACCCTAGGTCTAAACCTAACAAACTAAGGCTCTCTAGGTTTGACCTTGGGTCGGAGGATGGCATGCAGAGCATGAGAACTTATCATGGGTGCCTAGTAGGTGCCATAAGGTCTTCCAGAAGTAGGTGGCAAACCTAATAGGTTCTAAGGAGTCTTGCAACCTAAAAATCTCAGTAAAGTGTAATCCCATAGCTCTAGAAACATTAGAAGATTCAGGGAAGGGTAGGAAATAAGAATCAGAGTTTTGAGGTGGCTTATAGGAAACAAGAAACATACCTTGGTTATTTAGGATGACCTTAAAATGAGGAAATTGTTCTATAGGTTCCCTCATCCAAACCTCATGATTTGCTCTAGGAGGGTCTACAAGTGCAAGTTCTAGGATAGGCTGGGAGCTCCTAGAAGGTGGAAGGTTATCAGGAAGGTCTTTGGAATGTTTATCTAAAAAGTCCTCTAAGCTACTATCTTTTTCTAGTTCTTGGACCTTCTCAATGGGCAATTCTTGTGAACCCCTTCCTTCTTCACACTTCTCTACCAGATTTGACTAAGGGGTGTCTTCTTTGGATTCCTCAATGAGTTCAGGGGTATTCTCACTTAAACTTTTATTTGGTGTAATTTCCTCTTCCTGAACTTCCTCAAAAGGGTCTTCTCTTAGGGTTAGCTCCTGAATTCCTTGAGTGGCAGGTGTCCCCTTAATAACCCCATTAGGTAGGAGTTGGTTAATTGAATTATCGGGAGAGATATCCTCAAATTCTTCTTCTTCATATTCATCTATCAAACTTATGTCAGGCTCATATATTTCTTCCTCAATCTCACTGAAAGGTTCTAATCTATTCTCCTTTGATTCCTCTTTAAGTACGGCTCTGGTCGGGTCAACTAATTTTGGGATGGCCATGCCTAACTCCTTCACAATGTTATCCTTCTGGTCAAGAGGTGACACAAGTGGGAATTGACAAACAAAAGTCTGGTTCATTACGGATGTCAGATCAATCAGAACTTGAATCAAGTTGGTAGAGGTTGGCTTTAAGTCCAAAGTACTTGATTGGTTATATCTTAAAGACCACTCATAGTCTTGGGCTTCTTGGTAGGCTCGGTATAACTTATTAGTCTTTTCAAGGCATAGCTTCCTATAAATGTCTGGGTGTAACCCAACCTTAAACCTCGATGTGATATGAGCTTCGGTCTCAATGGTATTGCATTTTATGTCATACCACTGGAAGTCCTCGATATATTTAGACACAGGCCTATTACCTTGTCGCAATTGGTACCATTGGTCTAAAAGTCTTTTCTAATAGGATCTACCTAGGTACCTATCCCTTAACTTACTTCTCATATCTCTCAAAGTATATATTTCCTCTTTTCATTGATAACACTGATGCTCAATAGCATACCAATGCGACCTAGCATGTTTGGTGAACTTGGTTTTGGCCAACCTAACTTCTCCTAATTCCGATATGTTAGTGCACTCAAAATACCGATCCATTTGTTCTTCCCACTTAATATATGTCTCTTGTCTTCCATCAAAAGTGGGTGCATAAGGTTCGGTGTTCCTAACGGGTCCCTTCTCTGAGTCAACCAAGTATGGGTATAGCCTCCTAGGGCTAGACTCAGGGGCAAGATCATGGTCATAGGCTCTTAGATCAAACCTCCAATGATTAGGTTCAGAATCCCTGTATAAAGGTCTCCTAGGCTCTAGGTGTGGGTGAGGTTGGGGTCTACCAAATTCTGAGTCAGGGGTCCAATTTCGGTGCCTAGGCTCCTCCAGTACCTGGGCTCGGTCTCTAAACTGGGCAATAATATCAGTCATATCCTGACTCAATTTGATCATACTTTCGGTAAGAATTCTAATCATGGCCTCTAAATCAGGTTCGGTTTGACCAGGTTGGTAGGGTACTCCGTTCCGGGTGGACATGATGATGCAAGCAAGCACACCAAATGAGACTCGACTGAAACGACTATGGGCTAACTATACCTAGAGCCCAAACTAGATGCCCAATCAGAGTGGCATGCTAGCCTGTAGTAACTCGAGACTCAGCCAAGTAGGTGTAAGGGGAGTGTTAGGTCCCTAATTGCCAATCCTAGACACCAATCAGTGATTGGCAAGGTAGGCGGACCAGCACACAAGCCCTTTGGGATAGAATCCCTGAACCACCGTTCTAGACACTGAATACAAAGCACACTCAGAGTAACTAGACAAACTGACTCAACACTAGCCTAGACCCGACAAGTTGGTGTCCCTAGCCCACCAGGGCAAATTAGGTCTAATTAATTTTAAGATTAAAGGCTTAGGTTCGAATGCACGGGAGGTGGTTTTGGGTAAAGGAGAGGGTCTCAATCCTTCCCTTATGTTGCAACTTTGGTGCCCTTAAGATAGATTCAATTTATGCACACTCAAATAAAAACACAGCTTGCAGAAAATAAAAAACAAAATAGCAGTAAAATTGATCTCAGAAAATATACAGAAACTAATAAATCATGAAAATTTTATGTAAATTACTATCAATTATACTGGTTCCAGAAAAATAAGAATTACTTAATTTAGAATTTTTTGTAGGGAGAAACAATTCAAATAACATAATAGTTACTGGTAGAAAATAGAACGTGTGTCCCGTTTACAATCCCTGCCTAGAAGTTATAACCCAGCGGCACCCCTACACGCCCTAGGAACCCCCGTGGAATGGGAGGAGGAGGCTTGCATCTCGCTTTTTCCTAGGACAGGACGGCCAGGGGAGTCTACTCCAGGTTGCAAAAGTAAAGGAACGAAAAAAAATAATCAAATAAGCAAGAACCCTAGACTGAGCTCTGATACCAAAATGATGCAGAACGAAAGCTCTGATACCAAAATTGATGCAGAAAAAAAGATGATGCGATGCAGAAGTAAATTAAAATTAATGTATTTATTTATTTATTTATTTATTATATATATTTTCAGAAGTCGGCTTTGACTCAAAGGAAAGTTAAACTAAATTGAAAGAAACTATATAATAATTGAAAGCATAATTCAAAGAAACTAGATTATCAGAGTAGTTCAGAAGTAAAGGATCGCTGGGGGTTGAGAGACTCCCAGACCTAGGGTTTCGCTCTGAACTTTCAACAGGACAGAAATAGAGAGAAGGGAAGGGTTATGTACCAGGCAGTGATCTTCACAGAGTTTGGTGGAAGGACTCTCTTGAGCAGATTGTTGGATCATCGGATTCGGATATCTTCGCAATGGATCCTCTAATACTGGCCCTTTGGTAGAGTTGGCTTCTCCTAAACTCAGGATCTGGGAAAGAAGAAGAACAAGTTAAGGAACCAGATACTCAATGAAAAGATTTACCAGATAAGAAGAACTTGAAAAATTGATGTTACTGAAATCCTGATTCTCCTGGATACTGATCTGACTTCCTCTGGGATTTGCTCTGATTTTGAAGTAGCTGATCTGGACCTCGATGCTGGTGATCGGCCTCTACTTGGAATAGAGGGGCCATGAGATGGTGAGGTAGATTAGGGTTTGGAGGATTGGAGGAATGAAGAAGATGATGGGCGGCTAGGGTTTGGGAATTGAAGTGGCTAACCTAGGGTTTTGGTAGGGTTTGGAGATCTCACACCTCCTCAAGGTTCCTGTGGAACCCGGAATCACTCCCTCATGAAGCTCAACACTTGAATACAAGTACGGAAGAGAGAAACACAAAGTTGCTCGCAAAGAAATTGATTTCATTCATCATTAAATTCAAGAGTTACATAGAGTTGAATTTATAGACATAACAAAGAAATAAAATTTTATACATTTTCCAAGTGGGACTAATAGGACTAACCCACACTTTAGGCATCAAATTCTCTTCCCAAGACTCCTTCCATGAGTGGGCAGCCAAAAAACTCCAAGAAAACTTGAAAATCAGCTCCAAATGGCAGGTTATGGGGGTGTCTCCTAGTATCTCTCCATGAATCAAGGATTTTCCCTTCATGGTTTGGCTCATTTGGACACCTCCTAGTCTTGCTCCACAAGTTTAGGCTTTTTCCTCTCATGTCTTTGGCACTTTTGGAAACTTCTGGGAACCTCCTTGAATTCCTCCCCAAGACATGCTCTCTTCCTTTTTATAACTTGGATTTTTATGGAACATTGTGGGGCACCTCCTTGATCCTCTCTTCAAGAAAAATTCTTGCCATCCTGGCTTGGGTTTATCTGGAAAGAAATTGGCTCCTCCTTCGATTGAGGTATCTTGATGGATTTCTCTCCCAAGTGGTGCAAGAAAAAAAAAGAATTTACTTCTTGTGGTGTAGGGACCAAAGATACTGGATGGAGATGTGGCGCCTCCTGGACTCTGGCGTGTGGCTGGGAGTGTGGCGCCCACTTGCTTGGGCCTAGGAGAAAAAATGTGGCACCCTGGACCTTGACTTGACTGAAAAAAAAGTGGCACCAACCTGGAGAAGACCTAGACCACTACTAGGACTTGTACTGAGTCAACATGACTCAACAAAATTTAAATTGCAGGGAAATACAGACTCAAGACTAAAATTGAGTTGACCAAGTCAACCCTTATTACAAAACCAGAAAACCCTAATTCTTCGGGCAAGGTCAATCAGAGATCCAGATGGAGCCCTGAAGTCTTCTTCTGAGTCTGGTGCCCGCACCACTCAATTTATCGGATAGTTGCCAGTGTAGCTTGTTGGAAGTCGACTTGAATAGACTTTAATTACTTCAGTGTCTTCTTTCCAAAGTTGCTTCAAGCATCAGATTGGAATTAGTGAAGACTTAAAAGCTTGACTTGAATGCTCTTATGCTCTTTTGCTATTGGTTGGTAGGATATTCAATGAAGCTCTCTTTTCTTTGAAGAACTCTCTAATTCATTGCTTCAAGGAAGTTCAAATCCATCAAATTTAAAGTCTTCTATCATCCCAAAGTAGTTTAAGCTGTTGAAGACCATTGGGGAATGATTTGTGACTGTTGCAGCACCTTTTAGCATTCAAAATAATTTTTGGAACTAGTTATTAGATACCTGGAAATGATGTTCGAGTCGACTCGGATTCCTTCAAGTCAGCTCAGATCCTTCGAGTCGATTGGTTGAGTTGCCAAATCTTCAATGCAGTTGGCTCTTTGTCTCAGGGTGCAAAACATCGCTCTGGACGAGTTGGCTCTTGATTGCTCGGGTCGGCTCAAACTTTTTTCTTTGAAAAACTTGAACTCGAGGAGTTGGCTCTTTTCAGCTTGGGTCGGCTCTTCTTCTCATATTCGGAAAGCCTCACTCTAAAAGAGTTAGCTTGGTGTAGTTTGGGTCAGCTCACTTTCTTAGGCTATCAACATTTGGTCTAGCAGAGTCGACTCTTTCTTATTCGGGTCAGCTCGCTTGGTTGTTCTCAGAAATCTTCAAAAATTGGACTCTAGAGGAGTCGGCTCAGACTGATTCCTATCGACTCGGATTCACTGGAGTCGGCTCGCTTTCCATCGAGTTGGCTCGGATTGCTGCATTCTAGAATCCTTGTTGCATTCCAGTAAGCAGAGTTTGCTCTTCATCATGTGGGGTCGGCTCTAGTGTCTTCTTCAGGATTGTTACATTTGAACTTAAAGAAAAAAACTCTTACCAACTCTTTACATTCTCAAACAAACCAACTCAAAATAAATTTCATGGTGCACACACACATAGAAGTAACCCTTTTAACATGATTTTTTCTTAGCTTTTTCATTGGGTTCTTCTTTACAAAAACACATTACAACATAACTCAAACAAGAAAACAGAAGTGTAGGAGTTGAAGATTGAACATTTAATTCATCCTACAAAAACTTGTCAAACACTTGAAGAGTTGATAGAAATAAATATACAAGTTCCAATGTTTAGTTATCATCAAAATCACTTATGAGGTCAACATTTACAAGATTGATTCACTCAATCTTCTTCTAACAAGGTCATTCACTCAATTAGGTCACTTAGGTGATCTAAAATTGTATTCCATACAATGGTTTGATTATGTTCCATTAGATTAGGTTCAATTGAATTGGGTTCCATGCTAGAATTAGATTAATCAACTAGAGGTGGGTACTCGGTTCTAGCTCGGGTATGCATGCACAATCAAGTCTACGGGTTTTCTAGACCTAAAGTTCAATACAACTTGAATCAATCGAGTACAACAGATCCTACTATCCAGACAATCAACTAGCTAGGTAAGGGGTGTAGTCGTGGGAGGCTCCCCTTGTTCTCATAATGACCTAATTAGAGAACCAAAAGCTAGCTTCGATGTTTTCCTTTTTATCACTTGCCTTAAATACTAGTTTCTAGAATTGGTTGTAGACTTAATTTTAGTCGAACTACATGAATAGACTCATTTGGAAATCTTAAGTTAGTTTTTACTTGATTTTTGTTAAAACTTGGATTTAATTGATGCTAAAGATTATTTGTGGGCCATGAAAGGGTGATGAAATCCCCACCTAATCTAGTTAATGCTCGGTGCCATTATATTAATTAAGGATGCAACCAAACAGAACAAATCACAGAACTAACTTGTAGATAAAATTAAAAATGAAATAAAATGGGTTTCAAGCTCAAACTATGGGATTCAAAAGCTTATCAAGTCTAGTTTTCATGAAATTTTTTTTTTTATTTTTTTAGATAGGAATTTAATTTTGAATTTAGATGACATGTCATAGACTGTGGGCAGAAAAATAGGACTTTTCTTTTTCATGAGAAGTAATCTAAATTTTTGAAAATCTATCCTAATAGTTTTTGAAAAAAAAATTTTAGATTAAATTTAATTAAATTTTAGAGCTTATAATGGATAAAGTCTTACAAATTTAGGACTGTTAGATTAGTAGGACTGTTCGAAATACTAGACCATGTATGACATAGAAAACTATGTACAAATGATAGAAATAGAGATAAATTTCAAAGATTAAATCGAGGATGAAATGGTCTTAGATGCTTATAAAATTCTAATCACAAAATGCTAGGTGAGTTGAGTATTACTATTTTATTTAAAAAAAAAATTAAAATAATATTTCTGGTAGTAGATCTTAGTGGTGTCTTGAAACTCATTATACAAATCATAGATAAATAAATAGATCAAATAAAAGTTAACCTAAATGATGCAAAAGGTAAGAATTTTCTTGCACGCTATTGAAATCACATTCGACCATAGCTCATTCCATGGATCATAAGGATACGATAAATTGTATACCCACTCAGGAGACGTGATTTGATGTATACTAACTAATATCAAGCCAAGATACAAATCTCTTAATTCTAAACTAACCTAGGGATCTAATACCACATATGATGCGAGATGATGCAAGTTTTAATTTTATAAAAGCAGCAACTATGCTAATTCAAGTACATATGCAAGTAAAAATGAAAGATAATTGGATATTGCTATCCATTTATAATAGTTTTAAGACTGTTCAAGAAAAGGATCATAGGCTAGTTAAGAAACAATCTAGATTAGAATTATTCTACTTTACTTATATCAGATCAATCTAAAGAGGGAATATCTAACTTACTATATAGTCAACAGCAAATATAGAATTAAATCCTATACTAGATCTTACCAAGGTGCTAAAGATCTTAAGATCCAGGTTGAGCAGTATTTCATAGAGTGGATCACAGGCTTCTTGTTCTGAAGGAATTGTTGGAGCCATGTGCTTTAATGTATCCTTAAAATTCCTTCATGATTCATTGAAGGGATTTATTAACAAAGAGAAAAAGAAATTAGATCTAATAAAATTTTAAGATATGGTGTAGAACGAGAAGAAGAACTAGACATGGGAGATGAAAGGGGAAGGTGTGGTGTAAGCAAGAAGAGGAGTGATAGTTGACTCAAGAATAGGGCTTCACACCCTTAGGCTTCATACCTAATCTTGCAATCTCAATATCAAGGTAGAATAATCAGAATAAGTTAATTTTATTCATGACTCCAAGGCCTTTATATAGGCAAAAAAATAAAATAAAGATGTACATAGACTCTTCATGGGATAATATGACAACTTTTATTTAAAATTAAATTATAGCTCGATCCTTAGCCTTCCTAGATCTTACCCATGTGAAGTGATAAACCTTGTAGACCCAAACTTGCATGCTATCCAATATTCAAGCAAAATTTATATGACAAAAAAATGCGTTGCTGAATATATGGTGGCGTATTTGATTAGATAGTCCTTCTATCAATAAATCTCTAACTGATAAATTATCCAAACCTAATTCTATATAAATAAAATAGCTAACCTAACTGACAAACCCAATTGAGTGTATAATATATCACCTAAAACAATAGTAAAGCAACTAAGATAAAGGCCAATCGGGCCTTTATAACCATAATGATGCTACTGGTGCTGTCAATATTCTTGATCGTCATCATGCCTGTGCTTGAGTCTGAATTGGTTTTGTAGGTAAGCAAATTTCCTCATCATTGTGTATTATACTAGTTGAGTTCTATAGAATGCCAAAACAAGATAAACCTGACTAAAGAAACTTATTTTTGTTCTTGTAGTATCGGCCAAAATATTTCAGGCATATTTTCAAGCTCATTCAGTGATGGTCCTCACAAACTAGCCCCTACAAGCAGCACTGCATCAGTTTGATACCTCAAGCAGGATGGCTAAATGGGCTCTTTAACTCTTTGAGTTTAACTTAACTTTTACTCGAGACCTTCAATTAAGGTGTAGATACTGGCAGATTTTATCATCGAATGCAAAATTCTCGAAGGAGAACCTGAAAAAGAAGATCTTATGCTTGAAATCCCTGTTGGGAATTGTTTCCCAAAGCCAATGGCCTGGGTTGTAGGCGGTTGTGCTAAGTATTGTACTCATTTTATGAATTAATAAAATAATATTTTTGGTAGGTCATCACATACTTAATTTCCATGAAATGAAGTCTTTCAATGTGATGAAATCCTTAGGACTACACTGACTTCGATACAGAGAGGATGTATCGAGTGGTCCTTAAACCCTGTTCACAACCAAAGGATATATTGTACTGGACGGCAATATTTCAAGTATAGGTTGTAGTTCACATCGTTTGGTTGTCCTCTTGACCAAAATGAGTGTGGTGACACTGATGTGATCTGCAAGTGGGATATGTGATATCTTATTGAATGTGACTCCGTGCAGCCCCTTTCTGCCAAAGGGATACTCATGATTGGATATGGGTATATGTGTCCCTCTAACCTGAGGTCATCACGGTAGCTTGCAAGCAACTCCCTGTGCTTTGGTGCCGGACTACCCGGATTTTTAATCCGGTGATGGAAGGTTTCTGGGTACAGGCAAGTACTTGTGGAGCAGTGATGGACCAAGATGGAATTGACCTGTCCAGACAGTTTGGATTGAATGTCTCGCAATATCTCAATTTAGCAAATCCTCGGCCGGGGTAGTCCTAGTGAAGAGTCACTGGGCTTGCGAGGTTGAGACATATAGTCGACTGACTCTGTCTGGGTTGGCAGCCTAATCTCAGTCATCCTGAGCATTAAAGGTCAAAGGGATGAATTATACGGTAACCATATGCCAGAGGTTCGATAGTTTGCTCCTGCATCTTCGACCTATCCGGACACCGGGACCCATTGCTAGATGGTTTCCTGTGCTGGTACTGGAATTGTTCCAATGATACCGTTTAGGTTCAAACCTATGAGGTCACACGCCACAGAGGATGACTCTCTGATCTAGATACCGATTACGATTGGGAATCGTCTCGATTTTATGGTCACAATATTTTTTGAGCACTATTTTCCTCGTGTTGCCCTTATCTGTGTCAACCGAAAATTATTCCGGGCTGACCAGCACTGCACCAGGATTTTCTGAATCAATTTTGAAATGATTTGGAGTTCGTTTCGGCCTCCCATTGGTTGTGAACCAATTTTACTCCTTGAACCAGGTTCAATTGGATTGAACCGTTTGGTTTAATGGGATTGATCCAAGTGGTTTAAAATTGGGTTTGAACCAATTTTTTGCTTGGACCGGTTATTTGAACCAATGTTTTACTCCTTGAACCGGTGGACCGGTTTTGGTTCCATGGTTCTTCTCTGCGTGACCATTTAGACGGTCATTTGTTTTGCTAGAAGGCCAAACGACTGGGAGAAAATTTCCAAACGTTAGAAAGGCCAAACGACCGAAACTCCCGAGCTCCCACCCGCTTGTTTTGAAGACCTTAATCCCATGTTTAAGGCTGATTAATTGGATTAACAGCTGCTGTTCCCGTCTCTTGGCCTCCCGTCGCTCCACCTCCTTCGGCCAGCAACCTTTATAAACCAACAGCATTCCCTGTTTTTTGAGAGGAAAACTTTTCACCGTGAGAATATTGGAGAGAGGTCTTTATGGTTTGTTCTATCCTCTTCTTTGAGAGGCATAAGGAGAGAGTTTTGGGCTGGGTTTAAGAGCTTTAGAGGGAGAGAAAATCCCATTGTTTCAAGCTCAAATTCTGCACTACAGCTGCAAAAATCCTGTGGCCATGAAGCCCTCTTCCAGCGGCTAGCACCGTGCATGGAGGCGGATCTGAGAGACCCGGGCTTGTCTCCCCTCTAGAGGGAGTATTCTTTTACTCCTAGGAGCAAACCACGTGAACTGGGATCGCTCCAGCTGCTCTGAATCAAAGACCAAAGTCTGCTGCCCAGTTCTGATGCAGAAATCTGCCAGCAGACTTTGGTGATTTATTTTAATTTTTTGGCTTACATTTGGTTACAGTAATCGGTGGCAAATCGAAGAAGAATTATCCAAGTTGCTGTTGCTCAAATTTGGGAGCAAACAGATGTCTGGAAGGAGGTGTTCCGACGACGTTTTGCAAGCCAAAAATAGAGTTCCAAGGAGGAAGACGACTGGAATTACTTTATTCCAGTTATTCCAGTCTATTCCAGGTTTATTCTAGAGTTATTCCAGGCAGAATAAAAGGTATGGAAAATTAATTTTTAATCATGCATGGATAGATTAAATTGTTTAATATTTTATAAATATTTTATATGATTATACATGCCTAAATGCAACTAGATTTAGATTAGTTCCTGGCGGAGCAGATTCCAGCTACGTGAATTTTAAAAATTGTTTTAAAATCCAATCTGCTCCCACAGATGTTTGCATGCCTAGTGTAGGATCTTGTCAAACCACCTGCATGTTTTACTTTCAATCCCCAAGAACCGATGGATGATGTATATGGATGGGGCCTCGAATGCTAATGGTTCTAGATTAAGACTCATACTCATCAGTCCTAAGGGATGGGTCAATCAATATGCTTTGCGATTTGGATTTTCTTCTACCAACAACGAGGCAGAGTATGATGCCCTGATTAATGGCCTCACCATTGTTAAAGAAATGGGAGTGCAACACCTGAAAGTTCATAACAACTCCCTGCTGGTGTTGAGCTACATCAAGAATGAATATGAGGCTAGGGAAGAGAATATGAAGCAGTACCTCTAGAAGTCGAAGGATTTGATTTCGACTTTCCATAGTTTTGACATCTAGCAAGTCCCTATAGAGGAGAACATTCGAGCATATACCCTATCCTAGCTTACTCGGCTATGCTTAATGACTTGTGTGTGCAAGTCTTTTTTGAAGTCTTGGAAAAGCCCAATATCCACAAGTTAGCACTGGTACTCTAGATAGATGCCGAACCTTACTGGATATATTCATTTATTCAATATCTTTATGATGGGAACCTTCTTGAAGATAGGGCAAAAGCCGATAAAGTATAAAACTGACCTTCTAGGTTCATACTCCATGAAGGGAAGCTCTACAAGAGGAGATTCTCCCAACCACTATTGAAGTGCTTACACCCCTTTGAAGCAAAATATGCCCTCCAAGAAGTCCATGAAGGGATTTGTAGCAACCACTTGGGAAGCAGGGCTTTGTCCCTCAAAATTTTAAGGCAAGGGTATTATTGGTCCACCTGGAGCAAGACACCAAGGACACAGTTCAAAAATGCAACCAGTGCTAATGCCATGGTCTTTTGCCAGTGCTAATGCAAACAGTGACTACTCACTACTCCGCTCTCCTCATAAACATGCGATGGTCTTTTGCTCGATTGGATATGGACATAGAGGAACCTTTTCCCTTAGCCACTAGGGGATGGAAATTTTTCCTTATGGCAATTTACTACTTTAACAAGAAGATTGAGGCTGAACCACTCACCAAGATTATTGAAGCCAAAGTAAAGGACTTTATTTGAAAGTCCATTATATACCGCTTTAGATTATCACAGACCAACCGATAATGGTAAGTAATTTAGTGGCTCTAAACTTATCAAATTCTTTTTGGATCTAGGTGTGATCCAATGATTAACTTCTATCAGCTACATCCAAGCTAATAGGGAGGTCAAAGTTGCTAGCTGAATCCTCTTATAGGGACAAAAGATGCACTTGGATCGGGCAAAAAGATGGTGGGTGGATGAATAATATCATGTCCTTTAGGCTTACCGAACCACATAAGGCACCCCAATGAGTGAAACCCCCTTTAATCTTGACTTTGGTACTGAAGCTATCATCCCTTTAAGATCAAACTCCTGTCCCCAAGGATAGAGAATTTTGAAGAAAGCAGCAACCCCAAAAGACTTTGAGTGAACCTAGACTTAATAAAAGAAGTACGGGAGTATGCTGATATAAGAATGTCCACCTACCGAAGGAGGGTTGTTTGCTACCATAATGCCTAAGTACGAGGTAAATTCTTCAAGATGGAAAATTTAGTTTTGAGATAAGCTGAAGTATCCCAGCCGGCTCACCAAGGAAACCTCTCTTCCAACTGAGAGGGACCATATCATGTGAAGGAAGATATCCATCCCAAAACTTATCGTTTAACACAACTAGACGGCATGCCCCTATGTCGGCCTTTGAACTCTAAGAACCTCTGAATATATTATCAATAATGTACACTTTCTTTTGCTAGTTCTATATGAAAATTGAAGGCCCACGTAGGCAACCCAAGAGGGGGGTGAATTGGATTTTATAAAACTTTTGTACTATTTAAAAGATGAACTAAAGCAAATGCAATTTAAGTGCTTGTGTATTTCAAATAAATGCAGTGGAAATAATGAAATAAAAGCATAAAGAGAACAATCATACAAACACAAAGATTTATAGTGGTTCGGTGCCAACCAAGCACCTACATCCACTCCCCAAGAAGCCCTTGGGAATTCCACTAAGTTTGGTTTTATAACTTAGGCTCACCAACAACCTTTACAACTTGTTTTGTCTTCGGACTCACAAGTCAAAACCTAGTTGGTTTCAAGGCTCACAACAACCACCCTTGGTTTTACAGGATAACCAAGAACCTAAACAACTTGTTTGGCTTCGGGCTCACAAGTAAAACCCTAGTTGGTTTCAAGGCTTACCAACAACCACTTTGGTTTTCCAAGGCTCACCAAAAACCTCTTTGGTTTTCCAAGGCTCACCAAAAACCTTAAGTAAAACAATATAAGAGCAAGTATAAATGAATACAATAAAAGCTTTCTAAAATAAAGCAAATATCTCTTTGAAGCCCGTTGAGAGTTGATGAATATCTTGTCTTCAAGTTGATGAAGCCTTTGATTAATGCTTAAGGATGTGAACTTTGGATGCTTTCTTTGAAACTTGGAAGCTTGAAGGCTTGAACCACTCAACTCTTGAATCCTTGAAGAATATTCAAAAATCTCACCAAAGGATTACTTTCCTAATTGATTTTTGATGTTTATATAGCCTCCCAATACTTAAATGACCGTTTATAGCCGTTAGAGTGGAAAATATGACCGTTTGGAAGCAAGTTGGAGAAGTTCTGCAGCCTAGAAAACTAGCCGTTACTGTTTAAGTGTCGACACTTCACTTTCAGGTGTCGACACTTCAGTTTCAAGTGTCGACACTTCAGTTTCCAGGTGTCGACACTTCATTTCAAAGTGTCGACACTTGCCTGTGCCATTGCTGAAACATCTTCAAATTGAAACTTTAACCACTTCAAGTTCTTCCATATTAATTCCAAAGTCCATATACTTGATTTTCCATTAATTTAAGGACTTTTTCAACTGAAATACAAGCATTTCTTCATTCTACATGGTTGAGTACTAAGATCTGAAAAATATACTTAAAATATAATTAGTACTCATATATATTTAAACATTTTGTCAATCATCAAAATCAAGATCAGAGTCAACAATCTCTCCCTTTTTGATGATGACAAAACCTTTAAGTATATGAATAGGGTAAGCTTAAAAAGGATTAACAATAAACATGTAAGCTCAAAACAATAAGCACCAAGCTCCCCCTCAAATATGATCCAAAGAAAAATCTTCAAAAATATTTTTCAAAATATGCAAAAAGTTTAAATTTTCTAAATTTCTTCTTCTTACTAATTCTTTCCTTTAGATAAAAATATTTTACATTCTTCTCCCCCTTTTGCACTTTCTTTCATTTCTCAAATGATTTTTCATGTTTATCCAATCTTCCCATTTTCATACTTAACAATTTTCTCCCCTTTTTGACATCATGAAAAAGGGTGAAAGACAATACAAAGTGGGAATGAAGTTGGAAAGAATAGCAAGTAGGTCATCAAAATCAATTCATGAAATCAAATATTTTTGATATCAATTGAAAATGATATAAATTGAACAAGATACCACATAATGTAAGCACATGCAAGAAATGATTTGATGTATATTATCCATTCACCTTACTTGTTCATGGGATAAGGTCACAGCGGCACCCCTACACATCATAAGAGAGCCCATTGAATGGAAAGATAGGGTCTTTAAGCCCTACTTATCTCCTATGACCGGATGGCCATGGTGACTAACCCAATCCGAAGCGGTTACTAGGAATTCTTTTAAAATAATTTTGATACCAATAGAATCTGATACCATTTGAATGTAACTCCCCTCAAAGAATTAGATTTGAAAACAAGGAGTATCAGAGCAATATAAGCAAATCATGATATCAACAAGATATTCAAAGCAACAAATATGATAACAAATCTTTGGATGCTCCCCCTGAATATTATTCTTCCTTTAAAATATGCATTAATTTCAGGAATAAAACATGAAAGCTTATGCATCAAGATTTGAAATTTTTTTTTTTCAAGATATTCATGATTTTCAAAATACAAAGCATTTATATCGCATAAAAATGTTTAGCATTATTTCAAATTCATTTTAAGATGATTTGATATCCATACAAATGCTAGAAGTAATATGATATCAAGTCTAGCTATTAGAGCAAGGGTTTGTCAATAAGCATACCTTCTTCTTAAGAGTAACCCTTTACTACTAGTTCTATACTTGATCCAAATCATTTCTAGATTATGCATAGATGCCAAAAATAAAAACATATAAATCATAGCATTTCACTTGAAATAATTTAGAAACTATATTAATCAAAATCAAGTGAAGATCTAATAATCACAAGTTTGACCATGAGAGCTTGAAATCCATCAACATCAAAATGGTCATGATCACAACAAATGATTATTAGTCTAAGCTTGATTCTAATCAATCAATTAAAACATTTTTCAAATCAATATGCATCTTTAAAAGTATTTTTCATGAAATACATTAATCAAAATCAAGTGAAGGTCTTACAATCATAAATTTAATCATGATAGCATGAAATTCATCAACACCAAAAGGTTCATAATCATAGCCAATGATGATAAGTCCAAACTTGATTCTAATTAACTATTTAAAACAATTTTTCAAAGTAATTGATGCAATAAAAATTAATCTACATTTTTAATTATGGAAGGAGATGTTTAGAATTTACCAATATACATAATCCTTCCTTTTACCATTTAGTCCAAAATGTAGCTTGTCCACTTCTTTAAATTATCTTGTACAACCTCTTTTCAAGACTTCCTTTCTTCATGTTGGGTTGCAAGACATTCCTGCAAAACAAATTAAGTGGACATTTTTGGTACCCAAACTTTCTTGGGTCCTTTATGATTAGTAATTATGGTTCCTTTTGGAACCCAAACTTTTTTTAATCTAGAAGGATAAGCATTGAACCCACATTTATAAGAAAAATTGAAAGAAGCAGGAATATTGAAGTTCTTCAAAAGTTTTTGCTTCTTTTCCTCAATCAAAATATTTTTCTCATTAAAAACTTTATCACATAAATCTTTTAAAATAGCATTTTCTTTTTCTAAAAATTCTTTTTCTTTAGAAAAATTATTCTTTTCATTTTTCAAAATATCAATCTTGGCATTTAAATCATCATTTTTATTTGCAAGATTGGTGTTGTCAAGAGAAAATGAATCTACATGCCTATTTAATTTCTTGTGCTCAATTTTTAGCAATCTATATTCATGCACAAGATCATTAGATGCATCATGTGATTCTTTAAAGGTAAAATCATAATTATTTTTAGCACATATCTTTTTCTCATTTGCCATGAAATAAAGATGGGCAACTTCATCATCCGTATTTGAATCTTCGCTATCGCTCCAAGTTGCCATCATTGCCTTGAATTTCATTTTGGCCTTGAGAGCTATTATTTTCTTTTCTGTATCAGCTTCCACTATCCTTTGCCATAAGTTCAACTCATAGGTCATGAGTGAACCGATAAGCTCCTCCAAAGGTAAGGTTTCTACATCTTTAGCTTCTTGGATCACCGTCACCTTTGGATCCCATGATTTTGGCAAGGATCTAAGAATTTTGTTCACCAAATCAGCATTAGTATAGATTTTGCCAAGACTTTTTAATTCATTAATAATAGTCATAAATCTTGAAAACATATCAGATATAGATTCATAATGCATCATTTCAAAAATTTTAAAAGAATGTATAAGCAAATTAATTTTAGTGTTCTGCACTTGAAGAGTACCCTCATGAGTAACTTCAAGTGTGTCCCATATTTCCTTCGCTGATGTGCATGTAAAAATTCTATTAAATTCATTTAAGTCCAATGCACAATAAAGCAAGTTCATTGCTTTAGCATTGATTTCAATTTGTTTAATGTCATATTCATTCCAATCCTCTTCGAGCTTTGGAATGGAAATGCCATTAACCAAAATGGAAGGAATATAAGGACCACTAACAATAATTTTCCAAAAAAGATAACTAATAGATTGAATATAGATGCGCATGCGAGTTTTCCAAAATGTGTAATTTATGCCATTAAAAAACGGTGGTCTAACACTAATACCTACAAGGGTTTCCATAATCTTTAACTCAAAATCGTTAGATTTTCAATCAGAGCACCGAGCTCTGATACCAATTGAAGGCCCACGTAGGCAACCCAAGAGGGGGGGTGAATTGGATTTTATAAAACTTTTGTACTATTTAAAAGATGAACTAAAGCAAATGCAATTTAAGTGCTTGTGTATTTCAAATAAATGCAGTTAAAATAATGAAATAAAAGCATAAAGAGAACAATCACACAAACACAAAGATTTATAGTGGTTCGGTGCCAACCAAGCACCTACATCCACTCCCCAAGAACCCCTTGGAATTCCACTAAGTTTGGTTTTATAACTTAGGCTCACCAACAACCTTTACAACTTGTTTTGTCTTTGGGCTCACAAGTCAAACCCTAGTTAGTTTCAAGGCTCACCAACAACCACCCTTGGTTTTACGGGATAACCAAGAACCTAAACAACTTGTTTTGGCTTCGGGCTCACAAGTAAAACCCTAGTTGGTTTCAAGGCTTACCAACAACCACTTTGGTTTTCCAAGGCTCACCAAAAACCTCTTTAGTTTTCCAAGGCTCACCAAAAACCTTAAGTAAAACAATGTAAGAGCAAGTATAAATGAATACAATAAAAGCTTTCTAAAATAAAGCAAATATCTCTTTGAAGCCCGTTGAGAGTTGATGAATATCTTGTCTTCAAGTTGATGAAGCCTTTGATTGATGCTTGAGGATGTGAACTTTGGATGCTTTCTTTGAAACTTGGAAGCTTGAAGGCTTGAACCACTCAACTCTTGAATCCTTGAAGAATATTCAAAAATCTCACCAAAGGATTACTTTCCCAATTGATTTTGATGTTTATATAGCCTCCCAATACTTAAATGACCGTTTATAGCCGTTAGAGTAGAAAATATGACCGTTTGGAAGCAAGTTGGAGAAGTTCTGCAGCCCAAAAAACTAGCCGTTACTGTTCAAGTGTCGACACTTTACCTTCAGGTGTCGACACTTCAGTTTCAAGTGTCGACACTTCAGTTTCCAGGTGTCGACACTTCACTTCCAAGTGTCGACACTTCAGCTCCAGGTGTCGACACTTTACTGAAAGAGCTTTCTGAAGTTTTCTG
The DNA here is from genome assembly GCA_021397845.1 of Areca catechu. Lineage (NCBI taxonomy): Eukaryota > Viridiplantae > Streptophyta > Magnoliopsida > Arecales > Arecaceae > Areca > Areca catechu. The sequence goes on from CM038052.1 coordinate 83,949,045, forward strand.
TTTGTCTCAGGCCTTGAGTCAACACTTCACTCTTCAAGTGTCGACACTTGTTCCTCAGGTGTCGACACTTCATTTCCAAGTGTCGACACTTGCCTGTGCCATTGCTGAAACATCTTCAAATTGAAACTTTAACCTCTTCAAGTTCTTCCATATTAATTCCAATGTCCATATACTTGATTTTCCATTAATTTAAGGACTTTTTTAACTGAAATACAAGCATTTCTTCATTCAACATGGTTGAGTACTATGGTGTGATATGCATGATGAGGATGCAAACATGTAACTCTAAAGGAGATTAACCAAATTTAACTAGCAATTCCTACTTGCATATGAGTGATTCAACATATAAGATCAAGGAGATCTAAATAAGAAACCCTAAATGCTTATACTTAAACCCAGCTAGGAGGACTATCAAAATCTTAAAGAAATAGGACAAGATTAGAATTCGCACATAAGTCAAGCTAGCCCTATTTAGTGATCCCGATCTTAAAATACTAGGAGTTCAAGCATTGAAATCTCAAGCACAAGGGATTCACTCTTAAGGTTCTCAAATGAAAGATCATACCACATAAGATGGGCCTTCTAACTTTCTGGTTTGTAGCAAGTAATCCTTCCTCTTGGATCTGGAGCCTAGAGAACCCTGCAACAAAGAAACCAAGATGATTAGATACTTAATTAGAAGTGAGAAGATTGATGGAACTCAAAAGGAGAGTTTGTTGGAAATGATCCTTGGCGCCATGGTAGAAGCTTGTGTTGGTGTTGATCTTCTTCTTGTGAGGATGCCCTTAATTTGCTTTGAAGGAAGAGGATTGCTTGGAAGATGAAGAGTAATAGAGAAGGATTAGGGAGAAGAAATGATGGAGGAGAGGAAGAGGTTCACTTAGGCACAAAGATCCACATAGGTACATAGGAACACATAGAAAATTGCTGGAAATTTGTATTCACTCATCAATTCCTCTTTACAAGGGGCGTCCAAGACTTTAAATAAAGCCTCACAAATTTTGAAATTTCAAATCCCCAAACAAGTGGAGTAATATAAGGGGAGAGGGCTGATTTTCTTGCTTGAAATCCTCCTTGGCCAACTTCCTTGAATTTGAACTTGGGATGGTGCCCTCTTGTGGTGAGGTGGCATGTGAGGTGGCATGTGGTCCCTTCTTGACATGGCATGTGGTCCCAAGTTGAGGTGGCGCAAGTGATGTGGTATGTGGTCCCTAATTGAGTTGTCTTTGGTCTTGATTTGGGGTATACATTGTCAGTCTTCTTTAGGCTTGATGCCAGTTGACCCATTTGGATTGGACTAAGACTAGACCCGACATGGACTCGACTTACATGATTATTTTGGACTCAAAAGAAAGATTACAGGACCCAACATGGACTCGACTTACATGATTCTTTTGGACTCAAAATAAAGAAAGGTTATCGGACTCTCTAGTCCAACCATAAAGATTCGGAATGGGCTTGAATTGGTTGGAGTCTCTTTCTGATTCTGGTGCCCGCACCAATTCTCCCTGGGTGGGAGGAACTCGACCCTGTCGAGTGATAAGTTTCTAATATATCCGGGTCGATTTGTTGTAGGTCCTCTTTGGTGATCCAGGAATCTTCAGATTCAGGACGTCCTTGTCATTGAACCAGATAGCATTGGTAGCCCTTATTTCTAGTAGTGATGATCTGGTCATCCAAGATCCTTTCAATTCTTTCCATTCGCTCAGGAATATTTGGTGGTGGACACTCAATTGGCATTTCACTCTCAAGAGAAGTGTTAGGACCAAAAGGTTCATCTGGTATTAATGCAGGTTCCTTGTATTCTTTCAGATCGGAAACATTAAATGTAGAACTAATGCCATAACTAGGTGGTAAGTCTACTACATAAGCATTAGGTCCAATTTTCTTTATTATTTTGAGGGGTCCGGCTCCCCGGGCATGGAGTTTCTTCATAGTTCCTGGAGGAAACCTTTCTGGTTTAAGCCTAATCATTACAGAGTCTCCTTCATTAAATTCCTTTAACCGTTTATGTGAGTTAGCCATATGCCTATAGAGTTCATTGCTTGTTTGAATCTTCTGATTAATCTCCTTGTGCAAATCCTTAACATGCTGTGCATATGACTCAGCAGACTCAGATATTCGTGTATGTACTGGTAATGGAATTAGGTTTAAAGGTTTCCTAGGTTTGTATCCATGGACCACTTCGAATGGACTTTTCCCAATAGACCTATTGATCGAACTGTTGTAGGCAAATTCAGCCCGAGGAAGTAGTAAGTCCCAGTTTCCTAGGTTGTCGCCGACTAAACATCTTAATAGATTTCCTAAGCTTTGGTTTACTACTTCAGTTTGGCCATTGGTTTGAGGTTGATAAGCCATAGAGAATTTCAGCTTAGTACCTAACATGTGCCAGAGGGTTTTCTAGAAGTAGCTAGTGAACTTGACATCTCTATCTGACACAATGGTCTTGGGTAAGCCATGAAGCTTAACCACCTGATATAAGAAAAGCTTGGCCACTTTCGAAGCGTCTAAAGTTTAAGAACACGAGATGAAGTGCGCCATTTTGGAGAAACGATCGACAACCACGAAAACAGAGTCATGTTTCCTAGAAGTTTTAGGTAGACCTACCACAAAATCCATACTGATATCTTGCCATGGACCATCAGGGACAGGTAAGGGCGTGTATAGACCGGTGTTCTGTCTTTGCTGTTTTGCAACAGCACAGGTCCGACACTGAGCTACGATCTGGGCAACGCTCTTTTTAAGACCAGGCCAAAAAAATTGTTCTTCCAATGCTAGGATGGTTTTGTTCCTGCCAAAATGTCCTGCTAAACCTCCAGCATGGACTTCCCAGATCAGAAATTCCCTAACAGAGGTCTTTGGAATACACATCTGATTTCCTTTGAAAAGGTATCCATCTAATAGTGTATAATCACTAGGTTCACTAGATGGTATTTGTTGCAAGGATTGATAGATGTGACCAAAATCAGGACATGTGGGATATTCATCTTTCAATCTATCGAACCCTACTACTTCAGTGCTCACAGAGGTTAACAACATAGAACGGCGGCTCAACGCATCAGCAACCCTATTTTCAGTACCGGCACGATGTTTCAAAACGAACGTGTAAGCTTGTATGAATTCTACCCATTTCCCGTGCCTAGGATTTAATTTCTTTTGAGAACTAAGGAACCTAAGAGCTTCGTGATCAGAGAACAGGACAAACTCGTGGGGTAGAAGATAATGCCTCCAATATCGTAGAGCTTGAACTACAGCATACAGTTCCTTATCATACGTGGAATACCTTAGTCTCGCCTCATTTAACTTTTCACTGAAGTATGCTACTGGGTGATTCTCTTGACTCAAGACACCTCCAATTCTGACCCCAGAAGCATCACAAGCAACCTCAAACACCTTGGTAAAATCAGGTAACCTTAAGACAGGTGCTTGTGTCATTTTCTCCTTAATTGTTAGGAAGAACTTACCTGCTGCTTTAGTCCACTCGAAATTTTCCTTCCTAATACAATCAGTGATTGGTGCCACTATCGTACTGAATCCTTTGATAAACCTTCTATAGAAGTTGGATAACCCATGGAAACTACGGACGTCGTGGATAGTCTTAGGTGTAGGCCACTCTACTATGGATTTAATTTTCTCAGCATCAGCGGACACCCCTTCAGATGTGACTACGAATCCTAGAAAGATAACTCTATTTGTCAGGAAATCACACTTCTTGATATTGGCATAGAGACTATCTTTTCTCAGGACTTGACAAACTTGCTTCAGGTGGGTTAAGTGCTCTGCCTTTGTTTTGCTATATATAAGTATATATATCAAAATAGACCACTACAAATCTTCCGATAAAACCCTTAACACCTGATTCATTATTCTCATAAAAGTGCTGGGTGCATTGGACAGACCGAACGGCATGACTAACCACTCATATAATCCATCTTTAGTCTTAAAAGCGGTCTTCCATTCGTCTCCAGGCCTAACCCTAACCTGGTGATAGCCACTTTTTAGGTCTATCTTGGAAAAAATTGTCGATCTAGCTATCATATCTAACATGTCGTCTAGTCTTGGGATTGGGAATCTATACTTTACAGTGATCTTATTAATGGCACGGCTATCTATACACATCCTCCAGGTGCCATCTTTCTTAGGGGTCAGTAGAGCAGGGATTGCACATGGACTTAAGCTTTCCTTAATAAACCCCTTCCTAAGAAGTTCACCCACTTGCCTTTGCAGTTCCTGGTGTTCAGTTGGGTTCATCCTATAGTCAGGCAAATTAGGTAAAGTCACTCTAGGGATTAAATCTATTGTGTGTTGTATGTCTCTTAAAGGTGGGAGGTTATCGGGGAGATCTTCTGGAAACACATCCTCAAATTCTTTCAATAATTGGACTACCTCTAGAGGGTGTTCTACAAGCCTGTGGTCCTTAATTTCCTTAGCAGCTACTACCCAAATAGGTGCTCCCTCCATGATATCTTGCTCTAATTCTTTTGCACCTATTAAATTTAATCCAGTCTTCTTATCTTTCAAGCTGCTAGCTCCTCTCTTGACATTATCCTTAGGCTGGGTTGGATGAATGACAATTTTCTTGCCATTGAAATTGAAAGCACAGGAGTTTGATCGACCAAAGATGGTCACATCATGATCAAACAGCCATGGCCTGCCTAAGATGATGCTACTTACCTCCATAGGAAGCACATCACACCAGATCTTTCCCTGATAGGATTGAAGCTGAACTTGAACCTGACATCTTGACTTGATTGGTATAGAAGTGGAATCGATCCAGGACACCTTATATGGATTGGGATGTGGTACAATGGGTAATCCTAGACTTTTGGCTGCGTTAGTGAAAATGGCATTGACACAGCTTCCACTATCGATGACGATCTTACAGAGCTTTTCTCCTATCCTAACAAATGTGTGTAGGATGCTAGTTCTACGCCAGTCTTCTTGCTCCTTGGTCTGTGTCATGATACGTCTCACAACTCCTAGCAAATCTGATGAGTCTATGTTCTCTTCATCTCCTTCATACTCATCAGCCAAGCAATCCCCTGCTTCATAAACCTCCTCTTCATCATTCTCCAGGGGTTCTGATTCACCTTCTTCTGCCTCCCCTATATGTAAAGCTCTAGAGGGACATTGGCTCACGAAATGACCTGGTTTATGACACTTATAGCAGACTCGCTCCCTCTCACCTCGAACTTCAGGGCTCTTTCCTTTGTCTTCTCTAGGAATTGGGGGAATGGCAGGGTTGTGCCTAGGGGTTGGATTCGAGCTGGATCTTGGTCTATTGGTTGTACCAGGGACTGAACTAGGACCGCTAACAGGAGGGTTAAACCTAATAGGTTCAGGTTGTCTAAATGTAGCTCTCCTTTGAAACCTCTCATAGTCCGTGGCAACTTGGTATGCCTGATCTAAATCATGGACTTCCCTTAAAAATAGTTTCCCTTTTATATCATCATTCAACCCTGATCTAAACCTTGATAAAGTGGCTGCTTCAGACTCGACTACGTTGCATCGATCACAAACTCATCAAATTTAGCAACGTATTCAGAAACGGTCTTGTTACCCTGTGTCAATCGTTGCCACTGATCTAATAACCTTTGCTGATAAGACATAGGCAGATATTTCTCTCTAAGTTTCCTCTTCATATCTCTCCATGTTGCTATAGGTAAATCTCCCCTTTGCCTTGATATGCGTTCCACGTTTCCCCAATATAACCGAGCCTAACGAACTAGTCTGATTCTGGCAAACTTAAATCTTCTCTCTTCAGACATATCATACCAGTCAAAATACTGGTCCATGTCAGCCTCCCAGTCTATGTACACCTTAGGATCTAAGCTTCCCTCAAAGGTTGGTGCATCTAGACGGATGTTCCTTAGGGCCCGATCATCCTGATCAAAAGTATCATAGTGAGGCCTTCTAGGAGGTGCCTCTGGAGTATGATCAACATAATCCTGATGCGGTCTTCTTTGAATTGGATCAGGTGTGTGTTCCTGTCGTTGGGCTCTAGGATGAACTGAAGGTAATCTAGGTGAAGGTGGTTCAGTTGGGGTCAACCTAGCTTCTTCTAGGGCTCCTACCCTTTCCTCGAACTGACCAAATTTAGCATCCAAACGGTCCATCTTCTCGATCATAGATCTCATAAGGCTTTCCATACTAGTATCCATGGATGAACTAGGTTGGGCTTGTGAAGGGTGGTAAGGTGTGCCTGACCTAGTTGTCATGAAAACAATTAGACTCAGACCCGAACTACGAGTTTTCTAAACCGGTTAGTCCAAATAAACTGAGTTGACTAGATACAATTAAATCAACAGCTACTCTCTTCCACTGGCCAGTCAGGAGGTGGGTCTGTGGGAGGTTCCCCCAGCTTTCACTGGGTCCTAATTAAAAACCACAAGAACCGCTTAGGCTTGAGCCACTTAACCTCTATCCTTGACACCAGCTTCCAATAATAGATGAAGAAATGGGTTGCACAAGCTTTCCCAATTGAATTGAACAGGACCTAGAGTTCCAAGCTAGTTGCCTAATCAAGGTGGCAAGCTAGATTGTAGTAACTCTATACTTGGCCAGGTTTTAGAACAAGGGGAGTGTGAGATCCTGTCTCTGGCATAACTAGGCCCGGTGGAATTGGCCCGATAGACGGATCAGCACCCAAGCCCTTAGTCCCAATTCTAGACAACAAGTAATAGGGCACACACAAGACTAGTTGACACAATGAGTTGACAATAACCCGGGCTCGACCAAATTGATGTTCCTAACCCACTAGGGCAATTAATGTCTAATCAATTTTAGTTAGGGATTGGATCGATATGCAATTTGGTGATTTTTGGGCTAGGGACAGGTGATGAAATCCTGACCCTATGTCAATTTCATGCCCTTAATTTGATTTGTCATGAGATGCATGCAAATTTAAAATTTCAGGTGTAGAAGTAGTGTGTTGCAGTTTAAAAGTGATATTGATAAGTGCAGAAAAAAATGTCAGAAAAATCTAAAAAAATCACAGAAAACTCCTAACTTATAGATGACATACCAGATGAAACGAAATTTCAAAATAAAATCTGTACTATTCTAGGCAGATTCTGAAATGAAGATAATGAAAGGAACAGAACAGAACAGAAACCTTAAAAACACTGATGGACTGCAGGAATTTTAATTTTTTTTGTAATTTTTTTCTCCGATTGAAGTTTAAAACGGTGATAAACAACTGATGGACTGCAGGAATTTTAATTTTTTTCTCCGATTGAAGTTTAAAACTGTGATAAACAACTTAAAATGGAACAGGAAAAAAAATATTCCAACGAGGAATGTGATACTTGCCTTTGGAGTTGCAGGCGGATTACAGTCAGCCTAAAGAAAATACAGCAAGTAGAAAAAAATAGAACGTGCCCAATGCAAAATTCACAAATGAAATCTAAGAAGTCTTTTGGCTTTCTTTTTCATGGGTCAATCACAATGGCACCCCGACATGCCTTAGGAGATCCCCGTGGAATGGGAAGAGAGGGTGTTTAAGCCTTACTTTCTCCTATGACCGGATGGCCTGGTAACGCCCCCGATCCAAGTACTTCAAGGACTTAATGCTATGCAATCAGGAACTTATTCTACCATGCTCTGATACCAAGATTGGTGTGATATGCATGATGAGGATGCAAACATGTAACTCTAAAGGAGATTAACCAAAATTTAACTAGCAATTCCTACTTGCATATGAGTGATTCAACATATAAGATCAAGGAGATCTAAATAAGAAACCCTAAATGCTTATACTTAAACCCAGCTAGGAGGACTATCAAAATCTTAAAGAAATAGGACAAGATTAGAATTCGCACACAAGTCAAGCTAGCCCTATTTAATGATCCCGATCTTAAAATACTAGGAGTTCAAGCATTGAAATCTCAAGCACAAGGGATTCACTCTTAAGGTTCTCAAATGAAAGATCATACCATATAAGATGGGCCTTCTAACTTTCTGGTTTGTAGCAAGTAATCCTTCCTCTTGGATCTGGAGCCTAGAGAACCCTGCAACAAAGAAACCAAGATGATTAGATACTTAATTAGAAGTGAGAAGATTGATGGAACTCAAAAGGAGAGTTTGTTGGAAATGATCCTTGGCGCCATGGTAGAAGCTTGTGTTGGTGTTGATCTTCTTCTTGTGAGGATGTCCTTAATTCGCTTTGAAGGAAGAGGATTGCTTGGAAGATGAAGAGTAAAAGAGAAGGATTAGGGCGAAAAAATGATGGAGGAGAGGAAGAGGTTCACTTAGGCACAAAGATCCACATAGGCACATAGGAACACATAGAAAATTGCTGGAAATTTGTATTCACTCATCAATTCCTCTTTACAAGGGGCGTCCAAGACTTTAAATAAAGCCTCACAAATTTTGAAATTTCAAATCCCCAAACAAGTGGAGTAATATAAGGGGAGAGGGCTGATTTTCTTGCTTGAAATCCTCCTTGGCCTACTTCCTTGAATTTGAACTTGGGATGTCGCCCTCTTGTGGTGAGGTGGCATGTGAGGTGGCATGTGGTCCCTTCTTGACGTGGCATGTGGTCCCAAGTTGAGGTGGCGCAAGTGATGTGGCATGTGGTCCCCAATTGAGTTGTCTTTGGTCTTGATTTGGGGTATACATTGTCAGTCTTCTTTAGGCTTGATGCTAGTTGACCCATTTGGATTGGACTAAGACTAGACCCGACATGGACTCGACTTACATGATTATTTTGGACTCAAAAGAAAGATTACAGGACCCAACATTGACTCGACTTACATGATTCTTTTGGACTCAAAATAAAGAAAGGTTACCGGACTCTCTAGTCCAACCATAAAGATTTGGAATGGGCTTGAATTGGTTGGAGTCTCTTTCTGATTCTGGTGCCCGCACCATACTAAGATCTGAAAAATATACTTAAAAAATAATTAGTACTCATATATATTTAAATATTTTGTCAATCATCAAAATCAAGATCAGAGTCAACAAAATTATCTTTTTGATTTGTAGAGAATTTAGAAGGGCAAAACAACTACTAAACCTAAAGCCCCAAGGGTGAAATGGAGCCCTCACTAGAATTCACAAAACAAAGATTTGGGCTATGGATCATCAATAAAAATATGGACAACACAAGCCTCAAGAGAAAACAAATAACAAGCACATGATGTCAAGCACATAAAACATTAAAACAATCATTTTCCATTACAAAATGCTAAAATATATAAACTTCTAAATCAACTAAGTTACATTTTTTATAGGAATGCCCCATGGAATATAGGTGGGACACCAAAACTATCAAGAAGGTTGTGGTAAAGAGGTATACCATGCAGGGGAATGGGGCTAGTAGATAGCATTTCCAGGCCCTCACCGTATGGTGTTTAAGCAATGAAAAGATCCCCTCTGGTTCACCAATAGGTGAAGAAGAAAGAGCTCACATGGACCAAAGGCCCCTTCCTACTACAAGATAGAAAAGGAGAGGAACTTCCTACAAATCCGTAGCCACTCATCGCCTACTCCAAGAATTCTCAGAGAGTGTTCCCCACCTCCTCCATGCACCTAGAGCCTGTTGACATTGGGTAAGGAAGAAGACCAACAAAGGGAAGCCATGAAAGAGACCACTCTCTAGTCTTGTACCCTTACTAGAGAAGGTAGCAGCACCATGACTGAGCCACTAGCTATTTCCAATACCTCCCATTCCAAGGTAAATGCCTTCTCATCATGCTGCCAATTTTACTTAGGCATTGTTCTTTGGGAACATTCACCCATCTAGGAAGAAGATCATACATCTTCAATACTAATACCTATGACCAAAAGTAACGTTGGGATAAGCTAGTAGAATTTCCCTGCTAGAGTTGGGAGAAACTGACAAAGGCCATGGGAGAATAAGATCTCAAACCCCCTATTTATAGGAGAGTAAAGTAGAGGTTAGCTAATGTATTGGTCTAGTCAACAGTCACCACAAGGTTCTCCTGCCATCCAAAATTCTTGGAAAGCAAAGCAGACACAGTAAGTTTTTGGGATGAAATCTCATTTTCCTCTCCACTGAGATAAGCATGAAAACTTGGTAGGATTCCTGGCCGAGCGGCACTGTATGCATTCTCATGGATCAAGGAGAAACCAAAATCCAAGGATTTGATATTACATATAAGATGTACCTCCTATCTTTAAGAACACAGGATCATACTAAAACAAGTTAAAGTACTTGAGGCAAGATGTCTTGATAGGGATGAGGCTCTGATACCAGGAATTAATGTGGGACTAAGATGATGCGGGACTATACTAATGATGAGATGGGTATGCAAATGATTTTCTTTCTTTTGTGATTTAGGTTTTAAGAGATTTCTAATTCTTGAAGTCAAGCAAAGATTAGATCTAGAGGTTCTATAGCACAAGAAACTTCTAGCATGCAAGCTTAGCCCCTAAACAATGATGAAGAGAGGACCCCGAGATTGAGAAACCCCATAGGACTTAGCTCTAGATCAATACCTACTTAGGAGACAAGGGATTGAAAACCTTGAAGATTCTGATGTGCGCGATGTCAAGTTCGCTCACACTCGCGGATGCAGCCTGGAGGATTAAGCCTTCGACCCTGCAGATTTACCGGCTTTTCATCTGATGGTCCCAAAGGCAAGGGAGACTGAATCCTTTGTCCGTGGCACCTGGAGGACCTACGAGCAACAAAGTAAAGGATTAAAAAATAGTAAGTAGGGGTATAAGAAAGTAGGAAGTGCTGGAAAAGGAGTCAATGATGGTGGTCGGGGAGGGCTCTTCTCGTTGGGCATCTACGTGGATCTTCCAGGTGGCATCCTAGCTCGGAGATGGAATGGTGGCTTTCAAAGGGGGATGGTAAGTCTGGGCCTCTCACCCCTCGATGTCCCGAAGGACAAAGGCACACGCTCTCACAGATTTCCTACTCTAAGAAGACAAGGGCTAATGGAAGAATAACTTCTCACCTTTTCATTCATCAAAAATTAGTTCCTTATAAGGGGTGGTAGGGCTCCTTATATAGGCTCCTAAGTCCCATTCAAATTTCAAAAGAAAAGGATACAAGCCATCATCAAAGAGGCTCCTAAAAATCTGAATTTGACTCTTGAAATCCTCCTTTGGCTGGCCTTGATTTGGTGGAAAGCTTGATTAAGGGAGGGAAGAGATGAGGCTGTCCCCATTCAAATTTTGAAACTCCTTTCATGAGTCTTGGCCGACCATGGTTCTTTGGGAAGAAAGCTTGATGTGCGAGAAGTTGTCTTCAAGGATCAAGGGATGCTTCATTGACCTTAGAATATTTCCTTGGCACCATGCTTCTTTGGAAAAGGGCTTGATGTGGGGGAGTGAAGAAAGGATCTTGTCCTCAAGGATCATGTGATGCTTAGTTGACTTTAGGATCCTCCCTTGGCTAGCCATGCTTCTATGGAGAGAGGCTAGATATGGGGAGGGAAGGGAGAAAGTGGTTGGCTTGGATCAAGGGGAGGCTTGATAGGGGCATCCACATGGCATTTACTTTGGAGTTTCCCTCTTGCCTTGGCCACCCAACATGACTTGATGATGTGGCACTTCTTCATGCCACATGGCACAGATGAAGTGGCAATCCATGAATTGAAGTGGTGCTCCTACTTGGCATGGGGAGATTGCTTGAACCGTCAACAACTGGGCTTGACTTGAATGCTCACCAAGCATGAGCCCAACATCAAGTAGACTTGAGCTTGAACCATTTCAGCTAACTACAGGAACCATTGACCCAACATGACCAAATTGGCCAAGGTACATGACAAAACAATAGAAAAAAATTGAAACTAAATACATGACTCAAAAAAATAAAATGCTCTGGCTTGAAGCCTTATTACAGGACCTAACAAATTAAAAACCCTAATCTAAGATCCATAGAAAGTTGAGGAGCCTCTATTTGATCCTGGTGCCCACACAAATTCTCCCAGGGTGGGAGGAGCTCGATCCTATTCGGATCAAGGGACGCAATATAAAGAGGACAGTTCCTCTTCTAGTATCCCTTCTTCTTGTAGTAGAAGTACTCTGTAGAAGATTGATCAGCCTTATACTTCCTGGTCTGACTAGTGCCAGGAGCATTCTGCACCTTCTTTCCCTTTTTATTCATTTTCTTCTTCCCTTTCTTAAAGGTACGACGACCTCTACTACCTCCCACTAAATTCACCACCCCCTTATTCAGTCGGTGGTCTTTCTCGAAAGTCTGCAGCAACCCAAAAGACTATGGTAATTGACTGCAGGCTTGTTCATTCTATAATGATCGAGAAAATCAAGATAGGAGGAGGGAAGAGAATTCAGGATTGCATCCTTGCCGAGCTGCTCGTGCAAGGGACATCCGAGTTTGCCCAACATTTCAATCAGCTCGATCATGTACAAGACAGATCAGTGACTGAACCACCATTTGGCATCTTGGATTCCTTCAACTTTTGAAGGATTTCATCTGGTTGGGCCTCCTCGAATTTGTGACTGAACTCGTTGTTCATAGCCGCTAACATAATGCATCGGACAGTAGTGTGATCAGAGACCCACTTCAGATAAGCGTCTCTGACCGCACTCCGAGCATTAATGGGTAGGATTTCAGGTGTCGGATCCATTATCACATAGAGGATCCATTTATGCTCCATAACTATTCTTAATCTTCGATACCACCTATCGAAGTTGTGACCCTTTAACTTCTCGTTATCGTGAAGTGACCAGAGCGATAAATTAGAAGACATCTGAAAAGAAAATAAGACCAAATTAGTGTATTAATTAATAATTTAACCAAAAGACTTGGACTTTAGCCTAAAGGTTTCTCCCACTAATTTTTTAGATTGGTAGCCTCTAACTCCAATCCGTGAAAACACTTTTTCAAGTGGGTACTGAAATCCAATAGGCCACGTATGAGCCCGACTTTGGCCAGCTCACCCATACGAGCCTAAAGATGGGTTCGTAAACTAATTGTTTCCCTAAACAATTTTCAGTATTTTATTTTGCCCCAGAGAACACCCCAATCGACCTAGGGGCCTCCTATTGCGGGTCTCTGGTTAGGTCCAACCATTAAAATGACAAATCCAATGCTTCCAGCTAACAAAAGACCAAGCCCGACTATGGCCGGCCCACTTGGTCCCGTTAAGGAGTTGCACTGAACCATTATCGATCAGATAGAAATTCCAATCGCCGGATGTACTCCCATTTTATGGAACTGCCGATACACACCAAGCTAGTGGACACATTTCTATCTGACTTAATGGGTGGCTAAGACACTGTCAACTCTTTGACTTAGTCTTTTTAAGGACCTAATAATTTTGGAGAATTTTTAGTTATGACAGAAGATAAGACAAGGACATGGATCATCCTCCCACAGAATCAATCAAATTTCAGGATGGTTGAAATAAATCAACAAATTGATCCATGGGCACCTATAGATCAATCAGACCGATCAACATAGGTGACATGGGTTAACTCGAGTCATTGAGCTTTTCCAATCAGTTCTGGTCAACTCGACTAGCCAGGTAGGTGAGATCATGGGTGAGTATCCGCCATTAACCATCTTTCCTAGACACCAACCAAGTTGGCCAAGAAAGAGGTAGCCTCATACAACCATGATCACAATGCCAAACCTACCTCGACACCAGTCGGTTTACCAGACTCGATCAGACTAGCCTAAATACTCGGGCATCCACTGAGCCACTAATTGGATCCATTTTAGATGAACGGATCAACTAATCTAACTATTAGATAGTTCTAAAGAGGGGCCTTAAACAACTTTTGTTTAATCTTCTTGTAATCCGGTTCAACTAAACTTAGGTCTAACCCAGTTATGGATCCAACTAGTCAGCTAACCCAATTAACCAAAATGGCTTATACAAATTTGATTAGATTTCATAAACCTAAAAAATTTTTTAATAAGCCAAACACTTATTAAAATAATTTTTAATTAAGTCACTATGTAAAACAATTTTTACATTCCAAATCATGCATCAAGATATTTTACAAATATTTTATATCCAATATAAAACATGCCTAATACAAGTATCACCAAATTAAAATAATTTTTAATTTTTAATATTCCTTAAGGATCCTTCTGAAGATGCCAACACAGACGATCCGTATCATGTCAAAGATACACGGTCATGGTGAAGGTCTCAACTAGATTAGAAAAAGAAATTTGGATACATATTATGATTAAACTAATTTTAATCTATTAAACATGGAAACTAGATTAGATTACACATGCAACCTGCCTCTGATACCACTGAAAGAGAATGGTGCAGGTGGTTTGACATGATCCTACACTAGGCATGCAAACAATTACGGGAGCAGATTGGATTTTAAAAATATTTTTAAAAATCCGCGCAGCGAAAATCTGCTCCGCCTAGAAACTAATCTAATTCTAGTTGTAAATAGGCATGTAAGATGATATAAATATTAATAAAATATCTGAATTAAAAATTCAAATATGCATGATTAAAAAAATAATTTTTTCATATCTTATTCCGGTTGGAATAACTGTGGGATAAACCTGGAATAGGCTGGAATAGCTGGAATAAATCTATTCCAGCCTTCTTCCTCCTTGGACCGTGGGATACTCTGTTTTGAGCTTGAAAAAGAGCATCCAAAAGTAGGCTTTCGGACCTCCGTTTGCTCCTAAATTTCAGCAGCGACAAGGTGGAGAAGTCTTCTTCGATTTGCCACCAAAATCTGCAACCAAAATACAATGTACAAGATATACAAAATGCCCAAAAACCTGCTACCAGAAATTCTGGTTGCAGAAAACCAGCAGTGATCTTCTTGGCGTTTGTTGCTGCAGCGGCGATCCAGGCTCGCGAGGCTTGCCCCCAGGAGTGGAAGAGTACTCCCTCTAGAGGAAAGACATGATGGGGGCCCTCCGATCCCTCTCCACATGCGGTGCTAGCCGCTGGAAGAAGAAAAAGCCATAGTGGTCAGCAGCAATTTGGCTTTGCTGCAGTCCCAGGTTTGAGCACTCAAAAGGACAAGGAAATAGTGCCTTAGACTCTCCCTCTCACCCTCCAAAACCCAGCCTAAGAGTACTCTACAGAAGCAGGCAAAAACATCCCAGAATTTTCCTTTCTTCTTCACATGGTGTAACTTCTACTTCAGCTGAAACAGGGGCGCTTGCTTTGGTATTTATAGGACAGCAGGGAGAGGAAGGGGCTGGGCTGCATTACACCCTTTAACCAGCAATTTAACAGGGATTAAAAGGACGGGTGGAGGGAGGAGAAGAGACACCCAAAGGTCCTCAACCGGTGAAGGGACGTTCGGCCTTCTTCGGACATTTGGCCTTCACCGAATGCAGGAAAAAAAAACTTCCCAGCGAATTACCGTGTCAAACGGTCACCGGTTCAAAGAAAAATACCGGTTCAATCAAAAACGGTCTAACCCCTTTTTAAACCTCTTGGTTCAATCCAATTGAACCGGTTCAAACCCAATTAAAATTGGTTCAAGGGATTAAAATTGGTTCATAACCAATTGAAGGCCAAAACGAACTCCGAATCAGTTCAAAACTGATTCAGAAAAATCCTAGCGCAGTGCTGGTCAACCCGGAATAATTTTCGGTTGACACAAACAAGGGTAAGACGGAAAAAAGAGTGCTCAAAAATACTGTGACCATAAAACCGAGACGATTCCCAATCGTAATCGGTATGCGGATCAGAGAGTTATCCTTTGTGGCGTGTGACCTCATAGGTTCGAACCTAAACGGTAGCACTAGAACAATTCTAGTACCAGCACAGGAAACCATCTAGCAATGGGTCCCGGCATCCGGATAGGTCGAAGATGCGGGAGCAAACTATCGAACCTCTGGCATATGGCTACCGTATAATTCATCCCTTTGACCTCTAAAGCTCAGGACGACTGAGATTGGGCTGCCAACCCAGACTAAGTCAGTCGACTACGTGTCTCAACCTTGCAAGCCCAGTGACTCTTCATTAGGACAACCCCGGCCGAGATTTGCTAAATTGAGATATTGCGAGACATTCGATCCAAACTGTTTGGACAGGTCAATTCCATCTTGGTCCATCACTGCTCCACAAGTACTTGCCTGTACCCAGAAACCTTCCATCACCGGATTAAAAATCCGGGTAGTCCGGCACCAAAGCACACGGAGTTGCTTGCAAGCTACTATGATGACCTCAGGTCAGAGGGACACATATACCCATATCCAATCGTGAGTATCCCTTTGGTAGAAAGGGGCTGCACGGAGTCACGTTCAATGAGATATCACATATCCCACTTGTAGATCACATCAGTGTCACCACACTCATTTGTTCAAAAGAACAACCAAACAATGTGAACTACAACAACCTATACTTGATATATTCTCGTCCAGTATAATATATCCTTTGGTTGTAAATAGGGTTTAAGGACCACTCGATATATCCTCTCTGTATCGATGTCAGTGTAGTCCTAAAGACTTCATCACAAGGAAAGAGTTCATTTCAGGGAAATACAATATGTGATGAGCTGCCAAAAATAATATTTTATTAATTCATAAAAAGAATACAATACTTAGCACAACCACCTACAATCCAGGTGATTGGCTTTGGGACACAATTCCCAACAAATCAATTGTAGACTCTCTCTAGGTTTGACCCTGGTTTCGCATGCACATCAAAATTTAAAATGGATTCCTAGAAAATGCCATAAGGTCTTCCAAAATTAGGTCACAAACCTAACATACTCACAGAACTGGTGCAATCGAACGACCTCAACATAGTGTGATTTGAAAGTTTGGGAAACATTGGAAGCCTTAGAGTATGATAGGAAATAGGAATCGGAGTCTTGGGACAATCTATTGGAAGCAAGAAACAAACCTTGGTTACTCCGGATGATCTTAAGATTTGAACATTGATCTATGGGTGTCACATGGTCCACTTATTTTTGTAGTTCTTGGGGCATGGTAGGGTTCACCCAATAGCATGGAAGGTTTGGTAATGAGGATCCTGGGACCAAGCTTAAAGCATGCTGGATGTCCCTAAGCGGTGGTAGTTGATTAGGTAACTCATCGGGAAATACATACTCAAATTCTTTCAAAGCTTCAACCACTTCTTGAGGGTGTTCTCTTTGGATCGATTCATCAATCTCTTTAGTGGCAGGGGTTCCCTTAGTAATCTCCTTCTCTAACTCCATGGCCTTGATCAAGTTAACTCCAGGCTCCCTTTCCTTTAGGCCAATAGATCCTCTTTTAACCTGGTCCATGAACTCCTGATTGGGTCCCCTAGGGTGAACCTCTTGGGTTGGGTTAGGGTATGTGACTCTTCTGGGCTCAACCTCTAAGGAGGGATCATGTTGAGAGAATCTTTTAGAGTGGGGAGGTGATTCAACACTGGTTTAGTGTGAGGCTCCCGGGTCCTCTCCAGGTTTCCTAGCCTTATTTCAAATCAATCAGCTCTTTGGGTCAACTTGGCAAGGTGCTCATGATGAGCCTAAGTTGATTCTCGAAGTTGTTCATGGGTTCACCAGACTAAGAGTGATGTAGGTGATACGGGGCTCCTGACCTAGTCGACATGCAATACACAATGATTTGTGCTACGGTTTTGCTAGACCTAGGAACTCAAATAGAATGGGTCAACTTAGTTGACACACAGCACAATAACTAGCCCTTTCACTAGCTAGGAAAGAGGTGGGAGTATGGGAGGCCCCACTTTTTCACAAGGATCCAATTAAGGAACCACTACACCGCTTAGGTCATTTGATGCTAAACCTCTTGCCTTAGACACCTTCCCAGTGCTAATTGAATGGTCGCATGCCCTAGCTTCCCCAAAATGGTTAAACCCAACTCGTGGATGTCACTATGCTATTAGGTTGCTAATTGATTTTAGGTCAGGCTTAGGTTTGAAATGCAAGTTGGTGGTTTTCGGGCCAAGGAAAGGTAATGACTTCCTTCCCTTATCTTGTGATATTGCCGTACGTAAATCGATTATGTAGATCATGGCATACACAAGACCTAATGAAATGTATTTACGTTCCTTTTTTGTGTTTTCATGTATATTAGCAAAAATATAAGATGTTGAAATTAAATAATATGAACCTAAAGTGCAAGATTAGACTATGTAGAAATGAATGTATGATGAAATGAACATGCTGGAAATTCATAGTAGAATTGTTCTCAAATAGTAATCAGGCATGTAGAAAATTTATAGTTTGAAATAAAATCTGAAACAATTTTGAAAAACACTATAATTTATACGGAGTCCAAGGAAAAAAAAATCAGTAAATTCAGAGATTTCTATAGGCAGAAAAAACTAAAACAATAGACAATGTACTGGGTTGAAAAATGCAAAATTTTAAAGATGCTGTAATATAATGATGCAAAACTTTTCTTTAGGATCTAAAATCTATCTCCTTGTTTTCCCCTTCAAGGGTCAATCACATCAGCACCCCTATATGCTATAGGAAATCACCTTTGATTGGGATGTGAGGGTCTTGCGGCCCTACTTTTTCCTATGACTAGATGGCCTTGGTGAAGCACCCGATCCGAGTACTCAAAAATAAATAAGTCCTAACTGTGCTCTGATACCAAATGATTACGGATGAAGCTCTGATACCAAACATGATGCGGGATGAAGCTCTGATACCAGAAATGATGCGGGACTACTATGCTAAGATGGATGAGATGCATGCAAGTGATTTTTCTTTCTATTGTTTTAAGTTTTTAATAGGTTTATTGATTCCCGAAAGTCCAGTGGAGAATAGAACTAGCGATTCTATAAGAACAAGAAACTTGTAGCATGCAAGCTTAGCCCTTAAACAATGAGGAAGAGTGGACCCCGGGATTGAAAAACTCCATAGGACTTAGCTTTAAATCAATACCTAGTTAGGAAACCAGGGAGTGCAAACCTTGAAGATTTTGATGCACCCGATGCCGAGTTCACTCAAACTCGCAGATGCGGCCAAGAGGATCAAGCCTTTGACCCTGCAGATTTATTGGCATTTCATCCGATGGTCCTAAATGAAAGGGAGACCGAATCCTTTGTCCGTGGCACCTGGAGGATTTGCAAGCAACCAAGTAAAGGATTAGAAAACAACACGTAGGGGTATAAGAAAGTAGAAAGTGTTAGGAAAGGAGTCGAAGATGGTGGTCGAGGAGGGCTCTTCTTATTTTGCATCTAGGTGGATCTTCCAGGTTGCATCCCAACTTGAAGAAGGAATGATGGCTTGCAAAGGGGGATGGTAACTCAAGGCCTCTCACCCCTCGATATCTCGAAGGACAAAGTCAATCTCTCACAGAGTTCCTAGTCTAAGAAGACAAGGGCTAATGGAAGAATAACTTCTCACTTTTTCATTCATCAAAAATTAGTTCCTTACAAGGGGGTGGGGCCCTTAATATAGGATCCTATGTTACATTCAAATTTCAAAAGAAAAGGTTACAAGCCATCATCAAAGAGGTGCCTAAAAATCTAAATTTGACTCTCGAAATCCTCCTTTGGCTGGCCTTGATTTGGTGGAAAGCTTGATTCAGGAGGAAAGAGAGGAGTTTGTACCCATTCAAATTTTGAAACTCCTTTCAAGAGTCTTGGCCGACCATGGTTCTTTGGGAAGAAAGCTTGATGTGGTGGAATTTGTCTTCAAGGATCAAGGGATGCGCCATTGACCTTAGAATATTTCCTTGGCCGACCATGCTTCTTTGGAAAAGTGCTTGATGTGGGGGAGTGAAGAAAAGATCTTGTCCTCAAAGATCATGGGATACTTAGTTGACTTTAGGATCCTCCCTTGGCCAGCCATGCTTTTATGGAGAAAGGCTTGATACGGGGAGGGAAGGGAGGAAGTGTTTGGCTTAAATCAAGGGGAGGCTTGATAGGGGCGCCCACATGGCATTGACTTTTGAGTTTCCCTCTAGCCTTTGCCGCCCAACATGACTTGATGATGTGGTGCTTCCTCATGCCACAAGGCACAGATGAAGTGGTGCTCCATGAATTTAGGTGGTGCTCCTACTTAGCATGGGGAGTTGCTTGAATTGTCAACAACTGTGCTTGACATGAATGCTCACCAAGCTTGAGCCCAACCTCAAGTAGACTTGAGCTTAAACCATTTCAGCTAACTACAGGATCCATAAACCCAACTTTGGTGGGGACATCAGATAACTACAAGATCCACAGATCCCTGGATCCTATATGGTTTACTTAGTCATGTATCAATGTTTTGAAAATTTTGTAATCAATTAAGATTGAGTCCTCTAATAAGTTGAGGTTAGTTGATTTGTCTCAACCCTCAACCTAGTCACTATTTTGAGTCCTGTACATCAATTATGAGTCCAGTATGAGCATAATTTATTTATAAGAGAGGAGGTCACAATATTTTAGAGTTTCACCAGGCCACATCGAGGAGTCAGAGGCCGCTATATCAATCCATTGGATCTTGTGTAACAACCCAGGATCCTAGATGCTTCCAGAAATCCTGATTCTTTCCAGATGTCCTCCAGAATCCCAGATTCTAGTCCAGATGCCAGAGAATATTCCCAAACCAGGGAATCCATGATTCCAAAGGTCCCTCTACATCCTAGCCTAAAGAAATCAAGTCCATGTGCCAAGCCCAAGCCCTAAAGAAGCAAGATTCTATGAAATATTCCAGCTACCAGGCTACCATGCCACCCCATCTTCTAGAGGCCCAACCCCATTCACCAAAGCCCCTTTGGGCCAGCCCCTTGCTGCCCCTAGAAGCCTAACACGCCCTCCTAGGCATCCTTGAAATGTTGACCAAGTCCAAGAGGTGTCCTTGAGTGGAATAGTCAAAGCATGATGGACAAAGTAGAAGACTAGGTCAATTCCTAACCTAATGGGGATTTGTTTTTCTAACTTAGCTAGGAAAGGACTTGTATTCCAATTAGGAAGAGGACTTGTAACCAAAGTGTAACCATGGTTAGTGAGGGCATGGGAACTTTATAAATACCCCATCCCTTTTCCTCTTGTAATCAACTTTTATTCATGATATCAAAACCCTGGTGAATTTATTTTGAGCTTGCGAGCTTGTGTTAATTTGTTTTTTTGGTTCTTTGGTTTGTGTTTGTGTTTCCTTGCTGCCCTATCATCCTTCCACACCCTAACTCACTTCCATCCAAGCCTTCACATGTCCAAGAAGGAGTGCCCTAGGCCACCAAGCAAGGAGATCTTCATCAAGCTTCAAGCCGCCCCGCTTCTAAACCCTAACCTGATTCTTTCTAAACCTAGTCCCCTTTCTTTTTGTTACTTGATATTTTGATTGACCCTTGACATTTTGCAGGATCTTCGAGGTGTTTTACCTTCCCAGAGGAGACTTTCCTTGCATCCAAAACCATCCAAATCAGCCATCTAATCAAGGGAACTGAACTTCATCATCCAGACTTCAATTAGAGTGCTGTGTGATCTCTTCATCGGACGTTCTTCAAATCACTGATTGATAACTTCCTTCCCTTCTTTTAATTTCTGATTTGATGAAGATAAACTATTTTAATCTGGGAGTTTATCAATTCTCGGGTCCTGTAATTTATTATTTTGCATGAGTTTGCCTGCCATACGATGATTCTATGCATTGCTCTTCTTCTTGCTAGTTCTTGCTTTTATTTGGGAATTTAGCTTACAAACTAAATTATAAAAATCACAAAAAAAATTTTACTATTTTTCCTGCATGCTTAGCAATCTTAGAGTCATCTTGTATTTGTTTGGTATCAGAGTGGGTTTAGGATAGTTTTTATTTGCTTTAAATTTGCAAACCCAAATTCAGCATTCTATCACTGCATTAGGTGTCTAGGTTTCATTTTATTTTGGCATCCTAAACATTTTATTTTTCTACAAAATTTGAACTACATGTCCTATATTCTGTTCTAGTAATTATCATAATTTTTAATCATTTTTATAGAAAACCTAAAGTCCTAAAACTCAGCATCATAGGAACCCTAACAAAATCCTAAATATCTTTGCAGCAGTCCAAAATCCCTAATATTTGCATCATCATTTTATTTCTTTTCTACATAATATTTGGTAGGTAGAATCATCACCGTCCATCCTCTATTTTATAGTTTTTTTGATTTTTTTTTGCATAAAAATCTATATTAAATTCTGCATCGGTTGAAACCCTAATATCTTGAATTCTGCTATTTCTGCATTTTGACTCAACCTAACATAATCAACTTCCAAACCACCTAATCCCAAGCCAAATTTTGTTTGCTAACCCCAGTAAACTTAAGATCAACTTGATATCTCATAAATTAATTAAAAATTATTTTATTTTCTGATTGTTTTAAATTGTATCAGGACCATTGAATGTTCATCATCTTTTAATATAATCTTAAGGGCAATCAATATAACATCAGGGCAGGAGGTCATAACCTATCCTGGGCCCAAAACAACCATCCAGCATTCACACCAAAGTCTTAATTAAAATTAATTAGAATTAATTTGCCCTAGTGGGCTAGGTGACACTTAACAGGTTAGGTCTGCGTCGTGTGGGCCAACTAGTGCATTTAATCCTTTAGCTATTACTGAAAGCTGGTGTCTAAGGCTGGGGTCCAAAGTTAAACGACCTAAGTGGACTGGTGGTTTATAATTAGGACCCTGTGACAAGCAGGGGAAGCCTCCCACCACCACACCCCCTACCTGGCTAGTGGAAGGATTAGCTACTGGGTTATGTGTAAGTTAAGCTGACCCATTCAATTTTGACTCTAGGTCTAGCAAGCCCTAGATTGTACTAACTTTTTTCTTTTGCATGCTTGGTTACATCATTCCACTTTGATTGTTTGATTTGTTGCATGACCACAATATTAGAAACCAAAAACCATAAGTCTACACCCCAACCCAACTCAACCATGGATCCCAATTTTGAGGCTTTCAAAAAGGCCATGAATGAACAGATGGTTGCCCAATTAAACACCCAGATCCACCAATCCAACATCCAAACCCAAAATCAGTTAGTTTAAATGGACCTCAAACATGATCAAACCCAAAATTAGCTTGTCTAGTTGACCACTCAACTCAACCAGATAACCCAAACAAACAACAAAAAAACCACTAGGATCGACCAATTAACCAATAGATTAAACCAAGTAGAGAATCGACTAGAGACTATATAGAACACCCAAGACTTCAATGCTGAACCTAATCCTGACCCATCCTGTTCCACCTCTCAAAACCCTAGGGGAACCTTAAATCCAGATCAAGTTATTGATCTTAACCTTAGGAGGACCCAAACCCAGGTTCAATTCATGGAACACAACCCTAGTAGAACCCAAAATCAGGAACCATACCAGGAGCCTAACCATAGGATAGTTCAACCTCAGGAAACATACCAAGAGCCCAACCATAGGGAAGTTCACAACCCTGACCCTATCCAAGACCCAAACTATAGAAGGCCCCAACATGAAGCCCATGATTGAGATGAAAGGGCCATGAGGAATATTAGTATAGAAGCACCCACCTTTGATGGGAGTCTTGAACCAAAGGTCTATGTAGATTGGGTATGTGATATGGATTATTATTTTGAATGGTATGAAATGAGTGAAGGGATGAAATATAAATTTGCCATGATGAAGTTGACTCATCGAGCTAGATTACATTGGGCTAATCTTGAGCGTACTAGGAGACAACGAGCCATTCCACTTATAACTACTTGGCAAGAGATGAAATTGCAACTCAAATATAAATACCTACCAGAATCCTATAATCAGTAGCTCTTAGACCAATGGAACAAAATTCATCAAGGGAATAGATCAGTATCAGATTATATTGCTGAATTTGATGTGTTTGCTATTTGGTGTAGTGTAACCGAGTCATTAGACCAAACCCTATCCAGGTTTAGAATTGGATTGCGTAAGGAAATTACAAGGGAACTATACATGAGGGAGGTCCATGATTTGGAATAAGCCTATCAAATAGCTTGACATTATGAATAATTCCAAAGAGGACCTACCTATCAGAAATCTGAATCTGTTAGAAACAATACCTAATTTCCAAGATCAAGCCCAAACCAGGTATACCAGGGTAGACCAAATCCTAACCCCAACCCAGGTCGATTTAACTCCAGCCTAGTTTGGCCAAACCGTAACCCAGTCCGACCCAACCCTAATCCAACCCGATTCAATCTCAACCCAAACCATCCCAACCCTAACCCATCTCGACCTAACTCGAGTCAGAGTCCATCTAGTGCAAGTAATTCTGCACCTACTAGAATCGACAAGGGTAAGGCACCCATGTCTCAGAAAGCCCCAAGCCCCAGCCCCAATGCCTGCTTTATATGTAATAAGGTAGGTCACTATGCTAGTCAGTGTCCCACCTGGTCATTACACATATGGGAGCTTGAAGAACAAGAGACTTAACCCAATGTCGATGACCTAGAAGAAGAAGTTTATGAGGCTGAACCAGACTTGATAGAGGAATATGAAAAAGATGAAGAGGAATTTGATCAAGTAGGGGTGGTTAGATGTATTTTAACCCAAACCCAACCTTAGAATGATTGGCGTAGGACTAGCATCCTACAGACTTTTGCTAAGTATGGGAATAAAGTATGTAAGATTATAATTGATAGTGGTAGTTATGTCAATGCCATTGCTAGTGAGACTGCTAAATCTCTATGATTGACCCTAGTTCCATACCCTGACCCCTATAAAGTATCATGGGTAGATTCCACCTCTATACCAATCAAGTTTAGGTACCAAATCCTAATTAAATTGCAACCATATAAAGAAGAGATTTGGTGTGATGTCCTTCTCAAGAAGGTTAGTAGTGTCATTCTAGGTCGACCATGGCTATATGATCATGATGCTATCTTATCTGGTCGAACCAACATCTATACCTTTCATCATCATGTGAAAAATTTTGTGATTTACCCCAGTTAGCCTAGGAATTTAAGAAATTCTAGTAGCCTTAGAGCAAAACCAAGAGTAAATCTAATTAAGGCTAAAGAATTAGAGGTAGACCTTTCTGAACCTAGTAAGGAAGTCATGAGAATTGATCTTGAACCCACTTTAATAATTGAAGAATTAAATAAGCCAGGATCAAACTTTATGGGTGAAATTGAGAAATTACAAGAGTTGTTCATAGAGGAGGCCCAGGATCAAATCCCTAAAGAACAATCAAAACAAATAGGTATATGTAATGAAACAACATCTGAATGTGAGTCCATAAACTCAATCTAATGTCTGCACCTGCACTAGCCTCTGCACAGCATATGCATCATGAAATTAGTTAAGAGCTAAACATAATTAATGAACTAAATAACAACATGGATAATTTCCAAAAGAAAGATGAAGAATTTTCTGTAGAGGAATATGTGACTGTTCATGAATTTTCTGCTGGCAAAGCTGGCCCATCCGAAATAATGAATAGTAGTGGACCTAATGACTATGTTCCTTAGATATCACCTGATTTTGGTATTAGCTCCACCTTCATCCTCTCAGATTTTGTAAAGTCTATGGAGCCAATAGTGATACCCAGCAAGCCCTTTGAGCCACTCCCATTCTTTGAGAGAGAACCCACCCCAGAGCGACCACATATAATTTGGCATTATGGTGAGTTAAAGATTGAAAGGGCTTTGGATGATCAAGCTATCGGTACCCAGGATAGAGACTGTCAGCGGTATTTGGTCCGGTGACAAGGTCGGCTAGAATTTGAGGACTTGTGGAACGCTGATGCGGATTTGTAGCTCCTCAACCCAGACCCTCCTTGAGCCAAATTGACCCATACTCGACAAGGTCGAGTTCCTCCCACCCCGGGATAATTGGTGGGGACACCAGGATCATACACAGATTCCTAAATCCCATATGGTATACTTAGTCATGTGTCAAAGTTTTGAAAATTTTGTAATCAATTAAGATTGAGTCCTATAATAAGTTGAGGTTATTTGATTTGTCTCAACCCTCAACCTAGTCAATATTTTGAGTCCTGTACATCAATTATGAGTCCAGTATGAGCCTAATTTTTGTACAAAAGAAAAGGTCACCCTATTTTGGAGTTCCACCAGGCCACATCCAGGAGTCAGAGGCTGCACCATCAGTCCATTGGATCTTGAGTGACAACCTAGGATCCAAGATGCTTCCAGAAACCCTGATTCTTTCCAGATGTCCTACGGATGCCCAGATTCCAGTCCAGATGCTAGAGCATATTCCCAAACTAGGGCATCCATGATTCCAAAGGTCCCTCTATATCCTATCCCAAAGAAATCAAGTCCATGTGCCAAGCCCAAGCCCTAAAGAAGCAAGATTCTATGGAATATTCCTGCTACCAGGCTACCAGGCCATCCCGGCTTCCAGAGGCTCAAACCCATGCACCCAAGCCCCTTTGGGCCAGCCCCTTGCTGTCCCTAGAAGACTAACACACCCTCCTAGGCATCCTTGAAGTGTTGACCAAGTCCAAGAGGTGTCCTTGAGTGGAATAGTCAAAGCATGAAGGAAAAATGAGAAGACTAGGTCAATTCCTAAGCTAATGGGGATTTGTTTTTCTAACCTAGCTAAGAAAGGAGTTGTATTCCAATTTGGAAGAGGACTTGTAACCAAATTGTAATCATGGTTAGTGAGGGCATGGGAACTCTATAAATACCCCATCCCTCCCCCTCTTGTAATCAACTTTTATTCATGATATCAAAATCCTGGTGAATTTATTTTGAGCTTGCGAGCTTGTGTTACTTTATTTTTTGGTTCTTTGGTTTGTGTTTGTGTTTCCTTGATGCCCTAACATCCTTCCACACCCTAACTCACTACCATCCAAGCCTTCACACATCCAAGATGAAGTGCACTAGGCCACCAAGCAAGGAGATCTTCATCAAGCATCAAGCCGCCCCGTTTCTAAACCCTAACCTAATTCTTTGTAAACCTAGTCCCCTTTCTTTTCTTACTTGCTATTTTGATTAACCCTTGACATTTTGCAGGATCCTTGAGGTGTTTCACCTCCCTAGAGGAGGCTTTTCTTGCATCCAGAACCATCCAAATCAGCAATCTAATCAAGGGAACTGAACATCATCATCTAGACTCCAATCAGAATGCTGTGTGATCTCTTCATTGGACGTTCATCAAATCACTGATTGGTAACATCCTTTCCTTCTTTTAATTTCTGATTTGATGAAGATAAGCAATCCTAATTCGGGAGTTTCTTAATTCTCAGGTCATGGAATTTATTATTTTGCATGAGTTTGCCTGTGATACGATGATTCTATGCATTGCTCTTCTTCTTGCTAGTTCTTACTTTTATTTGAAAATTTAGCTTACAAACTAAATTATAAAAATCAAAAAAAAAATATTTTACTATTTTCTTGCATGTTTAGCAGTCTTAGAGTTGTCCTATATCAAACTTGATCAAATTGGCCAATGTACTTGACTAAAACAACAGAAAAAAAATTGAAACTAAATACATGACTCAAAAAAATAAAATGCTCAGGCTTGAAGCCTTATTAGAGGACCCAACAATTTAAAAATCCTAATCCAAGATCCACGGAGGGTTGAGGAGCCTCTACCTGATCTTGGTGCCTACACCATTTCTCCTGGGGTGGGAGGAACTCGACCTTGTCGAGTAAGGGTTGATTTGGCTTTGATATTTTTCATGAAGGTCGGGGTCGATGCGCTGTAAGTCCTCTCGGGTAATTCATGAATCATCGGACTCCGGTCGGCCTTGCCATCAAATCAAGTAACGCTGATAGCCTTTGCCCCAAGTGGTGATAGATTGATCATCGAGGACACGCTCTATCCGTTCTCCTCTCTCAGGTAAAATTGAAAGTGGACACCCTAGGTCGGGTTCACTCTCAAAAGATTAATCAGGCCCAAATGGCTCGCTAGGTATGGTTGCTAGTTCCCTATACTTGACTAAGTCTGAGATTTTGAAAGTCGAGCTAATGCCATAATCCGGGGGTAGCTCAAGCACATAAGCATTAGGGCCAACTCTTCTTTTCACCTTAAAGGGGCCAACTCCATGAGCATATAGTTTCTTAATGGTCCCTGGTGGGAACCGTTCAGACCTAAGCCTAATCATTATAGAATCTCTTATTTCAAATTTTTTTGCAAGCTTTTGGGAATCAGCCAAATTATTTCAAAATTAGTGCTTAATGCATAACTCTAACATTATGCAAACTGCAGACTCAACTATGCATTCCTACTGAGAGAAATTTTATTGGACTCCTATGGCCTAAACCTAACAAGCTATAGACTCTCTCTAGGTTTGACCCTGGTTTGGCATGCACATGAAAATTTACAATGGATTCCTAGCAAATGCCATAAGGTCTTCCAAAAGTAGGTCTCAAACCTAACATACTCAAAGAACTGGTGCAATCGAACGACCTCAACATAGTATGATTTGAAAGTTTGGGGAACATTGGAAGCCTTCAGTTATGATAGGAAATAGGAATCGGAGTCTTAGGATATTCTATTGGAAGATTGAAATAGACCTTGGTTACTCGGGATGACCTTAAGATTTGAACATTGATCTATGGGTGTCATATGGTCCACTTGTTTCTGTAGTTCTTGGGGCTCGGTGGTGTTCACCCTATAGTGAAGAACGTTTGGTAATGAGGATCCTGGGACCAAGCTTATTGCATGCTGGATGTCCCTAAGGGGTGGTAGTTGATTAGGTAACTCATCAGGAAATACATCCTCAAATTCTTTCAAAGCTTCAACTACTTCTTGAGCGTGTTTGCCTTGATCAGGTTAACTCCTGGCTCCCTTTCCTTTAGGCTATTAGATCCTTTTTTAACCTGGTCCATGAACTCCTGATTGGGTCCCCTAGGGTGAACCTCTTGGGCCGGGTTAGGGTGTGGGACACTTCTGGGCACAGCCTATAATGAGGGATCATGTTGAGGAAATCTCCTAGGGTTGGGAGGTGATTCAACTCTGGTTTAATATGAGGCTCTCGGGTCCTCTCCATGGTTCCAAGCCTTGTTTCAAATCTATTTGCTCTTTGGATCAACTTGGCAAGCTGCTCAGTGATGAGCCTAAGTTTATTCTCGAGGTTGTGCTTGGATTCACCTGACTACTAGTGATGTGGGTGATATGGGACTCCTGACCTAGTCGACATGCAACACACAAAGAATGGTGCTACAGTTTTTCTAGACCTAGGAGTCCAAATAGAATGGATCAACTTAGTTGACACACAGCATAACAACTAGCCTTTTCACTGATCATGTACGAGGTGGGAGTGTGGGAGGCCCCCTTGCTTTCACAAGGATCCAATTAAAGAACCACAACATCGCTTAGGTCGTTTAATACTAAACCTCTTGCCTTTGACACTAGCATCTCGGTACTAATTGAAGGGTTGCATGCACTAGCTTCTCCAAAATTGTTAAACCCAACTCATGGATGTCCCTAAGCTATTAGGTTACTAATTGATTTTAGGTTAGGCTTAGGTTTGAAATGCAAGTTGGTGGTTTTCGGGCTAAGAAAAGTTAATGACCTCCTTCCCTTATTGGTGCAGGCAGCAGACTCAGAAGAAGACTTCAGGGCTCCATCTGGATCTCTGATTGACCTTGCCCGAAGAATTAGGGTTTTTCTGGTTTTGTAATAAGGGTTGACTTGGTCAACTCAATTTTAGTCTTGAGTCTGTATTTCCCTGCAATTTAAATTTTGTTGAGTCATGTTGACTCAGTACAAGTCCTAGTAGTGGTCTAGGTCTTCTCCAGGTTGGTGCTACTTTTTTTCAGTCAAGTCAAGGTCCAGGGTGCCACATTTTTTCTCCCAGGCCGAAGCAAGTGGGCGCCACACTCCCAGCCACACGCCAGAGTCTAGGAGGCGCCGCATCTCCATCCAGTGTCTTTGGTCCCTACACCACAAGAAGTAAGTTCCTTTTTTCTTGCACCACTTGGGAGAGAAATCCATCAAGATACCTCAATCCAAGGAGGAGCCAATTTCTTTCCAGATAAACCCAAGCCAGGATGGCAAGAATTTTTCTTGAAGAGAGGATCAAGGAGGTGCCCACAATGTTCCATAAAAATCCAAGTTATAAAAGGGAAGAGAGCATGTCTTGGGGAGGAATTCAAAGAGGTTCCCAAAAGTTTCCAAAAGTGTCAAATCCATGAAAGGAAGAAGCCTAAACTTGTGGAGCAAGACTAGGAGGTGTCCAAATGATTCAAACCATGAAGGGAAAATCCTTGATTCATGGAGAGATACTAGGAGACACCCCCATAACCTGCAATTTGGAGCTGATTTTCAAGTTTTCTTGGAGTTTTTGGGCTGCCCACTCATGGAAGGAGTCTTGGGAAGAGAATTTGATGCCTAAAGTGTGGGTTAGTCCTATTAGTCCCACATGGGAAATGTATAAATTTTATTTCTTTGTTATGTCTATATATTCAACTCTATGTAACTCTTGAATTTAATGATGAATGAAATCAATTTTTTGTGAGCAACTTTATGTTTCTCTCTTCCACACTTGTGTTCAGGTGTTGAGCTCCGTGAGGGAGTAAATCCGGGTTCCCTAGGAACCTTGAGGTGGTGTGAGATCTCCAACCCCAAAACCCTACCAAAATCCTAGGTTAGCCACTTCAATTCCAAACCCTAGCCGCCCATCATCTTCTTCACTCCACCAATCATCCAAACCCTAATCTACCTCATCATCTCACGGCCCCTCTCTTCCAAGTAGAGGCCGACCACTAGCATCCAGGTCCGGATCGGCTACTTCGAATACAGAGCAAATCCTAGAGGAAGCCAGATCAGCATCCAGGAGAATCAGGATTTCAGCAACATTAATTTTTCAAGTTCTTCTTATCTGGTAACTCCTCTCTTTGAGTATCTGGTTCCTTAACTTGTTCTTGTTTCCCAGATCCTGAGTTCAGGAGAAGCCAACTCTGCCAAAGGACCGGTATCGGAGGATCCATTATGAAGATATCCGAATCCGAGGATCCAACAATCTGCTCGAGAGAGTCCTTCCACCAAACTCTGTGAAGATCACTGCTTGGAACATATCCCTTCCCTTCTCTTTATTTCTATCCTGTTAAAAGTTCAGAGCGAAACACTAGGTCTGGGAGTTTCTCAACCCCCAGCGATCCTTTACTTCTGAACTACTCTGATAATCTAGTTTCTTTGAATTGTGCTGTCAATTATTATATAGTTTCTTTCAATTTAGTTTAACTTTCCTTTGAGTCAAAGCCGACTTCTGAAAATAAAAAAAAAAAAAAAAAATAGTCTTAATTTACTTCCGCATCGCATCATCTCTTTTGTTCTGCATCATTTTGGTATCCGAGCTCTGTCTATGGTTTCTGACTTGCTTGCATGTTTTGAGTGTCTCTCTTTTTACTTTGTCTGCTCGAAGTAGACTCCCCAGGATGTCTGGTCCTAGGAATGAAGTGAGGTGCAAGCCTCCTCTTCCCATTCCATGGGGTGTTCCTAGGGCGTGTAGGGGATCCGCTGGGTTACAACTTCGTAGCAGGAATTGTAAACGGGGGAAGCATTCTATTTTCAGTCTGTAACTTCCCTGTTGCAGGAATTGTTTCTCATTGCAGGTAACTCCAAATTGCATGATTTTTATTTTGCTGGAACCAGTGTAATTGAAACTATTTTACATAACTTTACTATAATTTATTGGTTTCTGTAAAATTTTTGAGAGTTAAATTACAGTAATTCTGTTTCTGTGTTTTTGCAATTCAAATTTTTTTTTTTTGATCATCTCCTAATTCATCTTAAGGGCAATTGAGCATCTAAGATAAGGGGAGGAGTTGATAACCTCTCCTTAGCCCAAAACCACCACCCATTCATTCGATCCTAAGCCTAATTTTAAAATTTATTAGACTTAATTTGCCCTAGTGGGCTAGGAACACCAAGTAGTCAGGTCCAGCCTAGGGTTTAGTCAGTTTGTCTGGTTACTCTGTGTGTGCTTTGTACTCAGTGTCTAGAATGGTGATTCAGGGACTACGTCCCGAAGGACTTGTGTGCTGGTCCGCCTACCTGGCCAATCACTGATTGGTGTCTAGGATTGGCAATTAGGGACCTAACACTCCCCTTACACCTGCCTGGCTGAGTCCCGAGTTACTACAGGCTAGCTTGCCACTCTTATTGGGCATCTAGTTTGGACTCTAGGTCTACTGAGCCAGTAGTCGCTTTAGTCTAGTCACATTCTGTGTGCTTGCTTGCATCATCATGTCCACCCGGAACGGAGTACCCTCCCAACCTGGTCAAATCCAACCTGATTTAGAGGCCATGGTTAGAACTCTTACCAAAAGTATGAACAAATTGAGTCAGGATATGAGTGCTACTGTTGCCCAGTTTAAGGAACAAGTCCATGAGGATCTTAGCCAGCTTAGGGATCGAGTCCAAGTACTTGGGGAACCTAGACATCAGAATTGGACTCCTGACCCAGATTATAATGTGCCTCAACCTCACCCACACCAAGAGCCTAGGAGGACCTTATACCATGATCCCGAGCATAATCCTAGGAAGCCTAACCATGATATCTATAGTGTGGATCGTGTCTTGAAAGGGATATGCCCTACAAGCCAATCTATGTTGTATCTCCCAAACCATTGTAATTGATAATTTTCTAAATAAAGGCATTATTTTTTATCATAAGCTGTTTTTTATATGATGAACCCCATAGATTAGGGCTATGATTTTAGGGTTATGATGAGATCATACCAGTGAGACATAAAGTCTTAAAACCTTAATCTAAAATATTCCTAGTCAAAGGAACCCTGAGTAGGGGATCAGGGTTTTCGGTAAGACTAGCACATCCCAAGTATACTGGAAAGGGTGACTGCTCTCACAGTCACTTGTGTATGACACTAATACTTGGATGTGGGTGCTCATTGGAGAATGAGTTCACTGATATGATCCAACTTGAGAACATCTAATGGAGTCTTAGCTACATGTCAATAGAAGGTTCTCATAGTCGGAGTGGTATAAGTAATTCTTTGACCTGAGACTGCCATAAGTACCTTATGTACATGAACCCATGCTATGGTTCAATCCTAATCTTGACACTGTGTCATGCACAGGATTGATACTGGGAATGGCGAATTGGATATGAAGGTAATGAGTAGGTCAACAAGGAATCGATCACTCTTAGTAAGAGGAGATTGCATCCAGCTAGTTAACAATCGGATGATGATTCAGGGAATCTTTGATCAAAGTAAAGATATTAGAGATGGTTTCTAATATCAAGATAATTGAATCATCAATATAAGATTGAGCTAGAAATAAATATAATATTGGATTTGACATATATCCATATCCATAGTTATATTTTGGGTGCAGGCTGATCGAAAGATTTAATTGTATGGTAACTCTCTACTGAAGGGTAATTTTGGTATTTCACCAGAATTTCCATATCTTCCAGGTCGACATGACACGTTGCTAGACGTCAATCTTGTCTTGTGGGTTGATCAAATTCAAAGATCATTTAGTAGGAAGAGTCCTAATTGATCAAATCGGGTAAGCCTGGTTTGACCTAAATCGATTAGAAAGAGTTCTAATCAAATTAGGTCAACTTGTATTCGAACCCACTGCTGGCTAGATGTGGAACCCAATGGGTCACACACATAAGAGGATTGATCAAGAGTTTAATTTAGAATTAAATCATCTTTGCAGGATAACACTCTAAAAGGTGTTGCAAACCCTAGCTTCTATTCGAATCAGATTCGAATTAGGGTTCCGGATTGGTTCAAATTGGGTTCTAATTGGATCTAATTAGACCTTAATTGAGTTAATTGGGATTATGGCTAACCCTATTGGCTAGCCATGTAACTAGGCTAGCCTCCCCACCCACCCCCTTTGCTTTTCCATGCCAAATGCCAAGAGTCCATGCACTTATGGACTCTTGGCGCGCCATTTGGAAGAGTCCTTGGTGCATGGACTCTTGGCACGCCCCACTTAATTCTCTGATGAATTAAGATGGGGCGGCCTCCTTTCTTAAGAAATAGCACCTCACATACCCCCCCTTTGATAGGAATCCAATGGCTGATGGGTTTTTAAGAAAGAAGAAAATCGCTGTCTCTTCCCGGGCGCTCGAAATAACATCTCTTCGGAGATGAAAAGTCGCGACCCCTTTCCTTTTAAAACACCGCGGTTCTTCCTTTAAGAAAAGCCATGGAATTTAATCTGCAAGACCGTGAGATGGGAGGATGGGGTGCGAGAAATAGGTAAGGGGCGTGAGACAAAGTGGAATGGTGTTTACGGAGAGTTGTGTTCTTTAAGAAGACATCTCTCTGTAATCTATTTAAACAACAGAGGTCTCGGGTGTTTGACTAATGTACGACAGAGGTTTTTATTTTTCTTTTCTTTCCAGGAAACTGATTCCTCCTTAGCTTGTTTAGGACACAGAGAGTTTCCCTTTTACAGAGTTCTCTTCTCTGTTGAAACTCAAGTCCAAAACAAGAGATAGGAAGAATATCTCGATCGGTAAAAGAAAAGAAATACTACTCTGTTACTATTTCCTTTTATATTAATACATTAGTGTCTTAAATCCTCCTCCTCCTTCAAGACAAGAGTTTTATTCTTAGGACAATGTCTTAAGAAAGGGAGAGGAAGAAGAAAGAAAGGAGGTAAGGAGCCCCAACCTTGGAGTTTTAAAGCCATAGTCCTCTTGAGTTCTAAGTTAAGAATTCAAGTGAAGGAATTTTGAAGAAGCTAGCATCTTGATCGATCATCTTGTGGATTACCATTGGAGGGTGGACATTTGGATGCCTGGTGAATTCAATCATCCCCTTCAACATTAAATTTTGTTGGAATTAGCGATTACAGGTTGGTACCCTAATTATAACAATATAAATTTGTATGTTATTATAAGTTTAATCCTGAATAAGGAGATCTTGGCTAAGGGATTATGGTGCAAATTTCATCATTTTGAAATTACACTTCCATTGCAGTGCACCGGATTCCCAATAGTGGTATCAGAGCCACCCTTATTACAGTTAAAACATATGAAAATTTTTATTTGTTTTTGGTGTAGTGTCGCATGTTAGGGTTTTAAACCCTTGAATGCTGATACACTTAGCATATTTTATAGGATGCATGTATGATAATATATGTTTTGGTGTATGCCACTAGTTAGGGTTTTTCACTCATACCCTAATTATTATAGAGATATGATTAGTTTTGAAGTCATCATACTGAAATAAGGTTGCCCTGGCATAATGGTGGATCCATTATGTGGTAAATGGTTGTCCTAGTATGATGTCACACTTAGCACATATTTGTTTATCAGAGTGATATGATTGTGATATGTTCTATAAGAATGTGCTGGCAATTTTATAAAGCCCTCCTCTTAAAATTATATTAAGTCATAGTATATTTAACTAATAAGCATCACTAGTCATGGTGAACAATTCATCATTCGGTGTCTAGAAAGGTGGTTCTGGGAAGGTAAAGAGAATTGTGATTTTAATTGGTTCCGTTGACTGACCTGGCCAATTTTTATTGGTGACTAGGAAAGCAACGGGGGGACTCCCACATCTCTTCCACTTGCCTGGCCGATTTGATTATATTTAAATCTTGACTAAAATGCTAAGTGTTAAAAAATATATATTGGCCTTCCTTCATGCTGGATCATTATTGTGTTATGAACCACATTAGGTTTGTTGTGTTATCTGCAAGACCTAATATGGTGATTGACATAATACTAGTCTAGTGCATAGATATGCTTACAGTATATTCAGTATAATGCTTTGTTGTGCTATCTGCAAGAGCATTATATTTGAGTACTGACTGTATTGAAATGAAAGGGTCTTGACTTAACTAGAACATTATGGTTTGTTGTGTTTTCTGCAAGACTAATAATGTTCTAGAGGCCAAGTTATTTTTGAGAATTATATGAGATATAATTGGAAGAGTTTCCTACCTTTGAGCTTATAAAAGATTTGTTGTGTTTTCTGCAAGATCTTTTATAAGTTATTAGGATCTCAATATCACTAAGAAAAACCGATCAGGGTTCTTCTCGATTATCATAGTGAGGGCTATGATTTTTGATAAAATATTGGGAGACATAATTAAATTGAAGACCTAATTTAATTATGTAAGTCATTTATGGTTGTTTGCTTATATATTATTCTTTATTAAATGTAGATAAATGGCATCTTCATTATCACTGCGAAGTATCTTAGATACCAACAAACTGACTGGTCCAAACTATGTAGACTGGTTAAGAAATTTAAAGATTGTACTGAGTTCAGAAAAACTTTCTTATATTCTTGATACCCCTAGTCTTAATCCACTAGGGGATGATGCCACACAGGAAGATATGGCCACATACAAAATGTGGCAGAATGACTCCCTCATTGTCAAGTGTATCATACTGGCCTATATGACCAATGAGTTACAGAGGCAGCATGAAAGCATGGATACTCAATCCATAATGCTCAATTTAAAAGAGCTTTATGGAGAACAAAGCAGAACTGCTAGATACGAAATATCTAAGCAGTTATTCCGTGTTAGGATGACAGAGGGAACATCCGTTCAGGATCATGTTCTGAAGGTAATTGACTTAATCACCAGATTGGGTCAATTAGGGTTATTATGGATGGGGAGCTGAATCAGGATTTAATCCTGCAATCACTCCCGGAGTCATTTTCTCAGTTTGTCTTGAATTATCACATGAACAAACTGAACACTTCCTTGCCTGAGCTGTTAAATATGTTAAAAATAGCTGAGAGCCACGTTAAGAAAGAAAAGGCTCCACTTCTTCTTGTTGATAAGACCAATAAGAAGAAATCAGGCAAAAAGGGTTTTAATAGGAGGCTAAACCCTAAGGGTGGCATCAACAAGAATAAGAAAGGAAAGAAGGCCTCAAAACAGTCAACCTGTTTCTTTTGCGGCAAAGCGGGACATTGGAAAACGAATTACAAGGCTTACCTTGCAACTGTGAAGCCTGGTGCGTCAGATGCACCAAAAGGTATGTATGAGATACATACTATATTGACATTAAATTCGTCTATATCAAATACTTGGGTATTGGATACCGCTTGTGGTTACCATATTTGCAAATCTTTGCAGGACCTCCACAAGCTTAAAGTATTGAAGGAAGGTGACTTCAATCTTTACGGTGCTGGTGGTGATATCATCCAAGCAGAAGCTATAGGGACCTATATTCTGAAGTTGCCTTCAGGGAAGATCTTGGAGTTAGAAAATGTTACTATATGCCAAAGATTATTAGGAACATTATATCTATTCCTTTGTTATTAAAACAAGGATATGTAATGGATGTAACGAGCACTGGTTGCTCGATAATGTTATCTAATAAAATTATTTGTTCTGGCATATTTAGAAATGGGCTCTTAACTCTTTCTTCCAATGATAGTGTTTTTCATGTCAATAATAAAAGAAAAAGAAAAGACTTTAATGATACTTTACTTTGGGATCATCGACTTGGTCATGTTAATGAGTCTAGGATAAGCAAGTTATAAGGAAAAATTCTTCGATCCTTATGAGTATGAATCATTTGGAACTTGCGAATCATGTCTCATGGGTAAGATGACCAAGACTCCATTTACCGGACATGGAGAAAGGTCAACTGAGTTATTAGGACTTATACATACTGATGTATGTGGTCCAATGACAACTCAGGCTAGAGGTGGATACTGATATTTTATCACTTTTACAAATGATTTATCTAGGTTCGGATGTGTGTATCTTATGAAACATAAATCTGAAGCCTTTAATAAATTTAAGGAGTATCAAAGTATAGTCGAAAAAAAACCGGGAAAAGTATTAAAGTTCTTCGTTCTGATCGAGGAGGAGAATACTTATCCATGGAATTTTTAGACTATCTTAAAGTTAATGAAATTCTTTGTGAATGGACCCCTCCTTATACACCACAGCTAAATGGTAGAGCTAAAAAGAGGAATTGTACCTTATTAGATATGGTATGATCCATGATGTGCTTCACAAATTTACCCATTTCCTTCTGGGGTCATGCCCTAGAAACTGCTGTTACATTCTGAATAAGGTACCTTCTAAATTGTTATTAGTACTCCATATGAAATTTGGAGTGGAAAAAAAAATGTATCTTAAATATTTTAAGGTATGGGGATGTCCAGCTTATGTTAAAAGAAGTTTTGGACATAAGTTGGAACCTAGAGTGGATAAGTGTCTATTTGTAGGATATCCTAGAGAGGGTAGAGGATATCTATTCTACCATCCTACTGAACAAAAGATTTTTGTCAGTAGGCATGCCACTTTTCTAGAAATGGAGTTCATTTTAGAAAAGGGCAATGGTAGAACTGTTGAACTTG
The DNA here is from genome assembly GCA_021397845.1 of Areca catechu. NCBI lineage: Eukaryota > Viridiplantae > Streptophyta > Magnoliopsida > Arecales > Arecaceae > Areca > Areca catechu. The sequence continues at coordinate 83,987,115 of CM038052.1, forward strand.
GAGAAGTACAAGAAACATAGATAGACAATTCTCAACCATTAGAACATATCGTTAGGACAGAACTAGAAAACAAAACTCCTCCCCGTAGGTCTAATAGAGTGCCACGGGCACCTGAGAGGTATGGGTTTATTATTGAAAATAATGAAGCCCAAGTCATTCAAATTGATGAACCTCTGACCTATACGGAAGCTATCTTGAGTAATGATTCTGATAGATGGCAAGAAGCCATGGAATCCGAAATAGACTCTATGTATGTAAACCAAGTATGGTCTTTGGTTGAAGCACCAGAGGGTGTTAATCCTATTGGTTGCAAATGGGTCTATAAGAAAAAGATTAGGGCTGATAGCCAAGTTGAAACCTATAAAGCCAGATTAGTAGCTAAAGGTTTTAGACAAAAATAGGGAATTGATTATGATGAAACATTCTCACCTGTTGCCATGCTCAAATCAGTTCAGATTTTACTTGCTATAGCAGCATACCACGATTATGAGATCTGGCAGATGGATGTGAAGACTGCATTCCTCAATGGTTTCTTTGAGGAAGAAGTCTACATGTCACAGCTAGAAGGTTTTATTTCAAAGAATAAACCTAATCAAGAATGCAAGCTAAAGAAATCCATTTATGGATTAAAGCAAGCTTCCAGGAGTTGGAACATCCGCTTTGATGAAACTATTAAAAGTTTTGGTTTTATCAAAAATGTGGATGAACCCTGTGTTTATAAGAAGACTAGTGGGAGTGCCATAGTCTTCTTGGTTCTATATGTAGATGACATACTCTTCATGGGAATGATATCCCAATGTTGCAATCAGTCAAGGTTTGGCTATCAAACCAGTTTTCCATGAAAGATTTGGGAGAAGCATCCTATATACTAGGTATTAAGATCTATAGAGAAAGATCTAAGAGGATGCTAGGTTTATCACAATCTAGGTACAATGACTTAGTACTGAAAAGATTCAGCATGGATGGAAGTAAAAGAGGTTATCTTCCTATGAGTCAAGGCATACATCTTTCCAAAAGGATGTCTCCTAAGACACCTGAAGAAAGAAATAGAATGAATTCTATGCCCTATGCTTCGGCAATAGGGTCCATAATGTATGCCATGTTATGTACCAGGCCTGATGTGGCATATGCTTTAGGCATTGTCAGTAGGTTTCAGGCTGATCCAGGAGAGGATCATTGGAAAGCAGTTAAAAATATTCTTAAGTACCTAAGAAGGACTAAGGAGTATATTTTTCTGTTTATGGTTGTTCTGATCATAAACTAGAAGCTTATTCTGATTCTAGTTTTTCAATCAGACCCTGATTGATAGCAAATCCAGTTCTGGTATAGTTTTACCCTAACTGGTAAAGCAGTAAGTTGGAAAAGTACCATCAACAGACTGTAGTTTTACTCACCCACAGAGGTAGAATACATAGCTGTTAGTGAAGCCGCCAAGGAAGCAGTCTGGATGAAGAAGTTCATCACAGAGTTGGGTGTTGTTCCTGAAATTGAAAACCCAGTGCCACTTATTGTGACAACACTGGGGCTGTTGCTCAAGCTAAGGAACCAAGAGCTCATCATAAGTCAAAGCACATTCTGAGACGCTTCTATCTCGTCCAAGAAATAGTAGAGAGACAAGATGTCTACATAAATAGAGTTGATACAAAGACAATGTAGCAGACCCGTTCACTAAGGCTCTACCACAGCGAGATTTGATCGCCACCTCGAGTGTATGGGATTAAGATTTAAAGGCGATTGGCTTTATTGCAAGTCAGAGATTGAAAGGGATATGCCCTACAAGCCAATCTATGTTGTAACTCCCAAACCATTGTAATTGACAATTTTCTAAATAAAGGCATTATTTTTCATCATACGCTGTTTTTTATATGATGAACCCCATAGATTAGGGCTATGACTTTAGGGTTATGATGAGATCATACTAGTGAGACCTAAAGTCTTAAAACCTTAATCTAAAATTCCTCCTAGAAACCCCTGAGTAGGGATCATGGTTTTCTGGTAAGACTAGCACATCCCAAGTATACTGGAAAGGGTGACTGCTCTCATAGTCACTTGTGTATGACACTAATACTGGGATATGGGTGCTCATTGGAGAATGAGTTCACCGATATGATCCAACTTGAGAACATCTAATGGAGTCTTAGCTACATGTCAATAGAAGGTTCTCATAGTGGGAGTGGTACAAGTAATGCTTTGACCTGAGACTGCCATAAGTACCTTATGTACATGAACCCATGCTTTGGTTCAATCCTAATCATGACACTGAGTCATGCACAGGATTGATACTGGGAATGGTGAATTGGATATGAAGGTAATGAGTAGGTCAACAAGGAATCGATCCCTTTTAGTAAGAGGAGATTGCATCCAGCTAGTTAATAATCGGATGATGATTCAGGAAATCTTTGATCAAAGTAAAGATATTAGAGATGGTTTCTAATATCAAGATAATTGAATCATCAATATAAGATTGAGCTAGAAATAAATATAATATTGGATTTGACATATATCCATATCCATAGTTATATTTTGGGTGCAGGCTGATCGAAAGATTTAATTGTACGGTAACTCTCTACTGAAGGGTAATTTTGGTATTTCACCAGAATTTCCATATCTTCCAAGTAGACATGACACATTGCTAGACGTCAATCTTGTCTTGTGGGTTGATCAAATTCAAAGATCATTTATTAGGAAGAGTCCTAATTGATCAAATCGGGTAAGCCCGGTTTGACCTAAATCGATTAGAAAGAGTTATAATCAAATAAGGTCAACTTGTATTCGAACCCACTATTGGCTAGATGTGGAATCCAATGGGTCACACACTTAAGAGGATTGATCAAGAGTTTATTTGGAATTAAATCATCTTCGCAGGATAACACTCTAGCAGGTGTTGCAAACCCTAGCTTCTATTTAAATTGGATTTGAATTAGGGTTCCGGATTGGTTCAATTGGGTTCTGATTGGATCTAATTAGACCCTAATTGAGTTAATTGGGATTATGGCTACCCTATTGGCAGCCATGTAACTAGGCTAGCCTCCCCACCCACCCCCTTTGCTTTTCCATGCCAAATGCCAAGAGTCCATGCGCTTATGGACTCTTGGCGCTCCATTGGAAGAGTCCATGGCGCATGGACTCTTGGCGCACCCCACTTAATTCTCCGATGAATTAAGATGGGGGGCTCCTTTCTTAAGAAATAGCGCATCACATACCCCCCCTTGGATAGGAATCCAATGGCTGATGGTTTTTAAGAAAGAAGAAAATCGCTGTCTCTTCCCGGGCGCGCGAAATAACATCTCTTCGGAGATGAAAAGTCGCGACCCGTTTCCCTTTAAAACATCATGGTTTTTCTTTTAGAAAGCGATGGGATTTAATCTGGAAGGCCATGAGATGGGAGGATGGGGCGTGAGAAATATGGAAGGGGTGTGAGACATAGTGGAATGGTGTTTACGGAGAGTTGTGTTCTTTTGAGAAGACATCTCTCTGTAATCTATTTAAACAACAGAGGTCTTGGGTGTTTGACTAATGTACGACAGAGGTTTTTATTTTCTTTTCTTTCCAGGAAAATGAATCCTTCTTAGCTTGTTTAGGACATAGAGAGTTTTCCTTTTACAGAGTTCTCTTCTCTATTGAAACTCAAGTCCAAACAAGAGATAGAAGAATCTCTCGATCGGTAAAAAAAAAGAAATACTACTCTGTTACTATTTCCTTTTATATTAAGACATTAGTGTCTTAAATCCTCCTCCTCCTTCAAGACAAGAGTTTTATTCTTAGGACAAGGTCTTAAGAAAGGGAGAGGAAGAAGAAAGAAAGGAAGTAAGGAGCCCCTACCCTGGAGTTTTAAAGCCATAGTCCTCTTGAGTTCTAGGATAAGAATTCAAGTGAAGGAATTTTGAAGAAGCTAGCATCTTGATCAATCATCTTGTGGATTACCATTAGAGGGTGGACATTTGGATGATTGGTGAATTCAATCAGCCCCTTCAACATCAAATTTTGTTGGAATTAGCGATTACAGGTTGGTACCCTAATTCTAACAATGTAAATTTGTATGTTTATTATATGTTTTAATCCCGAATAAGGAGATCTTAGCTAAGGGTTTATGGTGCAAATTTCATCATTTTGAAATTACACTTCCGCTGCGGTGCACCAGATTCCCAACATGTCTATGAGAGGTCCTTACAGTATTCTAGACCAGTCATTCAACAACCCAAGTCTTCTAGATCAAACCATTTAGATCCACACCCATGCCCAAGTAAGGTCTTTACTAGCTTGAAACCCAGTGTGACCCAGGTTCTTATATCGCAAGAATGTTGGTTTTGTGGAGAAAGAGACCGTAAATCTAGTCAGTGCCCATGCATAGGACTGGCTTGTGCACAGCTAAGTGGTAAGAATCCTAAGGATGACATTAATGAGGGAGAACTCAAGCCTACCAATGAGGAAGAAAGGTTAGGTATGACAAGCCCAGAATCAGTTGACCCGATTACCACTGACCCGAAACCCATTGAAGATGGCATCGAGGAAGTATATGATGTTGGCTTAAGTCTAGTTGATGAATATAAGGTCGAAGAACTTGAAGAATGCGACATCGATACTATTGGTTCCTTACCTGAGGAGACCTTGGAGAGCAACCAAGTGGTAGGACCTATTTCAGAAATTCAAGAGATTTGTGAGAATCAAGTTCCTTTAGTCAAATACCCCCAGGAAGAACTCATAGTGTTAGCCCGAGCTATCAGTTCGTACCCTCTAATGACAGTCATTCCCCAAGTACCAATTGAAGATCTTTGCACTGAACTATTTAAGTTTGCCCATCCTATGGTAGATCCTCTCCTTAGGATGACTGAATCAAGCCTCTTACAATTGGACCTTGTCCCATGCCCAGCCACTAAGTCTCTCTCCCGTAATCTCAGTTGAACATCCTTGTCTTGAGCGGATTGATTCACCCAGTCCTGCAGAAGTCCTCCTTATGGCCCCAGACCCCTTCCTTCGCATGATTGACCTACCCTTCTATAGAGTATACCTTTCCGCACCCATAGGTCAAATTTCAAGTCTTGAGGTCATCATCCATAGGCCCTTCCATGAATCATTCTCTAATCCATTTCTTGAGAAAGTGGATCATTATTTGCTTAGAGAACAAACCTTAACTGTTGCAATCACATGTCCTAGGCTACTCCCCGAACCATCTCTTGATCCATTCCTGGGAGTAGCAAACTTTTCCTTTCGTAAGGATGACCAGTTGACACTCATAGATCACCATTCAATCCTTCAGGTCACCACCTTAGTCAGCAGGTAATTCGAGACTCCATCTCATATTTTCTCCCTTTCTTTAGGACTTCCAATGCTTCTTACACCATCCAAGTATACTTTGTCGAAGTCTTTAGAGTGAACCACGTGTTAGAATCTATTAGGTTTGCCACCTACTTCTGGAAAACCTTATGGCACCTACTAGGCACCCATGATAAGTTTTCATGCTCTGCATGCCATCCTCCGACCCAAGGTCAAACCTAGAGAGCCTTAGTTTGTTTGGTTTAGACCTAGGGTTCCTTTGGAATAAAGTCCATTCTTTAGGAATGCGTCGTCAGTCTAGTTTAGTTTTTCTTGACCCTTTACTATGCTTTGGCTCAGATTTTGGTTTGATTGAGAGCACCAGGAATTGGGATTTGTATTTTGTCCAGGGCTGAAATTGCATTCAATGTTTCGATCAATAGGTCTATAGGCTAAAGTCCCTTTGAAATTGTTCATGGATACAAGCCTCACACACCACTTGATCTGATTTCACTATTAGCCCACACACACAAGTCTCTTGATGCACTTGCATAGTATGTAAAGGACTTGCATAAAGAAATTCTTGCCAAAATAACTTTAAGTAATGAAACTTATAAGAAGTTGGCTGATTCTCAAAGACGAGTCAAAACTTTTGTTGAGAGAGACTATGTAATGATTAGGTTAAGGCCTGAGCGGTTTTTTCCTTGAACCATTAGAAGTTACATGCTAAAGGAGCTGGACCATTTAGAGTAGTGAAGAGAGTAGGATCCAATGCCTATGTGCTCGAGTTGCCTCCAGAACTAGGCAATAGCTCTACTTTCAACATTACAGACTTAGTAGAGTATAGGGAGCCAGCTGTGATTCCTAGTAAGCCTTTGAAACCTAATCCTATTATTGAGAGTGATCCCGACCCTGTGTGTCCACCAACAAACTGGCCTGTGAGGAAAGAGCAGATTGAAAAGATCCTGGATGATCAGGTTATCTCTAATCGTAATCGAGGATACCAAAGATACCTGGTCCGCTGGCAAGGAAGGCCATATTCTGATGACTCTTGGATCTCCCGAGAAGAATAACAAGAATTGGACCCAGACCTCTTGGAGAGATACCAGAGCCAGCTTGATCCATACTCGACAGGGTCGAGTTCCTCCCACCCCGGAGAATTGGTGCGGGCACCAGACTCAGAAGAAGACTTTAGGGCTCCATCTGGATCTTTGATTGACCTTGCCCGAAGAATTAGGGTTTTTCTGGTTTTGTAATAAGGGTTGACTTGGTCAACTCAATTTTAGTCTTGAGTCTGTATTTCCCTGTAATTTAAATTTTGTTGAGTCATGTTGACTCAGTACAAGTCCTAGTAGTGGTCTAGGCCTTCTCCAGGTTGGTGCCACTTTTTTTTCAGTCAAGTCAAGGTCCAGGGTGCAACATTTTTTCTCCCAGGCCCAAGCAAGTGGGCGCCACACTCCCAGCCACACGCCAGAGTCCAGGAGGCGCCATATCTCCATCCAGTGTCTTTGGTCCCTACACCACAAGAAGTAAGTTCCTTTTTTCTTGCACCACTTGGGAGAGAAATCCATCAAGATACCTCAATCCAAGGAGGAGCCAATTTCTTTCCAGATAAACCAAAGCCAGGATGGCAAGAATTTTTCTTGAAGAGAGGATCAAGGATGTGCCCCACAATGTTCCATAAAAATCCAAGTTATAAAAGGGAAGAGAGCATGTCTTGGGGAGGAATTCAAGGAGGTTCCCAAAAGTTTCCAAAAGTGCCAAAACCATGAAAGGAAGAAGCCTAAACTTGTGGAGCAAGACTAGGAGGTGTCCAAATGAGCCAAACAATGAAGGGAAAATCCTTGATTCATGGAGAGATACTAGGAGAGACCCCCATAACCTGCCATTTGGAGCTAATTTTCAAGTTTTCTTGGAGTTTCTGGGCTGCCCACTCATGGAAGGAGTCATGGAAGAGAATTTGATGCCTAAAGTGTTGGTTAGTCCTATTAGCCCCACATGGAAAATGTATAAAATTTTATTTTTTGTTATGTATATATATTCAACTCTATGTAACTCTAGAATTTAATGATGAATGAAATCAATTTCTTTGTGAGAAACTTTGTGTTTTCTCTCTTCCGCACTTGTGTTCAGGTGTTGAGCTCCGTGAGGGAGTAAATCCGGGTTCCCTAGGAACCTTGAGAAGGTGTGAGATCTCCAACCCCAAAACCCTACCAAAACCCTAGGTTAGCCACTTCAATTCCAATCCCTAGCCGCCCATCATCTTCTTCATTCCACCAATCATCCAAACCCTAATCTACCTCATCATCTCATGCCCCCTCTCTTCCAAGTAGAGGCCGACCACCAACATCCAGGTCCAGATCGGCTACTTCGAATACATAGCAAATCCCAGAGGAAGTCAGATCAGCATCCAAGAGAATCAGGATTTCAGCAACATCAATTTTTTTCAAGTTCTTCTTATCTGGTAAATCCTTTCTTTGAGTATCTGGTTCCTTAAGTTGTTATTCTTCTTTCCCAGATCCTGAGTTCAGGAGAAGCCAACTCTGCCAAAGGGCCGGTATTGGAGGATCCATTACGAAGATATCCAAATCTGAGGATCCATCGATCTGCTCGAGAGAGTCCTTCAACCAAACTCTGTGAAGATCACTGCCTGGTACATAACCCTTCCCTTCTCTTTATTTCTGTCCTGTTGAAAGTTCAGAGCGAAACCCTAGGTCTGGGAGTTTCTCAACCCCCAGCAATCCTTTACTTATGAACTACTCTGATAATCTAGTTTCTTTGAATTGTGCTTTCAATTATTATATAGTTTCTTTCAATTTAGTTTAACTTTCCTTTGAGTCAAAGCCGACTTCTGAAAATATATATAAAAAAAAATAAATACATTAATTTAATTTACTTCTGCATCGCATCATCTTTTTTGTTCTGCATCAATTTTGGTATCAGAGCTTTCGTTCTGCATCACTTATCTTATGATATTGTCGCCCTTAAATTGATTATGTATATGATGGCATACACTTGACCTAATGAAATGTATTCAAGTTCTTTTTTTTGTGTTTCCATGTATACTAGCAGAAATATAAGATGCTGAAATAAAGTAATATGAACCTAACATGCAAGATTAGACTATGTAGAAATGAAAGCATGATGAAATGAACTTGCTGAAAATTCAGAGCAAAATTGTTCTCAAATACTAATCAGGCATGAAGAAAATTTACAGATTGAAATAAAATCTAAAAAAATTCTAAAAAATAATATCAGTGGTGCAGAGTCCAGCAAAATAAAAATAGCAAATTTGGAGATTCTTATAGGCAGAAATAACTGAAATGACAGACTATGTATTGGATTGAAAAATGTAGAATTTTAAAGATGCTGAAATCTAATGATGCAAAACTTTTCTTTAGGATCTAAAATCTATCTCCCTGTTTTCCCCTTCAAGGGTCAATCACATCAATACCCCTACATGCCATAGGAAATCCCCTTTGAATGGGATGTGAGGGTCTTGCAGCCCTACTTTTTCCTATGATCGGATGGCCATGGAGAAGCACCCGATCCGAGTACTTAAAAAGAACTAAGTCCTAATCGTGCTTTGATACCAAATGATGCAGGATAAAGCTCTAAAAACAAAAATGATGCGGGATGAAGCTCTGATACCAGAAATGATGCGGGACTACTATGCTGAGATGGATGAGATGCTTACAACTGATTTTTTTTTTTGTTATTTTATGTTTTTAATAGATTTACTGATTCTCGAAAGTAAAGTGAAGAATAGAACAAGTGATTGTGTAAGAACAAGAAACTTCTAGCATGCAAGCTTAGCCCCTAAATAATGATGAAGAGAGGATCCCAGGATTGAGAACCCCATAAGAGTTAGCTCTAGATCAATACCTACTTAGTTGACTAGGGAGTGCAAACCTTGAAGATTCTGATGCGCCCGATGCCGAGTTCGCTCAAACTCGTGGATGCGGCCTAGAGGATCAAGCCTTCGACACTGCAGATTCGTCAACTTTTCGTCCGATGGTTTTGAAGGCAAGGGAGATCAAATCCTTTGTCCGTGGCACTTGGAGGACTTGTGAGCAACCAAGTAAAGGATTAGAAATAGCTAGTAGGGGTATAAGAATGAAGGAAGTGTTTGGAAAGGAGTCAAAGATGGTGATCAAGGAGGGCTCTTTTTATTGGGCATCTAGGTGGATCATCCAGGTGGCGTCACAACATGAAGATGGAATGGTGGCTTTTGAAGGGGGATGGTAACTCAAGGCCTCTTACCCGTTAATGCCCCGAAGGACAAAGGCACTGTCTCATAGAGTTTCTAGTCTAAGAAGACAAGGGCTAATGGAAGAAGAACTTCTCACTTTTTCATTCATCAAAAATTAGTTCCTTACAAGAGGAGTAGGGCCCTTTATATAGGCTCCTAAGACCCATTCAAATTTCAAAAGAAAAGGTTATAAGCCATCATCAAGAGGTGCCTAAAAATCTGAATTTGACTCTTGAAATCTTCCTTTGGCCGGTCATGATTTGGTGGACAGTTTGATTCACGGAGGGATGAGAGGAGGTTGTACCCATTCAAATTTTAAAACTCCTTTCGTGTGTCTTGGCTAACCATGGTTCTTTGAGAAAAAAGCTTGATGTGGGGGAAGTTGTCTTCAAGGATCAAGGGATGCTCCATTGACCTTAGAATATTTCCTTGGCCGACCATGATTCTTTGGAAAAGGGCTTGATGTGGGGTAGTGAAGAAATGATCTTGTCCACATGGATCATGGGATGTTTAGTTGACTTTAGGATCCTCCCTTGGTCGGCCATGCTTTTATGGAGAGAGGCTTGATATGGGGAGGGAAGGGAGGAAGTTGTTGGCTTGGATCAATGGGAGGCTTGATAGGGGCGTCCACATGGCAATGACTTTAGAGTTTCCCTCTTGCCTTGGCCGCCCAACATGACTTGATGATGTGGTGCTTCCTCATGCCACATGACACATATGAAGTGGCGCTCCATGAATTGAAGTTGTGCTTCTACTTGGCATAGGGAGATTGCTTGAACCATCAAGAACTGGACTTGACTTGAATGCTCACCAAGCTTGAGCTTGAAAGAAAATGCGGGTTGCAAGTGCCTACACATGTAACAGTATAGGGAGCAGGTATATATTTTAAAATAATTTTAAAACAACAGCGGAAGCAACCTACACCGCACAGGATCTAACATATTCAAGATGCATGTACAGGCATAACAAGGCATGAAATGGGCATGTAATATTTATAAACTATTTGGTAAAGCAAGATCTAGGCATGCATGATAATTAAAAACACAAATTTTATCTTATTCCTGCTTGGAATAAAACAGGGATAATGCTGGAATAGCTGGAATATCTGGAAAACTTTATTTCTGTCTTCTTCTTCCAGCAACCTTTTGAAACATTCTTCACGTCTTTTCCAAAAGTAGCGAAGCCCAAACCAAAAATGGGAATCCTTCGGTCTCTTCTTCTACAACAACTGTAAGGTAACCTCTTGCTTCAATGGAGAGGAAAATACATCAATCTTCCAACAATTTTGAAGTCCTTTATCTCTTCTCCAAGAGCAGCAGCATAATTTCTGCAACCAAAAATAGGACAAACAAAAACCAGCAGCAATGGTGATTGATTCGGCTCATAGGTGCTCAAGGGAATACCCTCTAGAGGGGGGACATGCCTGGGCCTCCTTTGATCCAACTTCTTGCACGATCCCTGTCGCTGGAAAACTTTGAAACAGTGAGAGGGAAGAAGAAGAACAGAATGCTCTATTCTGAAATTGTTCTCCAAAACCAATGTTTCTTCCACCGATTGAGCACAAAAAACAACAAGGAATCAATGATGTTATTCTCTCCCAATCTCTCAACTAAACACAGGCCCAAAAATACTGATTCAAGGAATGATGAAAAGCTCTCAAAGGAAGAAAACTATCAACATTTTTCAGCCTATCTTAAGGAAGAATTCCCCAACATTTTTCCAGCACCCAGAATTTTTATAGCAGCGAGAACAAATGAAGACGGTGATTTTGGGAGTTGAGAAGACTTGCTGGGAATACAAAAGGCTAGCAGGTTTTTGGAACGAATCAAATTTGTTGCAACCAAGCAATTAAGAACCATTTATGGTGGATTAATTCAGCCAAAAATCGAGCAAAAGGAGAAGAGGAAAAGTCACCTTTAATTTCCTGTTCGCCCAAGCCTAAATCACCATGTAGATAGGTTCAAACTGGTTCATAACTGGTTCAAAAAATTCCAAACTGGTTCTAAACAGGTTCACTATTCAATTAGATCAAAATCAAATTGATAAAAGGCTTGGTCAAGTCTTGGTCACCTAGAAACAATTCCCGGTGGACCCAAAAAATTCTAATCGACCCAAAATCGGGTCAGTTGAAAGTGTGCTCAATCAAACCGTTATCGAAATGATTTCCAATCGTAAATCGATACTTGGATCAAGGAGAAATCTTCTATGTTGTATGACCTCATAGTTTCGAACCTAGGTGGTAGCATTGGAATAATTCCAGTACCAACACAAGATACCATCTATCAATAGGTCCTGGCATCTAGATAGGTCAAAGATGCAAGAGCAATCAATCGAACCTCTTGCATACCATTACTGTATAATTCATTTGTTTGACCTCCAATGCTCAGGATGACACAAGGTTAAACTGCCAACCCTAGCTGAGTCAATCCACAACATGACTCAACCTTGCAAGTCTAGTGACTCCTCACTAGGATTACCCTGGCCGAGGATTTGCTAAATTGAGATACTATGAGGCATTCAATCCAAACTATTTGGACATGTCATTCCATCTTGGTCCAACACTGCTCCACAAGTACTTGCTTGTACCCATAAACCTTCCATCACTGGATTAGAAATCCGGGTAGTTTGGCACCAAAGCATAGGGAGTTGCTCGCAAGCTACCATGGTGACCTCAGGTCGGAGGGACACATATACCCATATCCAAACGTGAGTATCCCTTTGGCAGAAAGGGGCTACACGGAGTCACGTTCAATGAGATATCATATATCCCAATTGCAGATCACATCAGTATCACCACAATCCTTTGGTCAAGAGGACAACCAAATGATGTGAACCACTATAACCTATACTTGATACATTGTCGTCCAACACAATGTATCCTTTGGTCATGAACCTGGTTTAAGGACCACTCGATATATCCTTTCTATATCGAAGTCAGTGTAGTCCTAATGACTTCATCACATCAAAAAGAGTTCATTACAGGGAAAAGACAGAATGTGATGAGCTACCAAAATAATATTTATTAATTCATACAAAAAATACAATACTCAGCTCAACCGCCTACAACCTTGGAGATTGGCTTTGGGACATAATTTCCAACAACTCCTACTTGTACCAAAGCCAATTAGAACATTATCTAATATCCATTTCCCTTTTACAAAAGTCGAACTCTTTTATTTTGAGGGCTTTAGTAAAAATGTCAGCATTTTCTTTTCCATCAATCTTAATAAGATTAATGTCACCTCGTTCTACGATCTCTCGTACGAGGTGGTAGTGTCGCAGAATATGCTTAGTGCGGCGATGAGCTTTCAGCTCCTTAGCTTGAGCAATGGCTACAGTGCTGTCACAGTACACTAGAACAGGACCATCTAGGGAAGTTGCCACCCCTAGCTCTCCAAGGAACTTCCGCAACCACACGGCTTCCTTCGCTGCATCTGATGCTGCAAGGTACTCTGCCTCGCATACCGATTCTGCACAGTCGACTGCTTGGAACTTTTCTAACATATCACTCCTTCATTCGGGTAAAAATAAACCCTGACACCCCTCTCCTATCATCTCTGTCTGACAGGGAAATAGAGTCAGTATACCCCACAAGTTTCAAGTTAGATTCTCCATAAATCAGCCATTGGTCTTTAGTATTCTCAAATATTTCAGGATGGACTTAACCACCTTCCAATGCACCTCACCTGGGTCAGACTGGTATCTACTCATTACTCCTAGTGGGTATGCCACATCTGGTCTAGTCATGTCATAGCATACATGATAGAGCCTACTGCAAACGCATAGGTACTCTACTCACGCGCTCTCTTTCCCAAGGAGTTGTCGCATAATTCTTCCTAGATATAGTAATTCCAGAACCTATTTGAAGATAGCCTTTCTTAGAACTTTTAATGCTGAATCGTTTCAGCACGGTATCAATGTACGTAACTGGGATAATCCCAGAAGCCTCTTAAAACTATCTCTATAGATTTTCATATGCAGTATGTAAGAAGCTTCACCCAAGTCCTTCATGGAGAACTGAGATGATAACCAGACCTTTATTCCTTGTAATGCTGCAACGTCATTCCCGATTAAGAGAATGTCATCAACATACAGTACCAGGAATACAATCATAGAACCATTAACCCACTTATAGATGCACGGTTCATCTCCATTCCTAATGAAGCCATACGATTGATACACATATCAAACCGTAAGTTCCAACTTCGAGATGCTTGCTTGAGTCCATAATTGAACCTCTACAACTTGCATACTTTTGACTCTTTGAGGATGTGAACCCTTCATGATGTATTATATACACCTCCTTTTCCGCTCCCCATTTAAGAAAGTAGTTCGGACATCCATCTACCAGATCTCATAATCAAAATATGCTGCTAAAGCAAGCATGATCCGAATGGACTTGAGCATTGCCATAGGGGAGAAATTCTCGTCATAATCGATACTATATCATTGACGATACCCCTTGGCAACCAGACAGGATTTATAGGTCTCCACCTTTCCCATCTACGCCCCTTTTTCTCTTGAAGATCCACTTGCACCCGATGGTTTTATCCCTTTAGGTGGATCAACCAATGTCCATACATTGTTGATCTCCATGGATTCAATTTCAGATCGCATGGCTCCAAGCCATGCCTTAGAGTCAAATCTCTGAAGAGCATCCAAATAGGTGATCGGATCCTCATTATTCTCATCGAGCTTAATGGGATCGTCATCCAGACCAAGAAACCATAGTATCTGTCTGGCTAACGCGGTACTCTACCGGATCTCCTAATAATGGGTTCTGGTGTGATCCAATCACAGCAGGTTCTATGATGTCCTTAGAGTGTGCAGGTTCTTCTACTAGCTAAACTTTACCAAGTTCAATCTTAGAGACTACAGTCCCTTCTCTAAGGAACTCTTTTTCCAAAAAATAGCCCTAAGAGCGCCGAACACTTTCTTTTCATCCACAGTAGAAAAAATACCCTTTGGTTTTCTTAGGGTAACCAATAAACAGGCACCAGTCAGACCTAGGACCAATTTTATCTGAGTCTAAACACTTTACGTAAGCTGGACAACTCCAGACCCGAAGGTGTGAGATTGAGGGCTTATGTCTAGTCCATATATCATATGGAGTGGAGACAACAGACTTACTCGGAACATTATTTAACAAGTGATAAGCTGTCTCAAGTGCATATCCCCAAAAGGATAGCGGTAGAGTTGCAAAAGCCCATCACAGATCAAACCATGTCCAATATGGTTTGATTCCTCCTTTCAGACACACCATTCAACTGTGGTGCTCCTAGATGTGTCCACTGAGAGAGAATCCCATTATCCTCAAGGTATGTCAAAAAATCAACAGATAGGTATTCACCACCTCAATCAGATCGAAGGGTTTTAATATTTTTCAATTTGTTTCTCTACTTCATTATGATATTGTTTGATCATTTCAAATGACACAGATTTATGTCTCATCAAAAAGACAAACCAAACCTCGAAAGTCATTTGTAAACGTAATGAAATATCTTTATCCACCTCTGGCACTAACTATCATGGGTTCGCATATATCAGTATATATGAGACTCAGAAGTTCTGTAGCTCGTTTACCTTTTTCAGTAAAGGATGACTTGGTCATTTTACCAAGTAAATAGGATTCACAAGTAGGCAGTGATTCAAAATCACTGACCTTGAGGAGGCCTTCTTCATTCATCTTGTTTATCCTATTTTGGTTTACATGACCTAGCCTACAATGCCAAAGATACAGATCACTAACATTTTCTAACCTTGGGCGTTTGCTAGATGGTACATTACACTAACTTGCTGTGATAGTACATAAATGCCATTATTCAACTTAGCTTTCATTATCACAGAGTTATTCAAAATAATTTGGCAAATATCTCCTTTATTGATAGTTCAAAACCACAATTGGCTAAAAGGCCTACAGAGATTATGCACATAATGAAACTAGGACAAAAATGATAGTCGACTAACTCGACAGTACAAGACTCAAAGACAAGACTTAGAACTCCGATCGCTAGTACTAGAACATGATTTCTATTTCCAACGCTCAGGAACTGTTCCCCATCGTCGAATATCTTGCTAACTTGCAATCCCTGTAATGAATTACAAATATGAATAGGACTACCGGTATCCAATACCCAGTTAGCAGTATCATAAATAAAGAAATTACAAGGTTTTATCTTATAAATTCCTTGTCCAGCATTCTGCTGCTTTCCCTTCCTTGGTCTATTTGCATCTCTGTGGATGCTTGGTAAAAAGGACAGTTCCTCTTCAAGTGTCCCCACTTCTTGCAGTAGAAGCACTCTGCAGTAGATTGGTCAGCTTTCACTTTCCTGGTTTGACTCGGGCTAGGAAGATGCAGCACCTTCTTCCCTTACTTTTATTCTTTCCTTTCTTAAAGGGACGACGACCTCTAGAACCTCCCACTAAACTCACCACCCCTTGTTCAGTTGGTGGTCTTTCTCGTAAGTCTACAGTAATCCAATCAAACCATGGTAATTGACTGCAGGCTTGTTTATTCTGTAATGATCGAGAAAGTCATGATAGGAGGAGGGCAGAGAATTCAAGATCGCAACCTTGCTTAGCTACTCGTGCAAGAGACATTTGAGCTTGCCAAGCTGTTCTATCAGCTCGATCATGTACAATACATGATGAATGATAGAACCACCATTCGGCATCTTGGCATTGTAGATGGTACAAGATACTTTATAACGCTCTACATCTTTCGGTGTGCCGAAAGATTCCTTTAACTTTTGAAGGATCTCATCAGGTTAGGCCTCCTCGAACATGTGACTGAACTCGTCGTTC
Source organism: Areca catechu (assembly GCA_021397845.1). Taxonomy (NCBI): domain Eukaryota; kingdom Viridiplantae; phylum Streptophyta; class Magnoliopsida; order Arecales; family Arecaceae; genus Areca; species Areca catechu. Next base: position 84,003,424 of record CM038052.1, read on the forward strand.
ATTACTGCTAGCATAATGCATCGGATAGTAGTCCGATCAGAAACCAACTTCTGATAAGTGTTTATAACCGAACTCCAAGCATTAGCAAAGGAAATTTCAGGTGCCAGATCCATTATCACATAAAGGATCTGTTCATGATACAAAATAATCTTCAACTTTCGATACCAGCTATCGAAGTTATGACCCTTCAACTTCTCGTTATCGAGATGTGACCGGAGTGAAAGATTTGAAGTCATCTGAAAGGAAAAACAAGACCATATTAGAGTATGAATTAATCAATTAACCAACAGACTTGGACTTTAGTCTAAAGGTCTCTCCCACTACTTTTTAGATTGGGAGCCTCTGACTCCAATCCGTGAAATCACAATTTCATAATGGGTACTAAAATCCAATAGACCACGTATGAGCCCGACTATGGCCAGCTCATCCATACACACCTAAAGGTAGGTTCACTAACCAATTGCTTCCCTAAGCAACTTCCAGTAATTATTTTGTCTTAGAGAGCACCCCAATCGACCTAGGGGCCTCCTATTGCGGGTCTCTGGTTAGGTCCAACCATTAACATGATAAATCCAATACTTCCAACCAACAAATAACCAAGCCCGACTATGGCCGGCTCACCTGATCACCGTTTGGAAGGTTGCACTGAACCATCATCGATGAGAGAGCAATTCTAGTAACTAGATGCACACCCGTTCTATGGAACTGTCGATGAACACCAAGTTAAGGACACATTACTAACTTACTTAATGGGAGGCTAAAAAAACCATCAACTTGTTGATTTAATCTTTTTCAAGACCTAATAATTTTAGAGAATTTTAGGTTTTGACAAATGAAAAAGAGAAGAACATGGATCATCCTCCCAATGAATGAATCAGTTTTCAGGAGGGTTGAAACAATTCAACAATTGATCCATGGGCACCTACCGATCAGTCAGACTGATCAACCTGGGTGACATGGGTTATCTCGAATCAATGAACTTTTCTAATCAGTTCTGGTTGACACGACTGGCCAAGTAAGTGAGATCATGGGTGAGTATCCACCATTAACCATCTTTCTGGACACCAACCAAGTTAGCCTGGAAATAGGTAGCCTCATGCAACCATGATCATAATGCCAAACCTACCTCGACACTACTGGTTTACCAGACTCTATCAGACTAGCCTAAAGACTCGGGCTTCCACGGAGCCACTAATTAGATCCATTTTAGATGAATGGACTAACTTATCTAACTATTAGATAGTTCAAAAGAAGGACCTTAATCAACTTTTGATTAGTCTTTTTATTATCCAATTCAACTAAACATAGGTCTAACCCAAAATATGGATCCAATTAGGCAGCTAACCCAATTAACCCAATTGGCTTATTTAAATGACATTAGGTTTCATAAACCCTAAGATAACTTGTTATTTAATTTAATCATACAATTCAAAATTATTTGAATATAAGCCAATAATTTAATTAAAACATTTTAATTAAAACATATAAAACTCCTTTTACATATCATTCATGCATCATATCTAGTTTTATGCATTTATAAATATTACATTACCAAAAAACAAATTTATAAGTCATGCCAAAAATGTATCTGAATTAAAACAATTTTAATTCCTTTGATTTCCTTAACGGATCCTTCTGAAGATGCCAACACAGATGAACCACATCGTGCCAAAGACACAAGATCATGGTGAAGGGCTCAACTAGGTTCCTAAAAGTACTCTCTAATCATTACTCATGATTAAGATATAGATACATCTCTAAGATTAAACATTTTAATCAATTATACATGCAATCAAGATATGTTACACCTAAACTTTGTTCTGATACCACTAAAAGAAAATGTGGGCTGCAAGTGCCTACAATAAGTATGGAACAGTTACAGGGAGCAGGTATGTATTTTAAAATAATTTTAAAATAACAGTAAAAATAACCTAGTCCGCACAAGATCTAACATATTCAAGATGCATGTACAGGCATAACAAGGCATGAAATGGGTAAGTAATATTTATAAACTATTTGGTAAAGCTAGATCTAGGCATGCATGAGAATTAAAAACATAAATTTTACCTTATTCCTGCTTGGAATAAAATAGGAATAATGCTGGAATAGCTTGAATATCACGAATAACTTTATTCCTGTCTTCTTCTTCCAGCAACCTTTTGAAACGTTCTTCACGTCTTCTCCAAAAGCAGCAAAGCCCAAACCAAAAATGGGAATCTTTTGGTCTCTTCTGCAACAACAGCAAGGTAACCTCTTGCTTCAATGGAGAGGGAAATGCATCAATCTTCCAACAATTTTGAAGTCCATTATCTCTTCTCCAAGAGCAGCAGTAGAATTTCTACAACCAAAAATAGGACAAAGAAAAACAAGTAGCAATGGTGATTGATTCGGCTCACAGGTGCTCAAGGGAACGCCCTTTAGAGGTGGGACATGCCTGGGCCTCCTTTGATCCGGTTTCTCGCACGATGCTTGTTGCCGAAAAACTTTGAAATGGTGAGAGGGAAGAAGAAGAATAGAATGCTCTGTTCTAAAATTATTTTCTCCGAAACCAATGTTTCTTCCATCGATTGAGCACAAAAAGCAACAGGGAATCAATGATGTTATTCTCTCCTAATCTCTTAACTAAACCCAGGCCCACAAACACTGATTCAAGGAAAGATGGAAAGCTCTTAAAGGAAGAAAACTATCAATGTTTTTCAGCCTATATTTAAAGAAGAATTCCCCAACATTTTTCCAGCGCCCGGAATTTTTATAGCAGCGAGAACAAATGAAGACGGTGATTTTTGGGAGTTGAGAAGACTTGCTTGGAATACAAAAGACTAGCAGGTTTTTGAAACGAATCAAATTCATTGCAACTAAGCAATCAAGAACCATTTAATGGTGGATTAATTCAGCCAAAAATCAAGTGAAAGGAGAAGAGGAAATGTCACCTTGAATTCCCTATTCGCCCAAGCCTAAATCACCGTGTAGATAGGTTCAAACCGATTCATAACTGGTTCAAAAAATTCCAAACCGGTTCTAAACGGTTCACTATTCAATTAGATTAAAATTTGATTGATAAAAGGCTTGGTCAAGTCCCGGTCACCCTGAAACAATTATCGGTGGACCCGAAAAAATTCTGATCAACCCAAAACTGGGTCAGTTCAAAGTGTTCTCAATCAAACCGTTACCAAAATGATTCCCAATCATAAATTGGTACTTGGATCAGGGAGAAATTTTTTATGATGTGTTACCTCATAGGTTCGTACCTAGGCGGTAGCACTGAAACAATTCCAATACTAGTATAAGATACCATCTAGCAATGGATCCCGGTGTCCGGATATGTCAAAGATGCAAGAGCAATCAATCGAACCTCTAGCATACAGTTATCATATAATTCATCTCTTTGACCTCCAATGCTCAGTATGACCTAGGGTTAGACTACCAAACCTAGCTGAGACAATCCATAACATGACTCAACCTTGCATGTCCAGTGACTCCTCACTAGGACTACCCCGACCGAGGATTTGCTAAATTGAGAAACTGTGAGACATTCAATCCAAACTATTTGGACAAGTCAATTCCATCTTGGTCCATCACTACTCCACAAGTACTTGCATGTACCCAGAAACATTCCATCACTGGATTAGAAATCCGGGTAGTCCGGCACCAAAGCACAGGGAGTTGCTTGCAAGCGATCATGATGACCTCAGGTCGGAGGGACACATATACCCATATCCAATCGTGTATATCCCTTTGGCAGAAAGGGGCTACATGGAGTCACGTTCAATGAGATATCATATATCCCACTTGTAGATCACATCAGTGTCACCACACTCCTTTGGTTAAGAGGACAACCAAACGATGTGAACCACAACAACCTGCACTTGATACATTGCCATCCAGCATAACGTATCCTTTGGTCGTGAACCTCGTTTAAGGACAACTCCATATATCCTCTCTATATCAAAGTCAGTGTAGTCCTAAGAACTTCATCAAATGAAAAGAGTTCATTATAGGGAAAAGACAGAATGTAATGAACTACCAAAATAATATTTATTAATTCATACAAAGAGTATAATACTCAGCTCAACCGCCTATAACCTAGGCGATTGGCTTTGGGACACAATTCCCAATAGAGCCCAACCTCAAGAAGACATGAGCTTGAACCAATTCAGCTAACTACAGGACCAATTAACCCAGCTTGACCAAATTGGCCAAGGTACATGACTAGAACAACAAAAAAAAAATTAAAACTAAAAACATGACTCAAAAAAATAAAATGCTCAGGCCTGAAGCCTTATTATAGGACCCAACAAAGTAAAAACACTAATCTGATATTCACAGAGAGTTGAGGAGCCTCTATCTGATCCCGGTGCCCACACCATGTCCTAAAAGCCTTTGACTAGGACAAATGATTCAACTCCAAAAAGCCTTTGGTCAGGACAAAAAGATTCATCTTTTAAAAGTCTTTAACTAGGATAAAAAGATTCAATGCCCGAAAGCCTTTGACGGGGCCAGCATTGGAAAGCCTTTGGCCTATTGCTTAACTTTCAAAAGCCTTTGACCGGGACAAAAAGATTCAATGCTTGAAAGCTTTTGGCCAGGCCAGCATTGGAAAGCCTTTGGCCTAATATTTAATGCCCGAAAGTGTTTGCTCAGGCCAGTATTGGAACATCTTTGGCCTAATGCTCAACTCTCGAAAGCCTTTGATCGAAATAAAAAGATTCAGCTCCCGAAAGCCTTTGACCATGATAAAAAGATTCAACTCCTAAAAGCATTTAGTTAAGATAAAAAATTCAATGGCCGAAAGGCTTTGATTGAGCCAGCATTAGAAAGCCTTTGACCTGATACTCAACTCCTGTAAGCCTTTGGCCGAGACAAAAAGATTCAACACCCGAAAGCCTTCGGTCGGGCTAGCATTGGAAAGCCTTTGGTCAGGACAAAAGGATTCAACTCTCAAAAGCCTTGGCTGGGATAAAAAGATTCAGCTTACGAACACCTTTGGCCATAAAAAAGGTTTAATGCCTGGAAAGCCTTTGGTAGGACCAGTATTGGAATTTTGCGATCAAACGTCCATCACTCCAACATGACCTTTGCTCGAGAATGATGTTAATACGGATAAATCAATGACCAAATCAAGGGAATACCAACATGCTTAACTTCCTAGATTAAGGCTGAGTTGAATCATTTCAAGCCCCATAGTAAGAAGTCCCCAGACCAGTGGACATCTGGTATGAAACAACTCATCCTTAACAAAGTTTACCTATGTCATAGTACGAGCCGTTGTCTGAAGGTGGATGGGGTGTTATGTCTTACCGAAGAGGTCGCACCAAGTTCGCAGCAACAACCATAGCTTCGGCCCTTACTAGTAGCTGGTAATTTTTTTTATTCAACATTGAACATGGCACATGAAAGTATTTATAACTATGCATACCGAACCACCCTACTTAGCCAAAAATTAAACCATTTCATTGATAATCCAAGAAAAGGAACCTGAAGGTTTTACAAATATGACCATCTTCATAAAATAAGCCAGTGAGATTTATATCAGTATGAAGAAAATGAAAAAACATGCTTTAGGCAAAGAGAAGTTGACGATTCTTCGGTCTTGATTACTTCTGCTCTGGGTGTTGGTGCACCTTCAGGGGAGCCTCATTGTCTAACTCAACCTTATACAAAAATCCAAGTTGAGGTTCAAGTAGAGCTTAAGGATCCTCCTTCTGGTGTCCTTCATGCCCTCAACGAAAACAAGCTAGGCAAAAAGCATTCTCTACTAGTGGCATTCTTCAGAAATGTTGACTTTGGCTCCTTAGTTTTGATGATTAACAAAAGGTTGAGTATATGTTTGGCCTAATGTTTCATCTCAAGATAAAGTTTCAGGACTTAGGTTATTCAAAAGAGTATCAAGAGTACAATGATGAAACTAAGTTTGCATGATTTGGAAAAGAGCTCTTCTACCTTGGACAAGATCAAATTTCTTATATTGGACCTTCCTGTTAAGAATAATCAACAAAGAAACAAAGGCTTAGAGAAACTCAAGCATGGCACGCACATCTCTAAGAGTTTCAGAAAATTTCAGATCAGAGGTCGACCACCAGAGGTCGACACCTTGTCAAAGGTCGACCACCAGAGGTCGACTCATGAAGAGAAGAAAAGTTCAGCATGGCCGGCACGGCAAAATCTCAGTGGCACGCTCCAGAGGTCGACCACCAGAGGTCAACACCTGTCCAGAGGTCGACACCAGAGGTCGACTCATAGCCTGAGAATTCAAAATGGGCAGAACTATTATTTTCTGGATTTTTGCCTAAAACAAACTGGAGGTCGACTCATGAGGTCGACACTTGATCGAGAGGTCGACTCATGAGGTCGACTCATGGCATAACGGCTAGTTTTTCTGAACTTTTGATTTGATTTCTAACGGCCATAAACGGCCATATTTTTGATTCTAACAGTCTTGTGGAGTTGTTTCAGCTTGAATGAGGCATTTAACCTCCACCAAACTTCAAAAAGACAAGGAGACAAAGTGAAAAAGTTTAGAGTCAAAGTACAAAGCCTTCAATCAATTCTAGCCAAAAGAGTGAGAAAACCAAGGGATTCCTTTGCCAAAGCTTTCCATCTTTGAGGAATCCAACTTTCAAGGATTTGGCATTTAGTGAGGTCCAAAGATTCCAAGGGAAAAGGCTTGAAGAGTCTCCATCAAGAGCTACAACGAATTTCTTATTGCTCAAAAGGAGTTTGTCTAGTTTTATTAATTGTATTCATATTCTTTTGTCTTTAGCTAGTTTCAAGGGAATTTGAAACTAGTGTGAGGTTTGTTGGTAAGCCAATTGATAAAACCAACTAGGGTTGCTTGTAAGCCCGAAGCCAAAACAAGTGAGTGAGGTTTGTTGTGAGCCAATTGATAAAACCAACTAGGGTTGCTTGTAAGCCCGAAGCCAAAACAAGTGTGTAAGGTTTTGACTTGTGAGCCTGGTAAAACAAGTCGGCTGTAATCTAAAGATTATAGTGGAAATTCCCAAGTGGAGCTTGGGAGTGGATGTAGGTGCTAGGTGCACCGAACCACTATACTTCTTGTGTGTTTGCATTGCTCTTCTTTTTGCTCTTTAATTGTTGATTTATTTCATTGCTTCCGTTGCACAATTTTTTAAGCACTATCACTCTTCACCTTAAAACTTGACAGCACATATATTGCTTTAATTTTTAAATACCCATTCACCCCCCCTCTTGGGCACCATATCTGGGCAACAAGTGGTATCAGAGCACCGGTACTCTCTTGTAGGTCCAACGATCTTGAGTTAAAGATCATGGCCGCCCCAATTGGAATGGGTATAGTTGAAGGACAAGCATCAAATCGCCCTCCTTTCTTTAATGGCACAAACTACACATACTGGAAAACTCGTATGCGTATTTATTTACAAGCTGTAGTTTATCATATATGGAATAATTACTAAAGGGCCTCATCAGCCCACTCACTTGGTTAATGGCATTATCACCCCAAAATCTGAAGAAGAATGGGATGACAATGACATCAAACAAGCTGAGTTAAATGCTAAGGCGATGAATTTGCTATTCTGTGCACTTGACCCTAGTGAATTCAACACAATATCAAATTATATTTCCGCCAAAGAAATTGGGATACACTTGAGGTTACCCATGAGGGTACACACCAAGTGAAGACCACAAAGGTGAACATGCTCATTCATACGTATGAGATGTTCAGGATGGAATCAACTGAAAGTATAAGTGAAATGTATACTAGATTTACCAATATAGTAAATGGTATGAGGAGTTGGGAAAAATTATATCTAATGGTGAACTAGTTAACAAACTTCTCAGGTCTCTTCTGGCTTCATGGGATGCGAAAGTAACAGCTATAGAAGAAGCCAAGGATGTCAATACTCTACTACTCTCGAGCAGCTTCTTGGATCACTGATGACCTACGAGCTTTCACTAAAGCAGAAGACAGTGGACAATGACAAGAAAAGAAAGCCATAGCCTTCAAGTACACTACAAAAGAAGAGTCAAGTGATGAATCAGAAGAAGAAGCTAATGATGTTGAGACAGCCCTCATTACAAGAAAATTCAAAGATTCATGAGAAAGAAGGGGCTTCTACAAGAAAAAGGCCACAAAAAGGTGATCACAATAAGGAAAAAGAGAAAGAGAATGAAAGGGATCCACCCATCTGCTTCGAGTGCAAGAAGCTTGGACATTACAAAACGGATTGCCCTTTGCTTAAAAAGAGTCGAAGGATGTTGAGAAAGAAAGCCATGATGGCTACCTGGAGTGAGAGTGAGGACTCTAGCAGTGATGAAGAGCAGCAGGTAGTCGCCAACTTATGTTTCATGGCCAATGAAGATAATGAGGTAAATTCTGAACCTGAAACTGAATTTACTTTCAATGAATTGCATGATTCTTTTGATGACTTAGTTATGGAATATGAAAAATTAAAACTGAAAAATAAGAAATTAAGAAATCTAAATTTTGAGCTTACCAAAATTCAGAAAAGTTTTCAACTGAAATTGAAATTTAATTCAAGAAAACAAGAACTTAACTGAACATGTAAAGGACTTGACAAATGATAAGGATAATCTTTTAAAAGAAAATGATTCTTTGAAAAATAATAGAAGTCTTAAAACTAATGAAACATTGAAAACCAAAATAAAGAACTATTGCTTCAAAACAAGAATTACAAGAAGAGTTAGAAAAAGTAAAACCTTTTGTAGAAAAGTTTACTTTTAGTTCAGAAAAACTGAATATGCTTTTAAATAGTCAACATGCAGTGTTTAACAAAGCTGGACTTGGATTTAAGCCACACAATCAGCAAAAACTTTACAAAACTTTTTCATACCTACATCTTCTAATATTACCTGCTATGCATGTGGTAAATTAGGACATAAATCATATGTTTGTAATAGAAGAAAATTAAATACCTTTAAAAGATTTGGGTTCCAAAAGGAACCAATTTGACTAACCCTAAAGGACCCAAGATGACTTGGGTACCTAAAGTTTCAACTTGATCAATTTTTGCAGGTGTGCCTTGCAACCAAAAATAAAAGAAGAATGTGGTATCTGGATAGTGGTTGCTCAAGGCACATGACTGGGGATGTGAAGCAATTCTCATCACTAGCAGCTATTGATGGTGGAAATGTTACTTTTGGTGATAATGGAAAAGGCAAAATCGTCGGAATTGGTAAAATCCATATCACCCCTAATGCTTATGTAGATAATGTATTATTTGTTGATGGCTTGAAGCATAATCTTTTTAGCATTAGTCAGTTTTGTGATAAGGGTTTTAAAGTAATTTTTGAATCATCTTTGTGCATGGTATCTAGTCTAGATGTCGATGGCATCAAGTTCACTGGTCTTAGGCATGGAAACATTTACATGGTTGATCTTGATGATCTAGCCATGGAAAGTGGTCAATGCCTAGTGGCTAAGGAAGCCAAGGCAAGTGAAACTAGTTGGCTTTGGCATCGTAGGCTAGGGCATGCAGTATGCAGTTGATTTCAAAATTAAGCAAAAAGAATCTTGTAAAAGAATTGCCAAAACTCACATTTGAAAAAGATAAGATTTGTGCTGCATGTCAATTTGGAAAACAAACTAAATCTACTTTCAAACCTAAAGGAGTAGTATCTACTACTAGACCCCTTGAATTATTGCATATGGACCTCTTTGGACCAACCAGAACAACTAGTTTGGAAGGTGAAAAATATGGGCTAGTAATTGTAGATGATTACTCACGATTTACTTGGGTAATGTTTTTAGCTCATAAAGATGAAACATTTTTAGCTTTTGTTAAATTTCATAAAGGGTTTCAAACGAAAAAGATCTCACTATTGTTTCTTTGTATAGATCATGGAACTGAATTTGATAATCATGATTTTGAAGCTTTTTGTAATGAAAATGGTATTAGTCATAATTTTTCTGCACCTAGGACACCTCAACAAAACGGGTGGTAGAAAGAAAGAACAGGACACTTGAAGAAATGGCACGCACAATGCTTTGCAAAATGATTTACCTAGATATTTTTGGTAGAAGCCATTAATACTTCCTGTTACATTTTAAATCGTGTTTTAATTCGACCTATTTTGAAGAAAACACCATATGAGCTTTGGAAAAATCGAAAACCTAATCTCAAGTATTTTCGTGTATTTGGTTGCCGCTGTTTCATATTAAACAATGGCAAAGATAATATCAGTAAATTTGATGCCAAGTCAGATGAGGGTATCTTCTTAGGATACTCTACTTCTAGCAAGGCATACAGGGTCTTCAACAGAAGAACTCTTCTGGTTGAAGAATCAATTCATGTAGTGTTTGATGAATCTAACGAAAATCTTCTAGAAAAGAAGATTCTATTGATGTTGAAACAGGTACAAAGAAGCTTGAACAATTGACAATCAATGAAGATGAGCCCAAAGGAGATGATGATCAAGAGAACGAAGATCAAACTCAAGAGATCAATGCAACTTCACCAAAACCTTTACCTAAGGAATGGAGGTATGCACACGGACACCCTAAAGAGCTAATAATTGGTGATCCATCAAAGGGGGTAAGTACACGCTCTTCTATTAGAAATGTTTGTGATTATTTAGCTTTTGTATCTCAGATAGAGCCTAAGTCAATAGAAGAAGCTGAAAAAGATTGTAACTGGATTAATGCTATGCAAGATGAACTAAATCAATTTAAAAAAATAATGTTTGGACTTTAACTGAAAGACCCATTAATGTTTCTGTAATTGGCACAAAATGGGTTTTTAGAAATAAACTTGATGAACATGGTATTGTAACTAGGAACAAAGCTAGACTTGTTGCTAAAGGCTACAACCAGGAAGAAGAGATCGACTTTGATGAAACCTTTGCTCCTGTTGCTAGGCTAGAAGCAATTAGACTTTTACTTGCTTTTGCTTGTTTTATGGATTTCAAGTTATTTCAAATGGATGTAAAGAGTGCCTTTTTAAATGGATTTATTGAAGAAGAGGTTTATGTTGAACAACCTCCTGGTTTTGAAAATCATGAATTTCCTAATCATGTCTTTAAATTGCATAAAGCATTGTATGGTTAAAACAAGCTCCTAGAGCTTGTATGATAGATTAAGTTCATTTTGATGAAAAATGATTTCTCTAGAGGTAATGTAGATAATACATTGTTTTTGAAAAAGAAAAAAAATGATGATCTCTTAGTAGTACAAATATATGTAGATGATATTATTTTTGGTGCTACTAACGAATGTCTTTGTCAAGAATTTGCAAAGTTAATGTAGAGTGAGTTCGAGATGAGCATGATGGGAGAACTCAACTTCTTCCTCGGACTCCAAATTAAGCAAACCAAAGAGGGGATCTCCATCAACCAAGCCAAGTACACAAGGGAAATTTTGAAAAAGTTTGGGATGGAGACTACCAAACCAATAGGTACCCTATGAGCTCTTCATGTAAATTAGACAAAGATGAATGTGGTAAATCAGTAGACCAAAAATTATATAGAGGCATGATTGGTTCATTGCTATATCTAACTGCCAGTTGACCAGATATAATGTTTAGTGTTTGTATGTGTGCACGTTTCAGTCTGCTCCTAAAGAATCACATCTCTGCTAGTGTAAAACGTATATTTAGATACTATCTGGGTCTATCGAAATTGGTCTTTGGTACTCTAGAGAGTCATCATATGAATTAATTGCATATTCTGATGCTGATTTTGCTAGGTGTAAACTTGATCGAAAAAGTACTAGTGGAACTTGTCAATTCCTAGGAGTCAATTTGATTTCATGGAGCATTAAGAAACAGAATTCGGTTGCTCTATCTACGGCGGAAGCCGAAATATAGCAGCTGGAAGCTGTTGTGCTCAGATTCTATGGATCAAACAACAACTCGAGGACTTTGGCATCAAACTAACTAAGACACCCATAAGATGTGATAATACTAGTGCAATCAATTTAACGAAAAAAATCCTGTACAACATTCAAGAAGCAAACATATTGAAATAAGGCATCACTTCATAAGAGATCACGTTCAAAACTCTAATGTGTTGTTAGAATTTATTTGTACTGATTATCAATTGGCTGATATATTCACAAAACCATTGAATGAAATAGATTTTGTATGATCAGAAGAGAACTGGGAGTCATTGATCCTTTTGCTTGAAACTCTTCAATCTTCATCAAAATTCCTCAAAAATGATTTATAAATTCTCAAATGTGTTTAAAGATTATTTTTCTAAATTTTATCAACTCTTTAAATTTTACAGATTTTATTTTAGGTAATTTATTGTTGGAGGTCGACACTTTAACTTTCGGAGGTCGACATTGAGGTCGACACCTATGTTTTGGAGGTCGACACTTGAGGTCGACCCCTGAAAATTTTCAGAGGTCGACACTTGAACGGAAATCTGCCTTTTTAAAACCATCCGCAAGCCATTTTTCATCATTCTTTTTTCATTTCTCCTTCGTGTGGTCCCCCTCCAACTTCCCTAAACCCCTAAACAGTGGATTCCACCCTTCTCCCTCATCATTTTGGATAATCCTCTCCCTCCTCTTGCTTTCCTTGGAATCAACCCTCTTTTTGACTGTGTTCTTGGTTTTGGACAATCGAAAGCCTTTGCATCTATCTACCCTCAAATATCGGTTGTTTTTCAATTGAAAATTATATTCTTCCCTCCATTTCTTACTTTTTCTTCATTTACTCTCGATTTTCTCCATTCTCACAAACCCTATCACCATTTCACCTTCTCCTCTTTTTCTCAATCCGTGAACCTCAATTTCCCTCTCCTTTCCTCTTAGCCTTGCTTCATTGCACTTTTCCTAAGTTAAACCCTCTTCCTTTCATATGGGTCCGAGAAAGCACTTGGCAGTAAGGAAAAGGAGATTGGAACAAGGCCAGGGTAGTACTGAGCGACGAAGAAAGGTCAGACATGAGCGTGAGCCGACCCCATAGCCACCTGCACCAGTGCCAGCCAGCCTAGTACGGAAGAGCATTGCTAGTGGGAGGCGTGTGGATATACCATTCTGGGATCAGCATCACTTCTTTATTGGAGATGTACTGAGAGATGCAGGTCTGGTTCATTTCTGTACGATGTCTGAGAGATTCTACCCAGACCTCATCAGGGAGTTTATGGATCCATGGCCACTGATGGCGTTGGATGGTCTGCTACAGTACGTGGGATCGAGATTCCAGTGACAACGGAGGTCATCAGTCGCATTTGGAGGATTCCACTTCACGGCACTGCTGCCACTTCGATCAGCGACAGAGAGCATGCTTTCAGATGTATCCTAGAGCGTGAGGATGTTAGCGGCATTTCCACAGTAGCCGCTAACCAGCTTTCACTGGAGATGAGAGTGCTGCATCATATCATTGCCCGTATCTTGACTCCGAAGAATGGGAGATCGATTTTATCACTGAGCGTGAGTTGGTGTTGATGGTGTCCCTGAGACAGCGGACTCCCATCAACCTTCCCAGGATCATGCTTCAGCAGATGGGTGAGGCAGCATCTCACAGGAGACTTGTTCAGCCATATGGCATGGGACTGACTCAGATATTCAGAGAGCACGGTGTTTCATTTGACGGGATACCCTTCAGTCAGCTGTAGCACACTGATACTTATGGAGAGAAATCCCTACATATGATGGGATTTCGACTGATTAGTGATCGCTGGGTACGACGAGAGTCTGGCCAGGAGCCAGATGAGGAGGATGAGATCCGAGCTGCTGAGGCAGGGCCTTCAGAGCCTACTGATCATGGTACACCTCCTCGCCCAGCACCGGAGTCAGAGACTGCGGAGCTTGAGCCATTCACGCCACCCCTCATCAGCTCACCAGCACCTACTATTATTGCTACACCACGGAGTTCTTCAGCGAGGGTATCGGACTTTGAGCAGAGAGTGACTGATCACATTACAGAGGTCCGGACAGAGATCACTGGTGTACGACAGGAGTTACATGATCTGCGGACACACACAGATATGCGCATTGGTGCTCTCTCAGCTAGTATGGACACAGGATTTTGACAGATCCTCAGCTTACTGAGATTAGCACTGCCATCAGGGACTGCAGATCCGACAGTATCTCCTCCACATGATGATGATGATGATGATGATGATGATGACTCCAGTGGATACAGTGACAGTGATGGAGATCAGCCTGGAGCAGGTAGTTCTGATATTACACCTGCAGATCCGATTCCAGAGATACCCCTGCTACTGATCCTGCAGCAGCTACAGATCTTCCGAGTACAAATCCTCCAGGCACAGATGTGCCAGTAGATATGAGCCTACAGAGTCACTATTTGAGACTATTACTAGGATTCCAGATGATATAGATGAGCATACGGAGACAGATGTTGATGATCCCATAGCTTATGAGCTAGTCAGCAGGCAGACCCTAGCTCAGTCTACTCAGCATACTGATCCGTCTACTCCTTCAGCTACTGCCTCTGTCACGACACCTGTGGAGCCTTTCCTAGGACCTATAGATCTCGTAGGACTACCCCTAGGTCTGGTCTCTCTCTGAGGACTCGGTCTCTCTCATAGGACTCCAAAATCCTCATCTAGGATCATGGCTCCTATCTCCTTTGATATACCTTCTGATGAGGAGTAGCCTCATAGATTTACTTGTTGTACTTAGTTGCTTTTGTTGTACTCTGGTATCAGTGTTTTGTGTCTACTATGTAAGCAATTTTGTAACTGAATACATTTGTTTTTATCTATATTGTGTTATTTTACTGTCTGATACCAACTCTTAGCATTTATCTTTGTAAACCATCACTATAGAATATTTTTGTTATAATGAATGTACAAATTGAGGGGGAGCATGTATTTTATGCAACTAAATACTTCATTATAATTGAACATAAGTTTCCTTAATATATCTTTCACTACAAAAATGGACTTTTGATTCTTGACAAAAAGGGGGAGTAGTAAAGTATATATGAGACTCCTTCTTATGTGTAAGTAAAGTATATATGATTCTTATGAGTAAAGCTTGTATATTTCTTATCTTTTTGAATCATGGGAATGTTTTCACAAAAAGAAAGAAGTAAATGAAAAGTAAAATCTTTTTGACTCTTGAGAATGGTTTCACAAAAATTAGATGAAAAGTAAAATTTTATGATATACTCATGCATGTAAGGATTCTCTGAAGTTTTATCATTGCTATATTTTGCTTTTGGACTTAATTGCATATATACTCAAGGTTTTGTCATCATCAAAAAGGGGGAGATTGTTGACATTAGCTCCTTAGTTTTGATGATTAACAAAAGGTTGAGTATATGTTTGGACTAATGTTTCATCTCAAGATAAAGTTTCAGGACTTAGGTTATTCAAAAAGAGTATCAAGAGTACAATGATGAAACTAAGTTTGCCTGATTTGGAAAAGAGCTCTTCTACCTTGGACAAGATCAAATTTCTCATATTGGACCTTCCTGTTAAGAAATAATCAACAAAAGAAACAAAGGCTTAGAGAAACTCAAGCATGGCACACACATCTCTAAGAGTTTTAGAAAATTTCAGATCAGAGGTCGACCACCAGAGGTCGACACCTTGTCAAAGGTCGAACCAGAGGTCGACTCATGAAGAGAAGAAAAGTTCAGCATGACCGGCATGGCAAAATCTCAGTGGCACGCTCCAGAGGTCGACCACCAGAGGTCAACACCTGTCCAGAGGTCGACACCAGAGGTCGACTCATAGCCTGAGAATTCAAAATGGGCAGAACTATTGTTTTCTAGATTTTTGCCTAAAACAACTGGAGGTCGACTCATGAGGTCGACACTTGATCCAGAGGTCGACTCATGAGGTCGACTCATGGCATAACGGCTAGTTTTTCTGAACTTTTGATTTGATTTCTAACGGCCATAAACGACCATATTTTTGATTCTAATGGTCTTGTGGAGTTGTTTCAGCTTGAATAAGGTATTTAACCTCCACCAAACTTCAAAAAATATAAGGAGACAAAGTGAAAAAGTTTAGAGTCAAAGTACAAAGCCTTCAATCAATTCCAAGCCAAAAGAGTGAGAAAACCAAGAGATTCCTTTGCCAAAAGCTTTCCATCTTTGAGGAATCCAACTTTCAAGGATTTGGCATTTAGTGAGGTCCAAAGATTCCAAGGGAAAAGGCTTGAAGAGTCTCCATCAAGAGCTACAACGAATTTCTTATTGCTCAAAAGGAGTTGTCTAGTTTTATTAATTGTATTCATATTCTTTTGTCTTTAGCTAGTTTCAAGGGAATTTGAAACTAGTGTGAGGTTTGTTGGTAAGCCAATTGATAAAACCAACTAGGGTTGCTTGTAAGCCCGAAGCCAAAACAAGTGTGAGTGAGGTTTGTTGGTGAGCCAATTGATAAAACCAACTAGGGTTGCTTGTAAGCCCGAAGCCAAAAAAGTGTGTAAGGTTTTGACTTGTGAGCCTGGTAAAACAAGTCGGCTATAATCTAAAGATTATAGTGGAAATTCCCAAGTGGAGCTTGGGGAGTGGATGTAGGTGCTAGGTGCACCGAACCACTATACTTCTTGTGTGTTTGCATTGCTCTTCTTTTTGCTCTTTAATTGTTGATTTATTTCATTGCTTCCGTTGCACAATTATTTGAGCACTATCACTCTTCACCTTAAAACTTGACAGCACATATATTACTTTAATTTTTTAAATACCCAATTCACCCCCCCTCTTGGGCACCAATCTGGGCAACAAGAAACCTTATAAGCTTCCATCGCTTTCAGTGTCATCTCCTTCTTCTATGCTTCCAGATTCATGATCTTCTATTGCATATTTTTCAAAGCCTCCTTTTTCGGAGAGAGATCCTTTTGGAGTTGGTCTTCTTGGCCTTAACCCATTTGAGGTTGGCTTCGGTAGTCTTCTGGCTGGTCTCTAACTCCTTCAGGGGTATCGCTAGATCTTTCTCCTTTCTCTCTTCAATCACCCAATGACCCCTCAAGTCATAGTAGTCCTTTACAAAGTGGCACATCTACAAAGCATTAAATTCAATGATAAATCATCAAATGATTAAAGCTGAATTCAAAAGAAAGAAGGAAAATTGACCTTCAGAATGGTCCAAACCACATCTTTGCGATGTTGGTTACTCGCTTCTCCCATGACACAGTCCATATTAATGGGGTGAATGAATTCTTCAAAAATATCTTTGGCAAACTCCTAGTTGTCAAAGGCATAGACTTTGGACCCTGAAGCTTGATCGCCTAGGACTCCTTCAAAAGTGACCAATCAAGGAGCAAAGGAAGAAGCCCACTCTTGGATGATTTGAAGCATTTTTCCACAACCATAGTGACTTCCAAAGTAGCAAATAAGATGATTTCAAGCACGAGAGCGACCAAGGCTTGAACCTTCGAAAGCTCCCTAGTAGCTAGAGCTACCTCTGCCTTCCTTTCCTTCAAAATTGCCTTCCTTATATCATAAGCGACTGAAGGATCCATGTCTAAAATCAAAGAAAAAAATACTTATAAAGAAGTAAAGACCAAAGCAAAAGAGCCAAACGAATGGATCGGAATTCTTCTTACCTTTTGGTTGAACTTGGCTAAATCCCCCTTAAAAAGGGTGACCTCGGATAGCAAGGCTTTCAAGCTGGGAACTTGAAAGTGATAAAGAACATGGACCGATCTGATGTAAGAACATCAAGAGCAGACCAGGATTTCAAGGTTCCAATTTCTAATTCATGTGTTGGTCAGTCTTTGTATTAGGTCAAGTGAGTTCAGTGAGTCCATTTGCACACTTGAGTCCTATAATAAAGTGAGCCAGTTGGGTTCACGAAGTCAAGGGAAGTCCTTTGTGTTCCAATCCAGTCTAGTTGAGTTGACTGAGTCTATGTAATAAAAGTGAATCAATCGAATCCAATTAAGTGCACTTAGTTCATTGTGTTGAGTTTTTTTGAGTCCTATTATTTTCATTCAAATCAAGTTCAAGAGGAGAACCATCATACCCCAGCATACTAGGCCTTAGGCTCCTTAAGCCCACAAGATCTCATGAAGAAGTGGTGCCCTAGATTCCTAACCTTGGTGCCCCAATCCAAGGCCCATAGCAGTTGGCACCCCTCCCAGGCCCATTCATAATTGGTGCCCATTCTTTGACCCAATCCAAGGCAACCCATGTTTTAACCCAGTCCAAGATGCTCAAGGCTTGACCCAGTCCAAGTGGTTGTCATCCCAGCCTAGCAAGAAGTCAACCAATTCAAGCCTAGCAAGAATCTTTTACCAGTCCAAGCCCATGGAGAAAAGTAAAAGCTTCCAAGTCCAACAAGGAGTTAACTAGAACAATTCTACAAGTAGATCTGTTTTTTAATTGTATTCACTTTTGTACTCCCACTTTGATACAAACCTGTACTCCAAATTTGACAAGGAAAGGGCCCTGGGTAACTCTATAAATACCCACCCCCTACCCTCTTGTATGAATAATTTTTTTCATGAATGAAATTAAGAGTTTTTTTCTACATTGCATTGTTTCCTCCAAGTGGAGTGGGTGTGAGACCCATTTGCCTTTATTCTTCGGAACATCGAGGGGTATAAGGCCCTAGTTATCATTAGCTAGTTTTCATTATCTAAACCCTAGCCGCCTCCACATCTCTCCACTCCATGCTGCCCCTCTCTAGATCCAGATGCCCCAACCTGCATCCAAGGTCACCAGCCCCTGCGGCCTCTCTTCCGCATGATCTTCTTGTTTCCATCCTGTTTAGAATTTTTCTCATATTCTACATCACTAACCTTGACGTTTGCAAGATCCCTTCGATGAAATTGTCCTCGGATGATGTCTTCTTTTCCCTCAAACAAAGCTGATAAAAAGCCAGCAAATCTGTAGGACTGTGGCCAGATCGTCCAGGCACCGATCTAAGTGGAGCAATCTCATCTACGGCATCTAGACATCATTGCCTGGTAAGTTCGGACCGATCCCCAACTCTTTTGTTTGATTTCTTGAAGTTGAACATGCTTTTAATAGGCCTTCTTAGTCCTAGGATCCTAGTTTTCTTTTCTTTTTGATTGATCTAGCATGTGGGTAGGATGCTAACTGATACAGGATAACCCTAACCTAGTCTTGGCTAGTTTCAGGAATCAAACCATAAAAAAAATCTAAAAAATATTGTTTACCTTAATATGATTTTCCTCATATTCATCACTTGTATATCATCTTGCATCATGTTAGAATCTCATCCCTCATCAATTGTGGTATCAGAGCGGGATTAGGGCATGTTCTTGCATCATAGTTTAGATTTATGCATCCTGGAATTTGTGTAACTAGTCAAAACATAGGACAATTTATCCATCAAAATGTATTTGTTTTTTATTATTTTAATGTTAATTAATCTATGTTTAATCCTCTATTTTTTTAATTTTTTTTGGAATTTTTCTGATCTAAAAACAAAGTGAAACCTGCATGAGAAACAGCCCTAACAAAAATTTCTGCATGCTGAACCTGCACTAGTAGTCTGAATTTAGGTCTGGTTTCCATCAATTTCATATTGTTTTTCTCTAAAATTCACATCATGTCATCTCTGTCGATTATTCTATTTTTCCAGCATTTTATCTAATTTTTATAGATTACAAAAAGATAAAAAAATAAGCAAAACAAGAAACCCTAACCAGAAATCTATTTTTTCCTATACCCAGTTAGAAACCCTAGGTTTTGCATCATGATACTATTTGTGTTTTGAATGAAATTTTGTATGAATCATCCTCACAATAACCCTCTATTCTAAGAATTTTTAGAATTTTTCTACTCTGAAATCCATTCTATCCTCTGCATCAAAAATAGAACAAAAATTTTAATTTCTACTATTCCTACATACTTGACCTGACTAAACCTAATCAACTTCCAAACCCCACCCAACCCAAGCCAACTTTGATTGATCACTTATCCAACATTGAATTAAGTTGTTACCTCATAAAAAAGCCAAAAAAAAAAAAAATATTCTCTATTTTGTTATTAGATTGCATTAGGGCATCATTGATTGTGCATCATCTGCATCTAAATTAATCTTATGGGCAATTTCCTCTATCAAATCAGGGCAGGATTTCATCACCTATCTTGGGCCCAAAACAACTACCTTGCATATGTACCCAAAACCAAATTAAAATTAACTAGCATCCTATTTGCTTTAGGGACACCGATAGGTGGGTCCAAGTCTAATGAGGGAACTAGTACACCCAACCCATCATCCATTATTGGAAGCAGGTGTCTAAGGCTAGAGGTCCAATGGCAAACGCCCTAAGTAGACTGGTGGTTATTTAATTAGGACCCTATTACAGGCAGGGTGAGCCTCCCACCACCCCACCTCTTACCTCACCAGTAGAAGGATTAGGTATTGTGTTGTATGTAAGTTGAGTTAACTCACCTGATTTTCGCTCTAGGTCTAGCAAAGCCTAGAACGTGCTAACCCTTGTGTGCTTGACTGCATCATACTCCCTTGATTGATTGTTTGCATTAGATCAGGAGCCCAATACAAATAGCCTCAACACACCCCAACCTAGTGTGACCATGGAGCCCAACCCTAGGATAGCCCAATACTCTAACCCATACTGGGAGCCCAACTCTAGGACAGCCCAATACTCTAACCCATATTGGGAGCCCAACCCTAGGAGAGCCCAATACTCTAACCCATAATGGGAGCCCAACCCTAGAAAAATCCCATACCATGAACCATACTTGGAGCCCAACCCTAGGAGAGCCCCACACCCTGAACCAATCTAGGATCTTAGTGCAAGAAGACCTAATTATGACTTCATAGAACAGGATGAGAGAGCCACTAGGTACATTAGGAGAGAAGCACCTACCTTTGGTGGTGATCTAGAGGATTATCTTTTTTAGGAGAGAAATATGTATCTGTATTTTGAGGAGGAACAAATACCTGAAGAAAGTTAGCTCAAGTTTGCCAGATTTAGGTTAGTTCACTAGGCTATAGTATATTGGCTTCAAGTCGAATGAGCGAATAGACTAATAAGAAAAATACCCATAACTACCTAGAGCAACATGAAACTTGAACTTAGGAAAAGGTACCTACCCAGATCTTATGAACCTAGCTCTTATGCACCCAAATCCAATGAACCCAAATCCTACAAACCCAGATCTTCTGAGCCCAAGTCCTATAAGGCCAAGAGATCCATAACACGTAGATCGGAGCCCTTCTCCTATGAGCCCAAGGAACCCATAGCCCTTAGTCGACCTGAGTTCATTAGGACTAGTGCCCCTAACCCAAGACCATGTCCTAGCCAAGCCTACCCAAGCTAGCCGAACCCTAATCTAATCCAACCCAGTCCTAGTACACCACTAGCCCATAGGGAAGACTAGGGTAAGGCAACTAAAACCCAGAGAAACACAAGTCACAATCCAAATACCTATTTTTGATGTCATAAGATGGGACACTATGATAGCCAATGCCCAATCCAGTCCATGCACATAGGAGAACCCGAAGAGGAGATACCTATAGCTGACCCAAGATTAGTTGACCCAGACCATACCCAGACTAAAGTCAACCTAGATTAGTTGATATCCAAACTAAAGCCAACCCATAATTAGTTGACCTAAACTATACCCATATAGAAGCCAGCCCAAAGTTAGTTGACTCTGACCACACCCAGACTGAACCCGTAATCAATGTATAGTTGAAGGAAGAAGACCATGAGGAACTTAACCATACTGTTAGAATTATACATGAGGAGACTTTAGAAGAGATCCCAATTATATAGCCTAGTCTTGAGATTCAAGAACCAGAAGAACTTATTAAGGACCTGATCTTTTTAAACCAGTACCCTCTGGAAGAATCCCCTCATATAGTTTCCATTGATCTCTTCCCTGAGATTAATGACCCATTCTTCCATTATGCAAACCCTATAGATATACCTCAGCCTCGTAAGGTTAACCTCATTAGTCTAGGACTAATCCCTAACACCCCTTCCTGTATTATACTCTAACCAATCAACCCCGAATCCCCATCATACTTTCTACCCTACCATACTAACCCTGAACCTAGTTCCTACTTCCTACCCATTCTTGTAACTTATGTTTTTTTAATCATTCGATTGCATTTTGTAGAAGTTTGTATGTTGCATTCATTCTAAAGCATGTCATGTTTGTATCTTACTTTTGGAGGACCCTATGGCATCTGTTAGGAGTGCATGCCAAGTTCTTATCTGCATGTCAGCCACCTGACCAAGGGACAAACCCACAGTTGTAGTTTAGGATTTTGTCAAGTCTACATATCAATAAGTGTTGGCATGAGTCATTTGCCTGCATTAGGATTTATGAGTTTTGCACTGCATGAATAGA
Organism: Areca catechu; assembly: GCA_021397845.1. Classification (NCBI taxonomy): domain Eukaryota; kingdom Viridiplantae; phylum Streptophyta; class Magnoliopsida; order Arecales; family Arecaceae; genus Areca; species Areca catechu. The sequence goes on from CM038052.1 coordinate 84,025,647, forward strand.
GATCTGCATGAGGAATTAATCATCAGATTAATATGAACAATAATTTTTATAAGAACATGGTTAATTCTCAAAAAGAGCCTAAGAGTTCGCTAAAGAAATCATGTGATGACTAGGCTACATACCCGTGAGCTGGATCCATCCAAGTGATAAAGAATGTTGGACCTAGTGCCTAAGTTACCACCTAATTAGGCATTAAGCTCAACCTTCAATATCTCAGACTTAGTTGAGTATAGGAAACCAGCAACGATACATAGTGAGCTTATTGAGCCTGACCCTTTCTTTGAAAGTGAGCCAAATCCTGAGTGTCCACCATCAAATTAGCCTGTGAGAGAAATAAGATTGAGCTTATCCTTAATGACCAAGCCATCAGTACCCAGACCAAAGGCTACCATATCACTTCGTTCGTTAGCAAGTTTGATCGAGATATGAGGATTTGTGGATCACACGAGAGGATCTGCAATGCCTAAACCTGGACCCGTCAGAGTAGTACTAGAGCCAAATCGACCTTTACTTGACAGGGTCTAGTTCCTCCCACCTCGGGAGAATTGATGTAGGAATATCAAGAGCAGACCAGGATTTCAACGTTTCAATTTCTAATTCTTGTGTTGGTCAATTTTTGTATTAGGTCAAGTGAGTTTAGTGAGTCCATTTGCTCACTTGAGTCATGTAATAAAGTGAGCGAGTTGGGTTCACTAAGTCAAGTGAAGTCCTTTGTGTTCCAGTCCAATCTAGTTTAGTTGACTGAGTCTATGTAGTAAAAGTGAATTAATCGAGTCCAATTGAGTTCACTTAGTCTATTGAGTTTAGTCCTTTTGAGTCCTATAATTTTCATTCAAATCAAGTTCAAGAGGAGAACCATCAACCCCATCATACTAGGCCTTAGGTGCCTCAAGCCCACAAGATCTAATGAATAAGTGGTGCCCCAGATCCTAAACCTTGGCACCCCAGTCTAAGGCCCATAGAATTTGGCACCCCGCCCAGGCCCATTCATAATTGGCATCCATGCATTGACCCAGTCCAAGGTGCCCCTTGTTTTGACCCAGTCCAAGATGCCCAAGGCTTGACCAAGTCCAAGTGGTTGTCATCCCAGCCCAGTAAGGAGTCAACCAGTCCAAGCCTAGTCCAAGCCTAGCAAGAATTTTTTACCAGCCCAAGCCCATGGAGAAAAGACAAAGCTTCCATGATGCGGGACAAAAAATTGACATAACATGGTTATTTGGAAAACAGGGAAACAACGAAACAAACTAGGACCGTGGGAGGGCTAAGAAGCCTCCCGGGACTAGGGCATACTGACACTAAAATCCTAAGATAGCTGATCTCTTTGTTTTCAATTTTCTGGGTGGATGTGGCGAAGGAAGGATGAAGATGGGGGACCAGGAAGTGGAACTCATGGCCCTGAGACTCACTCTAGCGGGGTACGCACACAGAAAGTCAGGGGTCAAATCCTAAAGCTACCCTCCCAAGGGATCACAGCACCAGCTACCCTGAGCATAAAGCTACCCTCTCGAAGGGGTCATAGCAATAACTACCCTGAGCATAAAGCTACCCTCCCGAAGGGGTCACAGCACCAGCTACCCTAAGCATAAAGCGATCCTCCAGAAGAGGTCATAGCACTAGCTACAATGAGCTCTCATCGAACCCATAATGCACATAGCAGGGCTCTCACATAGATGCGCTAGGATGACTCTAGAAGGACACGAGGGGATAAAGAAGACGAGATAGGGGATAATTAGGGTGCTCATCGAACCCATAATGCACACAGTAGGGAATGCCTCACACCCCTCATCGAACCCATAATGCACACAGCAGGGATCTAAGGAAAATGGGCCTCAGCCCAGAACCAGAACCAACCCAAAAATCTATATCAAATCATCTCTCTCTCTACAGGGAGAGAGGGGGCCTTTATATAGAAAAACCAAAACCCTCAGTTTCTTAGCCTCTAAGAAAACTAAAAAAGGAAAATAAATTACATCAAAATTTATGTTGCATCAAAAATAGTGCTTATCTGCTCTGAGAAGCATTTCAGCTTGATAATCTGCTCAAGAAAACATGCTACTCTGAAATATAAGCTGCTCTGAGATCCATGCAACTCCGACTCACGGCCGTGCGGACGACCGATCTCCTGACGGAGCACACGGCCGATGACCAGGAAGCAGGCGGCGGACGAGGCTGGCAGGTGGCGAGCGGTGGATGGCCGACAGTGACCGCAGGCGAGGCGGCACATGGTATGGCATAGCACGCCCAGCATGCCATTTGGTCTCCTATGGCTGTGGGAGACCTCCTAGGCACCGACTGTCCTTCGGTGGCCAAACGGGCGACGGACCGGCCGCGAGCGGTGACAGGCGGGTGGCGGCACAAGCAGGCGGCGGTGCAAGGCCAGTACGCAGTGGCAGCACGGCACCGTGCCGCTTGGACTTCCCACGGGCATGGGGCCCAAGTCGCCGGTGGAGCGCTCCAACGGCCGGGCGGGGGCCAGTGGATGGCAGACAGGCTACCGTTGCAGGCCAGTGGTGGCAAACGGCTGTGGTAGTGCATGGCCGGACCGACACCTCCTGCATCCGTTCATCTTCCCATGGGCGTGGGCGGTGGCGGCGGCGGCTTCTCCGGCCAGGGCGGGGGCCGGCGAGCTTCGGCGGCGATCCGGCGGGGTCAGCGAGGGGTCGGGTGGCCCGGATCTGGGGCCGGATGGGCGGTGGGCTAGGGTTCAAAACTTTTAAAAAAATTCATGGGAGAAAGGTTGCAGGAGGTGGAATAAGGCTGGGATAACTCGGGGATAAAACGAGAACAAAACCAGAATAGCTGGGATAGGTGGAATAACGGGAATAGAAAAAATCAAAAAAAATCTAAGAAAATAAGAGAAAAATCTAAGAAAAATTCTTCTAAGGCAGGTCCAGGTATTTTTCCTTTTTTCTCTTATTTTCTTAGATTTTTTTTGATTTTTCTAGTCCCGCTATTCCACCTATCCCAGCTATTATGGTTTTGTTCCCGTTTTATCCTCGAGTTATCCCAGCCTTATTCCACCTCCTGCAACCTTTCTCCCGTTAATTTTTTTAAAAGTTTCGAACCCTAGTCCAACGCCCCTTCGACCCCAGATCCGGGTCGCCTGACCCCCGGCCACCCCCGCTGGACCGTCGCCGAAGCTCGCCGGCCCTCGCCCTCGCCGTAGAAGCCGCCGTCGCCGCCCATGCCTGTGGGAAGACGAACGGACGCGGGAGGCGTCCGTCAGGCCATGGGCCGCCGCCGCCATTTGCTACCACCGACTTGTACCGGTAGCCTATCCACCGTCCGCCAGCCCCCGCCCGGCCTTCGGAGTGCTCCGTCGGTGACTTGGGCCCCATGCTCATGGGAAGCCCAAGCGGCATGGTGCCGTGCCACCACTGCATGCCACCCTTGCACCGCCGCCCGCCTGCCACCGCTCAACAACGATCCGCTGCCCGTTTGGCCATCGGAGGATAGCCGGTGCCTGGGAGGTCTCCCACGGCCGTGGGAGACCAAACAGCATGATGGGCGTGCCGTTCCAGACCATGTGCCGCCTCACCTGCGGCCGCCGCCAGCCGTCCGCCACTCGCCGCCTGGCCGTGGGAGACCAAATAGCATGATGGGCGTGCCATGCCAGACCATGTGCCGCCTCGCCTGCGGCCGCTGCCGGCCGTCCGCCACTCGCCGCCTGCCATCCCCGTCCACTGCCTGCTTCCCAGTTATCGGCAGTGTGCTCCGCCGGGAGATCGATCCTCCGCACGGCAGTGAGTCGGAGTTGCATGGATTTCAAAGCAGCCCATATTTCATAGCAGCACACTTTCTGGAGTAGATTATCAAGCTGACATGCTTCTCAGAGCAAAACAATACTATTTTTGATGCAACACGAATTTTGATGTAATATATTTTCCTTTTTTAGTTTTCTTAGAGGCTAAGAAACTGCGGGTTTTTGTTTTTCTATATAAAGGCCCCCTCTCCCCCTGTAGAGAGAGAGATTATTTGATATAGATTTTGGGTTGGTTCTGGTTCTAGGCTGAGGCCCGTTTTCCTTCGTTCCCTGCTGTGTGCATTATAGGTTCGATGAGGGGTGTGAGGCGTTCCCTGCTATGTGCATTATGGGTTCGATGAGCACCCTAGTTATCCCCTATCTCGTCTTCTTTATCCCCTCGTGTCCTTCGAGAGTCATCCTAGCGCATCTATGTGAGAGCCCCGCTATGTGCATTATAGGTTCGATGAGAGCACAGTGTAGCTGGTGCTGTGACCCCTTCGGGAGGGTCGCTTTATGCTCAGGGTAGTTGGTGCTGTGACCCCTTTGGGAGGGTAGCTTTATGCTTAGGGTAGCTGGTGCTGTGAACCCTTCGGGAGGGTAGCTTTATGCTCAGGGTAGCTGGTGCTGTGATCCCTCGGGAGGGTAGCTTTAGGCTTTGACTCCTGACTTTCTATGTGCGTCCCCTGCTAGAGTAAGTCTCAGGGCCATGAGTTCCACTTCCCGGTCCCCCAACTTCATCCTTCCTTTGCCACATCCACCAAGAAAATTGAAAACAAAAGAGATCAGCTATCTTAGGATTTTAGTGTCAGTATGCCCTAGTCCCGGGAGGCTTCTTAGCCCTCCCACGGTCCTAGTTTGTTTAGTTGTTTCCCTGTTTTCCAAATAACCATGTTACATCGATTTTTCGTCCCGCATCATTCCAAGTCCAATAAGTAGTCAGCTAGCATAATTATAAAAGGTGATTAGTTTTTAAATTTTATTCACTTTTGTACTCTCACTTTGATACATACCTATACTCCAACATTGACAGGGAAAGGGCCTTGGGTAAATCTATAAATACCAACCCCCTCCCCTCTTGTATGAATAATTTTTTCATGAACAAAATTAAAAGTTTTTTCTACATTGCCTTGCTTCCTCCAAGTGGAGTGGGTGTGAGACCCATTTGCCGATGTTCTTTGGAACATCGAGGGGTGTGAGGCCCTAGTTATCATTAGCTAGTTTTCATTCTCTAAAACCTAGCCGCCCTCCACATCTCTCCACTCCAGGCCGCCCCTCTCCAGATCTAGATGCCCCAAGCTGCATCCAAGGTCACCAGCCACTATAGCCTCTCTTTTGCATGATTTTCTTCTTTCCATCCTTTTTGTATTTTTCTCATATTCTACATCACTAACCCTTGACATTTGCAAGATCCCTCCGGTGAAACCATCCTCGGATTAAGTATTCTTTTCCCTCAAACGAAGCTGATAAAAAGCCAGCGGATCTGCTAGAATATGGTCGGATCTGCTAGAATATGGTCGGATCATCTGGTGCGGACACTAGAGGCACCAAAATAAGGCAGAGGCTTCTCAAACCTCTGTGGATCAATTAATGACATTCGAGTCCATTATTGTTGCCCAGGTGGCTTTTCCCAAGAGGGGGGTGATTGGGAATTACAAAATTTTTGCAAATATATGCACAAGTAATTCCTTTTAGTGGTTGAGTGCTGTGTTAATCAGAGAATAAGTGTAGAACCTAAAAAGTAAGTAAAGCACAACACAAACAAAACAAGTCTAGAGTGGTTTGGAGCAACCCAGCTCCTATTATTGGATGGTTAGTAGGTCTATCTACAAGTGTCCATACCCTATTCCTTTCAAACTAGTTTAATTCATCATGCATTGCCATCGTCCAGTTTGGGTTAGTCTCAGCTTCTTCTAGGCTATGGGGTTCTATTTATGATACACAGGCTAGGTAATCATGTGCATCCTTATGTGCAGATCTAGTCCTAACACCATATGAAGTATCTCCTATGATTAGTTCTTTAGGGTGAGATGTAACATACCTCCAGTCCCTCGGTAGATCGATGTAATCCTTACTTATCATTTTTTCTCCATCTTGAGTGTCTTTATCTTGAATACTTAAATTATCCATTCCTTTTTGCAATGTACCTGCATCATTATCTATGCACTTTTCTTGTCTAGAAGGTATAGGGTTAGTTTTAATAAATATAACATGTATTGACTCTTCAACAGTAAGAGTCCTTTTATTAAAAGCCCGATATGCTTTGCTATGTAATGAATAACCTAGAAAAATTGCATCATTAGTTGTAGAATCAAATTTTTTAAATTATCTTTTCCATTGTTTTACGCAAAGCATTTGCATCTAAACACATGAAAATAACTGATATTTGGTTTTCTATCATTCCAAAGCTCATAGGGGGTTTTCTTTAAAATAGGACGGATCAAAACGCGGTTTAAAATATAGCAAGCAGTGTTCACCGCTTCTGTCCAAAAGTACTTTGGAAGATTGCCTTCGCACAACATTGTGCGAACCATTTCTTCCAATGTCCGATTTTTTCTCCCTACAACACCATTTTGTTGAGGTGTTCTAGGAGCGGAGAAGTTGTGATCAATGCCAAATACAGTACAATAATCTTCAAAAAATTGATTTTCAAATTCAGTTCTATGATCACTTCTAATTGAAATTAAAGATAAGTTCTTTTGATTTGAAACCTTTTTATGGAATTTTCTGAAAACATAAAAAGTTTCATCTTTTGAAGCAATAAACAAAACCCAAGTAAATCTTGAAAAATCATCTAAATCTTGAAAAATCGCCTACTATCACAAGAGCATATTTCATACCTCCTAGGCTTGTGGTCCTAGTTGGTGGGGACACCTGAGGCACCAGAATAAGACAGAGGCATTTTCAACCCTCTATAAATTGATCAATAATTTATGAGTCCATCTGTAATAAGGGCTTAGCTCATCTGAGTCCATTTTAGTTGTTATTTGAATATTTTTAGTTGTTATTTCAGTTCTGTACTAGTCAGCTCATGTTGAGCTAGTTGAGTCCAATGCTAGTCAGCTCATGTTGAGCTAATTTTATTTTTTTGAGTCCTGTCCAAGCATACTGAAGACTCAAGACTATATCATACAAGTGAAGACCAAGTCCAACTAGATTGAAGACATGGAAGTATAGCACAAGCCCAACCCAGCTTGAAGATTTGAAGACCCCAGGAGGAAAATTTAGAAAACCCTGATTTCTTGCAGATGCCCTCCAGATGCGCAGATTCCCTTCCAGATGCCAAAGTATATTCATAGATAAGGGCATCCATGATTCCAGAGGTCCATCTGCATCCTAGCCCAATGAAATCAAGCCCATGTGCCAAGCCTAAACCCCTAAGAAGCAAGATACCATGGAATATTCCTGCTACCTGGCTACCAGGCCACCCCAGCTTCCAGAGGCCCAAACCAATGCACCCGAGCCCCTTTGGGCCAGCCTTTTGCTGCTCATAGAAGCCCAACACGTAGTCCTAGGCATCCTTGGAGTTTTGACCAAGTCAAGAAAATTTTTAGGGATTTTTCTACCTAATATTTCATTATTTTCTAGCTAGGGTTTGAGAGGGAAAAGGATTCTTATGTAAAGACTTATGTACCCTTACTTGGAGCCCAAGGTTAAGGGTCTATTTAAGGGACCCTAGCCTCTTGTATGAAGGAGAATTTTTGATGAATGAAAACCTTGAGTTCTTCTATTGAGTGGTGTGATACCTGCTGTGTGCATAAAGGGGTTTGTGAGAGTTCTTCTTCCGGTGTTTGCAATCATCTTCTTGCCGCCAACAAACCCTCCAGATCCCTGGATGCCCACTCAAAAGAAGCCTTCCCTTGCTGTTTTTCCTTTGTTTTATTGTTCCTTTATAAATTTTCTAACCCTTGACAGGTCGTTTGCAGGTCCCTGAGTTCCTACGAATCCAACGACTCCAGCCAAGCCTCAATCGGATCACCGAGCAGAAAGCCGGGTATCCGCGGGTCTTTGGCTCGATTTTCCAGGCCGCATCCATCGAGGAATGAGAGATTCCTTCTCTGCGATCTTCACAGACATTGTCGGGTACACCCCTCTACCTCCAGTAGTTTTATTGTAGGAGAACTTGCCCTAACCGAGGCTTCTCAGCCCCGGCGGTCCTTCTTTGCTACTTTTCTAGGTCCTAATCTGCATGCTGATCTTCAAAAATTCATACAAAATTCTCTACAAATAATTTTGTTCTGAAATTCAGGAATTATTCACCTAACTCAACATGTAAAACATACAAAAAAAATCGCATGCATATTAGTTCCCCATCATTTGGTATCAGAGCTTATATTAGGGCTTATTTTCTGCAATTTTTCAGTCCATATATACTCTGTTATTTTAATTATTTCTTCTTGATAAAAACTTGAAAAATTATAAAATTTGTTTTCTGGGTTCATCATAATTCACAGTAATTTTAAGAATTTTCGTATATTTTATTATGGCATGTGAAGTTTGTGCAAGCTGAAATACGGCATGCAAATTCTCGGCCCTGTTTTTTTTCAGCAAGACAAGTTTGGAAGTTTTAGGGTTTGTTTAGCATCTTTTGCATATCTTTAATTTTAGTATATTTCTTGCATATTAGGCCATGATTTGTATGTTTTCTTCTATTTTAAGAAAATACCAAAAAAAAATATAATAATAAAATAAAATTACATATTCTCCAAAAAAATACCAAAAACATCTAACCCTAATTTGCATCATTTGCCTGCCATCATTGCTTAATCTACTTTTAAGGGCACTCTTTCTATGTCAAATGAGGGGAGGATTTGCTCACCTCTCCTTAGCCCAAAACCACATCCCTTGCATTTGGTCCCAAGCCTTAACCTAAAATTAACTAGACTTAATTTGCCCTAGTGGGCTAGGGACACCAACTGGTCGGGTCCGGGCTAGTGTTAGATCACTATGTCAAGTTAACCTGTGTGTGCCTTGTGCTTAGTGTCTAGAATGGTGGTTTAGGGATTCAATCCCGAAGGGCTTGTGTGCTGGTCCACCTACCTGGCCAATCTCTGATTGGTGTCTAGGATTGGCAATCAGGGACCTAACACTCCCCTTACACCTGCCTGGCTAAGTACAGGGTTACTATAGGCTAGTTTGCCACCCTGATTGAGCATCTAGTTTGGACTCTAGGTCTAGTCAGTTATAGTTGGTCTGATCGAGTCTTGCATGAGCACTAGATCAGGAGATTCATATCACCCACCTCCTTCATAAATATCTGAACCAATGGAAAATTTATAAGCCCAAATAAAAGCCCTAGCTGATCAAATGGCCCAGATAACTACCCAGATGACCCAGTTAACTCAGTCTCGTGTTCAAACCAATGATAGAATTGACCATCTTGCCAATAGGTTTGATCAGTTAAAAGTCCGGGTAGGGATCCCAAGAAAAACCATGGGTCATAGTCTGAGCCAGATCCTGATTTCCCTCAACCTAGGAGGACCCCAAACCCTGATCTATACCATGAGGTCGAACCTAGGACTGCCCCTTATCCTGACCCGTACTACAATCCTCAACCTAGGAGGACCCCAAACCCTGATCCATACCTTGAGGCTAAACTAGGAGAGCCCATCATCATGATCCAATCCCTAAGGTTAGTCCTAGAAGACCCAATCAGGATTTTATAGACAAGGAAGATAGATCCTATTACCCTCTCCCTACAAGCCTAGTATACCTACAACCTAGATCTTATGACTCCAAATCCTATGAACCTAGAACCTATGAATCCATAACCTATGAACCTATATCCTATGACTCTAGATCCCATGATCATAGATCCTATGCACCCACCCCTATGAGCCTAGTAGACCCAACACCAATATTCTGACCCATATAGGGAGTCCAACCTAGGAGGACCCATATTCTGACCTATATAGGGAGTCCAACCTAGGAGAAACAAGTATTCAGACCCATATAGGGAGTCTAATCCTAGGAGGACCCAATACCTGAACCATATAGAGAGCCCAACCTTAGGAGGACCCCATACCTTGATCCATCCTTAGAACCTGATCATAGAGCTGACCCAAAATCATATGACCCCAGATCCTATAATCCCATGACCCACAGATCTGCACCCTTGTCCTATGAGCCTAGAGAACCCATAACCCCTAAGTATCAACCTAGTACTAGTCATACTTCCCCTAGTCAACTTGAACCCATAGGATTAGTATCCCTAAATATGAACCCAATAGTGAGCTACTACCTCTTTACAACCTGAACCTACTAGGAGTAGTACCCATAATCAGAGACCAGAACCTAACCAATTTCCTGCTAGCCGACCTTCTCCAACCATTCTGAGATTCGCAAGGCTTACATTAATGCGGAAGTGCATGAAGCTGATGTGAGCCTAGTAGATGAGTATGAGGGAGAAGAGGAGACACCTTTAGATGACCTAGAATTAGCTGACCCAGTAGATACCCAGGTAGAAACCAACCCAGAGTTAATTGACCTTGACCACATCCAACTTAAAGCTACAGTGGAAGAACAAATAGAGGAAGAGAACCTAGGTACTGCTGCTAGAGCCTTACCTGAGGAAACCATAGAGGAGAGCCAAATTATAGAGTCTAGTCCGAAAATACAAGAACCAGAAGAATTTATTAAGGACCTTATCTCTTTGAATCAATACCTTCAAGATGAGTCCCCTCCTATAGTTCCAATTGAGGACCTCTTCCCCGAAATTGGCGACCCATCCTTCCATTATGCAAACCCTGTAGATATAGCTCAACCTCGTAAGGTTAACCTCATTAGTATAGGATTAGTTCCTGACACCCGGTCTTTTCCTACTTTATCCAACTAACCATGAACCTTTTTCTTTACCTTACCAAACTAATTCTGAACCCACTTCCTATTTTCTGCGCTTTCCTGACACCTCCAGCATTCTAGGATCATTAGATTGCATTTAACTGAGATTAGCATACTGCATGCATTCATCACGTATGTTAGGTTTGCATCTTACTTCTGGCATACTCTTTGGAATTTGCTAGGAGTTCACTGTAAATTTTCATGTGCATGTCAAGCTAGGATCAAACCTAGAGAACCTATAATCTATTAGGTTTAGATCCAAAGAGTTCAATAAAATTTCATTCAATAGGAATGCATAGTCGAGTCTGTTAGGTGTCAGTATGAGTCCTTTGCATCATTTGTTAGAAGTCTGCATGTGCCTAGCATGTTCACCACCCGCACTAATCTTAAAACAACTGGCTAATTCCCAAAGAAGGGTCAAAGAATTTGATGTAGTGGATTCTATCTTAGTTAGGCTTAGGCCTAAAAGAAGCTTCATGCTCGCAGAGCCGGACCTTTTAAAGTGATAGAGAAGGTTGGATCAAATGCCTAGGTGTTAGACTTGCCTTCGGATTTGGGCATTAGTTCTACCTTCAATATTACAGACCTGGTTGAGTATAGAGAACCGGCAGCGCTACCTAGTGAGTCCTTTGGACCTATTCCTTTTCATTGTGAGTGACCCTAACCTAGAGTGTCCATAAACAAATTTGGCCTGAGAGAGGAGAATGGATCGAGCGTATCCTGGACAATCAAGCCATCACGACCCAGGGCCATGACTATCAACGCTTCCTGGTCCGATGGCAAGGCCGGCTAGAGTCGGACGATTCATGAATTTCTCGAGAGGACTTACAACGCCTCAACCCAGACCTTCTCAAGAGATATGTGAGCCAGTCTGACCTTCACTCGATAGGGTCGAGTTCCTCCCACCCCGGGAGAATTGGTAAGGACACCTGAGGCACCAGAATAAGATAGAGGCTTTTTCAACCCTCTATAAATTGATCAATAATTTTTGAGTCCATCTGTAATAAGGGCTTAGCTCATCTGAGTCCATTTTAGTTGTTATTTGAGTATTTTTAGTTGTTATTTCAGTTCTGTACTAGTCAGCTCATGTTGAGCTAGTTCAGTCCAATGCTAGTCAGCTCATGTTGAGCTAATTTTATTTTTTTGAGTCCTGTCCAAGCATACTGAAGACTCAAGACTATATCATATAAGTGAAGACCAAGTCCAACTAGATTGAAGACATGGAAGTATAGGACAAGTCCAACCCAGCTTGAAGATTTGAAGACCCCAGGAGGAAAATTCAGAAAACCCTGATTTCTTGCAGATGCCCAGATTCCCTTCCAGATGCCAAAGTATTTTCATAGATAAGGGCATCCATGATTCCAGAGGTCCATCTACATCCTAGCCCAAAGAAATCAAGCCCAGGTGCCAAGCCCAAACTCCTAAGAAGCAAGATACCATGGAATATTCCTGCTACCTGGCTACTAGGCCACCCCAGCTTCCAAAGGCCCAAACCAATGCACCCGAGCCCCTTTGGGCCAGCCTTTTGCTGCTCATAGAAGCCCAACACACCCTCCTAGGCATCCTTGGAGTCTTGACCAAGTCAAAAAAATTTTAGGGATTTTTCTACCTAATATTTCCTTATTTTCTACCTAGGGTTTGAGAGGGAAAAGGATTCTTATGTAAAGACTTATGTACCCTTACTTGGAGCCCAAGGTTAAGGGTTTATTTATGGGATCCTAGCCTCTTGTATGAAGGAGAATTTTTGATGAATGAAAACCTTGAGTTCTTTTATTGAGTGGTGTGATACCCTGCTGTGTGCATAAAGGGGTTTGTGAGAGTTCTTCTTCCGGTGTTTGCAATCATCTTCCTGCCGCCAACAAACCCTCCAGATCCCTGGATGCCCACTCCAAAAGAAGCCTTCCCTTGCTATTTTTCCTTTATTTTCTTGTTCCTTTTTGAATTTTCTAACCCTTGACAGGTCGTTTGCAGGTCCCTGAGTTCCTACGAATCCAACGACTCCAGCCAAGCCTCAATCGGATCACCGAGCAGAAGCCGGGTATCCGCGGGTCTTTGGCTAGATTTTCCAGGCCGCATCCGTCGAGGAATGAGAGACCCCTTCTCTGCGATCTTCACAGACATTGTCAGGTACAACCCTCTACCCAGTAGTTTTATTGTAGGAGAACTTGCCCTAACCGAGGTTTCTCAGCCCCGGCGGTCCTTCTTTGCTACTTTTCTAGGTCCTAATCTGCATGCTGATCTTCAAAAATTCATACAAAATTCCCTACAAATAATTTTGATCTGAAATTCGGGAATTAATCACCTAACTCAACATGTAAAACTTACAAAAAAAATCGCATGCATATTAGTTCCCCATCACTAGTAGGTCCGAAAAGGTCCATGTGAAGTAATTCAAGTATTCTTGTTGTAGAAACTATATTCTTGATTTAAAACTCCCCCTAGTTTGTTTACCCATTTGGCATGCATCACACACATGATCAAAGTCAACTTTAAACTTTGGGATGCCTCTACCAAGATCTTTAGAAATCAATTTGGCAATAGTATGCATGCTAGCATGATCTAATCGTCTATGCCATAATAAACATGACTCTTTGATCATAGCATTCATTGCAAGTAGATTGGGGCTACTTGACATGGCAAGATCATTAAGATCTACCACATAGATATTTCCAAGTCTATATCCAATGAACTTATTGCTAGAATCTAAAGAGTTAGTTACTATACACATAGAAGATTCAAAGACAACCTTGAAGCCTTTATCACACAATTGACTTATGCTTAAGAGATTATGCTTCAACTTGTCAACTAGCAAAACATTTTCAATAAAAGTGAAGGGAGTTATTTTGATCTTACCAATACTGATTTTTCTCCCTTTGCCATTATCTCCAAAGGTGACCATGCCTCCTTCTTTCATTTCAAGGGTGATAAACTGGTCTTTGTCACCCATCATATGTCTTGAGCAGCCACTATCTAAGTACCACCTTTTATTCAATCTTTGTGCTGCAAGACATTCCTGCAAAATAATCAATGAATTATTTTAGGTACCCAAGCTATCTTGGGTCCTTGCAGGTCAGCAGAGGTTGTTCCTTTGGGAACCCAGATTTTTCTTACATTCATATGGACATTTCTAGAATTATTGCAATCAAAAGCTTTATGTCCTATTCTTTTGCAAACATAGCATATAACTTTAGAGTTTTTAATAGGAGCAGAATTAGAAGTTCTAAAAGTTGATGCAATTGATGTAAATTTTGAACCTTTTGAAATATATGCATTTTTGCTCAAGTTCTTTGGAACATACAATAATGACTTTGAAGTTGAAACAGTTTTTGGTGTAGCCAAGACTTTTTGAGATAAAATGTTTTGAACAGGTCCTTCAGATTTTACAAAAGTAGTTGCTGAAATTCGATTCATAATAGAAGTTTTAAAACCAATTCCAGCTTTGTTTCTTGAAATCCATTATTCTTTTAAAATTAACTCAAGTTTATTTGAAGACAAAGTAAGATTTTTAACTAATGGCTTGAGTTTTGTAACCTCCTTTTTGGTTCAATATTTCATCAAGTAAATCATTGTTTTTCCTCTCATATAAAGGATTTTCATTTTTCAGCTTTTCAATTCTTTCAGAAAAGTCATGCAGTTCTTTTTACAATAAAAGATTTTTTCTGAAATTTCATCTTTTTGTTTGAGTAAAGAGTCATTCATATTTTTCAATGATTTTATCTTTACTCCAGCTTTCTTAAATTTAGATAATAGACCATAAAATACAGAATTTAATTCATTAAATATATATTCAGTGCAATTGCTAGGCGATGTTACTCATCTTCGAGACCTATTAAACACAGATTTGCAGTCTTGGTGATCTCTTCTTCTTCAGATGAAGATGATTCTTCACTATTGCTCCATGTGGCAACCATGGATTTCTTCATCTTTTTCTGTCTAAAAGATTTCTTCAATAGAGGACAGTCTGGATTAATGTGCTCTGGCTTCTTGCATTCATAGCATGTGGGGACTACTTCTTTATCTTTCTCTCTGTCCTTTTCTTTTTCTTTTCCATAATCCTTCCTATGGAATTTCTCGTTGAATCTTTCTTTCTTCCTTCCCATGAATTTCTGAATCTCCTCACAACCAAAGCGATATCATCATCTTCTAGGTCATCATTATAGGAGGTGCTTTCTTCTTCAAACTCTTCATCATCCCTCTTTGATTCGGAAGCAACTCTGAAGGCTATAGTTTTTTTTTTTTCTGTTCGTCTTTAGTTCTGTACTGCATAGTTAGCTCGTGGGTGATGAGTGATCCCAGTAGTTCATCCAGTAGTAGTGTGTTGAGATCTTTGGCCTCCTGGATTGCTGTGACTTTGGGATCCCACTTGTCTGGTAAAAAATGAAGTATCTTCTAAACTAGATCAGCATTTGAGTAGACCCTGCTGTTGGCTCCACCCAGTGATTTTGATGAATAACAAAATATTGAGTGCATATTGTATACTAATGAAGATTTCAAGTTGTGAGTTTTCAGGAAGAAAGCACCTCAAAATCTCAAAAACTTATGGTTCATTGCAAGTAATGGCACGGAGCATTTCTCACGAATCCGGACATCCTCTTCATTGAAAAATGGCATCTAAATGTTTAAATATTATGTGTTTATAATTCATTTAAATTTCAAAGTCTATATTTATGTTTTAAAGCTGTTTACACTTGAATCTGAGATTTTCAGTCTCAAGTATCGACACTTGGAAGGTCAAGTGTCGATACTTCAGCATTTGGCACAGACAAAAATCCTTGGCATGCCAAGTGTCGACACCCAGAACCAAGTGTCGACAACAAGTGTCGACACTTAGGTTTCCATGTGTCGACTCAAGGCCTGAGAATTTTGAAAATACAGAACTTTGTAATCTGAGGATTTTTGTGTCAAGTGTCGACACCTGTGCATCAAGTGTCAACACCTGTGCATCAAGTGTCGACACCTGTGCATCAAGTGTCGACACTTGAAAGTTCAAGTGTCGACACCTAGAAATCAAGTGTCGACACTTGACAGCCAAGTGTCGAACCTGACAGCCAAGTGTCGATACTTGCAGCCTGACAGCTCTAACGGATCTATTTTTCTGGCTTGCAAAACTTACTTTTCAAGCACCAAACGGCTATTTCCGAGGTTCCAACGGTCACAAAACATTTTTTGAAAGGTTCTTGGTGTATTTAACCTCCACCAACCTCATTTTAAAGAGAAGGAAGTGTATTGAAGTGCATTGAAGTCTACTCAAATGCCAAAAAGCCAATATTCTCTCAAATACTTTACATCAAAAGCCTCTTATAGTTTGATTCTTTAAAAAGCCTACAAGCCCATCTTTACTTCATTCCAAAAGAGACACTTTGAAGGAGATTCCAAGGAAGAGTCAAGACAAAGCATCAACTTGAGCTTCAAAGATTCCATTCTACTCTTGAAGAGAGTTTGTTTAGTATTACAATTGTATATCTGTTTTCTACATTGTGATTTGACCTTGCTTTTAAGGGTGTCTTGAAAGAAGGTTATTGTGGTTTGTTGGTGAGCCAAAGGGATAAAACCAACTAGGATTAACTTGTGAGCCCGAAGACAAAACAAGTGTTAAGGTTTGTTGGTAAGCCTAAGTAATAAAACCAACTTAGGTTTTGACTTATGAGCCTTGAGAAAAACAAGTCAACTGTAATCTTGTTGGATTATAGTGAAATTCCCAAGGGTGGCTTGGGGAGTGG